>CM065589.1:163177686-164566625 GCA_033119425.1 Bufotes viridis | reverse complement strand
AGTCGGCCCACACCAAACAGGCCGGCAACCGTTACACCGAGCACCCCCAAGCGTAAATCTACCTTGCCAAAGAGTAGGTGTTCTGCAGTATGGCACTTTTTTGAGGAAAGTGCAGACAACAAAAGAGTGGTAGTTTGCAACCTGTGCCATACCAAAATGATCCGGAGCGTGAACACTAGCAACCTCACCACCACCAGCATGATCTGCCACATGGCATCCAAGCACCCTAATAAGTGGTCCGAACGCCTGGGTCCACAATCTGGGTCTGCGGGTCACACCACTGCCTCCTCTTCTCCTGTGTTACGCACTGCTGGCCAATCCCCTGTCGAAGGCGCAGGCCCGGATGCCCCTCACCCTGCACCTGGACCTTCGCATGAACCGTCAGCAACAACATCCACTTCGCTGTCCCAGCGCAGCGTCCAAATGTTGATAACTCAGACATTTGAACGCAAGCAGAAATAACCACCCACCCAAAGGCCATAGCACTAAATGTGCAACTTTCGAAATTACTAGCCCTTGAAATGTTGCCATTTAGGCTTGTGGACACTGAGGCCTTCCACAGCCTGATGTCAGCGGCCGCCCCTCGGTACGCAGTCCCCAGCCACCACTATTTTTCACGGTGTGCCCGCCTTACACCAGCATGTGTCCCAGAACATCACCCGTGCCCTGACCAACACACTTACTGGAAAGGTCCACTTCACCACGGACACATGGACAAGTGCTGGTGGCCAGTGATGCTACATTTCCCTGACCGCACACTGGGTGAACGTTGTGGAGGCCAGGAGTGAGTCGTACCCTGGGATGGCACAGGTGCTACCCACGCCCCGGGTCCTACGTCCATCAGGGTCTCCGCCAGCAGCTATGTTACTGGCTTCAACCTCCACTTCTCCTCCTCTGCCGCCACCTCCTCCTCCACTTCCACCTCCAGCAGCAGTCAGCCATCAGTAGCTAGCTGGAAGCAGTGTAGCACTGCTGTGGGTAAGCGTCAACAGGCCGTGCTGAAGCTGATCTGCTTAGCGGACAAACGACACACCGCCGCACAGCTATGGCACGGTATAAGGGACCAGACCGAGCTGTGGCTCTCGCCACTCAACCTACAACCAGGCATGGTTGTGTCTGACAATGGCCGTAGCTTGGTGGTGGCTTTGGAGCTCGGCCACCTGACACACATCCCATGCCTAGCCCACGTCTTAAACTTAGTGGTTTAGCGGTTTATCAAAAGCTACTCCAATTTGCAAGAGCTACTAGTGAAGGCGCGCCGCATGTGTGCCCATTTCCGCAAGTCGTCCACAGCTTCAGCCGGTCTGTCAACGCTGCAGCAGCGTTTGCGGCTTCCATCTCCCCAACTGTTGTAAGACGTGAGCACACGCTGGAACTCTACGCCAGGCTTTGTGAGCAGCAGAGAGCAGTTGTAGAATACCAGCTGCAACATGGTCGTCGCCTTTCGAGTTAACTGCCACTATTCACAAGTGAGGAGTGGGTATTGATGTCAGACCTCTGAGGTTTTAAAAAACTTTCATGAATCCACACAGATGGTTAGTGGCGATAATGCTATTATCAGCGTAACCATCCCACTGCTGTGTCTACTCAAACAATCGCTGCTCACAATTAAGGAGGACGCTCTGAATGTGACATACGAGGAAATGAGGGAGGACATTACACAGGGCGATAGCCAGACCACCGACAATTTCAATTTATCATTTATAGCAGGGATGGCCAACCTGCGCTCTCCAGCTGTTGCAAAACTACAACTCCCAGCATGACCAGACTGCCTGCAGCTATCAGCCTACAGCAGGGCATGGTGGGAATTGTAGTTTTACAACAGCTGAAGAGACGCAGGTTGGCCAACCCTGATTTATAATGTACTCAATCTACTGTAGTTTATTCCCATGCACCTTTTCCACCACAAAAAAGAGTATATGGTTGAATCTTGTTTTCTCCTCCTCCTCCTCCTCCTCCTCCTCCTCATCCAGATTGTATATATTCCCTCCACTCTAATTTTTTTTTATAGGGTCAGCTCTACTGCAGGCCCTCAACTCAAATTCTTTTATAGGGTCAGCTAAACAGCATGCACTCGCATATAATGTTTTAGAGCGTCAGCTGTACAGCATGCACTCGCATATAATGTTTTAGAGCATCAGCTGAACAGCATGCACTCACATATAATTTTTTAGAGTGTCAGCTCACCTGCAGGCACTCACATATAATGTTTTAGAGGGTTAGCTCACCTGCAGGCACTAGCATATAATGTTTTAGAGCGTCAGCTCACCATCAGGCCCTCGCCCCTAATGTTTTAGAGGGTCAGCTCAGCAGCAGGCACTCGCCCCTAATGTCTTAGATGGTCACCAGCAGCCCCTGCTCCAAATGTTTTCGAGGGTCACCAATCATAACTTTTCAAGGGTGTGTATGATGCCCTCCGGTCCCTTTTAATTTTTGGCAGCCCTTTCACTTAGTGCATAGGCTTTTTGAGTGTAGGAGTCCCACTACCTGAATAATTGTACCACAATGGGAATGAGGCCCTTCTTTATGTGATATACAGGTTGTATCGGAGTGTCTCTTGCTTGTAATTTGTGGCAGCACTTGCACTTTATATACAAGTAAATATACAGGAAAGAATGTTTCCTAATAATTTTTTCGCTAAAATTGATTTTTTTTCTTTGGTTTTTATTGTCAGCCTCTAAAAGTGGCGTACTACCTTGGACAACATCGTTCCCAGCAGCGACCTGGGAGTCCAAGATACTTCCAGACATGCTCCCCATGCTGTTCCTGAACCATTTTGGTGTTGTTTTCATCAATTTCTGACCTTTTCCTATGAACCAGGTACCCTCCCCTCTTCAGAGCAGGGGGTATCTGGTCTAATGCTAGGTTCTCCCATTGACTTCCAAACTGAACAAATCGGAACAGGGTGCATCAGAATCAGATCTGGCACTAAAAACAATGTAAGTCAGCGGGGCTGGATCCATTCCTTTTGTACAGGGAAAACCGTGGCCATTGACTTACAATAGTGTTAGTGCCAGATCCAGTTTGTTTACTTTCGATATAATACAACCACATACGAACTGAACAAATGCAGCATGTTAAAACATACAATGGAACAGTACTCTGCAAACCATATAAAGTACAAGAAAATATTCTCATTTTGTAAATGAAATGCTTGGCAAATACATTTTGTACAAAATTATTTGGGTCCATCTGCCACACGTCAAGGCGATCTCTGTAAGACGGGAACCTAACACTAAATTCTACCTGTTATGTGCCATGACGGCTACCATAAAATTCAGGGAGTGTAGGTGTTTGTACTTTATTTGGTTGCTGTTGCATTTTATGTGTTACCTTGTGCTTTCAGCCATGGCAACGTGCACCTGCGCATTGGGATGTGCTGACTGACCCCTTTTTTCTTTGCAGTTTGTACTGGAGGTGTGGCTGACACTGTCTGCCCCTTAGGCTGATTTTAATTAATGTGAGTATAAAGCTTGGCCTGTTCTCCCTAACTCACTGGAGGCCTGTGGCACCAGGAGAGTTATAGGGTGGACTCTCATTGCATTCGTTGTAGCCATCTGGCACCAGGTAAGGTGTGGAGTGGGCTCGGCATGCATGTTGGTACCTGCCTTCCCTGGATTCAATGGAGGCCATTTTGGCACAAAAATGACAAAAATTTTGGTGGGCCCAGCATGCATGTGGAACCTACACTCCCTGAACTTTATGATAGCTGTCATGGCACATAACAGGTAGAATTTAGTGTTAGGTTCCCGTCTTACAGAGATCGCCTTGACGTGTGGCAGACGGGCCCAAATAATTTTGTACAAAATGTATTTGCCAAGCATCTCATTTACAAAATAAGCATAGCATTAGTACTAGAATATTTTTTGGTACTTTATTTGGTTTGCAGAGTGCTGTTGCATTGTATGTTTTGCCTTGTGTTTTCAGCCATGGCAACGTGCACCTGCACATTGGGATGTGCTGACTGACCCCCTTTTACTTTGCAAAATGCAGCAAGTTGTATTAAATCAAAATGAAGCGTTTTCCTTCGGTCCTCTGCCGGATCTCAGAACCATAAAGGAAATCGCATACATGAAAGTAACTTAACAGAGGAAACGGATACATCTCCCCCATGGATTTCTCTAAAGTGTTTCATTAGCACAGAGATATTAGTTACATTTTTATTATTAAGAGTAGCTAAACTTTTATTCAGCTTTTTAAAAAAAATGTCCCATATGCCCTAAAATAATTTTTCTAATATACTCTATGAATGTATTTTTCCTTTTTACTAAAGAAATCGACACAGTCGCATCACATTCCTCATTTGTCAGTGTACAGAGTACAGATTCCTTGCACTGTATCGATGGGGCTGTATCAAATGGTGGAGGCTGGAGGAGGCTTAATGATGTGTCTAATCACATGACCATCCATCAGCAGCCATCTTATGGACAGGACCTCTGAGTGGACATGTAGATTTGCCTTAAAAGAGGACATAACTTCAAAAATATAGCAAAGGGCACAGAACATAAACATAAGCTATATTTGTAAGTGCCATATAGCCATCTTACATACACATTGATTAACACTAGACAGAAAGTGGCCAACCCCTTTAAGACAAAAAATGACTGCTTGTATTCTCTACATTGTGCTAAAAACTTTAGACAGGCACTGAATAATATTAGCTATGTCCCTTTTTCCACAAACTCGAAAAACGTTTCATACAGTTGGCTGGTTTTATATCTGTTGTAAAAAAAAAGTATCAGGCAGGCTGTTCCCTCAGAGGGACAGCCTGCTCGAGGCCTATACAGATACCGCAGTTCATTGCCGGAGCCCTTTGCCTATAATGGGATCCAGTCCGGATCCAGCCAGTTTCCGGCATGCGTGCCTGACTGGTTTTTGTCCAGCCAAATGGCAGAAGAGTGGACAAGCACCCCCCTCCCCCCCTCCACCGGATTACAGTCAATAGGCTCCGGAGTTGCACAGTCCTGTCCATCTATGCCGTATAAGGTGAACTCTTGCAGGCTGTTCCTCTCCTGGGACAGTCTGCCGGATACATTTATCGCATATGTAAAGTAGCCTAAGGATAGTAGAAGACACTGAGGTGCTCTCCTCCAGAGCCTACCTTCTATAGGAGCAGGGCAGGAGCGCAATTTACAGATGATGCGTTATGAAAAATGTGATTGATTTTTAGAAAGTACAGATTGATTTTCATGGCTGCCATACTCGCAGACACATTTCAAAGACCCAGCTCATGATCAACCTCATGCTGATGAATCTCATGTAGCTGAAGACTCAAGCAGTCACACCAGATGTGTTTTTGTAAGTTTTGCTCTGCTCACCCCATTTTTTTTCAAATCAGCGTGTGTGTGTGTGTGTGTGCCAGGGGCTAGATGGGAACGTTTGTACTGACTCCAGTGTGTTTGAAGCATTGCTGGTCTCTTACATCTGCTATTGATTTTTTTTACTGTGTCCATTATTTATGAACCCTGAAATGCACTTTACGAGGGCTTAGATGTATTAATCACAAAAGATTTAACTGTTTCCTAATGCAGTACAATGAGATGTCTGAGGAACTTCATGACTGGTCACTACTGTATTACTTTTAGTTCAAATATTATTTTACACCTCAGAGTTTATTATTAGGAAGAAATCACCACATAATAGGATTCCTTAAATCTGTGATCTCCAAACTGTGGCTCTACAGCTGACAGAAAGTTACAACTCCCAGTCTGATGCAACAAATAGAGAGCCACATGTTGGAGACCACTACACAAAATGCTTCCTGCTTGGGACAATGTCATTTCCGGGTTCCTTTCCTGTTCTGTTTTATTGTTTGTGTCAAAATACAAACCAGCATAAGTTCCAGATATAAAATTTTTTGAAATACTGAACTTCTATAGACATGAAATACTCTAGTGTGAAAACCCTTCAGGGTTTACATATATTCACATAGGAAAGTATGCATATACTTGATACCTGTAACAACGCTGGTCAGGTCACAAAGAACTGGAATTCATCTATAGTAGCTAACTTCCAGGTTAGAAGAGTGTCTATTTGTACTTAGATACCCCCAGGACTTAGAGTAGGGCTAGACTGCACAACAACCAGACGGTCACAACAAGCATGTATGAAATACGTACAACACTGACATTAATTTATTGAAATAATGTTACCAATAGTTGATAGGACCAGAAGATTGATAGCAATGGATAGAGTCTGGAAATGGAGTAGATGGGAAATGGTAGTAACACACAGGTAAAGAGCAGATGTGTAACAAAGAGGATGTGGTTCCACTGTGTTTACTGAACACATTTAATGAATCTGTCTCTCTCTCTATCACACACTTGACCTCCCTCTTTTTCCCTCTCTCTCACACTCTCTCTCTCTCTCTCTCTTTCTCTCTCAATCTCTCTTACTTTACCTTTAATTCTTGCTCTCCCTCCCTCTCTGTCACACACTCTCACGCTCCCTCTCACACACTCTCACTCTCCCTCACTCTGTAACACACTCTCCCCATTCTCACTCACCCCCTCTCTCAATCTCTCTTACTCTAACTTTATTTCCTGGTCTTGCTCGAACGTTCACTCTCCCTCTCTCTCTCACACACTCTCACTCTCTCTCACACACTCTCAGTATCCCTCTTTCTCACTTCTCACTTTCTCTCAGCCTCCCTCGCTCTTGCGCTCTCTCTCTTCTCTTGCTCTCGCTCTCCCTCTCACACACTTTCTCTATCTCAGTATGCATATTTATTTCCTCCCTGTTGAAGTATGTTTCATAATATTATCTTTAAGATTTCATGATTGAATGCAAAGGCCACTAATTTATATAGACAGTATTCTCCTCATCGCTATACCTTACCTTAGGGAAAAAATACAATTTAAACTAATAAAAAGAACAAGCAGACTTGGTAAATTTTATGACAGTAGCAAAGAGAGCAAGGTCTGTTCAGCCACAATAACGTTTTTGCCGTCGTGCAATACTCCCTTTCTTCAGGAGGTAGGTTTAAGGCTCCAGGCTATAAATAAAGGCTTCATTGAGAGGATGCTTGTGCTCCATGGTACCTTTAGATTGAATATGTGATTTACAGACAGGGAGTAAGACAAGGAGTCTACCAGGACAATATATCCTGTGATTAATAAAATGTGTCTTCCCACTCCTGGACTCTACAGTACATGCCATGCCCAGAAATTATGACCCATGAATGGCCAGGGAAACTTGCCACCAGAATAAAGTGGCTTCACACCTAACAAAAAGGGCACAAAGCTTATACAAGCTGTTCCTATAAAATTATTACAAGGAAAAGATGGTAATTCAGAGTCAAGGTTACCTTTGAAGACAGTGTCTGAAATGCTTCAGCTGTATTATTAGTTTTTTTTCTCCGCTATTTAAATTTTGTTTTTATCTGCAAATTGTACAGGGGGATGCTAATGTATAGGAGTAAGCATTGCTGCATTGATTACGTGCAATGGAGCTCAGTTTACCGGACACCACGGGGAGGGTATTTTTCTTTACTAAAGATTATATTACAAAGCTCTCTAATTTTTCAAGAATAAAAGGTCAATATAAGACTATATAAATACCATACGACCTCTTTAAAAGGATGACAAGACGTTAAAATCTTTGAAGAACTATTCCTTGTTAGTAACTAAATGCTATGACTAAATACTTTTCATAAAATATAGTAAGTGGTGCAGGGCTGTCCAAAACAAACTTATAATTTAACGGATGTTCTCCATCTGCCAGGCGATCTTACAGCTGTCAGCTTGTGTGGCAGAAATATAAAGGCGTCTTAAAGAATGTCACTTGGCCGTGACGGCTTCTCAACAACATGCTGCTTTCAATAATTCATGTCACATCAAGGTAAAAGAGATGGTAAGAATTCCTCGGATCGCAAGAGAATCAAGGAGGAATCACATCATTTGTAAGTTTTTTTCTTTGAGAAAAGATTTAACAAAGACAGTTTTTTTTTTCGTTTTTATTATTTTATATAAAAAAAAATGTAAAATGTCATAGAAGTATTAAATGTTTTTCTGCATTTGCCCATGCGGTATGTGCATTGTTCATATCCTAAGGCTCAAAATAAGTTTTGACCTTGTCCAAGAAGTACAGGTGCAAAGTGACAACATATTGCCAAACTATTCCATTGCATTATGATAGAAGGTAGCCCAAGGCCCCCATCAATAATGATAGTGAAAGAGATGGAGCTGGTGTAGTGCTTCCTCCCCTTCAACGTATTTTCCCTACACAGCGACCCCATTCAAGTAAATTCTGAGGATCTTGTGAGCAGCAAAAGTTGGACTCCCATTAGAGATGAGTGAACCAGTTGAGATTTATTTCAAGTCCAGTTTGCCTCTAGCATCCCAGGACTTGTTATCTCTTTTTGTTTATTTTTTATGATTTTTTTTTCCCTCCCCGCTCCACAAGCTCTGGAACACAATGACAGCAATAGTAAATCCTGTCTGAGTGACACTGAAATACATAGCTATGGGTAAACGCACGTTTGATGGTGTTAACATACAGCGTGAATAAAAACACACCGCGCCAGCACATATCATGCTTTTTCATATTCTAAAGCTTCCAAAAATTGTTTTGATGTTTAAAGACACAAAGTGTTATTAGATTTAAAAAAAAAAAAAAAAAGTGGCTTGGGGGAACGTGATGGTTGACAACTGGCATCAGTGGCATGATGCAGGGTACAGCAGCAGCCGTACAGAATTTGATGGTTGGAAAGTGGCATAAGTGGCATGATGCAGGCCGCAGCAGCAGCCGTACAGAGTGTGACGGTAGTTAGGCAGACAGACAGCAACAGTGGTTAGATGGGCCACTGGCAGCAAGGCGATGTGTATTCATCTCAATCAGCCTGAGCTGTGAGAAAATGTAATGACGTGTGTATGCTGCTTAAAGGATAACTGTCACATTTAGACCCTAAGTTTAATTTTCATATATGTAGTTACTAATAACATGATATTCCCGAATCAATAACTATTAACTTACTTACCCCATATTTAATAAGATTCAGGACTTAGCAACCAGTCTGCATAAAACTTCAATTTCACTATTCTGTTAAGATGGCTGCCACTGGCTAATCCCGCCTGCCCTCACTAACCACAATGCATTGAGCTTCTCTCATGCACTAGCTTCTGCACCTCAACCAATCGTTGCTCTCCCCACTTAAACACGCCCTTCTCCTTCTATCACATACACTTTAGCTTGGACACAGAAAGCCGGAGCGTGCCTGCAGCAGCCTGGATCTCTATGAATGAAACCCAGGCTGCTGTATAGTATTTCCTATGGAGCCAAAGCCTGTAATAAATATGCTATTGCATTGGAATGTATGAGAATAGCAATCTAATGATTGCATGCTATAGTTCCCTATAGGTAAAAAAAAAAGTAAAAAAAACATAAAAGTACAGATCATCCCGTGAAAACGCCCATACTATAAAAATATTTTAAAAATTCCCCATACGGTAAACAGAAAAAACATCCAAAAAAAAAAAATTTTAATAAAATGTGATCAAAAAGTCATACACACCCCAGAATTTCTCAATGAAAAGATCAGATTGCGCCGCAAAAAATGAGACCCCATACAGCTCCGTACACATAATTACAAAAAAGTTATAGGGGTCAAAATATGCCGACAAAAAAGTAAAACTGATTTTTTTTCCACTTTTGAATTTTTTTTGTGCCAGTAAAATGTGTCCCCATAGATGCCCCCCAATCATGCGCCAGTAAGATGTGCCCCCATAGTTGCCCCCAAATCATGTGCCAGTAACAAGAGCCCCCCTTAAATGTGTCAGTAACAATAGCCCCCCAAAAGTGCCAATAACCCCCCCAAAATGTTTGCATTGAACTTTGGAGAGCCATGTGTATACAGATGGTATATATGGAACTTACTGACTGTGCTGCAGGGTTTAATACTATAGGAAGAGCAGAACCATGTGTAGGGATAAAGGGGTTAATACAATATATAGGAAGAGCAGAGCCATGTGTGGTACTAAAGGGTTAATCTGGGGTAATGGGCGGCTGCACTTAGTGAACCCATGCAGGGGTGAATATATGGTTATGGGGGCGCTGTACTTACTGAACCCATGAAGGGGTTACTTGTAGGATGCAGAGAAGTGGGTGAAGCCATGCGGTCATGCAGGGGTTAATCCATAGGAAACCTGCAGTAAAGTTAGTGTAGTGAAGACCAGCTCTGTATAGGGGGTCCTTGCAATGAAGTTCCCGGGTCTGGCTGAAGCCTGTAGTCCTCCTGCAGCACAGAGAGGTTGTTAAGTTATCCTTAATAAAATGTAATGCCCGCCACCCCCCCCCCCCCCCACCCATAAAAAAAAAAATTGAAATACATGTAAACTGAGGACTGAGAGGCATTACAGAACATGATGGCAGCCGGACCACAATAGTGGCAAGATGGGGCACTGCCAGCGAAGTATATTCTTTCGGAATCAGCCAGAGCTGTGAGAAAATGTTGGTATTGATGCAGTAATCACGTATGTATGCTGCTTAATGAAATTTACCCCCCCCCCCCCAAAGTTTACATTTCAACCATGTGGAAAGTGAATAGACATAAACAGGCAATTTAGGTATTAGTGGCATGATGCAGACCACAGCATGCATTCGTACAGAACATGAGGGTACGCAGGCAGACAACATTGGCGAGATGGGGCACCGCCTTTGAGTTCTATTCATACGGAATCAGCCTGAGCTGTGAGAAAAGGTCAGTATTGGTGCAGTAATCATGTATGTATGCTGCTTAAAGAAAGCAAAAAAAGGTTCAAGTTTCAGCCCTGTGGAAACTGAATACGTATTTAGTTAGAAGCATGATGCAGGCATAACGGGAACCAGACGGATCCGTTATGCTTTTCCATAGACTTGTATTGTGGCGGAAAGCAAACGGAATGCCTTTAAAGGCTTCCGTTTTGCATTCCGTCATAATTGAAGTCTATGGGCAAAAGAACGGATCCGTCCTTCCATCTTATGGATTCCGTTATGTTCCGTTATAACCACGTTATAACGGAAGGCCATAACGGAATGCATAACGCTAGTGTGAACCCACCCTTAGGCTCCGTTCCGCTTATATTCTGTTTTGGGGGCGGACACCAAAACGCAGCATGCAGCATTTTGGTGTCCGTCTGAAGAGGCGGAGCCTAACAGATCCGTTTTTAATTACAATGTAAGTCAATGGGGACGGATCCGTTTTCAATGACACAATATGGTGCATTTGAAAACGGATCCGTTCACCATTGACTTTCAATGTAATTCAAAACGGATCCGTTTTGGACTTTGTCATTTTTCTTTTAACTAATGCAAACGGATCCATTCTGAACGGATACAAACATTTGCATTATAGGTGCGGATCCATCTGTTCAAATAAACAGACGGATCCGCACCAACGCAAGTGTGAAAGTACCCTTAGACAGATAGTGATACCTTATAAAATATTCATTAATTTTCATTCCCTATATATCTACTTTATGTGAGCATCATTTTGGTAATGTAATTTTATCTTTTTGGGACGTTAGAAGGTTTAGAATTTTTTAAGCATTTTTTGAAATTTTTAAGAAAGTCAACTTTTTTAAGGACCAGTTCAGTTCTGAAGTCATTTTGTGGGGCTCACATAGTTACATAGTGGAAACCCCCATAAATTACCCCATTGTAGAAACTACACCCCTCAAGTTACTCAAAACTGATTTTACAAACTTTGTTAACCCTTTAGGTGTTCCACAAGAATATAAGGAAAATAGAGATAACATTTCTAAATGTCACTTTTTTGGCAGATTTTCCATATTAATCCATTTTGTTCTTTAACACATCGAGGGTTAACAGCCAAACAAAACGTAATATTTATTACCCTGATTCTGCGGTTTACATAAACAACCCACATGTGGTCGTAAACTGAGGTAAGGGTACACGGCAGGGCGCAGAAGAAAAGGAGCTCCATATGGTTTTTGGAAGGCAGATTTTGCTGGACTGGTTTTTAGATGCCATGTCCCATTTGAAGCCCCCCTAATGCACCCTTACAGTAAAAACTCACAAAAAATTACCCCATTTTGGAAATTAGGGGATAAGGTGACAGTTTTATTGATATTATTTTGGGGTACATATGGTTTTTAATTGCTCTATATTACGTTTTTTGTGAGGCAAGGTAACCAAAAAATTGCTGTTTTGGCACCATTTTTATTTTTTACAGCATTCATCTAATAGGGTAGATCATGTGTTATTTTTATAGAGCAGGTTATTACGGACGCAATGATTTAAGTTTTGTCTCCGTAGTCTGAGAGCCATAGCTTTTTTATTTTTTGACCGATTGTCTTAGTTAGGGTCTCATTTTTTGCAGGATAAGGTGACAGTTTGATTGGTACTATTTTGATCGTTTGGTGTTGCACTTTATTTGATATAGGTGACAAAAAAACTTTTTTGGCACTGTATTTTTATTTTTATTTTTACGATGTTTATCTGAGAGGTTAGGTCATGTGATATTTTTATAGAACTGCTTATTACGGATGCAGCGATACCTAACATGTATAATTTATTTCACTTTAACACAATAATAGCATTTTTGAAAAAATGTTTTAATGTCTCCATATTCTGGGAGCTATAGTTTTTTTTTTTGTTTTGAGTCATTTGCTTTTGTAGGGGCTCGTTTTTTGCGGGATGAGGTGACGATTTTATTGGTAACATTTTGTGGGACATACGCTTTTTGATCACTTGGTGTTGCACTTTTTGTGATGTAAGGTGACAAAAATGGCTTTTTTTGACACAGTTTTTATTTCTTATGGTGTTTATCGGACGGGGTGGATTATGTGATATATTTATAGAGCCAGCCGTCACAGACACGGCAATACCAAATATGTCTATTTTATTTATTTTTTTCTATTTTTAACATTCTTTTAAATTACTTAATTGGGGATTTTTTTATTTTACACTTTACAACCCACATAAGGTCATACAAGACCTCTGGGGGACATTTAAATTACCTTTTTTTTTTCTTTTCACTGTTGATTTCTCTTGTAACTGGGGCTGACATAGTAGCCCCAGTTACAGGGGAAATACACCCACCAGAGAGGCTGTACGGCATAATACTATGCTGTACAGCCTCAGTGCAGGGCTGATAGAGGTCTGTGGAATAACGGAGGTTTGCTCTTCACTAATATTAGTGAAAAGAGCTGGTGGACAGCTGGTGGGCGCAAAATCACTCTCCAATATAAGAATTCAAATTGCTTTATTACGAAGTCA
Source organism: Bufotes viridis (assembly GCA_033119425.1). Taxonomy (NCBI): domain Eukaryota; kingdom Metazoa; phylum Chordata; class Amphibia; order Anura; family Bufonidae; genus Bufotes; species Bufotes viridis. The sequence continues at coordinate 164,553,410 of CM065589.1, read as the reverse complement.
CTTCGTAATAAAGCAATTTGAATTCTTATATTGGAGAGTGATTTTGCGCCCACCAGCCGTCCACCAGCTCTTTTCACTAATATTAGTGAAGAGCAAACCTCTGTTATTCTACAAGCAACCCTGAACGGCGGCCTAGCCAGTCACCGACGGGATATTAGGACGCGTCCGGCAGCACTCACTCACCATCATCAAAATAACTTGTATCCGTGGGCAAACTACTCACGACTCACGGACAAACTAAAAAGCTCTTCTAACAGGTGAGCGCATGTCCACCAGCTATAAGAGCCACGTTTTTATTCTGTTTGACGCTTTTTACCCTATGAGCGCCTCTCTTGTTTTTGGTTTTATCCCAGAGGTCTGTGGAAGACCTGACAGCTCCTGCACTCACCCGGCCCCGGCGGTCACATGACCACTGGGCCGGGACAGAGAGCGCATGTATACAGCGATCTAGAAGGCAGGAACACCTGGGAACTGTCCATGCCTTCTCTCTGGGGTGCCCTGCTGTCAGTGACGATTAGCATGCAGCTGCCATCTCTGAATGGACGTTCAGAAACGTCCATTCAGAGATAAACAACCAGCCCAAGGACGTTTGTGTGGAAACTGTATACACATAAATGGACAATTAAGGCATTAATGGCATGATGCATGTTGCAGCAGCAGCCGTACAGAACGTGATGGTAGGCAGACAGCAATAGTGGCAAAATGGGGAGCGGCCAGTGAAAGAGATTTATTCATCCGGAATCAGCCTGAGCTGTGAGAAAATGTCAGTACTTCAACTGTGTGGAAACTGAATACACATAAACTGACAATTGAGAGGCATTAGAAGCATGATGCAGGCCACAGCAGCACATTCAGAACTTGATGGTAGACAGACAGACAGCAACAGCGGCAAGATGGGGCACCTCCAGCGAAACGAGGTCTATTCATCCTGAATCAGCCTGAGCTGTGAGAAAATGTCGGCATTGATGCAGTAATCACATATGTAAAATTTAAAAACTTTAAGGCCTCATGCACACGACCGTTGTTTGATTCCGTGTCCGTTGCTCCGTTTTTCGTGATTTTCTGCGGACCCATTGGTTTTCAATGGGTCCGTGGAAACCTCGACAAATGCACCGTTTGTCCTCCGTGTCCGTGGTCCGTGATTCCAGTCCGTCAAAAAAATATAACCTGTCCTATTCTTGTCCGTGAAAAACGGTTCACGGACCCATTCAAGTCAATGGGTCCGTGAAAAATGCGGATGGCCATCCGTGTGTCATCCGCGTTCCGTGTCCGTTTATTTTGCGGATCCCTTGCCAGGCACTTAGGAAACATTGTCAGCCTGTCTTTTGGTAAAATCTTTTGGGTCATGTCCGCTAAAAAAAACGGAAGACACACGGAAACACAACGGAAGGCAAAAACGGACACGGATCACTGAACAACGGAACCCCTTTTTGCGGACAGCATAAAAAACGGTCGTGTGCATGAGGCCTAACAGTGAGGAAACTGAATACACATAAACTGATTATTGGGAGGCATTAGTAGCCTGATGCAGGCCACAGCAACAGCCATACAGGATGTGATGGTAGTTAGGCAAACAGCCAGCAATAGTGGAAAGATGGAGCACTGACAGCAAGGCGAGGTCTATTTATGCTGTATAAAGGCTTTTGAACACTGGTGGAGGATAATGTGGTCTGGTTTGGTGTCACCACGTCCTGCGGCGACTTAAAACCCTCTCTGAGATGACACTGGAGGCTGGGCAAGAAAGAAGAAAGACAGTGTGCTGTGCCAGTTTGGGCCACTGTTACAGGCTGCCTGATATACAGTTGTGTTCAAAATTATTCAACCCCCAATGCTGTAAAGGGTTTTAGGGAATTTAGTGTACATTTGTAATTGTGTTCAGAATGAAATCTTACAAGGACTTTTTAAAGAACCAAATGCAACTAAAATTACATCAATTGTTTTTGTAATACAGTATTAATGAATTTTACCTCCTTTTCTTCTCACTAATAGAGCTTTCATTTGGTGGTATTTCATTGCTGCTGACATTTTTACTTTTTTTGCTATTAATCAAAAATGACCGAAGTTTTTGCAAAAAAATGTCATTTTTCACTTTCTGTTGTAATTTTTTTTTTTTAAAACTACATTTCTATATAAATTTTTCGCAAAATTTATTGTTCTACATGTCTTTGATAAAAAAAATCCAATAAGTGTATATTTATTGGTTTGGGTAAAAGTTATAGCGTTTACAAACTATGGTGCAAAAAAGTGAATTTCGACATTTTGAAGCAGCTCTGACTTTCTGAGCGCCTGTCATGTTTCTTCAGGTGCTAGAATGTCAGGATAGAATAAATACCCCCCAAATTACACCATTTTAGAAAGAAGACACCCCAAAGTATTCACGGAGGGGCATGGTGAGTTCATGTATCATTTCATTTTTTTTCACAAGTTAGCGGAAAATGACACTTTCTGACGAAAAAAATTAAAATAATAAAGTTTCCATTTCTGCTAACTTCTGGCAAAAAAAAATTAAATCTCCCACGGACTCACAAAAATTTCTGTGAACTCGCCATGCCCCTCACAGAATACCTTGGGGTGTCTTCTTTCCAAAATGGGGTCACATGTGGGGTATTTATACTGCCCTGGCGTTTTAGGGGCCCTAAAGCGTGAGAAGAAAAATGCGTAAAAATGCCCTCCTAAAAGGTACTCATTGGCTGTTTTTTTGGCACAAGTTAGCGGAAATTGATTTTTTATTGTTTTTTCTCACAAAGTCTCCCTTTCTGATAACTTTTGACAAAATGGACTCACTATGCCCCTCAGCGAATACCTTGGGGTGTCTTCTTTCCAAAATGGGGTCATTTGTGGGGTGTTTGTACTGTTCTGGCATTTTGGGCGGGGCTAAATTGTGAGCAGCCATGTAAAAGCTAAAGGTACTCGTTGGAATTTGGGCCCCTTTGCGCACCCAGGCTGCAAAAAAGTGTCACTCATGTGGTATCACCGTACTTAGGAGAAGTAGGGCAATGAGTTTTGGGTGTATTTTTACATATACCCATGTTGGGTGAGAGAAATATCTCTGTAAACTGACAACTTTGTATAAAAAAAATTAAAAGTTGTCGTTTACAGCGATATTTCTCACACAAAGTATGGGTATATATAAAAATACACCCCAAAACACATTGCCCTACTTCTCCTGAGTACGGCGATACTACATGTGTGCCACTTTTTTGCAGCCAAGATGCGCAAAGGGGCCCTAAAACCAATGAGTACCTTTAGGATTTCACAGGGCATTTTTACGCATTTGGATTCTCACGCTTTAGGACCCCTAAAATGCCAGGGCAGTATCAAATACCCCACAAGTGACCCCATTGTGGAAAGAAGACACCCCAAGGTATTCCGTGAGGGGCATGGCAAGTTCACAGAAATTTTTTTTTTTGGCACAAGTTAGCGGAAATTGATTTTTTTTTTTTTTACAAAGTCTCAAATTTCCACTAACTAGTGACAAAAAATAAAATTTTACATAAACTTACCATACCCCTCACGGAATACCTTGGGGTGTCTTCTTTCTAAAATGGGGTCACATGTGGGGTGTTTGTACTGCCCTGGCATTTGAGGGTCTCCGCAATCATTACATGTATGACCAGCATTAGGAGTTTCTGCGATTCTCCTTATCGGCACAGATTTCCTCATTCGCATTGATCAATGTGGATGAAAAAATCTCTGCCAAAAAATGTGCAAAAAAAAAAGAAGTAAGGCTCCATTCACATGTCCTCAAAAATGTCCGCATCTATTCCGCATTTCTGCGGAATAGATGCGGACCCATTCAGTGTGAATGGGGCCGGCGGTGATGCGGAGAGCACACTATGTGCTCGCCGCATCAGCATTTGCGGAGCTGCGGCCGCAAACTTCCGGGCTTTGGCCCCCAAACATCCGGCCGCAGCTCCGCAAAAGATAGAGCATGTCCTATTCTTGTCCGCAATTAAGGCATTTTCTATATAGTTCTGGCAATGTGCGGATCCGGTGTCTGTGTTTTGCGGATCCGCGGATCCATGGATCTGCAAAACACATACGGACGTCTGAATGAGCCTTACAAGGGGGTGATTAGTGACAGGGGGTGATCAGGGAGGTGACATGGGGTGATCAGGGGTTAATCGGGGGTTAATCAGGGGTTAATCAGTGATGGGGGGGTGGGATGGGGGGGGTCTGTGTGGTGATTGCTGCACTTACAAAAGATTCCTTTGGTGGTCCCAAGCAAAAGGGACCACCAAAGGAACGAACAGCAAGCATATCAGACGCTGTTAACAAAACAGCGTCTGATATGCCATTTTTTTTTAACTTCTACAGCCTGCCAGCGCACGATCAGCGCTGGCAGGCTGTAGTTTAACTTCTCCTCGACGCGATCCTGTGAACACGCGTGCGCGTGTTCACAGGAAATCTCGCGTCTCGCGAGATGACGCCCCGGCGTGTCCAGGAGGAACAAACCGACCGCCACCAGGACGCAATCCTGCGTTCGGCGGTCGGCAACAGGTTAAGAACAGAGGTTCATTCAAGTGTTTTCGATCAGGTATTGAAAACACCTCTGGATGTCAAGGAGCAGCAATCAAGCATAATAAGCACCAATTAGGCAGATTTAAAATGACTGTGATACTCAGCTCCTTCTAGACATTTACTGGTGTGTTTACAGACATGGTGAAGTCAAGGGAATGGTCCAGGAAGACCAGAGAAGAGGTGATTTCTCTTCACAGGAAGGTCAATGGCTATAAGAAGATTGCAAAGATGTTAAACATACCAAGAGACACTATAGGAAGCATCATTCGCAAATTCAAGGCAAAGGGCACTGTTGAAACGCTACCTGGTCGTGGCAGACAGAAGATGCTGACTTCGACTGCTGTGCACTACCTGAAGCGCAAAGTGGAGAAAAGTCCCTGTGTGACTGCTGAGGAACTGATAAAAGATTTGTCAGATGCGGGTACTGAAGTTTCAGCTCAGACAATAAGGCGCACACTGCGTAATGAAGGCCTCCATGCCAGAACTCCGAGGCGCACCCCCTTGCTGTCTCCAAAGAATAAGAAGAGTCGACTGCAGTATGCCAAAAGTCATGTGGACAAACCACAAAAGTTTTGGGATAGTGTTCTGTGGACTGATTAAACATAATTAGAACTGTTTGGGCCCATGGATTAACGCTATGTTTGGAGGAGGAAGAACAAGGCCTATGAAGAAAAGAACACCTTGCCTACTGTGAAGCATGGCGGGGGGTCAATCATGCTTTGGGGCTGTTTTGCTTCTACAGGTACAGGGAAGCTTCAGCGTGTGCAAGGTACCATGAATTCTCTTCAGTGCCAGAAGATATTGGATGAAAATGTGATGCAGTCCGTCACAAACCTGAGCCTTGGGAGACGTTGGACCTTTCAACAGGACAATGATCCCAAGCATACCTCCAAGTCCACTTGAGCATGGTTGCAGATTAAAGGATGGAACATTTTGAAGTGGCCATCGCAGTCACCAGACTTAAATCCGATTGAGAACCTCTGGTGGGACTTAAAGAAAGCAGTTGCAGCGCGCAAGCCTAAGAATGTAACTAAACTGGAGGCTTTTGCCCATGAAGAATGGGCGAAGATACCCGTAGATTGCTGCAAGACACTTGTGTCAAGCTATGCTTCACGTTTAAAAGCTGTTATAACTGGAAAAGGATGTTGTACTAAGTACTAAGATTGAATGTCACTTGGGGGTTGAATAAAACTGATAATGATGTGAGCACAGAAAAGACATTGTGGTTATTTCATTATAAATGTTATGTTATATTTGTCTGACTTACAAGTGCCTCTTTGATTTCATTGTAAACAAGATGACTGAAATGATCAAAATCGATGTCAAACTGGCCAAAACACTCAATTTCAGTGGGGGTTGAATAATTTTGAACACAACTGTATACTATATAGCAGCTTCCCCCCGCCTCCCTGCATTGCCTGTAGTGAGAGCTCACCACTCACACAGGTGCAGCGCCCGGACACGCGACTAGGGTCCTTTAAGTAGGAGATAAATGAAATTTTTCATGATGCCAGTTGCATTTCAGCAACAGGGAATGGAGTCCCCTTAAGTATAGTGCTGTTGGTATCCAGGTGTAGGATTGCCAGAGTGGTGTAGAGTGACCTACAATCTCCCTGACGGTGTTGTATGCACGTGTCACGGTGCTCCTACCTGGATATCCTTGGATCCCAGATGTTGTGGTCTGAAGCACAGCACATAGGGTGAATAGGTGGTGGAGAGGACGATGAAAGAATTGTAATTACCCCTTCCTCTATGATTATCGGGGTCCAAATCCAGTGAGCTTTTATGTGCGCACAGGGAAAACTGACACTGGCTGAATCAAGTAGTCTGTTTATTGTTTCAAAACATACACTTCTTAAAGCAAGTTTATTGGCTGTCATCCAAAGGCACATGACAGCTTACGTACCTTGTCAGCAAAACCAAACTCAAGAAAAGTTATTATACAAGGTCATGTAACTGAAACAAAATGTTATTTTCAGAGAACAGTTCAGAATGGGGGCAAGTGAGTGCCATGTCAGCATTCTGTAATTGTCCACCAAGACCCTTTGTACTCAGAGACAAAATGGATTCCCATCTCTCACAAAAGAGATTGAGTGCAGACTTTGTATATAGTTCAACTGCAGCTTTACTTTGCAGAAACACAGTTCTTCAAACAGTTCACAGACTTGGTCTTGGTTTCCAGCAAGTTTTAGCATGGAAATGGCAGGCAAAAACTCTCGGCACTGCTACATCTGTCAGGATTAAACAATAACTTTTCCTTTGGCTTTCTGCTGCAACTTCTCTCTTTCTGTCTGACTCTATGGCAAGGCACAGGGCAACTTCTTCCTGGCGAATGAGACTTCTAGAAGTCGTTTCTCTGCTCCAGCAGAACTGGAGTTATTCTGGTTGGTGGGGGCAGCACAAGTCCAGTAGAGAGACGCAGCACTGCACACCTGCTCCCTTAGCAGGGGTTGAGCTAGAACTCACTCGAACTAACTGGTCCCCACCCTTCCTTCAGGAACTGGGACTCGCCCACTCCTCCACAGTGGGGGTTAAAATGGACTGGAAGGTTCCATTCTATTCCACATATTGCTTTGCCATATTTCCTGCCACCAGCTGGTGAACCAGGCACATTACATTTGCACAACAGGAGGTACAAATTGCGATTGCGATTGCATATTCAGATAGAAATAGGGCGTAGGTGTGGTAATGAGACTCGGGGCGTTACACAGGCATCTCTCCCGGCGGCTGTTTTATTAGTCAGCCGGGAGTGCAGGGGGAAAGCAGCTCACTGACAGCGCTGGCCGCGCTGGTCACTGAGCTTACAGAGTGTACAAGTGCATTATATTTAATAAAAAGGGGGAATGCACAGTATATTTAATTTTGACACATAAGGCTCCTGTGCCCACCAGGTTGTGAGGTAGCAGGGCAGGCAGAAGTTTACCGCTCCCACACAGCCCGTCTCTCTTATGCTAATAGAAGACGGATGGCCCTTAGCTATGCTTATTTGAGAGTGCGCTGCTAAGGGACATTTCAGCCCAAGTTTTCTACTAAAAATAAATGTTTTCCCTAAATAAAATATATTACAAAAATGTTCCCTGTCACTGTCCCTACACATTAGCGAAAAAAAATTAAATGGCAGTTATGCTTTAATCCTGCAGATCTTGCAGACCACTGTGGTTTTGTGTGCCCTCTTTGTGGAGAAAAGACACCATATGGGAGTTGCTCACCCAGAGCTACAGGCAGCCAAGCTGGGCCTAGCTCTGGCATTATTTTGGGCCTAACCCACCCATAGTGTCAGCGGCATCACCAGATCCTGAAGTAGACATGGCTCTGGCTGTTCCTTGGAAGGTGCATAGCCTCTGCTCAGGAGCGTCGCTAGGCCTTTTTATCCGGGGCATGGCCCCGAATCAAACTGCCACTGTTCCGAACCTCGTGACCAGCAGCAATTGTGGTGCCCGTGCTCCGCATCGGAGGCGGGGCATCGGAGCACATGGGTCCCTGCCCCGCCGCCTGTTACCGCCAAAGGTTTCAGGCCTAGTAGGCCTGAAGCCTATGTGGTAGTAAAAGGCCGGCGCAGGTGTGCGCGATGACATCATCACGCTCCATAACATTATGTGCCTGTGCCTCCCCGGGCTTTGCTGTACACGCCTGCCGGACACAAGTAAGTATTTTTTTGTCGGTGTGTGTGTGCGCACCAACTTTGGGGAGCATATTACTGCAGGGACAGTGGGGGCAAATGATTACATGGGGGCACATTACTTTATGTGGGCAGTGTGGGAGCAAATTACTTAAGGTGGGGCAGTGTGGGGGGCAAATTACTTTATGCGGGGAAGTGTGGGGGAACATTACTTCACGGGGGCAGTGTGGGGGAAAATTACTTAATGGGGCAGTGTGGGTGCAAATTACTTAATGGGGGCAGTGTAGGGGCAAATTACTTAATGGGGTGAAGTGTGGGGGCACATTACTTAATGGGGTGCAGTGTGGTGGCACATTACTTAATGGGGTGCAGTGTGGGGGCATATTACTTCACGGGGCAGCTTGGGGGCAGATTATTTAATGTGGGGCAGTGTGGGGGCAAATTACTTAATGGGGGCAGTGTAGGGGCAAATTAATTAATGGGGTGCAGTTTGGGGGCACATTACTTAATCGGGTGCAGTGTGGGGGCACATTACTTAATGGGGTGCAGTGTGTGGGCACATTACTTCACGGGGGCAGTTTGGGGGCAAATTACTTAATGGGGGGCAGTGTGGGGGGCAGTATTACTAATGAGGGCATTCTAGAAGGGAATTACTATTGGTGGGACTATGAGGAGCACTATTACTATGGGGGGGTCTATCTCTATGGCAGTTATTTTTCTTCAGGATACTATTTGAGGGGATCGGGGGGCACAGCAAGCAGCAGGAGAACACTGTGGGGACTCCAGGTTGAGGGATGATGACAGAAAAGTGAGGAAGCTAAGATGTCTGTGTCACACTCTGCAGAGACGAGGCGGCTGAAAGAAGTTGTCCGGACGAAATTGAGAAGATGATGACAGAGAAGATCTACATCGGAGGAGACGTCACCTGGGAGGCACTGGATGTGACAGGTATGTGCTGCTGTATAGCAAGTACAGCAAAATGCAGTGTGTGTGTTGGGGGGGGGGGAACACTTAGAGAATTGGGCAATATTCATTGGGGCTTGTGCCCCGGATCCTAGCAACGCCCCTGCCTCTGCTCTTTATTGCTGCCACCACCACCCTTCTCCGCTGATATTGCCACCTCCTCAGGTCCGACCCAGGTACTCTCCTCACCCTCCCTGATGCTATTATCAGACTGTAAGATATCATGATGGGCTCCTTGGCCCCCCTCCCCTGCTCTGTTTTTTCCCCGACTGCCACTGTCATTGCCCCCCCCCACCAATGCTGTGGATAAGGGGGGCTACAATTACCACCATCAACAAAGGGTATGCATGGGGTCACCAACCTCCTCCTTAGAGCAGCCCAAACGGTGAGGGCATTCACACAAGTTGTTAACGGGGAGACTATCTTGACTATCTGCCATAGGGCATGGTGGGTATTCTTGCCACTTCTTAGAAAAAAGAAAGGCACCCCTCTAGGAATGGGTAGTGAAGACTCCACTGAAAACCTTTAATGGGGCTGCAAGGAAGAGGAGCAACAGAATACTGTGACCCCTGGCTCCACAGCACGACTTCAGACTCTGAAATCACCTCCACATCATCCTGCTGTGAGGATGTGGCCATCCAATCCACAATTTCATCCTCTTGACCTACTACTAATATTGCTACTATTTATGGCTGGATAGTTGGTGCTGATACCACCCACATTCTGTCTCTAGGTCTTTCATTTGGAACCCTTCCATCAGCGGCGTACAGAGAGAAGAAGGGGCCCCATAGCAAGGATAAAACCAGGCCCCCCACACAGGACAGAAGGGTTCTGCCTAAACCCTTTTCAATGACCCTTGAGCTATTTTTCCACTACCTGATTTGCTAAAAGTTGTTCCTTTAGAGGGTAGAGTTCTGACCAAGTTTTTACCTCCAGTAGCAGAGGAGATAATCACAACTAAGACTGGGCCCCCTCTTGCCCTGGGCTCCATAGCATTTGCATGGTATGCCGCTATGGTAGCTATGCCCCTGCCTTCCGAAGCCTGGACATTTTTGTTCCTCTCGGATATTGTTGTGCACTACCCTGTGTATTGGTGTAGTAAACACATATATAGGCCTTATTCACACGTCCGTTGTGTTTATGGATCCGCAAATTGCGGATCTATAAACACACCCGGCCGGCAGCCCCATATAAATGTCTATTCTTGTCCGCAATTGCGGGCAAGAATAGGACATGCTCTACTTTTTTGCGGAGCTGCGGCCGTAAGATTGGCGGCGCGCTCCGCAAAAACTGATGCGGAGAGCACAGTGTGTGCTCTCCGCATCGTTCCGTGCCCCATTCACAGTCAATGGGTCCGCATGTATTCAGCAGAATTGCGGAATATATGCGGACGACATTGCGGTCGTGTGAATAGGGCCATATACTGCTTAATTAAATTGAACCCCCCCCCCCCCCAAAAAAAAATAATTAAATTGTAACTGCGTGGAGAAATAAATGACGGTTAAAGGATGATTAGGGGCCAGGCCTCACGCTTAATTTCACATTATCACTCACAGGTAGATTGCTGCTATTCATTGTGTATTAATGCGTTAATCACACATATATGCTGCTTAATTAAATGCAACAAGTCCCAAAAAATATATTATTCCTTTCCAACCATATGGAAACTGAATATATGTAAATGGACGATTAAGGCCTCACCCATAATATTGCGTTAACACTCCCTGGTAAATTGTTACCCTAGCCTGTCTACTGGTTTACTGATCACTTATATGCTGGTTTAATTAAATTTACAAATTCAAATTGCAACCGTGTGGAGAAATAAATGAACGTTAACGGATGATTAAGGGCCAGGCCTCACACTCAATTTCTCATTATCACTCACAGGTAGATTGCTGCCCTACCCTGTGTCTTGTAGTAATCACATATATATGCTGGTTTAATTAAATTTAACAGTCCCCCAAAATATAAATTGTGAATATGTAAATGGACCATTGAGGCTTGACGTTCAATGTCTTGTTAATGCGCACTGATTGCTGTTATACCTTGTGTCTTGTAGTAATTTTATGAGAAAGGCTCAGTTGTTTGGAGCCAAAACATCGCAATGCCCGCATGGGTGAATAAAGTAGGATATTATTTTTATATGGAGTGCTGCCTTATTTTTCTGATTTATATTTGGGGCTAGCTGGTCCCTGAAAGGCCTTGCACCCGACTTTGGACATTGTTACGGTGCTGCCATTTTTCTATATACATATATATATACTGTTTAATGAAATGGAGCCCTCCCCCCAAAAATTTTTTACTCCAGCTGAATATATGTAAACAGTCGATTGAGGTTTGATGTTCAATTTCTTAATAATACACACATCTAGATTGCTTCTACATCTTGGGTATTGCTGCAGTAGTCATGTATATGTAGCTTATTTAAATTGAACCCCCCCCAAAAAAAAATTAATGCGACTGTGTGGAAACTGAATATACTTAAACGTACAACTGAGGCTTGACTCACCGGTGGTTACCTTACTGACTGACTCTGTTCACTCGGCCATGCAGATTCCCAGTTCCCCATCAGTCTACACTGTTCTGGAGTGGCTACTTCTCTTGGTTCTCGTTAGTGCTCTGTAACACATTGTATTCTAAACACACAGTACACAGGATTGTTTCTTACATCAAACTCTGCCTACTTGCTGTTTTCCTCAAATCTGTTCCCCAGAAATCAGTTTCTCTCATGCAGTACCCTCTTGCACAGGCTACAGGCTCCAGGCTCTCCATAGGATCAGGAAGGCTAGTTAAATCACTCAGCTACTTTATATGTTTTTTTTTTTGTTTTTTTTTTGTTTTATGTTTTTCTCATTTTTCTTGTTTATATATCTTTTGCCCTTAAGTAAATAATATCTTATTACTTAGCAATTTTTTTAACCTATTTATCACTGAATCCACTGTAAAACACATGTGGGGCAGTACTACAGGGTGGCCAACAAAAAGTAGCCCGCCTCCAGTGATAGTACTATGACAAGATGAACGAATAAGTGGATTGTTTTTTTTTTAATTACCCACAAGTCACAAAAGATGCTAAAAAGTGGTCCCCAGCCACGTCTATTGGGTATGTCAGATTATGTTGGCTGATCAACAGTGATGCTGCGGAATAAAAAATGTCCTGCTTTTTCCAACAAGATGGGGTAACATGCCACACCTCACCGAACTCACTGGCATGGGTTCATGAACTGTTTACAGAGGAGTGAACTGTGAGCAAAGGGTTATAGCCACCACATTCCCCAGACTTGTCCAAAGTGTCTGCTAACAATCCACTGCCCCTCGCTGAACTCAAGGAAAACATCACCAACACTATCGGCAGCATCACTGCTGAAGAGTTGCGAGCAGTACAGCCAACGTAATCCGACATGCCCAAAGGTGCAGAAACATGAACGAGGAACACTTTCAGCATCTTTTGTGACTTGTGGGTAATTAAACAATACACTTGCTCGTTCATCTTGTCATACTATTGCTGGAGACAGGCTACTTTTTCATGGGCCACCCTGTATATGCTACAAGCACACCTGGTCAAGTGGTCATTATGAATGATTTTCTGAATGCTGACTGCACATTCTTTGTAATATCTGTTCTAGAACTGGTAACTAGGCCTCAGGTACTTAGAGTTGATTTAGTAGAACCAAATCTTTAGTGACTAATCTAAAAAATGTAAAATATATGTATGAACCTGTTTATATAGCAAACAAACATTCTCAGGAGTCAACACGGTGGCTCAGTGGTTAGCCCTCGGGTCCTAGGTTCGAACCATGGACAACATCTGCATGGAGTTTTTATTTTCTCCCTGTGTTTGCATGGGTTTCCTCCAATACTCCAAAGACATACTGAAAGGGAACATAGATTGTGAGCTCTATTAGAGACAGCAAGTGTTGACAATGACTTTATAGTGCTGTGGAATATGTGAGAGCTATATGAGTGAGTAAAATAAATATACATATCATAAGGATGTATAAAGAAGATAACTGGTATGTATATAGACACTGGGGATATTAATTGCAGCAAGCATGTGGAGTTTTATATATTTTATATAATATTTGTATATTGCATCATTATCTTTCCCTTATTTGTAATATACTTCTTCAGTGGAAGCCTGACTCATAGCCTATGATATATTGCCAATCTCTCAATTGTTCAATGCAAAAACTAAATACCGTGCATCTTATATGCTGTGTGCTGTGTAATAACACAGTAGTATTAACACTAAAGACAGATGTGTCATCGCTTCTTATATACAACCCAGGTCTGCAAATAGAACACCAGTTATTGAGTTACACACAACCACTCAATCTGTCCATCCCGCACAATAACCAACATGACAAGGCAGTAATAACATAACATGCTCACAATATATACTGTGGCAAATTATTTCTACCTATTATATACTAGAGCAAGTAACAAATGAACACTATATATGGTACTTATAATTTAGCCTCTATATACTATTTCACAATTATTATGTACTTGCTAATTTAAAGTTTGAGGGAAAACGAAGTGTGACCTTTTCCCATTTTTGCCCATTAATTGTTGAACCCAATATATACAATTACAATTCAAGGAAAATGTGGCAGTAATAGAAATGCTTTTACTCTATCAATGTAACTTTTAGATAAAGAAAACAGTGGTGTAAGATCTCTGAGCTACTCTCTATTAGATAGAGGCCTCTACATAACTTTGGCGCTTGGTTTCAGCTGGCCGTGCAGCTTGGTTTAAACTACGCCAGCTCCCTTGCTGGAGTAGTTTAAGACCATTTTCCACACCATAAACAGGCTTAGAAAATGGAAAATGAGCCGCCCCAGCCTCTTTCCTCGTCACGCCCCATTTTTCTGCGAACTCGTAAAAGTGGTGTGAGCAGTAAAAAGTCGCAGTTTCGTCTGCAAATCCCCTTTGCAATGAAATCTGCAACAAAAGTATGCCAAAAAGTGGCGCACTTTCCATAGTAAACGAGCCCCTATATTTCCACCACATGATATCTGCTATTACTATTAATAACTGTAAATACTAGATAATGAGTTTTGCCCTTTGTAAGGACCTTCAACTGTTACTGGCAGTTTGTATCTACTGATGACATTCATGTTATCAAGTCACTCATTATTAAAGCAGGTTGCTAAACGAAATTCACACTTTACTGAGAAAAAAAAATGCCACTTGGGAGGGGGACATCTAATATATATGGCCGGATTTATTCAAGGTTTCCTAATTCCATATCGGTAGAATGTAGAACAAACAGAGACTGGTCTCAAACTCTCAGCTGGGTAGTTAGAAACAAGCTGTATAAGTGACAGATGTTTTATATAGCAGAGTACAGAATATATTGAACAGGCGCATCACATCAGTATGTTGTATTGTAGGAGATTTCAGGTTCTTCAGCCATTAATCTCACAGCATGTGGTTTCCTATTTGCCTTCAGTTCCATTTCCCCATCATCAGCTTTTTCAAATTCTCTGACAACATTGGTTAGTTCAATGCCTCACACAGCATTACTCATTGCAATAATCTGCAGTGAAAAGGCTAATGTTGTTCAAACCTGAGGATACAGAAGATGAAGAAAAAACAGGTGCTTTATAGTAGGTTCTTTCTAAAGTCTAATCCTCATATTAGTGTCTTCTTTCATTAATTTAAGCCATATCTTAAAGAAATTTTACACGTTATAGGAGCCGCACATTTGATTGAACTCCCTTGTTCCCTTTTTGCAGCAGATAGGTGGTCCATATCTAATATAGTACAGTCGGTTTTCAGATCTCGTGTGCACTAGGATGGGGGGCTGACCATTCCTTTGAGTCAACATGATTCAGAAAGTGTCTATTCTATCTGTGTGGCCATCCATTCCATTTATCTCATTTGCAGTGAAAATGTAGTTTGGAACAGTTGGTTATTTCATGACACACATATTAGAACATGCCCAACCAAGAGGAAAGGTGTTATTAAGTGGTCTGTGCCCGTCATCCCTGTTTGCCCTCCAGACATAGCCACCTGAGTTCTTAATTTCTATCCTCTGCCATATACCCAGTGGTCCATGTCTGCCAGTGTCCTACTATTCCATCCAGGTGGAAACGGCCACCAGGCCATCACAATTCTTTCCACTCCATGCAAGCTGAGGCCTCCTGCTCCTTCTTCTCTCCACCTCTAGGGTGTACTCACCTCCTCTCCCTCTTAAGTCCATGGTTCTCAGTATTTAAGGAATCTTCTTCTCCTATGGGAAGGTGTCTGAGCAATACTGTAGGTTCAAGTTGTCTAGTGTCCTGCAAAGATGCGCCATAGTCTTGTTTGCCTGCCCAAGTACAACCTCTGGCTTTTTCTGGATTTGATCCATTGCTACCCCACCTGACCTGTGCTGCCTGTTCCTCATATTGGCCCTGAACTTCCTGCCCTGACACTTGGACTGATTACTGGATTGTACAGGAGATAGCAGCCTGGTGATTCCCCTGCAGAAGAGTCTATATCCCTGTACATAGGTTAAAGGGTGAAAACCAGGGGGCTGCCAGGATAACATCCTTAGAAGTAGTCCCAAGTCAAATCTATTCAGGAAAGGTAAGAAAGGACACATCTGTAGACAGAAGAAAGGCTGAAAGTATTCCATCAGCAGATAAATGAGAATCTAAACATAGAGTAAGCCTTGTTCAAAGGTACAGTATCCACATCCACTTTAAGAGAAATTTGTTTCCTGCAAAATAATACATACTGGATTCTCCATTCATGCCAGTCCCTTGAAGAGGAGATCTTATTTGATTTCTTGATAAGATATTTACACACAACAGCTATGTTAAGAAAAGTGTATCCTGAGCATGAGGAACCATATCTAAAGAAGAAATGTACAGTGCCTTGGAAAAGAATTCATACCCCTTGAACTTTTCCACATTTTTTCACACTACACCCAAAAACATAAATGTATTTTATTAGGATTTTATGTGATACACCAACACAAAGTAGCAAGTATGTGGGAAGTGAATAGCAAATGACACTTGATTTTCAACATTTTTAATAGATAAAAATCATCTGTAAAGTGTGGGGTGCATTTGTAATCAGCCAATGACACCCCTAAATAAACCAATTGCCTTCAGAAGTTACCTAATTAGTAAATAGGGTCCACCTTTGTGTAATTCATCCTAAGTATAAATGCAGCTGTTCTGTGAAGGCTTCAGTGGTTTGTTAAAGAACAGTAGTGATCAAACAGCATCATGAAAACCAAGGAACACACCAGACAGGTCAGGGATAAAGTTGCTGAGAAGTGTAAAGGAGGTTTAGGTTATAAAAAAAATCTACAGATTAGGTAATAACATGAGCAACAGATGTGGATTTGCAGTTACTGCTTCTAAGAAATAAGATCAAATTCAACTTTTAGACATTATTTAGAGAGGTTTAGAAATATATTAGCATAACTTGTTTATTAGAATTGATTATTTCTGACCCTTTTGCACTCCAGCAATCTATTTTAGTAGTATAAAACAGCTTTATCACAGTCAAGGGATGTACATATTTATATTTATACAAAGATAGTCTGCATCAATGAACACAGTCTTTGTGACCAGTTTTACTGACCAGTAGATATTTGACTATTTTACTGTATTGGGAATATTTGAGGTGTGGAGGGCTTTTCAGTACTGTGAGAGACACAAATGTAATCAATAAGCACAAGCATAATGAAAAGGGCTGTCTGGTTTAGAAAACCTATTTTCTAATTCCCCATTTGAGAATTCTGAGTTAATAGAAGTGACTCCTGCTCAGGACTCTCCTCTATTAACCAGAGCAGAGAATGGATGCAAAGATCAATGCTTCTTCTAGAGGTCCTGGCATGTGCATTACATAGATAGCTGATTGTTTTTGATTAGAACTGTGTAATACTTTATTTCCCCTGTGGTGGTATTCTAGGGAAATCAAACCCCATTATCGTAGATTGTAGGGGGTCCCAGGAACAGGAAATGCTGTGATCATGGGACCCTTGTTAAAACTAAAAGAATCCAAAAAGTCCAAAGTTGACAACCCCTTTAAGTAGTAAATGAAAGGTATTATAACTGTAAAACTATCTTTTTATGCTGGAAGAAAGATTTCTAAAATGTGTAAAAAAAAAGTGTAGTGGGTAACTAAAGAAAAAAAATGCCATGGACAAACAGTGATTTACAATTCCTTCCAAAAGCAATTTTCTATGAGTTCCTTACATTTGAAATGTATTTTAGGTTGCAGATGAAACAGTCTCATATAGAGAAATGTCAAAAAGAAATGTGATTGTGTTCACTGATGGGTCTGTGCTTTTTCGAGACGTTATTGACATTGCAATGTACTTCATCAGCGCTAAAGGAAATCTTGGAGCTCATCCATTTGCCTGAAGCTGACAGTATAGGAAATAGACCAAAGCTTATCACTAGTGTATCAACAGGGGAATTATGTACTGCACTGAATCCACTAATCAAGAAATAAGAGAGTTTAAAAAATATGTTTCAATATCTGCAGATCAGTTCTGATAGTTGTATTCTATTTCTGCATTGTTATATGACATGATGAATGGTCAAGGTCAAGCTAGTCTATTAAATCGCTTAAGATCAGCAGCAGCTACTCTTGCAGACCCAACCCTCCTATGTATTTCATGTATGGCAAAGTATATATAACATTACATTATGTATGACTAACCACAATGTACCCCAGCACTAAAAAATTGTATACATAATAAGTGGCGCACTTTCCATGGAGGAAGACTATGGGGCCATTGGTTGTGGAGCGGGGGGGAGGGGGGGGAAGGGGGTGGGGTCGGCTCTGAACTTCAGCTTTCCAATATAAATCCACAGAGTTTTCAAGCTGCTACCATTATGGGAGCTCAGTATACAGAGATTTTAACAGCTTCAATAAGTTCAATGACCTGAGCTCCCCCTAGTGGTGACTACAGGCAGACACCTTTATAGTATACTTTGTGAAGGGAAGCAGAAAATTTAGATCTGCATGAGGGAGCTGTATCAATGTATTATATTTATGACAGCTATCTTGTGTAAATATATTGAGAAATATGGTATTCAAAAAGTACACCATATTTACAGATCACCTGTTCCACTTTTTCCAACATACAAACCCTACTTCAGATTGTTATTTTAAAATGTTTTTAAAGATGCAGAACTGATTACGAAATTAATTCACTGAAGTCTTGCGCAACTTCGGGTGAAACTAATTTTGCCCCCACAGAGGCAATACATTGTAATGCTGTATGAGTGTTTTTAAAAATCAGGTAGCAAAGCAAATTAGAGGGCTTACTTTTAACACTGACAAACGCGGGGCACAACATACTGGGTACTGAAATGGCATATCTGTGGAAAAATTTCCACTTTCCATCTGCTGTGCATTAATTGTTACTTGGTAAATTATAGCCAAGAATTTTTTAATTCTATGAAAAAATTGTTGGATCAAAGCAATTATTACATCCCTCAATAAATTCCTTTTTGTGGGTTTCCACTGTTGAGGTACCTCAGAGTCTCTTCAAATGCAACATGGCACCCAAAAACCATACAAAATCTGCCCTACAAAAGCCAACAGCGCTCCTTCCCTTCTGCGCCCTGCTGTGTGCCTATACAGCAGTTTATAACCACATATGGGGAGTTTCTCTAAACTGCAGAATCAATGTTTGCTGTTAACAAATGCTTTGTTACAGGAAAAAATGCATTCCAATAGAAAATATGCGAAAAATGAAATTTTTACGTTTCACCTCCATTTTGCTTTATTTCCTGTGGAACACCAAAAGGATTAACACAGTTTCTAAAATCAGTTTTAAATAATATGAGGGGTGTAGTTTCAAAAATGGAATCATTTATGGGTGGTTTCCAATTTATAAGTCCCTCAAAGTCACTTCAGAACTGAATTTGTACTTATAAAAGTCAGCTTGGGAAAGTTTAATGAAAATTTGGAAACACGCACATTTTTCTAAATCTTTAAAAAAAAAATTATAAAAAAAGGTAAAACATAATGGCCCACATTTACCACTAACCACTGTCATGAAAAAAAACGATCTCAAAATAGCTTGGAAAGCACTCTAAAGTTATTGCCACATAAAATGACACATCAGGTTTAAAAAATTGGGTTGGTTAAGGAATGTGAAAACTGGCTCAGTTAGGACATGATTAAAGAATACTTGTCACCAGGATCAACTCCACTAAACCATTCATACTGCCTAATAGGGTTAATCCTGTATAATAAAATAATGCCTGTCTTGTAAAAATTAGTTGCAGCATTCCCTAGAAAAGACTTTTATTCTTTTTGCAAATGAGGGCTTCAGTGCAATGAGGTGTATGACCATCATTGGAAAGCTGAGGTGCACCGAGTTGCTTCCCCCACCCCATGAGCAGCGAGCTCCTGAAGAGCCAGTGCAGAGGATGAGAATGGTAGTGACCCTGATGAGATATGTCAAGATGTACTCCCTCAGGCCGTTTCTCCCTGGAGATCAGTGAAGTGGAAATCTACTTTGAAGTATCAGGCCAGAATCGAATGTATAAGAGCTTCTTTTCACTTACTAAAAAATATAACTTGCGGTACGGTACATCCAGTAGCAGCAAATGGCAGTTTCTGGCACCAGTTAAAGAGGTATGATGGCAGGTTGGATGTCTGGATATTGGCACTTGTGGGTATAGATGTCCACTGTAAGGTTCCGACTTGAGTTTTATCTGGTCTAGTAATGGTTTGGGTGATGGGTGTCTGAGTTGTAATCTGTAGTCATTCTGCTTGTCTTGTTGTTCTATCTGGAAAATCTGCATTTTAAACAGATGCAGAGCTTCTGTATAAGATCACACAATGGAATAACAAGAGAGAAGCACATGGTTCCACCAAAACATATCAAGACACTGTTTAAATTACAGATCAAAGGAAAAACCCTCCAGCCACTGAACCCCTCACCACTCACAAAAATAAGAAACCAAAATCCTCATCCACCCCAATATTAATGAATTATCACATAGACGTACGTGATAATGTGTGAGAGCTTGTACTGAGGGGGCTGCTGTGGTGAGCATGCTCCATACTCGATGGGTGTCGGCTGTATAATACAGCGGGCACCCGGCCGCAATGGCGGGGAATGTTGGTCATGCTGAAACCCCTCATTTAACCCCTCAAACGCCATGATCACTGTTGATGCAACACCCTCTGCCTTTCCGATTGGAGACCCGGCAGTGAAATTGCGCCGGGCTCCAATCGGTTACCTTGAAAGCTCGGGGCCTGCTGAGGTTTCCCAGGGCTATCATAATAATCTCCCTGCTAATATGTGCACGAGACTCAGCTCAGCAGGGACTGTATCAGAATGGCATTCACCCTAATAAATCTCTATTAGGGTGACTGGGACAAGGAATTAAAAGGCCCCAGGTTCTAGCCCTAGAGGGATAATAATTGTTTAGTCTAAACTTAAAAAAAAAGGTGTTTTTAAAAAAAACACAAAAATGTAAAAATTTTAAAAGGGTTGGCCACTTTCTAACTACTTGTGACTAGAGATGAGCGAACTTCAAAAATTAGTTCGGGTTGGGGTAATCGCCGCATCCTGTTATGGATTCCACTACCGCGGACTATCCCGGCATATGGAATCCATAAGGGGCGGCTTCCACCAACCCGAACTTTGGAAAAGCCGAAGGACCTGGGGTGACGTCACCATCATGTGATCAGTGCAGGGGGTATGGCTCAGCACTGGATTTGATCCTTCGGCTTTTCCAAAGTTCGGGTTCGTGGAAGCCGCCCCTTATGGATTCCATATGCCGGGATAGTCCGCGGTAGTGGAATCCATAACGGGATGCGGCGATTACCCTAACCCGAATGCCGAACTAATTTTTGAAGTTCGCTCATCTCTACTTTTGACCAATGTGTGTGTAAGATAGCTTCATGGCACTTACTAATATAGCCTTTGTTGATATTCTGTGCCATTTGCTATATTTCATAAGCCGTGTCCTCGTGTTAAGCAAATCGTCTGTGTTGTCCACAAAGAGGTCATGTCTGTAAGATAACTGTTGATGGAGGGTCATGTGACCAGGCAAATTACCTCTATGTGATGTCTCCTACATTTAAACACACTGCACCTGCACTAAACTCCCAATAGTGAAAGTGCAGTTTCAGTGTATTTGAATAGACGAGACATCACATGGAGGAGGCACCACGCCTTATATATTAGTACTGATACTCAAACAACTTAAAGACTATGGAAGTCCTTGGGGCATTCTTTCATCATTGCATTTTACTGATTTAGAGCTAAAAAAAAATAAAAATTTCACTTGGTCTGTAGTTGTCCAGTGAATGATGCAAGCTTCTTGCTATGCCTGTCCATATCTTGTGATGGTGTCTTAACATTTTTCCTATCACTTGGCAGCAGAGTCTTGATAGCTCATTTGCTTGATCACTATGCTGATTCTAATACGCCATAGCTTACAATTCCACTGTGGTCTACAACACTGCATTCTCCCTGGGGCAATTATGTCCTCCGAGGTGAGCTGCATTCGTGGGCCACCTGGGGTAAAAATGTCCTCCTAGGTGCGCCTCTGCTGTAGTCCACCTGGCCTGGAGGACTGGGAGATGGATCTCATTCTCTCTCACTCTCCAACTCTATACTCTAAACTGACCAGCCCACGCCTACCAAGAAGGAAGAAATGTAATTGTAATTTCCATTCCTGTAAACAAACACTGCTAACCGTACGTCATCTGCTGGTGAACAAGGTGCATTACATGAAAGGTGATGTGGCATGACATTAGAAATCATTACAAGGTCTGGGGTACTACACAACTGATAACTAAGAGAGTACTGTAGCTGCCAAAACTGAAAATCGTAGAGACAAAAGAATTGCCCAACATTTATTTAGGGTCCGATTTAGCTGAATCCACCACCAGATTTGATTCAGTCTAGATGAACGAATTTCTTCAAATTCTTTTTGTGTCTAATTAGGCAAATTTTTCAAAAAATTAGATTTGTGTACAAATCAATTCTACACTAATCAAATATGCTCCAATTGGCCTAAAATTGGTAAATGACACTATGAGGTTTCCTAGGACTCAGATATTGTAATATATTTTCGTTATCTTTTTTTTCTTTTACAAATTTTCACTTTCTTGCCCCCCCCCCCTCCTTTTAAAGTTCTTGAACGCAATGACAGCAATAGCAATTGTCAGAGTGGCAATGACATATATAGCTATGAGTAAATGTATAGTTGACGGTATTAGCAAGCAGCATGTTTAATAACATACAGCACTGTCGCATTTGTTATGCTTTTTCATATTAGAAAGCTTCCAAAAAGTGTCCCTTATTTGGGTAAATGGTGTTTAATCACATAGTATTACAGGGAAAAAAAACTGACTTGTTCGGAGTCTGGGACCAAGCATCAGAAAATTATGCTTGACCATATTTACACACACAAGTGTGAATTGTCAGAGGTAACAGTGGTTTGTCCTCGACAGGCCTAAAATAAAATTCTTCCTTTTAATTGTGAGCAGCAGTACAGTGTGAATGTGTAAAGGATAGGGTAATAGTGGTATGTGGCCGCAGCACAGGATGGAACAGACAAGGCAGTAGATGTGTGTGGCTGTTTATTGATAGTATTAGTAGTAAAGGCTATGAAGATGTAATGGTAGTGGCAGTAGGGGTAATGGAAATGGCAATAGGGGGATTAAAAACTGGGAGTAGCACTGTGACAGTGTTGGCAGCTGCAAACGCAGTACAGAACATGATAGTAGGCAGGTAGACAGTGGCATAATAGTAGCTGCAGCAGCCTTACAGGGTGGATCATGATGGTAAGCAAGCAAACGGCAGCAGTGGCATGATTGAGCACCATCAGCAATGGCAGATCTATTCATATGCCTCAGATAGAGCTGTGTTAAAATCCCCACGGATCTAAGCCTCTATCATTTTGACATGATGCTTTGCATCATCCTGGTGTGGCACATAAAAAAATTGCTCCATCATGTTCATGAGACTAGCTGCTGCAGCTTCTGCTGCTTGTGGGAGGTGGGTGACTTGGTGAGGATCCTAGGAGGACCTCCTAGTCAGAAATGCGGATGGCCGTCATCTGCTCCCCAAAAGCTGCAGCCAGCTGCATATACAGTCTATCCTGGTAATAAAGCAAATAGGTCACCTTTTTGGCAACAGGAAAACATTCCCCCATTTTCGCCCCTCCACTGAGATGATTGGTCATCATGGCCTGTGTCCTTGTCATCATCATCTAATTATCCTCCTGCATAAGTGACTCCCTCTCCTCCTGCTGCTTCTTCTCAATGGTAGCTCAACCTCCACTTTCCTTTGGGACTTTCTCCTTGGGAATCCCCAACAGCTACAGGGCGACCAGCAAGTTGTGTAAGGCCTGTTTCACACTGGCGATAATGGTTCCATTGGGATTTTCCAGCAGGAGAACCACCTGCTGGATCCGTAACTACCGTGAGCAGCTCTGTGCTGCCAGAAGTCCATCCAGCCCCATTCACTATAATAGGCCCAGCGGAGATCTGGCCGCAGCACAGCAAATATCCTGAGAGAGGCGGCTGGACATAAACCGCTGCATGTTTCCACAACTGGGTTTATTACATGTGCAATCTAGGGAGCATGTGTTCCTGTCTTTGTCGCTGACCACTTTGCCCAGTTGGAGATGGTGAGGAGATGGCGAGTGGGATATTTGCTGCTTGATGCACATTAGCAAGTGATTGGCTGTGTGGTTACTCTTGCCCAGGCCAATCATCTCTAACATCACATGGTAAAACTAAACTTTACACATATGATAGGAGGAGAGGGGCAGAAACACTTTGCCCTGCTTTTGCAGTTCCACTATGTTGGGGGTATCTGCAATTGTTGTTTTATTGTATATAGCTATGTATTGTTATGTTTTCACCCTAAGTACCAGTAAAGAATATGGTTGGCCAATAATTGCCAGGAACAGGGCAGACCACCCTGTTTTTCCCCTCTTGGTAGGAGTGGGCTGGTCCTACTACCTGCCAGGAGGGGGAGTTCCTGAGCATATACAGAGCACACAGCAGTGCTCTTGCTCTAGGAAGAGATTTTCTTGCAGCAGAGTGAACAGCTGAATTCCTGAAAAATAGACACTGCCGTAAGGCGAGGGACTATGGTTCAGACATCCATCACCCAGGCTACTACTAGGCTAGTTTATGCTCAGTTCTAGACTTGACAGTAGGCTCTTATAGCCACAAGTGCTGGGTTGTAGCCATCTAACCTGACTCCATACTCCTTTACTGGTGCCAGAAATTGCACTTGGAACCTTCTGCCATTGAATGTACCAAAAGGTGTATGCTGCCCTTAGTAAAAACAGACTTTTATACATTACCTTCTGGCTTCATTGTTCAAATTACAACTACATTTCCACTGCATTGATCCCCAGGGGGCAATAGCCTGAGGGAGTTCACTATCACACAACCATTCATCAGCGCCACTACCACTCCTATCCTCCACACTGGCTCCACTGGGGCTCACTGCACTTTTCTTGGGGAAGGTAGAATGTCCATGCAGGAGGCAGATAAATGCTTTCTTTGGGAACCAGATCAACACAAATGTAGAAGTAATTCAAAAAAACCATAAAGGGACATGTATGGTAAATTACAAAGACTTTATTATCAATATAAATTATACACATTTAAAAAAGGACATTTCATCAAAAAATGGTGGCAAAATGAGGTAGTGGTTAAGACTAGCGGCTCAGAAGCTAACCCAGGAGGGAAAACCCAATCAATTACGTACCCAGGATACAATATACAAAATACCAGTGTCAAAATACCAGGAGATCCTCTCAGCCCGGAGGCCTGATTTTTTTCAGCGTTTTGAGATCCCAGGTATTACAATCAGTTAATATTGTTACCAGATTGCTATCCCCTTATGTTTGGCATTATTGGCCATATATATAAGAGCCTACTAGACTCGATTGGCACTGGTATTTTGTATATTGTATCCTGGGTATGTAATTGATTGGGTTTTCCCTCCTGGGTTAGCTTGTGAGCCACTAGTCTTAGCCACTACCTCGTTTTGCCACCATTTTTTGATGAAATGTCCTTTTTTAATTGTGTATAATTTATATTGCTAATAAAGTCTTCGTAATTTACCATACATGCCCCTTTATGGTTTTTTGGAATTATCTATGAATAGTCACTTATTATTCTTATTGTGTTTAGTTGTTTTTTCTTACAAATGTTGAAGTGTCAAAAGGGCCTGGCATTGCTACTGTAGTGCTGTCTTGCCTATGCTGCAAAAAACATTGATCCAGTGGGCAGTGAAAGACATGTACTCTACCTGCCCATAACAGTTGCTCCAGTTGTCCACCATGGCGTGAACCTTGGCACACAGCGAGAATTGCAAGGAGCAGCCCAAGTTCTCTGCTACAATAGTTCAAGGCAGGGATGGCTTTTTTGGAGAAATAATGGTGGCTGGGTATCTTCCAGCAAGGCTGAGTGCACATCATGAGCTTTTTGTCCTTCAGCCTCTAAGGCAGGGGCTGCCTGGCAAATTTAAGCCTGGGGGCAAGCACATAGCACTGGCCCATGTGTAGCGGTCAACCTTAACCTGTTTAACTTCGTCTACCATATAAAGGCGGTATAGGTAAATAAGCTTTAAATCATTAAAAGGCGACAGTGACAGGCGACAGGTTGTGTTTTCATGTTGCTATCGCACACACATATGCAATGCCAGATACAGTACACAATTGAGCCTGTAGCAATACCTTGAACATTAGAGAGACCAGATTTACTTACTCCTGAGCTGAAGAGACTCTATTGACTATAATAGGATCTGCTCAGGATGCTACTTCTTTACTGGACAAAAAAGTCTTGCATGCAGGACTTTTTTGTCTGGTCTTTTTGACAGAATCTGTGACAGTGGCCCGAACTCAGCTGTGAATGGATAGTATTAGATCAAAGTATAGCATCAGATGCACGTTAAACACACACATACAATGCCAGAACCAAGATCACTAAAAACATACAGCACCAGAACCAAGCCTATAAGTCAAACACAGCAACAGAACCAAGTTGACTGCATGACTACAGCACCAGAACCTTGTTCAAAACACCGAAACAGCATCAGAACTATGTTCACTTCATAAATACGCACCAGAACCAAGGTAACTACATAAATAGAGCACCAGAACCAAACACAGCACCAGAATCAACTACATAAATATAGCACCAAAAACAAATCCATAAGTCAAATACATCCCCAGAACCAAGCCTATAAGTCAAATACAGCACTAGAATCAACTACATAAATATAGCACCAGAACCAAACCCATAAGTTAAATACAGCACCAGAACCAAGTTCATTACATACATACAGCACTAGAACATTTGAAATACATATATACATCATATATGGGTTCTAGTATTAGAGTTAGGTGTAGTATAAGGTTACGGGCCAGTATTAGGGTTAGTCATAGCATTAGAGTTAGGGGCCAGTATTAGGGTTAGGCGTAGTATTAGCATTAGGGGTCAGTATTAGAGTTTTGGGCTAGTATTAGGATTAAGATCAGTCTTAGGGTTAGAGGTGAATATTCAGTTTAGTATTAGAATTAGGCATAGTATTAGGTACCATTGTATTAGATTAGACAGTATGGCGGATTAATTTTTGTCAAATTCATAACCAAGCCAATTAGCTTACAATTGATTCGCTCGTCTCTAATTCAAAAGTGCTCCAATTGACCTGAAAAGTCATGTATGAGACTCTGATGACTCCTAGGACTGTAGCCCTTTAACACCAAGCATTACTAATGACAAAGTGATATTTGACACATATGGCTATGGGTAAACGAATAATTGACGGTGTTAACTAACAAAGCCTGTGTAAAAATACACTGCACTGTTGGATTTTTTCATAAAAAATATATTTTTTTAGCAGAAGATACATTTTTCTCTGTCTTCTGAACAAAAATGGTGGCCACTAGGGATAAGCAAATTGACTTCGGATGAAACATCCAAAGTCGATTCGCATAATACTTTGAAAACTGTACAGAGTGAGCGCTCCGTACAGTATTAGAATGTATTGGCTCAGAAGAGCCAAAGTTATTACCTCTTGAAGTCTAGCGAGACTTCGGATAATAACTTCATAAATTAATTACTACAGTAAAAAAGCACTTCCCGAACTCGGGTTTGGTTCCAAGTGGTACCTTGGAACCGAACCCGAGTTAGGGAAATGTTTTTTTACAGTAGAAATTAATTTATGAAGTTATTATGGAAAGTCTCACGAGACTTCGCAAAGTAATAACTTCGGCTCATCTGAGCCAATACATTCTAATACTGTAAGGAGCTCTCACTCTGTACAGTATTCAAATGAAGTATTATGCGAATCGACTTCGGATTTTTCATCCAAAGTCCATTCGCTTATCCCTAGTGGCCACCAATTGGGTGATTTGTGCATGACAAATCACAAAATACACAAAATTAGAATCTTTCAGGAAATTCGTAATACATTCAATTCATGGAGAAATGATTCACTCATGTCTAGCAAATAGTATTCATGGTTACATAAAGGGGTTCCTTGGCATTGGCTAGAAATAGCAAGGTGTCATCGGCATATAGCCCCTCTTTCTCCTCTAAGCCTGATCGACAAAAACTGTTATATAGGGATGCCTTCTAATAATTGCCACCAAGGACTTAATCGCTAATGTGAACAGCGGGGAAGACAAATATCCTGCAAATATTAGAAATACTGCTTGTTCTGTTAAAGCAGGGAAATACTTATTCATATACAATTCAAAGTAGACTACAATGACATGCAGTGGCAGAGCAAGAAAATTTAATTATGCCATCTAGACTGCAAAACTTCAGCTGATTGACATGTTCCATCCACACTTAGGCTCTTTATCATGTATAATCAGGAGTTATAATGTTGAGATCTCTCTGTAGTTTTGATAGATTGCTTTATAGCATTATGCTGCAGACTCCAAGATGTAGCTGTAAGTGAACAGTGATTATCTACAAATCAATATGCAATAAAGTGTTCTTCTCTCACATCATAGACTGTCTAGTTTATTCCACCTATAAGTTGGTTTATGTTTACTCCAAAAATGCGCCAAATTTATAGCACATTTTTGGCACATGGAGGTACATTTAAACCATGCTCATTCCCCTCAAAGCCATACCTTCCGCTAAGCACCTCATGCACGCCAGTTTTTAGGCCAAAACTGTGGAAAAAGACTGGCACGTTTTCACTAGTAAATCTACCCCGATGTTTTTAATTCAGAGACTTCATGCCTTGATTCTCTAGAGGACCTGAACTAAATGATGGGTATTTCTACACATCAAACATATAATGATTTCCAACGTAAATGAGGTGTCAAAATTTGTGTAGCATACTTCACACACATAATCTGCAATTAGACATACTAAGGGCTCATGCACATGACCGTATGTGTTTTGCGGTCCGCAAATTGAGGATCTGCAAAAAAAAACGATTACGTCCATATGGCATTGTTTCGCTTTTTTTTGCGGTTCCATTATTTTTGCGGAACCATTGTAATAATGCCTATCCTTGTCCGCAAACTAAAAAAAAATAAGACATGATCTATTTTATTTTTTGCAGGGCTACGGAACGGACATACTGATGCAGAAGCATTTTTTGCGGACCCATTGGGTCTACATCCTATCAGCAAAAAAAAAAACGGAACGGACAAGGAAACAAAATACGGTCGTGTGCATGAGGCCTAAATAACAATTCAAAAGAATAATTTAGGCAAAAAAATTAGATACTCTGCTGCAGACATGAATAGAGCATTACTGTTCTGGTCAAATAGTGACACTAACTAATACCTGAGAGATTGATGAAAAGATGCTACAGTTAGTTTTGGGTGCCAAAATAAATCATATGTGCCCTTTTATTTCACCCATCCATGGTTATCAGGTAAGATAATGCCTGCAGTGGTTTAGGACACCACTAGATCATGGTTTGCAGGGTTTGTTGTTCATGTTGTCGACCTGCTGCCCGATGTTTTTCCTCACTGATGTCAGACAAAGTATACAATAGGAAAATCCAATATCTGATATTAGACAACCACATTTAAAGAGGTATTCCAAATTTACGCAAATTTACGCATTTGGTATGGTTCACTCCTCTGGCACCTAGGTGAAAAGGGATGCCACTACTCCCATTCTGTGGGACTGCTGTCCCTGTAGGAATCCATAGAGAGGAGTTTACATGCAGGGATACCCCTTTAAAGGGAGTCCAGGTCCGTACTTTTTATTTTCATTCTGCCCCCATCCCCCTGCTGTGGTCTGGATTACATAGTCTAGAGTTAGCGCTATTGGAACAAACATCTAAGAGCAGTGTGGAGCAGAGACCCAGGGAATCCTCTTACGATGCGGATTACAAGCTATAAAAGTGACAGTTTATATGCCGGCTCTCAAAAGAAAGAGACGTCACAGAACGCTTAGCGGTCACAAAGAGGATTGCAAAGCATTTGTTAGAGAAGGTAACTGCCTACACCCTGGCTTATAGGCTTCTCTCTCTATGTTGTGGGAGCCTCAGGATTACCAACATAGCTAAAAGACAGAAAGGGCCCTCTGGTTAGAGACTGTATTCTACTGAGGATAATAAATATAAATATATATCTGGAGATAGAGAAAGTGTAAGCCTTTTGTCAGCTGTATAGACTGCATTTCATGTATAAAGTGCTGGTATGAATCAGTGGCAGATCCAGTGCCTGGTCTCGGAAGGGGCACTTCCGGCGATCGTTACACTCCTGCTCCCATCACTACATAAATACAGCCCCACATACCTTTTACATCCAGTGATGTCTCCTTTGATGTAGATGTTCTCTTTCCTCTTCTTCTCCTTTCAGACCTTCAGACCAGACCACCATTTTTCCACCATTTTTCGTCTCTGCAGTTTGACAAAAAAATCTTAGTTTAATACTTTTCCAACATCCTCCCATCTGATGGACAAATCATCCTACTACCCCCAATACTGTGCAGCTGTGCTCCCAATACTATACTGCAGAAACAGATAAACCCTCTGATCAGGGGCGTAACTATAGGGGAAGCAGGGGAAGCAGCTGCTTTGGGGCCCTGACCCAGAAGGGGCCCATCCAAGAGGAGGAGAAGTACTAAAAGATTTTGTCAGGGCCCCTCAACATTATTACACAATGAAATTATATACAGTGGCAGTATAGACAGTGTAGAAAACGGATGGAACAGCTGCCGGGCCTGGTCTGAGAGAGCGATCTTTACTAGCTACAGGAAAGGGGGCGGCATGAAAGGAAGGGGTTGTTAAAAACTTTGCTGTGGGGCCCAGTCATTTCTAGTTATGCCACTGCCCCTGATAATAGTAGTACCACACAGAGCCCCCCATATAAAATACCCCTTCTTTGTGGCCTCAGTAGAAGCCCCTATAGTGCCCCCCAATAATATGCTAGTAACAAGTGCCCCCATAGATGCCCCCAATAATGTGCCAGTAAGAGGTGCCCCCATAAATGCCCCCCAATCATGTGTCAGTAACAAGTGCCTCTCCATGCCCCCCCCCCAATCATGTGCTAGTAAAAAGTGCCTCTCTCTCCCATCATGTGCCAGTAACAAGTGCCTCTCCATGCCCCCCCCCCAATCATGTGCCAGTAGCCAGTGCCTCTCTATGCCCCCCCCAATAATGTGCCAGTAACAAGTGCCTCTCCTTGCCCCCCCAATCATGTGCCAGTAACAAGTGCCTCTCTCCTCTCCCCCAAATCATGTGCCAGTAACAAGTGTCTCTCCCCCCCAGCATGTGCCAGTAACAAATGCCTCCCCCCCATCATGTGCCAGTAACAAGTGCCTCTCTCCTCTCTCCCCCGCCCCCCATCATGTGCCAGTAACATTGTCCAATATAAAAATAAAAAAACACTTATACTTACCTCCATGGCTGCGATGTGATGCAGGCCTCTTCCGGCCTGTGTCTCGCGATGTACTGCTCAGGCGACGCGATGACATCATTGCACCACCTGCACCAGCCTCTGATACGCTGTGGGCCTTGTGCCGGCAGCCTATCAGAGGAACAGGGAAGGGAGATGCCTCTCCCTCCACTGCCCGGTCTCAGCACAGCCATCTGTATCGCTGTCCTGAAGACGGTGATACAGATGACTATGGAGATGAGCGCTTCCACAATAAAAGGGCTCATCTCCTTGTGCCCTGCCGCCGCCGCCAATGCTGCCCACATTCTCGGGGGAGGCGGGGGGGATTGAACCCCCCCCCCCCCCGATCCACCAGTGGTATGAATAACTCACTTCAGTAAAGTACACTGGATTTGTTGCACCAAAACCCGCTCTCGTCCTTGTACTGCAATGCACTGCAAAGATAGAGCCGGCCCTGTACCGCACATGGGCCCAAATAACTCCTCATTCACTGCTCCAATTGCTCTGTTGATTATCTTCAGCCTGGTAAATTACTTTTTAAGAACTTAATATACATTCCTGAGGCAAATAAGACATTTAAAGGATAACTACATTTTGAAATCATAATTTTTCTTACGACATTAAAGGGGTTTTCCAAGACTCTGGCTATCCTCTGTATCTGATCAGTGGGGTTCTGATACCGAGGACCAGAGGCAGATTGGCCATAGACCCTACAGGGAAATTTCCTGGTGGGCTGATGCCCCAGGGGGCCACCCAATCACTCCTCTCTACTGCTGACTGGGTACATTATGAGCTCTCAACAGTAATTAACGCAGTGAAAATCATGTACTCATCATGTACCCAGCCGATGACAGCAATATCCCTCCTGAATTCAGCTGCTGTGGCCCTCATCTCCTAAGCCTCCATATTTTAATCAAGGACAACTGGAGGAGGAGGACAGAAAATGGTAGCTATTAGGGCAGTTTATTGTGCTGAACTGTGGTATATGGTTCTGCTGGCATGATATTTTGCACTATAATATTGTTGACCCTACCTACTTGTGACCTTCTGTTAATTTGGACCTGACTACAAAATGAGGCCACTTTTTTTTTTTTCCAGGGCTACTTTACGTTCCCAGTCCGCCCCTTCCCAGGACACCCACCAATCAGCTGTTTGAGGAGGCACTGGTGCTCGTAGTAGCACTGTTGCCTTCACCAGCATTTTCCTAGGCCAGTGATGACATGCTCATTTGTCACATGGCCTAGGCATAGCTGAGCCCCATAGCAGTGAATGAGGCTGAATTGCGATACCAATCTCAGCCGCTATACAATGTACGGTGCTGTGCTTGGTAAGCTGTAAAAAAGCTGCGGCACTACTAGAAGCTACCTTCTCAAACAGTTGACCGGGGGGGGGGGGGGTTTGGGGGCTGTACAGTATAATGACAATGCTGATACACACAGGATCTTCCTCCTACCTGTTCTTGTGTAATGCTCTGCAGACAACAGAAAAGTACAGAGGAGAGGACTCCTCTAGTCTTTGTCAACTCTGTTTGCAGGGTGAGGAGGGAGCGAGGATCCTGTGCACAGAATTTGTCTCTTCAGTACCTGGAGAAGAGAAAACCCTGCAGCTTCTCAGTACCTAAGGCAGAGCCTCCAGCCCTGAGGCTGTGCTGCTGATGGTAGAAGGGGTTAAACTGTGCTGAATAATTCAGTAATATGCTAAATAAATGCGGAGCCCCAGTTATGGGTCTACAACACAATGAAAGCCAGATATCCCTCAAAGGAAGGAAAACCAAGCAAAGGGGTGTCTCCATTACAGAGATCACCAAATCCACCATATTAAGTGGCCCTTATGTCAAGATCCCGCTTTTTTACAAGCTTTAAGGATGTGACAGGGAAAACCTAAGCTAGGTATCCATCCACAGACAGCTGTTTCGGGGTGTTGCCCCTCATCAGTGTGGAGTAGGATTCTGGCTAACCGGGAGCAATGCCTCGGAGACTACTCAAACACAACAATAGCTGATCTCAGGGAGACCAGCTACAAAAAACACTGCGGAGCCTCACTTAAGAGTCTCAACACAGCAATCCGAAGTGCAAAGTTCCCTGGGAAACAGGAATATGCAAAATAAATGTGGAGCCCCAGTTATGGGTCTACAACACAATGAAAGCCAGATATCTCTCAAAGGAAGGAAAACCAAGCAAAGGGGTGTCTCCATTACAGAGATCACCAAATCCACCATATTAAGTGGCCCCTATGTCAAGATCCCGCTTTTTACAAGCTTTAAGGATGTGACAGGGAAGACCTAAGCTAGGTATCCATCCACAATAATTCAGTGGGAGGGGAGACCCAGGGCAGACAGCAACAGCTGGCAGGTGCAGGGGGATGTGGTCAGTGCAGGGAATGTCATCAGAGCAGGGAAAGAAGTTGACATCACAGGTCATGTGACCCTCAGCTAGCTATGAGAACAGGGCCACTTTAGGTGAAGTCAATAGAAAAAAACATTACATTTGCTTAGTTAGAAAAATACGAAGAACAAAAAAAAACTTAGACAACCACTCTAACTATTAATTAAATGGCATTGGTGATTATTATAATTTTTAATATGATCTGCACGTTTAAGTATAATAGTATTTCTACAAGTTTTACCCTGAATGCAAATGAACCTAGCTAAAAAGCAAAAAATGCCTTGTCTGTTAGAATGGCTGCAGATTTACAGTTTATATACAAAAGACACAAATGACCGACCATCATTCTTTGCTTGGACGCAGTCCCACTCAGCATGTAGTTCTTCACTCTGAGCATTAGGAGAGTTAATTCAGCATCACATTCAGTAAATGTGTTAGCAATATACCTTTACAAGTAAATGATTACTCATGACAGATCTCTAGGATGTGTCATCATTTATTTATCATTGGTGGTCTGGCTGCTTGGACCCCTTCCAATCCTTACAGTAAAGGGTCTGCAAGGCTAGTGAACCTCTTTGTCTCTCTTTTAGCATTTCCCTTAGGCCTCTTTCACACGGGCGTCACGTTTGACGCCCGGATAGGATGCGGGTGCGTTCCTGGAATATGCGCGATTTTTCCGCGATTGTGCAAACGTTTGTAATGCGTTTTGCACGCGCGTGTGAAAAATCGCCATGTTTGGTACCCAGACCCGAAGCCGGATTTCATCACTGAAGTCCGGTTTCGGGTAGAGTATTCTGGAGAATTTATTATTTCCCCTTATAACCATGTTAATAATAAATAAAGATTGGGTCCCCGTCCTCTAGCAACTTTGCAGTAAAATCGCACCGCATCCGCACTTGCTTGCGGATGCTTGCGATTTTCCCGCAGCCCCATTCACTTCTATGGGGACTGTGTTGCGTGAAAAACGCAGAATATAGAGCATGAGAGGCATATGGGGGCTGATGTTAATTCTCATTATGCAAATTTCAACACAGTGGGCTTGTGCCCCGGATGTTTTCAGACCCTAGCAATGCCCCTGGAAATAACCGTAATAAGACACTGAATAAAACCATGAAACATGGGACACGACGCTAATAGCCACTTAAGAAATGAATTATTAGATATTACATCATGCATTTTGCATTTATATGATTATAGAAACTATTTATATAGCTTTATGTGTCCAAAATAAAAGCCTAAATGCAATATACATGACAGTTATCTTTATATAGATGTTCCTATATGAATTCAAAATAGCAGCACATTTTACGGTTCTTGAAAAACGAAGAACACAACTTTAATATGTACAAGATGAGAACATCAGGGCTTGTATAATATTCCTCATGTTTTCACATAGCCTTGAATTTTCTCACAGGTTTTTAATACCATTTAGTATTAGATCTATAGAAATATAAATTCCGCTTCCCCTGTTTGGATCGTCGTTGATGGAGTTGATCTTAATGGCATCTCTAAGAAACAGCAACCTCAGTAATGGCTGATCATATTAACCTGAACCAGCACTGCAACAGCTGGATTCCACACTACATCTAAAGGCCCGGGCTATAATCTGACGGTGTAAAGGTGCCACTTATTACCCGATGAAAAAGCAAAACAGTCGCCCATTGGGTAATATGATCGTTCATGCAGTCACCTAAATCATCATTTGCTGGCAGATCTTGATCTCTAAACAGTGTCATAAACAATGATTCTGAATGGAGACAAGCGATTGCATTAGTGATAGTTCAACCCCACACTGTGGAGGAGATCACTGCATTTAAATTCAGCAGTCTCCTCAACTGACAAGCAGGTGATTGTCAGGAAGGAACGCCATGTAAAGCGGTTTTAACCCTTCTGCTTCCATACCACCGACACCTAAATATTCTCTATTTCGAGTTCTCATTTGCCCCAGGAGGTGCACATAACCCATGTTGCTTGTTCTGTGTGGCCCTCATCCATCCAGAAGACATCTCAATAGTTCAAAAAGACATGCAGCATCCTTCTACAGAGAACAGAGTGGTACACAGCTTTGTTCTCTGTTCCATATACTGATCATAGATATCAGCTTAGAACAGGCATCCTCAAACTGCGGCCCTCCAGCTGTTGTAAAACTACAACTCCCACAATGCCCTGCTGTAGGCCGATACCTGTAGGCTGTTCGGGCATGCTGGGAGTTGTAGT
Organism: Bufotes viridis; assembly: GCA_033119425.1. Taxonomy (NCBI): domain Eukaryota; kingdom Metazoa; phylum Chordata; class Amphibia; order Anura; family Bufonidae; genus Bufotes; species Bufotes viridis. The sequence goes on along the minus strand of CM065589.1, from coordinate 164,517,870 downwards.
TTTGCAACAGCTGGAGGGCCGCAGTTTGAGGATGCCTGGCTTAGAAGATACATTTGTTGGGTTCTTACTTGTATCTTTCATGTCAGTGAGAAGAGGAGCATTAGGCAGCAGCATGCAGTTGGTATTACTGCTTGGTCGACTGTTTGGCTGGCACAAGTAGGGTATGTTCACACTACAAAATCCGCATCAGAACAATCCGACATATATTTGCCACTAAATCTGCAGTAGAAATCTAAAGCTGACCCTTGGGTTTCTGTTGTGGTTTATGGTTTGAATGCTGAGGATCTCACTGTATAAAACTCTGCGTGGCCATGCCTTTCTTGGCGCACAGACTTCAAATACATGCAAATAAATTCCACATTCGTATGAAAAGCAGTGTGAATTCCCAGTGACAACAGTGCAGAAATCCCGGCACAAAAGCCACACTGTGAACAAACCCTTACCCTGGGTTCACACCTGAGCGCTTTTGAGACGCGCGTTTTACGCGCGTTTTTGTCGCACGTATTACAGCGCGTTTTTGCAAATAGGAATCGCGCATCATACGCGCGTTCGTGACTCTGGAGACCAATTGAAAAAGGCATATCTACACTTTAACGCGTGTTAAACGTGCGTTTTACGCGCGTTCCCATTGAAGTCAAACGCAAACGCGCTACAAAACGCCCCAAAGAAGCTCAAGAACTTCTTTGAGCGTAGGGCGTTTTACAGCGCGTTCAATCGCGCTGTGAAACGCTCAGGTGAGAACCATGCCCATAGGGAAACATGAGTTTTCTCCTGTTGAGCGTTTTACAGCGCGTTCGAATGCGCTGTAAAACGCGCAAGTGTGAACTGAGGGTTATAGGGACATGGAGTGGCTGGTATTTAAGGAGCAATGTGTAGCTGGTGCTTTTGTGCACTTTACTATGTGGCGGGAACTGCTATGAGAGCACTGTGGTGCTGTATGAGTTCTACTTTAAGCAACTTAAAGGGGTTATCCAGTGACAAATATTCAGCAGTTTATAAACTAGCTTCTGGAACGGAATACTTTTGCAATTGCATGTAATTAAAAATTTAGCATAGCCACTGAGTTATTCAATAAAATGTATCTGTATAGCGCCACCTGCAGTTTTTTTTCATATTTCTCTATCCATCTTGATCATTTCCATTCTTCAAATGCCTCCTGGGCTTTCATAGGCAGGGAGCTGCATTAGAAAGACACTCACCTGACAAAGGACACACCCGCTGAGTTGCCAGCTTGAAATAAATCTGTAAGAGCAGTTGGGGCAATGAATGGGGGCTTTTCTGGATCCATGTAGGGTACAGGGCTAGTTTTAGCTTATTTAAAAAGAGATTGTCATGTATGTCATGTACTATATGATGCCCGATTTTCATCTTTTACATTAATCATGGGATAACCCCTTTACAGGGGCCATCCTGGCAAATCTGTTACTGTACTTTGCCTGGTTTAAGCCTGTGGAGGCAGTGCATGACTAGCATTTTCTCACTGGTGCTTTCTGAATCCCAACAGCATGTCAGTTTTACCCAGAGAGATCTATTGAAGGGGTATTCTCTTCTGACACATTTATGGCATATCCTTTGTTGGGCACTGCATGTTGTTCTCGCCATTTAGTTTATGGGAGTTGTGAAATGCATGTTGGTTTCTGTATTTTCCCAGTAGGTTTAAGTCTTTAATATGAAACACCGATCTTACAGACAATTATGACATGCACTAGTGTCAATGGGGGAGATTTATGAAACTGGTGTAAAGTAGAAGTGACTTAGTTGCCCATAGCAACCAGATTCCACCTTTCATTCATTTACAGCTCCTTTGTGCATAACGGATGCAACAAGATATGGTTTTTTTTTGTTTTTTTTTTACAGGATCCTGTTTTGTTTTTGTTTTTTTCTGTTCTGACGGATCAGAAGAACGGAAAATGAATCAGTGATGTGAAACTAGCCTTAGTAGGAATGGTTAGATTGAATTAAATTATAAGAAATATATTATACATGTTGGTAAATCTCTCTTATTATCTATGTACACAGGTAAGTATTTGCCTGTATTGGTTCTGCCCCCTTTAATTTTCTCTCTTTTATATTACTTTTAGTATTCTGTGTAAGGATATTCCTTGTAATGTAGTACAGTACCCATCCCTTATTGTGCTGATTCCTGAGTAGTGATGTCAGAGACACATCTCAGGACATGCGTGATGCACACCGGGGGCAGGGACTTGCTAGGATGTAAGCATTCATTTGCCCTATCTCTGGTACACCCTGGGTGTCAGTCATGTGTTATAATGTGGTAGACAACCATGTGTTATAACATGGCCGACTGATTCCCTACCCCATATTGCATATATAGGCTAGTGATGTTTATGAACTTTTTAATATTCTACATGTGATTTGTTTGTGTTATCTTATATTTAATCCCACTTAGTAAATATATTTATTCACTTAGCCTGCGTAAGCTTATTCATTCTCAAATCATAGAATTCTTTTTAAAACATTGCCCTAGGACATACAGTATGTTGCATACAGATTAATAGTTCCCAGATGTATTACTTCATATTTACATATCTCCATTAATAAAAACTCCAGTTTCCATAAGAGAAGGCTTTCAAAGTGCACTCATTCAGATTTAGACTTTTCTTTGAGTTTTATTTCACACAAAAAACAAGCAAACTCCTTTAACAAAAAGCAAGTAGACATGAAAAGCCTAAAAGCCTGGGGCAATCTGTCTATAAATCAGTGTGTTTATATATCTAGCTGTAAAACTCAGCACCAACCCTCATTTGACGTTGGAGGTGCTCAGCATGGGACGTCATAGTTGTAAGCTACACAATCATGTCTTCTGATGTTCCACTTCTCTGACTGGGGTGTCTAACTTAGAGCTCATCAAACACTCTATACTCAGAGTCGTGCTTTGTCCTGCCAGGGATACAAAATGCATGAGTGACGTCCAGCGTTTTAGCAGGCACAGCTTTAGCTCAGGCTTCTGTGACACTTTTCCGTCTGATCTTCACAGCTCTTGACTTATATTTGTACATTTTGCCAAGTTGGTGGCAAAGGGCAGACTCCTATTGACTGCTGCTTTGAAGATATTGGTTTTAGTGTTCATGTAAAAATCATTTTAAGCTATGCTTGTTAAAGATGACAGCCATTTTTATGCATTTCCTTTAAATTATGAAAGCACATGAGTGTATCAGGCCAAGCAATTTTTTCTGTTAGTAACCCTGCTGATGTGCTGCAAGTTCTTGTGGTAATGAAATAAAAAGAGAACAAAAATGAGTTCAAGCCGTTTGCCTTTTACTTGAAAATCACCTGTTAAATGAAGCAAATATTAGCCACATTTGACCAGAATGTGAACGTAAAGGATGACTACAGAGATGCAGCTTGAAACATATCAATGACTGTAAGGGATGTCTGCAGGTATGCAGTTTGGAACATAAAAAATAACTTGCTAAAGTTAACCATATCACGGATTCTGCGTTATATTCTGAGGTATGGTGATATATCCAGTCGGCTGGCTTCACACTAAAGATGTAGGCAGCGTGGTTAGCCTCCACAAAACTGGTAAGCAACAGCAGTACCCAACTTCAGGTTTACACACAAAACACAGACCGGAGGTTAAAGTAGACTTCACTGTTCAAGCTTTTTGAAAAAACTCCACCATGTGGATTGATCCCATTTCTGCTGTCGTACTAAAGAATTTTGGTTTTGAATATCTTTGAGTTTTGCATGGTGAGCTTTTCTATTGCATTTCCATGAACACCTGATTAAGATGATTAAATCTAAAAAAAACAATATCATCCAAAATTCCCTGTCTACAGAAGTAAAGTATCACATACACACAAGATATATGAGAATATACTATAACAATAAGGACTGAGCGATGGCAGATCTTCTTGGGTTCTCTCTGCAAAATGCCTCTTTGTCCAAACATGAAGCATAGGCTGCCATACATGTGAGATAGCTGTTGGCTAAGCCCCTCCTCTCATCCAGATGTATGGGTGGTTTGGCCAGACATATATGTGTTTTGGATGGGGAGATGAGTCAAGCTGTGAATAAAAATTTTGACAATTTTTGTTGACCATCATTTTAGAAATTGACAAGAATGATCACTCATGATAGCCTATGGTATAAAATTACCAGCCATATATTCTGTTAGAAGCTGTGGCAATTAAAGGGAAAGATCTGCAGCAAAAAAGGACACACCCCTGAGAAACGACACACACTAGTGTTGACTCTGAGCAATCATGCTCGGCTGAAAACCAGTTCGACTTGAGCATCGCTATGCTCGGCACATGGCGGTATTCGGCCGAATAACGCATGTGCTCGAGTGCAATGCTTGAGTCTCCTCCCCGCACGTTTCTTGCCTGCTATGCAGCCAATAATCGTGCAGGTAAGTACTGCCCTTACTGTAATGCCGTAGCCATGTTGGTAACTGGCATTACAGTGATTGGCTATATAGCAACCGATGACGCATGTTCGTCTTAGTCAGGGAGAGCTGTGCTGAGGAAGGGACAGACAGTGTAGGGAGTGATATAGGAATATTTTTATTAGAAAAACTTTTCAGAGACCCAAAAGTGATTTTAAGGACTATTTTGTGTGGCAGCAGCAAAATATATTTTTAGGGCATCCTGCGCTAAATTGCTAAAACTTTACAGACCCAAAAGTCCTTTTAAGGACTATTGTGTGTGGCAGCAGCAATATCTATTTTTAGCGCAAACTGCGCAAAATAGCTAAAACTATACAGACCCAAAAGTCCTTTTAAGGACTACTGTGTGTGGCAGCAATATCTATTTTTAGCGCATTCTGCGATAAATAGCGTGCAATAGTTAGGCCGCTGCAGACAGCGACATTAGATGCCCAACATATCCAGTGTAAAGTGTGCAAATCCAATTAATATCTGTGACATCCAGTGTACTTATTCTGTAGACGGTGTCCACTGTGGACAGTGACATTAGGAGCGCAACAACTCTCGTGTAAAGTATGTGCATCCAAAAATTATCTGTGACATCCAGTGTACTTTTTCCGTAGACGGTGTCCGCTGCGGATAGTGACATTAATTGTGCCACATCTCCTGTGTAAAGTATGCGCATCCAAAAAATATCTGTGACATTCAGTGTAGTTTTTCCGTAGATGGTGTCCGCTGCGGACAGTGACATTAGCTGTGCAACATCTACAGTGTAAGGTGTGCACATCCCCAAAATATCTGTGACATCCAGTGTACTCTTTCCATAGACAATGTCTGCTGCGGACAGCGACCTTACCAGCGCCACATCTGCAGTGTAAACGTATGAACTGAAAAAATTTATCTGTGACATACAGTGTACTTTTTCAATCGATGGTGTCCGCTTCTGACAGTGACAATACCAATGCAACATCTGCAGTGTAATGTGTGCGCTTAAAATTTTTATCTGTGACATATAGTGTACTTTTTCAATAGACGGTGTCCACTTCTGACAGTGACACTACTAGTGCCACATCTCCAGTGTAACGTGTGCGCATTAAATTTTTATCTGTGACATACAGTGTACTTTTTCTGTAGATGCTGTGGACAGTGACATTACCTGTGGTATCTCTCCTGTATAACGTTTCCTCATCCCAAATACCTGTGACTTTCCCTCTAATTTTTTATTAGCCGCTGGTGACAGCATTTAAATTATCTGCGGGATATCTCCTGTGTGACATTTCCAAATCCCAAATACCTTTTTACATTTTTTGCGCATACACTTCCAAATCCTACGCTACTGTACATGTGACATACTTTCAAGCATATATAAACTTTAATATGAAGAAGGCGAGCAGTAAAGGACGGGGAAGTGGCCGTGATGCTGATGGTGCACGCAGAGGCCATGGCCCTGGGCGGGTTGAAACTGTACCTGCTGCCAGAGCACAAGAAAAACAATCATCCACGATACCTAGCTTCATGTCACAGTTTGCAGGGTGGAGCAGGACGCCACTCTTAAAGTCAGACAAGTGCGACCAGGTGGTCGGTTGGATTGCAGCAGATAATGCTTCCAGTCGGTTAAGCACCACCCTGTCTTCCACCAAGTCTAGTCTCAGTAGCCAAGGCCCTGGCATAAAATGTTTTACAGGGTCAGCTCACCTGCAGGCCCTCGCATATAATGTTTTACAGGGTCAGAATACCTGCAGGCCCTCGCATATAATGTTTTACAGGGTCAGCTCACCAGAAGGCCCTCACCTACAATCTTTTACAGGGTCAGCTCACCTGCAGGCCCTTGCATATAATGTTTTACAAGGTCAGCTCACCTGCAGGCCCTTGCATATAATGTTTTACAGGGTCAGCTATGTAGAGGTCATTTGACAGTATAAAGAGGATAATGTCACCCACCAAAGCAACAGGTGATTATCTGAAATGTAGGCCCCTGGCACCCAGACAGAGGAGAGAGGTCCCATAGCAGAAAATCGGGCTTCATGTCCCCCAGCAATGGAAAAGGCCACTTTCAGTTATTTAGGCCCCAGTAGCCAGACAGAGGAGAGAGGTCCCATAGCAGAAAATCAGGCTTCATGTCACCCGCCAAAGCAGCAGGCGATTAACAGAATTTTAGGCCCCTGACACCCAGACAGAGGAGAGGTCATTTGACAGCAAAAAGAGGTTAATGTCACGCACCAAAGCAGCAGGCGATTTGCTGAAATGTAGGCCCCTGGCACCCAGACAGAGGATGGTTGAGGGCGAGGCAGTTATAAATGTCTATTCTGCACAAGGAATGGACTGGTCCTGTGGGATCCATGCCTGGTTCATTTTTATGAATGTCAGCTTGTCTACGTTGGCTGTGGACAGGCTGCTGCGTTTGTCTGTAATGACGCCCCCCTGCTGTGATAACTACACGTTCAGACAATACATTGGACGCAGGGCAGGCCAGCACCTCCAAGGCATAAAGGGCTAGCTCTGGCCATGTGGACAATTTGGAGACCCAAAAGTTGAATGGGGCCGAACCATCAGTCAGTACGTGGAGGCGTGTGCACACTTACTGTTCCACCATGTTGTTGAAATGCTGCCTCCTGCTAACACGTTCCGTATCAGCTGGTGGTGCAGTTAGCTGTGGCGCGGTGACAAAAGTTTTCCACATCTTGGCCATGCTAACCCTGCCTTCAGAGAAGCTGGCTGTGACACAGCTGCGTTGGCGACCTCTTGCTCCTCTTTTGACTTCGCCTTGTGCTTCCACTTGTCCCCCCGTGTCAGTTGGGAATGCTCTCAGGAGCGTGTCTACCAGCATATGCTTGTAGTCGCGCATCTTCCTATCAGGCTTCAGTGCGGGAATTGAGGTGGGCACATTGTCCTTGTACCAGGGATCCAGCAGGGTGGCAACCTAGTAGTCAGCTCAAGTTAAAATGTGGGCAACTCTGCTGTCGCTCATGAGTGCCAGGCTGCCCAGAGGTAAGGACAAGCTGTCCTCTGTTGGAGACGTATCGCCATCGTCCTCCGTATCCCCCCAGCCATGCACCAGTGATGGGCCCAAGCTGCGATGGGTGCAACCCCACTGTGAACATGCTTCATCCTCATCCACCTCCTCATCCATGCTGGGCGGCAGGTGCCAACGTTCCTCCAGAGGCAGAGAAAGAGGCCGAGGCAGCAGCAGAAGAGGGAGCAGGAGGGGCCTGAGCCCTTTCTTGGTTTTGAAGGTGCTTACTCCACTGCAGCCCGTGTCTCGCATGTAGATGCCTGGTCATGCAGGTTGTGCTAAGGTTCAGAACGTTAATGCCTCGCTTCAGGCTCTGATGGCAAAGCATGCAAACCACTCAGGTCTTGTTGTCAGCACATTGTGTGAAGAAGTGCCATGCCAGGGAACTCCTTGAAGCTGCCTTTGGTGTGCTCGGTCCCTGGTGGTGGTGGCCAGTAGCAGGTGAACTGTCTTGGCGACGGCTGCTCTGCTTTTGCACCCTGCTCTCTCTTTTGCTACGCTGTTGGCTCGGTCTCGCCACTGCCCCTTCCTCCGAACTCTGAAAGTCAGTGGCACGACTTTCATTCCATGTGGGGTCTAGGACCTCATCGTCCCCTGCATCGTCTTCCACCCAGTCTTCCTCCCTGACCTCCTTTTCGGTCTGCACACTGCAGAAAGACGCAGCAGTTGGCAGCTATGTTTCGTCATCATCAGAGACGTGCTGAGGTGGTATTCCCATGCCCTCATCAGGAAATATAAGTGGTTGTGCGTCAGTGCATTCTATGTCTTTCACCCCTGGGGAAGGGTTAGGTGGATGCCCTTGGGAAACCCTGCCAGCAGAGTCTTCAAACAGCATAAGAGACTGCTGCATGACTTGAGGCTCAGACAGGTTCCCTAATATGCATGGGGGTTATGTGAAAGACTGATGGGCATGGGTTTCAGGCGCCACCTGTGCACTTTCTGCAGAAGACTGGGTGGGAGATAATGTGAACGTGCTGGATCCACTGTCGGCCACCCAATCGACTAGCGCCTGTACTTGTTCAGGCCTTACCATCCTTAGAACGGCATTAGGCCCGACAAAATATCGCTGTAGATTCTGGCGGCAACTGGGACCTGAGGTAGTTGGTTCACTAGGACATGTAGCTGTGGCAGAACGGCCATGTCCTCTCTCAGCACCAGAGGGTCCACTAACACCACCACCGCCATGTCCGTGTCCCTTATTAGATGTTTTTATCATTGTTACCGTTCACCACAATAAGGAAAAACTAATTTGGCCCAAAGTATTGAGTTCAAATTAAGGCCTTTTTTTACAGATAAGCACCTGACAACAACGCTGGCATCCTCCATTGTATGCAATTTTTTGCTGGGGATGGCCGCTCACTGCGAACCACATGCGGAGGAGCTGCTCCCCCAGTTAGAGACACACAACAGTGTATTTCTGTGATTTTTTTTTTTTTTTACAGGCACCTAACACTATCTAGCTATTTATGTACCGTATTACACTAATACAGGCACAGCAGAAACCACACATTTAAGGGAATATCAATTTTAGGCCAAGTATTTAGGCCCTGGCTGAAAGGTATCCTTTTACAGACACAAATACACTTGCAGATGCACAGCAGCATGCGCAAATATAGAGGATTTAGCTTTCAGCCCTTGTATTTAAACCCTGAGTATAATATACCCTTTTACGGACAGAAATACACTTGCAGATGCACAGCAGCATGCGCAAATATAAAGGATTTAGCTTTAAGGCCTTGTATTTGGATGCTGGGTGTAATATACCCTTTTACAGAAAGAAATACACTTGCAGATGCACAGCAGCATGTGCAAATATAGAGGATTTACCTTTCAGCCCTTGTATTTAGACCCTGAGTAGAATATACCCTTTTACGGACAGAAATACACTTGCAGATGCACAGCAGCGTGCGCAAATATAAATGATTTAGCTTTCAGGCCTTGTGCTTAGATGCTGAGTGTAATATACCCTTTTACGGACAGAAATACACTTGCAGATGCACAGCAGAGTACACAAATATAAAGGATTTTGCTTTCAGGCCTTGTATTTAGATGCTGAGTGTAGTATATTCTTTTACAGACAGACATACACTTGCAGATGCACAGCAGTGTGTACAAATATAGAGGATTTAGCTGCTGAAACCCCAGATTTAGGGGATTGGTATTTGGGGGATTGAATTTAACCCCAGAAAAAAAAATATCCTTTTAAGGACACTAATACACTTTGCCAGCCACAGCTGAAACACTGAAACCCCAGATTTAGGGGATTGGTGTTTGGGGGATTGTATTTAACTCCAGAAAAAATAATAATCCTTTTACGGACAGTATTATAATTGGCCAGCCACAGCTGAAACCCCTGATTTAGGGGATTTGTATTTGGGGGATTGAATTTAACCCCAGAAAAAAAAAATATCCTTTTACAGACAGTATTACACTTGGCCAGCCATAGCTGGAACCCCAGATATAGGGGATTGGTATTTTGAGAATTGAATTTCACCCCTCAATAAAATATAGCAATTTCTATCCTGTGTTTCAAGGTGTGACAAATAAGCACAACCCCTGATATAGGGTATTGCAAAAAAAAAGCCTTCTATTGAACCCAGAAATATATGTTGAACTTGCTTTTCACAGCTCAAAACATGTGCTGGTGCACCAAAAGATCATAAAATGGCCACCGATCACCCCAGAAAAAAGTGACAGAAAAGCTCTAGGCAGCCTAAAAACCAGTGAGCACTGAACCAACAGAAGTTGAATGATTCACAGCTGTAGATCGATCACTTCATTAAGTTGTTGTGCTGAGTCTTCCCTGCCTAATCTCGCCCTCACAGCAGCTGCATCCTATCCCTACAGTAATCAGAGCAGAGTGACTGCACTTGGCCAATCACAGCCATGCCAATAGTAGGCATGGCTGTGATATCTTCTTGGGGCAAGTAGCATGACGCTTGTTGATTGGCTGCTTTGCAGCCTTTCAAAAAGCACCATAGAAATTGGCAAACACCGAACCTGAACTTTTACGTAAATGTTCGGATCCAGGTGGCGAACATCGTAATGTTCGGTACAAACCTGGACTTTACAGTTCGGGTTCGCTCAACTCTATTTATGAGTGTAGGAGTCCCACTACATGAACAATTGTACCACAATGTGAATAAGGCCCTCCTTTATGTGATATACAGGTTGTAATTGAGTGCCTCTTGCTTATAATTTTTGGCAGCACTTGCACTTTATATACAAGTAAATATACAGGAAAGAATGTTTCCTAACAATTTTTCCTCTAAAATCAATTTTATCTTTGGTTTTGTGCATATTATTGTCAGTCTGTAAAAGTGGCGTATTACTCGGACAACATTGTTCCCAGCAGCGACCTGGGAGTCCAAGATGCATCCAGACATCCTCCCCATGCTGTTCCCGAACCATTTCGATGGCGTTTCCATCAATTTCTGACCTGTTCCTATGAACTAGGCACTCTCCCCTCTTCAGAGCAGGGGGTGCCTGGTTTAATGCTCGGGTTCTCCCATTGACATCCATTATACTCGGGTGCTCTGTAGAGCACCCAAGCATCCCGATGTATTCGGCCCGAGCACCTGAGCACTTGGGTGCTCGATCAACACTAACACACACTCTTAGCTGCCAGCCAGAAATAAATGTAGCAGAAAATTTGGAGTAATTAATTGGAAGATCTCTGGTTCCATGTGAGATAGAGGGCTGGTTCTACCTTTGTTAGAGATTGTCACGTACTATATGATCTCTGATTTTCATTTTTTCATTTTTTCTGTTTTTCATGGCAACCTCTTTGATTTAAGAGTGATCACATTCGCCCTGCAAGCTAAGAATACCAACATCTCATCTAAGAGCTTCGATTTATTTTAATGAAATTGTCAGTCAGGCAGAACGCAGCCATATTGTTATGGTACAACAGGCATTAGGTGAATAAAAATATAGTATTTAACAGTGCACCCTGAGGCACATCTCTGCACAAAACCTTAAACAATTTACTGGAAATATCCTTTAAGGTTTAATTACACTGTCGAGAACAAACCATTAAATAAGCTCAAAATGTAGTTTGAGCGTCTCTGACTTTTTGCTGTATATGTAGTGCTTGTGCTGGATCTGGCCAATTGGTCTGATGGTTCAAATTTTAAGACCTCGTCATGTTTGACTACATATAAGGCTCCATTCACACGTCCGCAAATTATTTCTGCATCTGTTCCAATTTTTGCGGAACAGATGTGTACTGTGTGTGGACCCATTCATTTTCAATGGGTCCTGAAAATATGCGGACAGCACAATAAGAGCTGTCCGCATACTTGATTCCGTTCCGCACAGGCCAGAAAAATATAAAACATGTCCTATTATTATCCGCAAATTGCGGTCCGTTCTCCCATAGAAATCAATGGATCCGCAAAATGCGGAAAACATACGGAAGGCATTCCGTATGTCGTCCACAAATGCGGAATCCGTTCCAGGAAATAAAGTCCAGCCCACAGAGTTCAAATGTCAAGGCCCTGGCAGAACAGTATCCTGGATGCACCAGGGCACCATAGCTTTTAAAGATGCCTTCAATGGATGTTGAAAAGTTAATTACCCTAATAGAAGAGCGTCCTAATCTTTGGGATACAAGGTCTGACACTTACCAGGACCGGATTCAAAAGGATAGATCATGGCAGGAGATTGGCCAAGAAATGTTTGGATCAGAATGGGAGAAGGCGGATTCTAAAAAACGCAGTGCCATCAGTGAGTAATATTTTATATTTTCTGTATATGTATGCTTGTATTTTTCCTAATTATATTACGTATTCTTGACTGGCTAAACTGTTACTCTCTAGAGCCGCGTTCACATCAGCATTCGGCCTTTCCGTTCCCCCTTTCCGTTTTAGAGCAGGAAAACTCAATGAACGGAATGGATGCCAAACAGAGCCAAATGGAGCAAGTGGACCCCATAGACAATAGGGTCTGTTAGGTGTCCGCCCAGAATATTATTTATGAGACTTTTTTTTCTACTCAAAAATCATTATCGGATTGGACATTTAACGGACCCCTTTATAGTCTATGGGCTCCGTATGCTCTATTTGGCTCCGTTTGGCATAAGTTCCGTCCTTTCCGTTTTCCTTCTCTAAGAACGGAGCAGGAGAACGGAAAGGCCGAACGCTGATGTGAACATAGCCTTACTACAACTCCTACCATGATTTGTTTCAAGGAATTATATTTTGTATGCATTTAGAGAGCAGCAGATTGCCCATAATTTTCATTTTTGAATTAATTTAGCCTTTTGATTGTGATCCAATCATTTTAACCCTTTATAACCAATTATATTATACCAAGTATATTTAATCAAAAAATTATTGCATATTTTGGTATTCTAATATAGATAAATAATTAGTCATCCAAAAATATATTTTTTTTTGTTTTTTTTTTTAGTTATTAAGATCAAGTCCAGATGGTACTCATGTCGCGACCAATTCAAGCGTGGAATGAATATGAAGCTAAGAAGTAGGGATGGCAGTTTAAAGAAAAAAACGTACCTGTATACTGCACATCTTCAATTTTTACGTCAAATAATGGAAAGTGGACCGTAAGTATACATTTTACATTATTTTTTTAAATTATTTATTGCACTATTGTCCAACACTTATATGATCATATTATATGACTGTAGGAGAATATAACCATGGCAGATCGAACGTGTTAGGCTACTTACACACTTGTGGCAGGACGGATCCGTCATGCCGCAAATGCCCGTGAATTGCCGTGCTGCCGATCCGTCCCCATTGACCATTATGGGGCGTGGGGTGGAGCTACGGCGCAGCATGGCAGTGCGCGGCCAGAGATGGCTGGACTAAAAGTACTGCATGTCCGACTTTTCAGTCCCACGATCTCTGCCGTGCAATGTCGTGCTGCGCCGTAGCTCCACCCCACGCCTCATTATAGGCTGAATAGCCTGCCGGATCCGCCCTGCCACAAGTGTGTAAGTATACTTATATATTAGTGTATTGTCAAACTTGCGTTGGTAAGATCCAGCTGGCTGCTCCATCCCCGGAACTACCCGCTGGATCCTTCCTTAAGGCCTCTTTCTCATAACCGTTATTTATTTTCAGCCATAGAGTTCTGTCGTAGTGGCCCTATGACGGGAAAATAATGTTCCGGATTATCCTAATGCATTCAGAATGGAGAGAAATCTGTTCCGGATGCATCAGGATGTCTTCCGCTCAGTAATTGATCTTTTTAGAACGTGGACTATACGGCAGTATGCTGGGGTATTATCTCCATCTTAAAATCCAGAACACTTGCCAGAATGACGTATCCAGAATTATTGGCCATTGAAATGCGTGGTGAGTAACATGCTGCTGACCGCTTTTCCATGGCAGCCAGGATTTCTGTTGCGTCCTGGCTGCCATGGTAACCTGAGAGGATTTTGAAGGGTGATCAGTCTTCTTAATGCTTTCAGGTGTCTTATGCTATGACGGATCCGGCGGTCATTTCCAGCGAGGAAGTGCCTGCTGGATCCTCACAACGCATATGTGAAAGAGGCTTAAACAAAAAATGATCCTTATTTAATTAAATTTTTATAGCCGAATCATACTTGTAGGAAAATAATAAAAATAGTGTCAAACTTATGAATTTTGGCAAATTTAAAAAAAGTATCTATCCTCAGGACAGATCATCAGCATGTGTTTGCCTGTGGCCTGGGCGATAACACCCGGGACCCCTGACGATTAGCAGTTTGAGAAGGCAGCAGCACTGCTGGAGCTCCGCTGCCTTGTCACTGTTTAGTGTAGGCCAAGTGACATCAAGTCTTGTATCACTGGCCTGAGAGGAGCAAAGGTCATTTCGCTATAATATACCTTAACCTGTCCAGGCAAATGAGACAAGTCATGACGTCACTTGAACTGCACTAAACAATGAGAGCAATGGCGCTCAAGGAGCACCGCTGATTTCTCAAACTGCTGATAGGTGAGGGGTCCCGTGGGTTGGACCCTGTCAATCAAATGATGATGATCTATCCTAATTAAAAGAAAAATTCATAACAAATAGCCTTAACATTTATTTTTAGATTTTTAAAGAACTGTTGATAACTTGAGCGAAGAAGCTGAAGAATGATCTAGTCAAGCAGCTGGAACTTCTGGACAAGCTTCATTGGAAAAAGACCCGGCACCTCTACATCACAGTTCTGAAGAACAAGTTAGTAATGAAGAGGTTTCTGAAGTGATCCAGACTGCACCTCCAAATATTCCAGCTAAACCACAGCAAAATCCTCCTCGACGTCTCTACAGGTAGAGGCAGGGGTCCTTCTCCTCGCGATTCTGGTTTAGATACCAGAACAGTTGTGGAAGCAAGGGTTATGGATTATCTGAACCGGAATCGTGAGGAGAATCCTGATGAGATTGCAGCGAAAGCTTGATCCCATATTTAAAAAGGATTCCAGAAGATAGAAGAGCTTGGTGTATGTCCTCTGTAGTTCTTTTGATGGACTTATTTGCAGGCCCTTATGAACCTGTAGAGACAGTACATAATTTGGAGAGGGATAGGATACAATGCTGAATTGAGCGCCAAAGGCAAACAGTATCCCATCATCCTCTGCAACATGGATTTGTTAGAGGGCCAGAAACTTTTTTGCAGGGGAGTAGTTAATTTGGTTCCTAATTTCAGGTCTTATCTGAGGGTACTCGCCCTCTAACTCCAAATCCAAGCCCTTTTACAAGGGAACAAGAAGGCTGATATTGTATTAGGGACCGCTATAGTGGTTCGAATAAAAATATAAACGAATAAATTGGAAACACATATTAAAGAAAATTGCTATAGCCATAATCTTAAATTAAAAATATATGAAGTATAATTATAGAGTCAGTAAATAATTAGTCATCCAAAAATATTTTTTTTTTTGTTTTTTTTAGTTATTAAGATCAAGTCCAGATGGTACTCATGTCGCGACCAATTCAAGCGTGGAATGAATATGAAGCTAAGAAGTAGGGATGGCAGTTTAAAGAAAAAAACGTACCTGTATACTGCACATCTTCAATTTTTACGCCAAATAATGGAAAGTGGACCGTAAGTATACATTTTACATTATTTTTTAAATTATTTATTGCACTATTGTCCAACACTTATATGATCATATTATATGACTGTAGGAGAATATAACCATGGCAGATCGAACGTGTTAGGCTACTTACACACTTGTGGCAGGACGGATCCGTCATGCCGCAAATGCCCGTGAATTGCCGTGCTGCCGATCCGTCCCCATTGACCATTATGGGGCGTGGGGTGGAGCTACGGCGCAGCATGGCAGTGCGCGGCCAGAGATGGCTGGACTAAAAGTACTGCATGTCCGACTTTTCAGTCCCACGATCTCTGCCGTGCAGTGTCGTGCTGCGCCGTAGCTCCACCCCACGCCTCATTATAGGCTGAATAGCCTGCCGGATCCGTCCTGCCACAAGTGTGTAAGTATACTTATATATTAGTGTATTGTCAAACTTGCGTTGGTAAGATCCAGCTGGCTGCTCCATCCCCGGAACTACCCGCTGGATCCTTCCTTAAGGCCTCTTTCTCATAACCGTTATTTATTTTCAGCCATAGAGTTCTGTCGTAGTGGCCCTATGACGGGAAAATAATGTTCCGGATTATCCTAATGCATTCAGAATGGAGAGAAATCTGTTCCGGATGCATCAGGATGTCTTCCGTTCAGTAATTGATCTTTTTTAGAACGTGGACTATACGGCAGTATGCTGGGGTATTATCTCCATCTTAAAATCCAGAACACTTGCCAGAATGACGTATCCAGAATTATTGGCCATTGAAATGCGTGGTGAGTAACATGCTGCTGACCGCTTTTCCATGGCAGCCAGGATTTCTGTTGCGTCCTGGCTGCCATGGTAACCTGAGAGGATTTTGAAGGGTGATCAGTCTTCTTAATGCTTTCAGGTGTCTTGCGTTGTGACGGATCCGGCGGTCATTTCCAGCGAGGAAGTGCCTGCTGGATCCTCACAACGCATATGTGAAAGAGGCTTAAACAAAAAATGATCCTTATTTAATTAAATTTTTATAGCCGAATCATACTTGTAGGAAAATAATAAAAATAGTGTCAAACTTATGAATTTTGGCAAATTTAAAAAAAAAGTATCTATCCTCAGGACAGATCATCAGCATGTGTTTGCCTGTGGCCTGGGCGATAACACCCGGGACCCCTGACGATTAGCAGTTTGAGAAGGCAGCAGCACTGCTGGAGCTCCGCTGCCTTGTCACTGTTTAGTGCAGGCCAAGTGACATCAAGTCTTGTATCACTGGCCTGAGAGGAGCAAAGGTCATTTCGCTATAATATACCTTAACCTGTCCAGGCAAATGAGACAAGTCATGACGTCACTTGAACTGCACTAAACAATGAGAAAGCAATGGCGCTCAAGGAGCACCGCTGATTTCTCAAACTGCTGATAGGTGAGGGGTCCCGTGGGTTGGACCCCTGTCAATCAAATGATGATGATCTATCCTAATTAAAAGAAAAAATTCATAACAAATAGCCTTAACATTTATTTTTAGATTTTTAAAGAACTGTTGATAACTTGAGCGAAGAAGCTGAAGAATGATCTAGTCAAGCAGCTGGAACTTCTGGACAAGCTTCATTGGAAAAAGACCCGGCACCTCTACATCACAGTTCTGAAGAACAAGTTAGTAATGAAGAGGTTTCTGAAGTGATCCAGACTGCACCTCCAAATATTCCAGCTAAACCACAGCAAAATCCTCCTCGACGTTCTACAGGTAGAGGCAGGGGTCCTTCTCCTCGCGATTCTGGTTTAGATACCAGAACAGTTGTGGAAGCAAGGGTTATGGATTATCTGAACCGGAATCGTGAGGAGAATCCTGATGAGATTGCAGCGAAAAGCTTGATCCCATATTTAAAAAGGATTCCAGAAGATAAAAGAGCTTGGTGTATGTCCTCTGTAGTTCTTTTGATGGACTTATTTGCAGGCCCTTATGAACCTGTAGAGACAGTACATAATTTGGAGAGGGATAGGGATACAATGCTGAATTGGCGTCAAAGGCAAACAGTATCCCATCATCCTCTGCAACATGGATTTGTTAGAGGGCCAGAAACTTTTTTGCAGGGGAGTAGTTAATTTGGTTCCCAATTTCAGGTCTTATCTGAGGGTACTCGCCCTCTAACTCCAAATCCAAGCCCTTTTACAAGGGAACAAGAAGGCTGATATTGTATTAGGGACCGCTATAGTGGTTCGAATAAAAAAATATAAACGAATAAATTGGAACACATATTAAAGAAAATTGCTATAGCCATAATCTTAAATTAAAAATATATGAAGTATAATTATAGAGTCAGTAATGAGTCATTTTTCCAAAAAATATTACATTTATATATAAATGAAAAATAAAAAATAAATTACATTTTTATATATATATATATATATATATATATAAGAAAAAGATCGGACTGCACTCCAATACGTAATCCAAAAATATAAAAGCTTTTAATGACACGCGGTTATTCACTAAACCAACTGACAGAAACACCATGTTGCGGCTTGAAAGCTGTCATCCCCGTAATTCTCAGTTTCTGAGAGCTAGACGCATCGTTTCTGATGAGAGTACATTGAATGACACTCTTGAAACAATGGTCTCCAAATTTAAGCGACACGGCTACCCTCAGAAACTTTTACAACAACAAAAACAACGTGTCCTTGATACTGACAGACAAAGTGCCTTGCATGGATGCAATAAAACAGTCAAGCCTGAATTCCGGTCTCCCTTTATTTTATCCTATCACAAAAATAAGAACATTAGGGATCAACTTGTTAGAGCAGATGTAGGATCTAAGAAAGTTAGTATTCAGAAGACTCTGACGCAGCCTGGCTTGGGTTGTTTTCCTTGCCTTGGTTGTGTCAATTGTCGATTTATTCGCAAAACTAAATCCTTTGTACATCCAGGCACGGGAGTGTCTTACCCGATTAGGTTCCATCTCACATGTGAGTCCTCGTTTGTGATCTATATTTTGTCCTGCCTCTGTGACCTTTTATATGTGGGGGAAACTTCCACAGAACTAAAACTGAGATTAAGCAACCATCGTAATACCATTAGAAAAAACCGCATGGATCTACCTGTCTCAAGGCACTTTGCAACCTCTAAACATACAGAGAGGGATTTGAGATGTTGGGTGGTGGACCATGTCGCTGTGCCAAGAAGGGGTGGCGACTGGGTAGCTATCCTAAAGGAAAAAGAGTTGAAGTGGATATATGACCTGAATTGCTTACAGCCAAATGGCTTGAATGTGGAATTTAGGTAAAAATAGAGGGGTGGCGTCGCCCCCTACCTCTTGTATTTGGCATTCGTTACCTCTTCCTTGCGTGTAATTTAATGCCATGGATTTGTGAATATTGTTTTAGTAACTTTTTTTCATTTTCTCTTGTCTTTTAGATATTCTTCACTGAATCGAGGGAATGTTCGGGGATCGAGCTCTAACTCTTCAAATGACACCCACACTAATTGCACCTTACTATGTTACTGTTTTTGATACATGTCGCCATTAATTATTTCAATACACTGTCCTATGCTGTGTGGGGAGTTGCTCTGGTAGACAGTGGAGCGGGTGCAGTATAGAGGCAAAGGGAGTCCAGGTAGTGCAGCAAACAGTGTTTTATTTCACACTTGCACAAACAAAACTCAAAACAGTCACTTAGTGTTACTTCACACACATAACAAAAACTTGAGGCAAAACAAAAGTCCAAGACGGGATCAAATCACCTGTGTGGTTTATGTGCGTGTTCACACCTGGCTGTCAGCCCAGCCGCAGGAAAGTCCAACCTCAGGGTTCCAGGCAGACTGCACGCCTCTTTGCCAGCTCTTGCTTCCAGCCCTGAGAGCTCCACAGAACACCAGCAGTTTCCAGGTTAAATCACCTCAAATCCTAGGTGTCAGTTCACACCTGGCTGAATGCTCGGCAACACAAAAAGTCCACTGACCGTCTTTACATGGCCTGCTCTCCTGACACACAGGTCTCAGCTTTTCAGCCCAGCACAGGGCTCAGATCCCAAACACAGAGAGAGAGCTTTGCATAAACCCAGCTGTCTTTTAAAGGCAGCTAGGTATTAACCCAAAAAACCCGGACCCGCACCTAAAATCCGGTCCAGTATTTGCCCTCACCTGGCTGCAATCAACCCAGCAGCACAGGCTGAGAGGAAAATACCTGTTTTTTACCACCAAACCTCTCACTGTGTCACAGCTGTTTTTAGAGAGGAGTAACCCTCCTGGCTGCCGATTTTGACAGATAGCTGTATCGCTGCCTGTTTAAGACATTGGCGTGTCTTTGCAGGTCGGCGGTCACACAAGAGGGTGTGTCTCATTCCGGCAAGTTTGAAACTCACTCCCGACTGTCAGCATAAGAGAGATTCCTCACGGTGCCCATTATATACTGCTGAAGAAGACAGTGGCTACAATATCTATATGGATTATGACATGTCCAAGTGTTGGGCTATGTGCCCTTAATCAAGATGGCGACTGCACACTGTTTTTCATTGAAGCGCATGCGCCAGTTCGTCCGGAGGAAATGCCGGGGTCAGTCTTGGCATGCGCAGTATCATCCACGGGACGCTCTTTTGAGCGTGATGGTATGTGTGGGCGTCATGGAGAAGTGAGCAGCGATCCACTACATTCCTCGCTTCATTTTAATATTTTGATTATCATGTCTCACCTACAGATATCTTTATTGATATATTATTTGCACAAGTCACTTTATTTATATTATCTTAATCACAGTATTGTTTACCGGCATTTGTCACATGACATTTATTTGAAGTATCACATGATTTGTATTACTTAATTGATCACATGTTTTGATTGGATGTGTGTTACCTAAAAGATCACTATATATACTCTGTCATTTCACGTTTGTCCATGCTTGAGGAAGGCTCATGTGAGCCGAAACGTCGCACTTCTGTCACCTTATGGGTCATTAAAAGCATTTATATTTCTGGAGTGCAGTCCGTTCTTTTTCTCTTTTATATTTTGGGACTATACCTGGAGCCCGGAGTTGGACGTTGCACCCGCTGTGCTAACCCTGGATGGTGCTACCTATGGTTTTTTTATAATATATATATATATATATATATATATATGATTTTTGTAATAAATTTCATGTTTTCTTTTATAAAAAAAAAAAGGGATGTACTACAGTGTGTTAAATTATCCATTAAAGATTGATACCCCTTTTAAGAAGTAAGTTGTAATGGGGTATTAGAAGGTATATTAACCAAATTTCTAACTTTTTAAAAATTAGTATACATTTTTCATAAATTTTATATTAATAGTAGATTTTGGAATTTAGTGAATACCTCAGCCCGCAAGCCAACGTCAAGGCTCCTCATTCTCTTGCAATTCCTTAAACTAAACTAACAACAGGGGATCTAACTAAACTAAAAAAAAAAAATATTATTTGGTAACAGTAATGCCCCCTCTGTGCTGCAGAAATAGTCGGCATGAGACTTCCCGAACAGCTAGTCCAGCTGTTCCAGGTCGTCCAGTCCGGGTTTGATCCAAAATGACAGAAGTTGTCATATTTGGATCAATATCTGCATCAGCTGTGGCATCATGTATCCTGGTGAAGTTGTGTAGCAGTACACAAGCCTATATAACCAGGGTGGCATTCTCTGGATTCATCTGTATGGATGACTGGAATACTCTCCACTTACTGGACAGTATTCCGAAAGCGCACTCCACATACCGACGGGCGCGAGTCAATCAATAGTTGAAGATGTGCTTCCTGTTATCCAGATTGCATCTAGTGAAGGGCCGCATCAGGTGGATTGCATTGCAAATCCTTCGTCTGCCACGATCACAAATGGAGCTGGCGGACCTGCAGATCCGGGTAGTCTTCTTGGCTCTGGCAGGGCAAGCTGGTTTTGGTGAAGCCATTCACACATTCTGGAAGCACTAAAGATGCGGCTGTCTGAAGAGCTCCCATAGGCCCTGATATCCACAATTACAAACTGTAGTTACTGTCAGCAAGAGCCATTAGCACTACAGAAAAATATTGCTGGTAATTGAAGTACTGGGACCCTGAGTGAGGCGGCTTCATCACACCTATGTGTTTACCGTCCAGTGCCCCAATTCAGTTAGGAAACTGCGCTGATTGGCATGACCGCTTCTCTGAGACGCTGCCATATAACTTTGCAAGTATGGCAGACAATCCCAGAGATTGTTGAGATTCGTAGCAAAAATTTAAAGTGCAGCAATGCGAAAGAATTTCCAGTTGCAAGGAATCTGTGAAAACAAAACAAAAATTTGATTAATATGTACATTTTATAATTTAAATACATAAAATATGATTATTACATTTTTTTTACCTCAAAGTGACAATAAGTCTTTGCTCAGCAGAGATGCTATGCCGCATGCACGTGTCCATGAAGTTTTTTTTTTTTTTTTTTAACATCTCTTTATTAGATTTTTCATTTTATAATCAAGTACAGTGAGAAACAACGAGACAACAAAGTAGTCATTGTTTCAGAAAGAATGCATACATTGCTAGACAAAGTACACAGAGGAAAAACAATGTCGATCATGTATGATATTAATTACAGATGATATAGCCTCTTTAACTGACCCCAAAACCCCCCACCCTCCCCTTGAGATAAACAAACTCCAGCCCTAATCATATTGCCCCTCGCCAATCCATGTCGGTACTGATCCTTTTCCCAAAGGGTGAGGAAGAAGGTCACCTCACCTTCAACTTTCCTAGCCCTCCCTTAAGGTCTTCCATAAGGTACCAGGCTGTCATTTTAAAAGGAGTCATGATTTTACAGCATTCAGCACCCTGTACATATTGCTGCAGGAAGTTCTTCCAAGTATGGTAGAACTTCTTGCCTAGCGTCTCCTTTTTATCAAGAGCTGTCAACCACTCCAAATGCAGTACATGTTTTAATTGCGCGATAACTCCTTCACAGGTAGGGATTTCGGACGACAGCCAGACCTTGAGCAAACTTAGTTTGGCCACCATCAGGACTCTGTGACCCAGCTGGGAAAGGACGCTCCGGGGCTCAGTCTCCCCTTCCCCTGCTTCAGAGCTTTTATCAACGTGTAAAATTGCTAATGTAGGGGAGATGTGCCCTCGAAATGGACTCACTCTACATAAAATCTGCTCTATCTGGCGCCAATAATCAAACAGTCTGGGACATTCCCATAGGCCGTGGAAGAGATCAGAACCAGACAGTGCACACCTTGGGCAGGCGGTCAAGCGATCATGAGATCCCCCCCGACCTGAAAAATTGAAACCATATACAGCATGGTGTAAGATTTTAAGGTGCGTCTCACGCCATTTCTCGTTGACTATTGCCGAATAAACTCCCGAGAGACCCTTATACACAAACTTGGAGACATCCAGTATATTCAAGATTTTCCCCCATTTATTGAAAATCTTCGTTCTATCCTTTGACCTCCATCCATCCCGCAACCTATGATAAAGCATGGAAACCGTGGGTCTGGAATTGGAGCAAAACAAAGTGTCAAAATCATTGCGCTTCCACTCGCCTGAAAGGTCTTTAACCAGGTCCCTGCTGAAGCTTCTAACCTGCATGTAGGGTAAGAAATTTTGACCGTGCAAACCCCATTTCTCTTCCACCTCTTGCAGTGACAACCACCTATTTACTCCTACCCCAAAGAGGTCCCCCATCTTTGTGATGCCCTTCTCTGTCCATCTGCGGAACATCGTACTATGTCTCCCCGGTGCAAACCCTGGATTGTTGAGCAGAGGAAGATGCTTAGAAAACTGATATGACAACTTGAACTGTTTCCTCAACACCTTCCATGTCATAATTGTGTCCCTCAAAATTAACGATTTCTTAATTTGCAACGGGAGCTTGGGCAAGCCAGTATGTAACAAGGCGACCAGATCCCAAGGGGAAGCTAGGTTTTTTTCCAACAAGAGGTTGGAGTAATAGGAGGTCTGATTAACCCAGTCCATTACGTGACGGCTGATACAGGCCAAATTATAACCCCTAATATCTGGAAAATTAACACCGCCATGCTCTTTACGTAGTTTCAATTTGTCCAGAGCAATCCTTGGTTTCTTACCACTCCATATAAACCTAATGAATCTGCTCTCCAACCTTTGAACATCGGAATGACGAAGGAGAAGGGGTATAGTTTGGAGCGGGTATAAGAGTTTGGACACAGACATCATTTTAATCAAATGACATCTGCCCGTCAACGTTAGAGGCAGATTCTGCCATCTTGCTAGTTCAGAAAAGATTTTGTCTATCAAGGGCGGGTAATTCAATTGGTACAGGGAGTTGGGTATCCTCCCTATTTTGATCCCTAGATAAGTAATATGCGAGTTCACCATCGTGACAGATGGTCCAGGCCTACCTTTAAAAGGATCGTCCCTCCTGGAGTAAAGCGGCAGAAACTCGCATTTTGAGGTATTAACCCTGTAACCGGAGTAAGATCCGAAGTCACGCAGGGCCTCAAATATTCTGTCTACATGTTCGGCTGGGTGAGCTAGGAAGAGGATAACATCATCTGCGAACAGGGCTGTCTTCATCTGCCTATTCCCCACCGTGATCCCCGTGAATAGATCCGATTGGTTCAAGTACCTCGCCAGAGGTTCCAACGCAAGATTGAAAAGAAGGGGCGACAAAGGACACCCCTGGCGAGTACCCTTCTGGATAATATTTTGTTGTCTACATTAATGAGGGAAATGGGCCTGTACGACCCCGGAACCAGGGGATCTTTCCCCGGTTTGGGGAGTAATTTAATATAGGACACATTTTCCCTATCAATGCGAGCTGAGCCTTTCACTACCTCATTAAATAACTGGGCCAGAATCGGGGTGACTTGGGATTGCAGAATTTTATAGTATTCCCCGGATAACCCATCAGGCCCCGGGGCTTTGGAATTCCCCAGACTTTTAATCACTGATTGTACCTCATTAATGGATATGTCAGCATTTAGCGATTTTAACTGGTCTTGTGTGAGTTTTGGAAGACTAATCCTGTCTAACAGTGTATCAGTAAGCCCTACCTGTGTCCCATCACTATACAATGATTCATAGAAATCACCCAGAATCTGATTAATCACCCCCGGATCAGTAGTCACTTCCTGTCGATCATTCCGGAGGGCAGAGATGAACTGGGGGCGCCTCTGTCCCTTAGCCAGGTTAGCCAGCAATCGGCCCGCCTTATTTCCGAATTTGTGGACAGTTGCCGCAAAAGCCGTGAATCTCAGAGACTCTCTGTGCTTCACAGACTGGTCGAATTCCAAGCGCGCCTCAGCCCATCTCCGCCTACTATCCCCGGAGGGAGAATCCAAGTACGTCTGGTACGCCTGACGCACCTGTCTGCTGGCCTGTTCTAGCTTCACCGAAGCCTGTTTCTGCCTCCCTAACACGTAGTTTATAATGCGCCCACGGAGCACAGCCTTGGAAGCACACCAGAAGAGTTCCGGGTCATCCAAGTGCTCTTTGTTAGTATCCAGATACTCCTCCCACCAGCCTATCAGTTTGTTAGCGAAGTTCTCATTTGTGGCTAGATGCGCCGGGAATCTCCATAAGTAGTCTGAACCCCTCGGATATGAATCCCTCAAGACTAACGTCACTGGCGCATGATCAGAGATGACCAGCGCCCCTATATCTGACTCCTCTATCCTCCCCTGTAGTGTACTATGGGTGAGAATATAGTCTATCCGCGACCAAGAACATCTAGCATGAAAATAAAAGGTGAATTCCCTGTCATCGGGGTGCATAAGTCGCCAGGAATCAACCAACCCTACATTAGCCATGAAAGAACCTAGGACCCCCTCTTGCTTGCTTCCTCCCTTGGGCGTAGCCTGTGTCCGTCTCCTATCCTCCGAGTCACTAATCACACAATTAAAGTCACCCCCGACAATCTTATTTGAACAGTGGTCCTGCAGCAATATAACCTCCAGCTC
Organism: Bufotes viridis; assembly: GCA_033119425.1. Taxonomy (NCBI): domain Eukaryota; kingdom Metazoa; phylum Chordata; class Amphibia; order Anura; family Bufonidae; genus Bufotes; species Bufotes viridis. The sequence goes on along the minus strand of CM065589.1, from coordinate 164,492,554 downwards.
CGCAAAGAAGGCAGAATTGTTGGAATTAGGTCCATATACACAGTAAATGCTGAATTGTGCATCTTGCACCTGAAGCAGTACATGTGCCCACCTCCCATGTTCGTCGGATGCACTACTCAGCACCTGATAGTTAAGCTGTTTGTTTAGAAGAACAAGCACTCCCGCTTTTTTGTGAACAGCCGGTGATCCCAGAACCCGTCCAACCCATAACTTTTCCATACGATGGAAATCCTCTGAGTGTAAATGAGACTCTTGTAAGAGAGCCACATCAGGTTTTAACCGCTTAAGGTGGCGCAACACCATCCACCTTTTGTGGGGCGACCGCAGACCCTTAACATTCCATGATAGCACTTTCATATCGAAGCCCCTCACTGGTGCTACTATCAGAACCCTCAGTAAGGATCAGTACCGACCACCCTATTTCAGGCTGGTGTTAAAACAATGTATGAACTAGTGTACCCCTTTCCCTGGAACTACAACACTTTTAAACAAAATGAACAAGACGTAGAACCTTCGTTCCCCTCCAACCAATGCGAACAATCTCTGGACTTCCTTTTTTCTGGGATGCAGGATCTTCCTCACCATAAGATCTCCTGGGCGCAAAGGTGAGGTATACCCAAACTTAAACCCGGTAACCCCCATCTTTCTACCATTCCCACTAAATCCCTTGTACACAGAGCATGACTGATCGAATGTTTGCTGTGACACCACGACATCAGGAGAACCCATGTATTTATGAACTGCAGTCCTCAAAAAAGGATATCATCGTCCCCCCGCCAGTTGACAGACGCGACGAATGGTCATCGGCTCCTGATGTGGGCCTTCTTCCGACCCGGCGAAGCCCGAGCTTCTCTGGTACGTTCCTCATCCCGAACCTTTCTTCCAGTGGGTGACCGCGGACCATCAGGGGCACCTCCCTGTCTGTCATCCATGTAATTCGGAGCTGGTGATCTGCGGTTCCTCCGATCCTCCTGGGCCAACTCACTATCCACCAGTTGCCGTAGATCTTTTTCAGCCGATTGTGGGTCGTTATATGTGCGGACAGTTCCATCCGGCTGGGTAACTCTCAATCTGGCAGGGTATTGAAGCTGGAACCTTATTTGCTTTTTGTACAGGAGTGAGCAGATGTTGCTAAAGTCCCTGCGCTGGCGGGCTACTGCCGCAGAGTAGTCGGCAAAAATCAGCACTGAGTGTCCCCTGAGTTTTAAAGGCCCTTTCCGCGACCTGAAGGCCCGTAAGATCGCTTCCTTATCGCAGAAATCTAAGTAGCGCATAATAACTTGGCGCGCTTTCTGGGGCTCACCCCTCTGCCACTTGTCACGTGCTCCCTGCGTGTCTGGATTCGGGCTGACTCTGTGGGCCCGTTCGACTTTATGGCGCCCCTCCAGCCCCAGAGCGAATGGCAGTTCATGTTCACATATCTCCATGAGGGCTTGGGGAGGTATAATTTCCGGTAAGCCCACTACCCTCAAATTGTTGCGTCTGGACCTATTCTCTAGGTCCTCCAGACGATCCCTTAGAACTATATTCTGCCTATACAGCTCTTGAAAATCGCGGTCTGATTTCTCGGAATAGTCCTCAACTATGTGCACTCTGCGCTCCAGTTCATCAAACTTAGAATCATGCTGCGCCACCACTTCATGCAGTTCTTTCAGCGACTGAGACAAGGTCTTGGTCAGGGTGTCCCTGATATCTGGGGCCAGGTACTTGGCAACTTCAATCGCCAAAGTCTTATAATCGATGGACTGAGGCCCGATTGTCTGTTCAGGCTGCGATGCTGAGGCCAGCTCAGCTGCCGGGACCTGCTCTGGAGAGGCTGGGCGGGACTCCGCCATCTTGCTGAGCATGGTATCCCTACACGATCCTTTGCCACACTGAATCTGTCGGCTCCCGCTCCTCAAGAGGTACCGGTCCATGGACCGATAGCTGACAAATATACAGAGGATTCTCTCCCTCCCACTGGATCACCTCTTTGACGCTGTATGGCGAGCGGGTGCCTGCTTTAGGTGAGTAGACTCCGGAGCTCTCCTACACCTCGTCCTGCATCCTCAGCGCCGGAACCGGAAGTCCTTGTCCATGAAGTTTTTAAGTTTGAGGATGTAAAGATGACAATAGTTTGTCAAAGGTCTCCATGGACATGCGGCAATAACTGTTGAATTTAAAGGGGTCCTGGCGCAGGTCATTATGAATCGTATGGAATTGTCCCTTCTGATGACGTTGAGCGACAATGGGGTGGATCCAGTGTTTCCTCCTCCTCCTCTCCGGCTCTTTGTCCAGCATCGCTGCCTGATAGCCAAAGAACCGAAAAAGGATACAATGGAAAAGTACTCCATCTAAAACTTTTGGCATGATATAGTTGGCATGAGAATATCCCAAAAAAAATGCTTATATCAAACACAGTTTTCAAACACAGCTCTTCACTACACGATGAACCAAACAAAATGGCGCCAGAGATGTCACTTGACAGAACTTTTAAAATAAAGACTATTCACTTTTTTCACATTTTTTTCATTTAACTTTATTAGTGAATAGAAATTTATATACTTCTTTCCATTTTTGCGGATCCGCAAAAAGTGGATAAAATACGGAATCAATTTATAGAAAGCGGATCCGCAAAAAACGGACCGCAATTACAGTATAGAAAATACTGAATATGGTTATAGAAAAATACTGACGTGTGAATGTAGCCTAAGTATGACTGCTAATCCTGTTTCTTAAAGCAGTTTTTTCATGAAGCCAATCCCATTCTAAATAGCTACTGGCCCAAGATTATATATATTTTCTATAGACTGGTGGCAGAACATTTGACATTTGCATCATACACATAGATATGTTACATCTATATACTACCACTGAGTTGACCAGAGCTGCAATATGGCACCCACAGAAGTTTATGACACTATAACTGCAGCGTCCCACAGCAGAGCTATATTGCAAAACTTGGGTTGAACATATAATTTTATATGGTAAATGCATTTCTGTATATGTATGCACAAGTTATTAATAGGCCATATTTGCAGCTACCACTAGATGGGGCTGATGTCACCCTCTCAATATAGAGAAGAGGGACATTTCAGAAACAGGTCAGTCATTTTAAGCCTAGCCAGCAGAGAGGCCAGAAGAGAATTTTACTTTGAAAAGCAGGCCAGATGAAAACAGGAATTGTAGAGCAAAAGTATTTGGGGAACTGCTGTAATAAACAGATCATTGAGTCTCCATTTCCACGTGTACCTGGATACACAGAGCAGATCGATCATCTGCATGAAATATCCACATCTCGCAAAGGACACTGTGGACATGTACATTTTTAGTGCCGCAATCTGTTCAAAGAGTTGCAGAACATACAGTAGTCTTAAGTTTAGGGTCTGCCCTGTGGTTGCATTACTTAAAAGAGAAGTTTTACACCCTATGTCTAGATGCTTATATAAAAATCAGTTATAGAAGTGCAGTGATTGCGAGCCAAATCCAGGTGTGGGTCTAAACACAGAACAAGTGCAGATCTTTCCCTTATACCTTATGTCTGTGTAGCTTCCACTCCTGATTTTGGCATACAATCATTGATAGAACTCACTGACCAAAACACTGTGGATAAGGCCTAAGTACCTGTACAGCCTTGAAACCCGTAACATCTGTGAAAAGTGCATTTGTGTAACACCTGTCAGTCCATTGCATGCTGATCACTGTAACTGATGTGCCTCAACTTAATTCTTCAGTAAAGAACCATTCCGCTGTTAACCTGGCCTCGTTATTTCCTGCACCACTACACTGCACCAACATCCGCAGCTCACCAATTGACCATGCCTTGCACCTCAAAACCAAAATCTCAAACACATCAAGGACACCTTAACAGACATCAGGCATGATGACCCCAAATCCAGAGTGCCCCAAAGGGAATAGCAGGTGTGCACTTCCCATCACTGCGCTGCCCAGGGGACCAGCAGAGTAAGTGAGTCCTAAAACCATCATTCTTGCTACTCTCACTCCTCTTCTCCTCCTTTCCCCTCTACTGGACTTTCTGCATAACTGACAGAGTGCACTTAGAAGCACAGTCTGTGTAATGGCATACAGGCTCAGTCAGGGGCGGACTGGGAACTTAAAGTGGCTCTGTAAAAAACAACAAAAAGTGGCCCCATGTTGTAGGCGGTTCCAAATTGACAAGAGGCAGGGCTAACACAAGTAGGTGGGGCCAGCAATACCATTTTGCTGCACAAAATATCACCCTAGCAGAGCCAAATACCTCAGTGCAACACAATAAACTCACCCAGCGGCATAAAAAAACACAGTGCATCACAAAATAGAACAAAATACCTCCTCAGAAGCTGCCCCTTTGTGGTGGCCATCTCCAGCTGCCACATTCTGTCTTCCTACACCAATTGCCTCAGGATGGCAATATAGTTGACTTCAGATATCAGGAGGGGACCTGTGGTCGCCGGTCAGGTACATAACTACTGTACTTGTCGCCCCCCAGCATTAATTAACTCTGTGAGTGAGAGATCATTACTTACTTGGCTAGCACCTGTGAGGAGGGCTCAGATGGTCCAATGGGCATCGGCTCACCGAGTCTATGGCCAATCTGCCCCTGGGCTTAGTGGACACAGCTCTGCCTTGTGAAAGGGCTGTAAGCATATAGTGAGTGTTCACATTCTCCGATATTATCAGATCTACTGTGCAGGTAGCAAATATTGCATAATTTATGAACCCATGAGATGGCACTTGTATTTATTAACCTGTTGACGTATCGGTACATCATGGTGTCATGAGTATTTCGGATCACCGCCGCGCAGATCATTCAGGAGGGAATCTCTCACAATGTCTAGGGCATTCCTGTGAAGCCCCAGCCCCGTCCCCCCGTCCCCCTATCGGCGATCGCAGAAAAAAGCAGGTCGATTTAGGCCTGCGGTTTGCTGCATTTCCGGGTTATTCAGGTCTCTGGTGACCGATAACCCGGAAGAGGATGGTGATCACCATCCTTCGATCCTGTGAGGTGATGGTGACCAAGGTGATCCTGCCTATTACCGTCTGTACAAAATCAGGCCGGTCATCGATCACTTTGAAGCCAAATTTGTGGAGGTCTATGTACCTGGAAGAGAGGTCGAGGTTTATGAGTCTCTCATTGCTTTCAAGGGGAGACTCATTTTCCGCCAGTATGTTCCCTTAAAGCGGGCGAGGTATGGAGTGAAGCTGTACAAACTTTGTGAGAGTACCTCAGGGTACACTTACAAGTTTCGTATGTACGAGGGGCGAGATTCCAGTATTTAACGCCAAGAATGTCCCCCCACTCTGGGTGTTAGCAGGAAACTTGTGAGGGACCTTACGCACCCACTGCTAGATAAAGGTTACCACCTGTACGTGGATAACTTTTATACTAGTATTCCTTTGATCCAGTCCCTCGCCACTAGATCCACGACAGCTTGTGGGACCGTGCGGAAAAATCATCATGGACTCCCTACCGGCCCCCTCCAAGTACCTATCCCCAGGGGTGAGACCCATGCCCTTACCAGTGAAAACCTGTTGCTGGCCAGATATAAGGACAAGAGGGATGTCCTTGTACTGACCACAATTCACATTAATGTCATCTCCCCTGTCCCTGTGTGAGGTACCACGGCAACAGTCCTCAAGCCCGATTGTATCGTCGACTACAATCGGTATATGGGAGGAGTTGATCTCTCTGATCAAGTCCTCAAGCCATATAATGCCATGCGCAAAACCCGGACATGGTACAAAAAAGTTGCTGTCTACTTGGTGCAGGTTGCCATGTACAACTCTTTCATGCTGTCCCGGAGCGCTGGCAACACAGGGAAATTCCTCCAGTTCTATGAGGCACTCCTCAAGGACCTGATCTTTTCTGACTGGGAAAGAGAAGGCTGGAGTACCTCGGGAACTGGAGGCGCCCGGATTGTCGCTGGCCAACACTTTCCAGGTGTGGTTCCCCCATACTGGAAAGAAGGGACGAAAACAAAAAAGGTGAAGATTGTGTCACAGGAGGAGGATACGAAAGGACACCACCACTCAGTGTGACACGTGCCCCAATCATCCGGGCCTCTGCATTATTGGTTGCTTCAGGGAGTACCACACCTCCATGGAGTACTACATTTATTGTCCCCTTTTCCATGTAGCCACTGACAATCGGATAAAAACTATGGCTCTCAGACTTGAGTCACCCCCAAAAAAATACTTTATAAATCTAAAATAATATTTTTTTTTTTAAAAAGTAGACAAATTAGGTATCGCCGCGTCCGTAATAATCTGCCCTATAAAAATACCACATGACCTAACCCCTTAGATTAACACGGTAAAAAAAGTGAAAATAAAAATTTTTCTCACCTTATATAACAAAGCGCATAATAGCAAGCAACCAAAAAATTATATGCCCCCCAAAATAGTGCTAAAAAGACCGTCCTCTCATCCCGCAAAAAATGAGCCCCTACCTAAGACAATCAGGTAAAAACGTTAAAAAAAATGACTCAGACTGTGTAGATAGTAAATTTTTTTAGTTTGTTTCAAATAGGATAATATAGTGTTAAACCTAAATAAGTTTTGGGTAATCGCCGCATTCGTAATAATCTGCTCTATAAAAATACCCCATGACCTAACCCCTCTGATTCACACTGTCAAAAAAATAAAATAAAAACAGTTCCAAAAGAGCAATTGTTTAGAAAATTTTTCATTTTAATCAATTTTTTCCAGTAACAAAGCAAGGGTTAACAGCCAAATAAAACTTAAAATTTATTGCCCTGATTCTGCAGTTTACAGAAACACCGCATATGTGGTGGTAAACTGCTGTAAGGGCACACGGCAGGGTGCAGAAGGAAAGGAACACCATATGATTCCTGGAAGGCAGATTTTGATGACCTTTTTTTGACACCATGTCCCATTTGAAGAACCCCTGATGCACCCCTAGAGTAGAAACTCCATAAAAGTGACCCCATATAATAAACAACACCCCTCAAGGTATTCAAAACTTATATTACAAAGTTTGTTAACCCTTTAGGTGTTCCTCAAGAGTTTATGGCAAATGCGGAATTTCTATTTTTGGTAACCTTGCGTCACAAGAATGTAATATAGAGCAACAAAAAATTTTATGTACCCCAAAAATAGTCCCAACAAAACAGCCTCCTTATCCCATAGTTTCCAAAATGGGGTCACTTTTATGGAGTTTCTACTCCAGGGGGCCATCAGGGAGGCTTTAAATGGGACATGGTGTAGATAAACCAGTCCAGCAAAATCTGCCTTCCAAAAACCACACGTCGCTCCTTTCCATCTACGCCCTGCCGTGTGGCCATACAGTAGTTTACGACCATATATCGGGTGTTTCTGCAAACGACAGAATCAGGGCAAAAAATTGGGTTTTATTTGGCTGTTAACCCTTGCTTAGATACTGGAAAAAATGGATTAAAATGGAAAATTTGCTAAAAAATCTAAATTCTGAAATGTTAGCCCCATTTCCCACTCTTGTGAAACACCTAAACGGTTAACGATGTTTGTAAAATCAGTTTTGAATATCTTGAGGGGTGTAGTTTCCAAAATGGGGTCACTTTTAGGGAATTTCTACTCCGGGGGGGCATCAGGGAGCTTCAAATAGGACATGGTATAAAACCAGTCCAGCAAAATCTGCCTTCCAAAAACCACATGGCGCTCCTTTCCCTCTACGCACTGCCACGTGGTCATACAGTAGTTTACAACCACATATGGGGTGTTTCTGCAAACTACAGAATCGGGGCTAAAAAAATGGGTTTTGTTTGGCTCTTAAGCCTTGCTTAGTTGCTGGAAAAAATGGATTAAAATTGAAAATTTGCCAAAAAATCTAAATTCTGAAATTTTAGCCCCATTTCCCATTAACCTAAAGGGTTAATGACAAGGAGTGGTTTCTATTATGTAAGCCTCACAAAGTGACTTCAAACCTGAACTGGTCCCTAAAAAGTGGATTTTTGAAAATTTCTGAACATTTTCAAGATTTGCTTCTAAACTTCTAAGCCTTGTAACGTCCCCAAAAACTAAAATGGGATTCCCAAAATGATCCATACATAAAGCAGACATATGGGGAATGTAAATTAATAACTTATTTTTGGCGGTATTACTATTTATTATAGAAATAGAGAAATTGAAACTTGGAAAATTGCAAATTTTCCAAAGTTTTGGTAAATTTGGGGTTCTTTTATAAATAAAAATGATTTTTTTTTTAACTCCATTTTACCAGTGTCATGAAGTACAACATGTGACGAAAAAACAATCTCAGAATGGCCTGGATAAGTAAAAGCATTTTATAGTTATTCACACATAAAGTGACACTGGTCAGATTTGCAAAAAATTGCCTGGTCCTCAGGGTGAAAATGAGCCTGATCCCTAAGGGGTTAAAACCAGTAATGGGACAATAAATCATTGCTTCTGAATATTGTACAAGTAACTGCCTAATATGAACAGATCCTATGAGGGAGAAACAAACACTAATCTAAAATATCATCCACTATTTAATAGTTACTGTTATTCTGCTACATTTACATTATGTCTGCATGTATTGTCATCTCAAAAAGCTGCATGAAGAAATTGTGCCTTGAACCCCTCACATAGCAATGCTGGATATCTGATGCTCATTGACCTTTTGTAGTCATTCCCAAAAAAGCTGCTCATTACTTTAATCATAGGGGAACTGAGCAGCCGGCTAACAAACACGTTTTGATAAGAGAACGTCCGGACCGCAAAGGCAAGAACAAAGTGCTCACAGACAGGGCTTTCTCATAGATAATATAAATGGCCACTGTGTCTGCTTTAAAAAGTGAGAAAAATGCCTAATTTGCACATTGCATATCAATATTATACATAGTGCTCAATTGTAATGACAGGCTTAGAGCCTGCCAAAATCGCACTACAATTTGTTCTACAAGAACACATATTGAGAAAGGAACCTTCAGTTTTTCATGTCTTTCTCATCACATCTGCATCTGGCAATAAAAATTAGGTGGGTCATTTATCAAGCTGAAATCCACCTAAATTAGGCATATTTCAGGTACAGATTGTGGCGCAACGGTTAGTTGCGATGCAATCTGCGACTTTTTCCCGCTCATGCCAGGTATAAAGAGGTGGGTGTGGTGGGAAAGGGGATGGGCCAGCAGGCCCGTCTCATTTACCATTTTCTACACCTTTTTAGGAGTAAGTCTAAATATAAGACAGCTAGGAAGCCGTTTTACATTTAGAAGTGGCGGAGGATTTGCCAAAATTATGAAGAGGCCAAAGCCTCTCTATGGGAGTTCTGGAGATAGCTGAGTACAGCTATAGAAATTAATGGAGCGGCTGGGCGCACACGCTCCAGTGATTTTAGGAGAGCAGCAAGGGGCCTGCAGGAGGTACGGGCCACCATTCTCGTGAAGTCTTATAGCTATCTCATATCCTGTGTATAAGGTATAACTTGTACCTACTGGAATACCCCTTTAACTTTCCATTACAAAAAAGGCCTACTCATATAGTGCTAAGTGCATAAACAATAGTAATCTATCACCAAGTTTAATTGACTGCCCCAACACAAGTTTTAGCATGCCTTAATCCCAATAATATTGCATCTTCCTGTAATCTCTTTTAACTGTTTTTAATCATGTGATATAATAAAGATTATGTACATTTTCAATTTTGTGTGTGGATTGGTGTTTTTTTGCAGGTTATGTTTAGTAAAAAAAATTTACCCATAAAATACATTCTGAAAAACATCTTTTCTCAGAACTTTGCACTGTGTGATTCCCCTGTTATTCTTTTATGCTACTTTTATAAAATTAAAGTATATGGAGGAGAGGATCGGCACACTCGGTCTAGAATTGTAGTGAAAGCAAAAGAACCAAAATCTTTATAATAATATCTCAATTTATTTGTGTAGGAATAAAAAATAGAAAATATATAAGGTATAATAAAAGAGGATCCTATTCACATTCAATGGTATTCTATTCAAACAGCAAATTAGAGTTCTCTCTATAGAGAGTATGTGCCAATGTTGTGTTGACGTTATGGGATATATTCCAACATTACGGTAAAAACGTACAAATTATACATAATAGTAGCGCTACTATGGTTTAAGTTTTTACCGTATCATTGAGTTCAGGCTAGAATACCATTGAATGTGAATAGGATCCCATTATATAGAGGGTTCTTCATCACAAATACGTTCTGTGAGAACAATACCTTGACCTTGTGATATATATATTGTACTATTTTTTACTCTTTTATTCTATCTTATATATTTTCTATTTTTTATTCCTACACAAATAAATTGAGATATTATTATAAAGATTTTGGTTCTTTTGCTTTCACTATAATTCCAGACTGAGTGTGCCGTTTTCTCCTCCATATACTTTTTACTCCTTCCTCCAGTGGGGTACCGGATTCCAGACCTGAACACCCATTATCCACAGCCTGTTGTGTGGTGAGCCACTTTGCCCAATATATTATCCTTTTATACAATTAAAGCATTTTTTTGGGAGGGAGCGGGACGGCATACTTTTGTGTGTATTTTCTTAGAGCCATATTTATTTTTATTTTTCTGGCAATGGTCTTCTGTGGGGCTCGTTTTTTGGGATGAGTTGATATTTTCATCTGCGTACATAACATTTTGTGTACATCACTTAATATTTTGTTCTTGGGGAGGTGAAAGGAATAAAAAATGGCTGTTCTGGCATTTTTTTTATTTACAGCATTCACCTGACAGGGTAAATTATGCCATATTTTTTATAGAGCTGGTTGTTGCGGATATTCCAAATATATCTTCTTCTTTTTTCGCTTTACACAATAAAAGCATTTTTAAAATTAAATCACAGAAATCACTATTTTCTCAGAGCCATTTTTTTTTTATTATTCTGGCAATGGTCTTCTGTGAGGACGTTTTCATCTTAAGCTACATACAACTTTAAAATGCTTGATATTATGATTTTGTGAGGCGAAGTGACCAAAAATGGCGGTTCTGTCATAGTATTTGTTTGTTGTTTTTTTATGGCATTCACATGATAGGGTAAGTTATGTTATATTTTTATAGAGCCAGTCGTTACAGACGTGGAAATATATGAGGTTAAACATACATGCAGTTCTTAATACAGAAGAGGTATGGACTCAACAGGACATGCAGAATGTAAGAATCAGTATTTTAGCATTCCTTAAGGGTCTAGCAATAGCGCTTGTAACATACTAAGAATGCAGTTGGGGATTTGGTCAGGATTAATGATGTTCTCAATGCAGAGAAGCCAGGCAGATATTTATCCATCATGCAATACCGTCAGGAAGGTGTGTGAATGGCTCCAAATTTATTCTACAGCAGGACAACAACTCCAAACACACAGCCAATGTCATTAAGAACTATCTTCAGTGTAAAGAAGAACCACGAGTCCTGTAAGTGATGATATTGTCCCCTCAAAGCCCTGATCTCAACATCATTGAGTCTGTCCGGGATTACATGAAGAGGCAGAAGGGTTTGAGCAAGCCTACATCCACAGAAGATCTGTAGTTAGTTCTCCAAGATGTATACAGTCGTGGCCAAAAGTTTTGAGAATTACATAAATATTGGAATTTGGAAAAGATGCTGCTTAAGTTTTTATAATAGCAATTTGCATATACTGCAGAATGTTATGAAGAGTGATCAGATAAATTGCATAGTCCTTCTTTGCCATGAAAATTAACTTAATCCCAAAAAAAAACTTTCCACTGCATTTCATTGCTGTCATTAAAGGACCTGATGAGATCATTTCAGTAATCGTCTTGTTAACTCAGGTGAGAATGATGACGAGCACAAGGCTGGAGATCATTATGTCAGGCTGATTGGGTTAAAATGGCAGACTTGACATGTTAAAAGGAGGGTGATGCTTGAAATCATTGTTCTTCCATTGTTAACCATGGTGACCTGCAAAGAAACGCGTGCAGCCATCATTGCGTTGCATAAAAATGGCTTCACAGGCAAGGATATTGTGGCTTCTAAGATTGCACCTCAATCAACAATTTATAGGATCATCAAGAACTTCAAGGAAAGAGGTTCAATTCTTGTTAAGAAGGCTTCAGGGCGAGCACGAAAGTTCAGCAAGCGCCAGGATCGTCTCCTAAAGAGTATTCAGCTGCGGGATCGGAGTGCCACCAGTGCAGAGCTTGCTCAGGAATGGCGGCAGGTAGGTGTGGGCGCATCTGCATGCATAGTGAGGCGAAGACTTTTGGAAGATGGCCTGGTGTCATCTCTCCAAAAAAAAACATCAGGGACAGATTGATCTTCTGCAGAAAGTATGGTAAATGGACTGCGGAGGACTGGGGCAAAGTCATATTCTCCGATGAAGCCTCTTTCCGATTGTTTGGGGCATCAGGTAAAATGCCTGTCCGAAGAAGAAAAGGTGAGTGCTACCATCAGTCCTGTGTCATGCCAACAGTAAAGCATCCTGAGACCATTCATGTGTGGGGTTGCTTCTCTTCCAAGGGAGTGGGCTCACTCACAATTTTGCCCCAAAACACAGCCATGAATAAAGAATGGTACCAAAACACCCTCCAATGGCAACTTCTTCCAACAATCCAACAACAGTTCGGTGAAGAACAATGCATTTTTCAGCACGATGGAGCACCGTGCCATAAGGCAAAAGTGATAACTAAGTGGCTCGGGGACCAAAACGTTGACATTTTGGGTCCATGGCCTGGAAACTCCCCAGATCTTAATCCCATTGAGAACTTGTGGTCAATCCTTAAGAGGTGGGTGGACAAAAAAAACCCCACTAATTCTGACAAACTCCAAGAAGTGATTATGAAAGAATGGGTTGCTATCAGTCAGGAATTGGCCCAGAAGTTGATTGCGAGCATGCCCAGTCGAATTGCCGAGGTCCTGAAAAAGAAGGGCCAACACTGCAAATACTGACTCTTTGCATAAATGTCATGTAATTGTCGATAAAAGCCTTTGAAACGTATGAAGTGCGTGTAATTATATTTCACTACATCACAGAAACAACTGAAACAAAGCTCTAAAAGCAGTTTAGCAGCAAACTTTGTGAAAACTAATATTTGTGTCATTCTCAAAACTTTTGGCCACGACTGTAGAACAACCTACCTGTTATATTCCCTCAAAACTGTGTACAAATGAACCTAGAAGCACTGATGCTGTTTTGAAGACAAAGAGTGGTCACACCAAATATTGGTTTGATTTTTAGATTTCTCTTGTTCATCCACTTTGCATTTTGTTAATTGATAAAAAATAATCTATGAACACATTATTTTTTAAAGCATTCTTACTTTGCAGCATTTTTTCCTGCACCTGCCTAAAACTTTTGTACAGTACTGTATGTTGGGAACAGAGAGGAGAACATGACTACAGGATCTCACTACAGATGTTTGTTGCCTGTTACCAAGAAGATGTATAGGTCTGCATATAGCTATAGAATAATAGTTATTTCATCTGTCATTTGGATAGCCATTACATTTAGAATTTAATTTTTCTTTCTGAAAAAAGGGACATTTTTGTGCCTGATATCAGTACAAAGGGGAGAATATGCATTTGACTTGAGTTTAATTGATATTACACATAATTAATCCCAAGTACGGAATGATTATGAGGCCATTATCTGCTTTTCTTAGAGTGATTCCTTAGGAAAGAAAGCTGTAGCACATTGAACATTAAACTTTAACATTAAAGGGGTTGTCCCACGAAAAATATTCTACAGTTTTTAAACCAGCACCTGGATCTAAATACTTTTGTAATTGCATGTAATTCAATTTAGTATCACCAATGGGTTATTCAATAAAACGTATCAGTATGGCGCCACCTGCTCTTTGTTCTCTTTCTTATTTCTTTGTCCTGCTCACAGAGAAGTCCGCACATGCTCAGTTTCATCCTCCATTTGCCTCCTGAGCTGTGATAGGGAGAGCTGAGACACGCCTCCTGAGCTGTGATAGGGAGAGCTGAGACACGCCTCCTGAGCTGTGATAGGGAGAGCTGAGACACGCCTCCTGAGCTGTGATAGAGAGAGCATGGGCACTCCCCCTTAGCTGCAGCAGAAAAGGCACACCCCTTGAGCTGTCAGCTTGATATAAATCTAGCAAAGCAATTATTGGGGAGATCTCTGGATCCATGTGAGGTACAGGGCTGGTTCTAGCTTTGTTGTCATGTACCATGAAGTCTGATTTTCATTTATTTACAATAATCATGGAATAACCTTTTTAATATTTGCTATTTAATGTGATCATTAAGGTAACTTTGCATTGTTTTGCTATATGATTTATCACCTAGCTAGCAAGGGTTAAATTTCATGTAATGTTACAATCACTCAATTGATTCTGATCACAGCCAAGAGCAATTTTTAAGACAAGCGCAAGGGAGAGTTTGGTGTATTGATTTTGTTGCAAGATAAATTGAAGTGGAGTTGTTAAAATTAGTGCTGCTTGGAACAGTCTGCAGTAAATTAGGATGCTGGGTTTGAGCATCAATATGCAAAATGTCTGTCCTCTGGCCCTATAACTCTTTCTTTGCTGGATAATGGCTGGTATCGGAGGAGCGTGCAAAATGTTTTTGTTACAGCTGATGAGCAGAGTTTATAGCTATAGAAGTACACTGTAAGCACCTGCAGCACAAAGACTCCAATATGCCGAGGTTTCTCTTCTTTTTAGAACAGAAGTGGGTAATTGGTTTCACCGCTCGACAGGAGGCATGTGTAATTGGAGTGTCTGAAGTGTACTTGCTCAATGTCTCCAAAGAATTAAGTTAAATAATTCTTAAGGCATTCCATACTCCATTGTCACATCAAAGACAGATGGTCCACTCTCCAAGACACACACTAAAGGAAAGGATTTTAGGCTACACCTTTAAATCACCTTAAAGTGGTTTTCCAGGACTTAATATTGATGAGCTATACTAAGTAAATCATCAATATCATATTGGTGAGGGTCCAACTCCAGGAACTTACACCTATCAGCTGTTTGCAAAAGAAGCCACACCGCTCTGCAGCACTGCTCCCATTCAAGCTCCTGACTCACAGTAGCTGAGCAATGGAGGTTTCAAGTCAGATCTATGTCAATCTGATTCAGATGAACTATCAGAAGGATAAATATGTAAACTATAAATGTATGCATGTGATTCTTCTATGTACACTGCTGCTTTAAGGCACCTGCACCAGTCTTGGTCATATCTGAGAGCATACTTGAGATTACGTAAGACTCATGCCCAAGAGTGAGGAATCTGAAAATGGTTACAGACTGGTGTCCAGTTATGTTATTTAGTGGGTGATCAAGCCATGGACCCTGTAATTGTGACCTAAGTCAAGTATCACCAGTCAGTCTATTCACCGAGATAAGCAGAGCTGTATTTACTGTTACAATACCTGTTCATGTGTACCATTGTATGCTGTGTGGGCAGTTTGACAGATGCTGCTGGTGCGTATCTAGAGCCATGTGTTGGTTTAGCAGTGCGCTGCTGCCTCTGTCCTGTGCGTAATGGCCATGGATCTCTTTCCCTGCTTGTTTGATCTCAGTTTAGTTTTGTTCATGTTTTGTCATCCAGCCTGGTGTTTGTGCTCTTGTTCCTGTTCAGACTGTGCCAATTGTTTTGTGATTTTTCTGATCCTGCCTTTGTTGCTGAGTTCCAGAGTCATCCCAGGAGTGGTCGCTAACCCGCAGCAAAGTCCACATCCCTGTATAGGGGTTATAGGGTAAATACCAGGGAAGCGCCCTTAGGCTTTGGCCCAACATCAAACTGGTTACTTGATCCATAATCAGTGGATCCGTAACATTTACACAATAAGTTATGATGCTAACTGTCCTGAGAAAGAGTCTTCTTGTGTGCTTAACTCTGTGCCAAATGGGGCCTTAAACCGGAGACTGCCCTGCATCTGTACTGTGAACTGGACTATGGCAAGCTTTAATGTGACAAGTGTTGTTAGCGCTTGTGACTTAAACAAGTCTTACTAAATGGATTGCCATCTGATATCCCTGAAACCACCATGCATAATGCCTCTGACAAGAAGTGTAACTGTCAAGCATAGTGCCTCTTTCAGAAAGTGTAACCACTTTTGTTTGTAGAGAACAGTTTGGTGTGTTGTAACCAATAGGTCTGTACCCTATGTTAGAGAGAGCAACTGTAACCATTATGCTAGTTTGCTCAATACTGAGTAATTATCTATTCCTGTTTGGGATGACTTGTTATTTATTTGTTTTAATCCCTACTCCTTATGTGCTTAGGAGTCCAGTAGGTGGTCTTACTCAGTGACTGACATTCTGCTTTGTGTGAGTGTGCATACTGAGATAGCTGTGAGAGTAAGACCACCCATTGGACTCCTAAACTAAGAATGAGAAGAAATTGTAATGAATAAATGACACAAGACTATATATCAATGTGCCGAGCTCCTGCTGCTCTATAGCATGCTGCCACAGATTGCACTGCATTTCATGGTGACAAGTTCTCTTTAGGTTTGATGGCAATAAAATGAATACAAATGTTGATTCCACACTTGAAAGTTAACTAGGCCTATAGTTCACAAACTTTATTTAACCTGTGCACTAAAAGACTGGTGTATTTATGAGTTAAGAAGTTGCTTTCACAAAAAGGGTCCCATTAAAAATATTCTACATTTTGAAAAATAGCACCTGGATCTTAATACTTTTCTAACTGCATGTAATTAAACATGTAGTATAGCCACAACTTATTCAATAAAATCTATCTGTATAGCGCCACCTGCTGTTTTTTTTTTTCCTTATTTTTCCGTCCACCTCACTGAGGTGGTCGCACACGCTCAGATTAAATCCTCAACTGTCCCCAGACCAGCCATAGCTTGTGTGTTTTATATCAGTTATGGCAGAACCTCTTTTAAGGCTTCTCTATATTAGCTGTAAAATGGGGGGCACTCTAAATATATAGGACAGCTGGATCTTGTTGCCAAAAAAAAAAACGTTTATTATACACAAGATAAAAAACATACAATTCATATAAATGCTCATAAAAATAATATGGAATAAAAAGCATACAATGTAGTTCATGGGAGTACTCCTATAATGGTATAGTATAAGCTATTAAAATGCATAAGTAATGTGGGCTGGATAAATGTAGCTGGATAAGTGCAAAGCGAGATCCACCCTATAATAGGTGTTTAGAATGTTCCTTATCTCAGAACTTCCACACTAATAAGTGGTAGTGCAGATGCGTCCATTAGTAAAATAAGTAGCGGGCAATAGAAAGTCGGCACTTGAATAATACTTTACCGCTCCTGTGTTAGTAAAGTGCAGTCTTGATCCGACC
The DNA here is from genome assembly GCA_033119425.1 of Bufotes viridis. Classification (NCBI taxonomy): domain Eukaryota; kingdom Metazoa; phylum Chordata; class Amphibia; order Anura; family Bufonidae; genus Bufotes; species Bufotes viridis. The sequence goes on along the minus strand of CM065589.1, from coordinate 164,475,336 downwards.
AAGCGCGGCGTCCCGTGCTGGCTCGTAATGGAGATTGGCGTGTCACGTGATCAGCTGGATTCACGTGACTATGACGTAGCAGGAGTGGGTGTGCCTTATGCCTTTGCTCCACAGGTCCTGTAGCTGAAGGAGTTATAGCCGGAGAATCACTCGGCAGAACGGCCAATGCCAGGAGTGTAGCTCTCAGGTGTACGGCTCTCAGGTTCCCTTTGCTGCAGATAGGACCAAAGTAAGACACAAGCCGCGGACTTATAGTGTTTCTCTGTGTCTTTATGGTTCCTCCAAAATGTCAGTCAGGAACCATAAGGACACTGAAAGCACTATAAGTCCATGGCTTGTGTCTTACTGGTCCTATCTGCAGCAAAGGAAACCTGAGCCGTCACTCTGAGCACTACACTCCGATGTCTGCCGAGTGATTCTCGGCTATAACTCCTTCAGCTACAGGACCTGTGGGCAAGGCATAAGGCACCCACTCCTGCTGCGTCATGAGTCACGTGGTCCAGCTGATCACGTGCACGCCAATCATCCAGACTGACGACGCAGTGCTGGTCGAGATCGAGACTGCTTTGCTAACACAGGAGCGGTAAAGCTATTAAGTGCCAATTCTGTGCCGCTACTTATTTACTAATGGACGCATCTGCACTACCACTATTAGTGTGGAAGTTCTGAGATAAAGACATTCTAAGCACCTATTACTGAGGTGGATATGCTTTGCACTATCCAGCTGCACTTATCCAGCCCATACTACATGCATTAATAGCATGCTATACCATTATAAGTACTCCCATGAACTACGTATGCATGCCATATTATTGCATGAGCATTTATATGAATTGTATGTTCTATCTTGTGTATATAAGCATTGGCAACAAGATCAGCTGTCCTATATTTAGAGTGCCCCCCATTTTACAGCTATTGTTTTTCTTTCTCTGGACTTGGGTACCGCCAGGGGTGAGCACCTATTTCATATTTGATATATTCAGTGAGCCGCCAGACTACCATTTCTTCCCTCGCTTCTCTATATTAGTATGACAAAAAAGGCCCTGTAGCTGCTAAATAAGATGTAGCTGCCCATACATGGTTTAGCATGAATAAGATCTATATTTATCTTGTGCAGCTTTCCCTTGAGCATAGCATTCCTATTTGGGTGACCACCATTCACTAGAGGGTTTGTCTTATGCATACAAGCCTTCCTCACCAACTTACACACAGTTGCCTTAGGCCTTCCCCCACTTGGCAAGGAGCATGGAAGCATAGCACAAAAAAATTTACATCTTCAGGATAAATGCAAGAAAGGCAATGAGGAAAATGTACAGGAACAGAAGAGAGATAAATTATTGAGATGTTTCATTCCTACTTCTTATTACTGTTACTATTTGCATTTTGACTTATGCATATTATGCTTCAGCGTCAGGAAAGGAGAATTGTGCCTCATTTACTGGAGTGATCCTGCTTGTCCCCTGTTAATATTCAAACATTCAGTTCTTTAGAATTTTGGGCAATAGCATCCTGTAGGGGAGCAGGTTCTATTCTTGAGGTGTTTGCTGTAAATCAGGCACGTCCTGTTCATTTTTTATGTACATGTTTATGAGGGATATGATGAATTGATTCATTATCTCACAATACATCTGAACAGTCGTGTTGCCTCCTTAGACCCCCACAGAGCTTCGAGCATTTTAATGCAATGCATCTGTTACATTTGTTCCCGGGAAGGAATAAATTAAAAATGTTCTTCTCTTACTGCAAAACAATCACCATTTTTTCATCAAGTTTGGCGTTATCGCTTAGTGAAAGAAGTAGAACACCTAGTATCAAGGGAACACATTTCTTTGTCTCTCGTTTTCAATTTGTTTATTACTAATAAAGACAGGGCTGGATTCAGACTTAAAATTGCCATGGGCATTGGGAGAGAATATAACCTAATGTATGAATGAATAATAAAGCATTATTGGAATGCAGGGGATACATCTGCAAAGAGCTTGCATTGGAAACTTGTATTTCACTCTATAGTGTAGATGTTTTTGTTTTATTCTTTTTTTATTTACATTTTTTTTTTTGGGGGGGGGCAGCGTTTGCCAACTACAAAAAAAGGATGCAGTTTTTGTTGTCTCCTCTACACCCTTTCCATGACCCAAGTCCCAGTTCCACACCCCCTACATAGGTTATCACTACCTAATAACAAAGGCGAAGGGACCAACCAGAACTGTGTTCAGGGCCACTTTAACTATAGGAAATGGTTCTCCGGCACTTGGCGCACTGGCAGTAGGTCCCCTAGGAAGCGGCACCCCATTTAACTATAAGTACACGCTCAGGTCTGGGACAAAGCTGAAAATTCGGGGCACCAGATGGCAGCCAAAACAGCTGTGGTTTGCGAGGAGGAGATGATGCATTGTACTGCTGTGCGACTGCCCCTTTCTATCTGCTTTCTGGCTGCTCCTCCACTGGATGTTCACTGGTTATTATGGTCTCCCTAGGCTGTGCTAGTTTTAAAGGCAGGAAAAATCAGCGAGGTGGGAAGCTTCAAAGACTGCCTGTTGAAACCCTGTGCCAGGCTGTCTGGGGGTTACCAACCTAGCCGATATTGTAAGTTTCACTTGTGGAGGACATTGGGATATATATTCAAAAAGCCAAATCAGCAAAGAAGGGAAGGACAAGCATAACCTTGTGACTGATACTGCGGTGGAGGAATTCACCGTAACAAAGGAGGATGCTGTGAGTTTCAATTGTGGAGGACATATCAAAACAGGAACAGCACCATGTCCCAGACTACTAATAACTCCCACCAATCCTGGTCAAGGAGTATTTCGAAGGGTGAGTAATGCTGTGAGGCAGCCTCTAGAGCTGAAGTGTGATTTCTTCCATACACTGAGATTGCTCTACTGATGCCTTACTTAAAGAAAGGTGGCACCTGTAGTAGTAGTTCCGACTTTGCTGGTGCCCCGGCTAATGCTGGCTTACCGTGTGGGAGACTATTACTATGTGGAGCACATCATGTGTACTCATGTGTACTTTTACTGTGTGGGGCAATTTTACCATCTGAGCCACGATCTGGGCCACTATTAGTACGTGGGTCATTTTCTATCAGGCACTATTGTTTTCAGGTGCATCTTTGAGTTGTGGTTGAAAGAATTCATCATGGCAGTCTGGGCTAGACATAGAAGAAAAGGGAGCGCTTAAGATTCCATTCAGAGAAGAAGTCTCCTGTCCAAACCTTTTCCGTTAATAGTGAAAAAATGCCCCTAAATATATATATATATATAATTACTAATAATTACTTAGTCACGAAGCACATTTCTTTGTGAGTAGCAGGCACAATGACGGGGAACAGCATTTGCACCACTCCCCCATCATTGAACCCCTCAGATGCTGTGTTTATCGCTGATCGTGACATCTGGTAAAAAAACAATAGGCCTCAGGGGTTAATTGTTAAACAAAAATAACACTCACCTTTTTTTTACCGGCTTGTTCTAGACCTCTTATTGCCAGTGAATCCATAAAGGCATGGTCGGGTGAGTTTGATGTGCAAAAACTTGACTGGCCTACATAGTCATCTGTATCGCCGTCCTCAGGACAGCAATACAGATGGATGTGCTGCGGCGGGGCAGGGGAGGGAGAGGCGTCTCCCTTCCCCGTTCCTCTGATAGGCTGCAGGCACTAGGCGCTATCAGAGGCCAGTGCAGGAGGCGTCATAATGTCATCATGCCGCCTGAGCCGTACAGCGTGGGGACATAGGCCGGAAGAGGCCTGCATCGCATCGCTGCCTGATGGAGGTAAGTATATGTGTTTTTTTTTATATATGGTACAATACAGTAGAGGAGTGCTGTGGGGACACTGTGGGGGCACTTGTTACTGGCACATGATTGGGGGGCACTTGTTACTGGCACATGATTGGGGGGTCACTTGTTACTGGCACATGATTAAGGGGGCACTGTGGGGGCACTTCTTACTGGCACATAATTGGGGGGTATCTACAGGGGGCACTTCTTACTGGTACATGATTGGGAGGCATCTATGGGGGGCACTTCTTACTGGCACATTATTGGGGGGCACTATGGGGCACTTTTTACTGGCACATTATTGGGTGACACTATGGGGGCATCTATGGGGGCATTTCTTACTGGCATATTATTGGGGGGCACTATGGGAGCATCTACTGAGGCCACAAAGAATGGGTATTTTATATGGGGGGCTCTTTATCAGGGCATTTTATACTGGTACATTATGGGGGGGCTCTAGGAGAAAGGGGGGAGAGTAGCACTATGGTAGCATTTACTGGGGGCACTATATAGGGGTATTTTATGTTGGCACATTATGAGGGGCACTAGGAGGAAGGGGGGAGAGGAGCACTATGGGGCATTTACTGGGGGCACTATATAGGGGTATTTTATACTGGCATATTAAGGGGCACTATGGGGACATTAGCTCAACTGGGGGCACTAAAAGGGGGTATTTTTTACACTGGCACACATTATAAGGGGGCATTTTTTGTACTGTCACTTTATTAGGAGAATTATGTGGGTTTTATTACTACTGGGGGTCTATGGGGAACATTATTATAAGTATAAGCACTATGGGAGCATTATTACTTCTGGGGCACAGTGGGGACATGCAGGGTCAGCTCCAGGTTCATGTGAGACCTTGGGCGATAAATCCCAGTGGGCCCCCTTCAGGCATTTTTTTACCTTTACATGTCCCCCTGTGGCTCCCACACGGTATAATGACCCCCAGTGGCCCCACACACAGTATAATTACCCCACAGTACCCCCCTATTCAGAATAATGACTTGGGTTATACTGTATGGAGGGGGCACTGGGGGTTATTATACTGTATAGTGGTCACTGGGGTCATTATATTGTATGGGGGCTCTGGGGGTCATTTTACTGTGTAAGGGGCCCTCACAGTATAATGACCCCCAGTGGCCCCCCCACCCACACACACACACGGTATAATGACTCCACAGTGGCCCTCCATTCAGAATAATGACCCCCAGTGCCCCCCACACAGTATACAGTTGTGTTCAAAATCATTCAACCCCCAATGCTGTAAAGGGTTTTAGGGAATTTAGTGTACATTTGTAATTGTGTTCAGAATGAAATCTTACAAGGACTTTTTAAAGAACCAAATGCAACTAAAATGACATCAATTGTTTTTGTAATACAGTATTAAATGTTTTTTTGTGATTTCTTCATTGACACAATTATTCAATCCCTTAAAGACTACCACTCATAAGAACAGAGGTTCATTCAAGTGTTTTCGATCAGGTATTGAAAACACCTGTGGATGTCAAGGAGCAGCAATCAAGCATAATAAGCACCAATTAGGCAGATGTAAAATGACTGTGATACTCAGCTCCTTCTAGACATTTACTGGTGTGCTTACAAACATGGTGAAGTCAAGAGAATGGTCCAGGAAGACAAGAGAAGAGGTGATTTCTCTTCACAGGAAGGGCAATGGCTATAAGAAGATTGCAAAGATGTGAAACATACCAAGAGATACCATAGGAAGCATCATTCGCAAATTCAAGGCAAAGGGCACTGTTGAAACGCTACCTGGTCGTGGCAGAAAGAAGATGCTGACTTCGACTGCTGTGCGCTACCTGAGGCGCAAAGTGGAGAAAAGTCCCTGTGTGACTGCTGAGGAACTGAAAAAAGATTTGTCCGATCCGGGTACTGAAGTTTCAGCTCAGACAATAAGGCGCACACTGCGTAATGAAGCCCTCCATGCCAGAACTCCCAGGTGCATCCCCTTGCTGTCTCCAAAGAATAAGAAGAGTCGACTGCAGTATGCCAAAAGTCATGTGGACAAACCACAAAAGTTTTGGGATAGTGTTCTGTGGACTGATTAAACATAATTAGAACTGTTTGGGTCCATGGATCAACGCTATGTTTGGAGGAGGAAGAACAAGGCCTATGAAGAAAAGAACACCTTGCCTACAGTGAAGCATGGCGGGGGGTCAATCATGCTTTGGGGCTGTTTTGCTTCTACAGGTACAGGGAAGCTTCAGCGTGTGCAAGGTACCATAACTTCTCTTCAGTACCAGGAGATATTGGATGAAAATGTGATGCAGTCCATCACAAACCTAAGGCTTGGGAGAAGTTGGACCTTTCAACAGGACAATGATCCCAAGCATACCTCCAAGTCCACTAGAGCATGGTTGCAGATTAAAGGCTGGAACATTTTGAAGTGGCCATCGCAATCACCAGACTTAAATCCGATTGAGAACCTCTGGTGGGACTTAAAGAAAGCAGTTGCAGCGCGCAAGCTTAAGAATGTGACTGAACTGGAGGCTTTTGCCCATGAAGAATGGGCGAAGATACCCATAGATCGCTGCAAGACACTTGTGTCAAGCTATGCTTCACGTTTAAAAGCTGTTATAACTGGAAAAGGATGTTGTACTAAGTACTAAGATTGAATGTCACTTGGGGGTTGAATAAAACTGATAATGATGTGAGCACAGAAAAGACATTTGTGGTTATTTCATTATAAAGGTTATGTTATATTTGTCTGACTTACAAGTGCCTCTTTGATTTAATTGTAAACAAGATGACTGAAATGATCAAAATCAATGTCAAACTGGCCAAAACACTCAATTTCAGTGGGGGTTGAATAATTTTGAACACAACTGTAATGACACCGCCATACTGTGACCGGATAAACAGGTATAAGAAGGCACAGTACAGGGAAGGACTAGGGGCACTGCACAGGGTGTGGTAAGAGGGCACAATGCAGGGTATAAGGGGGCACAATACGGGGTGAGGGGCACAGTACAGGGTGGGGGGCACAGTCACATGACCATGTGACGTTAGAAGGTCCTTATGGTGAATGTGGTTTAGACACTACCATAATGAGAGGCAGAGGAGTGACAGGGGTGTGGGGCCATGGATGGACAGGAGGGGTGAACACAGCAAGTAGGTGGAAGGGGCTGAGGGGGATTCATATAAGAAGTAGTGGCAAGAGGTTTGTGCAGGGCAGCAATAGAGAAAGTAGCTCTGGATACATGAGGGAGAAAAGGAGACAGCAGGGGCTCCAGAGTTAGGACAGGATATGAGGGGGGAAGGTTTCATGGAGGCAAACTGCTTAATGAAGGACTAAAACAAATAGCATGAAGCTGCTTGTCTACTACAACATCCAGCAGCACCTGGAAGAGTTCCCTGTCCCACAGACAAAAGGCAGTCACAGTGCAAACTCATTACTCACTGACAAACTGTGTTCACGCTTCTTCTCCAGCCCTGCGATCTTCTCTTCTCACTGTCCTCAGGCATCAGTCTAGAGGGGGGGGCATGTCTGAGTCTCTGCAGCAGCCTCAGAGTGCCCTCCAGAAGGGGTACTGCGTAAGTGAAATGATAGCAGCTCCAGCAATGAGTTCTTCCATCTGTATTGATGGAAGTGCTCATAGCAGCTCAGTGGGCCCCCCAGAAGCAGTAGGCCCCGGCAGCTGCCCGACCTTGCTGGGTTCTAGCGCTGGCATGTTGGGGGCACTGTAGGAGCACTATTACTGCCATGTGTGCTCTAGCAGAGAATTATTACTATGATTGGGACTTTTACTGTGGGGGCACCTTAGCACTGTATCAGCTTACCAGAATCATTTTTGGGGGACGTTATGTTTACACTATTAGGCCTCATGCACATGAACGTATTTTCTTTCCGTGTCCATTAAGTTTTTTTTGCGGACCATATGCGGAACCATTCATTTCAATGGGTCTGCAAAAAAAACGGAAGGTACTCCGTGTGCATTCCGTTTCCGTATGTCTTTTTTTCCGTTCCGCAAAAAAATAAAGCATGTCCTATTTTTTTCTAGTTTGCAGACAAGGATAGTCATTATTACAATGGATCCGCAAAAAAAACGGATACCATGCAGAAGGTCATCCTTTTTTTTGCGGATCCGCATTTCGCGGACCGCAAAACACATACGGTCATGTATATGAGGCCTTAGTGTCAGGAGCAGTATTTGCTGGGACAATTATTTTAGGACACTGCTTGCCAATAATTATTGAAGGGCACTATCTGCATGGTACTAGTATTATCAGGGGGTTTATCTGTTTCTGCAGTATAATATTGGGGAGCACAGCGACACAGTATTGGGGGTGGTAGGATGATTTGTCCAGAAGATGGGAGGATGATGGAAAAGTAGTAAACTAAGATATTTTATTTTTTTTGTAAAACTGCAGAGACGAGAAATGGCTCAAAAATGGTGGTCTGGTTGGAAGGTTCGAAAGGAGAAGATAATGAAAGAGAACATTTACACCAAAGGAGACGTCACTGATTGTAAGAGGTATAAGTTGCTGTATTACCCTGTATGTTCTGTAGTGATATACAAAATGTCAGGAGGGAAGGGGTTTAAGTTGAGAATTTTGTAATGGGGGGGGGCGCTTTTTCAATTTTCGCCTCAGGCAGCTGAAAGACTATGTTTATCTCTGGATGAAGGGGCAAAAATTGCTACAGACACGGTCCACAACATCTTGTGAAAAGTATTCCCAGAAGAGTGAAAGCTGTTTTAGCTGCAAAGGAAGGAGCAACTCTATATTAATGCCTATGAATTTAGGATGGGATGTCATAAAAGCTCCTGTAGTCAGGCTCGGACTGGCCCACAGGGGTACAGGTGAATCCCCCCATGGGCCCCTGAGCAAGGCGGGCCCCTAGTCTCTCACCCCCTGCACAAGTGGCACATAACACAGTAGACTTACTGCACTACATACATATATTCAATGTGCCTTAACCAGCCTATGTTCATATAAAAACTTGATATATTATTAAAGAAACTCCCCAGATATTATTATAGACATGATCAGAGCTGAGATGACTTCTAGGTATAGAGGAAAGGTAGCCAAGTTGCTGCAGGGACCCCACATTCAATCATCTGGTAGCATCTTACTGCTGTGTGAGCTGGTAATATTTAAATGTATCCGTACGGTGGGCCCCCAAAATAAATTTTACTGGTGGGCTGTAGAAGCCCCAGTCCAACACTGCCTGTAGGTAATATGTAAATGTCCCAATGCTTTTCTCCATATAGAGTATATTAGTGTAATATCTGTCACAAATGATACCACTGCCAAATCAATATTCATAAAATATCAGATCGTAATCGTAGATTGTCTGCAGAGAATAAATGCACTGTATAATAGTAAAAAAACGAATAAATTATAGTGTAGAGTACATAAACTAGTCATGTGGAAAACCTGTATGCATAGTTGGCCTTATGGATGGTACAGTAGCAAGGATCATTTTATGGATACACATTAACCAGATGTGTCTGAGCCTTGGTTTGATTATTTCTGAGTGTTTGTATGCTCCTGGCATGTAGACTACACATTCTTATTAATCACCTGTAGCTCATATATACAGATGTGCTCTGTGGTCATCAGATTTTACTGCTCACATGGGGAAGTGAACTACGACTTCACCTGTCGGGTTTAAAAAATTTATACTGGCAGCATAAGCTCTGAAGGTCAAGGCATGATGGAAAATATTGAGAGCAGCCAGACAGGGACAGCAAGTCCTTCCTCTCTGCATTCCATGTACTGAATGCAGAATGTTATTCTCTGTGTCAGTGGTCTCTATTAATTATTGGCCTGTAATAGAGTCCATTTTCTTCTTATATATACAGGAAGCAGTTTGTGTTTTCTCCATTCTAGTAACTACCAATATATATTCAGAACGTTTATAAAAGTAAGAGATGAAAAGTAAATTCTGTTGAATTTTGCATTTATACTGTGTATCATAACTATATATTTCCTTTGCACTATATTTTACGTTGTCATTCCTCTTAATGAAAATAAACTAGTCATGTAAATTTTTAAATCTAATTAATCTCCAGGTACCATACATAATGACAAATTCACCAGTTAAAGTGGTATTACGGCTTCATGAAATTGATGACCTAACTGTAGGGTAGATTATTAACTTCAGATTGGTGGAGGTCCGACTCTCAGTACCACCGCCGATCAGCTGTTTGAAGGGGCTCTGGCGCTAGAGCGAGGTTCTCTTCAATATTTACCTGTGTGCCATCTACATTGCAGTGGAGGTGAAGGGTAATTACAGCTGATTGTGAGAGGAATCGTTAATTTCTAACGATAATTTGTTTTCCCTTAGTCCTAACAGCAGCACAGATGAGGTTAACTGCCCCCTGTGGACTGGTAGGACCGGCGGAATTTTTAATGAGCCACAAGAAATAACCAATAAGAAATGTCCTGCTCCCTTAAAAGGGGGGAGCTTCCCCAAACACACCGTATTTTCAGCAAGATTACTTACTCTAGGGTGGGATTCTAGTGTGCTAGAAGATTTCCCTTACGTCCTACCAGCAGCACAGATGGGGAGATAGCAAGATGATACCCCTAGGGAGGGTCCACATGCTTAGCAGAGTCGAGAATCGACTGCCCAAAAGCCGAGAATTCAGCCCACCTTGCGTCAACCCTGTAATGAGATATAAAGGTTGACTCGGAGCTCCAGGAGGCCGCCTTACAGATCAACTCTAAGGGGAGAAGACTCCTTTCTGCTACAGAGGTTGAAACGGCCCTAGTAGAATGGGCGCGCACAAACTCCGGAGGATCTAGGTCCTGAGAAAGGAAAGATTCTCGTATGGCCTCCTTAATCCAGCGACTAATAGATGGTTTAGACGCTTTACGGCCTTTACACTTACCGGCAAACAGGGTGAGAAGGTTTTCAACCAACCTGAACTCCCTAGATCTATCCACATAGATCTGGAGGCATCTCGAGATGTCCAGAGGATGTCTGATCGGAACTTCAGAGGAAGAAGAGGAAGAAAATAATACAGGTAAGGAAATGACCTGATTGATATTTTGGAAGGATAAGACTTTCGGTCTGAAGAAAGGCAAAAATTTCAACAAAACACGATCCTGAAGGAAAGTGGTATAAGGAGGGAGAGCCGAGAAAGCCTGCAGCTCTGACACTCTCTTCGCGGAAGTGATAGCCAGCAGAAAAACGGTTTTTAATGTCAAAAACTTGAATCCAATTTCCTCTAAGGGCTCAAAGGGGGGAGATGCTAACCCCCTTAGGACAATTGAAAGGTCCCATTGAGGGATCGGCCTCAGGACCGTAGGCTTTAATCTTTCGGCTCCCTTCAAGAAGCGCTTAATGAGCGGGTCCCGAGAATATGGTCTGTTTAAACAGGCCGAAATGGCGAAGATCTGAACCTTCAAAGTAGCAGGGGCAAGACCCTTGCCAAGCCCATCCTGTAAAAATTGGAGTATAGCAGAGAGGGGCGGATCTGCAAACGCCACTTGATTAGAAGCACACCATGAGGAAAAAACTCTTATTACTCTAGCATAGGCCTTCTTGGTGGACTCTGCTCTTGAGTGTGATAAGGTTCTCAGGACCGCTCCAGAGAGCCCCTCTACTCTGAGAAGGGACTGATCAACCTCCAGGCTGTCAGGTTGAATCTGTGCAGATCTGGGCAGAGATGTGTGTCCCACGACACCAGGGTCTGCTCCGGGAGTCTCCAATATTGTCCCTCATTCATCTGCATGAGCTGGGTAAACCAGGATCTCTTGGGCCAAAACGGGAAGATGGCAATCACCGAGGCCTGATCCTGACGGATCTTCATCAATACCCTCGGTATCATGGAAAACGGAGGGAAGATGTTTTATTTGACGACTTGGTCGAGTTTCCTTTATGGAGGGATTGGGAATCCTCACCCCGTATATAGTCACTCCAGATATCGGCACGAGAAGTGCCAGTATTAAGACATTAAACGTTACCGTTTTATCTAGGTAGCGACCTTATCATCATTTCTTTATCATTGATGTAATGTATTTCCCCAGACCTACACCCCTCTATAATTATATTTAGGCATTTTCTCTTATACAGTCAAACTTCTGATGATTTTTTATAACTGCTATGTTAACATTTCTATATAAGGGGGATCGGTTTTATGCGTCTCCTTTAAGGTCCGGTTCATTCATTCCATAGTGCGGTTCACCTTGGAACGCAAACCGGATGCATTGCCAGTAAACTGACACATCATTTCCGGTTTGCGTAATGACAGTAGTACCGATCCGGACTGTGAACACGCTTTGCGGTTCACAGAGGACCCACCGTGGAACGCAATCCGGATGTGTTGCCATAACAGCGCTACGTCATTTCCGGTGGCCGCATTTGTGGGCAGATTGTTACATCCAGGCCCCTGCCGCTTCCCCCTCCACCTCTTACATCATTTCCGATATAGGGGATGAGCAACCGTCCCTGCCATAGGTTGGGATGGAGTGATGCGATCTAAGGGTGTTTCCTTGACTGACTGACATATTTTCCAGCCTATCGAAACCATCCATAGAGGAGGAGCATTTAAATGTGGGCTATTTAAACTGGGTAAATGCACTTTAAGTTTGAGCCACCATCTGCTCCACGCCAGTGTGAACACATCATTGTCAGAGGTCGTAAGTAACCAGTTCCCTATCTAAGTTGGATGTTAAACTTGCGCTGACTCTAAGGTACTGCTTTATATTTTTGCTAGATACCGGTCACATGATTGGCATTTGTTTTAATTATATTGTTGGTTCCCAGTACTACACAATTCCGGACCCCTGATGAACCCTCACTGTATCTTTGGGGGAAACGCGTCGGGTTCTAGTTTAAAGAATAGGCTGTCATTATACAGACTATTAGGGAATAGATTATAAGGGACATCTAAGGACAGGCTAGCCCTAGGCACGAGGACGAGGGGCTCCTACCACCAAGGGGTGCCCTCGGGCTGAGTAGCTACCAGGGTAAGCATAGGGGTAAGTAGTTATTACCCAACCCTGATCCTTATACTGTATATTTGATCGTTAGGTGGTTGTTCACAACTTTAGGTCCTTAGGACCGGTTTTATATTTTGTATATTAATAAAAGTTATATTTTAGGATTATTTGCTCACTGTGATTGTAAATATAACCTGCATTAATCCCTAATCATCAATTCTTCAGTGATTTTTGAAGATGTAAGCCAGCCTGAACCTCCACGGTATCGACAGAGCATCTATCGCCAGGGGATTGTCTTCCCTGTATAGGGAACAGAACCTCCGAACCTTGGCGTTGAACCTGGTTGCCATGAGATCCACTTCTGGTAATCCCCATCTGAGAACTATCTGCTGGAAGATCTCCGGATGCAAGGACCATTCCATGGTTGGTAGTCCGCGACTTAGACGATCCTCGATGATATTGAGGGATCCTCGAATGTGAACAGCAGACAGATGGGATAGGTTCAGCTCTGCCCACCGAAGAATCACCCCAATCTCTGAAAGAAGGGGTGGAGATCTTGTTCCTCCCTGTTTGTTGATGTACAGGACTGCCGTCATGTTGTCTGACTGTACTCTCACTGCTCTGCCCCGGATAAGGGGCGCAAAGTGAAGGAGGGCTAGCCGGATTGCTCGCATCTCGCGGAGATTGGAGGAAAGAAGCCGCTCCTGAGGAGACCAAGTTCCCTGTACAGGGGAACCGTCCAGATGGGCGCCCCAGCCTACTAGGGACGCATCTGTAGTCAATATGACCCATTGGGGCTGGGTCATAGACTTCCCTGAAGGTAACCGAAGCCACCACCTCAGGGATTTTCGAACCTGGGAGGACAAAGTGTGCAGGGAACTTAACCCTGACGGGCTGCCATCCCACCTGCTTAGGACCTCGGCCTGCAAGGGACGGAGATGCCACAACGCCCAAGGGACTGCATCCACAGCCGCTGACATGAGCCCCAACTTCTTCATCAGTGTCCGAATAGACACGCGTCGAGGGATTGTTAAGAACCTGGCAAGGTCTTGAATCCTGGCCTTCCTCTCTGGAGTCAACTGGAGGGACATCTGTAAGGAGTTGATCACGAACCCCAGATATTGAATTGAAGTCGACGGGCTCACATTCGACTTCGGCCAGTTGATGATCCAGCCTAGGCGGAGCAGAAAGGAAATTGCCATCTGAAGATGAAGGGTTAAAGCTGGGACTGAAGCCGCTAAAAGGAGCCAGTCGTCCAGATAAGGAATGATAGTCAGTCCTTGGAGTCTCAAAGCTGCCACTACTGCAACCACCACCTTGGTGAAGATCAGGGCGCAGTGGAGATTCCGAAAGGGAGAGCGGCAAACTGAAGATGCCTGAGAACTCCCGTAACTTGGACCGCGATCCTGAGAAATTTTCGAGAAGAGGGGTGGATCGGGATGTGAAGATACGCATCCTTGAGGTCCAAGGTGGCCATGAAATCCCCTGGCCTGAGAATGTGACTGACCGACCTTATGGTTTCCATCCGAAACCTTGGTTTTTTTATAAACCGATTGAAACACCTCAAATCGATGATCATTCGGAGATCTCCTGTCTTCTTGGGCACCAGAAAAACTGGTGAGTATATCCCTAGTCCCTGCTCCCCTGCCGGAACTTCTTCTAGGGCCCCCTTGGAGATATACTCCAGGATGTAAGACTCCAATATGTCCTGTCTTGCACCTGCCAACCCCCGACTGACTATAAATCTTTCTGGCGGCGGAGACAACAACTCTATGAGATAGCCTGAGGAGATGATTCTGTGGACCCAGGGATCTTGAACATCCTGGGCCCAAGTGTCTTGAAAATGGCTGAGACGACCTCCTACAGGAATGTGCGGAAGAGGGACAGGAAAAGCGAGTGGAGTAACGGCAGGGGTAGCAGGGGTTAACCGAGAGCCTCGGAGAGGCCCATAGTCAGGAGGGCTTCGCCTCCTTGGTGGGTCTGCAGGAGCGCCGCGAAAATCGTCGCTGTGCTCCCCAGTCTCTACGGCCTCTAGACTGCCCTGACCTGCCTCCGCGATCCTGCCTAGAACGCCCCCGAAAGGGCTGTTGGGGGAGACTTTTACCCTTTTTGTCTGAGACTCCCTCCATGATCCTGTCTAACTCCGCCCCAAAAAGGCGATCGGGTTCAAAAGGCAGGCTACATAGGCTGAACTTAGAAGAGTTATCAGCCTGCCAAGGCTTCAACTAGAGGGGTCTCCTGGCCGCCGAAACTAAAGCCATAGTCTTGGCCGCCAGCTTTAATTGGATCTGTGAGGTGTCACAGAGAAAATCCATCGCCAGATTCGCTATTTTGAAAGCAGCAAGAATGTCATCCCGGGATACTCTTTGGTCCACGTCAGTTTGGATCTGGTTTAACTTCGTACGAAGGAAGGTGGAGACCTCGGAGGCTGCAATGGCGGTGGAGGCAGATGCTGCGGCTGCGGAGTAGCCTCGTCTGAGGGTGCCCTCAGCCCTCCTATCGAGGGGATCCTGCAGACTCGACCCATCATCTGCGGGCACCAACGTGCGTTTAGAGAGCTTGGCGATAGCCATGTAAACCTTGGGAATGGAACCCCACGATTCCACCAAGGGTCTTGCCATCGGAAACATCGTCTTGAACTTTCTGGTCAAGACGGGGCCTTTTTCAGGCTTCTTCCATTCGGTGGTCATAACCGAAGTTAGGGTCTCATCCGCCTTAAAGACACGCTGTGCCCGACCGGCGGGATCGGAAGACTCCCCAGCGTCAACATCATGGTCCCCCGACCTGATGGACTTTAATAATTTCTGGATCTTCTCCAGCAGAAAAAATCCCGGAATCGATTCCTCCTCTTCAGAGGATGAAGATCCCACAGAAAAGACTGAGGGTCTATCTGCAGGAACGGTGGTCTCCATGGGTGTTTGAGAGGGAACTGGGAGCCTCTCATTGAGTAACTTAACAACTCCTTTAATGGAGTCATCCACGTAGCATTTTGCCCATTCATACATTTCCTGTATCGTGGGTTCGGTGTTCGTGCAGGAACGACAGCTGTCGCAGCGAGAGTATGGATGGGCATCCTCTAAGGGAGTACTGCAGTCGAAGCAGGCGAGATGTTTCCTCTTTGTCGCCGACTTGCGCTGTTCGGATTCTCGCGGAGAAGCCATCGCTGTGGAGTATAAGGAAAGTATATTAAATAAAGGAAAAAATGTATTTATTTTTTTTCCTTTTTTTTTTTTCCCGACAAATAAACGCTCTTAAAAAGCCCACCGGCAAGAAGAAAACGAGCGTCTCAAAAAAAGCACTTCCAAGTAATGCGATCCAAGAACGCAGACTCTGGGAGCTAGCTCAGAAAGCTTGTGCTGCCAGAGAAAGAGTGAGGGGGGAGAGAGGTATTTAAAGCCCTAACCCCACCTCAGGGAGTGACCGACTGTCAATTATCCAGTCGGCTCTAGGTGGGTGGAGAGACTCCACCCCCATCACCACCTCAAGTGCCTGACCCTATAATATTTGTTTTATTTAAAAAACTTATTAATCAAGAGGAGGGGAAGGGGATCCCAACCCACCTTCCCCTCCTTAAAACATGTAATATCGGCAGCGCTCTAGCGCTCCCGAGAGAGGAAAGGAGGGGAGAGCGGAGCCCGGTGGTGACATCACCCGGGAGCGCGCGAGGCAGCCGCCGAAGCCGCGGCAGCGGACAGAACACAACAGTGATGTCACTGCGATCGGCAGGGCAGGTAGGAAGTGGGGAGCGGAAAAATAACCGCCCTATAACACAGAAAAAAGACCCCCAAAAACAAAAAGAGGGGGAAAAACAGACGGGTCTGTAAAAAAGGAACTCCCAACGGGGAGCATGCCGCCAGTCCAGTAGTCCGAGAGGACATAAAAAAAATACGGTGTGTTTGGGGAAGCTCCCCCCTTTTAAGGGAGCAGGACATTTCTTATTGGTTATTTCTTGTGGCTCATTAAAAATTCCGCCGGTCCTACCAGTCCACAGGGGGCAGTTAACCCCATCTGTGCTGCTGGTAGGACGTAAGGGGAAGCTGTAATTACCCTGCACAATCACTACAATGTAGACGGCGTGTGGATAAACATTGGAGAGGATGCAGCTCTCACCCTAGTGCCAAAGCCCCTTCAAACAGCTGATCAGCGGAGGTGCTGAGAGTCAGACCCCCACTGCTGTGACATGGATGACCTATCCTGAGGATACCACTTTAAACCATGCACAAAAATCTGATTATTTTTAGATGTCCACTTTAGTGCAGTAGAGTAGAAATACAGTTTGTCATATTTATTAATGTATTTATTTCTGCCTCCTTGCTTACTGTATATGGCACTGCTCTTCATTCTCAGTATTAGAAGAAAACCTCTACACTATATCTAGGGATCCACAAGTATATCAAGAACGGAGCCCCAAAAGTGGTGGAGGGTGCACTGCACATGCGCAGCCGCCCTCCATTCATTTTCTATGGGGCCGCTAAAAACAGCCGAGCACTGTCTTGGCTATTTCCGTCAGGCTCATAGAAGTGAATGGGAGTGGTGGCCTGTCATGTGCAGTGCGCTGCCATTCACTTCTATGGGGTGAGCGCTTGGTGGCGGCCGGACCGGAGTCCTCCAGCCACCACTTTGTGGGTAAGTAACTGGCTCAGTATTAGAAAACAGAGAGTGGTTATTAACGGTACACACTCAGATTGGGTCACGGTCACTAGTGGGGTACCTCAGGGTTCAGTATTGGGCCCTATACTCTTCAATATATTTATTAATGATCTTGTAGAAGGCTTGCACAGTAATATATCAATTTTTGCAGATGACACTAAACTGTGTAAAGTAATTAACACTAAAGAGGACAGTTTTCTGCTACAGAGGGATCTGGATAGATTGGGGGTTTGGGCAGAGAAATGGCAGATGAGGTTTAACACTGACAAATGTAAAGTTATGCACATGGGAAGGAATAATGCAAGTCACCCGTACATGCTAAATGGTAAAACACTCAGTAACACTGACATGGAAACGGATCTAGGAATTTTAATAAATAACAATAAGCTGTAAAAACCAGTGTCAGGCAGCTGCTGCTAAGGCCAATAAGATAATGGGTTGCATCAAAAGGGGCATAGATGCCCGTGATGAAAATATAGTCTTACCACTTTATAAATCACTAGTCAGACCACACATGGAGTACTGTGTACAGTTCTGGGCTCCCGTGAACAAGGCAGACATAGCAGAGCTAGAGAGGGTTCAGAGGAGGGCAACTAAAGTAATAACTGGAATGGGGCAACTACAGTACCCTGAAAGGTTATCAAAATTAGGGTTATTCACTCTAGAAAAAAGACGACTGAGGGGAGATCTAATAACTATGTATAAATATATCAGGGGTCAGTACAAAGATCTCTCCCATCATCTATTTATCCCCAGGACTGTGACTGTGACGAGGGGACATCCTCTGCGTCTGGAGGAAAGAAGGTTTGTACACAAACATAGAAAAGGGTTCTTCACGGTAAGAGCAGTAAGACTATGGAACTCTCTGCCTGAGGAGGTGGTGATGGTGAGTACAATAAAGGAATTCAAGAGGGGACTGGATGTATTTCTGGAGCGTAATAATATTTCAGGCTATAGCTACTAGAGAGGGGTCGTTGATCCAGGGAGTTATTCTGACTGCCTGATTGGAGTCGGGAAGGAATTTTTTCCCCTTAAGTGGGGAAAATTGGCTCTACCTCACAGGGTTTTTTTGCCTTCCTCTGGATCAACTTGCAGGAAACAGGTCGAACTGGATGGACAAATTTCTTTTTTCGGCCTAATATACTATGTTACTATGTTACTATGTTACTTTGGGGGCAAAAGTGTCACAGTTACCATTGAAATGTCGCAGTTGCCATGCCTTGCAAACTTTTTTTTTTTTTACAAAAAAATGACACATCTGATTTCATCAATGACCCCCCAAAGGGATTTCACCTTATAAAATAAGATAATCATGGAGTCCAGTAATATAATGCAGCATCAAAAGAGTGGATACCAATTAATCAACGTCCTCAGTGTCCCATCATCCCAGTTGTGCATGCTCAAAGTCCATAGTACACGTGCACAGGTTCAGAAACGTCCCTGTTGCTTGGATATTAGTCTTCTTCTCCTCCACACAGCCATCATGCCCATTAACCTGAACTGTCAGTCTTGTCTTATCAGCGTAGAAGACAAGAAAAACCACAGGCAGTTGAGCATCTCAAAAAAATGATGATGTAAACATGACCTAAGCATAATAAAGTATACAGCACTCATGTGTCTTCTTGTCATCCTGTGGTCTAGAGTTATAGCAGGGCTAAATGGAGCCAAGAACATATGTACACATTAATCATTCTGTACTCTAAAGAAGGACAACTATCCCTATGAGGTCACAGTTATATAGGGCACATCCCGGGGGGTCCCCTTGCTTTATGGGTGAAATTCCACAGACTCTCATTACTCATATCCATCTCTGTCCTCAGGACTCCAATGAGGCTCACAATCAGATCCTTCATACCCTATCATATTGTGCGCACACTAAGGCCAATTTCATAAGAGTAACCCATCATGTTGTTGGAGTGTGAAAGGAAACCATAAAGCCCAGAGGAAACCCAAACCCACACAGGGAGAACATACAAAGGGGTGAATTTATAATTTCCCCTCTGCCAGTTTTCTGGCATTAAAAGTTGTAAACCCTGTGGAACACCACTGAAACTAAATCTAGGTGCATTACATTTCTATGCCTCCTTGCCACTTTCCAAGAAGGGGGCTTGGTGAGTAGTGATGAGCGGGAGGTGCCATATTCGATTTCGCGATATTTCGTCATATATTCATCTAAATCAAATAATCGTCATTATTCTTTATATTGCGAATGTTACGCAAATTTATATTCGCATTGCAAATTAAACTTAGAGCTGAGTTCCTAATGGTTGTATTGCTAGAATATAACGAAGATAACGAATATCACGAATATAGCACTATATTCTAAATCTTCGTTATATTCTAGAAAGCCAACCATTAGTAACTCAGCTCTAAGTTGAATTCGCAATGCAATGATATACTCGCATTGCGAAATAAACTTAGAGCTGGGTTCCTAATGGTTGCTGCTAGAATATAACAAAGATTGAGAATATAGTGCTATATTCGTGATATTCGTTATCTTCTTCAATTCTAGCAATACAACCATTAGGAACCCAGCTCTAAGTTGCGTTCACAATGCAAGTAATTCAAATTTGTGGGAAGTGGGAAGACAACAAGAGAGCAACAAGGATTAACAACTTTAAAAAAAAAAGAATATTCGAAATAGCGACTATATAGCGCTATATTCGCAATATTCGTGAATTAGCAAAGTGCCGATATTCGATATTTGACGGTGGGATGGGGCAGGCTCAGCATATTTATCTTCTGTTAAGTCTGCTTTCTGGTGTAAAAGAAGACTGAATCTATGGCCTGTACCTAGTCATAAATTAAACGCATCCTCCAGCAGTGCAGGGGATATCACACTCCAGCTGATGAAAACTTTTCCGGCTAAAGTTCCGCAGTTGTTGTCCTTGCTCAGACATGAAACCAGGAACACAGTGAACCACTAATCCACCATACAACCAATTGAAAATGTCAGAATACACGGCATTGAGGAATAAGAATCCTGCAAATACATATATGTATGTATATATATATAACAAGGGCAAAATATATGAAATGACTGACTCACCACGGAGTGTAATCTATTTGCCATGGTAATATAATGAACCCTGGAACTCAACATCACACCAAGAAATCCTGCACAATGCTGATGTGGGCAAATAGCCTCAATATTTATAGGGTAAATCACATACACAAGTGAGTAAATGCAGAGTGAATACTATTGTGTGGGCTACATAATGATGCATACTATATGTTACAGCTTGCTTGTTCTACTCATTTGCCTTGTGACATTAAAGAAGCTCTACAGTATCCTATCTTGTTATAGCCACGATGTTCTGTATTGTTTACAGGTAAATCTAATGCAGTGGTTAGCCAAAACAGATTCTGATGTTCTTCTGACTCTGAGCAAAGAGATATCTCCCAGAGAAGGAGAACCGTTTCACTAGTGCCACCTATTGGAAGTGGCTCCCTATGAGTAAATGTTCGACTTTTTAACAATCCTTGGAACATGACATGGGAAAATAGCCAGGTCAAATATCCATCCGTAGACAGCTGTTTTGAGGTGCTTGTCCCACATTAATACTGAGTAGGATTCTGGCTGGCTGAGTGAGATGTTTTGGATAAAGCTTAGGGAAGATATTGGCTTTCCAAAAAGAGGTTTCCAGCTTCTATCAAAATTTTATGTAGGCCCTGTACATGTATGGCGCTGTACATAAAAAAGCTGCTCACCTGCTTCCCTTTTATTATTATTATTTATTATTAAAGCTCCATTCATTCTATGGCGCTGTACATATGATAAGGAGTATACATACATAATACAAACAATTGCACTAAGCATGAACTAGACAAGTTACAGACTGGTACAGAAGGAGAGAGGGCCTTGCCCATGAGGGCTTACAATCTACATGGTATGGGAAAAGTGTAGGAGAGGGTGAAGCTGGTCATGGCGACATAGAGGCAGCAGGGTCACTGGTTGTAGGCTTGTCTGAAGGGGGGGGGGTTTAGGTTTCTTTTAAAGGATTCCACTGTAGGTGAGAGTCTGATATGTTGGGGTAGCGATTGTGGGAAGAGGTGATAAGAGGAGAGGATAGAAGGAGGTCTTGTGAGGATCGGAGATTGCATGTGGGGATGTATCGGTAAAGTAGCTCAGAGATGTAGGGAAGGGACAGGTAGTGGATGGCCTTGTATGTATTTGTTAGGATTTTGAACTGAATTTGCTGGCCAATGGGGAGCCGGTGAAGGGATTGGCAGAGGGGAGAGGCAGAGGAGTAACAGGAGGAGAGGTGGATTAGTCGGGCATCAGAGTTGAGGATAGATTGGAGGGGTGCGAGACTACTAGATGGAAGGCAACAGAGGAGAATGTTGCAGTAGTCTAGGCGGGAGACGAAGAGGGCATGTACAAGAATTTTCGCCATCACTCATTTCGCTTCACTCTGTTCCAGCTATGATGGTCTGGTTCTGCTCCTTGCAGCATTTAAACTTCTAGATGGGGGTCACGTGCCCAAGAAGTACATCATTGCTGCTTCATGTTCCACATGGGGACATGTCATCGTTGAGGCCAGTCATTGGGCACAGAGGGAAACGTGTCCCTGTTCAGAAATTTACGCACCAGGGACCAGAAGGAACAGGACCTAACCTCGGCACTGGAATGGAACAACATGGAGCAGGTAGGTGGTTTTTTATGTTATCTACAGCACTGTCTGGGTTCCAGATAAAACTATGATAGAAGCTGGTCAGCCCCTCTAACCAGCTGTGAATGTTCTAATAAAAGTTCTTTAAATTACTTACATTTTAATGCATACCCCTGAAGTAGTAAAGGCTTTCAATGTGGCCCTAAAAAGTTGTGCACCCCTGCTTTAGAAATGTAATTCTCTCCCTTACAACATTTACTGCAAAAAAAGTAATGCGTGTGTGTACTGAACAGGTCACTGAACGGGTTAAATTCTCGTACTGCACCATATTTTCCTCTCACTACTGCTTTCCTTGAAATCCAGATATTTCTGGCATAAATCCACTCTCATTTTTTAAGCTGTCTCTTTCCATTTGCTTCACAGAAAAACCCCTGCGTCAGAATTATGGCAGGATCAATCGTGATTGTATTATCCTTAGGCCTCCTTTTCATGGGCATGTTGGCTTATTGGCAATCAGAAACTAATTTTCTCTGACACATCATGTTGTGTTTAATGCAACAGAGACCCGTTTCTGGCATCTTATTAGCATAATGTGAATTGCAACATGTAATAATACAAAGCAACAAGAATGTCTCAGCCAAATATATCGCTCTACAAATGAATGTTTTTCTTTTTCTAGAGTTTGCTATATGGAAAAGGGGACTAGGTTGATGGATTTTATGTTCACTCCATAAATATGTCCAGTGTGTGTGTGTGTGGGGCTAAACACACCGTCGAGTCACATTATGACCACCAGCTAATATCCAGCATAGACAGCAGCTAGATGGGCCAGGAGTGACTCTGTTACGGTCCTAGTAGGTTGTCACAGGCTTCTGGAGCCCTGCTGACTGCTCTCACAGCTGCTGAAGGGTGTGTGGGGGAGGATCCATAGAGAAAACACAATGATCAAAGTGGTACAAATGCTTAGTTGGGTACAAGTCTAGGGAATGAGGGGTCAGGGTAGTATTTGAAAGTCTTTGTCATGCTCTTCCAACCAATGTTGGATATTTCTAGCCACATGACATGTTGCATTGTCTTGCTAGAAGATCCCATCCACCCCAGGGATGACAATCAGCATGTATAGCTATATTTGATCTGCAAGGATGGATTCATACCCAAATACGCTGACAGTGCCTTCTACATGGAGGAGTGGGCCCGGAGAATGCCACAAAAACAGTCCCCAGATCATGACGCTGCCCCCACCTGCTTGTGATCTTCCAGCAATGGTTGCAGGGTGTTTGTTCTCTGATGGATTCTTGTCTGACATGCTAATGTCCATCCACTTGATAAGGCAGAAAATGTGATTCTTCAGTAAAGGAAATCCTTTGCCAATCAGCCGAGGTCCAATTCTGATACTAACGCGAAAATTAAAGCCTTTTCTGCCGATACAACTTCGTTAGCAGAGATGCAGTGACCATCCCTCTACCTCAGAGCCCCATACCCATTAGAGTTTGCTGATCTGTTGTTTTAGAGACACATCTTGTAGCCCCCTGGTTCATTCTGGTGGTGAGCTGATCCACTGTAGCATGTGCGACGGTCGCCTCCCCGTAGGGCCCTATATAACGCGCGACCCAGGTGTAGGAATGCAGAGTGGGATAGTGCGGCCTAAAATGTCCCTTTATGTGTGTCACAGTGCAGCTACATGGATACGGCTGGACCCCAGGCTTTGGCTCCAAAGCAATAAATAGGGGGCATAATTGAGGGATTTTAAAGAAAGATTGAGATCTGCTGTACGTACAGGCTGGCTGTATAACTCAGCTTCTTCTTGTATGCTGCACTTCACTTTGTACTGGCTGTCTCTAGATTAGGCCAGGGAACTTTCTTCCTGGGTCCTGAGGCTAGAAGTTTTGGCCTCCATGACCAGCAGAGCTGAGGGTGCTCTGGCTGACTTAGGCACGTCCAGCAGAGACATGCCCCCTGCACACCTGTCCCCTAGCAGAGGTTAAGCTAGACCACCTGGACTTCTGTGCCACCCTTCCTGCAGGAAGTAGGACTCGCCCACTTCTCTACAGAGGGGGGTTAGAATGGAATGAAAGGTTTTATTCTATCTAAGATAGCTCTGCCATATTTGCTGAACCAGGCACATTACATGTGAACATAACAGTTGCAAACAGATTAGGAATTCACAGTGTGGAGGACCTGGGAATAAATGCATAAGATGACATGAGGTTAGACCAATAAAGACAGTAGCAAGGTGCAGAAGTGGTTCTCCCTTGCGCACCTTCGTAGCCATCGTTCCCCTCTGACATCAATGGCACACGATGCCACGCAGTTTCCACGTACCATTTGTCTACTCACGAAACATTTTCACCACAGGAGCACGTGAACAGTTCACAAACTGCCCAGTTTCAGAAATACTGCCACCCTTGGCCTGAAAGGAAAGTAATCCTCCCTTTTTGCAAGTTTGATAAATCGCCCTTTTACCCATGACAGTAATATACTATTTATTTAATATTATACCTGGGAAAAAACAGTAATACTATTTAGTAGCCTTTTAAGCACAGACAATCCAGTCCCTTCAATATGGCAGGTCTATGGTGTAATGGTAAATCTACTGCAGTTTAAATCTCAACAAAAGCCTTCAAAAAAGGTAAAGAACTATAAAGGTAATTTACAAACCAGAAATACACTTATATTAGGTGTATTTCTGGTGCGGATTGGGATGCAAAGTCCGCTGTGCCGCAATCTGCGACTTTTCCCTGCTCACTCTAGGTCTGAAAAAGTGGGCGGGGCATGGGCAGGGAAGAGGATGGGCCAGCATCCCTGTCTTTGGCTTATTTCAAATGAACGCATTGGTTCCATTCCGTGCATTGGGGACCGCAATTTACGGTCCCCAATACACGGGCAACTTCCGTGCGGTGGCCGGGACAGATCCAGATCCATTCAACTTGTTCTATTTTTTTTTTTTGCGGAACGGAAGCACGGATCGGAACCCCACGGAAGCACTTCCTTTCCGTGCTTCCGTTCCGCATCCCACCGCATGTCCGGATTTCAACTGAATGGGTCCGCATCCATGATGCGGAATGCACACGGCCGGTACCCCGTGTATTGCGGAACCGAATATTGCCACGGGAGCATTACGGCCGTGAGAAAGAGGCCTTATTCATCATTTTATACTGGTTTAGGCGTAGAAAATTGTCCAAATCTAAGACAGCTAGGAAGCGGTCCTACATTTAGAAGCAGCGCTGGATACGCCGGAGTTATGTAGAGGCCGGCTTCGTCTTTGTACTATTCCTCTCCCTTATGAAAGTGCCCTCATTTTCAACACATTTGCAAGTGATTGTGCTTTTTGCTGCAGCTCTCTCCTTGTAACTGTCACAGCTTTTAACAGAACATATGGCTGGTGGCTGTTGAAGATTTTATCTGAGCATGTTCTACCAGCTCAGTGAGAAAAAACTGCAGGTGGCGCTATACAGATACATTTCATTGAATCACTCAGTGGTTATGCTAAATTTTTAATTACATGCAATTAGAAAAGTATTCAGATACAAGTGCTGGGTTGAAAAATGTAGAATATGTTTCATGACACTACACCTTTAAAGCGACCAGTTCTGTATGGAGAATTACTGGAAGTACTTTGTGGTACTTATTGGCAATGCTCCATGGGAAATGTATATGTACATTTGGATTTTGACTCATAGGGAGCCAATTTTAATAGGTGGAGCTGTCAAGATGGTTCGCTTTCTTGGCAGATACCCCTTTGCATACACTTTACATGCAAGTACAGAACTCTGTAAACCGTTAAAAGGGTTGACCCATCATAATAATGTATCCCCTATACACAGTTTTGATTAGTGGGGGTCCAACCACTGAGACCCCCACCAATAACAAGATGAAGGTGCCAGAATCACTGAAATGAATGGAGCAGTAGTCACACATGGCACTCCCTTCCAGTGTATGGGACTATCCAAATGCTGTACTTCTCTTCAGCAGCAGTTGCATATAGTCAAATAGTGTGGCAGTGCACACTCTGGTGCCTCATTTTTGTGATTGGAGGGGGCCCAGCAGGTGATCCCCCACCAATCAGATACTAAGATAAGATCTTATGTGTGGGACAACTCCATTAAATGATCCAGGTTTGGGTGATGATACAACGTATGCGAGACCATTCAGAAGTATAAATATCATTAGATGCAATAATGCATTGCAGACAGTGTGACAGATGTGTAGTAAACAGAAGGGGATGTTGATTAGACCATACAATTTCTAAATACTATGACAAGGGTTTATTTTCCCCCTGTCAGTTTCTTGACAATCTCTTTATGATTCCACCACAGCCCCTATGAAATAGAAATGGAGGAAGGGAATAAGGCATATGGTATGTCGTGAGAGCTTCTATAGGCAAGGAATATCCAGCTGGGGACATTAATCAAGAAGACAAATTCTTCATATAAGAAGGGAGGAAAACACAACAGGTAAGCAAAGCTAGGAACACAATGGGATGTGTTCTAATAGCTGCAATAAAGCATACATAACATTTCAGGGTGCACTAGTCGAATGTACAGAGGTCACCTTCACCAGGCATAGCAGAATTGTCACATGGCCATCACATATAGTGAAGAGGTGAGTTTATGCTCATGATATGATCTTTTTACCTTTCTATATATATTAAATTATATAGAAAATCTAATCTTCAGGGATCATGGATTATGGATCACCAGGTGTCTAAAAATAATGATGCACTGACAAGCATAAAATAATGAAAACTACATATTAGGGATCTTTGTTTAATTGAGAAAAAAGCTTTTTTGCCAATAGCATAAGCACAGAAGATGTAATAAAACAATGAAAAAGCATTACTCAGACATACTTTATGATCACTGATATATTGCCCCCTCCAGTCTTCGTTTACATTCCAGCAGCGAGGATGTGCTGTACCAGCAGGTGACTGCCGCGTCACATGCCATGTCTGACCTCTGACACCACTGGTCACATCATCAATGCTAAGATGACTCTTGAAATACCCATATGTTCTGCCCAGCAGGGTTAAGGAAAATGATTCCAGTTCATTCTGCCTCAATTTTGGTATTTGTGTAGTGATTAGTGTGGTTATAGCACGATGTAGCTGTGTTAAGTAGTATTACACTTTGTTTTTCCTGTTACAAAGACTACCGCATTGTTGGTGGCACAAAGCATTGTGGGAGTGCAAAGCATTCTGGAAAAGAGAAGTCTCCGGGACACATCAGCAGAGCTGTCATTTTGCATATCTCCTTCTCAAACTCTACCATCCTTGTAAATGCATATCTGGTGAGAGATCTACTTTTGTTTCAGGGGTATTGTGTGTTGCAGAGCTGTTCAGCTATTTGTAATTGTTACTCAGGGAGTTGTTACTACTGTTTGTTAGACATGTAGTCCTATGTTAGGCAGCCATTTTACCAGTGGCTTCAGCATTAATGCAAATGTTATAGTACGTGCTTCCTATGCTTAGATAGATAGATATACATGTTATTTTTATTCTTGTAGTTTTACCAAACAATCCTGTTTTGCCAATCAACAATCCTGTTTTATCAATTAATCGCACACTTGTACAATCTCTCACGCACGCTCAACGCGCAGAGAGTACAATCCGTTGACCAATAAACAAGTTAGACTACAAAGAACAGTCCTCTTATTTGGATGATAGGAATGGTTTATGCTGAATGTCAGACTGCACACTGTTTGAACGTGTATGAAAATAGTCCTTTCTTTTGATAGGAGTGCAGATTGCACATGAAAAGTATCTGTATTTTGTGGATCTCTGGTTTGCGGACCATAATAAACCACGGTTTTGTGCATGAACCCTTAAGATAATACTTTGTTTTTTGTTTTATTGAGTGTAGGTTGACATCACATCCTCGTTTTCCATTCTTTTGGTCTGTCAGAAGAACAGAAAACAAAGAAAATGGATCCTTTATTTTGAGCATCCGTTATGCTCATCTTGCATCCGTTTTAGCCATTTCCGTCTAAGGTCTATTATTTTAGATGAAGAAAAGTGCTCTGTGGATGACTTTTTTCCCGTCTAAAATAACAGATTTCAGACAGAAATAGCTAAAATTAGTGCAAAGGGATCAAAATAAAGGATTTATTTTTATGATGGATAAGAAGAAAGGAAAACAAAATAGTGATGTGAACCCAGCCTTATCCATAAATTGTGGCCTCTCCTTCAATGGTAGCAGCTTACTGCACCTACCCCACATGACAATTTTTATATCTAAAAAAACAGATCCTGTTGCATCAGTTGTCATCTGTTTGAGCCATTTCCATCTGAAATCCATTTTTTTAATCAGAAACAAAAGTACTGCATGCAGGACTTTTTTTTCCCTGTCTAAAAAATAGAACTCAGACGGAAATGGCTCAAACGGATGACAACAGATGCAACAGGATCCAGTTTTCTTTACAGGATCCATTTTTTTTTTCTCCCTCTCTCTTCGGCCTTCTGCACATGAATGTGCGATGTTTTGCGGTCCGCAAATTCCTCTGTCACAAGTTGCAAGAAAGAGTCAGAACAAAATCTTGCTACATACAGCGGTATTTTATCTGTTAGAATCATGGAAACTGGAAGAAACCGATTATATTCTATGGGATCTATCGAAAGCCTTTAGTGTCTGGAATATGCTGAATCCAGCGTTTGCAGGTTTGGAGGTTAAGCAGGATGCTGAATCTCCTCAAAGAGACCAGTCCTGTATGGAGACTTACTGAAAGTACTCCATGGTATGGAGACTTATTGGCAATATATTTCCTTGTCAAATCCCACAGCTTGTTGGAAAGTCAGATTTTGACTGATATGGAGCCACTACCAATAGGTGGCGCAGGTGAGATGGTTCTTTTCCTTGGGAGATACCTCTTTGCATATTCTTTTCCTATACCGGTAGAGAGAGAAATAGAAAAATGTCATTGATGTGAACCTAGCCATAGAAGAACAAATATCATGGCATACTATAATGCTTTGCAGTGGGGGAAGATGTGTAGTAAAGAGAAAGAGGTGTTAATTAGACCATAAAATTACTAGGATACCGGTATGATTCCCCCAATTATTATTCTGCACAGGAGAAGTTGCGTGATACAGTGAGATACTATCTGCTTTGCATTATATAGTATCGATCTATTTTTTAGGGATGAACACAGCACATGGAATACACTGAAGTGTGAGGTTCTGCTTTTAAAATTGAAGGTTTAACATCCAGTGGAAGGAATATTGATTCATATGCCTACATATAATTTAATAAAACATAAACATTCTCATTCAGAGAAATTGTGATGCTTGATGTGTAAAGCAGACTGTGATGGAAGAATCGATGCTGTTCGTGTACAGTGAGTACTCCACATTAGTCTGCATTGATGCCTTCTGCTGACTGCACAGGCAATTCTGCTGGGAATATGCATCAAAATGCTGCCATCCTCCTTCAGACAAACATTTACATCTGAGTCACGTGACATCAGCAGAGGGGGTATAAATCACATTCATCTTTCCCTTTTATTCCGAGTAAACGTTTTGTGAAGGTTTCTAGATCATTGATGTGACACACACGGCTAGAATCCTGGAAAGTAACCCTTTGGGTTCATAGTTAACATTACATAAATCCAGCATTTTCAAGCAGTCCTGACATATTTTCTTTCATATCAGGATGTCCTTCTGAAATGTACTCCATGCTATGCTTTAATGTTTTGCTGTTTTTTTTTCTGTCCATAGGAAGTGTAATCAATGCAGGCAATAAATTAGCTCCGGGAGCTGCCTCATAAGCTTAGGATATGAATAGCCGGCCATGTCATTTCTTGGACCATTTATGAATATTTATGTGTATTGCAGTCATACAGTGAGTTATTGGGCTGTGCCTTAACCCATACGATCTAAATAGAGCAATAAATAATTCTGATTATTTTATGTCCGATGAATCAGAATAAATTGGGCCGGGAATTATTTGTGAATCAAGCAATACTATGCAACTAAACTCCAGCTGTAAACCACAGCTAGATAAGATGCCTAGGACCTAGATATATGCTACAAATATACAGAAGGTTCATATACTGTAGCAGTGAGACATTTCAATACCTATCAGTGAAAGTATGTGTATTATTTTATGGATTCTATGGAATAAAGTGGTTCTCCCAACTGGATAACCCAAGAGAAGGTGGTTGTTATAGAGGAATGTCACCCACATGAGTAGAAAAATGCTGCTAAAAGTGATGCTGCTCTGGAGGACTCAGCGTCTACTCAACTTCTGCTGACAACCAGGGTGCATATTTTTTTAAACAGCGTGTCCATTTGGAAGAACCTTTTAACCGCTTAATGCCTAAGGGTTGAGTCTAGGGATGAGCGAATCGACTTTGGATGAAACATCCGAAGTCGATTTGCATAAAACTGCGTTCCAATACTGTACAGAGCAAGAGCTCCGTACAGTATTAGAAGGTATTGGCTCCGTACAGTATTGTAACGAAGTTTTATGCGAATTGACTTTGGATGTTTTATCTCGAAGTCGATTCGCTCTTCCCTAGTTACACGTTCATGTTTTTGGACCCCAAAGACTGTATTCAAAAAAGGGAAGAAGTTGTATCTGTCCTTTATACTTTCTCTTCTTTTATTATCCTCTCCTGATTTTGGCTTCTAAAACTGCGTAGGGAAATCTGAACGTGTGACTGTACCCTACGTTTTATTGCTCTACCAAAATTGTTGTCACATTTTTTTGTGGCATGTAGACCTGTTCATTATTACATTTTTAAAGAATTTAAAAAATTCTTTTTTTATTAGTCCAAAAATATATATAAAAAAAATTTATTTACCGTTTTTTCAAACTTTAAATTGGCAAATTGGCAACAAAATAAATTATCATAATGGATTCCCTATTTTGTGCCAGTCGTTTTGAATGTATAGTCTACGTTTTTTTTTTTTCTTTATTTGTATTTTACTTTTACTTAGATGTATACATCTATATTTTTGGTATGTAGACTGCAACAGAGAATACAGAAGTCATTTTAAACTGTTTCTGGCTTTTACGGCTATCTCTGTGAGCTTGGCAGGTGACCAGCTCCTGCTAGAGTCAGACAATGTTAACCTGGAATATAGATGTAGCAGATTTATTTATTTGGACTATAAAAGGTTATGCAACATATTACTGTAGATGGCTTACTAATCTTTGTAACTTAGGCAATACCCCCATCCTGTTAAGCTACACATATATTCTGAGTAAGGCACAAAAAGTGTCTAAGGTGCTTAATCAATGCAGTACATGTCATGATTGATTTTGGGCTAGATCTAATGGCATTATCCTGGCAGTCCCCTGGTATTCACCCTTTAAAGGGAACCTGTCACCAGGAAATTCACTGATAAACCAGGCATGCTGCCTTGTAGGGCTCACTCTGCTGAATATAATGATACTTGGTGATCTGTTGCCTTATTGTGGAGAAATAGTACTTTTAATCCATATGCTAATGAGCTGATTTGAGTCCAGTAGTTGATATGAGTCCAGCGTTTTTTCTATTCAGAGCTGTAGCCACTCCCCTATTCACTTCTTCAGACGTAAAAGGGACCGAACAACGCACGAAGAACCACGTGGAGTCGCCTGCGTGGTGAGTTCAGACGGGAATAACCCGAGGACACTTACATGCTCTGTACAGACAGAAGACGTCCTCCCTGGTAAGACTGTGGCCTTCAGTACTAACAAGTGCTACTGTATATTGCCGGCCGATATTATAGTGAACTACAGCGGGAAACCGCTGGTTGTGTCACAGGAGCGGGAGGCCGCTAGGCACAGTGCATATGTTCAAAGACTTTATGTGCGATGATAAGAGACACTTTATCCATTAAATAATAAACTAAGTGAGAACTAATCTGGCAATAAAACTACACAAGGGTCATTATTAAGTGTGGGCAATCTTCGGCATTTTTAATATACTTGCGGGTGACCCCCCACAGTGGACATTTATGTGGTGCCTATACGCACAATTTGGCACATATTGATTGTTTGCTGCTACCTAGACCGGTGATACTGGCTGATCATACTGTTGCATCCTCCTTGCATTTGTTTGCACAATATTTTATATCCTTTTTGCACTTTATGCTAATATAGTTGCTGTATGCGGTGTATTATCTATTCGCATTTTACTTATGTTTATGATAGGAATAAATTTGACTAATTCCAGGATATTGGAGAGTGCCCAGTTGTTTTCTGAATAATTATTGTTTTTAGTGGATTGGGTGGATCTACCAACTGAGAGCACCTCAATCTTTGTACTCATTGTCGGGAGTGCGACACTTTACTTTTTCTTTTACAGTATGACCCCTGCTGTAGGATAGGCGCCCATTCTATGTATTGCTGTATTGCTGCAGGGCTGACATCAACTGTCCCAATGGTATGAGCCCCTAATAACCACAGCTCACTGTCTCCATACATAAGGGAAGCCTAAAAGTAGCCAGGTTTTAATGGATTTACACCTATTGCAAGAACTAATATTCTGGGACTTGTAGTTCCACAGAAGCAGTACAGGAAAGGCGGGGGGTTCTGATTTTCTGCGACCCCTGTATCTACATCAGTGCTGGAAATGCTCCATTCACATGTCCTACAGTAATGTCTAAATACTATACTTGGCAAGGACCTACTGACGACACAACATCACGTGGCACTCCCAAATCACGTGGATCAGAAACAGGCTGGTAACGTGCTTTTTCACATGGATCATGGAGTTTGCGAGTGTCAGCAGCGTGGGAGAAGTATGCAGAACCTACTCATGTAGTAACTTATTTTGAACTGAGATGTGGGGGGGACTGTACACTGAGGTTTGTGGGGGACTGTACACTGAGGTATGGGGTGACTGTACACTGAGATGTGGGGGGACTGTACACTCAGATATGGGGGGACTGTACGCTGAGATGTGGGGGGGACTGTACACTGAGGTTTGTGGGGGACTGTACACTGAGGTATGGGGTGACGGTACGCTGAGATGTGGGGGGACTGTACGCTAAGATGTGGGGGGGACTGTATGCTGAGATGTGGGTGGAGGACTGTATACTGACGTGTGGGGGGGACTGTACACTGAGGTTTGTGGGGGACTGTACACTGAGGTATGGGGTGACTGTACGCTGAGATGTGGGGGGACTGTACGCTAAGATGTGGGGGGGACCGTATGCTGAGATGTGGGGGGGACTGTACGCTGAGATGTGGGGGGGACCGCATGCTGAGATGTGGGGGGACTGTACACTGAGGTTTTTGGGGGACTGTACACTGAGGTATGGGGTGACTGTACACCGATGTGTGGGGGGGACTGTACACTGAGGTTTGTGGGGGACTGTACACTGAGGTTTGTGGGGGACTGTACACTGAGGTATGGGGTGACTGAAGGGTTCTATTACTGAGCTATTTTATATGGGCTTTTTGAGTTACATCTATACATTTGTTTGCTTGGAGCTTGTGTGGAATGAACTTTGGACTGTAATGTAGCTGTAAAAGCTTACGTGGCAGTCCAAGGTCTATATACATTAATATATCAGGAACATGGAGGTGAGAGAGTTCTCGAGGAACTGTTTTGCTGACACTCTAAAGATAAGATAACAAATGTGTAGCTAAGACTCGTGTCTCTCTATCATTGGATAAACTTAAACATCATGTCATTGGACTACGACTATATATATTTCATATACCCAATAAACGTCAGAGTGGCATTGTATACCAGAATCGTATCGTGTGTCAATGCTGCTCTCCTAGCGCTAGATAAGAATCAAATCAAGCTGAATACCGAAGTCTAGTACCAGGGGTACCAACTACCAATAAGAGGGGAAGAAATGAATATTCCTAACAATCTGGGGGCTCTGTCCGGGATCGAGAAGGTCATCCTCGGGTCTGGTGAGAAGAGACACCAATTTTGTCCTTCTGGCCGATCCGAGGGCACTGGCCACGTCCTCGGAGTAAGTACAGAGTTTTTTTGTATCCGGGATACATAGATACAACTCAGGAGTTGTACACAGTTCAGGGAACTGTCAGATTAGGTACTCAGGAGTACCCAGTATTGTGTCAGGGACACATACGATACAACTCAGGGAGTTGTACACAGTTCAGGAACTGTCAGATAGGTACTCAGGAGTACCCAGTATTGTGTCAGGGACACATACGATACAACTCAGGGAGTTGTACACAGTTCAGGGAACTGTCAGATTAGGTACTCAGGAGTACCCAGTATTGTGTCAGGGACACATACGATACAACTCAGGGAGTTGTACACAGTTCAGGGAACTGTCAGATAGGTACTCAGGGAGTACTCCAGTATTGTGTCAGGGACACATACGATACAACTCAGGGAGTTGTACACAGTTCAGGGAACTGTCAAGTTAGGAATTTAGGGAAGTCCAGTAACAAGGAAAGCGTACTTCAGAGGGCTTGACTTCACAGAAGGTTTCACAGCTTGATTTGATTCTTAATAAGATAATTATAGAAGTTTTGAATGATAAGTTGTTTGATAATTGTAGAAGTTTTGCATGATAAGTTGTTTTGTCTAACATACTTATATAAGGGGAAGTGACAGGCTGGGTGGTAAGTGTACAGCTGTCATCCCAAGACTAACATTCTGTTTTTGCTATTGCTGTTTTGAATTCTGTTTGTAAGAAAATAAGTTTTGATAATGAGTAGTCAAAAATCTAAGACAGAATACCCTAAACCAGAACCAGGAGAAACATGTAAATAATATGTTGCCTGAGTCAGTCCTACAAATTATTACCTTGTTAACCCATGGGTAGATAATTTGGCAGGATGGACAGAGGCAATGGAAGTGGTAGACCCCTTTCCCAGGGAAGGAGATAATAGCATATATCACATGGACATGGTCAAGGGTCTATGCTTAGGCGACACTGCCGCCTGGCTGTATTTTGAACCTGACCCTTCATGGGATATGTATTATATGCAGAAAGGAGGAGAACAATGGCTAGAGATAGCTCCTCACTGGTATGACCCCAACATGTGCAAAAGGTTTAAAAAGATCAAAAGACGATAGAAAACTACATGAGATACAGACTAAGAAGGAAAATGATAAAAACATCAGATGTATCCCCACCTTCATATGTACATAAAATTAACTGTTTAGCGCTCAGGATTTAATAGCAGCCAGTCACATAATAGCAGGACACGCAGTTAATAAACAACCCACACCCCCAATTGTATCGAGATATAATTTAAGGAACAAGGGTTAAGTGGAAAAGGATAGTGAGATAAGGGGATCTGAGACATCCATGCCTTTTTTGACGGTTGGTAATCAACTGATGAAAAAGGCTTTGGACATAGATGACCTTAATAAAATTATTAAACACTGCCCCAAGCCTACTGTGGCTCTGTCTGGCACAGTGGCTTATTTAAAGAAAGCCTGTAAAGGGAGAAATATGCGAAAGACAGCAGGAAACTTTCATAGATCAAATGATAGAAACCAAGACTTCCAAACCATGAATAACTGCTGTTATAACTGTGGACAGGAGGGACATTGGGCTAGACAGTGCACAACACCCAGGAGAGACACGCAGAATCAGGGGAGCACACAGCAAACAACAGCCCATGACACAAAGGGGACAGAATACAGATAGACAGGGTACGCAGACTCAGCCCAGGTTCCCCATTGATTGGAATCATCAACAACCCTACTGACGGGGCCCGGAGGGAGTCACCCCAGCTTTCACACAGGTCACCACCCACTGGAAAGATACACCGATTATTTTGCTTAAAGTTGCAGGAAGGAAGGTAGGATTCATGGTAGACAGCGGCGCCACCTCCAGTGTGTTTAACAAAGACATGTACAAGGGACCTTTAAGAAAGTCTGACCCTCTATGGGAATCAACGGGGTATTAACTAAAACATATAAAACGAGTGTCCTCCCAATAGAGACAGTGGACGGTGAATACATCACAGACCATACTTTCAGCATCATACCAGATTGCCCTGTAAGTTTATTAGGAAGGGACTTGTTTGTGAAGTTGGACTTGGCAGTGACAGTAAAAATGACGGACTAAGTATTCACTCAGCCACCATGCCCATAGTGACCCCGGCTATATGTACTTTTGTTAGTTTACAGGACCACCCTGAGCTAGGAGACATAAACCCTTCACTATGGTCACAGGGCGACTATGACACGGGCCTGATTGATTGCACACCTTATCAAGCCAATCTTAAACCCGGTGCCACACCAGTGTATCAAAAGCAATACCCACTGTCCAAGGAAAAGATTGAGGGTCTACGGCCAATGATAGAAGAATTTCTGAGAAGAAATCCTCGAGGAGGTGATTTCACCTTACTCCACCCCTATCAATCCTGTGACAAAGGCAGATGGTACTACCCGCTTTGTCCAGGATTTGAGGGCAATCAACAATCTCATTGTGCCCATAGCCTCAGTGGTTCCTGATGTCACAACTCTCCTTTCCTCCATCCTCGCGGAAGCCGTCTGTTTAATAAGAGTACCATTTTGATTTTTCCTTTGAGGGACGTCAACTGACCTGGGGTAGAATGCCACAGGGGTATGCTGATTCACCAGTTGTGTACAGCATTGTCCTCCAAGCCACTTTGAAACCCTGGCACTCCCCAAGGTTCCATCCTGATGCAGTATGTTGATAATCTACTGTTGTGCAGCATGTCAGTGGAGGCAAGTGTAAATGATTGTTGAAATGGTTGTCAGAATGTGGTCATAAAGTGTCGTTAAAGAAACTGCAGTGGTGCAAAAGCAGGTTGAATACTTGGGCTTTGTCCTCACACAGGGGGAAAGAAGAATCAGTCCCGGGAGAATCCAGTCTATTGTGGGTCTGGTCACCCCACACCAAAAAGGAAATGCTGTCCTTTCTTGGTATGATAAACTACTGTAGACAATGGATCCCCGACTGTTCTTAATATGACAATATTTTGAGGCAAGCCACTCTGGAAGAATCCCCAGAGCTAATAAGATGGTCAAAAGGAATGTTGAATGCTTTCGATACTCTGAAATGTTCATTGATGTGTAGCCCAGGATTGGGCCTCCCTGATTATAACCTACCATTCCACATGTCTGCACAACAAAACTGTAAAACCATGGCGGGGGTACGCACTCAAGAACACGGGGGAAAGTTGCGTCCTTGTGCCTTTTTCTCAAAGGTAATGCCTGTCCCTGTACAAGGGATGCCGGCATGTCTATGTACTCTTGCGGCCTGTGCGATGATGGTGGAATTAGCCACACCCTTTACACTGGGACACCACACTGTCTTGCATACTATCCATGATGTAGTGGGACTACTCAGAGGTATTCATACGCAGCACATGTCAGCACAAAGATTGTCAGGTTATTAAGTCCTTTTACTCAGTGATCCATCATTACAGATTAAATATGCCTCACATACGGCAGGACCAGCACCTATACTGAATGCATTACTAGGACTAAAAGGGACAGAAGACTTTTACCAGACAAACATGACTGTCTCAAGGTACTCGAATACGAAACCTCCCCAGACTAGACTTGTCAGCCACCCCCATACCAGACGCACCAGAAGTGTCAGTAGACGGTTCATGTTCACGTCCACTCGACACCGTCTACTGTGCAGCATATGCAGTAGTGATGCTGCCAGATATTATCCTTGAGTCACGACCCGCTCATGTGCAATCAGCCCAAGCTGCAGAATTAATAGCACTTACAAGGGCATGTCAAATACACAAACACAAACCTGTCACAATATACACAGACAGCAGATATGCACACGGGGTAGTGTGGGACCATGGGGTAATCTGGCAACGCAGGGGTTTCACCACAGCTGACGGTAAGAAAATATCTCATTCCCAGCTTATAGATGATCTGTTGGCCGCCCTCCAGCTTCCCTCACAAATAGCTGTTATACATTGCAAAGCACATACTCGAGGAAAAGACTGGGTTTATCCTGTTTTGCAGAAAAATCCACACACTGGATTGGTCTGCAAAGAGGGGAAACCATGTATACCCCAGCACAGCGCTGCACTTTTCATAGCACATTTTTACGGAGTAGAGCACAACAGCATCAAAAATTTCTTGTAGAATGCATGAATCGAACAGTTAAAGACAAACTTAGGAAAGCCACAGCAGGTACTTTTGAGAAATGGAAACAAACCCTACCTATTATATTGGCAGAAATAAGAATGACTCCTAATAAGAGGTTAGGACTGTCACCCGTTGAAATCCTCATAGGTAGGCCCTTTCCAACTCCTTGGGCAAATCACCCCCTAGTGGTACAGGAAGGCGACATAGACCAGAATAGGGAAGAATATGTCACAAAACTGAAGAAAAAGTTGCTTGTAAGTTTCCTCTCTTCCACAGGAACCGACGCACTCGCTCCGAGCTGGAGACACGGTGGTGGTCAGGGTACTACGTAAAGGAAAAGATCCAAAGGAGCTGGCATTCGGACCCCTACCACGGTGGTAGCAGTCACTAGAACGGCGATTCTCACAGAAGAGGCTCCGATCTGGATTCATGCTAGCAGAGTGAAAAGGATCCCTGAGGTTTCTTCTCCGGTGTCCAACAAAGACAAAGAGCGGAGCTCAGAAGAAGCCTTGCCACAGGCTGAAGATGAAGACCCCACAATATTCTGGGAGATTTGTTTGTCTGCTGCTGATTATTAATCTTTGTGTTTTCTTGCCAATCGGACTCATTACCACTTGTATTTATCATCCAGAGGAGATGAGTTTATTATGTGGTGCACCAAATAATCACACAGTCTCTAAAGGAGCTCAGGAGCAAGATCCAGTTGTTCCTGGCCCCTCTTATTCTGGAACAGAATAGTATAACCAGGATAGTGAAGGCCCTAAATGCCCTAGATTAAAGATTTACAGAGTTCACGAGACCTTACACAAACATGTGTTGTTACTGTATCCAATGTATACCCTCATTAGTTAATACATTTATGAGATGTAGGCGAGTCCCAGATACACCACAAGCTGCATACATTCAGGTACCTCAAGAAACCCTGGGTCTCCAGAGGAGTACCAACAATACTTACAGAAATATTTTGAAAGGAACAAAATGAAAAACCAAAAATGAAATATGTAGATGGTTTTTAAGAGGGGATTGAAGGGTTCTATTACTGAGCTATTTTATATGGGCTTTTTGAGTTACATCTATACATTTGTTTGCTTGGAGCTTGTGTGGAATGAACTTTGGACTGTAATGTAGCTGTAAAATGCTTACGTGGCAGTCCAAGGTCTATATACATTAATATATCAGGAACATGGAGGTGAGAGAGTTCTCCAGGAACTGTTTTGCTGACACTCTAAAGATAAGATAACAAATGTGTAGCTAAGACTCGTGTCTCTCTATCATTGGATAAACTTAAACATCATGTCATTGGACTACGACTATATATGTTTCATATACCCAATAAACGTCAGAGTGGCATTGTATACCAGAATCGTATCGTGTGTCAATGCTGCTCTCCTAGCGCTAGAAAAGAATCAAATCAAGCTGAATACCGAAGTCTAGTACCAGGGGTACCAACTACCAATAAGAGGGGAAGAAATGAATATTCCTAACAGTGACTGTACGCTGAGATGTGGGGGACGTACATTGAGATATGGGGGGGACTGTACGCTGAGATGTGGGGGGGGCTGTATGCTGAGATGTGGGTGGGGGACTGTATACTGACGTGTGGGGGGGACTGTACACTGAGGTTTGTGGGGGACTGTACACTGAGGTATGGGGTGACTGTACGCTGAGATGTGGGGGGACTGTACGCTAAGATGTGGGGGGGACCGTATGCTGAGATGTGGAGGGGGACTGTACACTGAGATGTGGGGGACTGTACACTGAGGTTTTTGGGGACTGTACACTGAGGTATGGGGTGACTGTACGCTGAGATGTGGGGGGACTGTACGCTAAGATGTGGGGGGACCGTATGCTGAGATGTGGGGGGACTGTACACTGAGGTTTGTGGGGGACTGTACACTGAGGTATGGGGTGACTGTACACGGAGGTATGGGGGGGACTGTACACTGAGGTGTGGGGGACAGTACACTGAGGTATGGGGGGACTGTTAGCTGAGATGTGGGAGGACTGTACGCTAAGATGTGGGGGGGACTGAGATGTGGGGGTCACTGTACGCTGAGATGTGGGGGGTAACTGTACACTGAGGTTTGTGGGGGACTGTACGATGAGATGTGGGGGGGACTGTACACTGAGATGTGGGGGGTACTATACACTGAGATGTGGGGGGAACTGTACGCTGAGATGTGGGGGGAACTGTACACTAATATGTGGGGGGACTGTACACTGAGATGTGGGGGGGACTGTATGCTAAGATGTGGGGGGGCCGTACACTGTGGTGTGGGGGGGGACTGAACCCTGAAATGTGGGGGGACCAACTCACTGTGAACTGGCTATATACTATTTCAGATACATGTGCTACCTCAGGAGATGCTAGTTCATAGTGAGCGAAAGGACCTTTCATGATATCAGGAGCACGTGATCAGTCACATGAGTGAGCGGAGTCAGGCTTTGAGCTGTGCTAGAGATTGTGTTGCTGCTTAGATTTGGTCACACGGGGCGGGGGGAGGGGGGGTTGTGTTTGGTGATAATGGGCAGACCAGGCCCCCAATTAGAGCTGCACTGTATGTGAAGGGGCCTGGGTTAGGAAACTTGGTGTCATGCTGCTGGGCGCCGGGCCCCTTGTCAGCCCGGGCCCCGAAGCAGCTGCTTCCCCTGCTTCCCCAGTAGTTACATCATTGGTAACAGTAGCTATTTCATGAGCTTCCATATTGAGTCTGTCCACATAGCATTGACCATGAGCCCATCAGTATGTGCCCTTGATATTTGGTCTCAATAATTGTTGAGAGAAATGAAGATGCATTTTACAATATTAACCTCTAAAATTTCTCTGAAATAAGGTATCTAGACAAGGTCTATTTAAATGCTGAATATATAGAGAGAATGAGGGGGATATTAGCTAA
The DNA here is from genome assembly GCA_033119425.1 of Bufotes viridis. Lineage (NCBI taxonomy): Eukaryota > Metazoa > Chordata > Amphibia > Anura > Bufonidae > Bufotes > Bufotes viridis. The sequence continues at coordinate 164,434,470 of CM065589.1, read as the reverse complement.
AAAAAGAAAAGGCTTAAAAGAACTGTCTGAGATTTTTATGTCATCAATATCAGATCGATGGGTTCGAACTCCTGGAACCCTTTGCCAATCAGCTGTTTGAAGAAACCATGGCACTCTGGTGAGCGATGCACCTCTTCCTAGGCCAGTGACCTCACATTCACCAGTCACATGACCTAGGCACAGCTCAGTCCCATTCAAGTGAATGAGGCTGGGCTGCAATACTAAGCAGAGCCGCTAAACAATGGACAGCGCTTTGCTTGGTAAGCTGTGAGGATATTGCAGTGCTTATTGGGGGTGCTGAGTAGAGATGAGCGAATTTTTCAAAAATTTGATTCGGCCGGTTCGCCGAATATTAAAAAAAAACTTAGTTCGATAAGAATTTGTTTGTGGCGAATCGCGTTAAAAAGTAGAACACACATAAGGTATGGTAGTGAAACAATACTGTGAGTCAGTATGACATGCAGATGACAGGCGTTGCTCTTAGAATCACTGCACACTTCACTTAAGAGCGCACTCCTTTTACACCAATTCACTGATTCCACATAGATTTCTACAGAACCTGTTCTATTAAATGCTTATACAAGTAGAGCCCCCCCCCCCCCGACAGAGTGGAGTGGGTGTCAGCAGTAAGTTTGTGTTGACGTCACTGATTATTTTGCCCTTCCTCTGATCCTAACAATAACCCCCAAAAAACGGATCCAGTCTGTGGAGCATCCGCATTCACTCGGTCAGCATTTAGTTTCAGTAATCTATCAGTATTGCAAAACCAAAAAAAACAGGAGTGGATTCAAAACAAAGATGACAAGTGAATGGAATATTTGCATGTCTTCTGTGTTTTGTACCCACTCCTGCTTTTGGCTACCAAATTATTAGCCAATTCTAATGCAAAATACGGACAATGTCATGCAGGCCTTACAGCTGTTACATTGATAGGATCTGTTGACAGATCAGAAGAAGGGTCAAATAAATGATGATGTCAACCAGGCTGAAAGGCAAAAAAGTGGCCCAGTCATGAAGTGTGGAGGGTGGGAACAGCATAAGATGTCCACAGAGTGGCAAATGACAAAGACTGGAGGTGGCAGCAGCATCAGGAGGAGGCCACAGAGTGGCACAATGGCAGTATGGAGGTAGCAGCAGCATTAGGAGGCCACAGAGTGGCACAATGACAGAGTGTGGAGGTGGCGGCAGTAGCAGCATTAGGAGGAGGCCACAGAGTGGCACAATGACAGTGTGGTGGAGGTGGCTGCAGCAGAAGCATTAGGAAGAGGCCACAGGGTGGCACAATGACAGTGTGGAAGTGGCAGCAGCATCAGGAGGCCACAGAGTGGCGCAATGACAGAGTGTGTAGGGGGCAGCAGCATCAGGAGGAGGCCACAGTGTGGCACAATGACAGAGTGTAGAGGTGGCAGCAGAATCATGGAGTGTGGAGGTGGTGGTAGCAGAAGCAGCAGCATGAGGAGACCGCAGAGTGGCGCAATGACAGAGTGTGTAGGGGGCAGCAGCATCAGGAGGAGGCCACAGGGTGGCACAATGACAGAGTGTGGAGGTGGCGGCAGCCCCATCAGGAGGACGCCACAGGGTGGTACAATGACAGTGTGGAGGTTGCAGCAGCATCATCAGGAGGCCACAAAGTGGAACAATGACAGTGTGGAGGTGGCAGCAGCATTATAAGGAGGCCACAGAGTGGCACAATGACAGTGTGGAGGTGGCAGCAGCAGCATTAGAAGGAGGCCACAGGGTGGCACAATGACAGCGTGGAGGTGGCAGCAGCATGAAGAGGAGGCTACAGGATGGCACAATGAGTGTGGAGGTGGCAGCAGCAGCATCAGGAAGCCACAGAGTGGCAAGGTGACATAGTGTTGAGGTAGCAGCAGCATCAGGAGACCACAGAGTGGCAAGGTGACATAGTGTGGAGGTGGCAGCAGCATCAGAAGACCACAGAGTGACCCAGTTACAGAGTAGGGAGGTGGGTGGGTGGCAATACCAGTACCAGCTTAAGATGGTGGGTGAAAGAAGGAGCACATGGGATCAGATGTGTGGCATCAGGCGGGTGGCAGCATAAGAATAGTAGCTGTGGCAGGTAGCCAGAAGAAAACGCTTTCTTTTGCCAAAGTGTTGGTGTGGCACCATGGATGATCTAGTCTAATGCATCAGGCATTGGTAGGTAGAAATCCTGGTTGATCCACACCTGATTCATCTTGACAAAGGTCAGTCTCTCCACATTTTGGGTGGACAGGCGAGTTCTTCTTGGGGTAACTATGGCCCCCGCCACACTAAACACCCGCTCTGATGCCACACTACTGGCTGAACAGGACAGCTTTTCCAGGGGAAACTCTGCCAGTTACGGCCAAAAATCCAGTTTGGCTGCCCAGTAGTCAAGCGGATTTTAAATGTGGGGTGGCAAGGTGCTGTCCAAGCATGCCACCACCTGCTGGTTCAGGTCCTGCTCCAGGTCTAGCTGCTACCTGCTGCTGCTGGTGAGTAGTTTCTTCACTAGGCGGGTGAACAAAGCTGCTCATCAGCGACTTTAGACTCAAGTTGCTGCTGATGGAGCTGGAAATGTTACTCTTCCCCCTCCCCCCAACCTGCCATAGCAGGCATGGCAGTGGAACGTGAACGCAGAGGGCTCCCCGGTCAGACCTGCGAGAGGATGGAAGATGGCGCAGATTGGCAGCAGCCAACTGACTACATAGGATGTCTGTATAGTAGTTCAGTTTGTCCTCCCTCTCAGCGAGTGTAAAAAGGCCCCCATTTTGGACCAGTAGCGAGGGTCCAACAGGCAACAAGGTGGAGAGCCAGAAGTCATCCCTCCGCCGAATAGTGACAATTCGGCTATCACTACGCAAGCAAGTGAGCATCCATCGGGCCATTTGTGCAAGTGACTCGGAGGGACTCCCTGACTCCATCTCCACTGTATACTGCCACAGTGTGTCTGGGTCCTCTGCCTCATCTTCCTCATCGCCTTGTAGCTCCTCTGGCTGCTCCTGCTCCTCCTCTCCTGTCACCTATGTAGAAAAACCACCCATTTCTTTACACATTGCTTGTGCTCCAATGTCCTCCTCCTCCTCCAGTTTAGCCCCCACAGGGCTTATGTGGCCGTGAGATCTAGGCGCCACGTCTCCAGTCCCCTGACCAACCAGATTTACCAGCATCTGTTCCAGGACATGAAGCAGTGGAATGACATTGTTCATCCCGTAGTCCTGGCGACTGACAAATAACGTGGCCTCCTCAAAGGGTCGTAAAGGACATGTATTGTCCCTGACCGTAGTCACAGCTCCACACGTCGGAGCTGCCGTGCACTTTGGCAGACACCGACAGGCTGAAGGACTGTCCCACCTTCTGTTCTACATACGTGTGCAGGGCTGGTACTGCCTTTTTGGCAAAGAAATAACGGCTTGGGACTCTCTACCTTGGCTCGGCACAAGCCATCAGTTCTGTGAAAGGTGCAGAGTCTGCCTCTTCGGAAAGGGAGGGACTGCAGCACCAGCAACTTGGCCAGGAGCACATTCAGCTTCTGCGCCGTTGGATGAGTGCCCGCATACTGTTGTCTCTTGGCAATCGTTTCGGTGATCGATTGCTGGCAGAATGAATGACGAGGAGGAGGAGCAGGAGCATTAGGACCAGCAGATGATGGGAAGGACAGACAGCTCCCTTCGGCTGAGGTGGTGGAGCCTTCACTGCCTGAAATTGGGTGCCTGCCGCTGGGTGATGTAGCGGTTGCTGCTGCAGGCTGGACAACCACATCGGAGCCACAGTTCTCCGAGGCCACCTTATGGTGATGCTGCATATGTTGACGCAGGGTCGTGGTGCCAACATTGGCACCCTGGCCACGCTGCACCTTCAGCCCACAGATTCTACAAATGGCCATGTTCACCTTCTCCAGCGGCTTAACAAAAAACTGCCACACCGCCAAGTAGGTGATTTTACTCCCAACACTCTGCACTGACTGACTTCTACCGCCACTGCTTCCGTGAACCCCCGCACCACTAGTTTCTGGGCAGATAGGCTCCTGCGAATCGGGTGATCTACCCAGGCACGTTTGGCTGGGCAGTAGCTGCTGTCTTCTAGTAGCTCGTCCTCGCTGTTGAGTGGAGCTGATCCCACAACATATAATACTTGTATGGCTGAGGAAACACAAAAGGACAGAGGCAGGTTGAGGACAGGTTAGGGCACAGGGCCTTCTCCCAGGCCCATGCCAACTAAGGGTTGTGTCTGACGAACCCACCAACTCTTGGCTGGGGGTGTCTGATGTCACTTGGGACGAAGTAGATGACCGAGTCAACCATTCAGGAACCGCTGGGTTGCTGGTCAAGACACGACCGCTAGATGACACCGGGAGCTCAGGCCTCTCGCTGCGACTGTTGCTGCCATGCCCCCTTACTCTGCTGCAACCTGTTCCTGAGCCACAAACATTTAGGCCTCTGCGCAGGGCCAGGCACTTTCTGTCTGACATACTGTTAGATGAAATAAATAAATAAAAAGGAAATTAAAACACCCAAAAAAAGGCTGTAATTTTAGTACTTCACCACACAACAGCTAATAAGCCCTTTTTTTAAACTAATACACGCCAAAGAAGGCTTTAGAACAAATAACTGCACCGCTGAATGGCAAATAGGCCCTTACTTTTTTCCACTTATACACACCACAAAAGGCTTTAGAACATATAACTGCACCACAGAACGGCAAATAATATATATTTTTTTGCCAATAATACACACCAAAATGGGCTGCAATTTTCTCACTTCACCACACAACGTCAAATACTAATTTTTGTGCCACTAATACACTCCAAAAAGGGCTTTAGAACATATAACTGCACCGCTGAAAGGCCAATAGGCCCTTACTTTTTTCCACTTATACACGCCACATAAGGCTTTAGAACATATAACTGCACCACTGAACAGAAAATAGGCCCTTACTTTTTTCCACTTATACACGCCACAAAAGGCTTTAGAACATATAACTGCACAGCTGAACTGCAAACAGGCCCTTACTTTTTTCCACTTATACGCACCACAAAAGGCTTTTTTTGCCACTAATACACACCAAAAAGGGCTGTGATTTTCTCACTTCACCACACAACGGCAAATACTTTTTTTTTGTGCCACTAATACATGCCAAAAAGGACTTTAGTGTAACGAGGGGCCAGCAACGCGTGCTTCCTTCACAGCACCGCCGGCACCCTAAGCAAGGAGAGGGGCAAGGCCGTAACCTGCATCCTCGTCTCCATGACAGCAGGGGAGCGCCGATAATGATGATTGGTGCTTGGGTGAGTTGGGCTGCTGTGAGTCACGTGACGCTGGCCACGTCATGTGACTCACCAGCCAGGCCTATTTAAACAGGCAACCTGCTGGCCACAGGTTGCCTGTGATTAAGGTCTTCATACGCCCCTGAATTCCTGGCATTGTTCTCCTGTATCCTGACCTCGGCTCTGCTTAATTGACTTCGCTTCTGCTCATCCTCCTGGTACTGACTTCTGGCTTGTGTTTGGACTCACTCTTGTTTGCTTCCTGGTACTGACTTGACTTCCTGGTATTGACTTCAGCTAGTTAGACTTGCTTTGTGTTCTGTTTGTACTGTCTTTTGTTCCCCTGCACTTAGTTAAGTTAGGTACTGTCGTCCAGTTGTGCCCCCTTACCTAGGACGACCGGTGTATGACCGGTGCTCCCATTGAAGCAGCACAAGACAATCTTGAGTACAGGCCAGTGCTCACACTGTAATCTAAACCAGACCATAATTTTGTCTACCTCCACATCTCTAGAGGTCTATGAGGGATCCTTAGCAGGGCTTTCTATAAGGATACTTGTAATCTTTGAAATTAATATTGTTATATTACATTAATTAATATAACCTTTTAAAAGGCTTAAATACAACCATTATTTGGTGACTTTCTATTCTTTGCATTCCCCTCATTAGTAAAGGTGAGAATTGTCTAAAGGCATCACATTTCTGTAAAAGTAAGAGCTTAGACTCTGTGACCTGGGGCTATCGCTCTCCTAAATCTTCTACTCTCATCATTCAGAGCACGGCAGGTGGAAGCTTCGGATAATATACTGACTAATTACCCATTTCTTCCTGTGGTGACTATAGATAAAGAGCTCTGGTGATTGACACCAGGATTAGAGGACGTGCAACAGGGGTTCAGTTGTACTGATCAGGGTGTGTAGCCCATATGCAAAGTGTTTATATGTACTTGTCTTAGATGCTTAAATTATTGTCATGTTCTCCCTGTATGAATTCATACCTTCTGGACTCATAGGCTATGTTCATATCACAAAAAAAACACTGTGGATTTGGTTGTTTTTCATAATACACATTCAAAACAGTACCAAGCAGCTTCCCATTGATTTAAATGTAAAATGCACACCCTAGTGCACATGGGCAAGGATTTTTAGGCAACTGTTTTCCAAAACGCTTCCGAAGTGTCATGTTACTTCTTTCAAGCGTTTTTGAGTCAGTAGGAATAACATAGGTACATTGATGAGTAGGAAATGTACCAGGAGTGCATTTGGTAGCATGTTCGCCACAAAAAATTACCTGTTTTGGTTGGTAAATATGCCATTGATCTGCCACCGACTTTTCTACTGTGTAATTTGTCATGTGAACATAACCTTAAAGGGGTGCTCTGGGAATTATTTCAAACGGCCACCAGCAACCCTAGAATGTTAGCATAACTAGTTGACTCCACTTGCAAAGCTACCTAGATCAGTGAGAAGGTGGGGGGCCTCACTATACACTCGGCTCTGCCACTTACATATACTACATATTGGTGAGTGTTCCTGGCAGGCTGCTCAGCCATGATAGCATTTCATAGGCAGGATCACATCATTATCATCTATTGTAGAGCAGCAGTAAGGTTCCGCCCCCTCATCCCTAGGCAGGCAGCTCTACAAGTGGAGGCAACCAGTACTATTCACCTTCTAGGACAGGTTGTTGGCGGCCATTTAAAGTCATTCCCAGAGAACCCCTTTAATTTAATCTTTACATCCTCACACCAGTGTTGGCAATCATTAAAGCATATTTCCAGAGGTATACAATAAAAATTGTTGAGGTTATTTATCAAACTTGTGTAACGTAGAACTGGCTTGGCTGCGCATAGCAACCAATCAGATTCCACATTTCATTTTTAACAGCTCCTTTGGAAGATGAAAGGCGGAGTCTGATTGTTTCCTATGGGCAACTAAGCCAGTTCTACTTTACTACAGTTTAATAAATGAGGTGAACAATAAAATGGCTTAACCCTTAAAGGACCCTGGGATTTTTAATTTTTGTGTTTTCGTTTTGCGCTCCATGCCTTCCGAGAGCCATAACTTTTTTATCTTTCCGTTCACATAGCCATATGAGGGCTTGTTTTTTGCAGGACAAGTTGTCCTTTCCAACGACACCATTTTATCATGATAATTTTTATTAGGTTTTCCAAAATAATGCGATTAACAACATTTTACATGTATTTATAAATCAGGGTATTATATAACATATAATTTAGACAACATAAAGTGCACATGAACATATACATTCTTGTTAGAGTCGTGTACCAGGTAAAGGAAGGAGAGAAAGAATAACTAGGAAACCACCATTTTATATGGCTGTGATTCTCCACTCCATCTCTCCCACCAGAAGGTTCTTGTTCAGTTAGAAACTGTATATAAGAAAAGCAGTTAGAGTCCCTTGTCCGCAGATAGGGACCAGTGTTTAGTAGGACTCTGCCAGACTGAACGAATTACCTGCCTGTTCTTTATATGCTGTCCAGTGGCCTGTCCTAACCTGTGATTGACAGCTATCTCTGTATGCACACTTATATAAGAGAAGTTGTCAATCAGTTGTCAAAAAAAGCTCAGAATGAGCAGGAAGCAGCCATTGATGATTTGACTTATGATACTGTCTATATGAATGAATTAATATAAAAATAATCTTTATTTATTTAGCATATTCTGCAGTGCCCCCCAGAGGAGCTTGGGGGTGCTTATCTATCCACTAACAAAAGGATCTGTAATGTGCCCAATCCTTATCTCCACCAACATTTGCTTTCAAGGGACAGTCTGGAAGCCCCATACACAATAGATTGTTAGCTGAACCTGCTGAAATCGCTGAGTTCAGACAATACACATCTAATGTGTATGGGCAACTTTACAGTTAATCTTTTCCCATTAATCTATCCCACAGAGCTATCAATCTACTTGGCTCTTCCTGCTCTATGACATGCTGCCCATAGATTGCACTGCATTTCCAAGGTGACAGCTCCCCTGCATATCTTTGAATCATGTAAAGGGATCTGATTTCATATGTAAATGTTATATTTTCGTAATTCTATTATGACTGTGTATGGCTTAAAAATTCTCATTTTACTGCAAACTGTCAGCGTGAATAACCTTTTATACCTTTGTACACTCAGAAGGCTATACTTCTATTGTACAATCACCACTTTGATGTAACACTAAGAAATTGCCATGACAACATAGCATATATACCGTGAAGCGATCGATTTATACATTTCTTCTCTGATATGACCCACATCTGTAAGGACATCTAGAAGAAATTATTATTAAAGTGTCAGACTGCTCCTTCATTTCTGCTTTATTTATCTGAAGTTGGAATAAACAGACAAGCAATGGAGATTCCGCCCTAAACATTTGTCTGTGACAAAGAAAAAATCAATATGTCTATTTCTGTTTTGGGCATGGAAATGAAGGGATCTGTCCTTAGGATTAAACTCAGGATTCATTTAGAGTCCGACTCCTAAGTATAACAGAAGCTGAGTGAGCTGGAGGACAGACTCTTTAGAGGTGCCACGAATGAGAGCTTGGGGGATCAGCAGTTGCAGAGACACACACTGGCTTTTTAGTCTTAGGTTTAACAGATGGTTTTGTCCTGATGAAAGATTTTTTTGAATGCTAAATGGTAGTTTGAACAATGTTAAGTGATGCTCAGGGTTGGACTGGCCCACCAGAGGATCCTCCGGAGGGCCCAAGCATTCAATACTATAGTGGGCGCAAAAGGTCCAGGATAAAAACATTTTGAGTTGACTTTTGAGCTAATCACTTGCAAGTAGGGTCTATTTATTTGATTAAAAACTTATTAGACTGTATTGATGATTTAATGGTTGTGCCCTGAGAATAATTTTGTCTGTATTATTAATGTGGCCATTAGTGGCCCCTAGTATTATTTATGATGCCTCCGTAAGTGGTCCCCAGTATTAATAATGCCCCTATCAGTGCCCCCTAGTATTATTAATGCCCCCTTTTGGTCCTCATTCTGCTTCTGTCAAAAAAAACTCATGAAATTAGACACGCCGGGACATTATTACGCAGGGAGTGGAGGTCCTTTCCTGCTGAATCCAGTGAGGAGCTCTTGTCCCCTCACGTTCACGTTGGATGTGGTTTTTGGGTTTTTTTCTATATAAATTTTAACACATGAAAGGCCTTTTGTACCTATTTTTAAAGGTCCTTAGATAAATTCACTCCTGTCTATACTCTGCTTAAAAATTGTCACCTGGCCTTGAAAATGGGCAAAAATAGGGCATGTCCTATTTTTTGAAAACCACTATTCACTGAAAGCCACTATTCACTGCCATTGTGAATAGCGCCATTGACTTAAAAAAATGCAGATCGGATGCGGACCAAAAATACTGTAGTGTGAATACACGCTAAACTAACTTGAAGAGGTTACAGTGTCTCCTTAAACCACACACACACACTTTCCTGTTTGTATTTCTCTTTGTATTACTTGATTGATGTAATAATTGTATACAAGTCCTTCTTCACTCAGTTATTCCTAGGAAAAATACAATAAAAACTGAGCATGGAAAAAGCAGCCAATAAAAAATCCTGTATGCAGGATTTACTTTCTGCTAAAATTGCAGACTCCAAAAACAGAAACTAAATAGGCCCCATTATAGTCAATGTCTGGCGCATTTCGGTTTAGTTCTATTCCAGATCTGGTACTTCTGTTATTTTCATCGTTCTGTTCCGGCAGAACAATGGTGATGTGATTCTAAGAGCCAAAATGGAGAGCTAAGTAAGAACAGCTCTGTTCTGGCAGACATGAATGTAGGCCAAATAAAACTTCCTGGGGTGATCACAGCTAATCATTGGGGGTCCAGAAGCAGGACCTGCAGAAAGGTCCTTTAATGCTTCGGTAATTTGAAGTTTGACAGTATCTATCTGCAATGACCATCATATATTGAATTTAAATTGAACTTGTGAAAGTAACTGTAGTGAATGGAAAAAGATTTGCTCAACCATTCTTTTTCTTTCTGTAACTTTTCCAAGTAAAGGAAAGTTTCTTCTTTAGTTATAAAGGTGCAATTTTCTTAATCTGACGGATACAGGCGGGTTAAAGAAACAAAAAAAAACTGAAAGTAGTTCCTGCAGCAAAGTACCTTGAGCAGACATGTATTGTATACTGCCAAGTTCTGAGAACGGTATCAGCTAAGGCCTGATTCAGAGGACAATCTTTTCCATCTGTCCACATTGCACCCGCTTATCACACAGACCAGTTAAAGGAAATGGCGCAATTCGCACGTCAGTTTTTCTATGCCAACTGTTGGTCTGGAAAGAGAAACTCTCGGCAAGAATTATTCTTGCCAGTTCTCAATTCAAGACTCATTCATTCTTGTGTAAGGGTCTGGAATAAAAACAGACACACCCGGACACCATGCGGACATCCACATACATCCGTGTTTTGCAGGCGTACTTGTAATGGCCATCTGAATCCAGCCTGAACCTAATGGAAAGCGGCAGTATAACGACCCAGATGTGTGTATGAACAGAACATGATGCTCTATAGCGAGATCCTCACTGCTTGTATTATGCATTTTTTCTCATCATGCAGTCTTTACATACGTATTGCGCATATAGCTACATTACATGTGAAAGTCAAAGGAGGTCTCAGAATGCCAGCAGAAGTAGGGAAATCTATACCTGTGTAAGGTCTCGTGCACATACCTGTATTTATAACAGTATAATACATGCTGCATGAATCTGTAATATGGCTCCCTTAGTCTACTATAGATGCTTTCTGTACCTCTGTGTGGCATGTAGCATGCAGCATCACATAGCAACAATTCTTCTGGAGATGAATATGGCATCACTGTAGCACCATACAGCAGCGCAAACAGTGCCTGCAGGTGTCAGATATCACACACAAACAGGGATAGTGCAGTCCTAAAACTTCCCAAACCCACTATCCCTACCTACTTGCACGGTCACCTTAGAGTTAGACAGTGACCCCACAACTGGGCGGCAGTCTCTACGCTGGAAAAAGTGTGAGGGCGACACACAACACACAAACAGGGAACAACAAACAGACAAACACTAAGAGAATAGTCGTACGGTAAAGGGTCAAATGCCAGTCGGACAATGAAGCACAAAAACACCAGAGGCAAATGAGAAAACCAAACCATGCCAAAAGGTCAGAACCAGGAGATCAATACAATACCAAATCACCAGAAGCCAAAAAATGCAGTCACAATACCAATCCAGAAATCTAAAGCCAAATGAATCTTCAATACCAAAAGGGAACAGCAGGGGGAGCCAGAGGACATGGATTTCACCGTCACCTGCACATGCAGGTGCCAACCTTTTATACAGAGTGAGGAGCAGCTCATGCCAGCATCCCTTTACACCCGATGGAGCTGCTGGCAGCACATCCTGACGCTCTAGAGAGCCATCTCAATGGCCCACGACTCTGACGTCAGAACAGGCGCTGCCACACGGAGGCAGGGGGGATCATAACAGCAGGCTTCCAATGTGGACCTACAGGGACTGTGAACAGCAGATTTCAAGTCTTGCCACAGATTCTCAATGGGATTTAGGTCTGGACTTTTCAAGTTTATAACTTTGCATAGGTGAAACGGGGCAAATGTCCACAAATGTCCAGACTTCACAGTACCCCTTGCTCCAGGGCTGTACACTTCTAAAAGGTTTTCCTCTGGGATTGCCCTGTATTTAACTCCATCCATCTTCCCATCAATACTAACCAGCTTCCCTTTTACTGCTGAAGAAAAGCATTCCCACAGTATAATGCTGCCACCACCATTTTTTACAGTGAGGATGTTTTGTTCAGGGTGATGTGCAGTGTTATTTTTCTGCCACACATAGCGTTTTACATTTAGGCCAAAAAGTTCGATTCTCCCACCTGAGCAGTGGATCTCTGCAGCTCATGGGCCTCTTGGCTGCTTCTCTAATTAGCGCTCTCCTTGCCTGGGCTGTCAGTTTAGGTGGATAGCCGTGTCTTGGTAGGTTTGCAGTTGTGCCATACTCCTTTGATTTTCAAATGATGCATTGAAGAGTGCTCTGTGAGATGTTCAGAGCTTGGGATATTTTTTATAGCCTAACCCTGCCTTAAACTTTTCCACAACTTTATCCCTGACCTGTCTGGTGTGTTTTTTGTTTTTTATGACGCTGTTTGATCACTATTGTTCTCTAACAAACCTCTGAGGCATTCACAGAACAGCTGTAGTTATACTGAGAAGAAATTACACACAGGTGGACTCTATTTACTAATTAGGTAACTTCTGAAGGCAATTAGTAACACTGGATTTTATTTAAGGGTATCAGGGTACAGGGGGGCTAAATACAAAAGCACACCACACTTGTCAGATTTTTTATTTTTTATTTTGAAAACCATGTATCATTTTCTTTTCTCTTCACACATACTTGCTACTTTGTGTGGGTCTATCACATAAAATCCCAATAACATAAATTTAATTTTGTGGGTGTAACCTGAAAAAATGTGGAAAAGTTTAAGGGGTATAATTACTTTTTCAAGGCACAGTAAGAAATCATAATGTTTATACAATGATACTGATTGTATCCCTGTATAAATATGCCTTATATGGAAATTTACATAAAGTGCAATGGCTGCAAGATCTGGTAACAAAGTGTTAAAATAAAACCCCAGAAATCATTACTTACATTCTCATTGATTCTGCTGATTTTTACTTAGACTTGTAATACTTTGTTTCGTGAAGAGCCTTCCTATCACGGCAAAGCTAAATAGGAAGATTTATCTTTTAGACACTTCATAAATACCATCCGCACAGTCAAATAAGAGAAGGAAATACAATGGACTAGCATCACGGCTAAGGTAATAGGTTAATAGCTATAAACAAACTAAGGTCTCATTCATCACAATAGTGCCGCTACATTGTCCCTAAGGATTTCTGACTGCAAAATTAATCAAAGTAACATTTCTGTATTAGCATTATTATTATTCATTATTTAGAAATGACACCATATTTCACAGCTTTGTACAAATCACAGCTCACATTAACATGATTGGAAAGAAGCACAACTGAAGTATTAGTCATTCATATATGATCTTACACATGTGATATATAATGATAGGAAAAAGTGATAGAAAAAATTGCTGTGATATTAGGACCATTTACAGTCCGCAGGTTTAAGGGTTAATTCAAAATAAGTAAAATTAATAGAGGGGCCATAATACACTGTAATACATTGTTCTATACTGTCAAAAATTTACCAATAACCATACAGTGCCATACAGTATGGTACATAATATACATTGTTCTGTATGGCTCGGCAACTAGCCTAATGGTTAAAGGGGTTATGCCAAGATTAATGTAAAAAAGGAAAATCAGACATCATATACTACAGGATCCACAAATCTCCCAATTCATTGTTCCAGATTGCTCTGCTAGATATATTTCAACTAGCTCACAGTTTGGGGGCGTGTCTATTCTGTTGAAGCTCACAAGGTGTGTCCTTTCTCAGGGGGCATGCTTTCTGCTGCAGCTCAGGGGGCATGCAGTTTCTCAGGACATATGATTTTTCTGCTGCATTATTTTCCCTGTAACTACAGCGTCAAACTGTATATATATGGCTGGTGGCAGAAGGATGGAACTGAAAATGTGGGTCAACTTTTGTGATGTTACTGAGTTGAATGGAGAAATAAGGAAAATAACACTCAACAGGTGATGCTGTAAATATACATTTTGAATGCAAAATTTTTAATTATATACAATTACAAAAGTATTCAGATCCAGGTGTTGGAATGAAAAATGTAGAATATTTTTCATGTGACAACCCCTTTAAAGTCTCATGTGGGGTGCATGCTTATTGATACAGTCTCTGAGTGAGAGCATAGGTTTTGCAACAGGGTTGGCAAATATTTACTCTCTTTAAATGGAACTTGTCACGTTCAACATGGTGTTTGAGCTATAGGCAGAATGTTATAGAGCAGAAGCAGCTGAACAGATTGATATATAGATTTGTGGGAAAAGATTCAGTGTACCTTGTGTATTATACATTTATATTCCAGCTCATTCTGGGCATTAAAGTCAAGGAGGAGGTCCTATCAGTGATTGACAGCTCTTTCTATGACTGTCTATACAGAGATATCTGGCAATCACTGATAGGTCCACCACATTGACATTAAAGCCCAGAATGAGCAGGAATTTAAACGAATAAATCACAAGTTTTACTGAATCTTTTCCCACAAAACTATATATCAATCTGCTCAGCTACTCCTGCTCTATAACATCACTCTTGTAGCTTACGTTGTATTTTAATGGTAACAGGTTCCCTTTAAGAGCCAACAGGCTCTTAAAGGGAACCAACTATCTTTGACTTATTTCCATCTCCTGGATGAGGACACTCTGTCTCGGAGTCTCCCTCTGACAGCATTGAAGATAGCTTTGTCTGTTGATAGGCCATGGCACTCTCTCCTTGTGGCTAGCCTTTCTGATGCCTGTCGTAAAAAGAAATAGCTCCCCCTTCCCAGAAATCATTTTCTGGAGAAAAATCCCCTATATGCCATAAAAATGTGCTGTTGATCTGGCCTTGAATTTTACACTTTGTAATGCCTTTTGCTGTAACCACTAAGCCAGTTGCCTCTTTTAAGACTTTCAACCATCAAGCTTCTTGCCTCATGTCAACCATAAATGCTGTTGTTCCTGTTACACCTGTGTCCAACGTTTCTTTCACCATGCCTGAGTGGAGAGCCGTATACACCACTCACGAGAAGGGATGAGCGAACACCTGGAAGTTTGGGTATGCCGTGTTCGGTCGAGCCCGAACTTAAACCCAAACCCCATTGAAGTCAATGGTGAACCAAACTTTGGGGCACTAAAATGCCTGTAAAATAGTCATAGTAAGGGCTAGAGGGCTGCAAAAGGAAGCAAAATGGGGATAAGAGCAGGTCAATTGCCCTACAAACAAATGTGGATATGGAAATGAAATTAAATAATATAGAATAGAATTTAAAAAAAAAATAATAATAATCTTGAACTAGGAGGCGGAGGTCAAAGTGGCGTAGGAGGTTGAGAAGGTGGTGGACGTGGCTATGTAGGTAGAAGCAGTGGTGGAGGAGGAGGAGGTAGCCAACACTGTTTTTGTTTTTTTTATTTTAATTTTTTCCTTTATTCTTTTTTTTTTTTATAAATTTGGGAAGACCCCAAAACATTGGGAAATAGAAAAGAGAATGCAAAGAGAACAACAATGGCTGGGTGCGGACGGTATACTTGTCTATTCTGAAAAAGGTACGGATAAGTCTTGTGGGATCCATTCCTGGTTCATTTTAATGAACGTGAGCTTGTCGACATTGGCTGTGGACAGGCGGATGCGCTTGTCTGTGATCACCTCCCCTGCCGTGCTAAACACACGTTCGGACCATACACTGGCCGCAGGGCAGGCCAGCACTTCTAAGGCGTAAAGGACAAGCTCAGGCCATGTGCCCATTTTGGAGACCCAGAAGTTGAATGGGGCAGACCCATCAGTCAGTATGTGTAGGTGTGTGCACATGTACTGTTCCACCATGTTGCTGAAATACTGACTCCTGCTAAGACGTTCCATATCTGCTGGTGGTGCTGGTTATTGTGGCATGCTGACAAAGCTTTTCCACATTTCGGCCATGCTAACTCTCCCTTCTGAGGTGCTGGCTGTGACCCAGTTGCGTTGGCGACTTCATCCTCCTCCTCTGATTTCGGCTTGTGCTTCCACTGAGCCCCTGCTGTCAGGTGGGAATGCCATCAGCAGCACATCAACCAGCGTGCGCTTGTACTCGCGCATCTTCCGATTACGCTCCAGTGACGGAATTAAGGATTGCACGTTGTCCTTGTAGCGGGGATCCAGCAGGGCAGCCACCCAGTAATCAGCACTGGTTAGAATGTGGGCAACTCGGCGGTGGTTGCGCAGGCACTGCAGCATATAGTCGCTCATGTGTGCCAGGCTGCCCAGAGGCAACAACAAGCTGTCCTCTATGGGAGGTGTATCGTCTGTGTCCTCTGTATCCCCCCAGCCACGCTCCAGTGATGCCCATGAGCTGCTTTGTGTGCCACTCTGCTGTGAATACGGTTCCTCCTCCTCATTATGCTCATTCTCCTCATCCTCTAAAACTGTGCCCTGGCTGGACAGTTGTGTACCTGGTCTCTGTTGGTGCAGGAACCCACTCTCAGAGCCACTTGAGAATGACTGGCCTGATAACCGTGGAAATGATCCCTCTTCCTCCTCCTCCTGGGCCACATCCTCTTCCATCATCGCCCAAAGTGTTTTTTCAAGGAGACATAGTAGTGGGATAGTAACGCTGAGGACAGCGTTATCGGCACTGGCCATGTTGGTGGAGTACTTGAAACAGCGCAACACAGCACACACGTCCCCCATGGAGGCCCACTCGTTGGTGGGGAGGTGGTGCTGTTCCGCAGAGCTACTCACCTGTGCATGCTGCAGCTGAAACTCCACTATCGCCTGCTGCTGTTCGCACAGTCTCTCCAGCATGTGCAAGATGGAGTTCAACCTTGTTGGTACGTTGCATATGAGGTGGTGAGTGGGAAGGCCGAAGTTACGCTGCAGTGCAGACAGGCGAGCAGCAGGAGGGGGAGAACGCTGAAAGCGTTCACAGATGGCCCGCACTTTCTGCAGCAGCTCTGACATATCGGGGTAATTTTTCAGAAACCTCTGCACCACAAAATTCAGCACATGCGCCAGGCAAGGGATGTGTGTCAAACCGGCTAGGCCCAGAGCTGCTACGAGATTTTGCCCATTATCGCACACCACCAGGCCGGGCTTGAGGCTCAGTGGCCCCAACCACTCATGGGTCTGTTGATCCAAGCATGTCCAGAGCTCCTGCGCGGTGTGGGGTTTTTCCCCCAAACAGATGAGTTTCAAAACAGCCTGCTGTCATTTCCCCCTGGCTGTGCTGAAGTTGGTGGTGAAGGTGTTACGCTGACTGGATGAGGAGGTAAATACGATTCAACCTCAGGGGTTAAACATTGAATGTGATATCAACGCCTGCATAGTCTAGGATAGAGCCTTCAGCAGTAGGAGGAGACATAGGTCCATTTGTATCCACACTTAATCTTTTTACTTTTCTGTCACTTTGTTATTTCTCAAGTTATTTGTGCCTGGTGTTTGTTTGTGTGGTTATAACATTGCTTCTTTGTGGTTCCTTTTGCTCTATATAAAAATGTTTTAAATGATCCAGATGACGTATGCAATAGGGGAGGTCTTCCCCTTAAACTTAAACTCAGTGGTTTCCACTAAGTAATCAACGCCCCAGACTAGGCATTATGGCGAAACCCGGGTCGGGCAACATAGATTGTTCATGACATGATTTTATCTTTGTATTTTACAAAATGTATGTTTACATAGAACATTTATGCCTTGCTTCAGGCCCTATTTGCACAGCATGCAAACCACTAGCGTCTTGTCGTCAGCACAATGTCTGAAGAAATACCACGCCAGGGAACTCCTTGGAGCTGTCTTTGGTGTGCTCTGTCCCTGGATGCAGTGGGCAGTAGCTGGCATACTGGCTTTTGCACCCTGCTCCCTCTTTTGTTGTGCGTCTGGCGCTATGTGACCACTACCTCTTCCTCCGAACTGCATATGTCACTCGCATGACCTTGATTCCATGTGGGGTCTAGGACCTCATCATCCTCCACATCATCTTCCACCCACTCATCACTCCTGCCCTCCTTGCCGGTCTGCACACTGCAGAAAGCTGCAGCAGTTGGCACCTGTGTTTTGTCATCATCAGAGACATGCTGTGGTGGTCCTCCCATGTCCACATCCTGAAACATAAGTGGTTGGGCATCGGTGCACTCAATCTCTTCCACTACTGGGGCAAGGCTATGTGGACGGCCCACGGAAACCCTGCCAGCAGAGTAATCAAAAAGCATAAGAGACTGCTGCATGACTTGGGGCTCAGACTGCTTGACTGATTTGCAAAGGGGTGAGGTGAAAGACAGATGCCCATGGGTTGTCGGTGCTAACTATGCTCTTTAAGCAGGGGGCCGGGTGGGAGACAATGTGAAGAAACTGGAGGCACTGTCAGCCACCCAATCTACTACCGCCTCTACTTGTTCTGGCCTCACCATTCGTACACCGGTATTCAGGCCTACAAAATAACACTGAACTTTCTGTCGCCTACGTGCACCTGAGGAAGGTGTTTCATTTGGGCGTGTAGCTGGCACAGATCGACCAAGTCCTCTCCCTGCAACAGGAGCTCCACCAACACCAGCAGCACCATGACCAGGGCCACGTCCCTTATTTGATGCTCTCCTCATTCTTTGAGGTCACCCACTGAAATAACATTAACGGACGGATTAACTATATTAATTTTCCTGTCCTGTTTGCAATGAAGGTGTACCTCACACAAAAATTGGGTATATTTCACCCACCGAACTAACAGACGGATTGACTATATTTATTTTCCTGTCAGGTATGCAGTGTAGGTGTACCTCACACCAAGAATGGGAATATGTCACCCACCAATCTAACAGACTGATTAACTATATTAATTTCCCTGCCACATATGCAATGCAGGTGTACCTCACACATAAAATGGGTATATGTCACCCACCAAACTAACAGACGGATTAACTATATCAATTTCACTGTCACGTATGCAGTGCAGGTGTACCTCACACAAAAAATGGGTATATTTCACCCACCAAAAGAACAGACAGATTAGCTATATTTATTTCCCAGTCAGGTATGCAGTGTAGGTGTACCTCACACCAAGAATGGGAATATGTCACCCACCAATCTAACAGACTGATTAACTATATTAATTTCCCTGCCACATATGCAATGCAGGTGTACCTCACACATAAAATGGGTATATGTCACCCACCAAACTAACAGACGGATTAACTATATCAATTTCACTGTCACGTATGCAGTGCAGGTGTACCTCACACAAAAAATTGGTATATGTCCCCCACCGAACTAACAGATGGATTAACTATATTAATTTCCCTGTCAAGTCTGCAGAGCAGGTGTAATTCACACAAAAAATTGGAATATATCACCCAACAATCTAACAGACGGATTAACTATATTAATTTCCATGTCACGTATGCAATGCAGGTGTACCTCGCACAAAAAACAGGTATATGTCACCCACCGAACTAATAGACGGATTAACTATATTAATTTCCCTGTCACATATGTAGTGCAGGTGTACTTCACACAAAAAATGGGAATATGTCACCCATATAACAGACAGATTAACTATTAAATTTTTGTGTCAGGGGTACAAAGATGGTGGATTGCACCCACAAAAAAAATCGCTATAGGTCACCCACAGAATTAACAGCAAGATTAATTATTATATTTTTGTGTCAGGGGTGCAAAGATGGTGCTTTGCACCCACAAAAGATCGCTATAGGTCACCCACAGAATTAACAGCCAGATTAATTATTATATTTCTTTGTCAGGGGTGCAAAGCTGGTGTATAGCACCCATAAAAATTCACTATAGGTCACCAACAGAACAAATAGCCAGATGAGATTCCTAACACTCTCCCCCACTTCAGCTGCCTGCTTACTGTCCCTGCACTACTCAGAGCTGATAGGTGGTGCTACACGTGATCCAGGTTTTATAGAGGCTGGGTCACATGATGCACTAGGCATGGCTGTGATGGCTTCTAAGTGCCCACAGCTTGAAAGCTTTTTGATTGGCTGTCCTGCAGTCTTTCAACAAGCTTTATTAAATGCCCGAACACCAAACTTGAACCTGAACTTTTCCGGCAAAGTTCAGGTTCGGGTCCAGGTAACCAAAATCGTAAAGTTCGGTATGGTCCTGAACTTTACGGTTTGGGTTCGCTCAACACTATTCACGAGTCATGAAAGATCCTTGAATAACATACATAGCTGACCCTAATCCTTTTGTATGTAGTAGTTGCAGTACAGCCCTCACTGTGCTGCTTCCTGGACCAGCACATCACTTAGCCAGTATACATTATATATGAATCGCAGTACACTACTCTGTGCGTTGAAACCTTTTGTCATATAAGCTTCAAACTTTCAATAAAAATAAATGTGAAAATGTATAAAGCTGGCTGACTTTTCAGTATATTGGAAGCTCAATTACACATAGATAATTAAAAAATAATTTTGCGGGTAAAACTGCTTTCTGTTAAATGATGTTTGTTAAATATGTAGGTGTTACTTCATAAAGAAAATGAACACAGACATAAACAAGACAGACCAATTATCAGATGCATTCATGCAAGGCCTGCAGACAAATATCTTTTGCGCATAACTCCAGTTTCTTTTATATGCTCTGCTGAACATGTTATTTCATTAGAGGTGCCATTCATTCTTTCCGCACCAGCAGCCAGCCGAACTCAAGACTCTTAACAATCACTTGTCTGTGCTCCACCTGGTTCATCAGTAGTAATGGCTGTTTAATAATTGCTGAAATTCAGATGTTGTTTAGAAGGGGTGAATTCTTGTATAATAGGTTTCAGGAACTGCATTATGATTTCTGGTGGGGTACGCAGATGTCTCCTCTTACCTACTATTACCTACACCTCTGCAGCAGAACTATACTGCTCCTCCATGTTCAGTTATAAATCTTGGGAGGTCAGTGGTAAAATTGTACCTAATCTTTCCCTTTTAGCTCTATGTACTGTATTATGGAGAGATAGACTATATTCTTATTCTACAATTCTGATTCACAATGATAGCACTCTGGGCACACTGTTTGAACAGGGATAGCTGTCTCTTTAAAGGGGTCATCCAGGATTTCCCAAGTGATGACCTATGCTCAGGATAGTCATTCACTATCTGATTATCAGAGGTTGGGCATCCTGTACTCCTGCCCTGCCGATCAGCTGTCCTGCAGCAACGATCAGATAGTGATGGCCTATAATGAGGATAGGTCATCACTTGTAAAATCCTGGAAAACACCTTCAAGCCCCTATAGGCAGATGAGAATGGCCCATATTCTCACCCATTGAGTACAAAAATATAATACCCCATGTATGTGACAATCAGAGAGATCATAAGATTCATATCCACTCTAGAGGATACAAGGTGTGATATAAACAATTCCTGTATCTGACCCCTGTGAAAAATGTTTTTAAAAGAAGAGATACAGCTGAAAGGAGAAGGGGGTACTGTCTCTCATTGAAGAGACTGGCTGGAGGAGATGTCTAGGGGAAGAGATGACAGTGACAGGGGAAAAATAACAGTGACAGAATCTTATTGTTCTTCTTGCTCTTACTTGCAGGTCCCACTCAGTAGTAAAACTTTTTATCCTAGTCCTCATCTTTGAACAAAAAGTTTAGATTCCCGGGTGATGATATCATACTAAAGTCATGATGCATTTAAACAGCAGACACCCAGGGCTAATGTATGTGATCGGTGATAACACTGATTACAGGCATTTATGCCCTCAGCAAATTGTGACCACATCATCGAAGATGGCTTTGCCTGGGAGCGCTGCACCCCTGGGGCCCCAAGCTGCTCCTTGGTGTGGTAATTAGTGGAGCCATGCATTCTTTTGGCAGCATCTCTTTCCTTTTGGACTATTAAGATATAAATGTATTAATGTTGCATGGTGAATGCCGTAACAGGAGAAAAATCGAAATGATTAATTTGTTGTTTTTTTGTCTCTTCAGCACACAAAAAAAGTTGAATAAAGGGTGATCAAAAAGCTATCACAGTCCAAAATTATATCAATAAAAACTACAGACCACCCAGCAAAAATTGAGCCCTCATACGGCTCCATTAACATAACTATAAAAAAGTCATGGGGGTCAGAATATGGTGATGCTAGTGTTTATTATGTTGAAGTTTTAAAACACAAGATAAACTATATACATGTGGTATCGCTGTAATCATACTGACTAATATTGAACGAATGAATCCAAATTTCCTTGTGCTTTGCGGTAACGAATCAGTTTTCCCTAAAATGGCGGCTGTTACAAAGTGAAAGTAAGAAGCCCAGCAACGCAAGATCATCCACAATGTGGAGCCAGCCAATCCACAGATAGCCGTCCCCTGTGATGTCACAGAGCTATAAAACTCTCATCCTACACAGTCTCCACTATTGTCCTGTGAGCTGAGCATATGGAAAGACATGGCAAGAGCTCATGCGCTAGGGAGAGTGTTGCTGAAAATGATTTATAGAAGAATATTGGAGAGGAGAGTGCAGGGAAAGTGCTGGGAGAATGCATGAAGATTGCAAGGAGAGCGCAGTGAGACTTATTCTGCATCATTTTATTTATTTATTCCTATATCAGCCAGAAACTAAGATATGTAGATAAGATGGAAGTCTTTAAAATTCCATTGCCAGCGTGCCAACCAATACCATCCAGTCTGCACCCCTTAGAGGGGCCAGGTCTTAATAATGACCATTCTCATCTTTTACTGGATTTACTTCTTTCAAATAGTCCTTCAGAGTCTCCATCTCCTAAAAAATTCAGCAAGATGCAGAGAGAGGAGAAGCTGGATGTTCCTGATGACATATTCTCATTGATATTAGATGATGTGGAAAAGGAGGAAAAGCAGATGGCAGAAGAAGGGCTTCCGCCTGTAGGGTAGGAGAGCGCTGGGAACGCAACTGAACAGAACGGAATGCATTTTGGAGCACTCTGTTCTGTTCAGTTACGTTTTGTCCCCATTGACAATGAATGGGGACAAAATGGAAGCGTTTTTTTTTTCCGGTATTGAACCCCTATGATGGAACACAATACCGGAAAACTTTAATGCTAGTGTGAAGGTAGCCTTATATATGGTGCCAAATACAGTAGACAGAACACGCTACAGACTGGACATATGTGAATCAATCCTTATGCCTGCCTCTCATTACTGATTATCACAGGACTGTACTAGTAGAGAGAATGGCAGGGGCTTAAGGATCGCGGTTGCACCCACCCGGCGGGGGGTCCCTCAACCCCGCAAATGCTTTTTTTAACTGCGGCGGTTACGGGCCTTCCTGCGGAATGTAAAGTATTAATCACTCAGGTCGGTGACAGCAGTAAATCTGACCTGGCCCGGCGGGGGGCCGCAAACCGCCGCAAGTGCTTTTTTTTATGTGGCGCTGGCCCATTCATAAGTGCTGCTGCCGGCGTGCTGCACTGTGGAATGTAAACAATTTGCTCTGTGATCCCGCGAGACCCAGGGGGTGGTGGACGGCGGCTCGCAGGGGGGTAGGGGGGGGACAATTAAAAGTTTGCCCTGGGGCCCATAGAACTCTAGTTATGCCACTGAGACGAGAACTATCGAGTAGTATCGAGTACTATAGCTCAGCATGTCCAACCTGTGTCATTACTGATTACCGAAGAACAGTACTAGGAGGGAGCATAAGAAAAGAGAACTACAAGCGTCAGCATGTCCAGTCTGTCATTACTGATTAGTAGTGTTGAGCGAACTTGTTTTTTAAGTTCTGCGTCTAAAAGTTTCTTCGATAACCCGAACCCAAACTTTGGACGCAGAAATTAAAACACAAGTTTGCTCAACACTACTGATTACCACAAGACAGTACTAGGAAGGAGCATAAGAGCAGAGAACTACAAGGCTCAGCTCAGTACTGATGGATAGTATAGCAGAGATACTATCCACCAGTACTATCCTCTGGTAATTAATAATGACAGGCTGGACATGCTGAGCCTTGTAGTTCTCTGCCTTTACAGTATATGCCTTCCCAGTACTGTCCTCTGGTAATCAGTAATGACAGGCTGGACATGCTGAGCCTTGTAGTTCTCTGCGAGAACTACAAGGCTCAGCATGTCCAGCCTCAGCAGCCTGTCATTACTGATTACCAGCAATGTCAGTGCAACTAAGGCTCAGCAAAAACAGAACTACAAGTCTGTGTCTGAAACCAGTTACTCACCATTTCCTTTCCTCACAGGCCAGCTCTGTGCCACACACAGCCAAGCCCCGCCCCCTCATGTGACCAGTCCCCTGATCATAATAAAACTCCTGGTTTCTTCGGCCCCTATGCTGTCCTCTGCTGATAAGCTCCGCCCCCTCCCCTGCTGTGATCTGTCCTCCTCCTCAGTATATAATCTGTCTGTGCATGTAAATTACTGCTGATCCCGCTGTACTCACAGAGGCCTGGAGATCCTGTGCAGTGACATCATGCTCAGGCAGCGCAGCAACAGTATGTCTCTGCCCAGCTTTGTTTAAAAGGGACTGCGGTCGCCACAATTTTGTAGTGAGGAAACTAGTGGGCCCCCTAAGGAGCATGGGTCCCGGCACTCGCCCGGGTGCGCTGGGTGCTGACAACGTCCCTGTTGTATATGCATACAATATAAAATGGTGCCATTAGAAAGTACAACTTGTCCCTGGAAAAAAAAAAACAATATACTCCTATCTCATCCTACAAATCAATGTGCTATAAGAAAACACTAAACCGTGGGAATTGAGGTGTATGACATGCCTACACCAGTTCATTAAATAAACCAAACCCAGTCGTGTACTGTACTGAAAGGAAAAAGATGAGGCAGGTTTTCAACAACCAAGTGGATGTAAGAAATTCAATTTATCAATATTATTGACTGGCCTTTTTTTCTTGTATGACATTAGAGAGAATCATCAAACATAACAGCAATGCACTCTTGGTCACTGAGCCTTATAGCATCATTCTTTTGAATAAATGGGAGCTGTTGGTTTGCTCCAAATACTGAATTCTTTAGGTTTATCATGAGCGGTGCTGAATGTTAAGTGCACATGATTAAAAAGGTGCATTAGTATGACGGTTTAATGAATTAACAGAGGCAGGCTGGGGCAGGTGGACACATGCCCCCTGCGCCGGTAAATGTTTAGGGCCGCGTGTTTCTGACTTCGGCCCATGCAATCAATTGTATCTACGTCCACTGGATGCAGATACAATTGAGCATGTGGTAGCGCTGGCAGAACAAGGGAACCACTGGCTCCCTGAGCCACCATTCATCTGCAGAACTGGATGATGAATGCAACACAACTCCAGGTACATTTAAGAGAGATGAGAGACACCCAAGTGTCACGTCAGACCACTCAAAATCATTTACATCAGCGTGGTATGCATGCTAGACGATCTGCAAGGGTTCCTGACTACAGGTGTCATCGTATTGCATGGGCCAGGGAGCATCTACTCTGGACGAGGGACCAGTGGGTCTCAGTGCTGTTCACTGATGAAAGTCAATTCACATTAAGCATAAATTATGTCCACCAACAATGTTGGAGATGTCAAGGAGAGCACTATGCATCACCCACTGTTGTCACAAGATATGACTTTGGTGGTGGTGGTGTTACAGTGTGGGCAGGTGTCTCTAGTCAATACAGAACTGCCCTACACATTGTGAATGGTGCAGTGGCAAGCCCATACTACTTGAATAACATCCTGTCATTGTGCCTCTGCATGAACAACACAGGCTTTCATCTTCATGGATGACAATGCGTCAGCTCATTGAGGTCGCATCATTAGGGAACAGCTGCTGGAGACTGGGTTACCTCAAATGGAGTGGCCTGCACTTTCTCTAGACCTGAATCCGATTGAAAACCTATGGGATCAGCTGAGTCGCCATGTAGAGGCTCGTAACTCTGTACCCGAGAACCTCAATGACCTGAGGGCCGCCCTTCAAGAAGAGTGGGATGCCATGCCTCAGCAGACAATAAGTCGACTTGTGAACAGCATGAGACGTTGTCAAGCTGTAATTGATGCTTAGGGTCACATGACAAGTTATTAAGACACTGACATTTTTGTGGGGGTATACCCACCACTGTTGTTGGCTTTTGTTTCAATAAATAGTTTGAGATGAGGAAATCACCATTGTATGCTTCTACTTAAATGCCCTACTTATATGATATAATATCACTGTAGCGTGAACTTTTTACGTTTTCTATAAATTTCACCTGAAAGCCAAATATCCCTAAGTTTTTGTGAGTAGTGTACATCTGTAACAAATGCATATTTTATACCTTGCACCTGACACATAGTATACCCACAGGGTACTGATACATCAGGTACGAGGTATTATGGATGCAGTGTGTACAACTATATAGTGTATAAAGCAGTGTATTGATATGTCAGGTATGAGGTATAAAAGATGTAGTGGGTACAGATATGTCAGTACACTTATGTATATACTATATATCTGTACACACTGAATGTATTATATGGTATAATACATGCAGTGTGTATAGGTATATATTATATCCAGCAGTGTACTGATATGTGAGGTACGAGGTGTAATTTATACCGCATACCTCACATATCATCAGTACACTGCTGTATATACTATATAGCTGTACACACTATATCTATTATACCCCATACCTCACATATCAGTACACTGCTGTATATACTATATATCTGTACACATTGCATGTATTATAAAAGCATAATAGATGCAGTGGGTACAGATATACAGTATATACAGCAGTGTATTGATATGTGAGATACAAGTTGTAATTTATGCCTCGTACCACACATATCAGTACACTGCTGTATATATTATATATAGGAAACCTAAAACTTCACTTTTAATCAATAATCTAAAAAATAGGATTACTAAACACACCACAAAGAAAAAAACAGAACAGTCTTACCATTGTGAAGATTGTTCAATCGACTGTACCCAACCTGGTAGCTGGCACCACACGCATGGGCGTAGCTATAGGGGGTGCAAAGGTAGCAGTCGCTACCGGGCCCAGGAGCCTGAGGGGGCCCAAAGATCCATGTGTCGCATAAGAAGACACACAAAGCACTGAGGGAAGGGGGGCCCAAGCTGAACTCTTGCACCAGGGCCCAGGAGCCGTTAGCTACGCTTGGTGTCAGAAAGTGTTTGGGTAATGCCGTCAATTAACTAAGGGTATAAGGTGGACGGAGCAGGTGCCAAAAGGGATAACCAGATATAATAGCAGGTGTGTATCCTTTCCCTGTATGGCCTTGTCAGGTCTATTTTACCCTGAAAATCCTAACTAATACAGTGTCATCGCCCTGACAAGAGCAGTCTTGTCCGGAACCTATGTCTATTGAAATAACCCTATGCAGCACTGGGAAAAGGGGAATTCTACTAACTAACTCATACCTAGTCGATGCAGTCTGACTCGGCTCAAGTAGAGATGTTGGAAGTTTTCTAAATCCTAGTACCGACGTGTATTATCATAGTAGAGGCGGCTCACATCAGCAAAACTGCGCTAACACACCTCCTTTATTTGGTGAAGGTTACCCCCCCGTCCCCTCATAATTCTGAGGGGGACTCTACTATGATAATACACGTCGGTACTGGGATTTAGAAAACTTCCAACATCTCTACTTGAGGTGAGTGAGACTGCATCGACTAGGTATGAGTTAGCTAGTAGAATTCCTCTTTTCCCCTAACAGGGCTTATTGGGTTATTTTAACAAGGATAGGTTCCAGACAGGGCCGCTCTTGTCAGGGCGATGACCCTGTATTAGTTAGGATTTTCAGGGTAAAATAGACCTGATAAGGCCATACAGGGAAAGGATACACACCTGGTATCATATCTGGTTTTCCCTTTTTGGCACCTGCTCCGTCCACCCTATACCCTCAGTTAATTGACAGCATTACCCGAATGCTTTCTGACACCAAGCAAACCAACCGTGTGGTGCCAGCTACCAGGTTGGGTACAGTCGATTGAACAATCTTCACAATGGTAAGACTGTTCTGTTTTTTTCTTTGATGTGTGTTTAGTGATCCTATTTTTTAGATTATTGATTAAAAATAAAGTTTTAGGTTTCTTAATTTTTTCCCTTTTCCATATATTTTTGTTATAACCTCGAGGGATCAGTACGAGTGATCTTCATCTCAGATTATTCACACGTTGTTACACAGATTGTTGCATATATTATATATACCCACTGCATGTATTATACCTCTTATCACCTGACCATCAGCAACATTTGACCTGTGATATCATATCTAGAGATGAGTGAATTGAAGTTGACGAAGTGGAATTCGATCCGAATTTCAGGAAATATTCGATTCACACTGAAGCCGAATTTCCTCACTCTTCGTGGTAACGAATCGCATTTTTCCTAAAATGGTTGCTGTAAATGTTAGGACATGGAGCTAAGAAATCTGGGAACGAGGGATCACCCACAATGCCATGCATGCAGCCTATCAGCATCCAGAAAGCCCCTGTGATGTCACAGCCCTATAAGTAGCCTCAGCCATCTTGGATTCTGCCATTTTCCAGTGTACTTGTGTCCAGTGCAGGGGGAGACACCAGCAGGCACTAGGGACAGTGCTAGGAAAGACTTTATTGTGCTGAAAAATCGATTTAGAAGTTCAGGGAAAGATTATTCAAGGTGTAAGGAAAGGATAGGGATGCATCATCCACACTCTAAAACGAGAACAGGGTGCACTAGGAGAGTGACAGCCTGAGTAATAGGAGTGATTCTATTACACCTGGCTGCACAAATTGTGGATCCAAATTGCTGTTATACTGCTGCTTTTAGGTTGTTTGCACTATATGATAGTTCAGTAATTCCAGCAAACCTTGCTTGTTATTGGTGTGCAAGTGCTTTGTGATACCGCCATTTACGTGGTGTATTAATAGGAAATATACGTACGTCTTATTAGCCGTTCTGCGTTGACCAGTGGCACAGACCCAATTTCATGCAGTCAGAGCTCCACCACCTCAGCCGAAGAGAGCTGTCTGTCCTTCCCATCATCTGCAGGTCCTGATGCTCCTGCTCCTCATCCTCCTACTCCTTGTCAGTCATTCTGTCAGCAATCGATCACCAAAGCAATTGCCAAGAGAAAACAGTATGCGTGCACTCATCCAACGGCGCCAAATCTGAACATGCTCCTGGCCAAGTTGCTGGTGCTGCAGTGCCTCCCTTTCCAAGTGGTTGACTCTGCAACTTTCAGAGATGGCTTCTGCCGAGCCGAGGTGAAGAGTGCCACTCTGTCATTTCTTTGCGGAAAAAGCCAGTACCAGTAGAACAGAAGGTGGGCCAGTCCTTGAGCCTGTCTGTGTCTGCCCACGGCAGTGCCGACGGGTGGAGCTGTAAATAATGTCAAGGACAATACATGACCTTTACAGCCAACTAGGTAAATGTGGTTCCTGCCCAGCCACACCAGCAACTTAGCCAGGTGACGCCGCTTCTGCCTCCACGTTCTTAATCCGTTGGTCTAAGTGAACCCCTCGATCTTCACAGTACCCCTGATGGTGGGGACAGACTTTCCCAAGGGGAACACCAGGTTGCTACCTCTTGAGGAGGATAGGCACAACCCCCCCCCCCCCACCGCCGCCGCTGCCCCAGTGGCGGATCTGGGGCCTGTCTCGGGAGGGGCACTTCCCCGGGCAATAGGAGATTATGGGGTCCCTTTGTCCCCGCCCACCCTCAAGCCACACCCACACACAGCCTCACCCATATATTGCACCCATACCTCTTACATCCAGTGATGCCTCCTTTGTTGTAGATGTTCTTTTTGTTGATCTTCTCCATTCAGACCAGACCACCATGATGAATTCTTTCAACCATCTATCATCTATACAGAGTTTGTCAGACAGACAGACATCTTAGTTTCCTACTTTTCCTCCCACCTTCTCAACATCACATCATGCACCCCCAATACTAAGACGCTGTGCCCTCCAAAACTATACTGTAGAAACAGATAAACTCCCTGAAAAATATTAGTTACACACAGATAGCGCTCCCTTCAATAATTATTGGAACACAATGCTATAAAAAAATAACTGGGTGAGTGACTGTAGTATAGAGTCAGACAGACTACTGGGCAAGTGGGCAGTGGCAGACTAGCAGTGGCTCCCGCGCTCCTCTGTTCCCAACTTCCTGCCGGACCTGCAATGCTGATAACTTTGTGACGTCACGTAAGCGCGCAGTGTGATGCGGACATGCTGCCAGGCCCTGCCCCCTGCCATTGGTACTTAAAGTGACCATGAGGAAAACACAATATACAGACTGTAGGTCTGGTAGCTTAAACAACCACGATGGGTTTGAGCATAACAAAAAACGTGGTAAATGGGAGGTACTCAGGACAATAGAAATGTACCTTTTGGATGCAAAACAAGTAGACGGCGGCACCATATCAAAAATAACCATTGGTCCTACCTTATCGATGTCAATATTGGCAGTATGGGAATAGATGTATATTTCATATGGTGCACTTGTTTTGCATCCAAAAGTTACATTTCTATTGTCCTGAGTACTTATTGTATGTTTGGCATCTATCTATGCCTTTAGGTTTTTGTTCTATTGAAGGGATTGTATTTTAAGTGACTTTGAGTAAAAGTTATGTTTTAACTCCTCCCATTTACCACTTAAAGTGACCATGCCTGAGCCGTCCCATCATCCATACCAACAAAAAAGGGGGACTTCTGGCCGTCCGTCCTGGCCTTGCGCCGGACCAGGAGTCTAAAAACCAGACTGGCAGACCTAAAACCGGATGTCTGGCCACCTTAAGAGCAGCAGTGGCAGAGAGACTGAGGCCAGCAGCAGCCATTTCAGTTAGATTAAAGTCAAAGCTGCAGAGTGGCTGTAATCTGACTAAAATGGCTTCTGCTGGCCTCAGTGAGTCTCTCTGACACTGCAGAGAGACCTCATATCAACCAACTCAGCCCCCATCAGACCTCACATCAGCCCACTCAGCCCCCCATCAGACCCCCAATCAGCCCGCTCAGCCCCCATCAGACCTCATATCAGCCCACTCAGCCCCCATCAGACCTCATATCAGCCCACTCAGCCCCCATCAGACCTCATATCAGCCCACTCAGCCCCCATCAGACCTCATATCAGCTCAATCAGCCCCCATTAGACCTCATATCAGCGCAAAGACCCCCACTTAGCCCCTATCAGACCTCAGATCAGCCCAAAGACCCCATCAGACCTCAGATCAGCCCAAAGACCCCCATCAGACCCCCACTCAGCCCCCATCAGACCTCAGATCAGCCCAAAGACCCCCAGTCAGCCCCCATCAGACCTCAAATCAGCCCAGACCCCCATCAGACCCCCACTCAGCCCCCATCAGTCCTCAGATCAGCCCCCCATCAGACCCCCAATCAGCCCGCTCAGCCCCCATCAGACCTCATATCAGCCCACTCAGCCCCTATCAGACCTCATATCAGCCCAAAGACCCCCACTCAGCCCACATCAGACCTCAGATCAGCCCAAAGAGCCCCATCAGACCCCCAGTCAGCCCCCATCAGACCTCAGTTCATCCCAAAGACCCCACTCAGCCCCCATCAGACCTCAGATCAGCCCAAAGAACCCCATCACATCAGACCCCCACTCAGCCCCTATCAGACCTCAGATCAGCCCAAAGACCCCCAGACCCAGTCAGCCCGCCCCCATCAGACCTCAGATCAGCCGAAAGACCCCCATCAGACTCCCACTCAGCCCCCATCGGCTCAGATTAATAATCAGGGCCCAAGCCAGGCCATAAAACATACTTACCTGTTCTGCCCCACAGCTACACTTCCTCTCCGGGCCTGGCAGAGGTCGAGCTCCTCTCTGTCTTCCCGCCCATCAGGTGACAGTGCAGCGTCAGGTCATAGTGCGCGCACTACGTCCTGACGCTGTACGAGCTCAGGACAGTGAAGCGCCGGCCGGGGAGGGTAAGAATACTGAGTCTGCAGGGGCCAGGGGTCCACAGGCGGCCAGGCCCACTGAAGTGCCGGGCTCGGTCGCAACTGCAGCCCCTGTATGTAAGCGCCTGTCTTTTACAAGGACAGGAGCCACTATGATCAAGCGAGCAGGATCTACAATGTACTGGGGCTCCTCCTGCTGGTCGGAGAAGTCAAATGACCGAGACAGAGCATCCGCCTTGATGTTCTTCTCGGAAATCAAAACGGTAAAAGAAGAGTGTCCATCTGGCTTGGCAAGGGTTCAGATGCTGGGCCGTCTGCAGATATGTAAGGTTCTTGTGGTCAGTGAAGATTATCACTGGACGATGGGCCCCCTCTAATAGATAACGCCACTCCTCCAAGACACTTTTTACGGCCAGAAGCTCGGAGATGTAAGAAATGAAAAATTTGGGATGAACTGACGATAGAAATGAGCAAATCCAAGGAAGCGCTGTATAGCATGAAGACCCTTTGGCAGGGCCAGTCCATTACTGCATTACATTTTTCAGGATCCATCTGCAACCCGGCATCTGAGATTATGTATCTAAGGAACGGAAAGGTAGATTTTTAAAGGATGCATTTCTCGAGTTGTATTCTAACATCCGATACTGACAAATCATAAATTATTAAATATGTGTGGTACCACACAAGAAATCAACAACAAAGCAAAAACACACATGATATAATTACATTTTATTGGTAGAAATACGCACAACACAAACTGAACATCATAAAATATAGCAGCAAATACATAAAGTGCCATAACAGGAAAAAACTCCCATACAGGTTGACTGGCCAGATATCATAACTCAACTGTGGATGTGATTATACAAACAATATGTGAATTACACAAACCAAACTTAGCAATAATAGTAAATCCACAGTATACTTCTACATCAGTATATCCATCTTACAGGATGACCAAGTTTGAAACACTCACATGGTTAGCCCCAAACACACAAAGGCAATACATAAATCTCAATAAATGTAGAAGGAAATCAAATACTGACAAGGACCTGGAGGGAGAAACCACCCCGACGCGCGTTTCGCCTCACTTCCTTGCCACCAAGGTGATCAGGTCATTAACAGTAGACAGACGGTTGCGACAAGCTAATTAATCCTTTATCTGATCAGAAATGCCCTCCCAGAACAACGCCAGTTGAGTGTCATTGTTCCATGCAAGTTTAACAGCTGGGATACGAAACTGGATGGCGTACTGACCCACAGACGAGGAACCCTGTCGTAGACGCAGCAGAGCTGATGCAGCGGAGGACGTGCGGCGGGGCTCTTCAAAGACCCGCTGAAAGGTAGCCAGAAAAGACTGCAGGTTTCTAGACCTCCATGTTCCCAAATAGGATTTGCCCAAGCAAGGGCCTCATCAGACAGTAGGGACACAACGAAGGCAACCTTTGATCGCTCAGTGGGAAAATTCTGCCCATGCAACTCAAAGTGGATCAGACACTGGTTCAGGAATCCACAACAGGTTTTTGGATGTCCACCATAGCGTGAGGGCAGCGGGAGTTGCACACCAGCGGCACACAAATCTGGATTCACCGGTGTGGGAATTGCAGGAGTAGTAGCGACTGGTGACCCTGTAGAAGATGGAGAAGAGATAGCATCCAGATGAGCAGCAACATTTTGCATGAACTGCATCATGACATCCTGACGTTCGCTCTGACGCCTCACTTCATGTAATAATTCCTGAACGACAGGCTTGGGGTGACCAGCGAGGTCCATGACCTCAGTGTACTGTCAGGAACCAGCGGGTGTGAACCCACTGTGCCACGTGTCCTACCTCCTCTAAGAGGGAGGTATGGGATCTGCACACCTTGTGTGGGGTGGGTGCTCATAGAGAATTAGAACAGTTGTAGGTAGAAATCTATGGCACACCACACAATGAGATATTTAAAGTTGTATTTTTAATTTATAGATGTGTAAATATCTTCTTTACAACATTTTAGTCTTATTCCATATCCAGATTTTACATATTACTATAACATAGGGTCAAATTACAGTGGTCCCGACGTTTCGGTCAATTGTGACCTTTATCAAGGGATCTGGAAGAACATAATGAAAAAATGTAAATTTATATTTTTTCATTATGTTCCTCCAGATCCCTTGATAAAGGTCACAATTGACCGAAACGTCGGGACCACTGTAATTTGACCCTATGCTATAGTAATATGTAAAATCTGGATATGGAATAAGACTAAAATGTTGTAAAGAAGATATTTACACATCTATGAATAAAATAAAAATACAACTTTAAATATCTCATTGTGTGGTGTGCTATATATTTATACCTACAACTACCTCCTCTAAGGGCGTTGTCTAAGTGAACCCCTCGATCTTCACAGTACCCTGATGGTGAGAATAGACTTTCCCAAGAAGAACACCGGGTCGCTACCTCTTGAGGAGGATAGGCACACGAGGCAGGTGGTCCAGGTGGACCAGGAGGTACCTGAGAAAGGTACCAGAGGTACAGGCGCTGTCAGCAGGCTTAGTCGTTACCATGAGCAACAGTTGAGGACTGAAGGATGAGGTAGAGGCAAAGTCAGACAGGCAACAGGAGAGTCAAGGCAAGCAGACAGGGATCAAACAGGTAGTAGAGTCCAGGAACACAAGCATGGGTCAGTTACACAGGAACACAAGCGGATATCAGGAACCTTAGCAAGACACTTGACACTGAGGCATCTGGGAAGGGGGCTGAGCCACTTATATATGTGCAGGAGAGCTAGGATTGGTTGGCGAGGTCACGTGATCCAACCCATAAAACACAGGAAGTGAGGCGTGTAGGCCCTTAAGGAAATGCTTTAGGAAACAAGCAGCAAGCATTCTGTGGCCAGGGCTGAAAGGAAACACTGGCAGCAGATCACTGCTGAACACGGCGCCCGGGACCACGGCGATAAGAAGGGGAACAGCGGCGCACAGCAGCCGCTGTTACACTCATGCTCCACCGTGCCCTCAGCCTCCACTGCAGGGATAATTCACAATGCTTCTCCAGCATACCACATGTGCAGGGCACGGCGGTGTCATGCTGTTCTGCAACTAGTTTGCCTGGGCAAACAGAGTCACACAGGGGAGGAACTTCTCCATGTCCCTTATCAAGAAATCGAATCCTGGCTTTCTTCTCGACAACTCAAAATCGGAACCATAGTGACCGACAACGGGAAGAACATGGTGTCAATGCTGTGTCAAAGAAGGGCTGAGCCATGCGCACTGCATGGCACACTTGTTCAATCTGGTTGGAAAGGGGTTTCTGAAGTCTTCACCCCATCTGCAAGACATCCTGAAAATGGCCATGAAACTTTGCATGCACTTCAGCCACCTTTACACCGCAAAGCACACCCTCCTTTAGCTGCAGCGGTAGAACTGCATCCCCCAACATAGACTGATATGAGATCCGTTGGAATTCAACCCTCCATATGTTGGACAGGTACTCCCCTGTGTAACTCCGATGTTAGCCAGCAGCGTGACACCCGCCATTTGCTCGGGCCTTTTGAGGAGGCCACATTATTTGTCAGTCACCAGGACTACGGGATGAACAACGTCATTCCACTGATTTATGTCCTGGAGCAGATGCTGCTAAATCTGGCTGGCCAGGGGACAGGAGACATGGCGACTACATCTTGCGGCCACATGAGCCCTGTGGGGGCTGAACTAGAGGAGGAGGAGGAGGAGGACATTCGAGCAAAAGCAATGCATAGAGAAATGGGTGGTTTTCTAAACAGGTGACAGGAGGAGCAGGAGCAGCCGGAGGAACTAAAGGGCGATGAGGAAGACGAGGCAGATGATCCAGACACACCGTGGCATTATACAGTGGAGATGGAGGCAGGGAGTCCCTCCGAGTCACTTGCACAAATGGCCCAATGCATGCTAAGTGGCTGGCACAGTGAAAGCCGAATTGTCACCATTCGGCAGAGAGTTCACTACTAGCTCTCCACCATGTTAGACCATCGCTACTGGTCCACAATGGGGGCCTTTTTTACACCCACTGAGAGGAAGGACAAACTGAACTACTATCGAGACATCCTATGTCAAACTCGATTTGTGGCCCCAACTGCCAAGTTTGCCCTGGACAAGCTTTTCTGCCCGGCCAGCAGTGTGGAATCAGCGGGTGTTTAGTGCTGCAGGGGCCATAGTTACACCAAGGAGAACTCGCCTGTTCACCCAAAATGTCGAGAAACTGACCTTTGTGAAGATGAATCAGGCGTAGATCAGCCAGGACTTCCACATATCAGTGCCTGATGCATCAGACTAGATCATCCATGTTGCCACACCTAAACTTTGTCAAAAGAGACCTGTTTCTTCTGGCTACCTGCCTCAGCTACTATTCTGATGCTGCCACCCACCTGATATGCCACACACCTGCTGCCAGGTGACTCTACTGCCACTAAATATCTTCAGCTAGTACTGGTATAGCCCCCCCCCCCCCCCCACACACACACACACACACATACCCCTCACCACTATGTCACTGGGCCCCTCAGTGGTCTCCTCATGCTGCTGCCAGACCACCACTATGTCACTGGGCCACTCTGTGGTCTCCTCATGCTGCTGCCACCTCACCACTCTGTGGTCACCTCATGCTGCTGCCAGCTAACCACTCTGTCACTGGGCCCCTCTGTGGTCTCCACATGCTGCTGCCAGCTAACCACTCTGTCACTGGCCTACTCTATGAACTTCTCATCTTGTTCCCACCCTCCCCACTCCATGAAGGGGCCACTATTTTGCCTTTTTGGTTTGGTTGACATCATTATTTATTTGACCCTTCTTCTGATCTGAATGCACAATGGATCCTGTCTATGTACAGTAGTAGCTGTAAGGCCTGTATTATAAGGTCCCTATTTTGCATCATGATTTGGAAGCCAAAAGCAGGAGTGGGTTCAAAACACAGAAGACATGCAAATATTCCATTCACGTGTCATCTCAGTTTTAGTTCCATTCCTGTTTTGTTTTTTGGCTTTAGCAATACTGATGGATTACTGACCAAATGCTGACCGAGTGAAGGCGGATGCTCAACAGTCATAATCACTTTTGTGGGGGTTATTGTTCTGATGGTTTAGAGGAAGGGCAAACAAATCAGTGACTTCAACACAAACTTACTGCTGACACCCTCTCCAGTCTGTCAGGTGGCCTCTACTTGTATAAGCTTTTTATAGAACAGGTTCTGTAGAAATCTTTGTGGAAACAGCTGACAACGGTGTAAAAGGAATGTGCTCTTTCATGCTATAGTAGAATCTTGGGCCTCTGGACAGTTCTTTATACCTGGCGCTAACATAGGCCTGTAAGGCTGAGTTCACAGTTTAGTTATTTGGTCAGTTTTGGCCACGTAACTGCCCAAATAAGTGAAGTATGCAGTGATTCTAAGAGCAAAGCCTGTCATCTGCGTCTCATACTGACTCATAGTATTGTTTCACTACCACAGCAGACTCCCTATGCGTGTTTCTGCAAGGCACAGTGTTCTACACCACTATACAGGCTCTCTGCAGCCAGGAAATAGCTGTTTTTTGACATGATTCGCTACGAATAAATTCGGATCGAATCTTTTTGGAAAATTCTATGAACCGACCAAATCGAATTTTTTAGAAATTCACTCATAATCACATCTTCTGTTACCCACTGCATTCTAGCTTCTACCAAGTATTAGAATACAGTGTGTGTACACTGTATTCAGTATTCACCAGGTGACCCAGTATAGCCCAGGATTAACTCTAAATTATTACACACAAGAGTGGCAAAATAGCCACAAAAAATCCTGTTTCCGGCTTAAAATACACTGTATTCAGGGGGCACAGCAAAGAGGCACTATACATAAAGGCGGCATATATAGGAGGCACATTAAGGGGGCATATATAAGAGGCAGTATACATAAGAGGCAGTGAACTTGGTTCTGGTGCTATATTTGACTTATAGGCTTGGTTCTGGTGCTATGTAATTGGAGTAAAGATAAGCAAATTTCTTAAAATTCATTTAGTTCCAGATCATCAAAGAAATTAGATTTGGGTACAAATCCATTCAACCCGAATAGAATGTACTTTTTATGGCTGAGGGAGGGAGAGGAGGAGAGATGGAGAGATAGTGATATCTAAGCCTCTGATGTCACCAGATGTAAAGTAGCTTTCCTATAAGTAAATATTCAACCTTTTAAACAGGCATCAAAGCATAACTTGGATAATAGCTAAGCCAGAGCAGAGCGATGACAACTAACTTAGCCAAGTAAGAGTCAACTAGCTAAGCCAGTTCTCTCCATTCTGCACTGATGAGGGGTAATCATCCCACAAAAAGCTGTCTGCAGATGAGATGCTGGTTTAGCTATTATTCAAGTCATGTTTCAAGGCCTGTTTAAAAGATTGACCACTGACTTATAGGATAGATGCCTTACATCTGAAGGCATCAAAGGCTTAGCTCTCGCTCTCTTTCTTCTCTCTCTGTTTGCCCAAACTTTTCTGGAAGAAATTTTGATTCTTATGAATAGGAATTTTTTCGAAAGAATTGGGGCCAGATTTTGATTTGGTTAAATCAATTCGCTCAATTCCAAACTAGAGTGATCTCTCTATACAAAGTATTATGTTTAAAGGGGTTGTGCAAACTATCATAAGTAATGGCCTATCCTCCTTGCGGATCTCTGTTCAGCAGAAGGCATCAAAACTATGTTCGTTCATATGGAAGAAGCTGGTTACTGCAGCACTGCTCTCATTCACTTCAGTGGGAGCAACTCAGCTGTAACCAGGTCTGTCCCACTGCATAACAGGCAGAGCTGTGTAGTTCCAGCATCGTGTTCTGGCAATAAGGTAACTGCAGAACAGCTGATTGGCAGGGTTGCAGGATGTTGGACGCCCTTGATCTTCCTCTCATCCCCTAAATTCAATATTGATGGCCTATCCTGAGGATAGGCAATCATTTGTAAAAGACTGGGCAAACCCTTTAAAGTTCAACAAATAAAGTTCAACCTTTGATGAATTTAGCACAAAATATGGTATACCTAGACACAAGAACAACTGACTTCTAAAATTCCCCTCATAAAAAATTCTCTCCTGTGTGCTCCTCTTATGTCTAACTTGTAGATAGCCTAGCTGACAGTTTTAATATTAGCAGAGGAGAAGGCATAACTTTACAATGTGTCAGAAAGCATATGAGACGGAAGTTGACATTAGTAAAGTGTTCAATGATATAGACCTCTCATTGGATTGAGGATAGATAAAAAATTGTCAAAAGGTAGAGCTTCTTAATCCTTAAGTTTCCATTCAAATTTGTATAAATGAATAGTACAGGCATATATAAGAAACTCTAATATATCTGTGATGCAGTTACCAGATGTTACATGATTGAAACCCCCTTGTTGTATCACACCAGCTTACTTGACAGAAACCAATTTGCGATGTCACAGTTGTTCACCTAAAACACAGTTATGATGTCACAGGAGCTTTCCTGATGGAAACCTTCTTGTGAGTCACAGGAGGGTACTTAACAGAAGCATGGTGTGATTTCACAGGAGCTTCCCTGACATAATCACTCTTGTGATATCCGAGTAGTTTACCCATAGTGAACACTATCAGAGGACCTCTGTGCAGGAAATGTATTTTGCACAAATTCTAGTGTCTACAGCAGAATATAAATGGGGTCTAGATACCAAGGTGTAGGAGACATTCTGCTAATATACCTTTATGTTGTATTCATGTCCCAGTTCCTCTTTCCCCGATATCTACCATTGAGGACAGTCTGGAGGTCTCCATATCAGCAGATCCTGTCAAAATTTTCAAGTTCAGACAATGTTTATCCAATGTACATGGTCAACTTGAATTTTTCCTAATATTGGCTGCATTTCTCTGAATTTCCTAAATGTTTCTCACATATCCAGTATGCTGGTAAACCTGGAAGCCTCATTGACTGAAAAGGCTCTATAGAAAAATTCCCCAGAAGGGCTTTTAAAGATGCTATGAAAATAGCCCCATTCCTTTGAAGACTTCTAAGAAGCAAAAATGCAGCAGTGGAGAAGAGGAGCGTTTCTTCAGCTGCCTGCGGGTATTCTGAGTTACTGCATCCCTGTGCACCCATCCAGTGAACAATAAAATTATTCGCCTTGACAATTCCATCTGTCAGCTATTGGGGCAATGTCCTTTTAATAATATACATGTACATTTTCAGCTCCACTGGGTTGGAGTCTGATAACACAAGATGGTCAGGACCCAGCAATAAAAACCGAGCATTAAATATTTTTATAAAGCTAAATTTCCCCATTGTTACATTGTTGCCGATCATTTCTCCAAATGACAGTTCAGGTTAACTTAAATTAAGCAGCCTTATATGTATAGTAGATGACTTTTGGCATTCACTAGTCCTTTTAATTTATTTATCAGCTTCATTAAGTAATAATGAGCATCTGGAAGGCAACTGTACTTTAAGGGGTTGTCTCATCTAAGCAGTTCATGGTCGAAATGGGAATAATCCACAGTAAGCACCAGCCAGGCACTCCTGAGTTACGGAAACAGCAAAGATTGCTGTGCTATGCTGTTTGCACAGCTCCTATTTACAGCTATGGGAGTTATAGAAACAGTGGAGTGCCAGCAACTTGGCTGTTTTCCAAACTCCAGGCTCCCCAGGCCGTTGCTTAGTGTAGGTTATTCCCATCTTGACCACGAAATGTCAATATAGGACGACCTCTCAGGCATTCAGACAGTACCAAACGACCCATGCCATGCCGTCTAGTGTTCCTTTATCATTACCATTTAAAGGGAACCTATCACCATGAAATGCAGTGTAATCTGCAGGCAGCACATTCTAGAGAGCAGATTGATTTATAGTTTTGTGGGAAAAGATCCAGTAAACTGTGTAATAAATACATTCAAATCTCTGCTCTTTCTAAGCTCAATAGCCAAGCGGGTGGACTTATCAGTAATTAACAGTCTTCCCTGTATACTGTGCATACGCAGATATCTGTCAATCACTGATAAGACCACCCATTTGGCTACCACTCACTTCTCACAGAAGTCTAAAACAATCTCATCAGCTCCCCCTGTCCTATAACATGCTGCTTGCAGATTGCAATGCATTTCACAGTGACAGATTCCCTGTAAAACTCCTTAATTAATTCTATTTGGCTATATGTGTAAGACAGTGGGTATGGACCCACTGTGCCAACTATGCAATTTAACTTTGGACTAAACCAAAGGGCATTGTCCTGGTGGTTCATTGGAATTCACCCTTTAATCACAGAACAAGGATCAGGAGTCAGAGACACCAGTGCAAAGCACCAAGGGATCAGGCAAAAAAAGCATAGTCTCAGTATGTGCTTATCAGGGCAGGTGGAGTATGTGCTTATTCCAGATAGCAATTCCAAGGTTGGGGCAGGCTGAGTAAGGTTGTACTCCAAATATTAATTTGGATTGGAAAAATCAGGGCAGGCTGAGTATGTGCTTATTCCAGATAGCAATTCCAAGGTTGGAGCAGGCTGAGTAAATTTGTAATCCAAATATCAATTCTAAGTTCTGGCCAGCAGCAAGGAGCAGAATTGATATTCAGGTAAAGTATGGTACATGGGTAGTCAGACAAGCGATCACACTTTTGCTGGTTACTAGACACTAGAAAACCCAAAGCTCAGGCCAGGAGGTGGATCCACAGCCCAGCTAAATAGGGAGGCTGATCAGCACTTAGTCAGCAGCTGGACATGGAGCAACAAAGGGAAGAATTAACTTTATCAGGACTGTAAGGAAGTTCACTGAGCACTAGTCCCAATTTACACAGGGTGAGTGGAGCGATGCCCACCAGGGGAAGCAGGACAACCAGGGCCGTCTTTAACATGGGGCAAAAGGGGCACCTGCTCCGGGCCCAGTTGTTCCTGGGGGGCCCAAGGCAGGTGCCTCTTGATCTCCTCTGACCACTGCAGACAATTTCAATTACATTGAGTGGCCGTCCACCACAGATATCAGGCTGTCAGCACAGGGAGGGTGCTGCCATGCCTGCCTGCGTGCCGCTACTTCAGAGCGAACTGTGAGAGTAAAAGTTGTGGGAGAAAGGACCTTCCATGACATCATCACCATGTGACCAGTAACATAGCAATATTACTAGTCACATAGCTATGAGGTAATCAAAGGTCCTTTTCTTCTTCCAGGACTCTGTGTTGTAGGAGAAGGGTAGGTCACGTGGGTACAGGCACTGGCCGACTGTCTGCAGAGGAGGAAGATCAGGGATGGCTGCTCAGCAGTGTCTGTAGAGGGGAGAGAGTCTGTCAGCACTGGAGAGGTACCGTGGATGTGACTACTGGAGAGGGGCTGAGGATTGTATGCTGTGAGATTATATACTGGGGGGGGGGGTTCTTTATGGGATTATATACTGGGGGGGCTGCTGTATGGGATTATATACTGGGGGGGCTGCTGTATGGGATTATATACTGGGGGGCTGCTGTATGAGATTATATACTGGAGGGTGCTATATACTATAGGGTGCTATACTGTGGGGTGCTGGGGTACACTGTAACGCTAGGGTGAGCCGAGCCCCGGTCTCCTTCCTGAACTGCAGAGTGGTGCCCACCTCCAGCCCTGAGCCCAGCTGCCCAGAGCACTGATCCTAAGCTTGCTGGAGTCTCAGAACTGTAAGGATTTACAGTCATTCACTGTAAGCGCTATATTATATATGGTGTTGGAGGGCGTGATTGCATGCTAGGGCGTGGGAAGGCGGGATCCAGGAGGCCCAAGTAAATTCTCGCCCAGGGTCCAATCAATATTAAAGACGGCCCTGAGGACAACAGCGGACACATGCTGCCAGCATAACAATGTGTTTCTATATTCTGTTCTATTTAGACTTTTCTAGTTTCTCATTCACTACACAGGCACCAACGGTAATCTCAAACAAACCAATTACAGGGGAAAATATAAAAGAGAAGTGAAAACCTGACTTCAGTGGAAGCTACATAAATCTATATGCCATAAGGTCAATCTACTGCTAGCTGCAGAAGTCAGACCTTATGTATCTCTATGGTGATGTGAACACAAGCAGAGGATTTGGAGCTTTATAACAGAAAAGGAGCTCTGGTCTTTATAAATAGATTTTAAGAAATGAATTGGAAGAAAATGTTAACAATGGCCGACTGGAGAAATAAACCCATCCGGTCACCAACGCATTTCACTTGGGGATAATTCAGGGTGCGGAGTCTCAGAATTTTCCCCAGGTTGCTCCCCCTGGAGTTGACTTCAACAAGAAAAGCAGGAGTTCCAAGATACCAAGTCAGTAGGTGGGAATTGCAGTCAGGCGGAGCAAAGGGAGTTTAGCTGTGAGCAGACAACAGGCAGAGGTCATAATGGACAGAAGAACATCTGTAAAAAAGCGAGTCATAACTGTAGGCTGCAGGAACAAATGTTCAGGTCCACAGTGATGTGGGAAGACACTTAGAAAGACTAGAGAATTTGGGCAATGATTGGAGAAAGGACTGTGAGGCAGAACACGGCAGACTGGTTAGAAACAGGAGAACAGCAGCAGGCAGGAGTAGAATGAGGAGCAGCTAAAGTGAGCAGTCCCACATTGGGACTAAAATACTGGATATAAAACAAGATTATAGTCCTAGCTGACACTTCACTGGAACACCAGTAAGGTACTCATTAGCCCCTTTACTGACCTAGACCAAGATAAATAATATAAACCAATCACTGGCATAAGGTGAAAATATTCAATCGCTACAACAGTAATCTAATATATAAAGCTGAGTGCAGGGGCATAGCTAAAAGCTCATGGGCCCTGGTGTAAGAGTTCAGCTTGGGCCCCCCTTCCATCAGTGCCTTCTGGCCAGGGGCAGGGAAGCACACAACCTTTGTGCTTCCTAAGGCAAAAATTTCGAGGTCACTGTTAAAGGGGCGGGCTGCTGTGGAGGTCACTAGAGTTCACTGATGCTGTGGAGGTCACTGTTACAGCAGCGGGCGCTGTAAAGGTCTCTGTTAAGGGGACAGGGAACTGTGGTGGTCACAAATAAGGTACGGTTCGATATGGAGGCCAGTGTTAAGGGGCGGGGTGCTGTAGAGGTCACTGTTAAGGGTGTGGGGGTTGTGGAAGTCACATTTTAAGGGAACAGAGCTCTGTAGAGGTCACTGTTAAGGGGGCGAGTTATTGTGGAAATCACTGTTAACAAGACGGGGTACTGTGGAGGTCACTAATAAAGGTGTGCCCATTGTGGAGGTCACTGTTAAAGGGGAGGGAGCTGTAGATGTTACTGTTAAGGGGGCAGGCCGCTGTGGAGGTCACTGTTAAAGGGGCGAGGTACTCTAAATGTCATTGTTATAGTGGATACTGTCGATATCTTTTAACGACACACACAAACATTAAATGAAATAGATTAAATATACCCGTGCGAAGTCAGGTCCTTCTGCTAGTTATCTCAATAAAATCCAAATCTTTATTGGTACAAAATACACGCAAACCAATATTAAAAACAAAAAAAAAAAAAAGTTCAGATC
Source organism: Bufotes viridis (assembly GCA_033119425.1). Classification (NCBI taxonomy): domain Eukaryota; kingdom Metazoa; phylum Chordata; class Amphibia; order Anura; family Bufonidae; genus Bufotes; species Bufotes viridis. Next base: position 164,390,236 of record CM065589.1, on the reverse strand, counting down.
ACCACTATTTATTTCCATTATTCTGCTCCATTCTAGCAGACCTTTTCCATTAGTTTAAACAGAATATCCGATGCAGGTGTACTGTGAACATACCCTTACTCTGGCTATAAGTACATATGTATGTTCTTTTGTGTACTGTATAGTGATGTCCCGAACTATTCGCCGGCGAACAGTTCCCGGTGAACATCGCTTGTTCGCGTTCGCCGCGGCGGGCGAACATATGCGGTGTTCGGTCCGCCCCCTATTCATCATCATTGAGCAAACTTTGACCCTGTACCTCACAGTCAGCAGACACATTCCAGCCAATCAGCACCCTCCCTCCCACACCTTCCCACCTCCTATAAAAACGGCAGCCATTATAGATTCAGTTTGAAGCTGCATGTTAGTGTGAGCAGGGAGACTGCAGCTGCTGCTGTGCTGATGATTCTGAATTCATAGGGAAAGCGTTAGCTAGGCCAGTGTTCTGTGTCCGCAGACTCATCTGCTGTAAGGACAGCGTCACAGCACCCCAAAAAGCCCTTTTTAGGGCTGCTACATTAGTCTGCTTTATTTTTTTTTCTCCATATATATATTGCAGTTGCCTGTCCTGCCCGTGTGTGAGAGGCTGCAGGCCCACAGACTGTAGTGTGCCCACTGCCAGTGCCCACCACTCATACCGTGTGGCACAGGACTTTGCATAAAAAAAGGCATTTAATTTTTACACTTTAATCTAATTTCAGTTGCCTGCCTGCTGCCAGTGTGTGTCAGGCCCACTTCCACTGACTGTAGTGTGCCCACTGCCAGTGCCCACCACTCATACCGGGTGGCACAGTAGCTTGCCGATAAATAAGGCATTTAATTTTTATCCTTTAATCTAAGGTTAGTTGCCTGCCAGTGTGTGTCAGGCCCACTTCCACTGACTGTAGTGTGCCCACTGCCAGTGCCCACCACTCATACCGGGTGGCACAGTAGCTTGCCGATAAATAAGGCATTTAATTTTTACCCTTTAATCTAAGGTTAGTTGCCTGCCAGTGTGTGTCAGGCCCACTTCCACAGACTGTAGTGTACCCACTGCCAGTGCCCACCACTCATCCCGGGTGGCAGAGTACCTTGCACGCATAATACCACTAATCCCCAAAAAAATGACAGGCAGAGGCAGGCCACCCCGCAGGGGCCGTCGTGGTGCTGTGATTCCCTTTGGCCCTAGAATAATGCCCAGTGTTCAGAGGCCACATACCCTGAACTCGAAAAGTTCTGAGGACATAGTTGACTGGCTTACACAGGACACCCAATCTTCTACAGCTTCCGCTCGGAACCTTGACGCACCATCCTCCTCCAGCTCAGCTTCGGACACCTTTCAAGTTACCACTCGCCCGCCCGCCGCCACCACCAACACTAGCACCACAGCCGCTTCATTTGATCTGTCAGAGGATTTATTTACACATCAGTTAGAAGAAATGAGTGATGCGCAACCATTATTGCCAGAGGATGTAGATAACAGGGATATGTCTTAGTCAGGCAGCATTACACACATGGACGTACGGTGTGATGATGATGATGATGTTGTACCCGCTGCTGCTTCCTTTGCTGAGTTGTCAGATACAAGTGAAGCGGTTGATGATGACGATGTGTCCGTGGATGTCACGTGGGTGCCTGCTCGAAGAAAAGAAGAACAGGAGGAAAGTTCAGATGGGGAGACAGAGAGGAGGAGGAGACGAGTTGGAAGCAGGGGGAGGTCGTCGCAAGGAGCTAGTGGCACAGTCAAACAGCATCTATCTGCACCCGGGGCCAATCAACGCATGCTGTTGCCACCACCAGAATGCCGTCTTGCAAAGCTCAGCAGTGTGAAATTTTTTTGTGTGTCTGATAACAGCGATGCCATTTGCAACCTGTGCCAAAAGAAACTGAGTCATGGGAAGTCCAACACCCACCTTGGTACAACTGCTTTGCGAAGGCACATGATCTCACATCACAAACGCCTATGGGATCAACACATGAGTACAAGCAGCACACAAACTCAAAGCCACCATGCTCCTCCTGGTCCAGCATCTTCAGCCACGTCAACCACTGATGTCCTCCCTGCCCCCTCACAACCACCCACCACTCTGCCTCTCACCTTCAGCAGTTCCTGCTCATCTGCCCACAGTCAGGTGTCAGCCAGCTTTTACCATACACGCTGGTGGAGTCTGAGGCCTTCAAAAAATTTGTAGCTTTTGGGACACCGCAGTGGAAGGTACCCGGCCAACATTTTTTTTCACAAAAGGCAATCCCTAACCTGTACTCTATTGTGGAAAAGGAAATTATGGCATGTCTGGCACACAGTGTTGGGGCAAGGGTCCATCTGAACACTGATACCTGGTCTGCAAAGCACGGCCAGGGCAGGTATATCACGTACACTGCGCATTGGGTAAACCTGCTGACGGCTGCCAAGCATGGAATGCGTGGCTCTGCAGCGGAGTTGGTGACACCGCCACGACTTGCAGGCAGGCCTGCTGCCACCTCCTCTACTCCTCCTACTCCATCCTATTCGCTAACCTCCTTGGCTGAGTCCTCTTCTGCTGCTGCTTCTTGCTCCACATCATCAACTGCACCCCCCCAGGGGCTATTCCACATCCCGGATACGACAGTGTCACGCCGTCTTGGGGTTGACTTGCCTGAAAGCAGAGAGTCACACCGGACCAGCACTCCTGTCTGCCCTGAACGCACAGGTGGATCAGTGGCTGACCCCGCACCAACTGGAGATCGGCAAAGTGGTGTGTGACAACGGAAGCAATCTGTTGGCGGCATTAAATTTGGGCAAGTTGACACATGTGCTGTGCATGGCACATGTGTTGAATCTGATTGTACAACGCTTTGTGTGTAAGTACCCAGGCTTACAGGACGTCCTCAAGCAGGCCAGGAAGGTGTGTGGCTACTTCAAGCATTCCTACACGGCCATGGCACACTTTTCCGACATTCAGCGGCAAAACAACATGCCAGTGAGGCGCTTGATTTGCGACAGCCCGATACGTTGGAATTCAACACTCCTAATGTTCGACCACCTGCTCCAACAAGAAAAAGCCGTCAATGAGTATTTGTATGACTGGGGTGCTAGGACAGCCTCTGCGGAGCTGGGTATTTTTTTGCCACGTTACTGGACGCTCATGTGCAATGCCTGTAGGCTCATGCATCCTTTTGAGGAGGTGACAAACCTAGTCAGTCGCACCGAAGGCACCATCAGCGACCTCATCCCGTTTGTTTTCTTCCTGGAGCGTGCCCTGCGAAGAGTGCTGGATCAGGCCGTAGATGAGCGTGAAGAGGAAGAGTTGTGGTCACCATCACCACCAGAAACAGTCTTATCATCATCGCTTGCTGGACCTGCGGCAACGCTGGAAGAGGAGTCTGAGGAAGAGGAGTCAGAGGAGGAATGTGGCTTTGAGGAGGAGGAAGACCAACCTTGTTCGAATGGGGAGTTTGCGGTTGTACAAATGGACTGTTTGCGGTTGTTTGCTGTGCGTTAAACGGGGAGTTTGGTCTGTCACAGTTAGGTCTGTCACTGTGAAGCGGGCGTAACCCTTACACTACCTGATCGATACAACATCATACCTGATCGTATAGACCACTGGATGTTTTTAAAGCACGTTATTCCAAACAATTTAGGAATGTTAGGTGATTTATGCCCTTTATGGATTAAAACCCGACTCAACTATGTAATTTTCCATGAGAGTTTTGCCATGGATCCCCCTCCGGCATGCCACAGTCCAGGTGTTAGTCCCCTTGAAACAACTTTTCCATCACTACTGTGGCCAGAAAGAGTCCCTGTGGGTTTTAAAATACGCCTGCCTATTAAAGTCTATGGCAGTTTGCCCGCTTCGCGAACATTTGCGGAAGTTTGCGTTCGCCGTTCGCGAACGGAAAATTTAATGTTTGAGACATCTCTAGTACTGTATAGTGCCATTATTTATTTGTACAATATGGCAGCATTATTTATGTGTACTATATTGCCCAACACTGTCTGGTGGTATGATTTATTCATTTGTAATGACTTGAGTATGCTTACTGTGTCTATGAAGATTGTATGTGTGCACTACATAAGCATACATTGTGAACCCCTTCACAAAATCCATGCATATAGCCGTAAAGCCGTAAATGTGTAGTTTATTACATAGCAAACCCAAAGAAAAAGAACTTGTTATCTCTTTAAATTTTCCATGAAGTGACTCATGTGGATTCTGAGGGATGTTACATTATTTTTTTTTTGTATACTCAGATAATGATGAGGGCTTAAAACTGCTTATTTAAGTCCGGTGGCTTGATAAATCACTAGTTTACCAGATACACCAATGATTACACTCGACGGGAAAGCAATACGTTCCATCTCTTCTCATGACTTCCAGTGCAGCTGACAGAATGAATCAGATTTTAAAGGGGGAAAGAGAAGGAGTAAAACATATTATTAAGCGGACATGGATCTCAATGAAACTAACTCATAGGATTCTATTTAAATTATTGTGACAAATTACCATGCTCTTCGGGTATAAAGGCTGCCCATTAGTCTCCAGATAACAGTAACAGGTTCAGCCCAGCAGGAGAAGGACGGCTTTAAATACCATCTTATTTATGCTCTAATCGCAGTGTGAAATAACGTAAACAGGAGTTCACACACCACGCTTCCCTTCAGGTGAGCAGTCTGCTCCTTGAATTATTAATACCACTCCAGGGTGTCTACCCAACCTGCAGGATGCAGCTGATCTGTACAGATTAGATTTATGCAGATTTCACAGTGAAAACACTATCCTCGTATATCCTGCGGCCCAGGGAGAATCATCCGGCAGCGAAGGTTTATGTCTGTGATTCCTTTTTAATTCTTTCCTGGCTTGGCTCTGTATTGCTGGCCTATCATTCAGGGAAATGAGGAGAGATCTTTCTATCATGACTGAATAAGAAAATGGTTGAGTCATGAAATATGAAAAAAAGTTCAGCAAATTCATCTTCCAAATACAAACCAGGAATCTAATGACAGGGCTGGTTATTAGTAACATGCAAAGTCACAAATGTTAGAGGATGACCCCACCAGGAATTCAGTTTAAAGGGGTTATTCAAGGGTCACACAGACCTTCCAGAGTGGCCGACGTATATGGAGATCATACTTACCTGGTTCCCGCTGCTGGGCTCGGTATCTAATGCTCTTGGGCCGGCTCTTCCTCCCTGCTGCGCTAAGATCAACATCCATCAACGGGGGATAGGTGACAGATGACCTGCTCCACTTGCGTCAAGACTCCCGGTCACATGACGCAAGGAGAGCAGGTCAACGCTGCAGCCTATGATTGGCTGCAACAGTCACATGTCCCCCCATTGACGGATATTGATCTCAGCGTGGCAGGGAGAGGAGGAGCCGTCCCAGGAGCATTAGACACTAAATCCAGAAGCGGAGACCAGGTAAGAATGATGTATTGTACTATTCCTTAGATGTACTGCTTACTACCATACTGTATGGCTCTCCAGCTGTCCTACATTACATATACTTAGGCCTCTTTCACACTTGCGTTCTGAGGATCCGGCAGGCACTTCCGTCCCGCCGGATCCGTCAGAACGCAAGTCGCCTGAAAGCATTAGAAGACTGATCAGGATCCTGATCAGTCTTCGAAATGCTTTGAGGTTACTATGGCGGCCAGGACGCTATTAAAGTGTGGAGCGGGGGAGCGGTATCCTTACAGTCCGTGCGGCTCCCGGGGCGCTCCAGAATGACGTCAAAGCGCCCCATGCGCATGGATCACGTGATCCATGCATGTAGGGCACCCTGACGTCACTCTGGAGCGCCCCGGGAGCCGCACGGAAAAGTATACTGCTCCCCCGCTCCCCACTACACTTTACCATGGCAACTAGGACTTTAGCATCCTGGCTGCCATGGTAACCATTGAGAAAAAGCTAAACGTCGGATCCGGCGATGCGCCGAAATGACGTTTAGGTTACGTCCGGATCCGGATTAATGCCTTTCAATGGGCATTAATTCCGGATCCGGCCTTGCGGCAAGTGTTCAGGATTTTTGGCCGGAGCAAAAAGCGCAGCATGCTGCGGTATTTTCTCCGGCCAAACAACGTTCCGGTCCTGAACTGAAGACATCCTGATGCATCCTGAACGGATTTCTCTCCATTCAGAATGCATTGGGATAATCCTGATCAGGATTTTTCCAGCATAGAGAACCGACGACGGATCTCTATGCCGGAAAACAAAAACGTTTGTACTGTATGGTTCTCTACCTTTACTACATATACCTACAGCTATTTACCTGTACTGTATGGCTCTCTATCTGTTCTACATAAACCTACTGCTATTTACCTGTACTGTATGGCTCTCTATCTGTTCTACATAAACCTACTGCTATTTACCTGTACTGTATGGCTCTCCAGCTGTCCTACATTACATATACTTACTGCTATTCACCTGTACTGTATGGTTCTCTACCTTTACCACATATACCTACTGCTATTTACCTGTACTGTATGGCTCTCTATCTGTTCTACATATACCTTACTGCTATCTACCTTTACTGTATGGCCCTCTACCTGTACTACATATACCATATTGCTATATGGGCAATGTGGGCACAGTATGTGGCGCTGTATTACCCTGTACTATGTGGCTCTCCACCTGTACTATATGTACCATATTGTTATCTACCTGTAGTGTATGGCTCTCTAACTGTACTACATATACCATACTGCTATCTACCTGTACTGTATGACTCTCTATCTGCACTACATATACCATACTGTTATCTACCTGTACTGCATGACTCTCTACCTGCACTACATATACCATACTATTATCTACCTGTACTGTATGACTCTCTACCTGTACTACATATACCATACTGCCAACTACCTGTAGGGCTCTCTAGCTGTATTACATATATGTACTGTACTGCCATCTACCTGTACTGTATGACTCTCTACAAGTACTACATATATCTACTGCTATTTACCTGTACTGTATGGCTCTATATCTGTTCTACATATACCATACTGCCATCTACCTCCAATGTATATCACTCTATCTGTTCTACGTATATCATACTGCTATCTACCGGTACTGTATGTCTCCATACCTGTATTACATATGTGTACTGTACTACCATCTACCTGTAGTGTATGACTCTTGCAGTGGCCAGGTTTGGGGTGGCCCTAACGCTACGCTGGGTCCCCCAGGCACTGTCGAGGTGTCAGCACGAGTTTCTGCTCTCTGGAAGGGATGGTAAGTCATGGTGCACCACAATATGAAATAAGTCCAGAGAGTCAGGGTCTGCAGTAAACCAGGGTGCTTCTTTACTGGAGGGATTCAGGTGCAAAACAATACAGACGAGGCATAGGGCTGGCTTCTCCAGTCTCCTCCTTGGCAGAAGAATGGTTTGATGCTGAGCAAAGGCCTGAGCTAGCTGTCCCTCTCTCTCTTCAGAAGGCTGGTACCCTGGTGTAAGGCTGGTGATCCAGAGTCTGTGGCAGAGCATGCCCATCTCAGCGTCTTCTTCTGGTCACTCAGTAGACTGGCAGAGTCTCCTTTTCCAAGCACTGTTCCCTAACTGCAGGACACTAGGGGCTCTGACTGTTCTCCTTATATACAGTTTTAGGCCTCTTTCACACTTGCGTTCTGAGGATCTGGCAGGCACTTCCGTCCCGACAGATCCGTCAGAATGCAAGTCGCCTGAAAGCATTTGAAGACTGATCGGGATCCTGATCAGTCTTCAAAATGCTTTCAGGTTACTATGGCAGCCAGGACGCTAATAAAGTCCTGGTTGTCATAGTTGTAGTCGGGAGTGGGAGAGTGGTATACTTACAGTCCGTGCGGCTCCCGGGCGCTCCAGAATGACGTCAGAGCGCCCCATGCGCATGGATCACGTGATCCATGCGTGTAGGGCGCCCTGATGTCACTCTGGAGCGCCCCGGGAGCCGCACGGATGGTAAGTATACTGCTCTCCCGCTCCCCACTACACTTTACCATGGCAACCAGGACTTTAGCGTCTTGGCTGCCATGGTAACCATTGAGAAAAAGCTAAACGTCGGATCCGGAGATGCGCCGAAACGACGTTTAGCTTAAGGCCGGATCCGGATTAATGCCTTTCAATGGGCAATTATTCCGGATCCGTCGTTGCAGCAAGTGTTCCGGATTTTTGGACGGAGAAAAAAGCGCAGCATGCTGCAGTATTTGCTGCGTCCAAAAAACGTCCAGAACTGAAGACATCCTGATGCATCCTGAACGGATTACTCTCCATTCTGAATGCATGGGGATGATCCTGATCAGGATTTTTCCGGCATAGAGCGGCGAGGACGGAACTCTATGCCGGAAAAGAAAAAGCCAGTGTGAAAGGACCCTTAGCTAGACTAGAACCTTCTAGTGGGAGGGGTGGAGTGGAGAAACTCAGCTCAAACAGATACATTGTAACACTTTCCGTCTCTCATAGACTTACATTAGACCTTCAGTGATACTTAACTCAAAACTGTCTGGTTTTGGTGGTAAACAGTGTCTGGGTTTTCCCTCCAAAACAGGTTTTTCTTTAACCCTATGGCAGGTTCTCATTCAATGTCCTAACAGTCTCTCAGTGTTCATTAACCCTTTCCACAGAGTCTTGCAAATATAGTGATAATGAACAGCGTAAATATCACAACAGTAACAAGTAAGAAGTTTATAACTTTGCATAGGGGAAATAGACAAATGTCCACAAATGTCCAAACGTCAATGTAACGGACCGTTACGCACACAACTCCGTTTAGGCGATATTCCCTTTTCCGGATAGACCAGCAGCCACTGCAATCACCAACTTCCCGAACTGCAAACCACACGAATTCACCAACTTCCGAACAAGAGACACACGAACCCTGGAAGCAGCCGAACAGGAAAAGCAATATGAACAGCTTACACTCCTGGCAATCAGCATACAGTCAATCCCCCCAATAACGAGACGACACTTCGTTTTGAGGGTCAAGCAGGAACTCTCTCCTGGGGCATACAGCCTCTTTTATTTACACTCCACAAACATAGTACGGCCTACAGGGGTTTGAAATACAACCAATCAATCCGTACAATAAACACAGACACTCCCACACAAAAATACAGCGACCAATCAACATACAGCCAGATATATCACAATCCCACATGGCTGGTCCATTGTGGAGTGCTGATTAGGTCACAGCAATGTCCATTGTGAATATTGATTAGGTCACAGGCGATGTCCATTGTGAATGGTGATTAGGTCACAGCAATGTCCATTGTGAATGATGATTAGGTCACAGGTAATGTCCATTGTGACTGTTGATTAGGTCACAGCAATGTCCATTGTGAATGCCAACTGTCATTGGGGCCATAGTCGCAGGGTAAGAGGCTAGCAAGCATGCCTCTCCAAGAAACTGGGGCAGACTCTGGTACAGGGTCCAGTCCGCTACATTTCTCCCCTTTACCAAAGAGACTAACAGGGTATCTGACCTCCTGCCGGTCAGTGCCCTGGTTAGTCCAGCAACCCACCCACGAAGCACAAACAGCAGTACAGCCCACCCACAATAAATGGTTACTACACCTGGATAAAGTAGCAACTTGTCCATGTCCAGGTGCCTCACTACGGCTGTGCGGGGACTGGTAGACTGCCTAGGTGGGTTGCTGAGTGGGCAGAGACCGGCGGTACTCTGCCCTGGGGCCAGCGCTACCACGGAAGTAGCCTGGTGGGAGCCTGGTTGTGGGGGAGGAGACCGACTGTCTCCCTCTGGATAAACCGCTCTGTGGCTGGCGGACAGGACCGACCATCCTTGCCCCTTGTGCTGCAAGTGCAGAGACCACGGTCCCATCTGCACCGTTGGGGGCGTAACATCTCCCCTTGGTGGGTTAGGCTGCCGCTGGAGAGAGGTGTAACAAGCCCTCTCTCTGAACTGTAGACTGCCGCTGGGGAGAGCGGGTAGCAGGCTCCTCTCCCTGACCCTCTCTCTGCTGGTGGAGGGGGGACCAACTGTCTCCCCTTTCAATATTTTGTCCTGCTGCTGGGGTACACACTGCAGCTGGGGAGGAAGGATGACACCTTTAGCTCCCTGGGGTACACACTGTCGCTGGGGAGGAAGGGAAACACCTTCAGCTCCCGGGGGTAGACACTGCCGCTGGGGAGGAAGGATGACACCTTCAGCTCCCGGGGGTAGACACTGCCGCTGGGGAGGAAGGACGGCACCTTCAGCTCCCTGGGGTACACACAGCCGCTGGGGAGGGAGGACGGCACCTTCAGCTCCCTGGGATACACCCTGCCGCTGGGGAGGAAGGACGACACCTTCAGCTCCCTGGGGTACACACTGCCGCGGGGAGGAAGGACAGCACCTTCAGCTCCCTGGGGTACACACTGCCGCTGGGGAGGAAGGACGACACCTTCAGCTCCCTGGGGTACACACTGCCGCTGTGGAGGAAGGACGGCACCTTCAGCTCCCGGGGGTACACACGGCCGCTGGGGAGGAAGGATGACACCTTCAGCTCCCTGGGGTACACACTGCCGCTGGGGAGGAAGGACGGCACCTTCAGCTCCCTGGGGTACACACTGCCGCTGGGGAGGAAGGACGACACCTTCAGCTCCCTGGGGTACACACTGCCGCTGTGGAGGAAGGACGGCACCTTCAGCTCCCGGGGTACACACTGCCGCTGGGGAGGAAGGACGGCACCTTCAGCTCCCTGGGATACACACAGCCGCTGGGGAGGAAGGACGGCACCTTCAGCTCTCCGGAGCGCACTCAGCCGCTGGGGAGGGCGGACGATACCATCTGCCATGAACTGCAGGTACTCTGCTGTTATCCTCCTCACGAACTGCACAGATTTCTCCGGGGTTGGGTCCGAAGAAAATCAGCCGTGATCTCAGCTCTCTGTCAAATTCCTCCTGCGTGTAGCTGGGTGCCATGCTTGTTCTCCTGAAGTTCTTTCTTTTGTAGATAGGGGCGCTGTACGGGTACTAACGTTGCCCTCACTTTGTAATCCAAGGAATGGTGTTGCCCTGTAGATGTCCTTCTGGGCTGTGGAAATGATCCCGCCGCCTGCCACCAAATGTAACGGACCGTTACGCACACAACTCCGTTTAGGCGATATTCCCTTTCCGGATAGACCAGCAGCTACTGCAATCACCAACTTCCCGAACTGCAAACCACACGAATTCACCAACTTCCGAACAAGAGACACACGAACCCTGGAAGCAGCCGAACAGGAAAAGCAATATGAACAGCTTACACTCCTGGCAATCAGCATACAGTCAAATCCCCCAATAACGAGACGACACTTCGCTTTGAGGGTCAAGCAGGAACTCTCTCCTGGGGCATACAGCCTCTTTTATTTACACTCCACAAACATAGTACGACCCACAGGGGTTTGAAATACAACCAATCAATCCATACAATAAACACAGACACTCCCACACAAAATACAGCGACCAATCAACATACAGCCAGATATATCACAATCCCACATGGCTGGTCCATTGTGGGTGCTGATTAGGTCACAGCAATGTCCATTGTGAATATTGATTAGGTCACAGGCGATGTCCATTGTGAATGGTGATTAGGTCACAGCAATGTCCATTGTGAATGATGATTAGGTCACAGGTAATGTCCATTGTGACTGTTGATTAGGTCACAGCAATGTCCATTGTGAATGCCAACTGTCATTGGGGCCATAGTCGCAGGGTAAGAGGCTAGCAAGCATGCCTCTCCAAGAAACTGGGGCAGACTCTGGTACAGGGTCCAGTCCGCTACAGTCAAAGTACCCCCTGCTCCAGGGCACTACACTCTCTACCTGTACTGCATATACATATTGCAATCTACCTGTACTGTATGGCTCTCTACCTGTTCTGCATATACCGTACTGCTATCTACCTGTACTGTATGGCTCTCTATCTGTTCTACATATACCATACTGCTATCTACCTGTACTGTATGCATGCTGCAGTTTTTGTCCGGCCGCCTCTCGGCATGTTTGCCGTGCTGCAACCTGACCTCCGGCCTGTCCCCATTATAGTGAACGGGGCCGGAGCAGACTTCCGGCGGCACACTTGGGCTAGCGTTAGCAGGGACCCCACCAACCCTGCTAGCACAAGTGTGAAAGTAGCCTTAGATACGTCTCTTTGCCTTGTCTAGTTCTACTTCAAAACAGAAGGCCATTATAGCCCAACTCAAAACTAAACTTTTCCAGGACCAGCAACACTGTTTTTCTCACTTCTCTAAAAGACAAACGTTACAAAGTAGATTTTTATTAGTAATGGTTCATTAAAATTGCTGCCATACATTATTTACCAGCTAAACACTAATATGGCATTGGCTAATCCAGGACTATACTACACAGTATTTTATTTTAGGTAGAAGATCAATAACTCAGTCAAACAGTTAATAATGAAAGAGTAGATTTACCTTTAGTACATAGTGAAACTGCAATTTGACCAATTCCATTTAATCAGTCTATTGCCCATATCACTCCAGTTACAAACAGAAGCAATTTGAGTAATATGGATAAGCCATATTTTGTGAGGGCACACAGCACAGGCTTCCACAATGTGCTGATGGTTATCTCTACAACTTCTCTCTAATTCATTATTTACCTTGGGGAGAATTTATTAAGACTCGAGTTTCTTTTTCCAGTCTTATGCATTTTACGTTAGATGTACCAAAATTATTAAGCGTTACATACAGTTTAATAATTTTGTAAAAGTCTGTGCACCATAAAATGAAAGCTCCTCACTCCAATTACCATAATCACTCTGAACTGAATGATTTGCCCAGTGGTGGATTATAATATGGGCAGTTTTTGGAGTGCTCAGGGATTAAGGTTCCTGGAGGACCCATGGCTTCCCAAAGTGGCCAAAGATTTGAAGCACAATGCAATTTCTCTTGGTTTTTGAAGTAAATACTGATTTCTGCAATGACACTTTGCACAAAAGTACTGTATGCAAAACCTGCAGAAAGACCAACCCAGATTAAGTCACTGTTACTGATGAAGGAGCTGTACAGAAAATTTCATATAATCATATCTGTGTAGGTCTGAAAGCCAAAGGCCAGAGCAGCAAGGAGACTCCAGAGTTGCAGAATGTAAGCTGATTTGCCAACCAGTGATACATAGACAGACCAGCTTCTTTTACTTAGTGGCTCCATAGTCTAACTAATAGAAGCACCTGCAAGCAGGAGATGCCCTTCTATATCATCCATAAGTGCTAATATTAAAGAAAAGGGTAAAGAAAAGCTACTGGTATAAGTACAGCAAATTAGTTGTGTGCTGAATCCCATACAGTGGCCATTAACAGGCCCATGTGCACAAGGGTTTTCTGAGATTTTAATACTACATATCGTCTGGATAGGTCATCAGTATCTAATCGTTGGGGATCCGACACCCAGCACCCCCACCGATGAGCTGTTTGAGTAGGCACCAGTGCTCCAGTGAGCACTGCTGCCTTCTCATAGCTTATCTAGCACAGTGCTGTACATTGTATAGCGACTGTGCTTGGTATTGCACTCAGCCCCATTCACTTCAATGGGGATGAGCTGTGTCTAGGCCTCGTGACCGATGAACGTGTTGTCAGATGGCCTAGGAAAAGCTGAGAGAAGGCTGCAGCGTTAATGTGAGTGCCACTGCCTTCTCAAACAGCTGATCGGCGGGGTACCAAGCACAGCAACTATACAATGTACGGTGCTATGCTGGGTAAGCTATGAGAAGTCAGCGGCGCTCACAGGAGCACTGGTGCCTTCTCAAACAGTTCATTGGTGGGGGTCCTGGGTGTCGGACCACCACCGATCAGTAGTGTTGAGCGAATCAAAGCATCCAAAGTGGAATTTGATACGAAGTTTTTTTTCATAAAACGGTGGCTACACATATTACAAAATGAAAGTTAGAAGCCTGCAAATGCAAGATCACTTATAATTCCGTGGAGACAGCCAATCAGCAGCTAGCCAGCCCCTGTGATGTCACAGCCCTTTAAACGCCTTATCCGGCATGGTCTCCATTTCACTGTCAGCTGAGCATAGGGAGAGACATGACAAGCGCTATGGACAGTGTTGCTAAAAGTTTTTAATTATGGAATATTGGATAGGGAAAGTGCAGTGACAGTGGCAGGGACAGCGTTGGGAGATCGTAGGGAGAGTTTTTACACACTTTCATGAGAGAATAGGGAGAATGCAGGGACTGTTATTTTAAGCTAATAGGATCCATAGGAGACAGCGTAGTTTCCATGAATCCCTGTGTAGGGCACAGAGCTATCTAATTGAACAGTGTCCTTCTTATTTAATAGATAAGCAATTCGATTATTCCTTGATTCTCAAATTGGGGTAAATAATCTGTCTACTTCTACTGTAAGTGGGGTGTCCACCTTGTTTAAAGCGCTTCTGTCATCAGGAAGTTCGTTATTAAGCTGGCTGACTTTAGACATGTGCTAATGTCAGCTGTAGGTAAAAGTCTTTGCTCCTTCTTTCTATGTGCCTCCGTTTTTGTGAAAAATAAACTTTTATGTAAATGGTACTCTAGGAGAAATGAAGGTGCTGCCTAGTGTTGAGCAAGCACCAAAGTGCTTGTGTGCTCGGGTGCTCTGGCTGAACACATCGGGATGCTCGTGTGTTCTACTAAGCACCCAAGCACAATAGAAGTCAATGGGAGAACCCTTGGCACCCCCTGCTCGGAAAAGAAAAGGGGGTCTGGTTCCCTAGAAAACTGTTCTTACATGTCTGGGCTCCGTAGCCACTCCAGTCAGGGCCCGTCCATGCGCATGGACCGTCCCCATCACAATGGGAACGCCTCTGGGATTAGAATGTACTTTCAGATGTGAGATTTCACAATCTCACAACAGGAAATAGTCTTGTCATAACACTATTCATCTAATAGAGGGCACTGTTCATGAGTTATGACTCATAAACAGCGCCCTCTATTAGATGAATAGTGTTATGACAAGACTATTTCCTGTTGTGAGATCGTGAAATCTCACATCCGACAGTACATTCTAATCCTGGAGGTGTTCCCATGGTGATGGGGATGCTCCATGTGCACGGACGGGCCCTGACTGGAGCGGTTACGGAGCCCAGACATGTAAGAACAGTTTTTTAGGGAACCAGACACCCTCTCTCTTCCCAGCAGGGTGTGTGTGGTTTAATGCTTAGGACTTCCATTGTTCTCAATGGTATTCGAGCACACGAAGTGTTCGGCCAAACACTCGGCTGAACCGAGCATGGCGATGTACGAGTAGAGCACCAGTTCGACCGAGCATGCTCGCTCAACACTAGTGCTGCCCCTACTCCTAGAGGCCCTGTTCTTCCTCCTCTGGCTATGCCCTCATCATGCTGATCAAATGTTCACATTATCCTGGCTGGTCCTATCAATCAGCATGATGAGGGTGCAGCCAGAGAAGGGAGAACAGATCCTCTAGGAGTAGTGTCAACACCCCCATTGCTCCTAGAAGCTCATTTGCATAAAATAAAAGTTTGTTTTTCACAAAAACAGAGGCACATAGAAAGAAGGGACAAAGACTGTTAGCTTCAGCTGATATCTAGCAAATGTCTAAAGTCAGCCGGTTTGATAAAAACTTTCCTGATGACAGAAGCCCTTTTATAGATGAACAATAACATTAGCCCTTGATTATTGGGGTGAATAACCTGTCTACTTCTACTATTATTGGGGTGTCCACCTTGTTTAATAGATAAACAATTCTATTACACCTTGATTCTCAAATCGGAGTGAATAAGCTGTCTAGTTTTACTGTTATTTGGGTGTCCACCTGCCTGTCACAATAACTGTTTCACTACCGGAAAGGGCTATTTATGCATGTTGCTGCATTGCACAGTCATGTACACCGAGATACACTCTCCCTGCAGGGCGGGACATAGCTTTTTTAACCCACTTCATGACAAATTAATTCGGAACTAAGCGAAGCGTCTAAATAGAATTTTTGAAAACTTTGCTCATCTTTAGTCATCAGTATCAAAGTCTCGGAAAAACCCTTTAAACTAGATAGCCTAACATGATATAAACAATATGTATGTAAATTATTCTTCAACATAGTCACTAATTTCCATACAAGTCAATATTTTAATATTTGCTAGGATTTCATGTTATGCTTCCAACTAACCGCATTAAGACAAGTGTTGACATGTCAGACACACAGCGTGGTCGTGTTCATCTGGGAATGTGTCGTTTCTTTTATTTCTTGCTATCATTCTGCAGTTTAGCTTTCAGTGGACTGGCACATTTCCCCTGGAGTTTTGTTCATCTGAAATATCTGAAGCAATAATTGTAAAAGAAAGTTCCCCATGGCCATTTTTCCAAAGCCTCTCATTTTGTGATCAGCTGAGATACTTGCTTGCAACCACAATATAAAATAACTTTGCATGCATGTGCCGTGCTCTCATAACACAGCGCCTTCTGATCCACTGCATGTCAGTGAATTTACTCCCTCAGCCAATAATAATAGAGAAGCCCCCGCTAGCAGCAAGTCACTCCAGATTCATTATTAAAGCCATTTCCTCTGAAGTGGAAAACTCTCCCTTGCAAAATGTATGTGTCATTTTAAAGCATGGCCAAAATTGTTTCTAAATGATGGCAATTTCACTTCTGGACTGTAGGAAATAATGGCAGCTTCAGAAATATACACAAAGAGATTCAAACAAAAGAACAGCTTATTGCTCTAAAACACATACAGAAAGTTTGCTTTTCACAAAAGTTGTCTTCATATATATTTCATATATATATTTCACTACATTTACTACAACATACACTACTGGAAAATGAAGAACAAGACCTGGAACACTTAAAGGGTTGTGCTTCCCAGCATTTATAATGCTTTAGTAGTGGCTCCCAGCATTTATAATGCTTTAGTAGTGGCTCCCAGCATTTAAATTCCCAGCAGTGCCCCCCAGTATTTATAATACTCCGTGTATTGCCGCCAGAATTTATAATACCACCCTGTGGTGCCGTCAGTATTTATAATGCCCCCCTGTAGCACCCCCAGTATATATAATGTCTCTTGTATTTATAATGACTTACTACAGTGGCCCTAGTATTTATGCCACTTGTAGTGTCCCAAGTATTTATAATGTCACTCTGTAGTGCCCCCAGTATTTATAATGCCTCCTGTATTTATAATGACTTCCTATAGTGGCCCCATGCCCCCTGTAGTGCCCCCAGTATTCATAATGCCCCCTGTAGTGCCCCAGTGTTTATAATGTCCATCTGTAGCACCCCCAGTACTTAACATGTCCTTATGTAGTGCCTTGAATATTTATAATACCCCGTTTATTATTGCCAGTAGTTATAATGCACCCTGTAGTGCCCCCAGTGTTTATTATACCTCCTTGCAGTGCCCCTATAATTTCGTTATGTAGTGCCGCCAGGCAATAATAATGCCCCAAGTAGTGTCGACAAATATGAAACCAGAATATTTACTTGACCAAATGGTCTGCAGTTACACAGCAAACTGCAGTGTGTTATGACTCATTTCTATCATAGCCATCATTACTTTTTACAATTTGTGCTACAGTAGCTCTTGCAGGATGAGACCAGGTAGTCTAACCTTCACTCCCCACACAAAAGAATTAGCCATAGGCGTGACCATGACTTCCCAGTTCCCCAACTGTCCTTCCATGAACCACTTTTAGTAGCATTACCCTGCATACCAGGAAGATCCCACAGGACCTGTTCTTTCAGAGATGCTCTGACCCATTTGTCTATTCATCACAATTTCAACAAAAGTTGACCACAACCATATGTTAAGGCACCCCATGACTTTTATTATTTACAAATGGTCCATCAGACCAATAACGCCTTTGTGTTCCATGTGCTACTTCTACTTGTTAAAACGTAACATTTATTAAATCCATATTAATATATCTACTGACTAAATAAAAGGATTAAAAGTATCAGCTGTGTCACATATCTGTATCTACTATAACACACTGTTTGTGTCACAAATAGACTTTCCAGCTCACTAATATAGGCTCACTTGCCCTCTATTACTGCGCTATGTTCATTTGCTTATAAACCTTTTGTTGGAGTTTCATATCTATGTGCACCTGCTGTCTAAAATAGTAACCAAACACTGGCCCTCGACATGTTTCGCCAGCTAATCTGGTGTCCTCAGGGGATTTGGGCAGAGTGTGTTTGAAAGGGGCGGGAACGGCCTCTTAAACCCTCTGATGCTGACGTCACTCACATGGGTAGCATATCGCTAACCTCAGTATTGTTATTTGAGCTTTTGGGGATAGTTACGGAAGCGCTGATTGTAGCGATCCTGTCCTTCTCTCTCCTCCCTCCAGGTGATGTACTCCCTTACACTCTGTCTCTCCCCATGTAGATCCTGCGCATGACTGCGGACTTCATCAAGAATCGCTATGTTGGCATTCACTGCGCATGTCAAAGGACTTAGGTTTTTCTTCACTCTAGGTCAGGCATGCTCAACCTGCGGCCCTCCAGCTGTTGGAAAACTACAACTCCCATCATCCCCTGACAGCCTACAGCTTTTATCCTACAGAAGGGCATCGTGGGAGTTGTAGTTTCACAACAGCTGGAGGGCCGCAGGTTGAGCATCCCTGCTCTAGGTTATCAATCTCCTAAGTCTAAGCACTTCATTATTTGCTGTCTCTGTCCATAAGAAATTATTCTAAGTACATTGGCAATTTATTCACTGTTAGGTCTCATGCACACGACAGTATTTTGCGGACCGCATACTGGCAGTTTTTTAAGTTCAGTATACTGACAGTATACTAAACCATTCACTTCAATGGGTCTGCAAAAAATACTGAAGTGTCTTCGTATGCCATCCGTTTCCGTTTTTCTGTTCCGTTTAAATATAAAACATGTCCTATTCTAGTCCGCAAATTACGTTCAGTGGCTCTATTCAAGTCAATTGGTCCGCAAAAAAAAACGGAAAGCATACGGAAAGGCATCCATATGTCTTCCGTATCTGGGCATCCATATGTCTTCCGTATCTGTTCCGTTTTTGCTGAACAATCTATGGAAAATTTTAAGACCAGCCCAATTTTTATTATGGAATTATTGTATACTGTATATGCCATACGGAAAAAAACACAACGGAGACTAAAAACGGAACCACGGATCTGTTATAAACGGACCGCAAAACACTGAAAAAGCCATACGGTCGTGTGCAAGAGGCCTTACTCTTACATGTGTCCTCTCTTGGTTTTTACTGCTCTTTACTAAAATATTCCACCATATTCTTTGGATATACTGGTATTGAATCTATGAGTTTTGATTTTTGATATGTTGATGATATCTGATGAGTTAGTCATAAATAAATCTACCCACATTGAATCATGTCTATTTTTTAAAACATGTCTATAAATACACTATTCCTCTTTTTAATTATACATTGCTAATCATGTTGTTCATTATTAGACCATGGGCATTTATTTAATTATATTCTTCTCCTCACTATTTACAATCAACTAGTTAATTGCCATATATGTTTAATGTGCACAAGAATAACCTCACTGTTTCATTTCTCCAATTTCCTTTTTCACCAAAGAATCATGCTCATCTAATATCACAACCTTCATAATTACAGTTATATTTAATAGCCATGATTATTTCTATTTACAAATATTTGAGTCTACATTATTTCCCTTTGTTATCATTATTTTAATTTGTTCTTTTCTTATTTAAATTTCAATTATTATTCCATTTTTTATTATATATTTATTTTGTGTTTCTTTCCTATGTGTATATATACATCCACCTCCAAATTATAGTAATTCATATATAGCACTGGGACGCAGATGTACTGTGACATTATAAACCTCAGTGCTATTACGGAGCTAGGTGGGAGTCAGAGAAAATTGGGGGGGGGGGGGGGCGCGGAGACCCCTTGGGGATAATACTTATCATATGCCATAACCACTCCTAGTTATCTTTATTATCACTACAATACATCAGTCATGTAGAACTGTTATCATCACTTGTTCTATGTCTTCAATTGTGGAGCCACTACAGTCAGAGAAATGATACATCTGTGAATACTTCATTCAATCCTAAAGGGGTCAGGCTCTTAAGGCAATATTCCATTTCATTTCTTCTTGCTGCAATTTTTTATCTTTATCTCCTAGTCTTGGGCCTGCGTACATTTTCTTGATGCCCCAAAATTTGAGGTTCTTAGTGTCCCCTTTATGTTTGCCTTGAACTGCTACAAGAGGACATAGTTTTAAATTAGAGGGGCAAAGGTTTAAAAGTAATATCAGTAAGAATTACTTTACTGAGAGAGTAGTGGACGCATGGAATAGCCTTCCTGCAGAAGAGGTAACTGCAAATACAGTGAAGGAGTTTAAGCATGCATGGGATAGGCATAGGGCCATCCTTCATATAAGATAGGGCCTGGGGCTATTCATAGTATTCAGTATATTGGGCAGACTAGATGGGCCAAATGGTTCTTATCTGCCGACACATTCTATGTTTCTATGTTTCTATGAATATGTCTTGAGAGGGCCATATCTGATTCTGTATTAATACAACTCAAGTGTTTGGATATCGTCTTCTTAACTGTTGTATAGTTTTATCTATATAGAGCTTAGGGCATCCATATTCAATGGCATAAATTACACCCATGGATTTGCAATTTATATATTCTTTAGTTTGGTACTTTTTATTATTAACTGGATTGGTGAATTCCTTTCTTGGTACCATTATGTTGCAGAAAATGCAATCTCTGCAAGGATAAGAGCCTCATGTGGATAGCCATGTGGTTTTATGCTCTTTTTGGTTTTGTTGAAAATGATTGTGCACCAGATTCTCTTTAAAATGTTTCTCTTTTCTGTATGTAGTTGTTGGGTTGGGAGGGATTACTTCTCAATTCTTCATCTGTCACCCGAATGTGCCAATGTCGTCTAAAGATATTTTGAACTTTCTCATGTTTTACATCATACTTGTCAGTGCAACTTATTATCCCTTTATTTTCGTCATCTCCTAATTGTTTTTGTCCTGTAAGAGTGTAGTTCTTTCAATATTTTTGGCTCTATTATATGCTTTGTGTAAAACTTGGGTAGCCTCTAGCCCTAAATCTTCTGTATAGGAGCATACTTTCTTGTTCAAAACTCTCTTTCATTGAGCAGTTACGTTTAGCTCGTAGGTATTGACCTACCTGGATGCCTTTCTTTAAATGGCAACTGTCGTACTTTTTTCTTAATTCCACATTTTTGTTCCCTGTACTGCCTATTTTTACCTGTGCTTAAAATATGGTTCCTGGGCATCCTCCGTCTCCCAGTTTCCTCTGAGGGAAGACGGAGGACAAACAAGCAGGCTGTCCTCCTGCCTGCATGCACGCTCACATTACTGGCCAAAACTAACAGCCAGAGAAAAAGTTGTAAGGGAATGGTTAAAAAGCCAGGTCCTCCCTGGCAGCTGATAACAGTGCCTGGGCTGTGTGCACTTCTCCACAGAATGGGGGCTGGAGTAGCCCAGTCGCTCAGCAACATGTCGTAAGAGGAGAGCTCGGGGCAACCTCTTTGTGCTGCAGGAGGACTACAGGCTTCAGCCAGACCCAGGAACTTCACTGCAAGACCCTCCTATACAGTGCTGGTCTTCACTAACTTCACTGCAGGCGTCCTATGGATTAACCCCTGCATGACTGCATGGCTTCACCAACTTCTCTGCATCCTACAAGTAACCCCTGCATGGGTTCAGTAAGTGCAGCCCCCCATAACCATGTATTCACCCCTGCATGGGTTCACTAAGTGCAGCCCCCTATGACCCCAGATTAACCCTTTAGCCCTACACATGGCTCTGCTCTTCCTATAGTATTAAACCCTGCAGCACAGTCAGTAAGTTCCATATATACTGTACCATCTGTATACACATGGCTCTCCTAAGTTCAATGCAAACATTTGGGGGGGGGGTCTGGTTACTGGAACTTTTGGGGGGCTATTGTTACTGGCACATTTGAGGGGGGCTCTTGTTACTGGCACATGATTGGGGGCACATCTTACTGGCAAAAAAAAAGAAATCAAAAGAGGGAAAAAAATTAGTTTTACTTTTTAGTTGCCATATTTTGACCCCTATAACTTTTTTGTAATTATGAGTAGGAAGCTGTATGGGGGCTCATTTTTTGCGGCGCAATCTGATAATTTCATTGATACCATTCTGGGGTATGTATGACTTTGATCACCTTTTATTTAATTTTTGAGGAAATGAATCATCCAAAAATGGCAAATCGGCCATTTGGACACTTTTTTTTTTCTTGCCACAACCTTCAAAGAAGTAAAGATTGTAGTCTTGAGTTCAACATTACATATAAAACAATGCCTGTTTAATCCCAGACCAACAATAGCAACCTTTTATGCCATTCTGAAAGTCCACAAGAAATGTAATCCAATCCCAGGAAGGCCGATCGTCTCGGGGAACCAAAGCTTGTGTGATCAGCAGCTACATGGACCTTGTGATCTTCCCATTTGTACCCGGGCCTCTCATCTTGGACACAAAAGACACCCTCGCCAGGCTCCAGGGTATACAGGTCAATAAAACAACAATGATTGCGAATCTTGTAGAAGCTTTGTACACAGTATACAGCACAATCTAGGGTTGAAAGCAATTAAATACTTTTTGAGCACTAAGGGGACACATTTTTTTGAACACAATGATTTTGTTTTGTCACTGTTACATTTTCTGTTAACACACAATTATTTAATAGTAAATATTATTTACAGATCACTGGGACTGCAATGTGGACAATTTGTGCACCGAGTTTGCTAATTTATTTTTGGGTTGGTGGGAGGAAAGAGTAGTTTTCACAGAACAACATGATTTCACTAAACACGTTTTGTTTTGTGGGCGATATTTAAATTTTATGGAAAGGCACGGAAATACTGCAAAAATACACAAGAATCTTAATTTTCTTGACCTACAAATTTCCCTGGAGCCTGATGTGAGTGTGAAAACAGAAAAGTGTACAGGAAAGTCACTTCAACCAATAGCCTTCTGCATTGAAAGAGCTACCACCCACAGGCCTTAAAGTATAACTGTCAAATTTTTTTATTACGATTGGATTTTGGTGATTAATATCACCTTGTTGGCCCTGTTTTAATTTCTGATTGTTTAATAAAAAATCCCTAAAAGCCACCTAAAAGTACTCAGTATTGGCTATTTTTACCTGAGATTAAAATCAGGTTGCTATGCTCCTTCCGTCTACCAGATGAGGGTCTACCAGATGAGGACGGAGCACGCTGCGTGCACTGGGAAATGATAGTGAGTCAACATTATAAGGGAATATATAAAAAGCCAGGTTCTTCCTGACAGGAGATAACAGTGCTGGGCTGTGTGTGTGAACTTCTCCACATGCCTGTGCTTGGCAGACACTCCTTTAGCAGTGCTGGAGAATGTAGAGCCCAGGGAGATATGCCGACTGCTCAGTGTATAAATTAAAGCCTTATCTGATAAGAGGAGAGCTTGTAGGAGAGGACTACAGGCTTCAGCCAGACCTGGAAATTTAACTGCAAGACCCCCTATACAGAGCTGGTCTTCACTAACTTCACTGCAGGCATCCTATGGATTAGCCTCAGGGCTGAGGGCGGCCATTTTAATAGAATAGTGAAGTTGTAGTTTTATGCAGACTGGTTGCTAAGGGCTGAATCTTATTAAATAAGGGGTAAGTAAGTCTAATAGTTATTGATTTAGGAATATTATCATATTAGTAACTACATATATGAAAACTGAAATTAGGGTCTAAATGTGACAGTTATCCTTTAAAGAAAGGCATCCCGGTAGGTCAATACCTACGAGCGAAACGTAACTGCTCAACGAAAGAGAGTTTCGAACCAGAAAGTATGCTCCTATACAGAAGGTTTAGGGCTAGAGGCTACCCAAAAAAAAGTTTTACACAAGGCATATAATAGAGCCAAAAATATTGAATGAACTACCCTCTTGCAGGACAAAAAACAAATAGTAGATGATGAAAATAAAAGGATAATACATTGCATTGGCACATATGATATACAACATGAGACAGTTCGAAACATCTTTAGATGACATTGGCACATTCTGATGACACTTGAAGAATTGAGAAAAGTAATCCCTCCAAACCCAACAACTACATACAGAAGAGGGGACATTTTAAAAGAGAATCTGGTGCACAGTCATTTTCAACAAAACCAAAAAGAGCATAAAACCACATGGCTATCCACAAGAGGCTCTTATTCTTGCGGAGATTGCATTTTCTGCAACAAGATGGTACCAAGAAAGTAATTTACCAATCCAGTTAATAATAAAAAGTACCAAACTAAAGAATATATAAATTGCAAATCCATGGGTGTAATTTATGCCATTGAATGTGGAAGCCCTAAGCTCTATATAGGTAAAACTATACAACAGTTAAGAAGACGCATATCCAAACACTTGAGTTGTATTAATACAGAATCAGATATGGCCCTCTCAAGGCATTTTCAAGGCAAACATAAAGGGGACACTAAGAGCCTCAAATTTTGGGGCATCAAGAAAATGTATGCAGGCCGAAGACTGGGAGATATACACTAACCAAAAATATAAACGCAACACTTTCCGTTTTGCTACCATTTTGCCTCTAACACGGTCAGCAAACCGCTCACCCACACGACGCCACACATGTAGTCTGGCATCTGCCCTGAACAGTGAAAACCGGGACTCATCTATGAACAGAATGCCTCTCCAACGTGCCAGACGCCATCGAATGTGAGCAGTTGCCCACTCAAGTCGGTTGTGACAACGACGAACTGCAGTCAGGTCCAGACCCCGATGAGGACGACGAGCATGCAGATGAGCTTCCCTGAGACGGCTTCTGACAGTTTGTGCAGAAATTCTTTGGTTATGCAAACCAATTGTTGCTGCAGCTGTCCAGGTGGCTTGTCTCAGACAATCATGGAGGTGAACACGCTGGATGTGGAGGTCCTGGGCTGGTGTGGTTACACATGCTCTGCGGTTGTGAGGCCGGTTGAATGTACTGCTAAATTCTCTGAAACGCCTTTGGAGACGGCTTATGGTAGAGAAAGGAACATTCATTGCACGGGCAACAGCACTGGTAGACATTCCTGCAGTCAGCATGCCAATTGCACGCTTCCTCAAACATTGCGACATCTGTGGCATTGGGCTGTGTGATCCAACTGCACATTTCAAAGTGGCCATTTATTGTGGGCAGTCTAAGGCACACATGTGCAATATTCATGCTGTCTAATCAGCACCTTGATATGACACACCTGTGAGGCGGGATGGATTATCTCAGCAAAGAAGTGCTCACTAACACAGATTTAGACAGATTTGTGAACAATATTTGAGAGTAATGGGTCTTTTGTGAATGTAGAAAATGTTTCAGAACTTTGAGTTCAGCTCATGCAAAATGGGAGCAAAACTGAAAGTGTTGCGTTTATATTTTTGGTCAGTGTAGATAAAAAAAATTGCAGCAAGAAGAAATGAAATGGATATATCACCTTAAGAGCCTCACCCCTTTAGGATTGAATAAAGGATTCACATATGAATCATTTCTCTGACTGTAGTGGCTCCACAATTGAAGACATAAAACAAGTGATGATAACAGTTCTACATGACTGATGTATTGTAGTGATAATAATGATAATTAGGAGTGGTTACGGCAAATGATAAGTATTATTACCAAGGGATCTCCCTCCACCATTTTCTCTGACTCCCACCTAGCTCGGAAATAGCACTAAGGTTTATAATGTCACAGGACATCTGTGCCCCAGTGCTATATATGAATTACCATAATTTGGAGGTAGATGTATATATACACATAGGAAGGAGTCACAAAATAAATACATAAAAGATATATAATAATAATTGAAATGTAACTAAAAAATACAATAAAAATAAGAGATAAATAAGAAAAGAACAAATAAAAATAATGATAAAATGATAAAAATAATGATAAAAACTCAAATATTTGTAAATAGAAATAATCATGGCTATTAAACATAAATGTAATTATGAACTTGTGATATTAGATGAGCATGATTCTTTGATGAAAAAAGAAATTGAAGAAATGAAACAGTGAGGTTATTCTTGTGCACATTAAACATATATGGCAATTAACTAGTTGATTGTAAATAGTGAGGAGAAGAATATAATTAAATAACTGCCCATGCTCTAATAATGAACAACATGATTAGCAATGTATAATTAAAAAGAGGAATCGTGAATTTATAGAAAAATAGACATGATTCAATGTGGGTAGATTTATTTATGACTAACTCATCAGATATCATCAACATATCAAAAATCAAAACTCATAGATTCAATACCAGTATATCCAAAGAATATGGTGCAATATTTTAGTAAAGAACAGTAAAAACCAAGAGAGGACACATGTGAGAGTAACAGTGAATAAATTGCCAATGTACTTGGAATAATTTCTTATAGACAGAGACAGCAAATAATGAAGTGCTTAGACATGCACAGAGGAGATCGATAACCTAGCATGAAGAAAAACCTAAGTCCTTTGACATGCGCAGTGAATGCCAACATAGCGATTCTTGATGAAGTCCACAGTCATGCGCAGTATCTACATGGGGAGAGACAGAGTGTAAGGGAGTACATCACCTGGAGGGAGGAGAGAGAAGGACAGGATCGCTACAATCAGCGCTTCCGTAACTATCCCCCAAAGCACCTTTCAAACACACTCTGCCCAAATCCCCTGAGGACACCAGATTAGCTGGCGAAACATGTCGAGGGCCAGTGTTTGGTTACTATTTTAGACAGCAGGTGCACATAGATATGAAACTCCAACAAAAGGTTTATAAGCAAATGAACATAGCGCAGTAATAGAGGGCAAGTGAGCCTATATTAGTGAGCTGGAAAGTCTCACGATATCCCTTAGCTGGTCATTCATACTGTGACGCAAACAGTGTGTTATAGTAGATACAGATAGAAAGAAACTATGTGACACAGCTGATACTTTTAATCCTTTTATTTAGTCAGTAGATATATTAATATGGATTTAATAAATGTTACGTTTAACAAGTAGAAGTAGCACATGGAACACAAAGGCGTTATTGGTCTGATCGACCATTTGTAGATAATAAAAATTCATCACAATTTGGCACATGTCAAAGTCTCTCAGATCCTTGCACTTGACCATTTTTCCTTATTCCAACATACGTATCAGGTTCAAGAACTGACTGTTCACTTGCTGCTTTATATATCACATGCCTGGACAGGTCTCATTGTAACAAAATAATCAGTGTCACTTCATCTGACAGTGGTTTTAATGCTGTGTATCAGTGTATGAAGACATGCTTATGTAGATGGAAATAATTTTGGAAAAGAGGTCTCCGATAGATATCCAGTGCACACATTTGCAAATCCTTCCCCAGCCAATGGCTGAGGGACCCTGGGTATTTAAAGGGGTTATGCCATGATTAATATAAAAAATGAAAAGGAGACATCATACAGTACAGGATAGTCTCTTTCTAACAAAGCTAGAACCAGCCCTGTACCTCCCCTGGATCCAGAGATCTCCCCATACATTGCTCTGCTAGATTTATATCAAGCTGGCAGGTCAAGGGGAGTGTCTTTTCTGCTGCAGCCCAGGAGGCGTGTCTCAGCTCTCCCCATCACAGCTCAGGAGGCATGTATCAGCTCTCCCTATCCCAGGTCAGGAGTTGTGTCCATGCTCTCCCTATCACAACTCAGGAGGTGTGTCTCAGCTCTCCCTGTCACAGCTCAGGAGGCGTGTCCATGCTCTCCCTATCACAGCTCAGTAGGCGTGTCTCAGCTCTCCCTATCACAGCTCAGGAGGCGTGTCTCAGCTCTCCCTATCACAGCTCAGGAGGCGTGTCTCAGCTCTCCCTATCACAGCTCAGGACGGTGTGTCCATGCCCTCCCTATCACAGCCCAGGAGGCGTGTCTCAGCTCTCCCTATCACAGCTCAGGAGGCGTGTCTCAGCTCTCCCCATCACAGCTCAGGAGGCATGTCTCAGCTCTCCCTATCACAGCTCAGGAGTCGTGTCCATGCTCTCCCTATCACAGCCCAGGAGGCGTGTCCATGATATCCCTATCACAGCTCAGGAGGCGTGTCCATGCTCTCCCTATCACAGCTCAGGAGGCGTGTCCATGCTCTCCCTATCACAGCTCAGGGGGCGTGTCTCAGCTCTCCCTATCACAGCTCAGGAGGCAATTGGAGGATGAAACTGAGCATGTGCAGCCTTCTCAGCGAGCCGGTCAAAGAAATAAGATAAAATCCAACAGCAGGTGACACTATACAGATGCATTTTACTTTACCTTACTTTACCATTACCTTAAGTCATCCTAGTATATCTGCTTGTCTCCACTACAGTCTTGGTTGCTGCCTGCCTTGTTCCTGCATCCACCACTACCCCACACGCAGGCTCTCCTAGCGTGTTCTGTTCTCCATAGCCAATTATCTGCAGTTCCAGTACTGTGACTATTCAGACTGTTTCTGCGATTGTGGAGTAGGTTTCCTGCATCTCAGCCATGTAGCCAAGTTCTCTACATTCAAGTTCTGCCTAAAAACCCCATAATCTGTATAAGTGACTGTTCAGACTATACCTGATTTTTGGTGGGTTTTCTATACCTAGAGCCTCTGATGCTTCTGCTCTGGGACTATCCCAAGAGGTAGCAGTCTGGTTGCTCCACTGCAGCAAAGGCCTAATCCCTGTACATGGGTTAAAGATTAAATACGAGGAGAGTGCCAGAAAAATGCCCTTAGGGTTTAGCCAAAAGGCAAACCAGTTAGTTAACACAGTGAGTAGACACTCGCTAATCCTTGACAGCCCTATATCTAAATACCCTGGTTAGTTGGCACTCCACCCTTCATATGTTTGTATTACCATGTAGATATATTAAACATAATCTAAAATTATAACAAGAAAAGTGGGTGTAAAATGGATATATATCAGTGTCTGGGGGAGCTATGATGCAGTTACTGGTTATATTACATGCATTCAAATTGTCAGGTTAACTTTAATGGTTTGTCTGTTCACCTGATCGGCCTCTAAAGAAGGAAATCATTTTCCTTGTATAACCTTGATGGAAAATTTTAAATTACATTCTCATGAATTAACTAGTTTGCTCCACTGGGACTTTTTAAAGGTATCATTTATTATACATCCTTGGCTAAACGCCAGTGTAGCCTCATTAATAGCATCTTCTCTTAAATGATTAATATATTTAAGCTTTGCAAAGTTGGTGAACGTGAATAGAACTTTACACAAGTGTTATTAGAAAATGTCCTGGTTTTGCATCTCAATTATAAATCAAAGTAGAAGTCATAGCATGGGTCCAGCGGTTGCAATAAGCTGGTGCATTGCAATGGGGTAGCATCTCCATGTGTATTATTGTCGAGGACTGTCTTTTTGTCTGTCTTTTATCATTTACTAAATCTGACATGGGTTATCACACAGACCCTTGGTCAGGCAGTTATGTATAGGCAGCTAATGCATTGCACCGTCTATATAAATACTCAGCACATGAGGAGTCTTTGGACCTGATGGTGCATTTAATATTTCCTAAACGTCCTACGGCAATATACAATGGGTTAATCTTTTAGCCCCCTACTTAGAACAGAAGACATGTTAATAACAATGGCAAGTATGCAGATTAAACAATTAAGACCTCCTGGTACTATAAAAGTGATAATTAAGAGTCACACCATGTATATTTTTTCTCTTCTACTTCTACTGAAGGCATGTTAGTAGGTTCACCGCCTCTATATCCTTTGGATCCTGCTATTTGAGAGCTCTGTAAACCTAGGTGTCATGGGTCCCTCAGATGTTCTTATGTGTACCTGTAAACAAGGAGAGTTCCTTGTCCCTTAGGGGATGCCGTCACATGTTGTTCATGTGAAGCAGATGGACTGCGAGCACTTTCAAGCGTAGGTAAGGTGCTGGCATCTGTTCTGTGTGTGCATGCGCACAGTCCACCACCGCTATATGTGTATACAGATTGCTTGGTCAAGGTGTTTGTCGGAAGCAGGGAGCTGGCATCTGGAAACGTGCATTGCGTATGCACAGCTTTCCAATTGTGCGTGTTTAGCAGCAGGGGCTATATAAATTGTATGAGCATGGTTGCTCTTCTGCCGGCAGCAGAACCCTCTGTGTTGAGAGGTATATTTGCTGCTTTCTGGGTGTCTGGTGGTAGTGATTTCTATGGACTAATGGTTTCTATTACTTTCTAGATGTCTTCCACAAGGAAAAGGACTGCAGAGTCACAGACACAGACAATGCACTACCTGTCAACTGCCTATGCCAGAAGATTATGATAATTGTGTCAGCTTGAAAATGCTTTCACCAGCCCTGCCTCTTCTCTCAGCTGGTTCCGAGAACAACTTGTGGAGACCTTTGAGTCCTTTAAACCAGGGATGCTCAACCTGCGTTCCTCCAGCTGTTGTAAAACTCCCACCATGCCCTGCTGTAGGCTGATAGCTGTAGGCTGTCCAGGCATGCTGAGAGTTGTAGTTTTACAACAGCTGGAGGGCGGCAAGTTGGGCATCCCTACTTTAAACAATCTTCCATGAGTAAGAAATGGCCATGTAAAGAGACCATACTGCAAATTACTTTAGAGTCTACTTCATCTAGTGACTCAGACAGCCAGGATTCATTTGATGATTCTACCTCCATTAATATGGACGATGTGTACTTGTTTCACAATGAAAGAGCACCAAGTCTGCTCAAGCAAGTTAAACTTACAGTGGAATCTGATAAAAAATTTGGAAAACAAGCCAAAAAAAACAATGGGGGAGATTTATCAAACTGGTATAAAGTAGAACTGGCTTAGTTGTCCATAGAAACCAATTAATATCCACCTTTCATTTTTCACAGCTACATTGGAAAATAAAAGGTGGAATCTGATTGGTTGCTACAAAGACTGTCTACAAAGTGAATGGTCTAAACCTGAGAAGAGACTTGATCTCACATCCAGATTTTAGCCCTTTACAGATTGGACTGTAATGAAGTAACAGAATGGGAAGTGCTGCCTAAAGTAGATCTGGCTGTGGAAAGGCTTTTCAAAAAGGTCTATTCCCGCCCGAAGAATCTTCATTGCTGAAAGATTCCATGGAGAGAAAGGCGGAGTCCTTGCTTAAAAAAGACTATGGTGCTGTTGCTTCTGCATCCATGGTGGCATTGTCTTTGGTGCCTGTGGCAAGAGCACTTAGGATTTGGCTGAGCCAGCTTTCTCAAGATATTCAAGACAGAGTAAGCCTGGAGGATCTCCTAGAACAGGGGTGGGCAAACTGCGGCTCTCCAGCTGTTGCAAAACTACAACTCCCAGCATGCAAAGACTGCTTACAGCTTTCAGCCTACAGCAGGGCATGGTGGGAATTGTAGTTTTACAACAGCTAGAGAGCCGCATTTTGCCCACCCCTGTCCTAGAATACCAGCCTATGCAGCAGACTTTCTATGTGATATTCGTCTGGACATACTAAGATGTTTTTCAAAATCCATGGCTGCATCAAACTACTCTAGAGTTTTATGGTTATAGCAATGGGAAGGAGATTTTTTTTTTACACTTCTTTTTCAGCCCACAGGTTTCTTTGGTCCTCAGCTGGAGAATATTTTGAAGACACTAAATGAAGGGAACTGTGTAGCATTCCCGCAGTCAAAACAGCCTTTTGAAGGCAGTCTAAAATATCACCAAAGTTCAGCAGTACAGATGAAAGCCTGACACAACTGATTCCAAAAAGAAAGGAACTACCCAAAAGTCAGATGATCTATGAAGCCAGGCCTCTGGATCCAGTAGGAGACAGATTGACTCAATTTGGGCAAGTTTGAGCATATACCTCCACAGATGCTTCGGTCTTCTCTCTCATCAAAAGAGAATACTCCCTAGAATTCAGACAAATGCCTCCTGACCAGTTCTTCCTGAGTACTGTAAGTCTAGTTATACCCCAGTTGGTTCAAAGATTCACTAACAACAAGGCTCTGGAACCAGTAGCTTTTTCCAAGTGTGGCAAAAGTATCCAGAATTTTTCATGGTTCCAAGCCAGAAGGCCGATGGTGACTTGTAAGGCCTCTTTCAAACATTACGCCCAGATAAGAGGCAGGTGCGTTGCGGGAAAATGCGCGAGTGCAAAGTGTTTTAATGCGTTTTGCACGTGCTTGGGAAAAATCGGCATGTTTGGTACCCAGACCCGAACTTCATCACATGGTTATAAGGGAAAATAATAGCATTCTCAATACAGAATGCTTAGTAAAATGTGCATTAAGGGGTTAAAAATGAAAAAAAAAATTATCTCGCCATATCCACTTGATCGCGTAGTTGCGATCTTTTCTTCATTCATTAGCAGTCGGCTAAAGGACCAGTGACCTGACGTCACTGAGCTCATCACATGGTCCAATCACATGGTCCATCACCATGGTGATGGACTATGTGATTGGATCATGTGATGTGATGTCACCACGGGTACTTTAGCTGGCAGCTAATGAATGAAGAAGAGATCGCAACTACGCGATCAAGTGGATAAGGTGAGTTTATTTTTTTTTATTTTTAACCCCTTAATGCACATTTTACGAAGCATTCTGTAGTGAGAATGCTATTATTTTCTCTTATTACCATGTTATAAGGGAAAATAATAAAGATCGGGTCCCGTCTCTTAGGAACCTTGCGGGAAAATCTCACTGCATCCGCACTTCATTGCAGATGCTTGCGATTTTCCCGCAGCCCCATTCACTTCTATGGGGCCTGCGTTGCGTGAAAAACGCAGAATATAGAACATGCTGCGATTTTCACGCAATGCAAAAGTGATGCGGGAAATTCACCGCTCATGTGCATAGCCCCATTTGCCAATAACTCTTGGCGAACACCTAAAAGGTTGACAAAGTTTGTAAAATCAGTTTTGAATACCTTGAGGGGTGTACTTTCTTAGATGGAGTCACTTTTTTGGAGTTTCTACTCTAGGGGTGCATCAGGGGGCTTCAAATGGGACATTGTGTCAAAAAAACAGTCCAGCAAAATCTGCCTTTCAAAAATCATATGGCCTTCCTTTCCTTATGCGCCCTACCGTTTGGCCATACAGCAGTTTACGACCACATATGGGGTGTTGCTGCAAACTACAGAATCAGGGCAATAAATATTCAGTTTTGTTTGGCTGTTAACCCTTGCTTTGCAAATAAAATAGCTGTTTTGGGACAGTTTTTATTTTTTGTTATTTACATCGTTGATCTGACAGGTTAGATCGTGTGCTATTTCTATAGAGCAGGTTGTTATGGATGCGCCAATATAAAATATGACTACTTTTTTGGTTATTTGGTTTCAGTTTTCCATAATAAAGCATTTTTGAAAAAAATGATTTTTTTTGTGTCTCCTCATTCTGAAAGATATATTTTTTTATTTTTTGGGGGATGACTGTCTTATGTAGGGGGCTCATTTTTTGCAGGATGAGATGTCTGTTTGATTAGCACTATCTTGGGGTGTATATGTCATTTTGGTCCCTTTCTATTACACTTTTTGTGATGTAATGACACCGTATTTATATATTTTTTTTTTTACTGTGTTCACCTGAGGGATTAGGTCATGTATTATTTTTATATAGCAGGTTGTTACGGACGTGGCGATACATAATATGTATACTTTTTATTTATTTAAGTTTTACACAATAATATCATTTTTGAAACAAAAAAAATCATGCTTTAATGTCTCCATAGTCTGAGAGACATATTTTTTTTATTTTTTTGGGCGATTGTACTATGTAGGGTATAATTTTTGGGGGGATGAGATGACAGTTTGATTGGCACTATTTTGGGAGGCATATAACTCTTTGATCGCTTGCTATTACACTTTTTGTGATGTGATAAAGATGTTTTTTTTACACTGTTTTTATTAAAAAATGTTATGGTATTTACCTGAGGGGTTAGATCATGTGATATTTTTATAGAGCAGGTTTTTATAGACGCAGCGATACATAATATGTAAACTTTTTTTATTTTATTTTACTTTAACACAATAACAGCATTTTAGAAAAAAAAATCATGTTTTAAAGTCTCCATAGTCTGAGAGCATATTTTTAAATTGTTGGGGGGCATTTGTGCTATGTAGGGGCTCATTTTTTGCGGGATGAGAGAACGGTTTGATTGGTACTATTGTGGGAGGCATACACCTTTTTGATCGCTTGGTATTACACTTTTTGTGATGCAAGGTAACAAAAAGGGGCTTTTTTACACCATTTTTTATTTATGGTGTTCACCTGAGGGGTTGGGCCATGTGATATTTTTATAGAGCAGGTTTTTACGGACGCAACGATACATAATATGTGTAGTGTATTTTATTTTTTGTAATTTTTATTCAGTGATAAAAAAAATTATTTTAACTTTTTTTCACTGTTTTATTTTATTTTTTTACCCAGACCCGCTTGGTCCTTGAGGATCCAGTTGCTCTGATGTCTGTATAATACAGTACAGTACACAATATAGTGTACTGTATTGTTTACTTTACACTTAGTCTGATCAGACTTCAGCCTTTAGCAGAAGTCCGATCAGGCTTTCCATTACCATGGCAAGCAGGATGCTTGTGAAGGCATCCTGTTGCCATGGTAACATCACCCGCTGCCAGAACAGAGCAGCAGGTGATGGGGAGCTCCCTCCCTCTGTGATCCCGTGAAGAATTGGGGGCTGCAAGGGCACAGCAGCCCCCGATGGGAGAGGGAGGGAGCTCCCTCCTTATTAACCCCTTCCATACAGCAGTCCGTACGGAGCCATTCAACAGCAGTTTCCTGGGAAGAGCGGGAAAATGTTCCCTTGGAGCTGATATGTAGAGCTGCCACACAGTTATCCATGTCAACATTTGTTAACCACTACAGATGGAACCTTAGTCTCTCAGAGAGTTAGCATGTTGACAAAGGAGTGCTAAACCAAGCCGTTGTTTCTTTATTCCACCCTTATTACTTATTGCTTCTCATGTTCCATTATCTGCTACCGTAAGACGTCCAGGAAAGAATAAAATGTACTCACAGGAAATTTTCATTTCCTGGAGTCCGTAGGCAGCACAAATTGCCCACCCTAATACATTTTGTATTGCTGCAGTATATACATGGTGTGACTCCAAATTAGCACTTTTATAATAACAGGAAGCTTAATTGTTTCATTTGCATAACTGGTATTACTATTAACATGTCTTCTGTTCTAAGTAGGGGGGCTAAAAGATTAACCTATTTTGTGATGCCTACTGACTCTAGGAAATGAAAATTTCAGGTGAGTAACTAAATCTGAGGCTTTTATGTGCCATCAGAATAATTCCAGCATTTACCTTCCCTTTTGAATAAGAAACATAAAACTGTAAGGCCTCTTGCACACGGGCGTCATGTTTGACGCCCGGATAAGAGGCGGGTGCGTTGCGGGAATCGCCACGATTTTTCCGCGTGTGTGCTAACGTTTGTAGTGCGTTTAGCACGCGCGTGAAAAAATCCGCATGCTTGGTACCCAGACCCGAAGTCAGACTTCATCACTGAAGTCCGGTTTCGGGATGAGTATTCTGTATATGTAATTATTTTCCTTTATAACATAGTTATAAGGGAAAATAATCGCATTCTAATTACAGAATGCAATGTTCCCCGGGCTATAGAGGGTTAAAAATAATAAATAATAAAGAGTTAACTCACCTTCTCCCATTGTGCACGCAGAGCCCCAGAACGTCTTCTCTCTGATGATTGCTTGCTTCAGGACCTGTGGTGACGTCACAGGTGCACATGGTCCAATCATAGAAGCATTTGAGTGGACCATGTGACCCATGTGATCCTGTGACGTCACCAAAGGTCCTTCATCCAACAGATGTTGGATGAAGGACCTGCCGTGGTGTCACAGGATCACATGGGTCACATGGTCCACTCAAATGCTTCTATGATTGGACCATGTGACCCTGTGACGTCACCACAGGTCCTGAAGCAAGCAATCATCAAGAGAGAAGACGTTCTGGGGCTCTGCGCGTACAATGGGAGAAGGTGAGTTAACTCTTTATTATTTTTAACCCTCTATAGCCCGGGGAACATTGCATTCTGTAATTAGAATGCGAATATTTTCCCTTATAACTATGTTATAAAGGAAAATAATAACGATCGGGTCCCCATCCCGAACGTATTCCTAGCAACCATGCGGGAAAATCGCAACGCATCCGCACATGATTGCGGATGATTGCGATTTTCCCGCATCCCCATTCACTTCTATGGGGCCTGCGTTGCGTGAAAATCGCAGAATATAGAACATGCTGCGATTTTCACGCAA
This sequence comes from Bufotes viridis, assembly GCA_033119425.1. Lineage (NCBI taxonomy): Eukaryota > Metazoa > Chordata > Amphibia > Anura > Bufonidae > Bufotes > Bufotes viridis. The sequence goes on along the minus strand of CM065589.1, from coordinate 164,354,096 downwards.
CGCAAAAGTGATGCGTGAAAATCACCGCTCATGTGCACAGCACCATAGAAGTGAATGGGTCCGGATTCAGTGCGGGTGCAATGCGTTCAGTTCACGCATTGCACCCGCGCGGAAAACTCGCCCGTGTGCAAGAGGCCTAAGGGTGTGTCACTCAGAGCAGCCAGTCCGTGATGCACCAATAAGCGGCAGGGACATGCTGATTTCTAATGACAGAAGTGATAACACCTTGTTTTTGGTTATTGGCCACACAGCCATCAACAAACAGAGACAAGTTAGACATTCTGGCCTTAGCAGTGTGTTGTGATGTCATGATGAAGGACCTGGATTTGTAAAGGTCTGAAACGCGTAACATTGTACTGGTGTCCTGGAAGGTTTTATATCCAATCTACAATAAAGTATCACGCCTGACTGGTGAGCTGGATGTTCTCATCTTTATTTTGGTCTGCAACTTTTAGACGTTACGTGTGACAGCACCTTAAAACTTCACATTGTCTAATTATAGCAAAGATAACCTAAAAAGTGGCCAAAGGTCTCAAATAGTCTCAAGTATTAACACAACCTAAATAGAGAATACCAGACCGCGTATCATTACAAAAATATCTTTATTTCCATAATAAAAGAGTGCATATAGCACATACAATTAAAAATTACATTGGGGGGGTGCATAGATGGGCGGCATCCAAGAGGAGAGACGGAGGAGGGGGAGGGTAATAAACAAGTCGGTTGAGTAAAGTGCAAGTGCATACAATCAAAAGAATAATAACATCATACCCATACTGTGTCTCTCCTCCGGGATGGCGCCAACCCCGACGCGCGTTTCGGCACAAGCCTTCGTCTGGGGGTGGCGTCATCATCGGGGGACAGCACATTTATGCAGTGCATCAGCCAATCAGTCACAGTTAGTTATGATAGTAGCGATACCTCCTAGTGACGCGTCCACTTGCGTCACAGCCCACGTGAGCCGTACAGTCATGTGACACTCATACACAGGTCTCAACCGGAAAATTCCTCATTACAAAGCGCAAATAGATGTACATAACGCAAAACATGTATATTAATAATTAGTCTCCAGAAACGCTCATGCAGTATATCAACATTATCATCTGGAACCAAAAATTATCCATAGTAAAAACTAGGGATGTCCCGATACCGATACCAGTATCGGTATCGGGACCGATACCGGCATTTTCACGAGTACTTGTACTCGTGAAAATGCCGCCGATACCGCTGCCGATACCGGAAGTTCCGGTCCGGCAGCTCCTATACACTGTTGAAGTAAACCTAACCTCTATTATCGTGGCCAGAATTACTAACTATTGATTCGCAGTCTCCCTCAGGTTCTGCGCTCAGTCCCTCCATGCTCCTCCTGCCCCGCCTGCCTTCTTCATTCATAAAAATGGGCGGAGCGGGCAGGCGGGACAGGAGGCGCATGGAGGAACTGAGAGCTCAAGCTGCCCGATTCCTCCAAGCACCTCATGTCCCTCCTGCGCACTCCGCCCATTTTATGAATGTAGAAGGCGCACGGGGCAGGAGGAGAATGGAGGGACTGAGCGCCTAACCTGAGGGAGACTGCGTATCAATAGTTAGTAATTATGGCCACATTAATAGAGGTTAAGTTTACGTCACTAGTGTATAGGAGCTGCGGGGCCGGTGTATGAAAGAGTCAAGCTACACCGGCCCCTGTGAGTGTAAACTGCCCCCCCCCCCCCACACACACACACTATGATGGCACTTATGGGGGTCTGTGGATGACATTAATGGGGGATCTGTGGATGACACTTATATAGCATAATATGCTATATATGTGTCATCCACATAGCCCCCTAACAGTGTCATCCAGAGAGCCCCCATTAGTGTCATCCAGAGAACCCCCATTAGTGTCATCCAGAGATCCCCCCCATTAGTGTCATCCAGAGATCCCTCATTAGTGTCATCCAGAGATCCACCCCCATTAGTGTCATCCAGAGATCCCCCCCCATTAGTGTCATCCAGAGATCCCCCCCCATTAGTGTCATCCAGAGATCCCCCCATTAGTGTCATCCAGAGAGCCCCCATTAGTGTCATCCACAGATCCCCTATTACAGCGTCATCCACAGATCCCCCATAACAGTAACATCCACAGATTCTCCATAACAGTGTCATCCACAGATCCTCCATAAGTGACATCCACAGATCCCCCATAACAGTGCCATAATATGCTATATATGTGTCATCCACATAGCCCCCTAACAGTGTCATCCAGAGAGCCCCCATTAGTGTCATCCAGAGATCCCCCCCATTAGTGTCATCCAGAGATCCCCCCCCATTAGTGTCATCCAGAGATCCCCCCCCCCATTATATATTTTCATCCGCACATGTTTTATTTTGTGTAGGATGTTTGTGTGGTGCTTGTGGTTTGCGCCGGCATCCTCCATTGTATGCAATTTTTGCTGGGGATAGCCGTTCGCTGCGAACCACATGCGGAGGAACTGCCCCCCCAGTTAGAAACACGCCACAGTGTTTGGGGTCTGGAGCAGTCCCACCCATTTAGGCCACGTTTATTTTTGTGATTCTTGTTTTATATGTATTGAATGTGCCATTGCATATGGCTGGTAAACATTCTGTTGCACCTGGAAGCCGGTGTCACATGGTCTGTTGTAGGTGTAGCTTGCGGCCTCATTTGTTCCCCATTGCATTGTTGGTCCTGCAGGTGAGTGGGATGGGGCTGTAGGCTGCTTAATACCTGTTCAGACCTTGTTCACACACCATAGGTAGTCTAGTGGTAGGACCCCATGCCATGCTGAGATACCGTGACGTGGTGCCTGAAGGGGCTCCGATATGTTCCTGATTGGAAATATTGGCGAATCTCTCAGCTTTTAACACCAGAGTGAGGGATTAGCCAGTGTTGTCAGTTGCTTATCCATGTGGTGCATCTTTTTTCTGTGAGTTATGTGTTTATATATTTTCATCCGCACATGTTTTATTTTGTGTAGGATGTTTGTGTGGTGCTTGTGGTTCGCGCCGGCATCCTCCATTGTATGCAATTTTTGCTGGGGATAGCCGTTCGCTGCGAACCACATGCGGAGGAACTGCCCCCCCAGTTAGAAACACGCCACAGTGTTTGGGGTCTGGAGCAGTCCCACCCATTTAGGCCACGTTTATTTTTGTGATTCATCCAGAGATCCCCCCCATTAGTGTCATCCAGAGATCCCCCCAATAGTGTCATCCAGAGACCCCCCCCATTAGTGTCATCCAGAGACCCCCCCCCATTAGTGTCATCCAGAGATTAGTGTCATCCAGAGAGCCCCCATTAGTGTCATCCAGAGAACCCCCCCCATTAGTGTCATCCACAGATCCCCCATTACAGCGTCATCCACAGATCCCCCATAACAGTGACATCCACAGATTCTCCATAACAGTGTCATCCACAGATCCTCCATAAGTGACATCCACAGATCCCCCATAACAGTGCCATCCACAGATCCTCCTTAACAGTGACATCCACAGTGCCCCCATAACAGTGTCATCCACAGCACCCCCATAACGGTGAGATCCACAGATCCTCCATAACAGTGACATCCACAGATCCCCCATAACAGTGACATCCACAGCGCCCCCATCATAATGACATCCACAGCGCCCCCATAACAGTGTCATCCACAGCGCCCCCATAAGTGTCATCCACAGCGCCCCCATAAGTGTCATCCACAGCACCCCCATAACAGTGTCATCCACAGATCCTCCATAAGTGACATCCACAGATCCCCCATAACAGTGACATCCACAGCGCCCCCATAACAGTGACATCCACAGATCCTCCATAACAGTGACATCCACAGTGCCCCCATAACAGTGTCATCCACAGCGCCCCCATAACAGTGACATCCACAGCGCCCCCATAACAGTGACATCCACAGATCCCCATAACAGTGACATCCACAGTGCCCCCATAACAGTGATATCCACAGCGCCCCCATAACAGTGTCATCCACAGATCCTCCATAAGTGACATCCACAGATCCCCCCATAACAGTGACATCCACAGCGCCCCCATAACAGTTACATCCACAGATCCCCCCATAACAGTGACATCCACAGCGCCCCCATAACAGTGACATCCACAGCGCCCCCATAACAGTGACATCCACAGCGCCCCCATAACAGTGACATCTACAGCGCCCCCATAACAGTGACATCCACAGATCCCCCATAACAGTGACATCCACAGATCCCCCATAACAGTGACATCCACAGCGCCCCCATAACAGTGTGCCATCCACAGCGCCCCCATAACAGTGACATCCACAGATCCCCCCATAACAGTGACATCCACAGATCCCCCTATAACAGTGACATCGACAGATCCCCCCATAACAGTGACATCCACAGCGCCCCCATAACAGTGACATCCACAGCGCCCCCATAACAGTGACATCCACAGATCCCCCATAACAGTGACATCCACAGCGCCCCCATAACAGTGACATCCACAGATGCTCCATAACAGTGACATCCACAGCACCCCCATAACAGTGACATCCACAGCGTCCCCATAACAGATCCCCCTGGAGGCACATTGGTTGGAAAACACTATTATATTCCCATTTATTAATTTATTAACACTTGTACAAAAGGAAAAGAAAAGCCGTTGTCCATAGCAACCAAATTCCAGCTTTAAATTTTTTCATTGCTATCAGTAACTGCGGCGCTGTTTATACGAGGTATCGGTAATTGGTATCGGCGAGTACTTAAATAAAAGTATCGGTACTCGTACTCGGTCTTAAAAAAATGGTATCGGGACATCCCTAGTAAAAACATTTTATATGCCCACATTTTATAACATTTTATATGCCCACAAGCAATAGTAGGTTACAGCAAGTGATAATAAATGAAAAAATAAATAATAAATAAAAATAATAATAATAATAATAATAATAGTACACAGGTGACTATAATGACATTATGCTTATGACAAAATTCATTGTATATGTCATAAGAAAGGAAAAAAGAAGAAAGTGCTGAGTGCAGTGATAAAGTGAATAAGTGCAACCCGTGAAAATATGAATGTGAAAAAGAAATGCACACCTAAATTATTGTCAAATATTGTCAAATAATTATCCAAATATCGTGTAACATGATTTCACGCATAAAAATATATAATAATTAAAAATTAAAAAATCTCATATGTGAATTACTATTCCATAATGAAAGTGAATGTGACCAAAAATATTAATTGCATACATTTCATACATAGATAATTATACATAGACAAATATTAACCCTCACATATCAGAACATATGGAAACCTCTGCATGTGTGTATAGAAACATATTACTACTGGAGAATGGAGATTACATATACTGAACCAAAAGATCAATGAAAGTGCCCAGGGACAACTGGACCATATTCCAAAACCTTACTCATAGGCACATAAGGATGCAAAAAGACGACTGATGCAGTGCAAAACTGTACCCCCATCTATCACTAAAGTAACAACAAGAACCATAAAAGGATTATTAAAACTAAAAAACGCCAGAAAAGGGGAGGGACAGACTTGCAGACAGTCAGAGAAAGGAAGCAAAACCAGATGCCTCATTCAAACCATTCGGTTTAAGGGAATTAACCCTCCAGATCCATTGACACTCCAGTTGGGCCAACTTTTTTGATATACTACCACCACGTATGTTCTTTGGTATGCAATCTATGCCAAATATTTTCAAACCAGAAGGGTCACAATTGTGATATAATTTAAAGTGCTTCGCCAGAGGTTTCAACTGTGACACATCAATCTCCTTTTGTGCTGCAAAAATATCCCGAACATGTTCTCTTGCCCGAACTTTCAGTTCGCGAGTGGTAAGTCCGATATATATCTTTTTACATGGGCAATTAGCATAATATACCACAGCTGTGGTTGAACATGTTATTCTTTGGGTAATTTTGAAAGTTTTCTCCTCTGTTGCATGTTGGAAATGGGTGGCCCGTATCAAATTGGGGCACGCCACACATCTTCCACATGGGAAAAAAAAACCATGCTGGTTTCCCAATCCCTGGGAACAGAGGTGGAGATGGTCTCACATAAACACTTTTAACCAGATGGTCTCTTAGGTTCTTCGATCTCCTTGTGACCAGAGATGGACCCCCCGAAGTATACTGCGATATCACTGGATCAGCCAAAAGAATGGGCCAATATTTTTCAACACAACTTTTCATTTCATCCCAAAGTGAGTGGTATGTAGTGATAAATCGCACCTTTTTCTCCTCATAACTCTCTTTTTTCTTTTTATCAGAGAATAGTAGATCAAACCGTGAGGATGATTTAGCTCTCCTATATGCTGTTTTGATGGAACGCTGGCTGTAACCTCGATTTGTAAAACGACTCCTCAATTCACTTGCTTGTTGTTCAAATTGTTCATCTGAAGAGCAGATTCTGCGCATCCTCAAAAATTGGCCAGTTGGAATTGCTCTAATCATTTGGGGGTATTGTTGCATTTTTATGAATTTTAGGTAGGTAGGTACAATGTTGATATTGCTGGTTCTTTTACACAGAGGGCTTCATAAAGTTGTTTAGAGATGACATCTTTTTCCAATGCATCAGTCAAAATCCGTCCTAGTTCGCATTTGATGGAATCTGGTATAGTATCATCCTTAATTGGATTTGCTTCCACCATTAATTGCTCAAGAGTCAATAAGGCCTCCTTTTCCACTTCTGTGGTGAAGATGCCGTCAGAATCCTCCTTATGATGCAATTTTTTTAGGAGAAGGGACCGACCAAATAACTGTAAATCTTTTATCGCTTCAGATGATCAGGTTGTGCCTGACCACCCCTCATCCGGAGAGTCCGTCTTTTTCCCATCGAGCTAGTGATGGAAGTCCCTTTTCTTTTATATGACATGGGGGTAGCTCGTCTCGCTCCACCATATGTCTCTGATACATCAGATACAGAAGACAAAGATGATACTGATGGAGACCATGCCCTAAGTGTCATACCATCAGCACATGTCGGCTGTAGCTCTCTCCTCTTCATGGTAATGGTATCCCCTAATAGGGACCTTTCATCAGCAGGAAAATGCAATCCTGCAACACTGCGAAAATTGTTCAGGAATAGTGTGAGGGACATCCCAGATGTTGACTTGACCTCCAAATTCCCCATATCTTATTCTGATAAAGCATCTGTGGAATGTACTAGAAAAACAAGTCTGATCCATGGGGATTCCACCTGGCAACTTACAAGAGGTAAAAAGTCACTGTACATTCATACAATTTGATTTCATTTAATAGAGAATGGTGTAATTATCACATTTCTAAAATACTTAATTTTAAAAAGTAAGATCTTTTCCTGGTAACAGAGACTCAGAAGATGTCTGAGAGGAAGTTTTGGCATGTCAGATCCTGTACCTGATAAAAGAACTGTTTCTATACTGCTTCTGAATTCACAGAAGGGTCCTGCCTTTCTGTGAGTGTGATTTTCCCCTTCTTATCTGTTCTGTGGGCTCAGGAGCTAAAAACAAACGTAGTGGGAACTCAGGGAAAGAATGTCACAGCAGTACAATGTTTGCAGATTCCACAGAAGGGAGATGTCCCTACTTCTCAGAGAAATGCATTTAGCTCTGCAGATGAAGAGGGGAATAATATGGCTGAAAAACACATTAGAGAAGCCCAAAAAGATTGATTCCTTTACGGTTATGATTGTACAAAGAAGCACAGCCATTATAAAAACTTAAGATGTCCTGCTAACATCTTGGTGTCAGAAAACCCAGAACACCATCAATGGTCTTGTGCAGTCCATGCCTTGATGAGAGCTGTTTTGGCAGCACGAGGAGGAACAAAAGAATATTAGACAGGTGGTTTGAATGTTATGGCTGACCTTATATACTACATATTTGCATTTGAATAAATCTACATGTAACTGATTTGCATCAGAAAACTATAGCAGAAAATTCTCAGCAAGCTGCAAAGAAATTTACAGAAACAAATCGGCAACGACTGCCAATTTTGATGCAGATTTCCTTTTTGAGGATAATCAAAGTTAAAAATGAAATAAATGCAGTATACTCACCTACAAATTCCATTATATTTCTGTGCTAGGGTATTTGTAGGTGATTATCCGGACCTATGGATTTTGCTGTAAATATGGTAGGTAATCAGTGGCACTAGGACTTAAAGGGAACCTGTCACCAGGAAATTCACTGATAAAGCAGGCATGCTGCCTTGTAGGGCTCACTCTGCTGAATATAATGATACCTTTTACTTGGTGATCTGGTGCTTTATTGTGGAGAAATAGTACTTTTAATCCATATGCTAATGAGCTGATTTGAGTCCAGTAGTTGATATGAGTCCAGCGTTTTTTCTATTCAGAGCTATAGCCACTCCCCTATTCACTTCTTCAGATGTAAAAGGGGCGTGGTTTATTACATCATTCATTCATTTTAATAACTGGAGGGAAAATGACTAACAGGGAATGCTTAGGTAAAAAAAGGGGGAGGAATATACTATTGAAGTTACTAATTATAATAAGGGCTAGTTTATTCATGGGGTGATAAACACATGATGGCTGATAAGGGACATGTCACCGTGGGTATGGCAGTTAGGCTTTAAAGTGAAAGGCAGCAAGGCTTGTATTGGCTATAATGCAGGTCATTTTTTTAAACCACGCCCCTTTTACAACTGAAGAAGTGAATAGGGGAGGGGCTACAGCTCTGAATAGAAAAAATGCTGGACTCATATCAACTACTGGACTCAAATCAGCTCATTAGCATATGGATTAAAAGTAATATTTCTCCACAATAAAGCAACAGATCACCAAGTAAAAGGTATAATTATATTCAGCAGGGTGAGTCCTACAAGGCAGCATGCCTGCTTTATCAGTGAATTTCCTGGTGACAGGTTCTCTTTAATTGTGGATTTATTCATACCCATTCAATTCTGTGGGAAAATGTACAATGGTCTTCAATAGAAAATGAGATACTATCTATTTAAAAATTTCCATTTGGAAAAGTTTCGCAGGCGCAGCCCATGGATGAAATTTGTTCAAACCTCATCCCCATGATTGGTACTGTAATCCACTGTGAATTTTCCCAACACATATTGGAACTGAAAGTCTGGACAGTTTCCAGTATGTGTGGAAGTGCCATTATGCTCTCTGAGTTTCTTAGCCTGAAGAAAGTCTGTTTGGTTTATCATCTTCTGAGTGCCTATATCATGAAGGTTTGAGGACTAAAGTTATGCTTTTAATTACTAGAAAAAGCTGTGTGATAGATGACCCCACTTGTTGCTCCGAGCCCTAAATTCTATAAAACCAGCCCTGAGAGAGAATTTATCAAATACAAGCTAAATTTCAACATTAGCCAATGCAGTATACATGTAGTAAGCAGATTACATTGCTAACGACTTCCACTGTGAAGCATCAAAGTGTCCTTGTATCTAATTATTTGCTCAGGGCTCCAATGGCACCTCCTTTTCCTGGAATTCAGAGTGGAAATCAGATAACATTAAATAAAAGGATGTGATTTATGCTGCTTCTAGCACTAGCCTTTCCATCAGAACCTTCTTGTTAAAATGCAGCATTATTAAAGCATCAATTATCTGTGGAGGCGTCAGACGCTGCAAGAAGCAGGCTGCTGGCTTTGATAAGGGGACAGGCTGTTTGTTCATTAAAGGCCTCCACTGATGCAGCTAACCAGCATCCTATACAAAGTGGAGCCTGTACAAGGATCACAAAATGGGGTTAATTAAGGGGCTAAGCAGAAGTAATTTTCAGATGGACTGTGGAACACTCAGCAAGTTTGCAGTCTTCAATATGCAATATGTTGTTTTAGGAAGTCATTTTAAGTCTTGAAAACAAAACTTCAAATCCAAAAACTCCAAAAATAATCTTGGGTAACAATTGCATGTTTATGTCACAATCTATAAATATTGAATTGAGCTTTTCTTGGTAGATACCATGACTACACACCGGGCAACTGTAGAATATACAATGTATTCAGACCCTTTAACTGTGTTCACATTTTGCTATGTTAAAGCCTTGTGCAAAAATAAAGCAAAAAGTCAAGATTGTCCACATCACTCTGCAATTAGTAATAACCCATAATTACAAACTGAAAACAAAAAACCAGACCCCATACTTAGTTGATACATGGCAGCGACTACAGCCTCCAGTTTTCTTGGGTATGATGCCACAAGATTTGGAGATTTTCTGCTATTCTTCTCTGCAGATCCACTTAAGCGCTGGCAGGTTGGATGGGGGCTGTCAGTCAGCAGCCATTTTGATGTCTCTCCAGAGATGTTCGATTGAGTTCAAGTCAGTGTTATGGCTGGGCCACTTATGGACATTCACAGAGTTGTCCCTAAGCCACTCCTGAGTTGTCTTGACTGTGTGCTTGTCTTGTTGGAATGTGAATCTTCAGCCCAGAGCACTCTAGATCAGGTTTTCATTAGGAATATCTCTGTACTTTGCACTATTCAGCTTTCCCTCAATCCTGACCAGTCTCCTTGTTCCAACAGCTAAAAAGTATCCAACAGCATGATGCTGTCACCACCGGCTAATAAAAAATTACACTGAATGAATGTCACTGATATTTAGGATGCACAAATGTTATACCGCAAGTAATGTCGCTGTCAACCCCAGCTAATAATAAATTACACTGAATGAATGTCATTGATATTTAGGATGCACAAATGTTATACAGGAGGTATACCGCAAGTAATGTCGCTGTCACTACCGGCTAATAAAAAATTACACTGAATGAATGTTACTGATATGTAGGATGCACAAACGATATACAGGAGATGTGGCACTGGTAATGTCCCTGTCACCAGCGGCCGAGCTATTGAGCTGAATGTCACAGATATTTAGGCTGCGCAAACGTAAAATAAAAGATGTAGCAAAGGTTGTGTCACTAGAAGCGGCACTAACAGTTCCAAGCAATTTAGCGCAGGTTGTGCTAATAATATATATTGCAGCCCAATACAACTATAGTCCTTGAAAGGGCTTTTGGATCTCTAGCAAGTTTTTTCCCTAAAATATTACTATTTCGCTCCCTACACTATCTGCCCCTTCTTCCGCACAGCTCTCCCTGACTAAGACTGAGCCAAACACGTGTCATCGGGTGCTATATAGCAACCGATGATGCGTTCCGGCCAGCCAATCACTGTAATGCCAGTAACCAATATGGCTACGGCATTACAGTTAGTGGCAGTACTAACCCGAACGTTTATTGGCTGCGTAGCAGCCAACAAACGTGCAGGGAGGGACTCGAGCATATGCGGTGTTCTGGTGAACATCGCAATGTGCCGAGCCGAACTGGTGTTCGGCCGAGCATGCTCGCCCAACACTAATTACTATTGATCTTGCCTCCTCCTCAGCAACCTAATCCGGCTCCCAGGTCTTGCCCAGCACACAATCGTCATCAGAGTCCTCACCCTCCCTGCTGCTTTCATCAGATTGTCAAATCTCATGGTGGGCTCCTGGGCCCCCAACCCCTGCATTTTCCCTGACTGCCACTGTCGCTGCCCCCACCACCAATGCCATGGCTACATGTGGTACTATTACCACCAGCATCAACACAGGTATGCATGGGGTCACCAGCCTCCTCTTCATGGCAGGCCAATCGATGAGGGTTCTCACACAAGTCGTCAACAGGGAGACTTTCTTTGACTATCTGCCATAGGCTGTGGTGGGGTTTTCTTGCCATGTCTTAGGCTGGAAAGGGGCAGTGAAGACTAAGAGGACTCCACTGAAAGCCTTCTTTGGGGCTGCAAGAAGGAGGAGCAGGAGGAACACTGTGAACCCAGGCTCCATGGCATCGGACTCCACATTCTCATCCTCTTTCTCCTCAACCATAATGTTGCGCCTTTCCAAACCAGCAGGAACTGCAGCCTACTACTACTTCTGTCCAGATAGTTGGTGCTGCTACTACCCACATTCAGGCTCTGGGTCTTTCGGTTTGAACCCTTCTGTAGCCCAGACATTTTTTAGACTCTCTGATAATGTTATGTATAGTAAGCATGTATATATGCAGCTTAATTAAAGTGAACCTGTTATCAACTTTATGCTAACCTCACTGAGGGCAGCATAAAATAGTGACAGAAATACTTATATCTGCGGTGTGTCACTTATGACACACATCTGCTGATGATTGGCAGTTCTCTCCTAGACAGTAAGGAAGAAAACTAGGTGGAAGACTGTCAGTCATCAGCAGGTGGGCAGGGAGAGCAGAAATTCATGAATAACCATGACTCTTCTCAGGTGGCCGGGACTCTTTTCTAGGCCCAGTCTGCAATGATTGTGATGTTGGTTCTCAGCAACCACTTACTTTTAACTCATAAGTGACACACCGCTGAAATCAGCATTTTGGTCACTATTTTATGCTGCCCTCAGTGAGGTTAGCCTAAAGCTGATGACAGGTTCCCTTTAAATTAAACGTCCCCAAAAAATTTTTTTAATTGCACTATGTGGAAAATGAATATACGATTGAGGCCTGACTCTTAAGTTGAATGGAGCATGCTCGGAGTCGTAGTTTCACCACATCTGGAGTGCCAGAGGTTAGCCATCACTGCCCTAGCATATGTACTGGTGTACTGTTCACAAATATGCGGGTTAAACCCCTTTTGGATACCGGAGGTTTTTTTATTTTTCTTTCTTGTTTTCCCAGCCATAACTTTTTCCGTTCACACAGCCATATGAGAACTTTTTTTGCAGAATAAGTTGTGCTTTTTAATGCCAGCATTTAACATGAAAGACAATGTAGTAAAAAAAATAATTCTAAATGGGGTGGAAATAGGGGGGAAAAAATACGGAATTACGTCGCTTTTGTCCCTACGGCATTCTTTATGCGGAAAAACTGACCTGTGCTCTTCATTCACTGGGTTAATACCACATGTGTGTTGGTTTTTGGGGTGTTTTAATCCTGAAAAAACTTTTTTTTTTACATCGCATTATTCTGCCCCCCAACAATATATACATTTTTTTAAATTTAGTTATGTCTACTGAGCTGTGTTGAGGCTAATTTTTGAAGGGACGACCTGTAGTTTTTATTGATACCATTTTGGAGTGTGTGAGACTTTCTGATCACATTTTTTCTGTAACGCCATTCGCTGTATGTGATAAATATTTTATTGTATGAGCGTTTTCAGACACAGTCCTGCCCATGTTTATATTTTTTGTTTATGTATTTATATTTTATTCTGGCAAAACTGGGGTGATTTAAATTTTTAATAGCTCCTCTAGGAGGCTACAATACTCATTCATTACAGCTTATACTGTATTCCTATGGAATTATAGGATATCTGCAAAATCGGCTTGTACTATGCTGGCCTGGCACCTGCTGGTCAATGTATGAATTGCAGCTCTTATAAGCAGAGTCTCTTCAGAGAGACTTGGCCTATTAGAATGAATGACCGGCATCCCCAATCGCCAGTGCACACTTCCAGGTTTTTCGTTGTTTAGATGCCGTGGTCATCCAAGGCCACTGCACGCGCGAGCATGTTTAAAGAAACTCCCAACGCTGTAACATGTATGGTGCTGGGAAACTAAGAGTTAATTAAATTCAACATGTTTTAAAAAAATTTATGTTGCAACCGTCTGGAGAAATAAATGAGCATTGACGGATGATTAAGGGCTAGACCTCACCCTCAACTCACCCTCGTTTTCACAGGTAGATTGCTGCCTACCCTGTGTCTTGTAGTAATTACAAATATATGCTGGTTTAATTAAATTTAACAATCCCTCCCCCCCCCCCCCCCAAAAAAAAATAAGTTCCAACTGTGTGGAAATGAAATTCACTGAAAAGAACATTTGAGGATTGACGCTCAATTTCTCATTAAAACACACAGGTAGATTACAGCTATACCTTGTGTACTGCTGCAGTAATTATGAATATATATGCATAATTAAATTGACACCCCCCACCCCCTTCTAAAAAAAAAAAAAAGAAACTGAAACTGTGTGGAAACTGAATATATTTAAACGGACGATTTAGGCTTGATGCTTAATTTCACATTAAGTGCTCATGCACACAACAGTCTGTTGTTGGCCGTTGCCCACTTGAATAGGTCCGCAATCCAGAAGGGGCAGTGCGCAACGGAGGTTTCCGGGGGGTTCTATTAAATGGGTCTGCATCCATCTGCACCAGCCACATAGATGGTGTCCAGAACGTGCAGCACACATTCGGGTGCATGAGCCATGCCTCGAGTATTGCTGCAGTAATCACACATATCCAATTTAATTATATTGAAACCCACTAAAAATAAAAAATAAAAAATTCTTCTTTGAAATCCTACCTTTTCCCTTCAATCTCCCTGGTAATAAGCTTGATGGATTTCTGACTAGTGATGTCCGGTTCATGAACGAATCGTTCTTTTGAATCGATTCTGTTCCCTGAACCGGAGGAGTCGGTTCCTCTGACTGAGCTGAATCGTTTGAATACAGCTCAGTCAGACTCAGTACAATACATGGCAATAGCAGCAGGAAGGAGTGTAATCTGATCCCAGAGTGTGAGCCAGGCTGCTGCCAGCCCCGCCCCTCCCTGCCCTGCGACCAATCAGATGTGAGGCAGGCAGCAGTGAGTCACACACAGTACAGGGAGCCGAAGAACCGAATGAGTCTATGAGTTATAAGAATCAAATGATCCTCCTTACTTATAGACTCATTCGGTTCTGTGAGTTAATAGAATCGTGTCACCAGAGCAGAGAGCACTACACTGAGTCTAACTGCCAGCACGGCTCCTGTCCGGACTCAAGTCCTGAAGAACATGCCAGTCCCTGAGCAGAACAGCAAGTCCCAGCAAGCCTGCTATTAACACAAAACGGCAGGGAATGCTGGGAGATGTAGTCCCGTTTATGCAGCAGCGTGCAGGAGGCGGACAGTCCGGTTTGTGCAGCGCTAGATGAATAAAAGGTCTCAGGTATAGGAAACTGGGATGGCATATGTGGACAACCAGCAGACTATACCAGTTACCTGCAGACAGAACCCCAGGGTCACACAGCTATATAGTGCCTGCCAGCTTCGGTTCACTGGCTTCCTGTCAGCCGAGAGCCGACTCAGCAAGTGAACCGAAGATTCAATGAACCGAGCATGCGCATTGAGCTTCGGTTCACTTGCTTGTCAGCTGCTTCAGTCGGCTCAGGAAGTGAACCGAAGATCCGATTCATGAATCGGTTCATTTGAATGATCTGATCCAAATGAACCGATTCATGTAAAAGATCCGAACTTCCCATCACTATTTCTGACTGTCCCCAATTGATTTCTGACTCTCCCTGACTCCAAGATCGTTTTCCTGGCAGACACCAACACTCAACCGTCCCCATTCACAGCACAGGATGTTATTCAGCTAGGGTACTTCCCTGCCTGCTGCAGCACTGATTGGCTCTCAGATTGACAGACATCCTGAACGAGCTAGCCAGGGCAAACCCCACTTCCTCTCAGGATCATGCGAGACCCCTTCTTCCTACCTAGTGCTTTTTTTCCCCCGCCAACATGTGCACTAAAATGGCGCTATACACCGTTTTAGTGGATCTTGTCAAAAAATAACCTGAAAATATTCAGTTTCGTCTGCCATCCAAAAAAATAAATAAAGTTTGGACCAAATCCGATTCGCTCATCCTTAGAACTGACCAGGAGAATGAAGAGTGCAAGCCGGTTTTACTGCATAGTGAACGCCGTAAAAACAAAACCCATATAACTATGTTCCTTTAGACAACAGTCTTAACATCCTTTAACAGAATACAGTTTCTCCAAGCTCATTCTTCCAGACAATAGCATAACTTTTCAATATACAATGAAAAAACACACACTATTTAACCCCTTACTTCCCATCAGAACAATTTTTTTTTTCTAAAAACAAATTTAAGTTTTTTACTTGAATGTCTTACACAGT
This sequence comes from Bufotes viridis, assembly GCA_033119425.1. Lineage (NCBI taxonomy): Eukaryota > Metazoa > Chordata > Amphibia > Anura > Bufonidae > Bufotes > Bufotes viridis. The sequence goes on along the minus strand of CM065589.1, from coordinate 164,338,245 downwards.
TTACTGCAGTTGTACTACATTCAGAGATGTCCCCTGCAGGAGGGAAACTAGCTGACTGCACAGCAATAGCCCCAGAACAGAAAGCAGATGGAAGGACAACTGTGGATCCAATGGCATGAAGGAGATACCCGCTTGTCCCCTAAAGCATTCATAGACTGCTGCTATGTAACAGCACAGGCAAATTTCACAAAATTTCATTCTTAATTAACCCTTAACAGTTCACATATTGTGATGCTGTATAAAGGAGATTTGTTTGCTTCTTAGTCTACCCAGATATTTTTTTCCCCAGGACACACAATATGGATTTTTCTATTTTGTAGGACATATGTAGTGATGCATTCAGAAATAACATTAATGGATTATAAATTGCAGCACTGGCAATGTCCTTTATTACTTCACTAGCACAGAATGTAACCTGCCCTATGTTGGTTGCACCAATCATCAGCTAAAATGCAGAATCAGAGAACATCTGAATGGTGCAATCAACATAAAAGTAAGGAACCCTTCCAAATGTATTAAAGCACTTTATACAGGTGCATGTGATCTGTTTTTACAGGCATAGAAAAAGTAAAAACTCCTAGAGGGGGCGATATAAAGACACCTATTAAACAGAGAAGAAGGTTACTGGATTTTAATGCTAGATACAACATTCCCAAAGGGACTAAATCATAGATCAGATCTTATTTTAACCCCTTAAGGACCGGAGGTTTTTTTTTTTGCATTTTCGTTTTGCTCTCCCTGCCTTCCCAGAGCCATAACTGTTTTATTTTTCGGTTCACATAGCTATATGAGGGTTTGTTTTTTGCAGAACAAGTTGTACTTTCTAACGACACCATTTAATATTGCATATGATGTAGTGGGAAGCGGGAAAAAAATTCCAAATGTGGTGAAATTGCAAAAAAAAAAAAAAAAGCAATTCCACCACAGTTTTGCGTGTTTTTAAATTCCGACGTTCGATAAAACTGACCGGTTATTTTTACTCTACAGGTCAGTACGAATCCGGCGATACCCTATATGTATAGGTTTTCTTGCGTTTTGATAGTAAAAAAGAAATTCAAAAGTGGGAAAAAATCTGTTTAACTTTTTTGTCACCATGTTTTGACCCCTATAACTTTTTTGTAATTATATGTACAGAGCTGTATGGGGGCTCATTTTTTGCGTTATAATCTTATCTTTTTATTGATACCATTCTGGGGTGTGTATGACTTTTTGATCACCTTTTATGTAATTTTTTGTGGAAAATGAAGCGACCAAAAATGGCGAATCCGCCGTTTGGACGCTTTTTTCAATTTTGCTGTTTGACGTATGGGGAATATTTTTTTTATATTTTTATAGTATGGGTGTTTTTACACATTGCGACACCCATGATGTGTATTTTTCAAAAAAAATTATTTTTATTTTAGCAAAAGGGGGGTGATTTGAACTTTTATGTTTTTTTTTAAAAAAAAATTACTTTTTTTTTTTTTTTACACTTTTATATAGTTCCCATAGGGAACTATAACTTACAATCATTTGATTGTGATCATACATTCCAATGCAATAGCATTGCATCATGAGCTCACTTAAAAACTACTTATGTTTGTATTCACACTTATCTATGATTAAGGACACTGTGGAGTCGGAAACACATCAGATGGTCTGCTACCTCTGCACTTGGACATGACGCATTGCATTTTAACAGGTATGGAATAAAATGTTTTTTTATTTACATTTTATTACATTTTTCGGAATTTCCTCGAAGGCTGAAACGGCCTGAATCCTGTGCACCCACTGGAGGCGAGCCAACTAACTCTATACAAATGTGTACATTGTCTAACATATGACGCCAATATACCACTACAAGAACACAGCTTACCTTTTAGTTCTTACGAGTGCTTTCTCCAGGAGTTTTACAGACAATTAAATTTTATTTTCCTTCCGTGTCACAGCACGGGCTTAGTCTGTAATGACATTCTGAACCCGCTCTGTGCACAGGAGCAGTGTCAAACAGATCACCCAAAATAGTCAAGACTGCACCATTAGCCCATTAATTGAAGTGAGGCAGGCAAGAATGGGTTAAAACCAATTTTATTTCAGTCAAATGAATGTGTATGCAGTGTAAAGGCTTCTCTGCCTCCACCGATCACGAGGACAGGATTTTTTACAGCACACATCAATGTCGCTACAACAAATATTTCCTGGGAGTGCCAAGATTGGATGTAAATACAATCACACAACTGAGACCTGACCAATGAGGTCCTAACAATGTTATCAGAATGATTGAAAAATCAGGATCAGGGGATTGTGGCTGCTCGATGGAACATAATCAGCAGCTGAAGAATAGATGTATATACTCGTCAGGTCTGCAAGATGGCTACAAAATATGGACACATTTACAGTGGGTGGTCATGAAGTGGTTAATCAAATTAAAGGGGGGGGGGGGGGGTAAAGCTTGTCATAACCAAACTAAATGTCTTGCACATAAAGAACAATATTCTTGCAATACATAGGTTTCCGGTTATAAAGAAAAGTGGTCAGCAGTGATATCATGCTTCTTGCCAAGAAGACCTTGAACAGGTTCAAACTCCAAAGGCACGGTATGGAATTTCTTCTTCATCTCCTTCTCAAAAAGCTGCAAGGCAAACCATATGTGTTAACATATATGCATAATATTTCTACAGTCCAAAAAACCCACAATCCACGCATAGAAAATGCACGGTAAAGGCCATACGGAAGTAGAGAAATACAAAACCACTTTCCTACTTGTACCTGTAATGGACAGCAATAAGGGAGAGCGCCCAGACTTACTACAGCAAAGTCCATGCACACAGCTTTCAATACATCTCAATGCGGAAGGATGCTAGTGGGCTCCATTCTTCTCTGTAGCTGCAGCAGACATGGCTGGCCTCTTTCACATGTCCGTGTTTTGCTCTATGATTTCTATCAGCGAATGACAGCCAATACTAGGTACAGGTCAAGAGAACAGGGGCAGATCTTTCCCTTATACCTCATGTCTGTGGAGGCTCCACTCCTGGTTTTGGCTCACAATCACTGATGGAAATCACTGACCAAACACTGACTCTGTGGAAGAGGCCTTACCATTTGTATAACGGCAAAGTATTATCACCTTCTGTGCCCCACTTACTATTAGTGTACACTCCCTTTTTTGGAACCGACAGACAGATTAGTCTAACCTGCTTGGATCACCGTCATTAGATGCTGTAAACCTGCCAGGGGGTACTCGATCTCTGAGTATTCACTACATATGCAGGGCCAGAGCAGTTAAAAGGGTTTTTTTTTTACGAGATTTTTGAACCAATGACCTATCCTCCAGATAGCTCTTTAGTAACCGATTGGTGGGGTCTGACAGCCCGGCCAATCAGCTGTCTGAGAAAAGTCACCGGCTCACAGTAGCGCCACAGCCTTCTCTCCGCTCACCAAGCACAGCACCATCCATTTGATAGCGGCCGTGCATCCGTTTAATAGCTGTGACTTGGCCATTAGACCGATGAACATGACGTCACATGGCCTAGGGAAAGGTGCAAGAAGGCTGTGGCGCTACTGCAAGTACCACTGCCTTTTAACAGCTGATTGGCGGGGGTGTTAGATCCTCACCGATCAGATACGGATTACCTTTCTGGAGGATAGTTAAAAAAATCTCGGAAAACTCCTTTAACGGCTCATCATATCGTTCTGCATCCTGTATGAAGCCGATGGATCTAAATATTCAGGCATGCGACCTCCGTGGCTGAAACTGATTATTTCTTTCAATCACTTCAGTCTCTCTGTATAAACACAGACATCATCAACTGATCAACTGGAATTAGTTACTAGGAGACGACAGCAAAGAGATTTGTTAATATGGTAATTCCCAGGACGTGCACATAAGCCAGCTTTCCCTACCTCATAGGAGGACAGCTCCAGAAGCTCAGAAATGTCACTCTCTTGTGCGGACAAGGCCCGGCTAATTACATTGGCAGCTCTCACAATGTTTGGGTAGTAATGATTCTGTAAAGCCTGGTGTTAATAAAAATGAATTTATATTAAGAAAAAAAAAAAAACATCAAGGACTGCCAGGGGAAAAGGAATGGTCCAGTTCAGTTACATTAACTCAGTGGCATGAAGTCAATCTCCACTATTTAGGTCAAGAATTGTGTGCGATTCATTTCTTAATATATCTTAAAAGAAGACCTGTCACCATGAAATGCAGTGCACTCTACAGGCACCATGTTGGAGGAGCTGAGCAGATTACACCGCATTTCATGGTGACAGCTCTCTTGCATAGGCGCCATGGATTTAAAGGGAATCTGTCATTTTATCTGAAAAAATAAGAAAAAATTGGAGACACAGACCCTGATGAAAACATTGGACCACGATTTGATAGCTCTAGTATGAGCCAAGCACTGGAGTCATGATATTCATAATCTGCAGCTGCCCTGCCCTCCCACAGATGATTGCCAGCGTTCTTCTCATACCATGTATAGGAAGAAAGCTGCCCATCAGCACTGGGAGTTCATGAACACCAGGATTCCCGAGCATGTGCCCTGTATCACACTGAAGCTACTCAACAAGTAAGTGACTCAATGTTTCAATCAGGACCTCCATCACCAGTTTGTGCTGCCCTCAGATAGGGACTGATAGCCTTTATGGCCTGCAGCCACCACTAGAGGAAGCGTTCAATGTATATCAGTATGCAGTAACTTATAAGCTCCCTCTATCGTTATCTGCAGGTACAGGTTACAGGTTTATACAGTATCAAGATAGCAGTGCCCAGGAAAGTCTGTAAAAGTTAAATTGCTACAAAATTAAAAACAATTCCATTTCTTTCACTTAAAATTGAACACTAAAATAAAAATACACAGTGCATTCTATTTAGTAATATATAACCTTTCACTAGACAAAAAACATACATGCTGTGGTGCGTGAAACCTTCAGAATTTTGTAGATACTTCTACATACATTTGACCTAAAAGTACATCAAATTTTCACAAAAGCGGATAAAGATAACCAAATCAAAACACAAAAATTGCAGCACAAAAATTCTTGTTTCCCGACAGCAGATTGCGCTGTGTAATGACGAACTGCTGCCGGGAAACAAGGAGTCGTTATGGGGAAGAGCGATGGCATTAGCGATCACTGCTCCCCATACTGTGGAGGAGATCAGTGTGTGTAAATACCAGTGAGCAGCAGATTGTCGGGAAGGAACGCTGGTACATGAGATAAGCAAGAGAGCATCTTGCAGTTGATCTAGTTGCTGGTAAAGTAACGAATGAACCTGCTATATTGGTTACATGCATGGACATAATAATAGACTCCAGTGGACTAGGACGGCACTATAGAAGTCAGATTTGGAATAGCTCATTACAGGTGAAGCTTTCTGGATTACAAAGACATGCAGCCTTGATCAAACGTGTTGAGGTAAAGAATAAGCCTACAAACATTACCACAGGACATCTAATGTTCATTCACCACCTTAGGCACTAAAGCAGTGATTTTCAACAGTATTAGGCCTCATGCACACGACCGTTGTTTGTTTCCGCGTCCGTTCAGTTTTTTTTCACGGATAGGATACCTACCCATTCATTTCATTGGGTCCGTCAAAAAATGCGGATGGTCAACCATTTTTGTTCCGCATCCGTGGTCCGTGTTAACATTCCGTCAAAAAAATAGTGCATGTCCTATTTTTTTCACGTTTGCGGACAAGGATAGGCATTATTACAATGGATCTGCCAAAAAAAACGGATCCGTCATCCGTTTTTTGTGACGGACGCAAAATTTGTCACGTGCATGAGGCCTTACCACAGGGGAACCCATGAAATGTGTTTTCATGCTTGAAGAGCCATAATGCCATTCTGCCTCAGTCGAGCATTGTAGAATTTTTGTCCAGTGCTATAATTTGGCTCAGATATGTTTAATGTTTTCATGGCATCTTTACTGTCTACCTCCAGTGACAAACACTTATCAATTGGTATTGTCAGGCTGAACAGCTTTCCCTAATACTTTACCTTTATACTGCCCTTTGTTTCTTTTTTCCCTGTTGTAGCCATCAGACCAGGAATCTGTAGGTGCCATGTGTTCACGTTGAGATTGCTGCAAAGGGGGTTCCGTCTCCAGCCCTGCTTACCGCTGGGAACAGCTTCTACCCAATTCGCAGTTGGAGGGGATGGAGAACTTTTCCCTACACGTCTAGTAGTGTGTTGTGTGGGAGCAGGAGAGGAAGAGCAGCAGAGCATGCCCTCTTCACAGCGAGAAACGTAGTTTAGTAGCTGGAATGCAGTTACTATCCATCTGATGTATCCCTAGGGAAACTGACTCTATAGACTACTGAAGACTGCTCAGTGCTTTTCACTTCTAAGGTAATACATCAGATAGATAGTACCTGCATTCCAGCGACTGAAATAACAGTTCCTTACTGTGAAGATGGCCTGCTCCGTTTCTCTATCTGTAGACTACATGCCCTTTCTTTTGCAGCTTGGTCACATAAAATCTAAGGGAGCTAATTCAAGACACTTCAATCAGCTCCTTTAGGGTATCTGCAAAAGGGGGCCGGTGAACACACAGAAGATCTGCACGAATTTCTGTGTACTTCTGCACCCAATCCGCATTAAAAAACACATTTTCTGAGGATTCTGATGCAGATTTGATGAGGTTTTGCCACAGATCACACCTTTCATTTGAAAAGGGTGAAACCCACAGCTGAAACCACAAACATAACCGACATGCTTCGGATTTAGAAATCCACATGGCAGGTTGACTTCCACTCAGTAACAACTTCTCTAAACAAATCCCATGTACAATTTATCTCATACACTTTGCTGGTACCGTACAGCTCTGCGGTTTTTCTGCACAAGAATGCAAGTGGAAAAACCGTTCGTATTCCGCAACGCGTGCAGGTGGCCTTGGATAACATACTTTAGGAAGTACCCTCTCATATTTCTGTCCAAGAAACAAATTTTCTATATCTCGTCTTCTACTGCCATTCAATGTCCACATAGCACCGAGTAGGACATACAAGATGGGCATCAATTTAATAGTCTTTTCTTGGAAACACTGAGATGTTTTAGTTTTTGGGTGAGAGACTGAAGGGACACTTTAAAGGGCATTTTTTTGCTGAAAAAAAGGTAAATTTTATTATATGCAAATGAGCCTTTAAGAGCAATGGGGGCGTTAACGTTATACTTAGAGGCTTTGCTCTCTCTGCACTTTGATTGACAGGATCAGCCAGTGCTAATGTGATCACGCCTGGCCCTGTCAGAGTAGAGAGGGTGCGCCACCTGCACAGAGCTGCTAGGTGTGACTGCAAACCCCTAGAGGCTAATTTGCATATATTAAACCTTCATTTTTCACAGCAATGCGGACACATGTGAACACGAGACCAACACAGATGCCTTCAGCTGCTAAGTGCACATGTAACTGATCAACCAGTGTCATAGGTATAAATCTGCTGACAGATGCCCTTTAAGCAGGGTGAAATCATTTTGCATTGCCTATTATAAAAGTCACAGGGAAATGCTTCAGTTTTGTCAAGGCAGTGATGGAGTTAATAGGTTTACCTCCAGCTCCCAAAGAGAACTTTCCAAAGCGCGACTTTTAGCTGGATCTTGCTCCTCCATGATAAACGGATCTGATGCCATACCTAAAGCAAGTAAAACAAAAGACCATTTATATGCAAGAATCATTTATATAGCGGTCTCTTTCATGTTTATTAAAAAGCACGATATACGTAATTTAAAACCAGTGAATGTGGTCAGAATGATGACAGAGCAGAAAATCCTTGATTCTGTACAGCACAATACATGTGAAGGGGCTTTTTAAAAACTATGCAGCACAATACAATCTGAATGGACTTTGCAGCATGTTCTTCAGCGTGTCTAGCATGTACCACAGGCTGTACACCAGGAAAGTAATGTACTTACATAGCATACATCTGCCTATAAACTAAAACAGTGTTTGATGGTGAAGAAGCTTCAGCTATTAAATTGCTGATATAGATTTTAATGGAGAGCGCTGTGTTACAAATGCAGTCGCCTCTTCTACTGAACAATATGCAGAAGCTTGGAATAGGCGACTCTCATTCTCCTGACAGTCAAAAAGTCCAAATGTTATATATATATATATATATATATATATATATATATATATATATATATATATATATAGCTCCAGATGGAGACCAAAATGGTCAGCCAATGCGACCAGGAATTTGCCATTTGCGACTTGTCGCACCACCGTACTGCAGCTTTAAGAAGAAAATAAAAAACTTCCTTTAGCAGACGCACCACGCTAGGCACATTAGAAGAGCCAACCCCCTGACAGCTAGCAAGGAACGGGAAGCTTGTGAGTACACTGATTGGCTGGAACTCCCTGCCCGTTATCCGCCTGTCTAAGTCCCTCCTCTAAGGCCGGCTGCGGAGTAGGGAGTTTTTTCTGAAATTCTGATTGAATGCTTATCGGCTTCTGGCCCCGCGTTTATGTCGCATTGTGCTATTGGCTGAGACAACCAACTAGCGTTTCATCGTTATTTGTGATTGGCCGGGTGGTGTGTCAGGAGAGTCGTGAGGGGGAGAGGCCGCTCTCTAGAGGTTTCTGCTGGCTCTAATAGTGACGGCCCTGTGTGGAGTCTGTGAGGAGCCATAATTTATCCCGCTGGTTGTTGGGTTTGTCCGCCTTTCACTGAAGAGGAGAGAGGGCACCAGTGTCACTGGTAAGTGTCAGTCTGTGCGTGTCCACCATGCTGCTCCCGGTGTCTCCTCTCGCTCCTGGACTAACTGCGCCCACCCTCACTCAATACTGGTCCTGAGGTCTCTGCACGCGCACACCCTCCATACTGGTCCTGAGGTCTCTGCACGCGCACACCCTCCATACTGGTCCGGGGCTCTCTGCACGCGCACACCCTCCATACTGGTCCGGGGCTCTCTGCACGCGCACACCCTCCATACTGGTCCGGGGCTCTCTGCACGCGCACACCCTCCATACTGGTCCGGGGCTCTCTGCACGCGCACACCCTCCATACTGGTCCTGAGGTCTCTGCACGCGCACACCCTCCATACTGGTCCGGGGCTCTCTGCACGCGCACACCCTCCATACTGGTCCGGGGCTCTCTGCACGCGCACACCCTCCATACTGGTCCGGGGCTCTCTGCACGCGCACACCCTCCATACTGGTCCGGGCTCTCTGCACGCGCACACCCTCCATACTGGTCCGGGCTCTCTGCACGCGCACACCCTCCATACTGGTCCGGGGCTCTCTGCACGCGCACACCCTCCATACTGGTCCGGGGCTCTCTGCACGCGCACACCCTCCATACTGGTCCGGGGCTCTCTGCACGCGCACACCCTCCATACTGGTCCGGGGCTCTCTGCACGCGCACACCCTCCATACTGGTCCGGGCTCTCTGCACGCGCACACCCTCCATACTGGTCCGGGGCTCTCTGCACGCGCACACCCTCCATACTGGTCCGGGGCTCTCTGCACGCGCACACCCTCCATACTGGTCCGGGGCTCTCTGCACGCGCACACCCTCCATACTGGTCCGGGGCTCTCTGCACGCGCACACCCTCCATACTGGTCCGGGCTCTCTGCACGCACTCTCTGTCAGCGCAGCACACCTCCATACTGGTCCGGGCTCTCTGCACGCGCACACCCTCCATACTGGTCCGGGGCTCTCTGCACGCGCACACCCTCCATACTGGTCCGGGGCTCTCTGCACGCGCACACCCTCCATACTGGTCCGGGGCTCTCTGCACGCGCACACCCTCCATACTGGTCCGGGGCTCTCTGCGCCCACCCTCCATACTGGTCCGGGGCTCTCTGCGCCCACCCTCCATACTGGTCCGGGGCTCTCTGCGCCCACCCTCCATACTGGTCCGGGGCTCTCTGCGCCCACCCTCCATACTGGTCCAGGGCTCTCTGCGCCCACCCTCCATACTGGCCCTGAGGTGTCTGACTGAACCCACCCTCCATATTACTGTGGTCTCTAACTGATTGTGTCCATCATCCATACTGGGCTAGGGTTTTCTGACTACAACCACCCTCCCTACTGGGCCATGGGTCTCTAATCTCCCTCACCCTCCATACTGGTCCAGGGTTCCCTGACTGCACCCCAGTGTGAAACCAGCCTTATGCCTTATTCACACCTCAGTGTTCAGTCAGTGATTTTGAGCCAAAACCAGGTGCGGCTATGAACTCAGAACAGGTGCAGATCTTTCCCTTTATACCTTATCTCTGTGGAGGCTCCAATACTGGTTTTGTAATTATATATGTATTTAAATTTGGAGATTAAAAATTTTATTTGGCTCCTAAATTTTTCAGTTTAGGAGCCAATGGCTCTTATGTAATTTTTTTAGTCTGGAGCCCTGTATGTATGTATATAAATAAATATATAGCACATCCTGTGACCTAATTTTAACCATGCAAATAACTATGCACCAAAGAAATCTTCCTGAAATATCTTACTTGCAGCACAGATTTTAAATACACGGCAAATATATATGATAATATTCATAAAGAAATCCAAACCATTTGGGCAGATTTTGCTGCTGTGAAATACCATAGGATTCACTGTAAAATCCTGCCATGTGTGGCTGTACCCTTGAACCTTCATTGTTACTTGGTAGAGGATTGATAATGGCCATGCAGTTGTGCGGTAACTGTCAATCAATGAACTCACAATAACAGTCAATCTGAAAAGCACACACATGGAACTGTAACCTAGCAAGTTTTGCCACTGCTCTAACCTCCTTCAGTCGAGGGTCGATGAATAAGGGATCGACAAGATGGATGTCTCCGGATCAGATTGCAAATAAGAGGAATTATCATCACCAGGACTTGTGGGGGTGCTGTAAGGGATAGCCGTGAAAGGCGCTTGGCAAAGGCAGCAACAAGGTACGCAGGTAAATGCCTGGAAGAACATACAAATAAATGTAAATTGTAAGATGTTGCAGAGGAGAATTCCCATGTAGCTGCCAGTTAAGAGACTTCAGGCCAAAAAAAACAAAGTGTTGTAAATCTTACGTGGATGACAAGAACAAGTCGGCCAAATGAAAGAAGCGGGCTCGATATTTCACATGAAACACTGAAGGGTCCAGAAGTGAATAAAGCTTTTTATAGAAATCTGGGTATTCTCTGAAAGATCAAAGCACAACATATCAAGCAGTAAAACTACAGCTTTAATAGGTTTTCTATAGGAAAGAACATGTTATTATTCTCACTCCCCCTTCCAAAATTCACATTTCCACCCATCCATTGGTTGAGCTTGATGAACTTAAGTCTTTTTTCCAACTGTATTAAAGAGGTTGTCCAAAATTAGTAAAATATGGATACTTTCGTCCAAAAACAGCACCACCCTGTTCACCGGTTGTATGCGTTATTGCAGCTCTGCCCCATTGCCTCCAAATGAGCAGAGCTGAAATAGCAGACACAATCCATGGAACAAGGGTGGGCAAATATTTGCATGGATGACCCCTTTAACCATGTAGTGCAGGCATGCTCAACCTGCGGCCCTCCAGCTGTTGCAAAACTACAACTCCCATCATTCCCTGACAGCCCACAGCTATCATCCTACAGAAGGGCATCATGGGAGTTGTAGTTTTACAACAGCTGGAGGGCCACAGGTTGAGCATCCCTGATGTAGTGCATGGGTGCACAATCTGTACTGCCCCTAGCTGTTGTCCATACTAGAGTTGTCACGATACCAAAATTTCAATTTGATTTCAATACCATAAAAAAGTATTGCAATACTCAACGCCATTCAATACCACGCATGGATTCTGCATTTTACGGAACGTCCAGCCCATAAATGAACAGTCCGATCCTATTTTTTGGGGGGACAAGGTGACTAAAAAGGGCAAATCTCGTGGTTTTTATTATTATTTTTTTTCTGTTTATATTCTAATAGTTTGGACTTTTCGGACGTGGCGATATGTAATATGTTTATTTATTTATTGTTTATATATTTTCTATGTAAAATTGGGAAAGGGGGCGATTTAAACTTAATATTTATTTTTTTTTTTTTTGGGGGGGAATTTTAAACTTTTTTTTCCCCCCTCCTTAGCGGCTAGAACCTGGGATTAGAGTTGAGCGAACTTGTGTTTTAAGTTCGGCGTCCAAAGTTCGGGTTCAGGTTATCGAAGCATCCTCGTTATGGATTCCGCTACCACGGACCATAAAGGCATTTGGAATTCATAAGGGGATTCTTCAATGAACCCGAACCTTGGACAACACGAGGCCCTGGGGTGACGTCACCGTCATGTGATCACTGCTGGGGGCGTGGCTCAGTACTGGATTGGATAAGAGGTGGTAGCCTACGACCTCTTATCCAATTCAGTACTGAGCCACGCCCTGCACTGATCACATGACGGTGACGTTACTCCAGGTCCTTCGTGTTGTCGAAGGTTCGGGTTCATTGAAGAATCCCCTTATGGCAGGCATGTCCAAACTGCGGCCCTCCAGCTGTTGAAAAACTACAACTCCCAGCATGCCCTAATAGCTGTAGTCTATTCAGGCATGCTGGGAGTTGTAGTTTTGCAACAGCTAGAGGGCCGCAGTTTGGACACGCCTGCCTTATGGATTCTAAATGCCGTTATGGTCCGTGGTAGCGGAATCCATAACAGGATGCTTCAATAACCTGAACCTGAACTTTGGACACCGAACTTAGAACACAAGTTCGCTCAACTCTACCTGGGATCTTTTATTCCCTTGTCCTATTCACCCTAATAGAGCTCTATCAGGGTGAATAGGACGTCAAACTGTCCTTGCTGCCCTGTACTTTGTGCAGACAGCAGCAGGGAGCTTACCATGGCAGCCAGGGCTTCAGTAGCCTCCTGGCTGCCATGGTAACAGATTGGAGCCCCGCAATTTCTCTGCTGGGGTTCCCATCAGAAGCTACCACCAATGCGGAGGGGAGAAGGGGACCCTGTGACCACTGCCACCAATGACTAATACTAGGGTTTGGGGGGCGCACTGCGCCACCAATGATTATAATTTATAATACTGGGGTTGGGAGGGCGCCACCAATGAAAATAACTAACCTTAACAAAAAGAAAGGAGGCGTGTGCCGACAGCAGAATCACATACCCGGCACCCGACCTCTATGACAAGGCGCTACAAGCAGCCTAGTATCAGCAAATGGCAAATCCCAGTATCGTATTGATCTGGGCACAAAAGTATTGATTGGGTATCAATAATTTGATACCCGGTGCAACCCTAGTCCATACCCTGCTGGACAGAAGCACATTAGATCTCCTCTCTGCGCGATAAGCTATGTTTCTGTAGGAACACTGCTGTGCCAGCAACTGCAGGGCTGCGATGGGTGCCTTCCTCTGCAGTAAAGGAAGGTATTGACTGGTTAAAGCAGCAGCTTGCCACAAAATTACAAGGTATGTCTATGTAGCCTGCATTCCCCAATGAGTGTTTACCTCTGCAGTGAGCTAAAGCACTCATCAGTTACTGAGCGGCGCCTATAACAAAAGACTTGTTACTATATGAATGGCATCTGCTGCGTCTGTCCCACAAAGATACAGAGTCCTAACCATTCAAGGGTGGCTGGCCAATAGTGAACGGGGGGTATAAAAAGGCATGTAGAATGTCCAGCTTTAGGCTGCCAGCCCCATTTAGGGTGTATGCACATAGTCGTGTCCATTTTGCGGACTACAAAACACAGACCTTGGCCATGTGTACCCCGTATTGTGGTGCGGACCTATTAACTTCAATGGGTCTGCAATATGCACGTTGTGGGCAAAGATAGAACATGTCCGCAAAACAGACACGGCCGTATGAATAAACTGTAAACAGTGAGGTCCACAATAGTTTTTATTAACGAGGTCCTGACATCATCATGTAAATAGCTGGCAGTATAGGGCATACTGAAGGCATGTGAGATCGCTATTTCCCCTATGCGCTGCTCTGTTCCCCTTCTGGTATGTAAATTCATCCCATCTACCTCAGACTATACTTATAGCCTAATGTGTTCTAAAATGTGATCTTGCTTTGCATTAACAGATTAGGTACATTTTTCCTGAAACACTGGAGGACTTTTAGGACACAATAGTAATGAAGTAACTGGACATGACAGGCCTAATTGCCCATGCTTTCCCAAATAGCGACGACGTAGCACACTTAGGGAGTGTTCACAGATGGCAGTTTTGCTGCTGGATTGTTCTACATATCCACTCTTGTCACAGTGTACAACTCCAATCATGCATTACCATGTAATACATCCATCGAGAACAAAACAACGGATGTTATAACATAAAAGGTCCTACAGGTACAGCATGCGGAAATATATGTGTATAACTACAAAGCATTTATAGTCATAAAAAACATGATGACCACTTACAAATTATGCTGGTGAATCAGTAGAAAAAGCCCATTTAGCGCAAGAAGACTGATTGCTCCACCTAAGCAAGTGTTCAAAAAGCAGAAAAGGGATGTTAGAAAAGACAATGGTAGTGCCACAGCGAGATGTACTGACCTTACTTCTACTTACCAACGTCGTAAGCCATTGTAAGAAAGTCGATCATCAAAACAGGTTTACTCATGTGAGGCAATATGGACTCATGGAGGATTAAAAGCACCTTCTTGTACAGACTCACTGATAGCTGGAAGGAAATAGACGTGAGAATGAAGGCAGGAATTAGACCTACCGGTAAGTGGATTTCCACGAGTCCGACATGACAGCACCACATGGATCAAATACTGGTGTGGTCATGAATGATGTCCTGGAAATCTTTCCGACCACCCACTGCCTACACATGTCCGGGCAATCCACATATCTTAAAACATCTGTCCAGAAATCGCAGGTGCACACTAAGCGGGGAGCCAGCTGTCAGTGACTTAAAGGGGTTCTCTAGGAAACTAAATTAAATTTTAAAAAGAAATATTATGTCATAGTAAAAAAATTGTTAAATACCTTTATTTATCAAAAGAACTTTGTTCCCCCTAGGGAGTCATCATTGTGGGACCCTGCAACGGCTGTGATCAAGTCATAGCAGGAGAAAGACGTCCTAGGACGGGCTGCGTCACCAGCAGCTCCAGACACTGTTCAGAGTTAGGTTCCAGCTACTTCCGGGATCAGCTGTGAGATGTGCACATGAAGGAGGACGGGAGAAAACCGCCCCCTGGAGACTGTGTCTACCATCCATCCCAGGGGTCAGAAGCTTCAATGAAAAAAGGTAATTGATGCTCTTATCACAGTGTGTGCGGTCAGCCTGACAGGAGGGCCGGAGGGAGGCCGGCTACATCGTCACAAATCAGTTCTCTGTGGCAGTTTTCTGCTCTGTCAGGCTGACCGCACACACTGTGATAAGAGCATCAGTTACCTTTTTGCATTGAAGCTTCTGACCCCTGGGATGGATGGTAGACACAGTCTCCAGGGAGCGGTTTTCTCCCGTCCTCCTTCATGTGCACATCTCACAGCTGGAACCTAACTCTGAACAGTATCGAGCTGCTGGTGACGCAGCCCGTCCTAGGACGTCTGTCTCCTGCTATGACTTGATCGCAGCCATTACAGGGTCCCACAATGATGACTCCCTAGGGGGAACAAAGTTCTTTTGATGAATAAAAGGTATTTAACAATTTTTTTTACTATGACATAATATTTCTTTTTTTAATTTAATTTAGTTTCCTGGAGAACCCCTTTAAGGGCTCACCATAGAAAAGGCAGGGACCGTTTCTGCTTTCCACATTGCTGAACGAGCACCGTGCATAGAGATCATCAAGAGGCAATGCCGTTTCCTGTTCCAGTCCAGTGACCGCCAGGACCTGGGAGTTTGCAGAGCTGGCTGGGTCTTAGCAGACCCAGATCAACTCTGCAGGGAGGCTGTACAAGCTTGTACAACCTGTCTGAGGGCTGTATTGCCCCTGTAACTGTGCATCAGCACCAGTAACAGGAGAAATCAGCAATAAATGGAAAAACGTATTGTTATGTGTCCCCCAAATGTCTTGTGTGTTGCACGTTGTCCTATTGATCAATAAAACATGAACATACTTTAACTATTTATAAAAAATAAAACCCAAAAAACACTAAAAAATAAAAATGACGAAAATAAAGCCCCATGTATCATCAAAAAGGCGCAAAAATAATTGACATAACCAAATGCAAAAAAAAAAATTTCAAAGACGCATGTATTAAAACGGAAAAGGCGTCTGGTCAGGAACTGGTTAATTGTAACGATAATAACAGGAGTTAGCATGTAGGCACCTATGCATTCGAATAGAGCCGGCTCTGCAAACAAACCTTGTGCTTCAGGAAGCCCATCCAGACTCTCTCAAAGGCCTTCATGTGTTCCTGTAAGAGAAACCATGAACGATCACTGTCAAGTCAACATTGCAGAGCTCATGCCGCACACTAATACTGGATTTACCTTCAGTTTTGCTGGCTTCCAGTCCTCTACTTGTTCTATTTCAGAAAAAAAAATTAAAAAAAAGTCACCAGGACATATACATAAAAACTGAGCCTGCGCCATACATGTACATACTGCATAGTAGCTACACAGCAAAATACATGCTACGATGCAGAAAGCGATCAACCTTTCAACTGACCGTGGGAAAACACAGTTCATGGTCCCAGTAAAACCATCACTTGCAAAGGAAAAGTGAAGGTGCTGCCCACAGCAATCAGACTGGTAACTAGGATGAAATCCTCCACTTGTTCCTTGCATTTTTTTTTTTCTATAAATCTGAAAGGGAATGTGACATTAGAAAATGACCTAATGTTTATTTTTGAGTTTTTTTATTCTTTTTATTTTTTCATGTCAACATCTAAATTGCAGTTTTCACACGGGCCACTAGGTCTAAAATGTGTTAAAGGGGTTTTCTGAGATTTTAATACTGATGATCTATCCGTTGGAAAAGTAATCAGTACCTGATGGTGGGGGACCAAGACCCAGGACCCCTGCCGATCAGCTTTTTGAGAAGGCACCAGTGATCCTGTGAGCACCGCAGCCTTCTCGCAGCTTTTCCACGGCTAAGTGACGACACGTTCATCTGTCATGTGGCCTAGGCGCAGCTCAGCTCTATAGAAGTGAATAGGGGCTCAGCTGCGATAGCAAGCACAGTTACTGGTAAGGAGTGCCGGTGCCTTCGCAAACAGCTTATCGGCGGGGGTCCTGGGTGTCAGACCAAAGGTCACTTATAAAATCTCAGAAAATCCTTTTAAGACTTTCTGTCTTGAGAGCAGCTACATGGACCATACAGTGGACAGGAGAGGACCCCAATGACTTCTATGGGAGTTTTCTGGGCATACTTTGTCACCTGTGCAGAGGTCAGATGGGAGCTTATAAGCTGTGAAATAACCTACTGTGAATGGTGGATTCTGAGTTATCTATATATAGGTGTTACTTGTCATTGTAATTCTGCCTGTGGCGATAATGGCTACTGAAAAATTATCTGTAAAGAAGAGGAAATCATGACCTATTATTGGACCGAGAGGCCAGTGTGGAAATTACAGGATATATATTTTAGTAAATATAGATAGTGTCATGGAAAAAAAAATGTCATTTAAACAATAGCTAATTTTCTAATGACACATTCCTTTTAAGTGTCATTGCCAGAGTTCATCTGTAATAGTAGACACACATACATTTGATAAACTCCAAAACTGATCATAATTAGCATTACGGACAAAAAAAAAAAAAAAAAGGGACCACCGAAGTATCACCACACAAAGCCCATATTTAAGGTATTCCTACCTTTCTGCGCTATGAGGAAGTTGGATAATTTGCTTTCAACTGGCATGTTAATGGATGACAGGAGAGCAAAACCATTGTTCAAGAATGTAGAAGGTAAAGGCTGGAGAAAAAAAAAAAAAAAAAGAAATTTTTACGATGCTCTGCTTATAACAGGAGTAAGAATAATGGAAAACAGTTTACACACTATATAATGACATTGCAAAATCGGTAAGATGGCACACACACTACTTTCTCAACTCATAATAATTATATGCTACAGCCAGCATTAGACCACAGCGGCATTCTCATTCTCTGCTTGTTCAGTGTCTGGATAGTGCTTGTCCACAACCCATCACACTGACTTTTGAAAGACATCCAGTTCTAAACTGCCACAAGGCGAGTTTCCAACTTACCTCCTTAGTGTTCTGGGAGACTTGTGCAATCCTTTCATTGATCACTGACATGGTGTAGTATCGGACGTCATCATATTCCAGGAATTCTTGGAACCGAGATATAAGAGAAGAAGAATCCTTCTCTTCTTGGAGCAATCTATCTACAACAAGCTAAAAAGAAAGCTACATAAGCCCACAAACCGTGTCAGAACTACATAGAATATGAACTATGACATTTTGGTTTACCTTCAACAAACGACGTGGAAACCGGTAACTATCTTTCCAATTGGCACTTTCCAAGGGGAACTTTCCTTCCAGCTGAACAAATTTCATAAGCATGCACAACGCCAGTTCCTGTAGCAAGAGACAAGGTCAGCTGAAGCTTATATTAAAGGAAGTTTCCCATATTGATGACCAATCCTCAGGATAGGTCACCAACATCAGATCGGCGGGTTCAGACTGCTTGCACCCTCGCCGATCAGCTGTTTGAAGACTCGTGCTAACACTGCTTTCTCTTCACTGTTTACCGTCGACACTGCAGCAGTGAGCAGTGTAATTACAGCTCCTCTGTCTCATTCAAGTGTACGGAATGGAGGGGCTGTAATTACACTGCTCGCTGCTACATTGTCGAAGATCAGGTAAACAGTGAAGAGAATGCAGTGTTAGCACGAGTGCTGCCGAGTCTTCAAACAGCTGATCAGTGATGGTGCCGGGAGTCGGAACCTCGCTGATACGATATTGATTACCTAGCCTGAGGATAGGTTATCAAGATAGGACATTTTCATTGTAGTACTTAATATCTACGCCTTTGAGAAGAAATTTTAGACATAATTGTAAAATTAAAGTCGATAAAACATACTTTTTGTTTCTACTAGTGTATATACCAGACGTTGCTCGGGTGCAAATTTATCTATGAAAATATTTTCTAATGCTATTTCTTACCTAGAAATACTCATTGTTTATGGCACAATTGGAGAGGTAATGAGAATATCCACCTTTTTAAAATCATTTACATTTTTATTAAAGATCTCCATAAACATTAGGCTACATGCACACGACTGTGAAAAACGGACATGTGATGTACATTTTTTTTAACAGCCGTCAGACGTCTGTTTTAAGACCAATGGTTGTCTATGGGGTTATTCATACAGCTGTTTTTTTTAAGTCAGTGAAAAACGGACATAAAAAAATAGAATATGTTCTATCTTGTCCGTTTTTCACTGACAGACTGCCCCCATGCAATTGAATTGGTCCATTTTTAACATCCATTTCTCAGAAAGGCATCAGTGAAATAAACGTCCGTTAAAATGTCCATTTTTAACGGATGTTTTTTTTCACTGTCGTGAGCATGTAGCCTTAGTGTATCTTTGGAAAAACCTGCTGAGAACAGCGGATTTGGCCAACAGTTTACTGTTAAGGGGAACCTCTAACTCTTCCCCGACAGATGATGTAGGGAAAGAAGGATCAGATTAAATGTATCCTGCTGCCACGAGTCTCTGGCTTTCTCTTCTCCCCCATTTAATACATATGTATGCTTGGCCGAGCCGAATGTGTATGGGTGAGCCAAAATGGAATCGGGCAAGACTGAATGTATAAGGCCATCCTAACACTTTGGTCATGTCTGCAAACTTTCAAAACCCGCTACTGCCCCAGGTGCTCACTCATGGAGGAAATATCTTTGCACCTGTTTTGGGAGTGCCCCTTTGCATAGAGTCTTGATAGATCTTACTGTACATCTCCGCTGCAGATCAGATTGCCTGTCATCTCCCTGCATGTGCTGTCTAAAAGACAAACAGTTTGTTGCCCAAAGCATCCATGAGACAGAATGCACTTTATACACTAATGCAACTGTAACTGCTGAGGCACTGCTTCTCACTCTGCCTCTCATCTCCCCTGCATTTCAGATTGTCATTATCCTGCATGTGCTGACTAAAAGAAAAACTGTTTGTTGACTACAGCAACCAATCACAGCACAGCTTTTATTTCACTACCGAATTTCTTACAATACTGTAGACTTATGTTTACCAACCTGTGGCTCGCCATCTGTTGCAAAACTATCACTTCCATAATGTCCCACACCCTACAGCCATCAGAGTATGATCGAGTTGTAGTTTTGCAACAGCTAGAGAACCATAGGTTGGTAAAGATATGTCTACAGTATTGTAAGAAGTGCTGTAGCAAAATAAAAGCTTTACCGTGACTGGTTACTATGATCAACAAACAGTTCAATCAGAAAGGACCTTATTTTCTGACAACAGACAGGGAGACGTAGATTGAGAAGCGCTGTAGTAAAATGAAAGCTGTGCTGTGGTTGGTCGATATGGGCAAAAATGAAAACTGCTATGATTGGGTGCTATGGACGACAAAGTGTCTTTTAAACAGCACATGCAGGGAGATGAGAGGCAGACTGAAATGTGTGTGTGGGGTGAGAGGCAGTCAGAGACAGTGCCTCAGCAGTTACAGTTACATTAGTTTATACATTTCAATGCACGTTGCATCAAAGACACAATACTTTATTAGAACCTTCCAGAACACTGCTGGCTGGACTTGACAACTGCAAATGCAATCAGGCTCTGGTCACATTTGCACTATGGTTTCCATTAGTGTGAACATGTTACATTGAAAATAGTTTCATAAAAGAGTTGCGCTCTTATCACATGCTATTAGCTAGACCAGGGATGGGCAAACTCGGCCCCCCAGCTGTTGCAAAACTACAACTCCCAGCATGCAAAGACAATGGTGGGAATTGTAGTTTTACAACAGCTGGAGGGCCGGGTTTGCCCATCCCTGAGCTAGACCCCATCATTATAGCACTGAATGCATATGTCATACCGACCTGAACCTGGAAAGAAGCAGCATGCAGAAGCTCCACTAGACAGGACACGCAGCTGTTGTACCGGTGCCTAATCCATATTTTGTACTTCTCTTCTGCGCTCAGTGAATCTGTCCATGCAAATATATTATAAATCAGAAAATATTTCACTGTAAACTAAAACAATAGACTATGTGAAGCTTCAAACTAATAAAAGAAAACAAGTTCAAACACAGTTTCTCATGACAGGACATGTCAGGGTTTAGTTAGGCAGCACAACAGACATGGGATAATCAGTACGACCCAGTAACAAAAATCTCAAAAAGTTTGCTTGTCACCTAAAGTTAATGCAAGGGCTCATGCACACAAACTTATTTTTTACGTGTCTATTCAATTTATATTTTTTTTATAGCCTGTATGAGGAACCATTCACTTCAACAGGGCCGGAAAAAACGGAAACGACTGCATTCCGTGTCCTTATGTCTGTATGGCTGTTCTGCAAATAGATCGACCTATTATTGTCCCCATTACAGACAAGGATAGGACTGCTCTATTAGGGGGTCAGCCATTTCACAAAATACAGATCGCAAAACATTCAACAGCCGTGTGCATGAGCCCTAAGTTACAGAAAGTTTTGCCCTAATGCATTCTGAATGGAAAAGGATCTGCTCAGAATGCATCAGTTTGCCTCCGATCAGTCACCATTTCGCTCTGGAGGCGAACACCGCTGCCTGCAGCGTTTTGCTGTCCGCCTGATGAAGCGGGGCCAAACGGCACAATAGAAAACGAATCTGTCCCTCATGGACTTTCAAAGGTGTTAAAGACGGATCCGTCATGGCTTTAGAAGACATAATACAACCAGATCCGTTCACGACCGATGCATGCGGTTGTATTATTGTAAAGGAAGCGTTTTTGCAGATCCATGACGGATCCACAAAAAACGCTAGTGTGAAAGTAGCCTAACTCCCACATAAGTAAAAGGAGGATTTTGGGAGTTGTAGTTTAAGAACAGCTGGACTGCCGGAGGTTGCTGATCCCTGCTGTTGATACTGATGACCTATCCTTAGGTCATCAGTATCAGATTAGTGGGGATGTGACACCCAGGACCCCTACAGGTCAGTTGTTCTCAGCAGCTACCAGAAATAACACAGTGGTTGGAGTTGGAAGCAGACACCCTCATCCATTGTGTAGTTTGGAAAAGGTTTCCCCGTGTAAAACATTAATACATCCCCACAGATTGTCTCACTCACCACTGCGGCTTTGAGGGGAAGGATTACCTGAGGATCCCTCATCCTCCGCTGGGAGGTCCCCAATATGAAGTTCTCCTTTCTCCAGTAAAGACTCAAAGAGCTTTGAACAGGTCCGGATGGCAGCGAGAACATCATCTTCATTTTCAGACTAAACAAGACAAATAGTACAAGCTGCTGAATAACACACGGATGTGAGGGCACAGACAATATATTGGGTGACTGTGTACCCAGTGAACGCCATCAGGCTCTGTTAAAGGGAACCTGGCATCTCCACTGCTTTTAGCAGCAATCATTTTTAAAACCAGAACAATCTGAATGTCGGTGCCGATTTGGCTGTAACAAAAGTATGGCGCGTTTAAGGGAACCTGACATCTCGATAATGCCCCCCACCATTCTGTCATATGATGGCATGTCCTAGCATAGTCTGACCCTAACCAGTCAGTGCTGCCATTCTGCCCTCGGTATAAATAATAAAGGAATGGCACAACATAAGAAGAGATGCTCCAGAATTGGTATTACATGGGGATGCGTGAAGCTATTAAACCAGGCATGTCAGGAGCGGTGACAGGTCCCCCACTCATAGCGTAAAAACTGAACCGTAACTTCAAAGAACGCTGCAGGAAGGACACCGACTTCACAGAGGAATTTATTCACTGCAAGTAAAATATGTGGCTAGATCTGGGAACTGGGAAATTTGCTTGCTTCCGCTACTGATAATACAACCATCTGCATCCGTCATGAACGGATCCGGTTGTATTATCTCTTCTATAGCTAAGACGGATCAGTCATGAACTCCATTGAAAGTCAATGGGGGACGGATCGGTTTTCTATTGTGTCAGGGGGTCATGCTGGATCCCAGGGGGCTTTCTCTGCATCCCAGGACAGAAAGCAGACTACATGTTGCGGTTTGCTCTCCGCTAGGAGAACGCAACTAAACGGAACGGAATGCATTTTGTAGCACTCCGCTCTGTTTCAGATTTGTCCCTATTGACAATGAATCGGGACAAAACTGAAGTGTTTTTTCCGGTATTGAGCCCCTATGGCGGATCTCAATACCGGAAAACTAAAACGCTAGTGTGAAAGTAGCGTTAGGCAGATATTTTGGAAGCTCTTGCGAGCAGGGCCCTCACTCCTTTTGTTATTATTGACTTGACTGTTTGTACATGAAACCCCCGCACTGTAAAGCGCTGCGGAATACTTGGCGCTATATAAATAATGATTATTATTATTAGATCACTACCGCGGTGTAACTTCTACATGACCCAAGTTGCCCCCACAATCTGTGAGACAGGCGGTGGGGATCAGGACATAATTCAGCGGGTGCTCGTCCCATGGAGACAACTCCTATATGCACTATATTAGGTATACGGCCTGGGAAGCCCACCTAGTATTTTCGCCACCCCACACGCTGCTTACACCCAAAGGCCGCAGCAAGTAAAGGATTTCTGCCAGCTATGGTAATTGCTGGTGTTTTTGCAGAGTGTAGGGTGCTGGAAGGGTCTTGGGATTAGTGGGGGTCCTGGCAGTCACATCCATCACACCCTGGTGCACAGTATGGACAGTGCTGGGGGGAGCGCGGTCCCCAGGGTGCAATGATCTGTTCAGGTAATGTGGACTGTATACCTATGTACAGGTCTGCAGGGGGTTAATAGGAACATCACTGCGGCACCGCACATGCGCCATTACCTCCAGGTATTCCAGGATATCAAACACCGAGTTGGCATTTGCCCGGCTCTGCAGCACCTCCCTGAGCTTCGTGTCCAGCTCCTGCCTCACAGACACACCGTCCTTGCCCCGGACCCGGTTTGCACGCTTTTCCTTGCGCGCCGCCATGTTTGCCCACGTGTAGGAAGTAGGCGCTGATCTGACGCGCATGCGCAGGCGGCGAGAGCGGCTGATAAGTCTGCTTCATTCATGTAGGATCCTGAAGGCTGTCAGCTGCAGAGGGGACATTGCGGTGACACTGAAGAGCACACGAGCCATGGCTGATAGCCGGCTGGGGTCACTAGACAGAATAAGACTGGCATGGTCCAGCCACTCCTTGCAGCCTGGCTTGCTAAATGGCACCAAGTGCTTGGGCTGTGACCACCTGATGTCTGTACAATACAATGGGCATCTTACAAAATTCTGAATTAACCACAGTTACACTTTAAAAGGTTTGTTAAAAATGAGTTGTTATAATAAAAAAATAAAATATTCATTTTAAATGAACAATAAAAGACAGGGATGAGGGTATTAAAAGAAGAAAAAAAAGTAAACTCATAATTCTGCACCCTCTGCTCCAGTGCCACTGCTGCGGTCCTCCCGTCAGGATTTGTTTTTCAAGTAGTAGTGATGTGCCCATACACCACACGTGACCCCTGCAGCCAATCATTGTCCTCAGCGGTTTTGTGCTATACACCTCTGCTCTGAGGCCTGTAACTGGCTTCAGCAGTCAGGTGTGGTGTCACTGCTGCAGCCAAAAACATGACATCATGACTGCGGCAGTGAGATGGATGGGACAGTGGCACTAGAGCGGAGGGAGTTAGGAATGGTGAATATAACTTTATTAAGGTCTTCTCGTGCCTTTTACTATGCATAAACTCAGAGAACCCCTTTAACAACTCAGTGAATGCACATGTAAATGTATCCAATAAGAATCACATCCACTATGCGCACATAGATCTGTTGCAGAGACTGATGTAGGTCATCAATATTGAGACCGGACAGCCTTCTTTTAAGTTTTTTTCCTGAAAAAAAGCCAACTCCAGATGTTAGCTAAAAGTCTGCAGGAAACATGAAATGCAAGATATAAAACTTTTTTTGGCTACTGGCATTTTTTTCCAGGCGCTTCTGCACATTACGTTCCCTTCTGTGGACGAGCGCCCCAGTGAGCTGTTGTGCGCATTCGCTGCAGCCTACTCTGAGGTGCTCGCCCACAAACAGGAACAAAGTGCACAGGTGCCGGGAGCGAAGCACAGAGAGATATGGATCTGCATGGGCGGAGCGAACACAGGGGAGAGGGGCGAAGTTCTTGGGAGGTGAGAGGAGGACTGGAAAGTTGGGAAGGTTGGTGGTTTTAGGCACTTTCAAAAGGAAAGCCGGCCAGCTGGGCACTTGGGAGCCTTTTTCCAAAAGAGATTGAAGTAACACACAAAAAAAGGTATGTTTGCAATGCTTATACGTACTGATTGCTGATGTTTTAATAGTGAAAAATACGTGACAGGCTCCCTTTAAGAGTGGCATAAGAAACACAAGTCTTAAAACATTCCCTCCTCATTGACTTTTATGTGAGAGAGTTCTAGACATGGTCTGTGGCTTGTGCAGAGGTTGTGTTACAGTCCCTCCCGTGACAGATGTTAGAAGATCGAAGAGACTGGCTACACGTGAAGGGATCTCACCGCCTCTGTGGTTACTTTTGCTTCAGTGTTGTTGTTGTTAAAGGGAACCTGTCACCTGGAAAATACAATTTACACTAATCACAGTACCTTAAAGTATCTCTCATAGTGTGCCTAAAGATGTTTTCGTATCTTCTTTCTGCGTTTTGCTCTCTCCTAAAAACCAGTTATAAAACTTGGTTTGGTGCCTTTTTGAAGTCCTGCTGAAGTCAAGGGGGCAGCGGCCTCCTTGACTCAACCATCCGATAAGCCCGCCCCTATGCCGCTCCTCCACATATTGATGGACATTTTTCCCTGTAGCCAGGACCGCGCTCTTCTTGCCACAGTGCGATCCCGGCTACGGCTCCCTCCCTCCCTGGCATCTTCATGTTCACTGCGCCATTCCCATACAGTGCGCTCACACCGCAGGGGAGAAGCGACGGACAGGCGTGAGCGCGCTGTACGGGAACGGCGCAGTGAACATAAAGATGAGATATGGATCTGCATGGGTGGAGTGAAGCTAGGGGAGAGGGGACGAAGCTCTTGGGAGCTGTATGGGAACGGCGCAGTGAACATGAAGATGCCAGGGAGGGAGGGAGCCGTCTTGGGCTTTTTCTCTGCCGACCGGATCACAGTCCCTCCAGTCGGTAGATTAATTTTTTAGAGCCTTGGGTCTTATTTACGATGACCCGGATCGGATCACTCAGGCCGAGACCAAGTTGCGTGGTTTCTGGCAGGGAGAGCGCTCTGCGGAGATCTATTGCTCTGAATTTAGGAGATGGGCTACGGATTTGAAGTGGAATGATCCTGCTCTCCGTAGCCAAATCTGTCAGGGTCTACCTGAGAGGCTGCAGGACGCGTTGGCCTTTCATGAAAATCCTGAGTCCTTGCTGTACGTCTTGAAGACGCCTGAGAGAGAGATCTAGGGTCCCTCACCCTAAGGATGTACTGTCAAATAATGTGTCGGCTTCCTTTGACACTTATGGTGGAGAGACACCTGTGTTACGACTTGTGTCGAGCCTATGTAGTTAGGGGGATCTACTCCTGGAACTGCTGGCAAGAGCTTTGGTCATATGAAGGGAGTCTGTTTTTGTTGTGGAAAGAAGAGACATTTTGTGAATATATGTCAGTACGTTCAGCGTCAAGATGAAAAAAGTTTAATCCCCAACTTACTATTGGCGTGGGAAGCCAGAAAACGTACTTTTGTCATTTACTGGTAGTACCTAATTTCTCCTCCCTGCCGAGGTGGGGTGGCGCTAGAGTCCAAAACTGTGGGAATTGAGGTGTTTATCGACAGTGGGGCAGGGGTTAACCTGGTTCATGATCAGTTCGTCCGTATTTATGGTTTGACTAGTAGTGCATTAGAGAAAAATATTTCTGTGTTTGCAATTGACTCAGCACCTCTTACCCTCTTGTCGCAGGTGGTGCAGGACCCAAGAGCGGGTGATTTTCATCAGGAATCCATCTTGTGTTCTGTGTTGGAGGTAGGGGTGGGGCGATATGGCGATATAGACGATATGCAATATGAATTTGTGCCCACGATATAGATTTCGTCTATATCGCCATATCGCGGTAGAACATGGTATGCGCCGCTCTCGGCGCATACCATGTTCTCCTGAGCCGGCATAGTGGAGAAGGAGGGAGTCCCTCCCTCCCCACTGAGAGCCACCAATGAGAGCGGAGGAGGGGAGGGACTGTGGCCACTGCCACCAATGAGAGCGGGGCAGTGCAGAACGTCACAGGCAGGGAAAAGGAACGCCCAGGGGGCCAGAGCGGCGAACGGAGCCCCGCACAGATAGTAAGTGCCTCCTATGTGCTGCTACCTAATGAAAGGTCCTATAGGCCTTTATGTGCCGGCCATATCCCATACCCTGCTTCTATGACTGCCTGCTGGGATCCGCCGCAATTAAACCCTCAGAACCTGAGGGGTTAATTGCGGTGAATTGCAGAGTGCAGTCATACAGGCCCAGTATGGTATATGGCCGGCACATGCAGGCTACGTTTCTATTCATTCATTAGTGGCACAGTGGCCACAGGGGTCCCGTTCCCCCCCGTTCATTGGTGGCAGTGTAATGTTGGGGCTCCGATCGGTTACCATGGCAGCCAGGACGCTACTGATCTCCTGGCTGCTATGGTCAGCTCCCTGCTGCTGTGTGCAGAGCACAGGGCAGCAGGGACAGTGTCAAGTCCTATTTACCCTGACAGAGATCTATCAGGGTGAATAGGACAAGGGTTCTATCCCCTAAGGAGGCTAAATAGTTATTAAATAAAAAGTTGAAGAAAAAAAAAAAAGTTTAACAACCCCCCCCTCCAATATAGAAAATATATATCGCATATCGCAAATGCTTCATATTATATCGCAATATAAATTTTGGGCCATATCGCCCACCCCTAGTTGGAGGGTCTGCCTTCTCTGTTGGTTTTGGGCTCGTTCACATCACCGTTTCTCCTTTCTGTTCTCCAGCTCCGTTAAGGAGCAGGAGAACAGAAAGGACGGATTCTGCAGATAACTGACACCTAACTGAGCGTAACGGGGCCTAAAGACCCCATAGACTATAATGGGGTCCGTTAGGTGTCTGCTCATAACATGATTTTTCGTCTCTGCTCAAAAATCATGTTCTGAGCGGACACCTAACGGACCCCAATATAGTCTATGGGGTCTTTAGGCTCCGTTACGCTCAGAAACGATGGTACTCTTAGGCCATGTCTGGACTTCCGTGAGCTCAATCGTATTACTGTACGTGATCCTTACGCCCTTCCTTTAATTCTGGATTTGTTTAACCCCTTCCTGACTGCCATAGGGCTATATACGTGCTATCTGCACATGCCCCGTGCAGCTAGCACGTATATACACGTGCTGGCAGCGCTTTAATCCCAGCGCTGATTAGAGCTGGGATTAAAGCTCCTGCTCCTGCTCCAGCAATCTAGCATGAGCAGGTTAGGTCCCGGGTGACAGACTCAGCGGGGACCCTGAGGAGAAGACAGTAGCGGTTTATTTATTATCTCCTGTACTTGCAGGAGAGCGCTGAAGGAGCGCACAGTGGAGGGAACTGCTTCATCTGTTAGTCCCGGCGGTCACATGACTGCCGGGGGGAGGCTCTGGAGCAGGGGCAGGAGCAGAGCTGCAGGGTCTAAGGAAACCCTGATCACCTCTGCCTGTGTGTAATGCCCCCACAGAGGGCTGTTTTCCTCTATAACTATGGCTCCTGTGGATGCCCCAGTTACAGTGGAAACAGTGAAAAAAAAAAAAAGTCAGTGTCCACCAGAGGTCTTTTATTGACCTCCTGGGGGACATATTATGTGCCAAATTTTTTTTAAAAATATAAGCAAAAAAAAAAAAAAATATATATATATATATATTAAAAAAATGCCATCACTAACTGAAACCGTCACCATAGTCGCCCCCCGTTCTCACAAACCTATACATGTTATATATGAAAACGATTGTCACAAAATAGGGAACCCATTGCAATAATTTTGTGTCAGTTTTAATAGTTAAGAAATAAAAAGCTATAATTGAAAAAGAAAAACTTTTTAATAATAATTAGCGGTTTTCCTCCAAATTAAACCTAAAGAAAAAGAGAAAAAATATATAAAAAAACATTCTAATAAAAAGTCCTAAGTGTCGTTGTAGTAAAACAAATAAAAAAGCTATGGTCACTAAACCACCAGGTGCACAAAATCACAATAACTTGCCTTGACATTCAGGCCTTTTTGGGTCTGGTCATGAAAGGTGTAAGCAGATTGTCGGTGCCAAGGTCTTCTCTAAATTGAATATGAGGGGGGGCATATAATCTGGTAAGGATCAAGGAGGGGGACGAATGGAAGATGGCTTTTAATACCCCAGAGGGTCACTTTGAGAATCTGGTCATGCCCTTTTGGTTAACCAATGCTCCTGCGGTTTTTAACACTTTCTCCATTACATCTTTCATCATCTGGTGGGGAGGTTTGTTGTTGTATATCTGGATGACATACTAATTTATTCTCCAGACATGGAGACTCATCAGGATCACGTGAGACAGGTGTTACAGATCCTAAGGGAGAATAAGTTGTATGCTAAGATGTAAAAGTGTGTATTTGCAGTTCAGGAGGTGCAATTCCTGGGTTACCTGCTCTCATCCTCATGTTTTCGTATGGACTGGGATCGACCCGAAAATCTGAAAGCACTTATGCGGTTTTTGGAGTTCACCAACTACTACCGTAAATTCATCTTGAACTGTTCGACTGTGGTTAAAGCTTTAACAGACATGACTAGGAAGGGTTCTGATTTCTTAGTCTGGTGTGATGAGGCAATACAAGCTTTTTCAGCGGAGAAGGAATGTTTTGCTTCAGCCCCTATTCTGGTGCAACCGGACGTGTCACAGCCATTCATTGTAGAAGTTGACGCATCCAAGGTAGGGGTAGGAGCAGTTTTGTCGCAGGGTCCCTCACCTACTAAATGGAGCCCATGTGCTTTCTTCTCTAAAAAAAACTCTTGGCTGCTGAAAGAAATTATGATGTGGGTAATAGAAAGTTGCTGGCTATTAAGTTGGCTTTTGAGAAATTGCATCATTGGTTGGAAGGAGCAATTCATCCTATTACCGTGATTAGGCAGGCCAGATGGTCATTGTTTTTCACCAGATTTAACTTCATCGTCACCTACCGCCTTGGGGTTAAGAACATCAAGGCAGATGCTTTGTCGCGCAGCTTTCCTGGCGGGGGGGGGGGGGGTTGATCCCAGTCCTATTTTGTCTGAAGGGGTAGGTGCTCCCCAATACTTTACTGCAGAAACAGTCCCCCTGAAAATACTAGTACCACACAGATGCGTCAGTACAAACACACCCCTTTATATTTTGCGCCAGTACAAAAAAATACCCCCTTCCTTTCAGATCAGACCCCCATATAAAACCATAAATGAGATTCCCCCCATCTCAGTCCAAACCCCCTTTAGACCTCTATGTCAGACCCCATATAAGACCCTACTTTTAGACCTCAGATCAAACTCCCATTAGACCTCCATGTAAGACCCCGACCCAATATCAGACCTCAAATAAAAGACCCCCATTAGACCTCTAGACCCCCATATCAGACCTCAAACCAGACCTCCAGATCCCCATATCAGACCTCAGACAGACCTCCAGACTCCCCATTCGACCTCCAGACTCCCCATTCGACCACTCCAGACTCCCCATTAGGCCACTCCAGACCCCCAGTGAGACCCCTCCATTAGCCCTCCATATCAGACCTCAGATCAGACTGTAATAATAAAGTAACTTACCTCTCCTGCTGCCACTCTCCCTGTCCTGGCAGTCTTCTCTTCTCAGGGCCTGCCCTGCAGTCACTTGACCTCCTGCAGCGTCAGGTTAGAGTGCGCTCTGAACGTCCTGATGCTGCAGGCAGCCAGGACACAGCAGCCGGGCCCTGAGAAAAGCGAGCAGGAGGGAGGGTAAGTACTGTACAGCACTCACATCTCTTCACTCCCCTGCCTCCTTCATACTAGTGAGCGCCTCCATTATGGAAGTGCTCACTAGTATTCCCTTGATAAGATGCACCGCATCTTATAAAGGAAAAAGTACGGTACCACTGTTGAGGGGAGCCCCTGGGCGCCCCTGGCTTAGGGGCCCGGTCGCAACTGTGACCGCTGCGACCCCTATAGTTACGCTAATGCGGCCATTATTACATGTAGCTCTCATGCATTGTTGAGGTTCTACCGTCCTTCCTCTCTCAGCTCTAAATGCATTAATAGTTAAATTAGCCGTACACCTTAACATGAATCTGATGAAAATGGACATTCTAAAGCATGAATGTTTATCAAGGATAGACCACTATCATCAGAAAGAAGTTGCCCGTGTTTGATATCTTCATTCAATAGTCGGATGAAAGATCTTTTGTACTTTCTTTCATTTACAAGTGATGTTCCTCTGAAAGAAGACTCCTAGAAAGATCATTCCTCCTCCTCCTGCTGTCCTTGAACATCTACAGTTTGAATTACTGTAATGGCCAATATGGACTAAAATGTGTATAGCTACAATCAATTGATCAACGGTTGCTCAACCATCAACCTACTTCTGTACTAATACGTATGGTTACCTTTAGACAACCCTCCATTTCCCATCCTTCTTTCTTTGTGGAGACATCCTGGACAGAATCTCTTCATGTTGCCGATGACTTGATTAGAGGGATTATGTTCATTTGTCCTTCAAGGATGTGTCATACAGACAAGTGCCTTCACTCTAATTCATTGCCTCATTTTGAACAAGAACACAAGCGGTGCATATTCACACTGTGAAGCCATGGCTCTGGACATTTGTGCGCTGATAAGTCTAGTGTTACTTTTGTAATGACCCAGAGTGCTATTACCACCTCCTTTTGTACTCCCACTATCTGTATTGTGTAATCCTGTTTCATCTCTTATATATATTTATTGCCATTTCCTGCAAAGTGTGTATGCATTTCCTTATAAACTGCTGTTAACAAGTAATGTGCCTGGTCTATCAGCAGGTGGCAGCAAGTCTGTGCAGAGCTAGTTTCTCTGGAGAGGAACCTTCTAGTTCCATTCCAGCCCTCTTTAGAGAGGGAGGAGTTTAGTTAATGAGTTAGTCTAGCCTACCCCCTCTTGGGGAAAGGTTGTGTGTTGGCCAGCAGAGCACTGTCTGCTTTGCTGGGCCTGTAGGCCCTGCCTGCAAAAGTCCTTTATGGTTGCTTGTCCCTTCCTGGGCTTGCATTGCCTTAATCCCAAGCTAAGAGAGTTTGATGCCAGGAAGAAGTTCCTAGGATTAAAGATAAAGTAAGAGACAGACTACAAACAGCTAAGTTCCAGCAGAAGAGGAAAAGTTCCTATTTACCCAGCAAGCATAGCAGAGCAGAGAGCTACTGCATAGAAGAGCTGAGATTGTTGCAGAAGTGTTTGTCTGCTAGAGTTAAACCAAAACCTGCTGATGACCAAGATAAAGTTTGGAAGCTGTTTGGATTACCGTTTATGCTAAGTAAAGCTGTGTTCAACGTTATTACAAAGTCATGACTCCATTTATTCTGCTTATTCATCACCCAAGCTCAACAGTCCCTTCCTTCAGACCCCAACTGCTCCTGCCATCTATGAAGTTTACAGTAGTTACTTTGAAAGATTATCACCAGAACTGTTCAACACTCTCTATAATAAGAAAGGTCTGATGGAGCATTTCTAATTCAAAGCAATACAGACTTCTCCAGTTCACAATGAAGCCAGAAACCCCTCCAAGTCCAGACTATGCCAGTGCTAGGAGCCTTCTGAGCGGCATGAAAGAACCCACCATAGGACTGTACCCAGGAGTGTTTGGGGTTAGTTTCCTGATATGTTTGTGACTCTTTTACTTGATTTTGTTGTATAGAGTCTTTGGAGAAAAAAATGGATAACTAGTGTAACACCTGGTATGCCATGGCTTCCCAGACTCGTCATCTTGTTTCATCATCTGTATAGAGATAATTCATTAATCCCAACAATTAACAAAATATTCTCATTAACAAAAAAAGTACAAAGCCATGTAGTAATGAGTGCACCATTATACTTTGCTTGGATTCTCTTTGTATGTTATTGAAGATCTATATAAGTATGCTTAATACACTATGCATGGCTGCATAAAGACCATTCCTTCAGGGGCAGCATAGAATATAGGGGGAGCAAACGGATAGCTTTACATAGTGGGCCACTTTTAATGAAAGGGTTTTGCCACCATTAGAAGTGATGGCACTTCTAGCCATAACTTAATGATTGTGGGGGTCTGACTGCCAGGACTCCCAATGATTCACAGATTACGGCCACCAGGGGCGCATCTTTAATGAGGCAATGTGAGGCGGTGGCCTAGGACAGCAGGGTGCAGCACTGTAGCCTCCAGCTCTGCAGACATCTTTGTCTTTGGGGATTATTGTACATTGCAGTTTAGCAGTGGTTTTTGCTGCAATTCACCGGAAAAAAAGCAACAAAACCGTGATATACAATGACGTCTAGGCATACGTGTACTTACCAGAGAAGGAAGGACCTTTATGAAACAGTAATGGTAGACTAAGGGACCTTAGTCATCACATCACATGATTGCAGGTCCTTTAGTCCCCAGAAGATGCCAGAGGAGAAGAAGAATGGAGAACCTGCAGCCTGAAAGTAAATATGTGTACGTGTCTGTATGCTTGTGTGTGTGTATGTGTTAGCTTATCTCTGTGTGCGTGTATCTGTGTGAACATCTGCTTATTATAGGAAATAGGACCAATGTCCTAAATACCTACATATAGTACTGTGTTTGTATGTGTGTGTATATATATATATATATATATATATATATATATATAGAATATCTATAAATAAGAGCACTACTACTCATATACCTTCTTTCCTCTAGACGCAGAGGATGTCCCCTCGTCATATAAAGAATATGGGAGACATTTATCAATGCCGACATTTTAAGCGCCGTTCTTTTTTCCCTCTGTGCTGGCATCGGCCGCTCATGAATTTATTGCATCCTCCAGCAGTGTTTGTGCAGCACACTTAAAGGGGTTGTCTCATCATAGACAATGGGGGCATATCCTTAGGATATGCTGCCATTGTCTTATAGGTGAAGGTCCCACCCCTGGGACCCGCACCTATATTGAGAACGGAGCCCAGCAAGGCGGTGGCTGGAGTCGGCTCCTCATGCGTGGCCCCCACTCCCATTCATTTCTATTGGGCCGACAGAAATACCCGAGCCAGCGCTCGGCTATTTTCGCCGGCCCAATAGAAAGTGAATACAGTGCTGGTGCGCATGTGCAGTGCGCCCTCCTTCACTTGCGGGGCTCCGTTCTTGATATAGGTGCGTGTACCAGCGGTGGGACCCGCACCTATAAGACAATGGGGGCATATCCTAGCGACCTAGACAACCCCTATAAAGAGGACCTGTCGCCAAAAATGCAATGCAATCTGAAAGCAGTGTTATAGCGCAGGAGGAGCTAAGCAGATTGATATATATTTTCATGGGAAAATATTCAGTAAAAGTTGTAATTTATGCATTTATATCTCTGCTTTTTCTACCTTCTGTGAACAGCTATCGGTACAGGAGGAGGTGTTCTCAGTGACTGACAGCTATCTCTGTATGGACACTTATACACACAGTGCTATTAATAACTGATAACCCCTCCCTCCTGTACCAATAGTTGTTCACAGGAGGTAGAGGAAGCAGAGATATAAATAATTACAACTTTTACCTAATCTGTTCCCATGAAAATATATATTAATCTGCTCAGCTAATCCTGCTCTATAAAACTGTACTTTCAGATTGCATTGCATTTTTGGTGACAGGTCCTCTTTAAAGGGGTTATCCTATAATATATCGATGACCTATCATCAGGATGGCTAACCTCTGGCACTCCAGCTGTGGTGAAACTATGACTCCCAGAATGGTCCATTCATTTCTCTGGAGTTATATGAACAGCCAAGCAAGTGTACATCTTGGGCACAGCTAGCGTGTCGGAACAGGGATAATATCTGATTTTTAGGGGTCTGACACCCGGAACCCCCGCAGATCAGCTGTTTGAAGAGGAGGCGGCGCTCTATGCAAGCACCGCTTCCTCTTCACTACACTACGCATCGTCTCCTTTGTAGCGGCTGCGTAGTGTAATTACAAGTCCAAGTGAATGGAGCGAGTACTTGAAATTGAGGCTACGATCACATCAGCATTATTGCTATATGGTTTTCACATCCGGCATTGGATCCCAAAGCCACAGCAAAAAGCTTCCGTTCTAATAATACAACCGGCTGCATCCGTTCAGAAAGGATCTGGTTGTATTATATTGAAAATGAGGAAACTGGATCTGGCACTAAAACCATTTTGTGTCCGAAAAAGACTAATCCCGCACCATTGACTTACATGGTTTTTGGTGGTGGATCTGGCTTGTTCAGCCTGAAGGAATGGAGTGCTGCCTCCTCTATTGTTATTGTTGACCTATCCTGAGGAGGGGGGTGCAAGGGTGGTGGCACAATTTTAGTTTTTGCCGAAATCCATCTACCCAAAAACCACCTGATATGGACAGGTTTTTGTGGTGGCATTGCTGTAGGAATTGCAAAGGTTGAAAGCTGCGGGTAATACCCACATCATAAATTGACATGCTACAAATGGAAACCCGCAGTGCAAGTCTCTTTATGCTGCAGGTTTTCTCCACAGGGGTGTTGATGGGATTTCTGAAATCTCATCCACTTCACTACCACGTGTTCCCACATGCATATCCACAGTGGACTCCACAGCAGTTACACTACTTGTGGCTGTACACCATACATGAAAAGTAACATAGTAACATAGTATATTAGGCCGAAAAAAGACATTTGTCCATCCAGTTCGACCTGTTTCCTGCAAGTTGATCCAGAGGAAGGCAAAAAACCCCTGTGAGGTAGAGCCAATTTTCCCCACTTAAGGGGAAAAAATTCCTTCCCGACTCCAATCAGGCAATCAGAATAACTCCCTGGATCAACGACCCATCTCTAGTAGCTATAGCCTGTAATATTATTACACTCCAGAAATACATCCAGGCCCCTCTTGAATTCCTTTATTGTACTCACCATCACCACCTCCTCAGGCAGAGAGTTCCATAGTCTCACTGCTCTTACCGTGAAGAACCCTTTTCTATGTTTGTGTACAAACCTTCTTTCCTCTAGACGCAGAGGATGTCCCCTCGTCACAGTCACAGTCCTGGGGATAAATAGATGATGGGAGAGATCTCTGTACTGACCCCTGATATATTTATACATAGTTATTAGATCTCCCCTCAGTCGTCTTTTTTCTAAAGTGAATAACCCTAATTTTGATAACCTTTTAGGGTACTGTAGTTGCCCCATTCCAGTTATTACTTTAGTTGCCCTCCTTTGAACCCTCTCCAGCTCTGCTATGTCTGCCTTGTTCACAGGAGCCCAGAACTGTACACAGTACTCCATGTGTGGTCTGACTAGTGATTTATAAAGTGGTAAGACTATATTTTCCTCACGGGCATCTATGCCCCTTTTGTTGCAACTTATTATCTTATTGGCCTTAGCAGTAGCTGCCTGACACTGGTTTTTACAGCTTAGTTTGATATTTATTAAAATTCCTAGATCTTTTTCTATGTCAGTGTTACTGAGTGTTTTACCATTCAGTATGTACGGGTGACTTGCATTATTCCCTCCCATGTGCATAACTTTACATTTGTCAGTGTTAAACCTCATCTGCCATTTCTCTGCCTAAGCCCCCAATCTATCCAGATCCCTCTGTAGCAGAAAACTGTCCTCTTCAGTGTTAATTACTTTACACAGTTTAGTGTCATCTGCAAAAATTGATATTTTACTGTGCAAGCCTTCTACAAGATCATTAATAAATATATTGAAGAGAATAGGGCCCAATACTGAACCCTGAGGTACCCCACTAGTGACCGTGACCCAATCTGAGTGTGTACCGTTAATAACCACCCTCTGTTTTCTATTACTGAGCCAGTTACTTACCCACATACAGACATTTTCTCCTAGTCCAAGTGTTCTCATTTTATATACTAACCTTTTATGAGGTACAGTGTCAAATGCTTTGGAGAAGTCCAGATATATGACATCCACTGATTCATCCCGGTCAAGTCTAGAACTTACCTCCTCATAGAAACTGATTAAATTAGTTTGACATGACCGATCCCTCATGAAGCCATGCTGATATGGTGTTATTTGCTTATTTTCATTGAGATACTCCAAGATAGCATCTCTTACAAAACCTTCAAACAGTTTACCCACAACAGATGTTAAACTTACCGGCCTATAATTTCCAGGCTCTGTTTTTGGACCCTTTTTGAATATTGGCACCACATTTGCTATACGCCAGTCTGGTGGAACATTCCCTGTCAGTATAGAGTCCGCAAATATCAGAAATAAGGGTCTGGCTATGACATCACTTAATTCCCTTAGGATACGGGGGTGTATGCCATCCGATCCTGGCGATTTGTCTATTTTAATCTTTTTAAGTCGCTGCTGTACTTCTTCCTGGGTCAGACAGGGCACTTTTAAAGGGGAATTTACTTTTACATTTTGCATTTCATCTGACAGTTTATTTTCCTCAGTGAAAACAGTGGTGAAGAAAATATTTAATAGCTTGGCTTTATCCTCGTCGCTTTCTGCAACTCCCCCCTCATTGCTATGTAGAGGGCCGACTCCTTCAGATTTATATTTTTTACCATTTATATAATTGAAAAACATTTTAGGGTTAGTTTTGCTCTCTTTGGCAATTAAGCTCTCGGTCTCTAGTTTGGCAATTTTTATTAGTTTTTTACATATTCTATTTTTTTCCTTATAGTTTATCAGAGCTTCCTGGCTCCCCTCCTGTTTTAGTGATTTATGTGCTTTCTTTTTGTCATTTATTGCTTTTTTTACGGTTCTATTTATCCACATTGGTTTCTTCTTATTTCTTAGCCTTTTATTTCTATAAGGTATGCATCGATCACAATTAGATGTTACGATGCTTTTACAAATCTCCCATTTTGTGGCTGTATTTTTATTTTTGAGGACTTTGTCCCAGTTAATTGGGCCTATGGCCTCTCTTAGTTGGCTAAATTTTGCTTTTTTGAAGTCCGGTATTCTTGTTCCTCCCTGTAGAAACTCTCGTTTGAAGGATAATTGGAAGGTTATTACTTTATGGTCACTATTTCCCAGATGTCCCCCGACCTGCACGTCTGTTGTTCTATCAGGTCTATTGGTTAATACTAAGTCCAGTATGGCCGTCCCTCTAGTTGGGTCCTGAACCATTTGGGAAAGGTAATTGTCTTTGGCTATTGCCAAGAACCTGTTTCCTTTATGGGATGTACAGGTTTCAGTTTCCCAGTCTATATCTGGGTAGTTGAAGTCCCCCATAATAACCACCTGGTTATGGTTTGCCGCCTTGTTTATCTCGTTTAGTAATAGATTTTCTGCGGACTCTGGTATATTAGGTGGTTTATAGTAAACTCCTATTAGTAATTTATTATTGTTTTTGGCTCCATTTATCTCCACCCACAATGACTCCACATTTTCGTGTCCCTCACAGATGTCTTCCCGGAGTGTGGGCTTTAGACAGGACTTTATGTAAAGGCAGACCCCTCCCCCTCTCCGGTTTTGACGATCCTTTCTGAACAGATTGTAACCTTGTACATTAACAGCCCAGTCATAGCTATCGTCCAGCCATGTCTCAGTTATTCCCACTATGTCATAATCATCCTCACACATCACTAATTCCAGTTCCCCAGTTTTATTAGTCAGGCTTCTGGCATTAGTATACATACATTTGAGTAGTCCCATTAAAACCTCATGTGTTACTAGATAGCAAAGTCTTCACCAGAGTGAGGGTCTGGAATGTATGATTTCAACATGCTAGTTTATTCTCAAGGAAGACAAAGCTGTGCCATACTACCTATTGAGCAATCGGAAGTGTATGGCAGCTTTAGAGTGAAGGGCATAGGGCACTTACGGCTCCCCAGAGGTGTTCTCTGTACAGCGAGGCTCCCTACCACCCACTGTACAGAGACCCAGAAGACAGGCCCATTCACGTGAAAAGATCTGAAGTCACAGTGATAAGCCATAAGACTGATGATGGGGACTGCCCTGTTACACTAATAAAAATGTCAATCAGTATGCACGGGTGTGGGAAGGTGGAATTACAGTACTTGTGCCGTCAGTCCGGCCAGCATTGACAAGCCTTGTTAGGCACCAATACATATATACTGCCACAGACATCTGCATGGCCTTAGATAGGGCAGCCCTGCATGCCCGACAGATCCCTCCGAACATACCCACTTGTATTGTGTGTTGTTGGAATAAAAAATACATTGTGACAAATGGAGAGATTTATAAAAAATGTACAGTTTATTACACTGGCAATGTGCTATGCATCACTCACTATGGATCTACAGCACGTACAAATGTATTTTCATTGTATATGTACATTTTGAACACAGTATGGTTCAAGGAAACAAAGCGTTTAACCGTTTTACTGCCAAGGGACGTATAATTTAATGTGGACATATCCAGCAGTAAAAGGGTGCTCTTATTTTCAATTATCCACATATATATAGAGAGATATAAAACAAAAGAAACACATTTCAACCTCAAAAAGAAAGT
Organism: Bufotes viridis; assembly: GCA_033119425.1. Classification (NCBI taxonomy): domain Eukaryota; kingdom Metazoa; phylum Chordata; class Amphibia; order Anura; family Bufonidae; genus Bufotes; species Bufotes viridis. Next base: position 164,298,716 of record CM065589.1, on the reverse strand, counting down.
CACACAAGCATCAGCACATACATACAAATAAAAGGGTGAAACCAGGAGAAATCCCCTTCAAACACACACACATTTCATTCAAGTTTCTTATCCGTTCCGCTGAAGGAACCGCATTCGTACTCATCTCTTTCATGTAATATGAACTTCATTAGACCATCAAGTGGCACAGTAAACGTGGGAACATGGACACGATCTCTGTCATAAGTGAATGCAACAAGTGATAGCATAACTACAAAATCTACCACGCTACGCTAAACTATACATCCTAGTCATACCTAACAAGTACAGATATCTATTTTCTACACGACACATTAATTATGTGCAAACGTAAGATGCCAGGCTTCTAATGTAAACCACGAACAGGGGAATATCTGTGGGTTTGGAAATGCATGATGCTAAACACTGTCTATACATTCAGCAATATGCATGGACTGATTTGGGTACAGGACAAATACACCATTTAAGGCCTTATGGGTTGGTTTAACAACAGGAAGACAAAGGATGTGACATGCACAGCAACACAGGTATGAATACGTTTCTGACAAAAAAAACATGAAAAGGCTATACACTGGTTCATATTTTGCCGAACTGTCTAGTACCGTCACTCTTACCCCAAGAGTCCACCTTTTATGACAGCCAAAGGGGTTCTGTACCTTTTTGTTACTGATGATCTATCCTTTGGATAGATGATTGGCAGAGGTCAGACACCCGGGACCCACGCCAATCAGTTGCTTGAGAAGGCAGCGGCGCTTGCTGCCTTCTTGCTGTTTCCCGAAGGCCAGTGACATCACGACTATTATCACTGGCATGGGCCCAGTTCAGCCCCAGTGAAGTGAAAGGGCTGACATCAGAGCTTAGGAGGTTGCTGCATACAGCTTTTTACTGAATGTAGTAAAGTATCTGATGGCAGCGTAAACCAGTGACACCGACCCTGAATACAGCGCAGAATTACTTGTTTCATGCAGTACTTTTCTGAAAGTGACTGTTGAACAGCTGCAGCAGGACCAGAGCGCTCTGCCCTGGTATTCATGAGCACTGGGCTCCCCGAAACCCTCATGCAGAAGATTGGCAGCCTTCTTCCTACGCAGTGTAAAGCACGGACAGGGTAGCCAGCAGCTCATGAATATGAAAGACTACAGAGTATGTGCAATACACTCAATGGACTATTAGTGCTCAGGTCCTGCTGCAGTTGCTTAAGGGCTCACTCAGGCGGCCGTAGTGTTTTGCGATCCGCAAATTGTGGATTTGCAAAACACAGATACCGGTCGTGTGCGTTCCACATTTTCCACTATGACTATTCTTGTCTATCTTTCTTACGGGGCCGCGAAACTGAACAACGGATGGGGACAGCACACGGTGTGCTGTCCACATCTTTTGCGGCCCCATGGAAATGAATGGGTCCGCATGCTTTCCGCAACATTGTGGAACAGATACAGACAGTAACAGTGATTTCAAGAAAACTGCTGCACAAAACAAAGTATCGAAGTCATCCTGCTATAATCTAGGTCTCTGACACTATTTAAGCTCCCCTTAGGCAGGGCAACGTAAACCTGGAAACAGATTCCATTTCACTTCATAGATGGGTCATTTAGAGCTTAATACTGAGTTATGTTTAATACTGGTGACCTATCCTCAAGATATTGTGTGGGTCCATCTCCTGGTAGAGCTGCCGATCAACTGCTGATGGAACTGTTCCTAGGCCAGTGACGTCACGTTCATGGGTCACGTGGCCTAGGCACAGCTCAGTCTCATTCAAGTGAATGGGTCTGAGTTGTAATACTAAGCACAGCCACTATCCAATGGACGGTGGTGTGCTTGGTAATCGGTGAGAAGGCCGCAGTCTCGTCAAACAGCCGATCAGGAAGGCAGAGGGGGAGGTGTCAGGAGTCGGACCTGCAGTGATCACATACTGATGACCTACAATGAAGATAGGTCATCAGTATAAAACACTCTGAAAACCCCTTTAATTGGGCTAAGCTGCAATACTACAGCCTCTATCCAATGGACGGCACTGTGCTTGGTCAGGGGTGAAGAGGCTGCAGTCTCGTCAAACAGCGGTGTCAGGAGTCGGACCCGCACTGATCACATACTGATGACCTACGATGAGCATAGGACATCAGAATAAAACACTCTGAAAACCCCTTTAAAGATGAAACTGTGAGGCCCCATCCACAGTAATAAAATATTAAATAAATTCATTAGAATCAATTTTTTTTTAGCTCCAAATTACATCACTTTAAAGTGAACTCCAGTTATATAGCAAAACGATTGCTCATATCTATGTAGTAGGAGACCGATCGCCCTGCTGTCCTTCCTAGGTCCCCATATCCAGTAGAGGAACCAGTGCTGTAGAATCACACGACATTCAACAGCACTGGTTCCCTGGCTAAGAAGCCGGGGCATGATGCTCTGTCTCCTATGGCATAGATATGAGCAGCCTACAGTCCATGATACTACTTGTATTTCAGATTCATCTTCTAAGTTATTTAGAAGAACGATTATTGAGCACCCTCCTGTACTATAGTAGTTTTATATGTAATTGGAGGTCACTTTAAAGCTGTAAAGGAAACTAAAGCAGCTTTTAAAGCTCGCCAAATATCTGGCTGCGTGGAAAACATCTGCCATTTTTGGAGTGCTAACTGCACAGCAGAGCACCCATTCCTGTCTTAGCTATCTTCTCATTAACACCCACTACACAGCCCAACTATTATTATACACTGACTGGACTAAAGTTCTGGTCATCTAAGCCATACTTTCTTTACATTAAACCATGAAGGTCTATTGGTAAGATCAGATATTCCCAAAAGTGCACAAGTTGATTATTTAAAAAGTACAAAAAAAACACACCAAAAAAACAAACAAAACATACAATTATGTTGATGTAAAACTGAACTAAATGGAGAATAAAAAGTGCAAAACAACAAAAAGTAACATCAATATGTGCTGTAAATCGGTATACAGCACTTTAGTGGGATTCCACACAATATAATCATTCTGGAGCAGCTCTAGTAATTCTCTGCACACTGTACCACAGTGTCTTAGACCAGGGACAGACACTGGCAATGCAGCTGGATTCATGTCTCCTAGTAGCTGCCTTTAGTGAAGCTTCACAAAGAGTCATTCACAAAGACAAAGATTTTTACCACTTGGGAATATTAATCTTGAAACATCAATCACTTCGGAGCATCAATCAGATGCTTAAAGCTTTACCTGTCATACAAAAGTCATGGATTGCGGACAAGCATTCAGTGATGTCAAGTCCCTAATTTTTAATTCCATTTTTTGTATCTTCCCTTTGTAGAAAACTGAAATGTTAAACTTGAAACGCAAAAAGTAATCCCAACACAACTAAGGCTACTTTCACACTAGCGTTAATATTTTCCGGTACTGAGATCCGTCATAGGGGCTCAATACCGGAAAAAAGCTCTTCAGTTTTGTCCCCACTCATTGTCAATCATGACAAAACGTAACTGAACAGAACTGTGTGCTCCAAAATGCATTCCGTTTAGTTGCGTTCCCATACCAAAGAGCAAACCGCAACATGTTGTAGTTTGCTTTCCATCCTGCGATGCGGAGCAAGACGGCATGACCCCCAATGCAAGTTAAAGGGGACGGATCCGTTTTCTCTGACACAATAGAAGACTGATCCGTCCTCTATTGACTTTCAATGGAGTTCAGGACGGATCCGTCTTGGCTATGTTAAAGATAATACAACCGGATCCGTTCATAACGGATGCAGATGGTTGTATTATCAGTAACGGAAGCGTTATTGCTGAACCCTGCCGGATCCAGCAAAAACGGTAGTGTGAAAGTAGCCTTAGAACATAAAAATGCCAAAAGAGTACTGAAAAAAAAAGGAAAAAAAAAGTTCCTTTATGCTCCTTTTCGTCTGAGAACCATCGTCCATTCCCAAGTCAGGACATCTAGTTTGTGACATCTTCTTGGGAGGAGCAGGATTGGCATTGCTTTTTCTTTATATCCCTTTTTCTAAACAACAATCTCAACAGATGAATGAGACATAAAGACACAATACTAGTTGTTATTAAGAGGTGCTTAGTATGAGGATTTCTATGGGAAGTCTGAATGTGCACTCTTGAACTTTTCTTCATTCCTCTTGCTTTCTCAGCTAGGTTTAGTGGGAGCTTTGATGCGGACAGTCGAGGCTCTGACTTGGAGCTTTGCTTGCTGGTTTTGCGCCTCTGCAGTGCCTGAAGTTGGCACTGGGCTCTGGTTGGATGGGGGTTGAAGCTGTGGTGATGCAGCTGCAACCACCTGCTGCTGCTGAAGAATCTTCTGCTGCACCACTTGGGCTGCTGTTGAACCCGCTGGTAACACTTGCACCTGCTGTTGACCTGACGCTGTTGCCTGGGTCAGTGTAACAGTCTGCGACTGGACCTAAAACAATAATTATACCACTGCTGTTAAAAAAGGTTCTATTCAATTCTATTTCTAAAATTTTCTGATAACATTAAGAGCACATATTCTAACCGGTATAAAGCATGACTCAAACTACATGTGGTATGATACGGAAATATGCATTGCGTTTATGACGGATGAAACCACTGACCTGCTGAGTGGCTGGTACCATCTGCTGCATGTTAGCCACTGCTGCCTGCAGTTAGACCACCTGAGGAAGCTTTTGTAATGGATGTACCGAGACATACGGACGTCCCGACGACAGTGAGTGGCAGGAGATCTGTGAGATTGGCAACACGTGGTTTGATCTAACAGGTTTTCCTTGTGGATCAATAGGTGTCTGTGTTGTTTCTGGTAATGCCACACCCCTTGTCTCCAGGTGTTGCTCATGTGGTCATTTAACCTTCCTTATTTACAGTTTTCTCCCACTATGCTGTGTGGTTTATAGCTTCTGTGCCTGTGGATTGTTTGTGGTTGAATGTCGGCTGAGTTCCTGATGCTTCCATAGCCTCTTTGAAGTGAAAGGGCTTATGTCACCCCCCAAAAGTCTTTTTTTTTGGGCTCACTAAAATGCTTATAGGGCGATTATACTAAACATATTGTTGTTAACTTTTTATGTAGGTTAATTTCGCTAGAAAACGCTATTTTATAATATGTAAATTACCTTGCTACCAGCAAGTAGGCGGTTACTTGCTGGTAGCCGCCGCATCCTGCTTTCAAAAAAACGCCCCCTCCTGCGGTTGATTGACAGGGCCAGCGAGCGCTCTCCTCCTCCAGCTGGCCCTGTCTCCGTTAGAAATCTCGCGCCTGCGCCGTACCGGTCTTCAGTCGGCGCAGGTGCACTGAGAGGAGTACGCTCGCTCGGCCACTCCTTCTTCAGTGCACCTGCGCCGATGACGTCACAACTACACCTGGAAGAGAAGATGCCGGAGGAGGAGAGCGCTCGCTGGCCCTGTCAATCAACCGCAGGAGGGAGCGTTTTTTTGAAAGCAGGATGCGGCGGCTACCAGCAAGTAACCCCCCTATTTGCTGGTAGCAAGGTAATTTACATATTATAAAATAGCGTTTTCTAGCGAAATTAACCTGCATAAAAAGTTAACAACAATATGTTTATTATAATCGCCCTATAAGCATTTTAGTGAGCCCAAAAAAAAAAAAAAAGAGACTTTTGGGGGGTAACAGAAGCCCTTTAAGTCTTCTCCTTTCCCTTTTATATATTGTTTGGGTTCTGTGTGTTGCATTTCCCTATTGTTTGCATTAGGCCTGAAGTAGACTCCTGCTGGTCCTTTCTTTTGGAGGAAAAGGTAGTCTCGTCCCTGCCATTAGTACCAGGGTTCTATAGGGCTAAATTGGACTCTAGGTATTCCTGCGTATGAACTCACCTACCATTGGGTTCTGTTCATACTGGTAGTCAGTCAGGATTTTGGTTGGTGTTTTTACTAGGAGATGTCCATCTTACTTCCCTAGTTCTCAGGCCTGATTCCCTGTTTTCCCCTTCCCTCCTGTGCCTGGTGTGGTGTTTCCCTCCCACACCAAAACGTGACATTATAAACCGCCAAAACTGTCATTTTTTGTTTGTTTGTGTGCAGCCATGGATCCTATCGCTGCACTGGCAGGTCAGCTGCAAGGGCTGTCTTTGGAGATAGCAGACCTCCGCACGACCATCTTGCAGATGCAGTGATCACAGGCTGTTGGTCCTGGTGGAGACCAGGCCTATCTGGAGCCTAAAGTTGCCCTCCCAGACAGATTCTCTGGGGGACGTGATAATTTCATTTTGTTTAGGGAGGCGTGCAAACTGTATTTTAGGCTATGGCCACACTCATATGGGGATGAGAAACAGCAAGCCAGTGTGGATATTTCCTTGCTTAAGAGGGACGCGCAGTCATAGGCTTTTTCTCTTCTCTGGTAGATGAATTTTTTGAAGTTTTGGGTCTTATCTATGACGATCCTGATCGGATCTCTCTAGCCAAAACCAAGCTGCGTGGCCTTCGTCAGGGTGATCATTACACTGAGATTTATTGCTCTGAGTTTAGGAGGTGGGCTATGGATACAGAGTGGAACGATCCTGCCTTCCGTAGCCAGTTTTGTCAAGGGTTATCAGAGAGGCCGAAGGATGCTTTGGCCTTTCATGAAACTCCTGTGTCTCTGGAGGCTGCTATGTCTCTGGCTATACGCAATGATAGACGCCTGAGAGAGATCTAGGGGCCCCCACTCTCAGGTTGTACTATCACATGATGTATTGTCCTCCTCTGACACTTTGGGTGAAGCTACTCCTGGGTTTATGTCTGGGGACGAACCAATGCATTTAGGGGGAGCTACTCCTGGATCCGCTTTTAAGCATACTGGTAATAGGAAGGTAGCGTGTTTTTTCTGCGGACAGAAGTAAAATTTTATCAGAGTATGTCCATACATTCAACGGCAAAAAGAAAGAGGAACATTTAATTCCCATCTGACTCTTGGAGGGGTGAGGAGTGTCAGAAACTGTGCATTTGTCTTTGACTGGTAGTACCGGTTTTATCCTGACTGCTGAGGTGGCGCTAGAGTAAAAAACTGTGGGGATTGAGGTGTTTATTGACAGTTCGTCCGTATGCACGGGTTGTCACAGAGTGCATTAGAAAAAAACCTTTCAATTTTTGCTATTAATTCTGCACCTCTAACACAGAAGTAATTATCTCAAGTGGGGCATGATATTAGATTAAGAGTGGGTGACTTTCATCAAGAATTTATCTTGTGTTTTGTGTTGGAGGGTCTCCCTGCTCCGGTGGTTTTGGGTTTACCGTGGTTAAGCAAGCACAATCCAACCATCGATTGGCAAGCTAGACAGATTCTGGATTGAGGTGATTATTTAATTAACAATTGTCTGAATACATCTTTTTCTGTTTTAACTACTAACACATTACCCTCTTTTATATCTGATTTTGCCAATGTATTTTCTGAGAGTGTATGCCAGGATTTACCTCCGCATCGGGAATATAATTGTCCTATCAACCTTATTCCCAGAGCTAAGTTGGCAAAATCTATATTGTATTACCTTTCTGGACCTGAAAGACTGGCCATGAGAGAGTATATTGCCGAGAGTTTGGCTAATAAACACATAAGACCTTCCAAGTCTCCAGTGGCAGCAGGGCTCTTTTTTGTTAAAAAAAAAGGACGGAGGTCTTCAGCAATGTCTGGATTTCCGTGAACTCAAGCGGATTACTGTCTGTGATCCTTACCCTCTTCCTTTGATTACCGATTTGTTTAACCAGATTGTTGGTGCCAAGGTGTACTCCAAGTCGGACTTAAGGGGGCATATAATCTGGTCAGGATCAAGGAAGGGGATGAATGGAAGACGGCTTTTAATACTCCTGAGGGGCACTTTGAGAACCTGGTCATGCCTTTTGGGTTGACCAATGCTCCTGCGGTTTTCCAGCATTTTGTGAATTACATTTTTCATCACCTTGTGGGGAGGTTTGTAGACGTGTATTTGGATGACATTCTAATTTATTCTTCAGACGTGGAGATACATCAGGATCAAATTAGACAGGTATTACAGATCCTAAGAGATAATAAATTGTACGCAAAATTAGAAAAGTGTGTTTTTGCTGTACACGAGGTGCAGTTTTTGGGCTACCTGCTGTCATCTTCAGGTTTTTGAATGGATCCAGAGAAAGTTCAAGCTGTATTGGACTGGGATCAACCCGAAAATCTAAAAGCTCTTATGCGGTTTTTGGGGTTCACCAAAAATGTATTCAGAGCTATTAAACAATAGCTAAACCCTTAGGGACAGATGTTTCAGTGCGGTCTGATTCGGCTTTGTGAACCTTTTCTGCGATTAAGGAATGCCTCTCTTCTGCTCTTATATTGGTACAGCTGGATGTATCACAACCTTTCATTGTAGAAGTGGACGCGTCCGAGGTGGCGGTAGGAGCAGTCTTATCACAGGGCCCATCACCTGGTAAATGTCGTCCATGTGCCTTTTTCTGCAAAAAAATCTCTTCCGCAGAGAGAAATTATGATGTGGTTAACAGAGAATTACTGGCCATTAAGTTGGCTTTTGAGGAATGGCGTCATTGGTTGGAAGGGGCAATTTATCCGATCATGGTGTTCACCGATCATAAAAACCCGGGTTACCTGGAGTCTGCTAAACTACTGAACCCGAGGCAGATGGTCTTTGTTTTTCACCAGATTCAATTTCACTGTCACCTATCGTCCTGGGGTTAAGAACGTCAAGGCACATGCCTTGTCACGTAGTTTTCGTGGAGGTGGTGATTTTAAAAATCCGAGTCGGAGGGGGTGGTGATAACCACTCTTTACCATGACCTAGAGGTGAAGGTGTTAGAGGCCCAGGGAGACGCACCGGATTCTTGTCCCTCTGAGAAACTCTTTGTGCCATCGGAATTGCATCACAAGGTGTTTGAGGAATATCACTGTATGGTTCTTACGGGACACCCTGGGAGCAGATCCACTGCCGACCTCATCTCTTGTAGATTCTGGTGGCCAGGGTTGCGTAAGTGTGTTGAGGACTATGTGTCAGCCTGTAGTACCTGTGCACGTGCTAAGGTGACACATACTCTGCCTTCCGGATCTCTACTTCCGTTGCACATCCCGTCCAGACCATGGACTCACTTATCCATGGATTTTATCACTGATCTACCTACTTCTTCAGGAAAGACAGTCATTCTATTGGTAGTTAATCACTTTAGTAAAATAGTGCACTTTATAGCGTTGCCGGGCCTACCTAATGCTAAAACACTTGCACAAGTGTTTGTTGACAACATTGTGAAACTCCATGGCATTCCCTCTGATGTGGTCTCGGATCGTGGGACTGAGTTTGTGCCAAGGAGAGGTGTGCTTGGGCTCTGCAGGAGAGCGGGCCTGGGCACTCAATGGGTGTGTTCCTGGGCACCTTTGAACAAAAATAACACCGCTCTGGGCACCTTACTGGCTCATTTGCATAAGGAATAAAGTGGATTTTTTCAAGATTGAAACCAAGCAGCAAGGAAAGAAAAGCACATCTGGAAAGGAGTTAGAAAGTGCTGCAAGACAATATTTTTAGTTTAATGGTGATGATTCTGGTGACAGATTTCCTTTAACAAGCTCTGCCTCTAATGCCACCAGATTTAGGGCAGCTATCCTAAAAGTCAATGTTCGACCCTTTAAATAGGTCTTGAGACATGACTCGGATATTAAATAACCCAGCATCTCATCTGCAGACAGCCGTTTCAGGTTGATTGCCTAGGGTTGGGCAATATACCGGTGGCTGTGATATACCGCGGTATTAAGAAACTGCGATATGGCAATATCACAGTTTCCTAATAACCGCGGTATTTAATGACGTCATAGGAGCGGTCGCACGTGTGCCGACCGCTCCTAAAACATCCATGTCAGGGCCGAATTCCTGGCGCCCGGGACATGTAGTAAGTAGCCCGACCTTAATAACTATTGTGACGCAGGCTCCCGGGCAGCGCTCTGTTCCTCCATGTGCCGTCTGCCCCTTCATTCATAAAGTGGGCGGAGCATGGAGGAGCAGAGAGCTGCCCGGGGAGCCTGCGCCACAATAGTTATTAAGGTCCGACTACTTCTACAGAGATTAACTACATAAATACTGGATCAGAGCTGCGGGGCCGGTGTATTACTGCAGAGTAACACTGCACTGGCCCCGCAGCTCTTATCCAGTATTTATGTAGTTAATCTCTTTAGAATAGCAGGACCTTAATAACTATTGTGGCGCAGGCTCCCCCGGCAGCTCTCTGCTCCTCCATGCGCCGTCTGCCCTTCATTCATAAAGTGGGCGGAGCATGGAGGAACAGAGATTAACTACATAAATGTTGGATCAGAGCTGCGGGGCCGGTGTATTACTGCAGAGTAACACTGCACCGGCCCCGCAGCTCTTATCCAGTATTTATGTAGTTAATCTCTGTTCCTCCATGCTCCGCCCACTTTATGAATGAAGGAGCAGACGGCACATGGAGGAACAGAGAGCTGCCCGGGAGCCTGCGCCACAATAGTTAATCAGGTCGGGCTACTTCTAAAGACATTACAGTGTTGGGGGTCTGTGGCTGACATTGTTATGGGGGATCTGTGGATGACACATATATAGCATAAGATGCTATATATGTGTCAGCCACAGTGCCCCCATAACATTGCGTCAGCCACAGTGCCCCCATAACATTGCGTCAGCCACAGTGCCCCCATAACAGTGCGTCAGCCACAGTGCCCCCATAACAGTGCGTCAGCCACAGTGCCCCCCATAACAGTGCATCATACAGTATAACGTCTCCTTGCGGCTGCCCCTGTGCCCCTTACAGTATAACGTCTCATTGCGCTGCCCCCATACAGTATAACGTCTCCTTGCGCTGCCCCCATACAGTATAACGTCTCCTTGCGCTGCCCCCATACAGTATAACGTCTCCTTGCTCTGCCCCCATACAGTATAATGTCTCCTTGCGCTGCCTCCCATACAGTATAACGTCTCCTTGTGCTGCCCCCATACAGTATAACGTCTCCTTGCGCTGCCCCCATACAGTATAATGTCTCCTTGCGCTGCCCCCCATACAGTATAACGTCTCCTTGCGCTGCCCCCATACAGTATAACGTCTCCTTGCGCTGCCCCCATACAGCATAACGTCTCCTTGCGCTGCCCCCATACAGTATAACGTCTCCTTGCGCTGCCCCCATACAGTATAACGTCTCCTTGCGCTGCCCCCATACAGTATAACGTCTCCTTGTGGCTGCCCCATACAGTATAACGTCTCCTTGCGCTGCCCCCATACAGTATAATGTCTCCTTGCGCTGCCCCCCATACAGTATAACGTCTCCTTGCGCTGCCCCCATACAGTATAACGTCTCCTTGCGCTGCCCCCATACAGTATAACGTCTCCTTGCGCTGCCCCCATACAGTATAACGTCTCCTTGCGCTGCCCCCATACAGTATAACGTCTCCTTGCGCTGCCCCCATACAGTATAACGTCACCTTGCGCTGCCCCCATACAGTATGACGTCTCCTTGTGGCTGCCCCATACAGTATAACGTCTCCTTGCGCTGCCCCCATACAGTATAATGTCTCCAAGTGTTTTTTTCTTCTAAATGGGCATTTATCGTGCTCCTCCATGCGCCGTCTGCCCCTTCATTCATAAAGTGGGCGGAGCATGGAGGAACAGAGATTAACTACATAAATGTTGGATCAGAGCTGCGGGGCCGGTGTATTACTGCAGAGTAACACTGCACCGGCCCCGCAGCTCTTATCCAGTATTTATGTAGTTAATCTCTGTTCCTCCATGCTCCGCCCACTTTATGAATGAAGGAGCAGACGGCACATGGAGGAACAGAGAGCTGCCCGGGAGCCTGCGCCACAATAGTTAATCAGGTCGGGCTACTTCTAAAGACATTACAGTGTTGGGGTCTGTGGCTGACATTGTTATGGGGGATCTGTGGATGACACATATATAGCATAAGATGCTATATATGTGTCAGCCACAGTGCCCCCATAACATTGCGTCAGCCACAGTGCCCCCATAACATTGCGTCAGCCACAGTGCCCCCATAACAGTGCGTCAGCCACAGTGCCCCCATAACAGTGCGTCAGCCACAGTGCCCCCATAACAGTGCATCATACAGTATAACGTCTCCTTGCGGCTGCCCCTGTGCCCCTTACAGTATAACGTCTCCTTGCGCTGCCCCCATACAGTATAACGTCTCCTTGCGCTGCCCCCATACAGTATAACGTCTCCTTGCGCTGCCCCCATACAGTATATACGCGCTCCTTGCGCTGCCCCCATACAGTATAACGTCTCCTTGTGCTGCCCCCATACAGTATAACGTCTCCTTGCGCTGCCCCCATACAGTATAATGTCTCCTTGCGCTGCCCCCATACAGTATAACGTCTCCTTGCGCTGCCCCCATACAGTATAACGTCTCCTTGCTCTGCCCCCATACAGTATAATGTCTCCTTGCGCTGCCTCCCATACAGTATAACGTCTCCTTGCGCTGCCCCCATACAGTATAACGTCTCCTTGCGCTGCCCCCATACAGTATAATGTCTCCTTGCGCTGCCCCCATACAGTATAACGTCTCCTTGCGCTGCCCCCATACAGTATAACGTCTCCTTGCGCTGCCCCCATACAGCATAACGTCTCCTTGCGCTGCCCCCATACAGTATAACGTCTCCTTGCGCTTCCCCATACAGTATAACGTCTCCTTGTGGCTGCCCCATACAGTATAACGTCTCCTTGCGCTGCCCCCATACAGTATAATGTCTCCTTGCGCTGCCCCCATACAGTATAACGTCTCCTTGCGCTGCCCCCATACAGTATAACGTCTCCTTGCGCTGCCCCCATACAGTATAACGTCTCCTTGCGCTGCCCCCATACAGTATAACGTCTCCTTGCGCTGCCCCCATACAGTATAACGTCTCCTTGCGCTGCCCCCATACAGTATAACGTCTCCTTGCGCTGCCCCCATACAGTATAACGTCTCCTTGCGCTGCCCCCATACAGTATAATGCCTCTGCGCTGCCCCCATACAGTATAACGCCTCCTGCGCTGCCCCCATACAGTATAACGTCTCCTTGCGCTGCCCCCATACAGTATAACGTCTCCTTGCGCTGCCCCATACAGTATAACGTCTCCTTGTGGCTGCCCCATACAGTATAACGTCTCCTTGCGCTGCCCCCATACAGTATAACGTCTCCTTGCGCTGCCCCCATACAGTATAACGTCTCCTTGCGCTGCCCCCATACAGTATAACGTCTCCTTGCGCTGCCCCCATACAGTATAACGTCTCCTTGCGCTGCCCCCATACAGTATAACGTCTCCTTGTGGCTGCCCCATACAGTATAACGTCTCCTTGCGCTGCCCCCATACAGTATAATGTCTCCTTGCGCTGCCCCCCATACAGTATAACGTCTCCTTGTGGCTGCCCCATACAGTATAACGTCTCCTTGCGCTGCCCCCATACAGTATAATGTCTCCTTGCGCTGCCCCCCATACAGTATAATGTCTCCAAGTGTTTTTTTCTTCTAAATGGGCATTTATCGTGATATATATCGTTATCGCGATAAATTTCTTAATATCGTTATCGTGGCAATATTTTTGATATCGCCCAACCCTATGATTGCCCCTTATCAGTGCAAGGCAGGTGGGAAAAGAGAAAAACCCTATGAGAAGGTGGAAACCCCATCCTGCCAGAGAAAGCAGCCAATCCCTGGGGAGAAGGGGGTCCTAGGTAATGGCCGGGAGAAGGGGACGTAAAGACATGCTTTCCATACAAAGGAGGCGAGAATTGAGGCTCAGAAAAACTGGAACAAAATATCACTGTGAAATGTAAGACCAGAGAAATCACTGGCCACATGAAGTCTCAGGAAAAAAGGAACCAGTCGCAGGCCCTGGTAATACAAGTGGAAACACACTCGTCTGAGAGTTATTGGAGTAGAAGAGAGAGGACTCCAAACAGCCTAAGGAGGAACAGTTCTGGGATGGCGCTTTCCCTCGATTTGAGAAGTGGCCAATATGAATGCAAATTGCAAACCGGAGCAACAAACTCCCAGGCACCAGAACCTGAACATGGGGAAACGGGAAGAGAGGTTAGAATCTGAAGAAGGAAACAAGCCTATGAGAACCCAGGAGGGAAAAGAACCAAACCGGGCCCAAAGAAGCAGCTGTCATACAGAGCATGTGCGGTCATAGATGCCATGAGTAGCTTCCACAGAGGGAACCGGCCAGCTAGATGGTCTAAGAATTATTGGGGCAGGGACTCCAAGCAGGATTACCCAGTCAGAGGTTTAAGTAGGGTCCACAGAACTGGACCACATGAGGACAATAATAGCCAGATTATCAAAGGAAAAATGAAATGTAGCAACCATAGGGGAAAAAAAAACATAAGCCATGGTTAACCAACCATCCCAAGTGTAGTGACAGCACCCTGGATTTTGTAAAAATGAGCAGTGTATAATGTGATCGGAAATGAATGCAGCCAGCACAGGAAGTAATATGGTCAATCACAACACATTAGTAAGTGCCTTGTATTAACTTTCTCTACATGATAAATGCCATTTACTGAAGTGAGACAATTCCTTTCATTTGTGGGATAACCCCTTTTACATTGTTCATATGAAATATTATAAAATGTTCTCAGAGCAATGAAATATGCACATTCACTTGAGAAATAAGTATTTTCATAATCAGCCCCAAAAATGTTAACGTTTCTGTGTCATGGGTGTCTAAAACTGCTGAGTAAATTGGGATGAGGGAGCACTACCATGATGTTAGGTATCAGTGGTTAAAACTACTTCTGTTACTGTGCTTTTATGCAGTGATGTAATTATGAAATGGGAAGTAAAATCCTGACATGAAGGGTAAATTGCCAATCATGTCTGCTTAAAATGTAATTTTTCAGAATAAGCTGCCATGTGTACACATGACAAATAACACTATTCATGATCATTATATGACTTTTATCTGCCACGTTTAGCATTTTTCCCTCTGCTATACTTTTGTAATTCTTAACCTTTTCAGAGCAGTTGGATGGGGACTAGCTGATCATCATGTATGCCCCAACACAGGACATGGACACAGGGAAATACCCGTTCACTGTCTGTAGCACGCCCCCAGAGGCAGCAGTAGTGGAGGAAATTACGCAGCAGAACTGAGCAGTTTAGGTGTGAACCCAGCAGTGAAATAAGACAGTAAATCAACTACAAGTCTTTTGTCAGACTTTCTGCTTGTGTCCGTGTGCTGCAGCCCCTCCCTTCTAGCTGTCCTCCTGTCCCTCCCCTCTCCATAGCCTTCTACAAATTCTGATCCTTCAATGAACAGGCATCCCATCTTCAAATTTCTTGACTGAATTGAAGTAGTGAATTGATATTAAAAGAAGAGGAAGCGGTAGCATGAAAGAAGCCAGATAAAAGGAGAAGGAAGCATCTTTCTCTGATAAGATATATTACAAAGTTTCTTGTGTTCATCTGTACTATTCATTCATGGAAAAAACAATGAAACAACAGTTACTGTTTATTTAAGCAGCAGATACATGTACCTGAATTTGTGCCTGTACTTGTTGGGCACCAGGTGACTTCTGAGTCTGAGTGATAGGCGTGGTGAGGAATTGTGTTTTAATGGCTGGCTGAGTAGCGTAGGTCAACTTCTGCTGTTGGGCCTGTTGTTGGTTCTGAGCCTGGACGGTAACTTGTTGAGTTATCTGCTAAAAAGTAAAAAAGACAATGGGCAGATTTACTAATCCTGTGTAATATTTAGACAGCACATACTAGACTAGGCAGTTTAATCACAGTGCTTCATGACAGATGAAAAATCGGGTGTCTGGCTAGACCAACCACTAGTTGGCTTACTTTTCACCAATATATTGTGGCAAAATTTTGAAGCATATTGTTGCAATTTTAAGGAGCCAAGATTGTCTAAAACACATAATAAATGTGGTCCTATGCATGTATACCACTTTTTGGTACAAATGAGCTGCACAGTGGCATTGCCAGCCTCAGACTGTGCAGTCAACTGAAGCATGGCCTGTTCTAGTAGTTGGCCAGGAGCACCACAGTGCAGGGAAACAGTGTGAAGGGGACACTATGCTTACAGCTTTGTGGTCCCCTTCATCTAAGGATTAGTGGAGGTCCTTGCAGTTTGATGCCCACAGATCGAAACGAGATGGCATATCCTAGCAACATGATGGGAATAACCTATTTAGCTACAACCAATATGCTGTCAATCATGATTCTAAGAAGCAATCGGATGGATTATTTAATTAGGCCTTCCACCCAAAAGTAAAAATGGGCATAAATTAGCACACAACAAATTATGATTGTTTTTTCACCTAAGAGACTCTTACCTTTTGCTGTTGCACAGAGGCCTGTCCTGGAGACGACCCAGACTGCAAGGCTTTTTGTTGTTGTTGCTGCTGCTTTAGTTTCAAGAGCTGCTGTACATTCAAAGGCTGAGCAACCACAGTCTGTCCACCTACAGGACACATGTTGAAAGTCAAGACCCTTAAAAATGCTTAACTAAGATTACAACACAACTCTGGCTTTGGTGCTACCTTAAATATATTAGTTTTTATTTATTACTATTTTGTTATAGGGAGTCTGTCACCGGGGAATGTACATGATAAACCAGGCATAATGCCTTGTAAGGCTAGCTCAGCTGAATGTACTGAGGGTGGGCCAAACCACTCTGTTCACCTTCGCTCCTCCGGCTTCCTCTGACAGCACCTCTGTCACTTTCTTGATTGACAGGGCCAGACGAGATGACTATGCAGGATCCTGACCCTGTCAAGAAGGAAGAATGGGCTGACAGAGGAAGCAGGCAGAATAGGGGTGCACAGAGTGGTTTGGGCCGCCCTCAGTTTACTTAACTACACTTTATATCATTACATTCAGCCCTTCAACGTAGGGCCTGGTCTAACAATGAATTTCATGGTTACAGGATTCTCTGTAAGTAGCAATTCACTTATACATTGAGGACGCTAGAAATTAAAGAGCATCAGTCAGCTTGATTGATCCTATTAAACAAGGCATACTCTCTGACAGGGTTGATCTTGATGATTAAAACAATTGCTTTCTTTAGTTTTTATGTTGAACAGTTGCAGAGATATCTGTATTTTTATTTATATACAGATGAGCAAGTTTAAGCACCAAGGGGCTGGACTGAGTCCTTGGAGCACTGTTTTTGTAACAACCCTCTGCTGCACATAAAAGGGAGGGCGGGAGTGTGCAGAGCGTTACAAAAGCAGTGCTGTAAGGACTCAGTCCGGCCCCTTGGTGCTCAAACTTGCTCATATGCGGCTGTTCAACATACAGACAAAAAAAAGTATTGTTTTAATCAGCATGATCTCCCTTAATAGTGTTGATCATGCTGACATATGCTTTTTAAATGAAAAATCTGAATTTCAATTTAGCCAGGAGGGTAATAGGTTGACAATGATGCCCTTGTATATTCTTGTGATATTGCAGAAAATGAAAGCACTATATTACAATTACCAGTAAAGAGTCCTGGGATGGAGCTGCTCCTCTGAAGAGTCACACCAGCTCATATCCCTTCTGGCTCAACTGATTACAAGACAGTTCCAACAGCATCTGGTGC
The DNA here is from genome assembly GCA_033119425.1 of Bufotes viridis. Lineage (NCBI taxonomy): Eukaryota > Metazoa > Chordata > Amphibia > Anura > Bufonidae > Bufotes > Bufotes viridis. The sequence continues at coordinate 164,281,236 of CM065589.1, read as the reverse complement.
AGGGGCAGATGAAGCTGAGCTCGTGTTCCTCACTTCACTACATATGCACCAGATGCCACAATTTCCAACCGGTTCTGGTGGCAGTTTGGGGGGCTTATATCCTCTTTAAAATTACAATAATCTACCATTAGACTCTGTTCACATTGACTATTTTTTCCCCACTTCATAAGGGTCCCTGCATTTTTAGGACAAAAATAAAATTGCCTCCAGCACTATTCCTGCTATCAGAAATAGCGGATAAAAACCTGATAGGCCTCATTACACGGTAAAAGCATCTTTTACAATACCTTGGGATCCGTTGAAAATGTATTTGTCATACATGTCAAACCATAAACCACAACACTAGTGTGAACAGGGCGTTACTCCCATTATAAATGGTTCCCATTATCTATGCTTTTATTAACTCCCTTTGAAAGCGGAGGGCATACAAAATAGTAACAATTAGAAAAATACATAACTGAATGAGTATATTTTATCATGATCTACTAACTATAAGTGATAACTACATAGCATACCTGCAGCTTTCTGAGGTTGGCCAATAGCAACACTGATTCCTGCCACTGTGACAGGGAGCGTGGTCACTCCTGTGGATGACACCACGGCAGACACCACTGGAGGCTTTGCTAGTGCCACTTGTGCAGTTTGTCCTGGTTGGGCCTGGATTTGCCCCTGGGCCTGAAGCTGAAGAAGTAAATTTAATTAACCCTTTCTTAGAAAGTTGCAATAAAAAAAACAACAAAAAAAAATGTATAATATAGAGGATTGAGAAATAAGCTAGTAAGCAGTCAGCAAACATTGTACAAAACATATACAAAAAGGAAAAGATTATTGGCCATAATTTGTGACTGACGCAGAATCATGGGTTCACAACAGTAATAGGGAATAGTGGACCACTATTTTGCTAACTGACGCAGCCCCAGCAGTGGAACCCACAATGATCAGACGTGTGGCATATAGTATTGACAGCCTACAGATATAACATGAAAGTCATAATTTTCCTAAACAAGACACCTGATAATATTACAAATACAGGTGCAGAAAATACAATAACCACCTGAGTTATCGCTAACTGAAGGTTAAAACTTACCAGACGAGCCACATGTAGATTGGTAACCGCCCCTGCGAGAACGGCTCCAGCTCTAGGTGCAGTGACTGCAGTGAGCTGCTGAGCCTGTTGTTGTGGTGGTGCTGGCTGTTGTTGCTGCTGCCCCTGCGCAGGCGCTGTCTGTGGGGTTCCTTGTGCAGGCGGTTGCTGCTGTTGTTGTTGAGCTACCGCCTGAGTTGTCTGTTGTGGAAGCTGCATTTTCTGCTTTTGCAATTTCAGTAGTTGTTCCTTGGTCCAATAAAGGAGCACATAATGGGTATTCGATAACCACTGGTGACTTACAGGTAATAGAAAAACTAATTGTAGCCAACCTACCTGTGATAATTTGCCCACAGCTTTTATTTGCCCAGGGGACTGTGCCTGAGCCTGGATCTGGGGAACCTGTACTTGGGCAGCCTGCTGTTGTCGAAGAAGCTGGAACTGGGCTGGACTGATGGCTTTACTGGCAAGCTGAACCCCAGCAGTCGTAGCTGGAAAGGAAATGGACGGAGAAAATAAGTCACGAAAAGCAGATCCCATCTCACGGGGTGAAGAAGTATAAAAAGAACTATACCTGTTGTCACCTGAGTAACTATTGACCTGGCCTGTGTCTGGACAGGAGTGATACTGCTGCACACCACAGTTCCACCAGTCACTGGGGTTACGGCTCGAACACCCTGATTGGTGGCTATAGTGACCATCTCGGCAGGTGTCGCTGAAGTGGCTACCGCTCTTTGCTGGGCGTGGACAACTTGCGCTGCCCCACCAGGAGCCTAAGGAAAAGTCATTTTAATTAGATCAGTGAACTACAACAGTGTTTGAAGCAAAATTATTCTTACTATCAAGTAAATGGCTTATTTCATTATTATTTTACAGCATTCTGACCTTTTTTTTATTTCATTTAATTGAACTTTAAATTCTAGAGTATTGTTACAAATGACAAGACCTAAGCAGATTATGTCTGTCCAGTGTCTTTTTTGGAAAGTATTACTTTTTACTTACGGTTAGTGTTCCGGGTATAACAGGAGATGCCAGTCTCTTATTGATAGGTTGGAATGTGGCAGAAGGGACTCCCGCAACAGTATTTACAATGACATTCCCACTAACAGCAGCTGTAAATAACAGACCATGTATTAAAGAAAGAAAAGACACATCTAAAAATCACAGGGTCATGGTATGCTTGTTTAAAGGGATATTCTCATTACATATGCCACAGCGGTATGCATAAGTAGGACCTCTAACAGAGGTCCTGACAACTTTTCTCCTGCACAGTGGCACTCTCAGCCACCCTGCGACTGTTATTGTGGGTTATAGATGTTTCCAAACTGGGATTACATGATACGTAGTATAATGCATATGCAGCAGACAAATCTAATTCTCTAAGAGGTTCTGAATGTCCCTAGAACTTCTAGACCAGGGGTGCACAACCTTTTCTGGTTGGGGGCCACATTGTGAGCCTGAACCAATTCCAAGGGCCGAAAATAAAACTTAAAGAGGTATTACCAACTGAAATACTGTATTTCTGGCATATTGAACATACAGTATATACTATAAATGTCTAGTTGCAGTTCTAGGACTCCCATCTAATAGGAGAATACATGAAAGATACATGTAAGAAGCTATAATACATAGACCAAAATGTCTTTTACCAGATGTTTGGGGGCCGCACAGAATGGTATCGAGGGCCGCATGTGGCCCCCGGGCCGCAGGTTGTGCACCCCTGTTATAGACACATACTTCCCACAATGCTCACTAGGATAGCAGGGAGCAGCAAATCGGCTATGGGATTATGGCTGAGCTTGCCAGGGAAATGATGGAAAAAGTAGAAGGGTATATTCTAATTGGTGCCTATGGGTGACAACTTTGTTAACGAGTGCAACCCCCTTTACATTTGTTGTAGAACCTTACCAGCTTGTATACTTGCTCCTGTTACTGCCGTCTTTATGGTTCCAGCCTGTATAAACATAAGTAAAGTTCTGGAATATGCAGACTTGGCAAAAGTTTCATAACGGCAAAAGCATTTCCTGTTTCTAACAAATAGATATAATTAAATAAGTCGATTTATCACCCCTATATATTACAAAATGGCATCTGAATAAATAATACTGTGCTACCAAGTTATACTGATACGAAAGGCCATGGACACCTTATTGCATTGGCTGTATAATGGGATAAAAAAACATACCTGCAATTGTTTTTTAATAAAAAATGTCTCCATTTGGCTTCTGCAGCCTGTATGTATCAATAATAGGATAGGTCATCAATATCTGACCGGCGGGGGTCCGACACCCTGCTTCCCTGCCAATCAGCTGTTTGAAGAGGAGGCGGCGTTCCATGTGAGCACCACTTCCTCTTCATTACACTATGCATCGTCTCCCTTGCAGCAGTGGCGTAGTGTAATTATAAGTAATCACTCCATTCAAGTGAATGGAGCGAGTGCTTGTAATTATACTGAGATTCCAGGTCATCAATATATACAGTCTGCTCAACCTCTTTAAGGTGCCTATTTGTCGGGCAGATAATAAGGGAACAAATACTCCTACGAACGTTCGTTCCCAATAATCAACCCGTGTAAAGGTGCCGCAGACCACCCAATGAATGAGCATTGTTAAGTCACTAGATCAAGCACATACAGAAACTGGCTTGGATAAAAAGCTTGTTCATCAGGTGAAAAGGTGAATTTGGACACCTTAATCATCGCTTTTGGGTAGCAGATTGTGCTGTGTGAATGGTGATCTGCTGCCGTTATGAGGACGAACGGTGGCAGTCGCCATCCAGTGGAGCGGATCGCGGCATGTAAATGCAGCTCTTCACCTCCAATGACAAGCAGGCACTTATCGGGAAGGAACGCTTCCTTCCTAATAAATGTCTGCTAGTCAGCACAGTGTAAATGTGCCTTTATCCACAACTCTCAATTTGAGCTTTGCTTCCACTGTACATTTTATATCTAGTATGATAGTACAGTAGGCACATTTGCTTCGGAAGGACACACAGATCTGAGTCAAAATTGGAAACAACACAAAAAACACAAAGCCAACTCCAGTTAGAGCTTACCAGGACTGCAGTGGTTGGTACATTTGTAACAGCTGGGCTAGCAACGACTGCTTGTGGCTGTTGAACGACCTGTTGCTGAACCGGCTGAGCCTGGACAGGTTGGACAGTCGGGGTTGATGATTGTTGCCCATTTTGTAGTGGCTGTTGTGGAGCCTGAGGACCAGCCTGCTGTTGGGCCCTGTGGTGCTGCTCTACTAATGCCTGCGGGACATTGACATAATAACAGTAACAAAGCAGCAGAGATGCAAACTTGTCTTTTATAACTGTTTCAGCAAGTTTCACCTAAGGCTACTTTCACACTAGCGTTTTCAATTCTGCTATTGAGATGCATCATAGGATCTTAATAGCGGAAGAAAATGCTTCCGTTTTGTCCCCATTCATTGTCAATAGTGACAAAGCTGAACGGAATGAAACGGAGTGCACCAGAATGTATTCCGTTCCGTTTGGTTGCGTCCCCGTTACGGACTGAATAAAGCTGCAAGCAGCGTTTTTCTGTCCGCGATGTGGTGCAGAGCAAGACGGACCCGTCCTGACACACAATGTAAATCAATGAGGACGGATCTGTTTTCTCTGACGCAATAGAAAACTGATCCGTCCCCCATTGACTTTCAATGGAGTTCATGACAGATCCGTCATGGCTATAGAAGACATAATACAACCAGATCAGTTCAAGACGGATGCATGTGGTTGTATTATTGTATTACGGAAGCGTTTTTGTAGATCCATGACGGATCCGCAAAAAACGCTACTGTGAAAGTAGCCTAGATCAGATGTACTGCCTGCTGATAAGGCTCTGTTCACATTGTGTTTGAGGCCTACTCAAAGCTAGGAAAGCTCCAAGTGTATACATCAAAGATGTCAATAAGGCTCCAATTATCCTCTATTGGGTTGTTTTTGTTTTGTTTTTTACAATGGAGCTCAGTGGGCATGGTGGTCCACGGTTTTATCTCACATTTCTTGCTATAAGCCTTCAGCTGAAGATCAATAAAGAACATTGAGGCAAAGACCAATGCAAAGACCTGTCGTAGGGCCTGTGAGCTGAACTCATAGGACTGAGGTCATATCAATTACTGGATGCTATGTTTTTGTGGATATTATCTAAAGTCTAAATATAAAACTTTAGTGGAACTGCCCTATATTTTATAACATTTCCTATGCCTACTTTCTGCACTAAGGCTGTAGGTACTTTTCTATATGAGCTTCCCATAAGGCCTGTTTCATTTTGTGCATTGTTTATTTGTGGAGGGGCGCTCCCGCAAAATGGTTTATGTCTGGTTATATGAACATCTACTGAGTTCAATGGCTAGTAACTACGTTATTCTGTAAAAGAACTGATAAAAATACCTTTTTTTCCTTGGCAATGCGTTCAGCGCGGAGAGAGGCCACTTGAATAGGCGGCAGAGGTTTATCATAGTTTATTCCACTGTAAAATACCCAACAGATGCCAAATCAACACATAGCTTCTGCTATCAGTACGTCACCAGTGTGAAAATTGGAGAGTACCATGTCTACCACCCTTAGATGGTATATGTGATCTCTAAAGGGAATCTGTCAGCTCCAAAACTCCCCCCAGGCTAGCGCAAACGGTCCAACAAACCAGCAGTAAAATGCATTGAGAGGACTCCTGTCACGGATGTGCCAAGACATACAGACGTCCCGGCAACAGTGAGTGGCAGGAGATCTGTGAGACTGGCAACATGTGGTTTGATTTGACAGGTTTTCCTTGTGGATCAATAGGTGTCTGTGTTGTTTCTGGTAATGGCCACACCCCTTGCCTCCAGGTGTTGCTTATGTGGTCATTTAGCCTTCCTTAGGCTTATAGTTGCTTCTCCCACTATGCTAGGCGGTTTATAGCTTCTGTGCCTGTGGATTGTTTGTGGTTGATCTCGGCTGAGCTCCTGGTGCTTCCATAGCCTCTTTGAAGTTAAGTCTTTCCTTTCCCTTTTGTATTCTGTTTGGGTTCTGTGTGTTGCATTTCCCTATTGTTTGTATTAGGCCTGAAGTAGACTCCTGTTTGTCCTTCCTTTTGGAGGAAGAGGTAGTCTCGTCCCTGCCATTAGTACCAGGGTCCTATAGGGCTAGATAGGACTCTAGGTATTCCTGCGTATGAACTCACCTACTTTTGGGGTCTGTTCATACTGGTAGTGAGTCAGGATTTTGGTTAGGGTTTTCACTAGGATATGTCCATCTTCCTTCCCTAGTTCTCAGGCCTGATTCTCTGTTTCCCCCTTCCCTCCTATGCTCGGCGTGGTGTTTCCCTCTCATACCGAAGCGTGACATTATAAACAGCCAAAACCGTAATTTTTTGTTTCTTTGTGTGCAGCCATGGATTCTATTGCTGCACTGGCAGGTCAACTGCAAGGGCTGTCTTTGGAGATCGTCTAGGAGGTGTCAATCTTCCTTCCCTAGTTCTCAGGCCTGATTCCCTGTTTCCCCCTTCCCTTGTATGCTCAGTGTGGTATTTCCCTCCCACACCGAAGCGTGACAACTCCTCTTTGAGTCCTCTCCATTATGTGCATGAGCTCAGGAGTTCACTCAATGCATTTTACCACTGGTTTGTCAGAGCACAGGTTCAGAATGCAAGTGAGTATGAAAGATACAAATATAATCTGACTCAGCATTGACAGCATACACCACTTACTCTTGTTTGGGAGGTTTCGGAGCTCACAGATTCTCTTTAAAGGGCACAAAGTACCCAAAAGTATACAAAAATTGTTATTGTAGGTACAATATCAGATACGGCTGAGTAAATAATAATTTGTGAAGATGGGATAACATAATTTGTGCATCTATGTTATAGAGCACGCTCTAGGCGGTATGAAAGGGTTCGGAAAGAGTTTTTATTATTTTTTTTTATTTTAATTCATGATGGTTTTACACATTTTATTTTTTTACTTTTTTATTTCTTCTTTGACTCTTTACTGGGATTCGGTCTGATAGTTACCTGTCACAATTACTGATAGACACAATCTAAATAAATTAAAACAAACCGTTGTACCATTCATGTCTTTTACTGAGCACATTGAGTATTCATCACAGTGCACAGAGAAAAAATGAACCCTTCAATTTAATAAAATGTAGATCCCCCTTTGGCAGCAATTGCCTCCACCAAAAATTTTCTGGTAACTTTAGATAACATTTGTAAAACGTTGAAAATAAATTTTTGGACCATTCTAACCAGCAGATGTGTTCCAGTTAATCGCTATTTCTGTGGATGCATTGCATTCACACCCCTATTCAGGTCATGCTACAGCATCTCAATAGGGACAAAGTTGGGACTTGGCCATACCAAAACACAAATCTTCTTTTTCAACCATTACTTTAGTTGATTTACTTGTGTGATTTGGGCCATTTTCTTGTTGCATCACCTAACGTCTCTTCACCCTGAGGTCATGGACCCTTACATTCTTCTGTAAAGTGATATGATGCACGTTAGTATTCATAGTTTCCACCAAGACAAGGCGTCCAGGCTCTGAGGCAGCAAAGCAGCCCCAAACCATGATGCTCCCTCCACCATACTTCACAAATGGCATGAGTTTTCGGTTTGCCACCAAACATAGTGCTGTGCATTTGTGCTAAAAAAGTCCTTAGAACATTTTCCCAGAAGCAATGTGAAAGAAGAACATGCAGGTGATTTCCGACAAACTTGACATGGGCTGTTTGTTTTTTTGGACAGAAGCAGCTTCCTTCGCAGAGTCCTTCCATGAACGCCAGTCTTGTTCAGTGTTTTTATAATAGTCACCTGTGGTGTTTTTGCAGTTAAGCTTGAGTTCATTTTCACTTCTTTCTTGATTGCCCATTGGAGTGATCTTAATAGGATGCCCACTCTTAAAGAAAGTAGCAACTGTCCTATATTTTTTCCATTTGTAAATAATTGCCATGGAATAATGTACATCCAGAAATTTAGCAATACTATTGTAATCTTTCTAGCTTCATTGAGTTGTCTGCATGGTTCACACATCTTTCTTTAGAAAAACAGATCTGTCAGTAACCAGACATTGTGTGCTTTATTTAATGGGTGTAACAGCGATTGTAGATCGACGGCTTTCGCCTACTCACCACCGCGGTCCCAGGGTTCGTGCTCAGGGCCTGGCTACCTCCATCACTGCCCACGTCCAGCTGCATTACAGGGAAGGTAGCAGTGGTAATCTGCTGCCAGTGTCTCTCCATGCACTGCTCCGGTCCTGGACTCTGTGCCCGCAGATGCGGTACTTTTTGCCCTGGACACAGCATGACTTCTAGGCTGTTTCCTGTAGCACCTTGGTAAGGGCCGGTGCACATCACTTCCTGTGATGTAAGGGTTTGCACATGTGACCAATCCCAACCAACCTGCACCTACATAAGTGGTCCAGCCCCCTTCCCAGGTGCCTGAGCATCAAAGGTCCTTGTGTCCTGCAAAGGTTGCTGTTATCTGTGCTTGTGTTCCTGTATACCTGACCCGTGCATGTGTTTCTGGACTCTGCTACCTGTTTGATCCTTGCCTGCTTCGCCTCAACTCTCCTATTACGGACGAGGATTGCCTGACCTGTACCTGTGCCGCCTGCCCTTACCGATTGCTTGTTTGACTTCGTCTCTGCCTCATCCTTTGGTCCCACACTGTCGCTCCTGGTTATGACTCGGCTGCTGACTACGACTGTACCTCTGGTACCTTGCACTTGGTACCCCCTGGTCTGCCTGGACTAGCTGCCTCGTGTGCCAGTCCTCCTCAAGGAGGAAAGTCTATCCTCACCAGCTGGGGTACTTTAAACGATGGATTCGCTTAGACAAAGCCCTTAGAGGAGGTTGGTCACGTGGCACAGTGGGTTCACATCCGCTGGTTCGTAACAATGGGCAAAGAACTTATGAAACCCACAATTCTCATCATATTGAAACCTTTTGCCAATTTGCTATTAATTACATCATTACCACTTACTTTTTCTCCATGCATTGTGGATAATTACTCAATGTGCTCAATAAAAGACATAAACAGTACAACTGTTTGTGAGTTATTCATTTAGATTGTGTTTGTCTATAACTCTGGATTAGAACAGAAAATATTTTCTTAGTAATCAATGCTGAAATCCAGGTAATTTCAATGGGCACTCTTGTTTGTAAATACACTAGCTTTGGGGCTGCAGAAATGACATGATATGTGCTATTCCAGCATTCCTCTATATACATAGTAAACACAATTAGATCTAATAGTTACTGGCCATAAGATTACTTTTAGCCGGGATCTGCTTCAGAGGAACGCTGGGAGGTCACAGATCATGTCCTCCCAGCATCCTTCTCTCACCTAGGTGATTGTTGGAGGCCTATGACTTCAATACAACATCACATGTTTTAAACTCAGTTATAATAATTTATTACCATGAATCTCACCCCAACAATGAGAAATAATGCAAATATCCATTAACATCCTTCTTTCATACCAAGTAGAAGTAGATTTCTTTGAGATTATTACCTTTCGGCAAGTACAGCAGCGTGCTTTGGATTTTTCTGAAATGGGTTCATTCCCAAGCTGTAAAATATGAGAATAATATTAAACTAAGTATATTAAGTATGATACCACATGCTTGACTTCAGTTATCTTTTACATCTTCTGAAGCTCCATCTCAGAAATTCAGGTTTTCAAGAGTTCATGACAAAGCTTCCTGTATTTCTTTGTACCTTTATAGCAATCCCTTGGCCTGTAGTTGCCACTACGGTAGATGATTTAGGAGCTTACAAAAAATCGATTTATTATCGAGTTCCGAAGGAGCTGCATAAACCTGTATTCAGCAATCAGAAGTTTATAGAGAATGTACCAGCTTTATGCTGCCCCAACTCCTAAGTCCTAACAGCTCCAGCACATGTCGGTGAGTCCTCAAAATCATGAGCTAATGGACCACCCCGCCCCCTACTGGTAAATTTTTTTCTTACCGCAAACAGCAGCAGCGAGCAGGTAGAGCGAGGAGCTCATGGAAATCGGCACTCATCAGCATGTGCCGGAGCTGTTCAATACAAGACTTTAGTGAAACAGCTGGGAAGTTAAATAAAGAGAACCAGCTTTTTTCTAAGGGGTTTGGTCACTAGTTTATGCTGCCCTCAATGAGAAGCCTATAGAGAGATTATTTTTAATACTTCAATTTATGGCTCACGTTATCATTAAAACTGCGATCTAACCCCTAGGTTTAATTTAATTACAGAATTATGGACTAGAAAGAGCAATGAAATAAGATGTACACTTTAAGAGTGAAAGGTCTGCTCAAATAAAAGAATTTTCCCATCTCAACCTCTTTAGCATATTGCTAGGTTATGCTACAAATGTCAGATAGGAGCAGGCCCTAGAGGTGGGACCCACACCTATCTCCAGAACGGGACCTTCTCCATTCACTGCCTTAGGACTTCTGAAAATGGTCAAGCAAGTACACTCAGCTATTTCCGGAACTCCGGTAGCAGTGAATGGAAAGCAAGCTGCACAAGCACAGCAACCTCTCCATTTGCCGACATGGGACTGCTGGAAATAGTCAAACTAGCGCTTGGCTATTTTTGGAACTCCTATAGTGGCAAATGGAGGGTGGCCGCACATAGGCAGCTGCTCTACCTTCACTTTGATGGTCCCATTCTGGAAATAGGAGGAGGTCCCAGAGTTGACACCTGCACCTATCTGACATATCCTAGCAATATGCTATACATGTTGAGATGGGACAATCTCTTTAATTTCAAGAGCAAAATAAATAAACTACATGAATTTAGGGATCAACTTGTACCTATACACATAAAATAAGTCCTTACAGCGGCTTAATGGGGGGGCTTCTCTTTCCTGCTATCATTTTCATGAGCTCAAAGCGGTTGGTGTACAGCTGTGTGTGCGTCACGCCTTCATCCTGGGCATAGATCTGACTTGTCCGAAGAGGGCGACTGTTCTTCGTCTGAAGATGAAGGGCTGCATTAGTGACCAATACAAACTTCTGGAAGACCACTGTAGCTGGTATAAAATCACACATTCTGTTGTCTAGGGCTATTGTTACAATATTAAAGAAAATAATATTTAAGTTCTTGAGCTGTTTATATTATGTCCAGTCATCTGATAGAGCTACACTGAATAAATGTGGGATTTTACGTCCCTTTGAAGGACACTTGTAACTACCTGATAGGACGTATTATTATTATTATTATTATAATACGTCCTATCAGGTAGTTACAAGTCATCTGATAGAACCTACCAGATACAGTATGACAGAAAAGTGGGTCATTTTAGAGCAAAAATTAGAATAACTCCCTGGATCAACGACTCCTCTCCAGATTGCTAGTTACTATAACCTGTAATATTACTGCACTCCAGGCCCATCTTGAACTCTTTTAGTGAACTCACCATCACCACCTCCTCAGGCAGGGAGTTCCATAGTCTCACTGCTCTTACTGTAAAGAATCCTCTTCTATGTTTCTGTAGAAACCTTTTGTCCTCTAGACGTAGAGGATGATGGGAGAGATCTCTGTACTGACCCCTGATATATTTATACATAGTTATTAGATCTCTCCTCAGTCGTCTTTTTTCTAAAGTGAATAACCCTAATTCTGATAACCTTTCAGGGTACTGTAGTCTCCCCTTTCTAGTTATTACTTTAGTTGCCCTCCTCTGAACCCTCTCTAGCTCTGCTATATCCGCCTTGTTCACAGGAGCCCAGACCTGTACACAGTACTCCACGTGTGGTCTGACTAGTGATTTGTAAAGTGGCAGAATGTATGAATGTTAAGATTCTGGATACAGATTCTTTAATACAATAATGCAGATTTTAATTGCATTGACTGTTTACTCTATGACGCTTCATTTACCATAGCCATCTTGTCATAAATACGATTATAATAGAGGAAATAATATACTCAACTGCTGTAAAATATAAGCATGCTAGAAGCAACTGAATGTTCCCCTCATCCTGTTAGTTAATTGCACATCTGTTATTGCAGATTTTTCAATGGCTTAGTAATTGACAATTGCTAGTTTACTTTGCCAGTCTTACATTATTGCAATGTTCTGCATAATGTGATTGAACACCCAGAGCTCTTTCTGCACAAGTGCAAAGATATATGTACGGTATATTGTACTTTAAAATAAAGGGGTTTTCCAATCTCTCTAGACTGATGTCTTATCCTCAGGATAGGTCATTAATATCAAATCTGAGGGGGCCCCACACAAGGTACCCCCACCAGTTAGCTGATTGTCAGCCATCAGCACTGCTAACAGAACAGTGGATGGAGCTGGTAATTACTGGCACTCCCCATGTAATAGCAATTCTGGAGCATCTATTCTTATGACTCTATGTTGTGCCATCCCTTTATTATTCCTGCTAGGAATTAGAAATTAATGACTAGCAGTTTGCAATGGAGGTTTGGCTCGGTGTGAACAGTTGGGGGTATGTCCCTGCACTGTCTGACACTGGCAGCACTGACTGGATAATTGTCAGAGGGACAGGAACACACTGCCAACTTGTAACATCCATCTGGACCGTCATTACAAACTGTCAGTAATTCATTAATAACTTCTAGGAGGAATAACAAACCAATGGCACAACATAGACTCATAAGAAGAGACGCTCCAGAACTGTTATTACAAGGGGGATGCAGGCAGTTGCTAAGACAGACATGTCAGGAGAGGTGACAGGTCCTTGTAAGGCTTGTTCCCCGTATAGGAAATATACCTTTCTTTGTAAAATCCATTGCTTTAATGTGGAGAAATTCTTTTTTTTATCTGTCTGCTAATAGGAATTCATTGTGCTGTGAAGAGGGCCACAGTGCCAGGGTCATTTGGTGAACCATCGCTCTGCCTTAGGGATGAGCGAATCGATTCATACTAATCAATTCATTCATCCCAACAAATTTTAAGTCTGTGAGGGAGCGTCCCTCCACAGACAATGTGCCCACAGATTAACGTGGCCGCACATCTCGCAGATTAACGTGGCCATGATAATCTGATGCATGCGCTGTTACTGATATGGCTAGGTAAATGAATGAGCGATTGTGCACGCACCACTAAAATTCGTTTAGCGGCGGATGAAAATTTGTTGACACTGACTCGTTTACACATCATAATATTAGCAGTAACAGCGCAAGCATGAGATTATCATGGCGGTGCGGGATATTCGACCATGTTAATCTGCCGACAGAGGGAGCGTGCGGACATGCCCTAAAAAGTGTAAGTTCGTTTGGAGGAATAAATCGAGTCATAGGAATTGATTCGTTCATCCCTACTCTGCCTCTTTCACCACCTAGTGTCTACACTCTGCTTTGATTGACAGGGCCAGGCTTCCCCTGCCTGCACCAATTGTCCTAACTTCGGCACATGCACAGTAGTCTGTAGAGTTCGGGCCAAGACCTGTTCTGTGCATGGTTTGAACAAACAGCTCCGGCTTTAAGACCCAGGAGTGATGACGCACTTAAAATGAAGGTAAAATTGGCAATTTTCGTTTTACTACTTTTCATACATAACATTTGTAATGTAGTTCTGCATGTAATCCATAGTACTGCACACTTGCTGCAGATGTGAGATGCAGCAAAATGGTTTCTCTCCAAACCTCCAGCAGCTGTTGTTACATAATCTTATTTTTAGTATTATACTGTTATTAAAGCTCAATAAAATGAGCTGTAAGATTTTCTATTAATAATTCATATCATACTGATATAATTGAACAAAATTCATTCTCTTTGAAATATCTACAACAACCAATATTATTCCCTCCCCCCATAAATTAAATTTGTGTAGAAGCTAGCGATACTTCTAATTTAATCCTTGACAACTGTGGGTACGCCATAATTGGAAAATGATTGGAATTTATCTCCACTCAATGATAAGGGGAACACTGTGTATATATTTGGGAGTAATCTGCTTCCTTCAGAATTATTATGCTCTGTCCACAGGTTTTTAAAGAGTTTACACATTTACACAGTTTATCTGACATTCTCTGCATTATAATTTCTAGTGTCTCTGGGGATCTTTTAAGAAATCAATGAAATTATAATGTATATACAGAAGCTAAGCAAATACAAACCTTGTATATACTCTTGGTTTTCTTCTTAGGGTTAGCTTCAAACATGAGCTGTAAAAAAGGACACGGTTACATACAATTCATTTTTAGACGTACTTAAGTAATTAAACGACATCAATAACATTTTCTCACTAATTTGAAGCTCACAGTATAAAACTGCTCCATTAAAAAAGGGTTCTCCAGAATTTTCATATTGATGGCCTATCCTCAGTGACCATCCAGCAACCTCTGCAACCCATATTTCCGTTAAACTGGAATGGGCGCGAAGTATCACAAAAATAGTGCAGGTGTCTCCCTAACAAAGCCATTGTGGAGATGCTGGGCATCCTACCACTATTGCACCACTTTCTCCATGTCACAGCAGGACACTCTAAGAAGTGCCCCAAATCCTCTCTTACAGTTACTCGATCCGTTTCCCCAAGATCTTTCATTTTGGCCCAGAGGTGGCATAAGTCTGAGATGTCCTTTCCTGAAAGAGATCGCTCAGAAGGGAAGATTTCTAACAAGCAGCAAACTCCAGATGAGGAGCAGTCATTCAAATTCTCTTCTATGATGGACAGTCTCATTTCAGCAGCAGTTGAGACTGCCCAGGTCACAGAGACAGAAACCTCTTTCGCCCCAAAAGCGTTTTTGTTTTTCCTCTGATCACTCACATTTTTATTCCTGAACTGGCATTTTGTCTAAATGCCTAGACCTCCTCTACCCTTTTCCAGAGGTCCTAGTTAAAAAATGGTCCTCACTGTCTGTTGTGGACTCACCAGTTTTGCACCTGGGCAAACATATCACCCTACCCATGGCAGACGCAACCTCCTTCTCCAACCAAAATTATAGGAATTTTGAGTTTTTCTCTAAATCCGCATTATAGACAGTCAGGGTAGTCTTCCATCCAGTATTTGCTTCCACCTGGGTTAGCAAGGCCATGGCCGAGTGGGCCTCAAGCCTATGCACGGGTATCCTGGCATAGGAATCTCCAGAGGAGCTAGCCAACAGGGGGCAAAAACACACACCTGCTGCAGCAAAACAGGTCAGCTTGCACCAACCACTCTAAGAGAAACAAATTTTACTTTTGCACCTTTTGGCGCAATCCAAGCCTACAGGTAGCAACCTCTCAGGATCAAAAAAGACAACCATCCTTTAAGCCTTGTTTCTCATGGTGACCCTGCACCAGCTCCTTAATCCCCTCTTCCCCCATGCCTGCATCCGAATGAATCGAGGCCACCATCCGAATCTGTTTGGGTGGGGGAAGGTAACATCAGTTTTGAGAGACATGGCTGCCTCAAGTTTCAGATGTGTGGGTATGAGAGGTCACATTGGCAGATACAAAATAGAATTTTCCTCCTCCCCTCCCTCTCGGTTTTTCCAGAAACCATTCCAGCCTCTCATGCTAAAGCCACAGCATTATTCCAAGCGATTCGGATCCTACTCGCCCAAGGAGTAATTGTTCTGGTCCCTCAACACAAGAGGTTCCATGGGTTTTATTCAAACCTGTTTGCTGTTCCCATAAAAGACAGGTCCATCTGTCCTGTTTTGGACCTCTAGACTCTCAACAAGAGCATCCGAACGAAAAAATTTCACATGCAGTCTTCACATCCCAATATGCGTATCACACCAGCAATACAGGTTTGCAGTGAGATCCCTCCACTTTCAATTTGTGGCCCTGCCAGACCTAGCAACAGCACCAAGGCCGTTCACCAAATTGTTCGCCTTGCTCATCTTCCACGATGGATTTTCTCCTAGAGGCTGGCTTTGAGCCGATCCTTCATCCCTATCCGTATCATGACCGATGGCAGCCTACACGGACATGGATCTCATGGCATCCCACCTCAGCTGTCAAATTCCTGCCTTTGCTGATCGGTCTCACGTTTCTTAAAGGGAACCTGTCACCAGGAAATTCACTGATAAACCAGGCACACTGCCTTGTAGGGCTCACTCTGCTGAATATAATGATACCTCTCACTTGGTAATCTGTTGCTTTATTGTGGAGAAAAAGTACTTTTAATCCATATGCTAATGAGCTGATTGAGTCCAGGAGTTGATATGAGTCCAGCGTTTTTTCTATTCAGAGCTGTAGCCCCTCCCCTATTCACTTCAGATGTAAAAGGGGCGTGGTTTATTACATCATTCATTCATTTTAATAATTGTTTATCAAAAGTGTTTATCTCCCCATGAACAAACTAGCCCATATTATAATTACTAACTTCAATAGTATATTACTCTCCCTTCTTTTTACCTCAGTAATATAATACCTTAGCATTCCCTGTTATTCATTTTCCCGCCAATTATTAAAATGAATGAATGATGTAATAAACCACGCCCCTTTTGCATCTAAAGAAGTGAATAGGGGAGGGGCTACAGCTCTGAATAGAAAAAATGCTGGACTCGTATCAACTGCTGGACTCCAATCAGCTCATTAGCATATGGATTAAAAGTACTTTTTCTCCACAATAAAGCAACAGATCACCAAGTGAAAGGTGTCATTATATTCAGCAGAGTGAGCCCTACAAGGCAGCATGCCTGCTTTATCAGTGAATTTCCTGGTGACAGGTTCCCTTTAAGTTCTGGCGGTGGGTACGCTAGTCATTCCGTGGGACCAATTTTCATTCCCTTATGTCCCTGTGGGAAGCGTATAGCTAGTGGGAGGATCAAACACTTTTATACAAGTGTCCTCCTTCTAGTGGCAGGAGCTATACCCATGGTCTCTCCTGTGTCCCCCAACGATCGGAAGAGAAAAGTGTTTTACGGTAAATGACTAAAAATGTTTTTATATCCTTTTATATCCTGTATGATGAATTTCATTCAAAAGATAATTAATTCATAACATATAAGTAGAACCTTTCTCACCTTCCCTTCTTCTCTTGGGATGATGACATTTTCATACCGACTGCGGCACTGTTTAGAGGATCGATAGATTCTGCTGCATGAGTTCACCACATCACTGACTAGATCCCAGTTTGGGGTGTGAGCTGGTGATACCACTGTTAGATTTAGGGGTAGCTCTAAAAGATGTTTAACAGCCTGCAAAAGAAAGTAGTAAAATACAGCAATTTCTATGTGACATAACAGATAACAGGGCCATGTTGATGCCATCTACTACTGCCACTGAGTTCTGCCATGAACAAATATCGAAGAAGAACCAAGCAAACAGGGAACCATTTTTAGCCATTTACAGAATGTTTACTCTAGAAAACCAAAGTGTGATACATAATCCACTCCGGAAGAAGCCGCATGGCAAAATGCATAGAGGTCTGAGTGGGATTGTGCCGCCCGAGTATGCCACCAGTTGGTCGGTAACCATACCTATTATATACTAATCTTTTGGCATTAGAGAGGGGTGTATCTAATATATAGGTGTTAATGGGTTACCCATATAGTCTACTTTAGTGTTAAAAAGGCTGCATACTTTTATTTGCATCTGCCATCTTGGCCATAGCAAGTTCATACCTTCTTCGGAAATACAGTACAGTTTTCTAGGAACGCTCTCTGAAAGTACCATCATAGAAAGCATCCAAGCTAAAAGCTAGAATACATGCACAACCCTTTGACATCTCACTGTGACCTAGCATTCATGCACCTGCAGCAAGGCCCAGTCTTCACTGATCAGCCACTCGGGATTTTCGGGCCCTGTTTCAGTTGCTGATTTCACCAGAGTTGGCAGTGGTTTGGCGAACTGGGTTTGCTGTTTGAGAAGGATGTTTTTCTTTTGTTCTTTGCCTTCTCTCTTCACTTTCAGCATGCCGGGGGTTGCTCTATCAAACAGAGAACGAGGAGGAACCACTGATTCTCCATGCCTTTGTTTCTTCTTTCGACCTGCAGCTAAGCATATAGAGCAAGTCTTTACAGAACACAGAAACCAGCATTGAGTAAAAGGGATTGTGGAGTTTGAAAAATGAGAGATTAATGGAACAATAAACCTTGAAATAAATGCTAAAAGTAAACACAAAATCTAGCTGCCCTCACTGTTTGTCAGTCTGCATCGTATTCTGCATGATCCTGACAGTCTTGTAGAAATCCTGCAGAGAACAAAGGGTTTAACCTCCTGCTGATCTCTTCTATCTTTTGGTGGCCAGCCAAGGGGCAGTGCCTAATAAATAACAAGGCAGACAAGGCTAAGGCCTCTTTCACACTTGCGTTCTGAGGATCCGGCAGGCACTTCCGTCCCGCCGGATCCGTCAGAACGCAAGTCGCCTGAAGCATTAGAATACTGATCAGGATCCTGATCAGTCTTCTAATGCTTTCAGGTTACTATGGCAGCCAGGACGCTATTAAAGTCCTGGTTGCCATAGTAGTAGTGGGGAGCGGGGGAGCAGTATACTTACAGTCCGTGCGGCTCCCGGGGCGCTCCAGAATGACGTCAGAGCGCCCCATGCGCATGGATCACGTGATCCATGCAATCACGTGATCCATGCGTGTAGGGCGCCCTGACGTCACTCTGGAGCGCCCCAGGAGCCGCACAGATGGTAAGTATACTGCTCCCCGCTCCCCACTACACTTTACCATGGCAACCAGGACTTTAGCGTCCTGGCTGCCATGGTAACCATTGAGAAAAGCTAAACGTCGGATCCGGCGATGCGCCGAAACGACGTTTAGCTTAAGGTCGGATCCGGATTAATGCCTTTCAATGGGCATTAATTCCGGATCCGGCCTTGCGGCAGTGTTCCGGATTTTTGGACGGAGCAAAAAGCGCAGCATGCTGCGGTATTTGCTGCGTCCAAAAAACGTTCCGGTCCTGAACTGAAGACATCCTGATGCATCCTGAACGGATTTCTCTCCATTCAGAATGCATGGGGATGATCCTGATCAGGATTTTTCCGGCATAGAGCGCCGAGGACGGAACTCTATGCCGGAAAAGAAAAACGCCAGTGTGAAAGGACCCTAAGCAGGGAGGTTCCTGTTTCAGCCAGCTGTCTTACAGCCAGACAAAGAGGACGAGCGGAGCTCCTGAAATTTCTTCATATATTTCTCAGTTTTAATTTTAATATAATCCAAAGGATGACCAAGGAAACGATGGGAGGAAGTGCTGGGATATAGTTTATTTACTGATTACTGTTTCTTTAACTAAAAGAGCGTAATATATGTATGTACTCTAACACATACATAAAAAAACACCCAAGGGCCAAACTGTAATACTGCACCATTTTCTGAAACAATACAACCTCTTTGATGTATGTGAATAGATTCAAAATAATCATAAATCGTGCTGGGCTTTACCTCAGATACCATAACAAAAGATCAGATAAAATGAGTTCTATTGGCACGCTTTGTTTCCTTTTTAACTGCATTATTTCCTATACATGTAGCTTCACCACTGACTTAAATTGTCATTAAAGGGGTTTTCCAAGACTTTTATACTAATGAGTATGACCTATCCTCTGGATAGGTCATCAGTATTTGAATGGTGGGGTCCAAAACCCAGGATCCCCGTATATCAGCTGTTTGAGAAGGCACCGGGGCTCGCAGTTGTGCTGCGGCCTTCTCGCAGCTTTGCCTAGGCCTTATGACATCCCTGAAATCAATGGGGCTGAGCTGCGATACGAAGTACAGCTGCTGTACAGTGCTCGGTGAGATGAGGATAGGTCATTAGTAAAAAAGTCTTGGAGAACCCCTTTAAACTATGTAATTTACAGGTTTTCTACTGTTTAAGGATAATCATATAAAGGTGGCATATCCTTTTAATTACTGGTCTATATAAACATATATCTGTACAGTAATGACGAGTATTATAGTATTTACAAATAATTATCACAAACCAACCTGCAGGATCTGTCTTGTGTCTCTTGTGCTCCTTCCTCACATAAACCGGGGGCAGCTTAGATTCTGGGATGGGGTTGGTATCATACATCAGACACATCACAGAATCAATATAAATGTCATTCTCATCTTGAGGGGGAGTAGGAGGTGTCCAGATCTGAGCAGAAAATGCCACATAACAGTTAAACATGCACTGCAAAGCGTCACAATTTTACTAACTATATATCAGTAGGATATGACTTTAGGGTCTATGACACTTACCGGCATTACCTCTGTCTGTCCCTCTGGATTGTCATAGATAAATTCCTGGTAGAAACAGAAAGCGTATTAACAATATGAACAACTTTGTTGGGCTCCGTCAGCAGTACGTATCAACAGGCTAGTACCCGGAAATGATATAAAATTCTTAAAAAATATTTTCTGTTACATGTAAAGTGGTTATAATAACTTATTGGTGGAAATGTTGAGTGCTGCAAGCTGCTCATAAAACCACAGTGGCAAAAAGCAAAAGATGCCATGAACCTACCTTATTATAAGCATCTTCTCTTGTGTAGGTCAATAGTTCTTCATCTGCTTCTTCCCAGGCCATTTTCTCTTCCCATTCCTTGCCTTCTTTTAACTTCTGCACTTCCCATGTCTTCTTGGCCATGTTTACATCATTCTAGAAGTCAAAGATGGTATGTAAACAGTAAGAAATATAATGGGGAAGATTTACTAAGCTAAATAAACAGGAATTCTGCCTGAATTTGCAGCAAAAAACTCTTGTACTTTCCATGCTGCCGCTATGTATTTTTTCACCTCACTACATGGTTTTTAAAAGTGTCTAAAGATGACCATGGTCAAAACTGGCACATAGGTAAGCCAACCAAGAGGTGGCATAGGGAGGTCTAACATGTCTAGTAAGATGCACCACATCTCTCACACGCTAATTTGGTACACCTTCTGCCTGCCTGGACTGAATTTAAGACAGTAATTATAAATGTCCTCCAACATATATTACAAAGGAGAAAAGTAATACCCAAGAGGACACTACAGCCACCTGAAGGACCTTTTCTACTAATAGTTGACGCCTGGAGAAAATAGACATTCAGGCTGTTACAGCAATCTAATAACATGCCCTCTGAAATGTAGGAAATTAGACGGAGGCAAGCATCTCCCCCACCCAATATTTCTGAAAACCATCAGCCTCTAGTTCTCGGAAAGAGAAAAATGAGAAACAAAATGTTTGGCCAGTGGGACAGATTAGTGTGAAATAGAAATAACCTGTAGAAAAAGAGGCCATTGTGGTGCCCTGAAGACATAATTAAATTCTTCTCCAAAGAGTGGTTTGCAGAAAGATATGACCTGCTCACAGCAGAAATGCTCTGATACCAGCTTATGTAAAAATACACAAAGATCAAAAAAACTCCAGATGGAACCCTAAATCCCACACTTTCTGTAACGTTTTCTGACCCTTTCAGGTCTCAACTACATTATACAAGACATCTAAATACCAACAAACCCATGTGTAGTCAGATCATTCACGTGTTAAGACCCCCATACACATAAGGCTGTTTTACACCTCAGTGTTTGGTCAGTGATTATCATCAGTGATTGTGAGCCGATAAAGGAAAGATCTGCTCCTGTTCTGTGTTTGGAGCCGCACCTGGTTTTGGCTCACGATCACCGATGGAAATACGGTAACTGACCAAACACTGACTGCGTGAAAATATCCTTTGAAAGGCGGGTTAGGCTGACAGTCTAATGTTTATCGGGAGCTTCTGACTCTTCCCCAATAGGTGTGGTCAGGGAGAGAAGGATTAGGCGAACTGAATATTTTCGCCTGATCCTTTTGTTCTTCCAGGAGACGAAGCGCTGGCAGAAGTGTGTGGAAGTAGCTACCTCCCCACTGACACATAGACGCTCGGCCAAACTGAACGTGTATGTGTATGGGGAAGTCAGGAGAGATTGTTGCAGCCACTGAATGTGTATGGCCAGTATTACTGCCTTCCATCTGCTCCCCCTACTATTGTCTGTAAGTTAACATGAAGACCGGACTGATTGGACATGACTGCAGGATCAGACTGCAAACATGGTATATGACCATACAGGCACACTGATCTGTGTAGCAGCAGCATACACAACATGGTAGGATCCAGATAGTCAGAACTATTTACATTAGATGCTTTGGAACAGAAAATGCAAGTATGTACATAGATTTTAGAAGAATTTTTTGAAGAATACTATTAACAGCTGACTCCTGCAGAATGTACAAAAATGTACACAGTAATATGACTTCTTGGTCCAATGCAGACTTCCAGTCCTTGCTTTTTACAACATTTTTTCGTATTTTGAGCCTCAGTCCATGATGACCCCTTTATGAAGGTCTGAGTTTCATAATGATTCATAATGTGTTGAACACACCGTGATCTATAATGATCTATGGTACATGATTTATCCATAAACAGCCTGACGGATTTCCCCATATCCAGAACAGCCGGATACTGCTTTCCACTGCTGGACCCAATTGACTACAATGGGATCCGATGGGGATCCAGCAGTTTCCGGCATGAGTGCTGGCTGTCAGCCAGACAAAAAACAGTTTATAAATACAAAAGGCTACAACGGAGATCCGGCCAGTTTCCGGCATGAGTGCTGGGTTTTTACACCGGTTTTTGACACCGGTTGCCGAAACGCGCCACTCATGCCATAAATTGTCCAGAGCCCTGTCTGATCCCATTGTAGTCAATGAGGTCCGGTGGTGAACGGCAGTATCCGGCTAGGCTGGATATGGTGAAATCAGGCAGGTTATTCCACTGCCCAAACAGCCTACCATAACTTCCGTTGTAGTGTCAGTCTCTATGAGTATATATCCTTCATGTTGGTAATACTACACGTGCAATTAAAGTAATAGAGAGAATATCAGATTTTAGCAAAGGCCATCCTCCTTACAATTGCAAGTGAAATCATTTTGTAACATTTTATATATAAAGTGATATGTTTAGCAGCAAACACCAAGCCATAACAGGTAATATCAGCACTGCAGGTGTTAACTTGCAATCATCTTTTATTTCATCATGTAACGTATACTAACCTCTGTTTTCTCTGGCTTTTCTGTAGTGCTTGATGTATAGAATACCTCAAGGTAGTTCAAGGCGTACTTCTCAATGGGGGTGAGCTGAAAGACACGGCAGGAATTGTGTTTAATGATCTCTACGCTTCATAAAACAGGAGAGAGACAAATGTTCACAAAACTTCCTTTTAACACAAAGACATTTTTACAGCAGCTCCCAAAAAGGACATGAAGAAGCTGCTGTGACCATCAATATGCGCTCTTCTGAGTAGGATAACCTGTGTAAACGCTGTTCTTAACAGAGCCACACACATTAGAAGTAGGTCAGCCAAACCCATAGATTTTATTAGCCCTGGCTACATATTAAAATCAATTATGAATCATTAATTTTACCTGCTCCACCACTGCAGCCAGCTCCTTCAACTCTGAGGCCTCCTCAGAATTGTTTTCCACTTCCGTCACCTTAATGTCTTGCTCGCCTTTTGTCTCAGGCACAGATAACTCCATATCTACTTCAGGTCCATGTTCAATACTCTTCAAAGCCTTTGTGTTTTGAGAAAAAAAAGGGGGTTATATTTTTTATTTGTACAAAAACATATCTCATGGGCGATGTAATGCAGAGCGATTTCTTCTAACCTCTATAAATGGTTTGGCAAATTTTGTAGCTATTGTCTCTGCTGGAGGTGGCTCCTGAGATAGCATTACAAATTCTTCTGCCTTTACTCCAAATCCCGAGTCTTCCAGAGGGGAATAAAGCTCAAATAGCTCATGGATGGTTTGCTGGGAAAGAACATAACATCTGGTTATCCTTCTCACATATAGTGATACATTTCTGGACACTAAGAATGAGATTTGGGGTTCATAGCACACCAGTAAAGTTCTTTTTTCACATAACTTTCATATTAATACTCAATCATGAACGGTACAGTGATCAATCGTCTAATTTCAACACTGACCATGGAATTTCTTAAGTCAATGGTTTTAGGGTACTTTGACATTAGCGTCAGGGGAGTCCGTCAGGCTGTTCCGGCGGGTGAGCAGCCTGTCGGATCCGTTTTGCCACTAGTTCACGTGTGCCCCCAGATTGCCGCTCCGTTACCATTGACTATAATGGAGGCAGGGCGGCAGCACACGGCAAGAAGCCGCTGGACTAAAAGTACTGCAAGTCATACTTTTAGTCCGCTCCTCACGCCATAAGTCCGCCCTGCCTCCATTATAGTCAATGGTAACGAAGCAGCAGTCTGGGGGCACACGTGAACTAGTGGCAAGACGGATCCGACAAGCTGCTCACCCGCCGGAACAGCCTGACGGACTGCCCTGCCGCTAATGTGAAAGTACCCGTACCCGAAAGGAGAATGTTGGATCATGTTTTAGAGTGGAAGTTAACATCATATGTGAAAAAGTCAAGGGACCCTAGTGCAAGCTGAATCATATATAGAGGACTCTTCCCATTTGCTTCCTCTGTAAGGTTCTATTCACAATGGCGGCATACCTTGGCCTTTCACCACAATGACAAAAAAAAACATACTTCTCTTTGTGATTGCCCATGTACAGAAGAGCACAATCTGATGTGAGTATACTGGCACATACCAACCAAAGAAGGTACTGTGGACACTGTTTTGGTCTCTGTCAGGTGAATGGGGTCCAGTGACTACATCTGGCGTATTCACTGAACAACATTCAGTCACAATAAGAAATTCACAACAAATCTGCATGCCTGCCGTTTAATGTTTGATTTAGAATGAGGTGGTAGTCACACTTAATACAGTATTACTGTTAAATATATCAGCAGCTATGCCTATATGGTATTGTGGAAGATACCAAGAGATTTTCATATTATCAATTGATCTTGCTCCGAGAGTCACTTTTCATGGCATGTAAAGCAATTGCATTGCCGTTGATGGGCCCCTCTTCTCGCACCAAATCCCAATAGGTATAACTTATTACGGGCCTCATGGTGTAACACTCATTATACTATTACCCCTGCCAAGCCCTGATGCTAACGTCCACTGACACAAATTCTGATATTATTTATGACACTTTGATCGATGCGGATTGATTGTTATCTACTCCTTCCCCGCTATTTATTTGCTGTTCTTAGTTTCTTCCGTTTTATTTGTCTTTTCTTCATCATTCCCTCATTGTAATGATATTCTATTGTGTGTGATGTAACATGCTTTGTTCTGAAAATTTTGAAATAAACCAAATAAATAAAAATGTACCTGAGTCAGAAAAGCCATCGAAAAGTCATTTCCCTGAGCTGCAACTTCTCGAATCAAATCCTTGGTGCCATTCTTCAGCAGCTTCTCTTCAACTGAATTTCCACTTATGAGCCTACATTTAGAAATGTTATGTTTAACGGACCCGTCATGAGTTTAAGAAATGTAATGTACATGAAAGTTTCCTTGGCCCCCTGAGCATTCAGTTTTCTCTCTCTGATCCCACCCCTGGTTCCTGAGAAATGTCCTTCATTCATATTGCTAGTCAACTGTGGTTTGCCAACGGGGTATCTTATTTCCAGAGCTTGATTCTTCTTGTCCCATCATCTTGGACATTGTCAGAGTGGCTTGGCTGAATGTGATCTTGAAAGATCAAACTTATTTTGTGTGATATGTTAGATCTTGCAAGATCACACTCAGCCAGACCTTTCTGATACCATCCGAGATTACTGGGCTGTGTCAGAGAACGTGAAGACTCCATCTCTGAAGAAAAGATGTGGTTGTCACCCCATTAGCAAACCACATATAGAATGGCAATATGAACAGGGGGACAGATCTTGGGATCCATGAGTTGGAACAGAGAAAAAAAAAACGGGATGATCAGGGGGCTGAATTATATACATGCATTTACATTCCTAAACCTCAGGACAAGTTCTCTTTAACAAAGATATACCAATGCAAATAGCAGTTTACACATGCTCTTACCTATATATGTGGATATCTTTTGTCCTTCCAATCTGATCACACCATGACTGAGCTCTAGAGTCCATCACTGGATTTAAATCACTGTCATAAAAAATTGCTGTGTCTGCTTCCACATAGGGAACTCCAAGCGATTTGCTTTGGGTTGATATCAAAATGCAGAAAATCCGGGGGTCCTGGTTAAAGCTCCTCATCAGATCCTGTGTAAAACCATTGCAGTTCAGGCTACAGCTTTTATCAGAAACATTATTGTTCACTGTCTACATATTTATTTTCTCCATTCATTTCTATGGGAGCGCCAGAGATAGCCGAGTACAGTGCTCCGCTATCTCCGGCGCTCCCATAGAGATGAAGGGAGCGGCAGCACGCTTTTCTGACAAGGGCTCCATGGGAGCCTGTTTATGTGATTGGTGGGGTTCCCAGGAGTAGGAGCCACACTGATCTGATACTTATCACCTATCCTGTGGATAGGCCATAACTTTCTATAACCAGAATACCCCTATAAATAATGAAAAGGTGGCATCAAAAGCTTAAGTGTGTTGAAATCAAACAAATGAATCATGGTTTCCTTCTACATCTGCAGTCAGGAGAGGAGCCCCTCATACACACTTCAGTTATATGGTCAGTTATTTTCATCAGTTATTGTGAGCCAAAACCAGTAGTGAAACATATTCACCTGTTCTGTGTTTTTGATTCACATCTAATTTTCGCTCCGAATAAATTATGGAAATAACTGACCCTAATAACTGAAGTGAGAACTTGGCCTAATCTGTTGATCTCACCAAAATCAGCAGGTTCATCCTTTATTTATATCATGTGTATAGCCACCTAAACTTCTTTATTAAAGGGTTTCTGTCATCAGGTTTACACATTATAAGCTGTCTGACATTAGCTATGTGCTAATGTCAGAGCAGCTTGATAATGTGTTTTTTATGTAAATCCGAGTTATATTTATGCTAAAAAACAGCAGGCACCAGCGTCCTCTGCTCACCGCGCCTGCGCCGAATACAGAGCGGCGGCGCAGGCGTGGGATTTCGCAAGGAGACAGTGCCGGAGGCAGCAGAGGATCGCTGCCCGGCACTGTCAATCAAGGAAAGAAGGGGCGTGGCAGCAGGTTGGCGCACGGAGCCTCTAGGAGCAGGGCAACGCCCCC
The DNA here is from genome assembly GCA_033119425.1 of Bufotes viridis. Classification (NCBI taxonomy): domain Eukaryota; kingdom Metazoa; phylum Chordata; class Amphibia; order Anura; family Bufonidae; genus Bufotes; species Bufotes viridis. Next base: position 164,254,220 of record CM065589.1, on the reverse strand, counting down.
CCTGCTCCTAGAGGCTAATTTACATATTATAAAAATACGTTTTTTTTAGCATAAATATAACTCGGATTTACATAAAAAACACATTATCAAGCTGCTCTGACATTAGCACATAGCTAATGTCAGACAGCTTATAATGTGTAAACCTGATGACAGAAACCCTTTAAACCTCAAAAATTACAGGACAGAAACACTATCAGCAAGACAAGATACTGTTTTAATGGGTCAGTTATGTGGGAATGTGCCTTTTGTCCTCTGTAAGAGAAGGAGAATGAGTAGTCTTTATTCTTTCTTTAACCTTTTGCCTCCTATCTGTAACCCAGCGTATACAAGCACCGGGTTACATCGTGATCTGCCGACGGCCCGTGCCTCTGAAGTCCGTAAGCCACCTGGAGCGGTCTCGCTGTGATAGCTGCTTGTAACACTCTGCTACAAGCATCTATCACAGTGTAAGGCTACTTTCACATTAGCGTTTTTGGTGGATCCGTCATGGATCTGCAAAAACGCTTCCATTACAATAATACAACCGCCTGCATCCGTCATGAACGGATCCGGTTGTATTATGTCTTCTATAGCCATGACAGATCCATCTTGAACACCACTGAAAGTCAATGGGGGACGGATCCGTTTTCTATTGTGTCAGAGAAACTGGATCCGTCTCCATTGACTTACGTTGTGTGTCAGGACAGATCTGTCTTCCTCCACACCACATCGCGGACAGAAAAACGCTGCTTGCAGTGTTTTTCTGTCCACAACGGGGACGCAACCAAACGGAACGGAATGCATTTTGGTGCATTCCGTTTTGTTTAGTTCAGTTTTGTCCCCAATGACAATGAATGGGGACAAAACGGAAGCGTTTTCTTCCGCTATTGAGATTCTATGACGGCTCTCAATAGCGGAATTGAAAACGCTAATGTGAAAGTAGCCTGAAATGTAAAAGCTGGCAGGGAGTGCTATTCCTTATGTAAGAGCGCCACCTGCTGGCTTAACATTAACGGTCAGTCTGCAGGCTGTAAATTAACCCCTTACTGCCCTGACTGTGGCTAAAAAGAAAATAAATAATGAATTAATAAAAAAATTAAAATTAAAAGTTACAGCAATAGTTACTAGTATTAGCAATATTATTCAGACTACATACACACCCATACAAACATCCTGGCCCTTTTCCATTCATAAAAAATATATATTTATTATAGTTATATATATTTATTAGTTTTAACAATAGTATAATGGAATTTGTCTGTTTAAAAAACACATACAAACATTTTATTTATTTTAAAAATATAGGTATTCGTTTTAGTTATATTTTGTATAGCAGGTTTTTTTTTCTGGCTAAAATATACAAATACACGCATATTTTTTTAATTTATTAAAAAAAATGCAAAAAAAAACCCTAAACCTTAAAATGTCCAAATTTCCCCAAAATGAATACCTTAGGCCAGGGATGGGCAAACTGCGGCTCTACAGCTGCTGAAACTACAACTCCCAGCATGCAAAGACTGCTTACAGCTATCAATCTACAGCAGGGCATGGTGGGAATTGTAGTTTTACGACAGATGGAGGGACGCAGTTTGCCCATCCCTGCCTTAGAGGAACAACATAAAAAAAAGTCACTTTGAAGGGGCTTGTAATATTTTGGCACTGTACAACAGTTTTATGGCAGTATGATGCCATAGCAATGGAGACATAGGCTGCCAAAATCCCAAATGTGCTCCAGTCTTTTGAAGTCTTGTGGCAGGCCGAGCCAGTAGATAAATTACATAAATAGTGTCCATTTTCAGGGTACAAGCATACGGTAATGGTTTCAGAAATGTTTTATCTTGAAACCTTTTGTACTAGTTAGAAATAAAATTGATAAGAAAGGAAAAATATATATTTTTTTCATAATTTTCAGTTTTTCCTTAAATATTTAAAAAAAATATATTATATCCATCATCTAATGGATAAATTAATCAGTTATTTGAAGTCAAATAGGCCCATTGCTACAACTGAAAAATTGGCCTGGTAAGGAAAGGGCATAAACATTCTGGTAATGAAGCAGTTAAATTTATACATATGTTGAGTAATGATACGATATATTACAGTACCCAATTGTAAAAATGTTTTTTGTTGGTGGTGTATATTAAATTATAAATAAAACCTTATCCCTAAAACCTTAACCCTAAAAAAAGTTTCTACATACATGGCACTGTTCATAGTTTGCAAACTCATCGATCCTCAAGAAAGTGAAATGGTTGATGTCCAGAAAGGTCTCCAAGATGTCTAGCATTAGCAGCATCTGAGAGAAGATCAAAACACGTCGACCCTCAGACTTCAACTTTTGGAGAAGTATGGACAATGCTTCAAGCTTTCCTGTGTGCAAAAAAAAAGTCAATATGAATGGCCATCTCTTTCAAATTTAAAAAATTGTGGAGGATGATTCGTTCAACTTTTACAAGTGTTCACAGCAATAACGAAAAGAAACAAAATTAAAAGTAATGTCCTAACAGAACTAAAATTGCGAAGGAACTTTAGTGTGCAGAAAGAAACCGTGGACTACAGGTATATTTCTGCCTGGTAGGACCACACAAGAGGTAGACAGAAGTAGAAGCTGTCTTCAAAACAAATAGACAGATATCCGAATAAACAGTTTTGTTCTGAAGTTTTAGCTGAAACAACCTGAATCACAAGGAGTTATTTATCATTTTCATTAGCCTGCCCAGCTCTGTGCTGCACCTTTGCTTTAATGCTGCGAGGGCTTTTCAAAAGCTCGGATAACCATGTAAAAGACTACAGTTTCGATTATTTCTCTCCTCTCTCACAGACAGTGCATCTATTTACAGCTGTCTGCATGCCCTTCAATTACATTATGTAAGGTAGTACTGTAATTAGTCAGTCTTTACAGATATGCTACGCCTTGAACTTCATCAAGAAATTTGATTCCTTATAAATTACTTCATCACTAATCGCTTTTCATTGTATGGAGTGGGCGCAATGACGAGGAACAGCGATCATGCCACCACCGTCATTTAACCCCTAAGATGCCGTGTTCAATGCTGATTGTGGCATCTGAGACTCATATTCAGGTGCTCAGGGGGTAAATCTGGGGTTAAAAAAAAATAATTATTCTCACCTCATCTACTTCCTGGTGGAGAGGATGTCCGCTGCCATCTTGATTGAAGAAAACCTGCCAAAGGACCTGCAGTGAGGGTGATGACATCACCATGTGATCATGCTGGCCGCGTGGCCAACATGATCACATTGTGACGTCTTCACGCTTGCCGCAGGTCCTTCGGAGGGTTTTCTTCAATCAAGACAGATGAGGTGAGTATAATTCTGTTATTTTCAGCTATTTTAGGGAAAATCGATTTGTAACCACGAAGCGCAAGGAAATTCGGCTTTGCGGCTTCATATGCTTCGATTCGCTCAACACTGATTACTAGACACTGCACATCTGCAACCCAGCAAATGAAACAAGATCCTTCCAGGGACAGGGAAGGGACCAGTGGATATATGGAGACATGTGATGACCTATACTACAAGGAGGAAGGGGAGAGAATCATGTATAATCAGTAGTGGATGTCACACAAGCAGGATATATCACATGCTCATAAGACTGTATGTGTAAGGCAGTTACAGAGGCCTTTGATACTATTTCATACTGCATGTAAATCATTTGCACATAACGTTTCAAAATGGGAAAAACTCCTTTAGGCCATCAGAATTATTAACAATTTAACTTGTGACCTGAATACTGTCAGTGCAATTACGCCACAAGGCATGGGTGCTATATAACATTTTGGCTTACACTTTGACCTTTCACAGCATGCAACCAACCTGAATCACACTGGATGAGCCGCAAGTCAGGAGTCAGCACACAATTAGGAGATGTTCGTTCTCGCAAGCACTGCAAGTACGGTGCTGCTTGCTCCTTCAAACTGTGACTTAACATCTTCATGTTGTGAACATATAATGGTGGAGGATGTGGTACTGTCAAAACTGGAGGTGGAGCAACAACGGCAGGCACCACACACAATGCACTAATAGAACAAGGAGATATTAAAAAGCTATAAGACATTTCAGGTTTCTCACAAACTACCAGCATAAATACAGTACATACATAGACAAGCAAAGCTGTGTGATTGTAAAATATACTACTCACCTTCTTGCAAGGGGTTCCAGCATTGCCTTCTGCTGCTCTGTGGATAGAATAAGTTTCCTCAGAGGGTCCCTAGATAGAAGACAGTTCACAGATCCTATCCATCCCCACTGTGTTTCTTTCGCAGGTGGATGAAACCTAGGAGACTGCATTTGACAAAGGGATAGGAGGTCATTCCCATAAATGGGAGCCTGCGCGCAGCGCCGTTCATTACAGGCAAACAGTCGTTCCAGGTGATCTCTTAATATGCGCTGCTTTTCTTCTGCCAAATCCTGTATTAAACAAAAATAATGTATTGACAGTAAGTCACCTTGCAATCATTTACATTCCTTATTAATGGGTAACATAACTATTACATGTTTTATATTAGTTTTTATTTCTTAATTATTTTACACCAAAGAAAACAAAAGTCAAACAAGAAAGGATGGGTATGCAAACCCTTCAAATAAAAAAATCACGTACGTAATGAGCACTATAATGCATTCAGAAAGTCTTCAGACCCTTTCTCTTTTTTACATTTTAGTTAAATTGCGGCCGAAAATAAAATAAAATAAGCTTTTCCCCATCTGCACTCAATATCCCATAATGAGAACGTGAAAACAGAATTTTAGATATTTTTGAAAATTTATTAAAAAGGAAATGCTAAAATTTCACATGGACATGAGTATTCAGACCCTCACACTTGAAATTAGGTCGGGGATCTCCCATTTCTGTTGATCATCTTTGAGATGTTTCTATACCTTGAATGGAGTCCACATGTGGTAAAGTCAGTTGATTGGACATGTGTTGGACACACCAGTCTATATAAGGTCTCGGAGCTGACAATGCATATCAGAGCAAAAAACAAGCAATGAGGAGGAAACAGCTGTCCGTAGAGCCTTGAGACATGATCTTGTGGAGGCACGGAGCTGGAGAAGGATACAAAAAATGCTTTTGCTGCACGGAAAGTTCCCAAGAGCATAGTGGCCTCCATAATTCATTTTTTTTTTTTAACTTTTTATTGACATATGAGAAATAACATCGACAACATACACTCCTGTTACATATCATAATACAAACAGAAATAAAGATTCCTTGTTATGAATTTATTCATTCACCCACTGCACTGTTGTGAATTCCAAATTGCTATGGCTGAAGTTGTGTTATACAATACATTCAGGTGGCCCCACTAAACCGACTGAACCATGGATCCTCGAGCCAATGATAAAGCTTGCCACAGTCTCAAGGTTGAGTACAGGGTATGCGGTCATGCACACCACAGACCCCAGACCTTGTCAAATTTTTGAGGTTTATTGCGGTGTTTAAACACCAACACTATATATGGTAGGATCTGTTTTATCTGTAATTTCCACATGGACAGGTTCAGTGTATTGGGGTTGTATTATCTCAAAGCAATGCATTTACGTGCCATAAATAGTGACTCCCTCAAAAATGTTGTCATGTACGGGAGTCTTTCCTGGTTTCTAAGATTTGTTTTCCTGTTTATTTTATTTCTTCTTCTCCTTCCTCCTCTCCCTTCTCCCTCTCTCCTCTTGTCCATTTGTTACTTCTGATACATATTTGTCTGATATGTAACTCTCAGTCATGCCTCTTAGGGCTTGGGAGCTCCGGGCTTCCTTGGGCTCCTGTCCACTTCCTCCCTTGGTAACTAGTTGGGCCTAACATAACATTTCGTTGTATCTTCGGTAATTGGGCGTTTGATCGCACTCATGGGCCTATTTAACTATGGAAGTGGGGTTCTACTTAATGTCTCATTGAGTTATTAATGTCCTCCTGCGAGCGGACAATATGTGATCATTGTCATTGTCATTGATATACCTTCCTTGCTATTTACTTGTTTCTCTATTTCAATAAAAAGAGATTTATGAAAAAAAAATAAAAAATGTTGTCATGTAGTGATTCCAGCTATCCTCAATCAGTATTCCCAGCAAGCAAACTTCAGGAGTGCAAGCCACCTGAACTGGCAGTAGATCGGAAAGAAAAGCAGTCACCTCATTCCAGAATGTAGTAATCGGGCTGCATATCCACATTATGTGCCAAAAGCCTGCCTCCAGGTCTCCACACCACGGACATTCTGTGGATGGTGCTCTACCCATTCTATATAGCCTAGTTGGTGTGAAATATGTCTGATGAATGATGTAAAGTTGGATTATTTTTTATTGACTGTTGGTGATACTTGTAAATATGATTCTAATAAAGCCGTTATCGATTGTTCTGTAAGTGTGGGTATCAATCTTTTCCATTTGTCTGATACTGGGGGATTGGCACTGACCTTCTCTTGTACTAAGTGTGAGTAGATTACTGAAACTAGTCCTCTGGGATCCTGGGTTTTGACAACTCCTATGAGTAGGTACTTTGAGATCGTGAAGCAAGTGTTCAGGAGTTTACTCTGTATAGCAGATCTAAGTTGTAAGTATGAGAAGAAGTGGGTATGGGTGATGTTATATTTCTGTGAAAGTGCCTCAAACGTCATCAACACTCCCTGATTATATATATCTCCAAGGGTTTTGACCTCTGCCAGTTGCCATCTGTCCGCCTCATAACGACTTGCTTCTGCGGTAGCGATTGGTTGACCCACAGAGGTATGTCAGAGACTACTTCTGTAAATTGGGACAGTGATTTAGCCTCTTTCCAGACCGTTTGAGCCAATTTGTGCAGCGGCAATAGTGATTTCTGAAATTTGGAAGGCATTTCCAAAACTGACTGTAGCAGTTTAGGTAATATTTTAAAAATTACTCCGAGGTGGCCATGTCCTCAGTAGTATACCAGGTATTGATGAGTCGCAGCTGGCCTGCTAGGTAATAAATATAATAATCCGGTAGCGCCATACCTCCCTCTGTTTTAGGATGTTTTAGTGTATCTAGTTTAGCTCGGGATCTGCCACAAATAAAGGCTCTAGCCAGGGAATCTATTTCTTAAAACACCGATTTGGGTACGTTAGGGTGTTTCATTTTGTAATAGAAAAAAATAAAATGTAAAATTTTTGCAGACTTTTCTTACGCCCCGAGTTTCAGTGATGTAAACTATATATATGCCAAATTTCAATAAGATTGGATAATATTTAGAGGTTGCACACTTTGATCAGTTTTGTAAAAGTAGGCAAAAATATGATTTTTCAATGTTAATTATTTTTATTGGGAAAACTAGAAATCACAAACTTAAAATAATATTACAACTAGACACTAAGATTAATAGGTAGTATGATAGGCAAAACATGTGTTATATTAATCAACTTTGAACGATGCAATCCCTTCTTTTGCTAGCTTGGTGACGACTTTTCTGTGATGCTCGACTACCCTCAACAAGATTTGTTTTTATTGTTCGTCCCTGACTGATTCATTAAACTTTTTCATCAGAGCAATTCCTCTTTCTGCTGTATCATTGACCACCTTAAGAGCATTCACATAGCTTCTTAGAGAATCACTGGAGTATTCTGTCACGTCGTGGATCCCAAACAATTCAAAGAACGCCTTTGTTTTATTAGTAGCGAAATGGCTCAGATCTTTTCCTTCAAAAACTAGGTTTATACCCTCTAATCGTTTCATTTCCTTTTTCTTTGCAGGTTTGGTTTCTGAATCTTTTGTCATGTTTTCCTTAACAGCCTCAGTAATACGTTCGTCCAAAAGCGCCAAACCTACGTTTGTTTCTGACAGATACCAAAGGTGTCTCTTAGCAACTGTGAGAGCACTTCTTTTTACATCTGCATCTGGGTAAGTGCTCAGAAGCTGTAGCATATCCAAATCATTCTTTGGAGCTCATCAACTTACAATTGCCTCGTGCCAAAAGCAAACATATATGAGGCTGGCAAAATGTGCAACCCATTTCATTCCTTTCAATTCTTGTTGAGGAATATTCAACTGTTTAGTGAAGAGGACAATTTTAAGTGCATATATTGCCCTTGCCATACACCTTGCTTGATGCAGATCCCCTGGGATCCTGATCCTGAAAGTCGTTTTTAGACCAACCTCCTAGGTACAGGAGTGAGAGTTGTAATAAAAGTGATCAATGTGTGCAACCCCTAAATATTATCCAATGTTCTTGAAATTTGGCATATATATCTTTTACATCACTGAGACTTAGGGTGTAAGCAAAGTCATATGAAAATCACATCTTTGGAAAAATGAAACACCCTAGGTTACGTGTACCTCTGCGTGTTGAATGGCATATAGGGCCTTGGGGAGTATAATCATTTTAATTAGGTTAATGCGTCCTGCCACCGAAATAGGCAGTGTCTTCCAGCTTTGAAACGTACTCCGTATGTGATTAGTTAAGGGGAGGATGTTAAGTAACAGGGCCTGAGAATGGCGTTTAGTGATATTTACTCCCAGATACTTGAATGTGTCTACCACCTTTAGCCGCTCTACATGGAAAGGACCCATCCAATCTGCCCTGCCCAGAGGCATGTAAACTGATTTCTCCCAGTTGATTCTTAGACCCGAGAACTCCCCAAATTCATTTATCAAAGCCACCGCATTGCGAAGGGATGTATCAGGTGAGGCCAAATATAGGTTCATATCATCCGCATATAGTGCTATACGGACCTCTCTTTCTCGCATATTACTCCAGTTATGTTGTTACTACTCCTTACCCTGATTGCCAGTGTCTCAACAGTCTCGTTCCTCTATGCAGGGGAAGCTTTCTGATAATTCCCCATATATCAATAGTCTGCTTACAGGGCTGCTATACAGGATAGTGATCCATCTGTTTCAGATGCTGTTATGCTGGATCTATATAAATCTTGGCAAAAATGTGTAAACGTACGAATTATTGCTTCCTGTGTGCAGAGTTCTTGTCCTGCGGAGTTCCTGACTGCTAAAATTGCTGAAGAGGGCGAGTCATGTCGAATTAGCTGAGCTAGTAATTTAGCGGACTGATTACCCAGCTCAAACGCTGTCTGTTTCATAAAGAACAGTTTCCCATCTGCTTTGTCCTTGAGAATCGCTAGGTATTGTCTGCCCGCCTGGAGCCAAACAGTCCTGTTGGCATCAGTCGGGTGACGGATATATTGCTGCTCCAGAGTGGTACACTGCGATTCCAGCTCCAGCTCCGAGCGTTTAGTATCTTTTTTTTATATAAGATATGCTGGAATGTAAGGACCCACAAAGAAACGCCTTCAAGGTGTCCCATACAGGCCTCTATAATTCCTAAATGGAAGTTTGGAGCAACCAGGACTTTTCCTAGAGCTAGCTGATCCACCAAACTAAGTAATCGGTGGAAAAGGACCTTGGTAAGAGCTCCAAAGATCCTGAGTGCAGATTCGAGAAACTTCCAGAAGGTCAACCATTACTACAGCACTCCACCAATATGGGCATTATGGCAGAGTGGCCAGAAAGAAACCTCTCCTCATTAAAAGACACATGCAAGTTTGCAAAAAAGCACCTAAAGGACTCTCTCAGACTGTGAGAAACAAGATTCTCTGGTCTGATAAAACCCAGATTGAACTTTTTGGCCTCAACTCTAATTGTCATGTTTGGAGGAAACCAGGGTCTGCCTAATATCCTCACTACAGTGGTGACAGTATCATGGTGGTGACAGTATCATACTGTGGGGGTGTTTTTTCAGCAGCTGCAACAGGGGGACTAGTCATAGTTGAGGGAAAGATGAATGAAGCAAAGTACAGACGATATTCTTAGACTGGGCCGAAGGTTCTCCTTCCAACAAGACAATGACTCTAAGCACACAGCCAAGACAACACAGTAGTGGCTTAGAAACAACACTCTGAACGTGCTTTGAGTGGTCCAGCCAGAGCCCTGGATTGAACCCAATTAAACATCTCTGGAGAGATCTGAAAATGGCTGTCCACCAATGTCCCCATCCACCCTGACAGAGCTTGAGAGGATCTGCAGAGCAGAATGGCAGAAAATCCGCAAATCCAGGTGTGCAAACCTTGTGGCATCATCCCCCAAGAAGACTGGAGGTTGGAACTTCAAATAAGTACTGAGTAAGGGGTCTGAATACTTATGTCAACGCAATATGTTAGTTTTTCCTTTTCAATAAATTAGCAAAGATTTCGAACATTTTGTTTTCTTTTTCTCATTGTGGGGTATTGAATGCAGATTGATTTTTTTTATTTCAGCACAAGGCTGCAATATAACAAAATGTTAAAAAAGTGAAAGGGTCTGAAGATGCTCCAAATGCATGTACGTTTTCTCCATTTTCTAAATAATTTGCTAGGACATTTGCTTTTATTACACTGTCTTAATCCGTTCTCAGGAGAGTCGACACAGTTAGTCTAATACAACATTGTAGCAAACAACACTTGACCACCAATTTAATCATGTGAAACATAGGGAGTAATCTCCAACCTTGAGCTCCTAAAGAAATGAAAAAGGTGGTATAAAGAACACCAAAGGAATCTCTTTTCCCCACATTGTCTTGATCATTTTTCTGATCTGACCCCCCAAATCTATACCTGAACACAGTTCCACATACCATCTAGAAGATCCCTCCTGTCTTCCTGACACATTGGGCATGCAGTGTTTTTTTTTTTTTGTCTGGAAGAATGCCAGCATTCATGCCGGAAATCCGATGGACCCAATTGTAGTGCATGGGATCCAGTGGGCCCAGGCTATGCTGAATATGGCAATTCCAGTAGTCTGTTCCCCTGCCAGAACAGAACAGTTGAATGCCTGCGGCAGACATGGACTCACCCTTAGACCTCTTTCACTCGAGCAAGTTTTCCCGCGTGGTGTAATGCGTGACGTGAACGCATAGCACTCGCACTGAATACTGGCCCATTTCATTTCAATGGGTCTGTGCACATGAACATTCTTTTTCACGCATCATTTCTGCATTGCGAGAGAATCACAGCATGTTCTATATTCTGAGTTTTTCACACAGCCCTTGCCCCATAGAAGTGAATGGGGCTCAGGGAAAAACCCAACGTATTTTACTGATGGTTGCTAGGTGCGTGAAAAACACATCAAAACTGATTGCACTCGCGTGGAAAAAACTGAAACATTGAACGCAACTGCAGAAAAAAACTGACTGAATTTGCTTGTGAAATGGTGCGAGTTTCACTGAACGCACCGTGAACGCATCCTGACACAATCCGTATCGATCGTGTGAAAGAGGCCTTAATTTCCGACCACAGTTTCTGCTTTGGTCATATACAACCAGCACAAAACAAAACACTAATAGAATCTACTTAACTGCAAAGTATAAAAGTAATCATTCACTTTCCACAGATTACACTGTCAAAGATGTTGCTGATATTTGAAATCTACTTCTACGGTTATGTTCAAATTTGGATTCACTAATGAACAAATAATTGGAGTACCTGTGTTGGGGTAACTGAACTCTGGGAGGTTTTGAGAGAAGATGAAGGATCGCCACCACCAGGATAAGGCATGATACTTCTTCCTTGAATTCCTGTAACATATAACCAATAGAATGCATGTCTTTTCAGTCACAGCCTAGTCTTTACACGGGTCAAATGAGCAGGCTGCTACCAGGAATGAATCATTTGCTACAGATAAGTGCCTAATCATCAGTGGAGGTGAGAGCTGCATTTACATGCAGCAATCATCCTCTCTGTATGGGAACAGGCGATCACTACTGCATCACTTGTCCCCATGCAGACTCACTATTTCTTGCTGTTTACAGAGGACAATCTGTTGCTCAGAAACAATGATTTTGGGTGCCGCATCAATGATGTCTTCATCTAATGATTGGTGGCAGGTGATTGGTGCCACTTTTATACAGGGCAATTATCAGGAATTAACTTTGTATGAATGTTCATTCTTATTAATCGGCCCATGTAAAGGGACCTTTAAACAGTTATCTATTAACGGTTTCTTTTGCCAAAGCATGTTTGCAATACAATTTTCAATCCCTAGTGTGCTTGTGATAGGAAACACAGATTGTGAGTCCCATGAAGGACAAGGACTGGTGTGAATAGTAACAATCTCTGTACAGCTGCAGAATATGTTGGCGCTATTTAAGCAATGGGAAATCAACTTTTCAGGCTAACTTTTTAATTCACTTGCTCACATGATCTGTTGTGTTTCTGTCCAGCAGGACGGGGCTGCAGGTTGTGCCCCTCTGATCTAGACAGTGAATTTTAAAGAAAATTCCCAAACAGACTTTTTAAGGACCAGTTCAGTTCTGAAGTAACTTTGAGGGGCTTGCATAATAAAAACCACCCATAAATGACAATTTTACAAACCAAACTTCTTTAAATTACTCAAAAGTGATATAAGAAACTTTGTTAGCCCTTTAGATGTTCCACAGGAAATAAAACAAAATTTAAATTTTTTTATTTTTTTTGCACATTTTCCATTTTAATCCATTTTTTCTGTAACACAACAAAGGTTAACAGCAAAACAAACCTCAATATTACCCTGATTCTGAAGTTTACAGAAATAGCCCATATGTGCTCATAAACTGCTGCATGCAGGGCTAAGAAGGGAAGGAGCACCATATGATTTTAGGAGGGCAGATTTTGCTAAAATGGTTTTTGGGTGCCATGTTGCATCTGAAGAGACACTAAGGTACCCCTACAGTAGAAACAAGGGGTTAGTGAGCGCTTTGACCTCATAGGCATTTCATAGACTTTAGAAACACTTGGCTATGAAAGTGAAAAATGTAATTTCTTCCAATAACATTTTAGACCCAAATTTTTCATTTTCATGAGGGGTCAAGTAAGAATAGGCACACCACGATTTGTTAACCCTTTTTGCCTGCATACGGCAACACTCCACAAATGGTCGTAAAATGCTATATGGGCACAAGACAGGGCTCAGAAGGGAAGAAGCGCCATTTGTCTTTTGAGAGCAGATTTCACTGGAATGATGCTTGGATGTCCTGTCACATTTGCAGTCCCTGAGATTCTAGTACAGTGTAAACCCCACAAAAACTAAGCCCTTCAAGAAATTAATCTAAAAGTATAGTGATTGGCTTGAGCCCACATAATTTGTTTTAAGATTGGGACATGAAATGAAAAATTACATTGTATTTCAATTATATGTAGAATTAGCCTCAAATGTTTAATTTTCACCCTATGTGGTCAGAAACTGCTATTTTGGCATACTACAGGAGCATTATGTGCTTTGAGGCCTAGTTTGGTGATTTATACAGCACTGACCAACAACTTCAGAGGCTCTGAAGTCATATAAAAAAAGAACTCCCAAGAAGTGACCCCATTTTAGAAACCACAGCCCTCACAGAATTTACCAAGGGTGTAGTGAGCATTTTGACCCCACAAGTGCTTTGCAAAAAGTAATGCACAGCAGATGGTGAAGATTACAATTTTTCCACCGTTACCCCATTTCAGTGCCCAATATGTTGTTCCCATGTGTCAGTGTGAAAAGTAAGCAATCCTATTATGCTGTGTTTCATGGTTTTAGAAACACCCTACATGTGACTTTATTTTTTTGCCTGAATGTATGAACGGGAAGTACTAAAAGAGCACCATGTGCATTGTGAAGCCCACTGTGGTGATTTACTGTAGAGGAACTGGGGTAAAATAATAAGTTAAACCCCAAGAAATGACCCCATTTTGGAAAAACCACCCCTCAAGATAATGAGTGGTGGCGTGAGCATTTTGACGCCACAGCTTTTTGCAGAAGTTAATGCACAACGGACCGTGCAAAATGAAAATTGCAAGGTTTCCACATTTTTCCATATAGCATATCAGTGGCCAATATGTTGTGCCCAGCTCATGCAATCTGAGACTTACACCACCACCTACTTAAATTTATAGGCTTCTTCTACTGGTGCCATCTGAGACTCCCTCCACACCCCTTTTTGTTAGACAGATTCTACTGGGTACAGAAATGCCATAAATGTGGACGTAAACTGCAGTTTGGGCATGCTGCAATGTTCAGAAGGGAAAGATCACCGTTTGGATTTTGCAGCGTAGATTTTGATGGTAGGCTTATGGGCACCATGTTGCTTTTAAACAGCCTATGGGGTACCAGTGCAGCCATTTTCTGAGAACCATGCTTATTTTTCTCTCGATAGAGCAGCATAAGAGCTTATTTTTCGAGGGAATTAGTTGCCATTATTATTGGTTCTATTTTGGGGTACATACACCTTTTTTTCACTTTTTATTTCACTTTTTTGGAAACAGGATAAGGAAAAGGCAGAAATTCTAGGATTGCTGTTTTGCTTTATGCACTTATATAGCGCTGATATATTCTGCAGTGCTTTACAGACATTAGCATCACGCTGTCCCTGCTTTTACACATGTTTTTACAGATGTTTTCATTGGTACCATTTTGGGGTACATACGACTTTTTGATCAATTGATATTATGATTTTTCAGAGGTGAGGTGACCAAAAATAGCTGGTCTGGCTTTTTATTATTATTATTATTTTTTTTAACTGCGTTCATTTGACTGGGCAGATTATGGGATCATTTTATAGTTTTATATATATATTTTTTCAATACTAAATGTCTTGATGGGGGGGAAAGAGACATTCTTTTTTTCTACTTGAAACTTTTTATTTTTACAAAACATATTTTGTTTTTACTTTTTATTTTTGTCTCACTATGGAACTTCAACCTCTGGTGTCCTGATCACTTCTACAATGCATTATAATAAATGATGTATTGTAATGCATTATAACTGTCTTTTGACACTGACAGCTCACCTATGAGACCCTGCCTGAGGTTGGCATGCCTCCCTCTGTAAACAGCTTAGAGGTGGCGGTTATCATTGACCGCCACATCTAATGGGTTAAATTACTGGCATTGGAGTTTTCACCAATGCCGGCAGTTACAGCAGGGGCCTAGCTGTCAGTAACAGCCAGGCCCCTGCCCTGATTGGGCAAACACAGCTCCTGTTCCCGCCAAATCAGTGCACAGAGCATGTACGGCGTGGGTTGGGAACTCCCTGCGCCGTACTTGTACGTCGAGGGTCGGGAATTAATAGGTGTGATCTTTTTCTCTTTTCACCAAAATAAATATATAATATGTATCATATGAAGTAATTTCCCACACCTGTTTGAGGAGCCAAAGAGGGTATGTTGGCAGGGTGCTGGTTTCCCAAAGCATTTATTGCATTTTGAATTGTGGTCCCTTGAGCCACTGTCTGCATTACTACCGGCCCAGAAGGTCGAAGATACTGCTGTCCCGGAGCCGAAACAATCTGCAGAACGCTCCCTGTGAATGAATAAACATAAGAAACGTTTCAATAATCTCATACTGTACTTTCAGTGATTTTACCTCAAGTTTCCATTCTAGGAGACTGATAGATCTCAGGAGAGTTCACAAGAGACTCGTGATAACCCATTTCCTTACTCGGAATGCATCTGTGATCTAATTCACATGATGGACCTTCCTCTCCACTAATCTTAGTTGTGTAGTACAGACTTTCATTATTTTAAAACGGCAAATCTAACCTGATATTCCAGGTCTCTACATTACAGAGTTACCTTGCAGTTGCAGTGGTTGTCCAGCAGTCAGCTGGCGCAGTTGGCTCTGGGACAGCGTGAATGTGTTTCCTTGGAACTGCAGGGTAACTGGGGTTTTGGGCTGTGATATTCTTCCTTGAGCTGCACCAGAAGAAGCCAGCTGAGCGATTTTCACCACTTCACCACCTACAGAAACATAAAGGTAAATTAACAAAAAACAAACGGAAGCCAGTAATGTAGAATATAAGTGTACTTTACCCGCTCAAGGCAAGTTCTAATTGTATTAGCTTTCTATAAGGCACTCCGAGAAAAGTATTTATCACCTACCCACGGAGCGTGAGTCCCCCAGAAGTGAAGGGAGCAGTGGACTGACATACACATTACTGCTCTATTTAGCGAGGGGATTAAGGGACCCATTTGTTCTCAGGATCGCAAAGGAGGGTCCCAACAATCAGACCACCTGAACATGGTCTGTCAAGATTTGAAATTCACTATGACTTGCGATAAGAAGAGAGTGAGCTTTCTTGATATGGTAGTGGCAAACGGATGATCATGGCTATCTTTCCACCGACTTATATAGGAAGGAGACAGACAAAAACAGCATTTTGCATTTCTCTTGTGCCCACCCACCCTCACTTAAAAAGGCGATCCCACGAGCTCAATTCCAGAGGATTAAGCGCATAGTCTCCGATCCAGAGACACAGAAGCAGAGACTAGATGAGATGACTGATAGATTTGAGAAAAGAGGGTATCCTAGGTCCACATTAGATAGGGTGAGATTAGATCTTTCTTCCCAAAACCCTCCGAGGACTAAACAACAGAGAGTGGCGTTTATCTACCTGTATAATGCACATTTAGATCATGTGATCAGGAAGCATTGGCATATTCTAACCAAGGCCTATCCGAATGTAGATGAATTTAAATGTCCACCTCTGATTTGTAACAAAAAAAATCCAAATTTGAGAGACAAACTGGTACATGCGGATCTAGGCAGTGGGAAAGAGACCCCTAGACAAAGCGTATTGAGAACCGTGAAAAACGGAACGTTCCCGTGCCTTCACTCCCTGCAGTGTTCCTATATCATTAAAGGCCCTGAATTTCATCACCCACGCACAGGTCAAGCATTTAAAGTGAGAGGATATTTTACCTGTGAATCGAAAAATGTAGTTTACTTGATTAAGTGTCTGTGTGGTTTGGGCTATGTGGGAGAGACAATGCAGACGGTGAGGGACAGGATTTGTAAACATAAATCCACGATTAGGACTAAAAATCTCCTATTGCCACTACCCTATCATTTTGACAAGTGCAGGCACAGAATTTCGCAGTTGTGATTCCAGGTTCTGGAACAGGTGATGAGACCAAGGAGAGGAGGGGATATTAAAAAACTCCTCCTCCGGTCTAAACCGTGATTATGAGGTTGCTAGACTGTAATTTATAATGTTACTAATGATATACGTTTCTTCCTTTCCTTTTTTTTTTTCTTCCCTTTACTTTCTTTCTCTATTTAGACACAGCAGATTCGCTGACTTCTATTTTCTGATACTGGATATCTTCTGGTCCCTGGTACTCCTCCTGATGAATGGAAACTAGAGACTAGGTGATTGATTGGTGGATAGTGAATACCCGCCCAATAGTGGGAGGATGACGTCACCTGTGCTAGTGATTGACTTGCCTATATATATCTAGATGTAACACTTGTGAAATGTACCTGTTGAAAAAGGCAGTGTGCCGAAACGCGTTATTTCTACATCTTTGTGTATACAAAAAGAAATAAAAAGAAGAAGATTCAGCATATCCAAGCAGTTGCCGGGGTTTACTTTCGTCCATGTGGAGCTCCGCTCCTCCCCGCAGCAATGCTGACCTTTAGCAGCTAGCGCTGGCTGGTTTTGCCTTCACCTGAAATCTGACATTTATCACCTATGCTGTGGATAAGTGACAAATACTTTTCTCTTAATAAAGGGGTTAACTCTTGAAATCACAGCTAGTGGATTATACTTCATAGGCACCCTGTCTAATTTACACTATTAAAGGGGTTGTCCCACAAAGGACATTTATCATTTATCCACAGAATAGATACAATATAAATGTCTGATTGCTGGGCCCCCACTGATCACTACAATGGCCATGAGGAGAAGTATGAATGGAACCATGGTCACACATTTGCACTGCCGCTCTATCAGTGTCTCAATACTTCCCATCAGTCCCTTATACAATGAATGTAATATTAGGGCATATGCGTGACCACCACTACATTCCAACTCGTCCTCACTGTGGTCATGAACCAGGCTCAGAACATTCTTTCCGGGTATTGGAAGGACGGGGCCTCGAGTAATTACACATTTATCACTTATCATGTGAATAAATGATGTGTCCTTTGTGGAACAACCCCTTTAAAGCCTGTATACACTTTGGGAAAGATTTATCAAAACCGGTGTAAAGAAAAACTGGCTTAGTTGCCCAAAGCAACCAATCATATTCCACACTTCTTTTTCCAAAGGAGCTCAGAAAAATTAAAGGTGGAATCTGATTGGCTGATATGGTTTCCTTTCCTGATAAATGTTCCCCTAAAACTTTATCACACTGTAAGGGCCCTATTACTCTGCCCAATGTCCGGCCAGGACGAGTGTCGAAGGACATTAAACACGTCCATCGATGCTCATTTCCACTGGCCTATTACAGAAGCCGATGCAAAGTGGATGTGAGAAGAACAATTTTCATTCCTGCCTCATTCAGTTCTATTGATTATCGTCAGCACATCCTTGATTACACGGGGAGATGTAGGCATCTTTCATCCTGATCAGCCGACAAATGAGCGTTTGCTTGTTTATTGGCTGATCAGATGCTCAATTACACGGGCCAATTGAGAACGAGCGTTCCTAAGAAAATCGATTGGACTGGTAAGGCCCTAAGACAATCGCACAAATAAGCACGTTGTAAGACCAATTTCATATGGTCAGTATTTTCCAAAACCAGGACTGGAACCTACAGTTTTGGATCCACTCCTGGTTTTGGCTTACAGATACGAATACTGACCAAAGTACAGCCACGTAAAAGTGGCCTTTATCAGATAAGTGACACCTGAACCCTTGAAACACACAGGAATTATTTACCTGCATTCTTCCATTTTATAATCCGTTGCTTTTCATACCTTGATTTGCGGAGGCTGTTGTAACTGGGGATCGTCCTCGTGCCTGGCCCTGCTGAGTTACTGTGGCAGTAGTTGTGGTAACTAGTCGAGATGCTGGCGTGTTGGATAAAACCACAGTTCGCCCTTCTGGTTTTTGGCCATAAAGAACTGGTTGAAACAACCTGTATGTTGAAGATGCAACATTTATTTTCCACAAAACCATATCAAGGGCAGACAATTATGTCAACCTCCCAGTACACCCCATTCTCATCCTCACCTCCTTGGCCTACTGTAAATCTTATTTTTCTCTAAGGCACTTAGGGTCAGATTTATCATTACACTTCCATCTTACTCCAATTTCACATAAGTCCAAAGTCACTTTTGGCTCAGTCAGATTTATTAATGGTCCTTTAATACTGTGATAAATGTGGTTTGATGGCAGCAGTTCATCCTTCAGTAAACGGCTTTACAAAAATCGCACATATTTACAAAAAAGTCGCATGTTCTATTAAAAAGTCGCATAAGATAAGCATTGTCCTCACTGGAGTGAAATTTGGACTTTTTTGCGACTTTTTTAAAAAGTCCCAATGATAAATCTGGAGTAAAACTCATTAACATGGCTAACATTTTTACAAAACTGGAGTGAGTGGTGTACACATGTAAAAAAGTCGCAAAATTATGCGCAAATGAGTGTGAAAAGTCGCAAATGCCCTATTTTGGGACTTTTTGATGCCAGAATTCTGGAGTGAAGGTATGATAAATCATGGCCTTAGTGTGTCTCTAATTTTTTAATACAATGATTACCATTCAAGTTACAGTCCAAGACAAGATACCTGTTCGCTTTAATCTTCACTGGGTTGGGTTGAGGCGTAGAGTCAGGAGAGTTGTAAATTTCCTCCATTAGTCTTCTAGTCACCTTTAGGTCAGGCAGCACCTGGGCCTCATAATGTGTCATTTTATTTTCAAGTCCCAGAAGATCAAACAGAGAGAGATCTGGCTTCTGTTTAATAAGAACAAGAAATCAGTCACCTTTAGGGTCCATTCACATGTCCGTGGTGTGTTGCGGATCCGCAACACATCTGGCCTGCACCCCCCATAGAACTGCCTATTCTTGTCCGCAGCTGCGGACATGTTCTATTCTTTGCGGAGCCGCGGACCGGAAGTTCGGGGCCGAAGCCCGGAAGTTCGGGTCCGCGCTCCGCAAATGCAGAAGCGGAGAGCATATAGTGTGCTCTCCGCATCACGTCCGGCCCCATAGAGAATGACCCCGTTCCGCGGAACGGATGCGGACCCATTTGCGGACGTCTGAATGGAGCCTTAGGGTGCATTCACACAACTGTATGTGTTCTGCGGTCCGCAAAACGCGGACCTGCAAAAAATAGGGATGATGACTGCTTTGCACCAGTTTTTTTTTTGCGGATCCACTGTAACAATGCATATCCTTGTCAAAACGGACAAAAATAGGACATGTCCTATCTTTTTTGCAGGGCTACGGAACAGACATTTGGATGCGGACAGCACATGGTGTGTTTTTGCGGACCCATTGAAATGAGTGCATCCGCATCCTATATGCAAAAAATGTGGACCGAAGATACGGTCATGTGAATGGAGCCTTACTGTAAGAGAGGAAACTGCAGATGGAGTACATGTCCACCTTGAACAGCTTTTTTCTTTTTCATTTAGATAGGTCTGAATTTCTTTTGTTAATACCGTACATGTTTCTTGTATTCAAACTAGTGCAAGGGAAATTGATCATGACAACCAATAAGATTTCCATGCTCATTTTCCAAAAGCCTTCTGGGAAATTACAGCAACAACCTGATTGGCTGCTCTACTATTCCCTTGGTTCTCACCTTCCAGGGATTATTTTCTAATGCTTGTAATACAAGTGATGACGTCTCATAATTCAGAGGTTCAAATGCATAAGAGAAATGTCCAGACCGCGGATCCACCAAATCTGGATGGTTACAGATCCTTTGTAACTGCATCAAGACATGAAGAACACTGACAAAATGTCCTTCCTTCAGGGAATCCTGAGTTCTGTCCAAAAGAAAAAGTTGTCACTGATCAGAACAGGTAATATAAGGAACACAGGTAGGAGACTACCTGTACTGTCTATACTGGCACCAGACCGTGCCAATGAGTCCTGATATTCATGAGCTTCTGGCTTTCTCCACCTCCTGCCGCTGACTGACAGTTTTTTTCCATGTGAATTAGCAGCATGGGCGAAAATCAGGAGCTCATGAATATTCAAGACTCATCGGCATGCCCTGGAGCTGTTCAATACAAGATTTTATCAAAGTCAATTAAAGAAAGTGACCCAGCATTTTGTAAGGGGATCTGTCATTAGTTTATGCTGCCCTTAGTTAGGACTTCATAAATCCGGAGACAGATTCCCGTTAACATGACAAAAAAAATCGCAGTACCTGGGCTGTATGCTTACTGAAGGGTAGCCGATTTAAAAGGTAACTTTTATTAAAAATACTACTTTTTCTTCTCAACTTTAAATTGTTGATGGAATTTTGTCTTCATTTATGATAACAAATCATGTCATATACAGTATAATTGTAAAATCAATAAAAAGATTATTACAGAAAAATACTGATATATAATAAGAAGGAGAGCGTTTCCCTGCCTGTGTAATATATAGTGAGGAGGTCCGCTGTTGGGGAGTATGTACCAGGCAGCCTGGCCGATGTGTTTGATAATAACCTACCCTAAATAGTGATGTGTGTAACTGTACTCGCCCTTGCTGCCCACCTTGCCTTACAACTAACTGATCCTATTGTAACTAAACCCTACACATTTCAGAAATGACTTAAAAATTAGTGGATCCCCAAATGCGCTCAGTGCCACCCTCAGCTGTTTTTCTCATGTTCTCACTTCCATTTATTTATCAGTTATCATCTCAATTATCTACAAGAAGGAACCTACAGAAAATGTTTATCCTCCATACAATGGGTGACCTGCCCCTAGGGTCTATTAATTACCGATCCGCCCACGTGCACTAACACTTTATATAATAGTGGTCTTTATATGCTATGCTGCGCGTGACACACACCGATTCCATTGGAGTACGTCAGGGGGCTCTTCTAAACAATGGGGAGAAGCCGGCGTTCTCGGCATGTGCGCATCTGCGGGCATAAGAGCAGTAAGTGCCGAGCTCCATGCCACCATCAGGGCATGTGTTGCTCAGTTTTGTCTGTTTAGCCATATACTTGTTCACATCACAGGCCCTGAAGATTAAGGCCCCTTTCACACGGGCGAGTTTTCCGCGCGGGTGCAATTCGTGAGGAGGACGCATTGCACCCGCACTGAATCCGGACCCATTCTTTTCTATGGGGCTGTGCACATGAGCGGTGATTTTCACGCATCACTTCTGCGTTGCGTGAAAATCGCAGCATGCTCTATATTGTGCGTTTTTCACGCAACGCAGGCCCCATAGAAGTGAATGGGGATGCGGGAAAATCGCAAGCATCCGCAAGCAAGTGCGGATGCGTTGCGATTTTCCCGCATGGTTGCTTAGCAACGGGACCCGATCTTTATTATTTTCCCTTATAACATGGTTATAAGGGAAAATAATAGCATTCTTAATAAAGAATGCTTAGTAAAATGAAGAGGAAGGGGTTAAAAATAATAAAAGTAAACTTACCTTAGCCACTTGATCGCGTAGTTGCGATCTCTCCTCTCTTTCCCAGCATCAGCTAAGAACTAAAGGACCTGTGATGACGTCACATCACATGGTCCAATCACATGGTCCATCACCATGGTAAGATGGACCATGTGATGTGACGTCATCACAGGTCGTTTAGTTGTTAGCTGATGCTGGAAAAGAGAGGAGAGATCGCAACTACGCGATCAAGTGGCTAAGGTAAGTTAACTTTTATTATTTTTAACCCCTTCCTCTTCATTTTACACAGCATTCTTTATTAGGAATGCTATTATTTCCCCTTATAACCATGTTATAAGGGAAAATAATAAATTCTCCAGAAGACCCGAAACCGGACTTCAGTGATGAAGTCCAGCTTCAGGTTGGGTACCAAACATGGCGATTTTTCTCACGCGCGTGCAAAACGCATTACAAACATTTGCACCCGCGCGGGAAAATCGCGCATATTTCCGCAACGCACCCGCCTCTTATCCGGGCGTCAAACATGACGCCCGTGTGAAAGAGGCCTAATTCTACTGCCTAGTTACAATAGGAATAACTAGTTATATGGAAGGGTGGGAGCAAGTGCAAGTACAGTTACAAACACCAACTATTTGAGGTGGGTTATCATGAAACATATTGACCCGATTGCCTTATACATACTCCCCAACAGCGTCAGAATACCATGTACAGAGGACCTCCTCACAAAATGTTTTATAACTTAACAAAGTTATGTTTTTAATCGGCTGCCCTTCAGTACGCATACTAATACTTTTAGGCTATCCTATACCTCTACTAAGATTCACAAAGTAAAATGGTACCCTGGCTGTAGAATGACATCCTCATATAATGCTTTCTGGCGGTTGGAAAGACGACACTTGAGAACATGCTCATATTTTTTCGTTAGTTGCTTCTCAACATCTTTTTTGGATCTTCGTAATATAAAAGGTCGCACAGTCTATAAAACAAAATATATAAGGCATCATAAAACATGCACAGAACTGTTATTAAACTTCCCGCACATCCCCGCCTTCTTCATACATGACCGTGTATGCTATCTGCCAGGGAGTGTATAAGAAAGATTCCCATTCATTTCTATGGGGCCGACGGAAATAGTTGGACGAAAATAGCCGGCTCCATAGAAAATGAATGGAGGGTGGCTGCGCATGCGCAGTGCGCCCTCCTTCACTTGTGGGGATCCGTTCTTGATATAGGTGCGGGTCCCAGCTCCCCTTAAACACAATAATATGGGGTGCCTGGTTGTAGCTGTAGACAGCCAGAAGGTTTTCATTTAACCCTATAACCCTGAAGGGACACATGGGATTTGGAGCTCTGCATCAAAAACCTTTGAAAACATATATAAAATGAATCAGCCTGCTTCAAATTAAAAAACAAACCATAGGTACACTTTAATGTAATGAAATGCTAAGGCCTCATGCACATATACGTGTCTGTACTTGTGCAGAAAAACGTATCCGTAAAATACAGGAGCTTCCTTGTGCATTCCATATTTCCCTCGCTTCCATCAATAGAAATTGCTACTCTCATCTGCAACTACGGACAAGTAGAAAACCTACGTCGGGCCTGCCAAAACTATAGATGTGTGCATGGCCCCATAGAAATAAATGGGTAGGCGTGCGATCTGTGAAAAATGGGTGAATGAGTGAGCATCAGCTGGAAGAGACATTTTATTATGAAACAACCGACCTTATGCAACATGATGAAAAGCTTGTGGCAATTCTCCTGGCTTTCTTCTCCACTAGTTTTTAGTGGGAAATCCAGATAAGACTTGGATATTCCAGGGATTAAAAAATGGACCATAGTCCAGTGATCTATCCATGTATTTTGCAGAGGGGTGTCCCTTAAAAGCAGTCGGTTCTGGCTATGGAAAAACACAATACATATTTTCAGTTGAATGAAAAATCAATCACTCATTAAGGATTCTCATCTGTATCATAATTACTTTTACTCTATGGCCTCTTGCACACAAATGTATTTTTTTCCGTTTCCGTTCTGTTTTTGCGGTTTCCGCTTGCGGTCCATATGCGGAACCATTCATTTCAATGGTTCAGCAAAAAAAAAAAAGAATGTACTTCATATGCATTCCGTTTCCGTATATCTATTCCGCTAAAAGATAGAACCTGTCCTATTATTGTCCGCAAATAACGTTCAGTCGCTCCATTCAAGTCAATGGGTCCGTGCCCACTTTGCCCATGTGTTTACTGTTTACAAACCTTACTGTACATTACAGTAATGATTACAAATTTTCTGTTTCCGTTTGCAAGAAAACGGATCGCATACGGAAACCATACGGAGATTTTTTGCATAAATACGGAACGGAAACACAACGGAAACAAAAAACGGAGCCACGGATCCGTGAAAAACGGACCACATAATACATACGGTCGTGTGAAAGAGGCCAAAGGGTATGTTCACACAGAGGTTTTTTTTCTGTGGGGATTTGGGAATGGACTCCACATGTGAAATCCATTTTTTACTGGGTAAATCATGCTCTAGTTCATAAGGCAGTTTTTCGCCAAGTGAATTTAAATTCTGCATCACAGAAAACTGCGACTTGCACTCTTTTGGTCTGATATTCCAAAGGAAAAGCGTGGCCGGATAGCAGCATGTGAATTACCTCCAAGTGAATAAGCCTAAATTTGCATGTAAATTCATGGCATGTACAACTACAAACCCGTGGCAGATACCCAAGGGTCAGTCTCAGATTTATGACACTTATTTCGATACAGATTTTTTCAACAGAAAATCTGTCATTTGAACAGACCCTAAGGGCTCACGAACAATCAATCAATCAATTAAATGGGGGTGGGGGTTTGCGTGGCCTGAACGGGCATTTAAGCAGACGCAAAGAAAAGGAGGGGAAGTAATGCAGCCTCGCTACGCCGGCCAAACAACATGGCGCCAAGCAAGCTGCAAAGATGTCAGAAATGGCTGCACGGCTAGAAAAGTTTGCCTGCTACTCAACACTCTCAGCAAGCACCCCAGATCTGGAGGTAGACAAGGCATCCGAACTTACAGACGCCACTGGGAATGTCGGCTCCTGCCCTATACCACTCACAGAAACGGAGGTCAGTACAGTACTGGACATGGGGGGCTGTTCCTGAGATAGAACCCACCATCAAGGATGTTTTTGCAGTGGTGGCGCAATGCAATAGGTCGCCTACCTCGTTGAATACACATATGGGGGGGAGGGGTCTCAAGGAGGACATTTTACCTATCGGACAAGACACGAGGCAAGTGATGGAGCAGATTGGTGAGATGGAGGGCCGACTAGGTACAGTGGAGGATCAGGTGCCGCCAGTAAAAAGATACCTTTAGCGTGTAATACACAATGTCTCACTGCTTATATCTAAATCTGATGATCTTGAGAATAGACTGAGACGTAATAATGTCTGAATAATTGGTGAGCCTGAACACGCTGAGGGAGCTGATGCTGTTACATTTATGGAGAAATGGCTTGCTGATAAAATTGGAAGAGAGAGACTGTCTCCCCTATTCGCTATTGAGTGTGCTCACCGTGTACCATTTCGCCCTCCACCACCAGGGGCGCCACCGAGACCTCATTTGATAAAATTTCTGCATTTTAGAGATCGGGATGCGATTTTGAGAGTGCAGATCTTACTATCAATGGCAATCGTGTATCCTTGTTTCCTGATTTTTCTGCGGAGGTATAAAAACGAAGAGCACACTTCCTAGATGTCAAAAAACCGCTACCCTATTCAATGATCTACCCCGCCAGACCGCGTGTGGTGGCAGGAGATACGACGCATATGTTTAATAATCCAGCAGCAGCGTGTCAGTGGCTAGACGCTCATGAGAAGGATCTGCGTGGCAACACTTGAGGACACTGTGGACTCTATGTGGTATTTGTGTCCAATGCTTTGTGGGTTAGCTGGTTACATACCAGTTCCTAATAAGACTCTCTGTTGGATAAATGTTGCACTGGGCCGGGGGGGTTTCTTTATTACCTTCCTTTCAGCCTTTAGTTTCAGCTGGTTTTTGTTGTTCGGTACTGCGGCAGGTTACAATATTGAGATGAGTCAGGTCCCAACCCTGCAGCAGCAGTATTGAGGCAGATTCTATGCTAGTTCTGTTAGTCTGGATCTACATTCGGGGATCAGGAATTTCTTTTACCCCAGCTTCTCCACTGCAGAGAGAAATGTATGTTGGGTGGGATGGGTGGGTTTGGGGGGTAGACATTATGTATGTTCTTTTCTGGAGTTGGTTTGATGATGGGTTCCCTTAAGATTATTGCTTGGAATGTGCGGGGATTAGGCCAGACCTCTAAACGACATGCTGTCTTTCACGCTTTGCAAACACACCAACCAGCAATCCTCTGTCTTTCTGAAACACTTCTTACTCCCGATAAAACCCATCGGATTCATAAGGCATGGATGGCGCTCCCTATTCCTCACATATGCGAGGAGTTAGTATCCTGGTACATAGAACTCTTCCCTTTACTGCTAGAGATGCCTGTATTGAGGGACGGTTTGTATTGTGTTGACTGCTCCATATTCCACTTTAGGCTGATTGCTGGCGGTGTACATTTCACTGCCGTATTCTAGTGAGATTCTGAAAGGAATTCTAGTATTCGCAGCTAAATTCCCTAATGTACCCATTTTGTTGATGGGAGACTTTAATATGTATTTGTATAGGTTCTTTGATAAGTTTGATCCAGCTGCCCGAGGCCCGGGTAGCTCCCCCACCTCACTGGCTAGGTTGCTATCGGAGATTGATTTATGTGACCTATGGAGGGTTATGCACCAGGGGGAACGGCAGTACTCGTGCTACTCCTCCTCACATAACTCACTGTCTAGAATAGACCTGGTGATTGGATCGCCATCTTTAATGACTATAACTCAGGAGGTCACTTACTTTCCCTGCAGCATCTCTGATCACTCCCCGGTTCTGTTACCGCTGTGTCTAGGGACTTTAGAACACAATCCAAGGACCCTATTGCGTCTGAACCCGTTCTGGCTTCATCTAGTGGACACGAGTATTGCAATTTCTAGTGCCATTATAGACGTTTTTAGTCACAATATAGGGTCTGCATCTGAACCCACGGTATGGGACGCTATGAAGGCATATGTCAGAGGATTATATATCAAAACTATTAGTGTGCACGAGCAGGGCTCTAACAGCTGAACTCTCTAACAGGAGTTTGTCCACGGAGTGTAAATATATTGAAAGTCCGTCACCGGAGAATGCAGCTAGTTGGAAGGAAACCCAGGGTTTGTTGAAGGAACATTTGCAAGTTAGAGCTGGAAAGAAGCAATTTTTAAGACCCAGAAGTTTTTTTACTGAGGGGGAGAGCACTGGTCACTTACTGGCTACTGTCATCAAAGCACAATCTGGCCCCTCCTGTGTGACCTCTATTAGAAATATACAGGAGGACCTGGTTACTGGGGATAATGATATTTTGGGGGGGTGCCATGCTGATTTCAAGGATGTATATAAGTCTATGCTGATGGTCGACAGACAGAGATGATTATTTATCAGCCATATACATGCCTACTCTCTCTGTGGAACATAGACAGCTGCTTGATGAGGAAATCTCGCTGGAGGAACTTAAGATGGCGTTAGGGTCTTTCCCTAATGAGAAGGCGCCCGGTGGGGATGGCTTGCCAGGAGAAACACCAAGATATCTTACTCCCACATCTCCTTAATATCTTCAATGACTCTCTTCGGACTGGCATTCCTTCCAGCTCGATGAGAGAGGCGATTGTGGTAGTGATCCCAAAACCAGGTAGGGATCCTACACAGGTGGAGTCTTACCGGCCTATTTCATTGTTGACAGTGGACATTAATTAGCCAAGGTCCTTGCTAATAGGTTATTGAGCTTCAATAATACTGTTAATTATAAAGATCAATCTGGCTTTATGCCAGGGAAATCCACATCCTTAAATCTCAGACGCCTGTTCCTTAACCCTCAGTTGGGGGGAGGCGGGGGAATGGATGTAGTACCGTGCTCTCACTTGACGCGGCAAAGGATTTTCATAGTGTCAACTGGGAGTACCTTTGGGCAGTCATGACAAAAATAGGGTTTGGCCCGGTTTTCCTAAAGTGGGTGAAACTGCTTTATAATGAGCCCAGGGCTAGAGTCCGGGTCAATGGGGGCATGTCCCCGGCGTTGGCCTTAGAGCGAGGGACAAGGCAAGGTTCTCCTTTGCCCCTCTTCTCTTTCCCATTGCCATAGAGTCTCTAGCGTGCCTGCTCAGAACTACACCACTAGAAGGGGAGGTATAGAGGAGCGAGTCTCGTTATACGCAGACGATATGCTGCTGTATGTAGGAGATCTGGCCTCATCAATAGACCCTATCATATCTCTGATTTCTGAATTTGGCAAGTAGTCTGGGTTGCTTATTAACTGGAGCAAGTCGGCGATACTGCCGTTGTCCCCGCCTTCAAAGAGTCTTTCTTTGTCATACTAATCTCAACGTTGTATCATCCTATAAATATTTGGGAGTTGAGGTGTCCATTAATCCACATAGATACATACAAAACAATATAGTGCCACTACTGGCTAAGTTTAAGCTTAAAGCTACTTCCTGGCATAAGTTGCCACTGTCTCTAGTAGGCAGGGGAAATCTGATTAAGATTGTGCTAATGCCGCAGTTCATAACTCACCTGTATGCATTATTTTTACAAAACCCAACACATTTTTTATTTTTTGTTGTGGAAGACTAAAAGAAGTAGAATTAGATATGAAACCCTGCAAAGAAACAAAGAATTGGGTGGTCTAGCAATGCCCAACCATTTATTATATTTTCTCTCGGCCCAACTGAGGCCTTTTAAAGGTTCGAACATGGCTGGAGGAGCGGAAAGAAATGGCAGAATAGTTGAATGGGCATCAGGACGCTCTCCACCCCTCGCGGCCTTGGAAGGGGAAGTGGATCCAAGATTAAGATCTGCCCCAACTTTGGTGCTAATAAGGAGAGTGTGGACTAAGGCTAAAGTGCTTCTTGGGGTCTCAGGACTTCTAAATATGTCTCACATATGGAACAAGCCTGTCTTATCAGAACTTTCCCAACTGAGGGGATTCTCCTTATAGAAAAGGACAATTGTACTCCCAGGGCCTCTTGAAGCAATTTCAGCAATTGTGCTCTGAGTTCGATCTACCCTCCAGTCATTTCTATAAGTACTTACAGATAAGACACGCAGTAGATGCCCAATCCAAAACACTATCGCTGCAATATACATCCAATCAGGCGCTTGACACTGTGGTGGCGGTAGGATCTGTAAGCGGAGCTATCTCGAGAATTTATCAATCAATGCATGCACAGTTTTAGAAGGTCTTTCCTCTTAGGCCCCTTTCACACGGGCGAGTTTTCCGCGCGGGTGCAATGCGTGAGGAGGACGCATTGCACCCGCACTGAATCCGGACCCATTCATTTCTATGGGGCTGTGCACATGAGTGGTGATTTTCACGCATCACTTCTGCGTTGCGTGAAAATCGCAGCATGCTCCAGTTTTTGCGTTTTTAACGGAACGCAGGCCCCATAGAAGTGAATGGGGATGCGGGAAAATCGCATTCATCCGCAATCATGTGCGGATGCGTTGCGATTTTCCCGCATGGTTGCTATGCAACCATCGGGATGTGTAACCGGTTTGGTATTATTTCACATTATAACATAGTTATAATGTGAAATAATACCCTTGGCCATCTTCCTAATGTTGAACCCGGTGCTGAATGGGTTAAAAATAATAAACTAATCATAACTTACCTGGTCCATTTGATCGCGAAGCCCGGGATCCTCTCTGTTAGCTTGCTTGTAGGAAAAGGACCAGTGATGATGTCACATGGTCACATGGCCCAATCACATGCTCCATCACTATGGTGATGGAGCATGTGATTGGGCCATGTGATGCTGTGACATCATCACAGGTCCTTTACCTAGTAGCAAGCTAATGGAGAGGATGCCGGGCTTCGCTATCAAATGGACCATGTAAGTTATGATTAGTTTATTATTTTTAACCCATTCAGCACCGGGTTCAACATTAGGAAGATGGCCAAGGGTATTATTTCACATTATAATTATGTTATAATGTGTAATAATACCAGCGGGACAATTTCTGACCCAAACATGCACTTCTGTGAAGAAGTGCAGGTTCGGGTCTGGGTACCAAAAGTGCCGATTTTTCTCCCGCGCATGCAAAACGCATGACAGCGCTTTGCACTCGCAGGGAAAAATCGCGGCGATTCCCGCAACGCACCCGCACTGTTTAACGGAGTGCACCCGCAACGCCCGTGTGAAAGAGGCCTTAGGGAAATGGATGTTGGGAGTATTACTGATACTCAATGGGAGGAGACGTTGGCATTGATCCCAAGCCTATCCCTGAGTGAAGCTGCTTGATTGTCCAAGCTGTTTTTGATCCATAGGGTATATAAAATCCAGCTATTCCTATTTAAGATTGGATGGAGAGGAGACTCCTGTTGTCCAACATGCAGCCAGTGAAAGGCTGATCCGTTACATATGCTATGGAGCTGCTGTGCATTAAGAGTATATTGGAGTGAGGTAATACAGCTAATCAATAAAGGGTATAGTGCAGATTTCCCGCTTGATCCTAAAATGTGCCTACTTGGCATTTTTGAATCTGATCAACTACAAACGCCTATTATTATAGGAATAAATAGGATGTTGTACCAGGCACGTAAAATACTGGCAGCCAAGTGGATACAACCACTGCCTCTCAAGCGAAACCAGCTCTCCAAATTTGAGGCTATTTGGGGTCCCTAGATTGATAGATTTTGAATCTGTAGTCTGTGGTTGGCACTTACTAGGGGTCTCATGCATCCATAATTGAGGGGGAGTATGATACTAGGGAACCTGGAGTTATGATATTGTGGTGAATACCTAAATCTAACTAAGGATATGTGCTGATGATTGGGCCTTGCTGCTACCCCGGGGGAGCCCCTTCGCTCTCCTTCTCTTCAGGGAGCAAAACCCCAGAACTTTTTTTTCTACTCTTTTTCCTGGATATGTGGCAGCCAATTGTTACTGCGATTGTTTCGTGAGGGAAGGGGGGAGGGGGGGCGGTTAGTTGTTAGTACTATTTATTGGTCGATCACAATTGCCGTGTCAATACTATATCCTAATATGTCTGAACTGTTTTAGAAGCTGTAAACATGATGTGCATTTTGTTTGTTATCTGATGAAAAAAAAAATAAAATAATCAATTGGATGGGGTCTGCGATCTGCGTCCAACGGTCCACACCGCAAAAAAGTAGTGGATGCACTACTTTTTGAGGTGCGGAGGCATGGACAGAAACCCCACAGTAGCACTCCGTAGTGCTTCCATTCTGCACCGCAGCTTCCGGACTGCAGACTCATTCAAGTGAATGGGTCCACATATGTGATGCGATGCACAAACGGCCGGTGCCCATTTTTTGCAGACCCGCTCTTTGTGGGCCCCAATACATGCACAGCCGGGCAACGGCCGTGTGCATGAGCCCTATGGCTGACCACACACTTTAGATAGTTGTCTCTCCAGACCACTCCACACACAAGCATGCAGCTGCCACTTGGGGCTTATCTCCCTGAGAAAAAGACAACTGCCTGATCCTTTTCTCTGTGACATCTGCCGCTGAGGAGATGTGCATTGCAGCCAGCGATTAGTTGAGCGGGTAGTCCAAGCCGTTTCTCACGTGTCAAGCAAGAGAACAAGAAGTGGACCAGGGACCTGAGCAGAGACCGGAGAACAGTGGTGGAAGATAGGTAACAGTGGTGGTACTGTTCATTATTTTAGCCCTCTCCAACCCCATTTTTATTTTAAATGGTGCCACCAAAATACCATTTTAACTTCCTGCCCTAAGTGTGTAATTTCCGACCTCCAGAAATAGAAAAAGGATTTTGAGAAGCTTCAAGTTTGGAATTTGCAATCCATGGATCACATACATACGCCTCTCAATGTACACAGCACTTCTGGTCTACAGCTTCCCACACAAATAAAACCTGTTGTGTGGAGGTACGCATGCTTTTGGGAATATAATTAGAGTTGAGCGAACTTCTATTTTTAGTTCGGCGTCCAAAGTTCGGGTTATCGTAGCATCCCGTTATGGATTCCGCTACCGCAGACCCTAACGGCATTTGGAATCCATAAGGGGCTGCTTCATTGAACCTGAACCTTGGACAACCCTAAGGACCTGGGCGTGACTCAGCACTGGATTGGATAAGAGGTGATCCAGTACTGAGCCACGCCCCCTGCACTGATCACATGACAGTGACGTCACCCCAGGTCCTTAGGGTTGTCCAAGGTTCGGGTTCATTGAAGCAGCCCCTTATGGATTCCAAATGCCGTTATGGTCCGTGGTAGCAGAATCCATAACGGGATGCTACAATAACCCGAACCCGAACTTTGGACGCCAAACTAAAAATAGAAGTTCGCTCATCTCTAAATATAATGAAGGTACATGATACTTGACCAGAACCTGTGATATCAATCCATATTTCATTACTGAATCATTTTCAATTCCATGTTCTATACCGTATTTGAATATCTGACATGATCTTTTACTCTATCATGACTGTCAGAAATACTGTAATACACTGTAATATAAATTTTTGGCCCAAGAAACTTGGCAGCTCAACCTTGGCAGATTGAAGATAGCATCCCAGTGTTTCTCATTCAGGTTGCGGATCTGATGGACTTCATCCAAGACAAGGTATTTCCATCTCATCTTCATGAAAGCCTGAAGTCCCTTGAACAGCTGCTTGTAAGAGGTGATGCAGACATGGAAGTTGTTGGGCTCATCCCATCTCTATAAAACACACATTTAGAGGTATGAATAAAGCTGGTTTTTAATAGTCAGAACACCTTTTAAGGCATAAGAGCATAACGTGTGACCATTCAGCAGTTCTGAGAGAAATCATACGACAAAACTGCTGAATTAGCACATGTACAACTAAATATCTCATCCCAGTGGTTTAGCATTTAGTGCACATATTGAAAAACGTTAAATTGCATGGGAAGCTTTATGATGAGGGAAATTTTATAATCTGCATTTTAGGAGTCTATATTGACACAATTTGTGCCAAATGTTGAACAATGTTTGATACATTTGGAGTATTATTTAAGCTTAACACTAATGTCTTGAGAAGTTACTCCATTTTCTACAATTGTAACAAAGGTTAAGCACAAGAATGTAGAACAGGGCTTCACCTATAGCAATCACCTTTCCCACACCATAATTGTGGCTAATGGTAATCATATACCGCCAGGACTTACATTAGGGCTGAACTGCAGGACAGCCAGATGGTTACAAAAACACATAAATGAAGCATACCTCAATACTTGCAGAAAAGAAGACACTTAAAGGAAATCACTGGTGGATGACAGCAAAAGAATGCTAAGATCACAGAAGGAAAACATGATCCAAGAGTGGAGTGGATAGAAAATGCATGGCATACAGTTAGACAGCAGATGAATGACAGTGGACAGAAATGCAGCGATACTGAACTGACAGCCACTTCCAAACACAGCAACACACTAAACTCTGAGGAGCTACAGATCCCATAAAATACAGAAAACACACCAGACTCCATGGAACTACAGATCCCAGAATATACAGAAAACAAACTACACTTCCTGGATCCCAAAATACACATTATTCTAGAACCAAAAAAACAGAACTGGGGAGAAAATGCACATGGCAAACACTATCCCCGACAACCAGAATGAAGCGAGGTCTGAATATAAATAAGCTCAACCATCAGAAACTCTACCCTAATCAACCAGTAAAAGCTAGGCGATAACTAAATCCAGATTCAGATGCAATGCAGTTGTATAGTAATTCCCCAAAGTAGTGACTTAATGAAGCAGTAGGAAGACCCCTACTACTCTAACTTTAGTAGAGTGGGACTGAGACAATTTTTGCAGAATTTTAAAAAGTTATATCAGCTTGACAGGCTAACCATGCCCGCTTTCCTATCCACCTTTCAAAACTGGAGTAAGTGGTGCAAATACAACCAAAAAGTCAATAAAACCTTATTCTGCAACTTTTTGAAACCAGAATTCTGAAGTGCAGGGCTTTATAAGTACAACGAGGTAAGAAATAATCACATCTTTAAAATTAAATGGTGACAACACTACAATTTACTAAAGATGACAAAACATCACCATATTTATTATAGATATTTCAGGCCAAAAAAAAAACTGACAAGATACAGTTTGACTTCCAGTTCCAACGCTGGTATGTGAAGACACGTGGCAGAGAGTTTCTTTCGACCAAGACCTTGCTAAGCCTGCTTTACCGCAGCATCCCCCACGACTTTGCCAGTGAATAACTGGTCAGACCTACTTTGGAGTGCTCCGCTCTGTTTATGGAGCGATATTTGCTGAGGAAAACCTTCTTCCACTAGGGGCCTGACTATTGGTAACTTCCTTCCTGCACATTAGATGGCACCATCACCACCTTGTTCACCCAGACCTTATAAGCATAAGGTCAAGGCGGAGGGACTGAGATCTTCACTATAGGATCTCTTTTGCCAAGCAACAGGAGGCATAGACTATAAAGTGCTAGCTAGAATAAAAGTCTCCAATATGTTGCCTATCCAAATTGCGCTGCAGGTCCTTCAGTGAAGTGGGTATAATTCACACAGTCAGTCTTTACGTCAATTCCTCAGGAGGTGTTCCTTTTAAGTTTAGGACCAGATGCACCTTCAGACATAGGAAAACATTGATTCCACACCACTCATTCGCTTCCTCAATGGACCATTCTGTGGATCATGAAAGAGGTCGCACGAATAGTCAAATACCATCGGCCAAGGTTAGATCATAAAAGGTTTATTATACTCATAAGCATAATAGTGTTAAAAGCACATCAAAAGACACTGAATGTCCCTCGTGTTCCAGCCCAACCCGGATTTCGCTTACGCTTCGTCAGGGGCGAACACTCCACCCATTCACAAGCTGCCTTTTAAATCCACATACGTCCCTCCTCCCCACAAATACAAAACCGCATTATACAAATCCTTCATAAAATATATAAAACAACACCTAGTAAATTCTTCCCAGCAATACAATACATTACTCATTATTTATAGTACAGACTACTCCCAATAGACTCATTCACGACTCATATTCAGATCTTTAATTAATTCAATACTCAAAGTGTTATTGAATTAATTAAAGATCTGAATATATGTCGTGAAAACACGTGGTTAGCCACGATAGATGTAACATCTTTATATACGATCATCCCAAAAGAGATAGGACTTAAAGCGATTAAAGAACATTTAGAAAATGACCCCCTGATGTCTGGCCAGCAAGCGAAGTTCATTTTAGATTGTGTTGATTTTTGTCTCAGCCACAACTATTTTTGGTTTAATATTACTTATTATTTGCAGCGAACTGGGATGGCGATGGGGGCGAAATTCGCCCCTAGTTACGCTAGCCTGTTTATGGCCCTTTGGGAGAAAGTAAATATATCAAGCTATTTTATGTAACAAAACACAAAGGGGTGAATTGATCATATGGAAAAGATATATAGACGATTGCCTACTCATTTGGCAGGGTGAACTGCAAGGTCTGGAGGCTTTGATTAATAAACTCAATGAGAATAACTGGAATCTGCAGTTTACTAGCACCATCAGTGCAACTTCTGTTCATTTTAGGATCTGACTATATATATTGAGGATAATAGTATTAGAACAAAACCCATTTTTTTAAAGAAACAGATGTGAATGCTTATACAGATACCACTAGTTGCCATAATCACCCTTGGTTGAAAAATATACCGAAGGGACAATTCAATAGGGTATATCGAAATTGTACGGATATAGAAATGTATAAAGAACACAGCTGTTTGATCCAAGATGGTTTTAGAGAAAAGGGCTATTCGAGAGAGGAGCTTGTCAAATGCAGTGAGGATATACTAGTGAATGGAAAGGAGGGTGGGTCAAAAGTAGTTGAGAAAAAAAAAAAAGATTTTCTTTTCACTTTTTTAATGCAGTATAATATGAATGCTAGATGTATAAAAAATGTGATTAAGAAGAACTGGATGGTGCTGAAAAATGACCCAGTCCTTGGTAATATGATCCCTGATCAACTGGATATAATATATAAAAGAGCCCCAAATATACGCAATCAGTGCATAGCTATATCCCAAGAGAGACCGGGAAGAATAGCAGTCGATTTACATGGTGCAGCTTTTGTTCTGTATGTAGAATTAGAAGTAAAGAGAGTAAAAAGATGAGTGTATAAACAGTCTATTCTATTGTGAGAAATTTGGAATAGAAGATTAAAGGGGAGATCACATGTGAGCACATGGGGGTCGTCTACGTATTGGAGTGCCCTTGTGGCCTCTAATATGTGGGACGGACAATGAGGAAATTAAAGACAAGGATACAAGAGCATATTCGTATTATTAAAAAAGGTTTAGAGACGCATAGCGTCCCCTTACATTTTAAAAAAGTGCACCAAAAAAATCCAAAGGGATTAAAATTTGTGGGGGTGGAACTGGTAAAACCATATTGGCGGGGTGGGGATCCGGTCGCAAAGATAAATCGCTGCAAAGTGGAATGGATTTATAAGCTTGCGACATTGCAACCGCAGGGGTTAAATATAGGTTTTGATTTATAACCTTGCTTAAGGTGACGTATATGCCCCAGTCTGTAACTTTAATAAGTACTTTGTAAATGGCGAAGTAGAATGTAATACCTAGTAATCAATAGCAAATAGACGCAGTTGGGGCATGAGAAGAAGCGGAGATTTCAGGAAAAAAAACGGAATAATAATAATCTATAGAAAACGTTACCTTGATGAGAGGGAGGGATCCAATAGCTAATGAATTAAGATACTGGAGGAGTAAATGCTGATTAGAGAATTTCTACCATGTGATCAGGACTGCGTATGAAAGGAGTAACTTCTGATTGGATTAAAGTAGTGACGTGATCGGGGGTCAGTGGCGGGAGAAGATTCATGAATGAGTCTATTGGGAGTGGTCTGTATGAATTGTGTGAATAGTGCTTAATAACATCAGCTGGTGCAGGGTATTTTAGATAGAGCGGATAGGTTTCTTGCTGGTAAAAATGAATATGTACTATAAATAATGAGTAATGTATTGCCAGGAAGAATTTACTAGGTGATGTTTTATATATTTTATGAAGGATTTGTATAATGTGGTTTTGTATTTGTGGGGAGGAGGGACGTATGTGGATTTAAAAGGCAGCTTGTCAGTGGGTGGAGTGTTTGCCCATGATGAAGTGTAAGCGAAATCCGGGTTGGGCTGGAACACGAGGGACATTCAGTGTCTTTTGATGTGCTTTTAACACTATTATGCTTGTGAGTATAATAAACCTTTTATGATCTAACCTTGGCCGATGGTATTTCACTATTCGTGCGACCTCTTTCATGATACACAGAATGGTCCATTGAGGAAGCGAATGAGTGGTGTGGAATCGATGTTTTCCTATGTCTGAAGGTTGTCCCAACCTTAAAAGGAACACCTGCTAAGGAGTTGTAAGCAGCGCGGTCCGGAAAACGTAAAAAAAAGTGCTAGCTATTGAAGTAGCCAAACAGTTAGCCCCAGACATTATAGCCACTCACTCCACACTCTCCGAAACTACAGAAAGAAGTGGCTTTGCAAAATCATAGGCTATCTGTGGTCGAGCAGCGAGTAGCTTGCGTGGATGAAGAAACTGCACTAGCCCCCCACCCACCAAATTGCAAGATCTAATGGCCACAGCAGTGGGTTCGCACTAGTGTTGCATCGGATATCGAAATTTCGATACCCACAATCAATTCTTTTGTGCAGCACAGCCTAGTATCTCCTCTTATAAGAGAACATGGCGTGTGCCACGTTCGGCGCGCGCTGTGTTCTCTCCGTCCAGACAGTGGATAAGGAGGGAGATAGGGAGTCCCTCTCTCCTTTGATGCGGTCGCCACTGAAACCAGTGAAAAGAGCAGGCTCTGAAGCTGCCTGCACCACTGCCATCAATGAATGTGCGGCTAATTAAAGCAGGAGGAGGGATGGGGTAGGAAATAAACTGCTGCGGAATGCACACGGCTTTTTTGGTGTGTGTTTTTTCCGCGTGTTATCGAATGGTATCGAGTATCGCAATACTCTTTCATGGTATTGAAATCGTACCAAATTTTGGTATGGTGACAACCCTAGTTCGCACTAGCTTTTGGCATTCCGTTATAGGTGCCGTTTATAACGGAATGCAAAACCTTTAAGAGGCATTCTGTTTTGATCCGACACGATAGAAGACTATGGGAATCATAAGGAATCTGTCTGGTTTCCGTTATCCAGGACCAAAAACAAAGTCCTGTCGACAGGGCTTTTTTTAGTCCTGCATAATGGAAATCAGACGGTTTTGTTACGTTTGGCCGTAGCCTTTTATTGTGACGTATCAAAATGGAATACCTCTTAAAGGCTTCCGTTCTGCATTCTGTCTGGGCATTCCACTATGT
Source organism: Bufotes viridis (assembly GCA_033119425.1). Taxonomy (NCBI): domain Eukaryota; kingdom Metazoa; phylum Chordata; class Amphibia; order Anura; family Bufonidae; genus Bufotes; species Bufotes viridis. The sequence continues at coordinate 164,215,517 of CM065589.1, read as the reverse complement.
ACGGAACCTATAACGGAATACCTAGATCTGGAGAATCGTTCCCTCAGGAGCAATCTGAAACTAGTTGGGTGTCCCAGAGAGTGACCCTCTGAGGGACTTGCACAACCTTTGTGACATAGAATTTCGGATGACGTCCGTGTGCATTCCATATTTTACGGAATGAAACAGCTGGCCCCTAATAGAACAGTCCTATCCTTGTCAGTTATGCGGACAATAATAGGACATGTCCTATAAATTTTTGCGGAATGGGAATACGGACATACGGAAACGGAATGTACATGAAGTAACTTCCGTCTTTTTTGTGGACCCATTGAAATGAATGGTTCCACATACGGTCTGCAAAAAAACACGGAAATACGTTTGTGTGCATAAGCCCTTAAAGAGTAAACTAAACTTTTATACAAGTGGCCTTTAAACTCTTAATGAGTTAATGAATTATGTTTTTTTTTTTACTTAAAAAAGTACCCAAACTTCATGATAGTACTGTCCTATGGCTTGTCAGTTATACGGTGTATGGATTTCTGCTGCTGTGGAGAACTCTAGAAAGATCGCTGTCCTGCCTGTGTACCACCCAAGCTAATTCTGGCACAGCACATGGGTACTCTGTGCCCTGTACTGATGCGCTCTTCCAGGTTTTAGCTGATCAGAGCGGGCTCCTCCCTCTGCCCGCAGCTCAAGGCTCTGTTTTTTTCTACTTGACTCTTCTATGTATTTGATTGTTTCGGATGGGTTTGCGTACCCTTGTGATGGATGTTACTAAAATTGAAAACCTAAAAAATATAAGACTCGGCTTATAGCAAATAATAAGTCTCTCATATTTTATATCCATTTCACTTACTCACTGCTTACCTGTCTCTTTTTTCTTAGCTCTCTTTGTTTGCCAAAGTATAAAAGCAGCTTTAAACCTGGGCACCATCTTTTAAATTCCAGCTCCCACTTCAGAATTTTACAGCTTCTCACGACAAACAGGTGCGGACCCCAGTTACCTGAAAATATTACATATGAAACATATCGATAGCACAGCAGTGGCGGTGGACAACACCAAATAAAACAATAAAGAGATTGTGCAGCAGGAGACCTAAAACAGCTCTGCACAGCAGTACGTCTAAGATATCCTACACCTTTACAAGGGTTGAACACCTGTGGATAGATGATACTTGTATGATCGTTGGGGGTCCGACTGCTGAACCTCCACTGATCACAAGATCAGAGTCCATAAGTCCCTGTGTCAATGGAGGGGCGGTGTGCCTTATTACCACTCTATTGACTGTATTTCTATGGAACTTCAGCGGTAGTTATGCGTTCGCACAAGCATTCGGAGACTCCTGTTTCTGTGCTCGATGGGGGTCCGACTGCTGAACCTCCACTGATCACAAGATCGGAGCCCCTAAGTCCCCGTGTCAATGGAGGGGCGGTGTGCATGCTTCATTACCACTCTATTGACTGTATTTCTATGGAACTTCAGGCACTGTACTCGACAGTCTCAGCGGTAGTTATGCGTTCACACAAGCATTCGGAGACTCCTGTTTCTGTGATCAATGGGGACTGCAGACAGGCCATAAATGTTGTTCCTGGGCCAACCCTTCATATAGATATCCATAATAACGGCTGTATTTCCTATTTCTCTTCCTTACCTTCATTACTGGCTATATGCGCCATGAGGGCAATAACTTGAACATTTTTGCCTAGTCCGGACTCATCAGCCAGAATGCCATTAAGATTCTTCTTGTACTGCTTCTCCATCCAGTCTAGGCCCACTTGTTGGTACTCTCGTAGAGAGCCATGAAACAGATGAGAAAGCTGTGGCTTCACCTGGAAAGTAAACATGGCTGAGTCCTTATATTGGTTCACATAATACTTTTCATCTGTGATACTAGTAACTGGATTGCCTACAATGCACAATAAATTCTAGATGATAGTCATTATTACTCGCTGGGTTCACAACTAATCAGGGCAATATAATTATATAGTGCATATTTTTTCACTATAAGGGCATTTTGGGATATGGATATTATTATTATTATTATTTTTTGTTCCACCAGAGCAGGGAGACTCTCCAGCTGTTGCAAAACTACAACACCCAGCATGCCCACACTGCCTAGAGCTATCAGCCTACGGCAGGGCATGGTGCGATTTGTAGTTTTCCAAAAGTTGGAGAGCCGCAGGTTGGCAATCCCTGCACTAGCGGACTTGCCTACTTGACAAAGTGGCCTCTGTTAGACCCAAAGCCACTATGTCAACTCAGTGGTACCTGCGATCACATGGCATGAGTGCTGATAGAGTGACAGATGAACCCCTATCCCTAAGTGGTTAGATGCTGCAGTAAACAGCAACAGGACTAAACAGCTGGGATAAGGGTTATCTCCGGTCCCATCATAGCGAGATGTTGGCTGTTCATTACAGCCTGCAACTGCTAGTAATGTGGTGGACACAGCCCCTGAAACCACAACCTGCATCCTGCAATACAGGGACAGCTGCACATTCAGGATGGAGCTATCTGAGATGATAAGAAATTCCTGAAAACGGTGGAAGTAACAGAAGTAAATTACCGCACGAGCACAAGCAACACAAGAGTGGGAGGGATTGGGGTAAATTGAGTTGAATGACTCATTCCATTATATCTTTGGTACATGTACATTTTAAGTTATGCTACTGCTGTAATATGTGATGTTTTGCAAATAAACCAAATCTATACAGAAATATAACATGTCGTTTTCTTCTTATATGCAGAAAGGATGTAGTAGACACATATGCACTGAATGCTTACTGCACATGTAATCCGTGCGCTTCCACTAGGGAGAAGTAGCTCCGCTGCCCTGGCCACATCTCCAATATCTCTGGTGTGTTTTCTGGAGCTCAAATGTGCTGGACTTGTCCTGTCAGCCGTTCTAAACTGGTCTGTATCTAGTAATGAGTCAATGAGGATGGTATGTTTCTGCGGCACTTCTGCATCTCCACTTAGCTCTTTCACATCTGCAAAAATAGACAGTAAAAGTGTTAATAACCCACCACGTGGTAGAATTAGTCTGCCATCTCAAAGCAGGCGGAAATGTATTACTCACTACTATATGTCTTTATATCAAACATGAAGTTGTATTTTCTTTTTCTTATATCATGCTTCCTCGGAGGAACCTTCATCCACCACAACATGCTCTTCCAGCCCAGCAATCTTTCTATCCTAATCTTGAGTGCTAAGCTGCCCTAATGCAAAGTCATATAGGGGTCTTAACTCATCATAAGCTGATCCTTTATACTCCATTACTAAATCATTTAGATCAGGGGTCAGCAACGTCCAACAACTACAACTCCCAGCATGCATACTTGCTGGGCTGTTCTCGCAGCTCCTATAAAAAGTGAATAGACTATGCTGGGAGTTAGACCCCGCTAATGTAGAGGCAGATCTGCTACAAGTAAAAATAAATGTAAAAAATCTCTTTCAGATGACAATAGTAAACTCTTTCTTGTTCCGGACAGTGAATGCGGACAAGTTTTAAGGAGACCACATATGGATGGAGCAATTTGGTTTGGGGAGCCTCCTTAATACGGCTGCGTGCAAACGCCTGTGTGAAATAGACTTTGACGCTACAGGTGGTCCTGGACACCCTGGAACGATTCGGATTGGTTCTGAACCGACCAAAGGCATGTCTCCATCCATCTCAGCAACTGATTTTTCTGGGCATGTTATTCGACACCCTTCAGGCCAAGGTATTCTTGCCCCCGGAGAAACTATCTACTCTCCGGCTTCAGATTCTTCCCTTGTTGCGGCCCCGTCCTCTCTCCATTCGTCTCTGCATGAGGGTTCTGGGTCACATGGTCTATGCCTTCGAAGCAGTTCCCTATGCTCAGCTCCATACCAGACTCTTCAGCGGGACATTCTAACCCATCCCCAGCCTCCCTGGATCGACTTGTACATCTCCCGGCTCCAACAGGACCTCAAGTGGTGGTTGGTTTCCTTGATGCTGACGTCGGGCCGTTATTTACTTCCTCTCCGCTGGATGGTGTTGACAACTGACGTCAGCCTCTAGAGCTGTGGGGGGGGGGGAGGGCGGCGGATTATTGGAAAATCTCTCCGTTCAGGGCACGTGGATGCTCGATGAAAGCTCAGTTCATGTCTCCTCACGTGTTCCCTCCTCTTCCCCTCATTCCGCGTCTTCTCCGGAAAATCAGATCTCAAGGTCTGCCCGTTGGTCTCGTGGCCCCGGATTGGCCACGCCGAGTGTGGCACGCGTCCCTAGTCACCCTCCTCGCCGACGAACCCAGGACCTCTTGTCGCAGGGACCGATCTTCCACCTGAATTTAAGGTCTCTACATTTAATGGCATGGCTGTTGAAGCCGCCGCACTAAGGGCTCGGGGTTTCTTGGACGCTGTTTTCCAGACCATGATTCGTGCCAGGAAACCGTCATCCTCCCAGATCTATCACCGGACCTGGAAGTCCTACTTTAGTTGGTGCGAACGTCACTAGCTGTCCCCCATTCATTTTTCGCTGCCGTGACTCTTGTCCTTCCTGCAGTCAGGCATGGACTTGGGACTGGCTCTCAGTTCCCTCAAGGGGCAAGTTTTGGCTCTTTCCATTTTATTTCAGCGGAACTTGGCTTCTCTTTCTGCGGTTCAGAGCTTTCTGCAGAGGGTTGCACACGCTGCGCCCCCTTACCGCCCTCCATTGAATCCTTGGGACATTAATCTAGTGCTCAGCGCTCTTCAGTCATCTCCGTTTGAACCTTTGCAGCAGGTGTCCCTTCGCTTCCTGTGGGTTTTTTAGTGGCCGTCACTTCCATCCGTAGGGTGTCGGAACTTGCGGCTCTTTCCTGTCAGTCGCCCTTCCTGATGCTCCATCAAGAAAAGGTAGTACTTCGTCCTGTTCAGTCCTTCCTTCCGAAGGTTGTGTCGGCATTCCATCTCAATAAAGATATCATTCTTCCTTCCTTTTGTCCTGCCCCGTCTCATCCTCGCGAGCAGTCACTTCACATTCTGGATTTAGTACGGGCTGTTTGTATCTATCTGTCTCAGACGTCATCTTCCCGACGGATGGATTCGCTATTCGTCATTCCAGAGGGGCCAAAATGAGGGTTGGCTGCGGGCATACCGCATCAGTGACCGGGCCCCGCCCTTTCGGTTACTGCGCATTTTGCTCGGGCAATAGGGGCCTCTTGGGCTGTGCATCATGGGACTTCGGCCCTTCAGGTATGCAAGTCGGCTATCTGGTCGTCTTTGCACACTTGTTCTAAGTTTTACAGAGTACATACCATTGCGTCTTCTGACACTTCTCTGGGGTGTAAAGTTTTGCACACGGCGGTTCTCTAATTGACCGGAGGGTTTCTTCCCTTGGGACTGCTCTGTAACGTCCCATGGTCAAGCCTGTGTCCCCCAATGATATGGATGAGAAAACTAGATTTTTGTAATTAACGTAAAATCTAATTCTCTTCCATTCATTGGGGGGACACAGCTCCCACCCGTTCTCTCTTTTAAGGGTCTTTTATGGCCTACGTGGTTCTGGGTTTGTACATTGTTTGGTTTTCCTGTTTGTTCTTGCTTCTCCTACTGCTTTTGCACTAACTGTTTTAGCTTAGTCCCTATAGAAAGGGTATAGCTGAAGGGAAGAGCTCACAGTTTTGTGCTTAGTGTCCACCTCCTAGTGGCAGCAGCTATACCCATGGTCAAGCCTGTGTCCCCCAATGAACGGAAGAGAAACAGATTTTACGGTAAGTACAAAAATCTAGTTTTGAGCCCAAAATGAGTACAATGCAACAATAAAAAAATTGCTCCCAAAGGTGTACATAGCCTTTAACTCAGACAGCACCCAGACAAATTTTTGCCTGTCTGAAAGCATTCAAATATCATTTCACATGCACCACTGCAGATTTTGATGCAGCTGCGGATCCAGCAGCACCACTTCTGGCTTTGGCTGTTTTAAGTCATGAGAAAGGCCCCACCTGTCTATGTTTAAGAAAACTATACTTAGGTGAAATGGTTTATACTAATTTTATGTGTTGTACAATGTGACATCTGCCTAGTCCATAATGGCCACACGGGATTCTTTTAGCAGTGACCAAATGAAAACTGAAGAACTTTCCCACAGTAGCAAGGTTGGATGTTTCATTTTCTAAACCGTCTTAGAAAAATGAGAGCTGAAATTTTACTGCTTACCATGGGCAATTCCTCCTTACATCTTACACAAGATTTTATACATGTATCCTATTATGTTTGAGCTGATGTGATAAGAAGACAGTTCGGTTACATTGCCTGAGCTATATCACTGTGACAAAATTTTCCAGTCTTGCACTACCATTACAAAAAGAGAAATCCTCTTACCTTCCCGCAGTAATTCAGTGAGTTCAGCTTGGTGGTCAACGTTCCTGTCTTTGGTTTCCTGCTCTGCGGTGGTCTCCTCATCTTCACCTGATGATTACAGAAACAGGTTCACAAGCATGGACTTTCACTTCTCATTCTATTAAAATAAATGTACAGCAATGGATGTGAACCAACCTTCCCCATCACTCCAAGAGGCACTTGCTTTTCGTTTTCTCCAAGTTGGTGAAATCTGTCAGAAAATACAAAAAATATTATTCAATTTCAGGATACTTTTTCATTCTGGATAAAAGAAGGATTCCTTGTGGACATTGCTTCTATATGTCTCTAATTTGTGTCATGTGTACATCTATACTTCACACAAGTGTGTATTTTCCTTCTATTTTCCATGAGCTTATGTTACGTATTGCTAAAGTGTACCTACACGTTCACTTACAGGCCCCTGAAGTTTCTGCCTCCTGAAACGCTATTCACTACAGCGCACAGAGAATCCGTACATGGCATCCATGTATGAGTTGTACGGATATTGATTTGTCTTGAGGGGGGTCACCTCTCCCTGCTCCTGCCGGTACCCTCCCTTGAAATCTCTGTCATAGAACATCAGTGCAGGATATCAATGCATGGTTCCAGCGGAGCGCAGCGGGGACAGACAGGAGCAGCAATGTGTTGTGAAGAGCTCCTGCCTCTTTTTGTGATAAAATAAAAAAATCAATAAATTTACTATATTAGAGAAATTATTTTCAGGCTATTTGTAACACTTTGAAAAAATGAACATTTAGGTACTCTTGAATCATACTTTATTTATTTAAGAATTTCACATGATGATATCTTGCTGGAGGCAAGACTGGTAATTTTTATACAGCAAGTATCTGATAAGAAACCTAAGGAAGGCCTGCCCGGCCAAAACACTGCTGGACCTTTATCCTGTATAGATTAGTGAACATCTTCCCCTGTACATTAGGTTCCTTGAGTCTTTGGTTGGTAAATATTACTTGGCCTATAATATGTTTCAATGTCAGTTGTTTTAAAACAGTAAATTATATCAATAATAAAAGCATTTACCTCCCATCTACTGAATAGGTGATGAATACTAGATAGGTGGGGGTCCAACCACTGGAACCCCCACCGATCCCCAAAACTGTGGATAGGGAGTGTTTGAATGGAGTGGTAGTGGGCCATGCTCCCTAGCACGCCATTAAAAATCTATATTTGAGCACAATGCTCACGGAATTTCATAGTGCCATAAACTTTAAATGAAGTGGCAGGAAGTATGTTTGACCACGTCTCCTAGCCACTGTCTTGTGGCAGGGGAAACATAGGAAACATAGGAAATCGAGAGGATGGAGGTTGGTGGGTGTCCCAGTGGTCAGACTCCCACCCATGTAGCATCTACCATCTACCCTATGGATAGGAGAAAAATGCTTTAGACGGGAATACCTCCTTAAAGTACATCTACATGACATAAACACTGATGGCTTATTCTGTGATAACAAAGACAGAGAAGTGATGCTTGTGCTGACTGGCGGGGGCCTTGGAGATTTAAGCCCCACTGATCAAATGTTGACATCCTATCCCAAAGAAAGGTCATCAATGTTTAAATCCAGGAGAATGGCTTTAAAACATTCCATTTGATTATTCATAAATCGAAATAAAATTACATTTCTGAATAGCAACAAAGCACGTGGAACCAACGCAGAAATGACGGCAAATTGTTGCTTACTTTATTGCTTCCATGTTTGTGCTTCACACAAGCTTCTTCGATTGCTTTAAGTGGGCCTGCAATTTAAGATTTATAATGATGTCATTTACTGTATATTATGAAAAGATGAAACACAAAGACAATCTCTGTCCATATACCCTGACATCACAGAGGTGGGTCCTCTGCTTGGGACCCCTCTCTATGAGCCACAATGGAAACCTGCACTGTAGAAGTGACTGTTCCGTTCCTTGTATTACTTCTGAATAGCTGCCATTTAATACTAAGCTTTGATCACCGCAGGAGAAAAGTCTGGCTGGTTTTGCATTTCCCCAGGAAAATCAGCTGTTTTCCCAGGGGTGCTGGGATGCCTGGTTCTGATGAGACAACCCATTTACATCATGTTGAATGTATGGAATTTATGGAGGACTATCCAGACAAATTAACTTTTTGGGTCAGAGTTTGTTTTTAGACTTCCAGATGGGGTTATAGGGAGTGGAACTAGGCAGAGGCAGAAATTTGATTTAGGGCTCATGCACACGACCATATGTATTTTGCGGTCCGCAAAACATGGATCCGCAAAAAATACGGATGGCATCTGTGTGCAAAAGCTGGCTCCTAATAGAACAGTCCTATCCTCGCCCATTATGCGGACAATAATCGGACGGGTCCTATTTTTTTGCAGAACGGACATGTGGACATACGGAAATGGAATGCACATGGAGTAACTTCTGGGTTTTTTTTGTGGTTCCAAAAAGGAACAGACACAGAAAGAAAATACGTTCATGTGCATGAGCCCTTAAAAGGGGGTACAAAAAATGCAATGTAATCTACTGGCACCATGGTATAGAGAAGGAGGAGCTGAGCAGAAAGATATATATATATATATACCCACACACACACTATTTTTCGCTTTATAAGACGCACCTAGGTTTTTGAGGAGGAAAATATTTTCAACCAAAAGGTGTGCTTTTGGTGGGTTTTAAACTAACGGTGGCCTGAGGATGACACACTGTTATGGGGGACCTGTGGATGACACTGTTATGGTGGACCTGTGGATGACACTGTTATGGGGGATCTGTGGATGACACACTGTTATGGTGGACCTGTGGATGACACTGTTATGGGGGATCTGTGGATGGGACACTGTTATGGGGGATCTGTGGATGACACTGTTATGGGGGATCTGTGGATGACACACTGTTATGGGGGATCTGTGGATGACACACTGTTATGGGGGATCTGTGGATGACACTGTTATGGGGGATCTGTGGATGACACACTGTTATGAGGGGTCTGTGAATGACACACTGTTATGGGGGGTCTGTGGATGACACACTGTTATGAGGGGTCTGTGGATGATACACTGTTATGGGGGATCTGTGGATGGCACTGTTATGGTGGATCTGTGGATGACACTGTTATGGGGGATCTGTGGATGACACACTGTTATGGGGGATCTGTGGATGACACTGTTATGGGGGATCTGTGACTGATGCACTGTTATGGGGGATCTGTGGATGACACACTGTTATGGGGGATCTGTGGATGACACACTGTTATGGGGGATCTGTGGATGACACACTGTTATGAGGGATCTGTGGATGACACACTGTTATGGGGAATCTGTGGATGGCATTGTTATGGGGGAAACTGTGGATGACACTGCTATGGGGGAATCTGTGGATGATACTGCTATGGGGGAATCCGTGGATGACACTATTATGTGATTATAACCCCCATCATCATAAAGAATACACTGATGTACTGTAGGTACTGTACATTGGTGTATTCTTAAGGATGAGGGGAGTTATAGTCACATTAAATATGAACACTGTCCAGGTACTGTACCAATATTAGCTTACGGTAACTGATATGACTACCGTATAACCCCCCCATCCATAGGAATCCACCCATAATTCCTATGGATGAGGGGGGTTATAGTCATATTTAATATAGACACATGCCAATAACAGAACAGTCCCACAGTCCCTGGACAGTGTTTATATTACGGTAAATATGACTATAACCCCCCTCATCCATAGGAATGCACCCATGTACTGCAGTATATGAGTGGATTCCTATGGATGAGGGGATTTATAGTGGCCCAACGATAGTGATAGTGAATGGCAGCGCGGGCTATCAGTATCATTTAGCATTTAGTGAAGCCGCCAGCCCGGCCAAGGTGCTGCTTAGTGCCGTGATGTATGCGCCGGCTGGAGGCTTTACTGAAAGCTAACTTCTGCTGCCAGCCCGCGCTAACTCCTGGACGCCTGCCCACATTTTTATGGCAGCTCAGGAGCTGTTATTGAGAGCTCCTGAGCTGCCGCAGCCTGCACATTTGGGGTCACCTTTCGTTTGTAAGACCCAATTTGGAGGGAAAAAAAGTGTGTCTTATAGAGCGAAAAATATGGTATATATATATTTCCAAAAAATAAGGCAGCACTCCAAATAAAGGTGATGACCCGATTTATTCCCAGGCAACGTTTCAGCCTAGTCAATGAGGCCTTCGTCAAGCGAAGGCTTGACAAAGGCCTCATTAAGTAGGCTGAAACGTGGCCTGGGAATAAATCGGGTCATCACCTTTATTTGGAGTGCTGCCTTATTTTTTGGAAATATACAGTGGGATCGTTGTCTACCTTTTGCACACGACTTACCTTTGAAACTGTGCTGCTGTTATATCTTGCTTTATATATATATATAATGTAGTTTTATGGGAAACAATTCAGTATAACTTATATTTTATTCATTTAAATTCCTGCTCATTCTGGGCTTTGAAGTCCAGGAGATGGTCCTATCAGCGATTGACAGCCTTCCCTCTATGACTGTGTATACAGAGATAGCTGTCAATCACTGATAGGATCGCCTCCTTGACTTCAAAGCCACAATGAGCAGGAATTTACATGAATAAAAAAACGCTTTCCATAAAACTACCGTATTTTTCGCTTTATAGGACGCACCTGAAGATAAGACGCACCTAGATTTTTGAGGAGGAAAATAAGGAAAAAATATTTTGAACTAAAAGGTATGCTTTTGGTGGGCTTTGAACTAATGGGGGATCTGTGGATGATGCACTGTTATGGGGGATCTGTGGATAACACACTGTTAGGGGGAGATCTGTGGATCACACACTGTTAGGGGAGATCTGTGGATGACACGGTTAGAGGGGATCCGTGGAGGACACATTGTTATGGGGGATCTGCGGATGACACACTGTTATAGGGGATCTGTGGATGTTATGTCATTATAACCCCGATCATCCTAAAGAATACGCCAATGTACTGCAGGTACTGTACATTAGTGTATTAGTGTAAGGATGAGGGGAGTTATAGTCGTATTTAAAATAAACACTGTCCAAGGACTGTTTTTTAATTGCCATGCGTCTATATTAAATATGACTATAACCCCCCTCATCCATAGGAATTCACACATACACTGCAGTACATGGGTGCATTCCTATGGATGAGGGGGGTTATAGTCATATTTAATATAGACAAATGCCAATTAGAGAACATTGTTTATTTTAAATATGACTACAACCCCCCACATCCATAGGAATCTACCTACTCCAGTACATATGTGGATTCCTATGGATTAGGGGGGTTATAGTGATTTTAATATTTGATATTTAGGAAGCTCATTGGTGGAGGTGGAGTTAGAGGTGGGGGTGGGAGAGCAGGACGCGCTGGATGCCGGCAGCAAATAGAAGAAGGGGATCCTCCTGCTGTGCTGTGGTGAGTGAAGGACGTGCGGGCTGGCGGCATTACAGAGCATACAAAGAAGCCGCCAGCCCGCTCAACGATAGTGCACATGGAAGCGCGGGCTGCCGGCATCATTTAGCATGTAGTGAAGCCGCCAGCCCGTCCATCAGTGCCGCGATGTATGCGCAGGCTGGAGGCTTCACTAAAGGCTAAGTGCTCCCAGCCTGCGCTGCACCCGGCCACACTAACTTTCATCTGCCCACCCGCCCTCCTGCATTAAGTCTCATACGCCCGCCCGGATAAGTGCGACAAGGCCGCCCGTCCACAGTCTCAAGGCAGCTCAGAAGCCGTTAGTGAGAGCTCCTGAGCTGCCTCAGCCTGCACATTTGGGGTCACCTTGCGTTTATAAGACACACTGACTTTTTCCCTCCACTTTGGAGGGAAAAAAAGTGGGTCTTATAAACCGAAAAATACGGTATATATCAGTCTGCTCCGCTCCTTCTGCTCTATAACATTCTGCCAGCACATCAGACACCAAATTCTATGTGACAGGTGCCCTTTAATCATTTTGAGACTCGGGCTTCTAGATATTATTGTTATTCCCAAAAAGAATATAGCCTGTTAAGTGTTAACTATAACATTTGATTATTTCCTACATTTTGACAAAACATCAGCTTGAGGAATCACGTACCTTTCATGGAGTCCATATTCAGATTTAGGGCTTTCCTCCTTTTTTCTTGAAACTCCATTTGTAATTTAATTTCCACCACCTGAAATTTATGAAAAATAAAACTTATAATACTGCAATATAATAGGCCGCTCGCTACCGCTAAGTTGGAAAACAACAGAGCCCAGTTACAAGTAGACTTTTCTTTCAACTACTCTCTCTTCATCTGAACTTTACCATGCTAATGGATTAGAGCGGGGGGCATGAAAACCGTCATTACTGGGCAGTAACAGCTAGAAGTTTCCTATCGTACACAGTCATTTTCTGTTGAATTTTAGGGCTGCACTCCTTGAGTGACCTCAGGAACCCGGTGCATCCTTCTCCTAATGCTCACTGCCCTGAAGAACTTGTAGTCAGAGTGATAATGTTAACTCTCACTTGTTCAATGTTGGACCAGAAAAACTCAATCTCTCTAGCAATTGTAGCAGCAATCCTCTTCAGTTTGTTCTCCTCTTCTTTCTGGGCTCGCTCATAGTTCACTCTCTTTTCTTCATGATAACGGGCAGCAGTTCTCACCAACTACACAGAGAAAACAGGTAAAGGTTATAATTCTGAAACCAGCACAGCAATGAACAGTTGCAGGTTGTGCAGAGAATAGCTGCACGTCACCAGTATGCAAGTGGTCCCACCATATTCATTTCTTCAGGGTGACCATTGCAATGTTGTAATTGGAGACCGTAACGCTATGGAAAACTAGTAATTGCTTCCAAAGCCCCCGACTCAAGATGGAAGAATAAAAGGAGACAACTAATACAGACCAGGTCTTTACATATAATAATCAGAAATGGCTGCTGGAAGCTGTTAATCACTTTCTATGTAGAAGACTGGAGCTTCTGTACAGTACACACAGCACACCAGAAAAATAAAAAGGCGCCAACCTCATCTGGTGTTGACAGAAGCAGCTCATCTTGGCACAGGTAAAGAGCAGAACAGAATGTGTGATTCAGGAATACAGGTGCTTTGCCAGTAAAATGCCCAAGCTGATTTGGTTGGATATCATGTGCCACAGATCAGCAGTGTCTGCAACTCGCTATGTATGATGGCCCAGGAAGGACCCTTCTACAGGATACTGAAAATCTTGTAACCTAAAGCCTACTGTAACTTGAGGAATCACTGTATACAGGGCTGGTTCTATAATTAGGCAGACCAAGCGGCTGCCTTAGGGCGCAGAGAAGGGGGGGGGGGGGGCGGAAAAATGAACTTTTTTTTTTTAAATCACTTGCGGCAAGTTGCGCCGCAGCGCCCCTGGCCACCCACCCTAGCCTGCATGTGCCATGCAGCCCCGGTCCTCACTCACAGAGCGGCAGCACAGCAACACGGTCACGGGGGCACTCAGGGGTTGTGACTGGCGAGTGGCTCCACGGCAGGCAGCAGCAGGGACTGGAGCAGCTGTTGGTGACTGTGCCAGCCCGCCCAGACGGACTGTCGACTGCCATAGGGTAGGTGGTAGGTGATGAGCACAGAGCGCATAATGTTTATATTTATTACACAACATTAATGGGGGGGGGAGGGTCTAGGGTTGGGCAATATACCGGTGGCTGCGATATACCGCGGTATTGAGAAACTGCGATATGGCGATATCACAGTTTCCTAATAACCGCGGTATTTAATGACGTCATAGGAGCGGTCGCACGTGTGCCGACCGCTCCTAAAACATCCATGTCAGGGCCGAATTCCCGGGCGCTGGGCAGGTAGTAAGTAGCGGGCTCTGCCGGGAATTTAGCACCGGCCCCGCAGTGAAGTAGCCCGACCTTAATAACTATTGTGGCGTAGGCTCCCCGGGCAGCTCTCTGCTCCTCCATGCGCCGTCTGCCCCTTCATTCATAAGTGGGCGGAGCATGGAGGAACAGAGAGCGGCCTGGGGAGCCTGCGCCACAATAGTTATTAGGTCCGACTACTTCTACAGAGATTAACTACATAAATACTGGATCAGAGCTGCGGGGCCGGTGTATACTGCAGAGTAACACTGCACCGGCCCCGCAGCTCTTATCCAGTATTTATGTAGTTAATCTCTGTTCCTCCATGCTCCGCCCACTTTATGAATGAAGGAGCAGACGGCGCATGGAGGAACAGAGAGCTGCCCGGGAGCCTGCGCCACAATAGTTAATAAGGTCGGGCTACTTCTAAAGAGATTACAGTGTTGGGGGTCTGTGGCTGACATTGTTATGGGGATCTGTGGATGACACATATATAGCATAAGATGCTATATATGTGTCAGCCACAGTGCCCCCATAACAGTGCGTCAGCCACAGTGCCCCCCATAACAGTGCGTCAGCCACAGTGCCCCCCATAACAGTGCGTCAGCCACAGTGCCCCCTATAACAGTGCGTCAGCCACAGTGCCCCCATAACAGTGCGTCAGCCACAGTGCCACTGCCCCCCATAACAGTGCGTCAGCCACAGTGCCCCCATAACAGTGCGTCAGCCACAGTGCCCCCCATAACAGTGCGTCAGCCACAGTGCCCCCCATAACAGTGTGTCAGCCACAGTGCCCCCATAACAGTGCGTCAGCCACAGTGCCCCCATAACAGTGCGTCAGCCACAGTGCCCCCCATAACAGTGCGTCAGCCACAGTGCCCCCCATAACAGTGCATCATACAGTATAACGTCTCCTTGCGGCTGCCCCCGTGCCCCTTACAGTATAACGTCTCCTTGCGCTGCCCCCATACAGTATAACGTCTCCTTGCGGCTGCCCCCGTGCCCCTTACAGTATAACGTCACCTTGTAGCTGCCCCATACAGTATAATGTTTCCTTGTGGCTGCCCCCATACAGTATAACGTCACCTTGTAGCTGCCCCATACAGTATAACGTCTCCTTGCGGCTGCCCCCATACAGTATAACGTCTCCCGTCTCCTTGCGCTGCCCCCATACAGTATAACGTCTCCTTGCGGCTGCCCCCATACAGTATAATGTCTCCAAGTGTTTTTTTCTTCTAAATGGGCATTTATCGTGATATATATCGTTATCGCGATAAATTTCTTAATATCGTTATCGTGGCAATATTTTTGATATCGCCCAACCCTAGGAGGGTCACGGGTGACATGATGGGAGGGGGGACAAATCAAATGTCTGTAGTCTGTGCCATGGAGGGGGAGAAATGTGACATGGGGGTTGTTAGCTCTCTCCAATTCGAGGTGGTTATGAGATGGTTATACAATGAGGCATCAGACCTCCAACCCATATATATTTCCCTTTGCAGTGAATATCCCACTTGCACTAGCCAGGAGATACCAGCTTCCCAGACTGAACTTAGGTAGCCAATATCTGAAGTCTTTATTGCACAGCACATATTTATAGGACATTGGGGGTGGGAACACCAAAATTAGCTCAGCAGATGACATGTTAATTTTGGGAAGTCGGTAAACAATACTGGTATCTGCCATATACAATACATGAAAGGGTATTTTACATATTACAATGGTAGTCTAGATGCTAACAAGTTAAACTCGTTACAGCTTGCTGTCATGTACATGAGGATCCTGCTATCCATTGTATTTCCAAGTGATAATTAAGAGCCCTCTGGAACATTTGTCTCAAAAGGAAATGAACTGTATTGTCTCTAAAATGTGTATAATCCATACAACGGATAGTGTCTGATAGAAATATAATATATATCTAATGTACATCTGATAGCAAGGTTAAAAATCCCTTTCAGGGGTGATGATGTGTCGGGGGGGGGGGGGGGGGGGGGGGAAGTGTGACACAATAGAGGGTCATAATGTGATCATGGGAGGGGGGGCGCCAACATATAGCTTCGCTTGTGCTGGCAAAAATCCTTGCACCGGCCCTGACTGTATATAGAAAAAATGTTTTGTTGGTCTGGAATATGGTCCCATCCAGTTTACCTTCTTTGCACAAGCCACCTTCCACATCCTTTCTTGAGCAAAGTCTGCAGCCATCCATTGCATCTCCTCTAACAAGTAATCCCAGTGAGATTTGGGTCTGGACAGTTCTTGCAGTTTTGGAAGCCTCCTCAAAGACCATAAACCTTCCTTACGAAGCTCTGCAATGCGCTGATGTACAAGGTTTTCCTATGAAGAATAGATTATTACAATACATAGTACAACAGTCAAGGAAAGTAGCAATTAACCCTCTCACTGCCAGAGGTGTTAAGACCTTTTTACACCAGCCATCATATGTCTATGTGAACGGAAAAATTGAAAAGTTATGGCTCCGGGAAGGCAGGGTGTGAAAAACGAAAACAAAAAATCACTCTGTCAGGAAGGGGTTAAATATACAGTAATTAAAGATGATAATTTATGGTGAAAGTCGAAAGTGAGCAAAAAGGTCTTCTGACTTTAGTGATAATTCTTCTCTGCTAGATTCTTCTCTAGTGATAATCGTTATCACTATTACTGTGTAATGGGCATCACTAGAAAAGCGATCTACATATTTCACTATGTTCGGTGAGACTTATTGGAGCTTTGATTCGGACGCTGGTAAATGTGTGGGTCATTATATCAATAAACAGTCTAATCAGGCACAGAGGAGTGATTTAACAAGCAAACACTATTCAGTTATTGTCTGAGGAAAAAAGACACCCCTCATCTGACAACTACATTCTCTGATTGATGAGGATGGATTGATAACATGCACAGAAGACCATGTTACCCTCCCCTTGGAGTCATATACAGGGAGATGAGGATCTAATTCTCTTTAATCTAGAACATCTCAGGCTCTGTAGCAGCTAGAGATGTGAGCCATGAGCCATATTCTTTAAATCAAGGTCAGGACTTGGAATACAGTGCTAGCTGCCACACAACTAAGATACAGCCTTTAGAAATTGAGTCAGGAATGAGAGCACCTGTTGTCAGATTTGAAGAGCTTGCTCACATTTCTAGCTGCTACACAGCTTTATATGCAGCCATTAGTAGAAAGGACATATGAGATATGTCCCTAACTATTAAAGTGTAACCCTGTGAGGAGATATAAAGCACATCTTTGGAAGAGAAAAGGTTAAAGGGTTATTCCTACAAATAGCAGTTATAGAACCCCACTTATCAGAAGAACTGTAGTCCTGTGGCCCCTGTTGTTAAATTTGGCCATTGTGGCCACAAGAGGTAGGACAAGAAGGAGATGGCTGGCCACATATCACTCTATAATGAAAGGCTCTTAGTTTCACAAACATATTACTTAACCCCTTAAGGACACGGCCCTATTTCACCTTAAGGACCAGGCCATTTTTTCAAAATCTGACCAGTGTCACTTTATGTGGTGATAACTTTAAAACGCTTTTTCTTATCCAGGCCATTCTGAGATTGTTTTTTCGTCACATATTGTACTTCATGACAGTGGTAAAATAAAGTCGAAAAATGTCATTTTTATTTATAAAAAAATACCAAATTTACCAAAAATTTTGAAAAATTTGCAATTTTCCAAGTTTCAATTACTCTACTTCTATAATACATAGTAATACTGCCAAAAAAAAGTTATTGATTTACATTCCCCATATGTCTACTTCATGTATCGATCATTTTGGGAATGCCATTTTATTTTTGGGGACGTTACAAGGCTTAGAAGTTTAGAAGCAAATCTTGAAATTTTTCAGAAATTTTCAAAAACCCACTTTTTAGGGACCAGTTCAGGTCTGAAGTCACTTTGTGAGGCTTACATAATAAAACCACCCAAAAATGACCCCATTCTAGAAACTACACCCCTCAAGGTATTCAAAACTGATTTTACAAACATCATTAACCCTTTAGGTTTTCCACAAGAGTTAATGGCAAATGGAGATAAAATTTCAGAATTTCAATTTTTGTAAAATTTTCCATTTTAATCAATTTTTCCAGTAACAAAGCAAGGGTTAATAGCCAAACAAAACTTAATATTTATTCCCCGATTCTGCAGTTTGCACGAACACCCTATATGTGGTCGTAAACTGCTGTATGGCTAAACTGCAGGGCACAGAAGGAAAGGAGCGCCATATGGTTTTTGGAACGCGGATTTTGCAGGGCTGTTTTTTTACACCATGTCCCATTTGAAGCCCCCGATGCACCCCTAGAGTAGAAACTCCATAAAAGTGACTCCATCTAAGAAACTACACCCCTCAAGGTATTCAAAACCAGTTTTACAAACTTTGTTAACCCTTTAGGTGTTCCACAAGAGTTATTGGCAAATGGAGATGAAATTTACGAATTTCTATTTTTGTTACCTTGTCTCAAAAAAAGTGTAATATAGAGCAACCAAAAATCATGTTTACCCTAGAATAGTACCAACAAAACTGACACCTTATCCCGTAGTTTCCAAAATGGGGTCACTTTTTGGAGTTTCTACTGTAGGGGTGCATCAGGGGGCTTCAAATGGGACATAGTGTCAAAAACCAGTCCAGCAAAATCTGCCTTCCAAAAACCATATGGCGTTCCCTTCCTTCTGTGCCCTGCAGTTTGGCCATACAGTAGTTTACGACCACATATGGGGTGTTTGTGCAAACAAGAGAATCAGGGCAATAAATATTGAGTTTTGTTTGGCTGTTAACCCTTGCTTTGTTACTGGAAAAATTGATTAAAATGGAAAATTTGCAAAAAATAGCTGTTTTGGGACTGTTTTTATTTTTTGTTATTTACATAGTTGAACTGACAGGTTAGATTGTGTGCTATTTCTATAGAGCAGGTTGTTACGGACGCGACAAAACCAAATATGACTACTTTTTCGGGTTTTTTGTTTCAGTTTTACATAATAAAGCATTTTTGAAAACATTTTTTTTTTAGTGTCTCCACATTCTGAAAGCCATAGTTTTATTTTATTTTTTTGGGCGACTGTCTTATGTAGGGGCTCATTTTTTGCGGGATGAGATGGCGGTTTGATTGGCACTATCTTGGGGTGCATATGACATTTTGGTCGCTTGCTATTACACTTTTTGTGATGTAAGGTGACAAAAATGGCTTTTGACACCATATATTTATTTTTTTTTTTGCTGTGTTCAGCTGATGGGTTAGGTCATGTGTTATTTTTATAGATCAGGATGTGACGGACGCGGCGATACATAATATGTATACCTTTTTTACTTATTTATATAAGTTTTACACAATAATATCATTTTTTAAAACAAAAAAAAATCATGTTTTAGTGTCTCCATAGTTTGAGAGCCATATTTTTTTTTTTTTTTTGGGCGATTGTCCTGTGTAGGGGCTCATTTTTTGCGGGATGAGATGGCGGTTCGAATGGTACTATCTTGGGGTGCATATGACTTTTTGATCGCTTACTATTACACTTTTTTTAATGTAAGGTGACAAAAAAATGGCTTGTTTGACAACGTTTTTATTTTTTATGTTTACGGCGTTCATCTGAGGGGTTAGGTCATGATATATTTTTATAGAGCAGGTCCTTACGGATGCGGCGATACATAATATGTATACCTTTTTTTACTTATTTTGGTTTTACACAATAATATCCTTTTTGAATGAAAAAAAAACATGTTTTAGTATCTCCATAGTCTGAGAGCCATATATTTTTCATTTTTTAGGCAATTGTCTCAGGTTGGGTATCATTTTTGCGGGATGAGGTGACGGTTAGATTGGCACTATTTGGGGGATCATATGACTTTTTGATCGCTTGCTATTACACTTTTTGTGATGTAAGGTGGCAAAAAAATGGCTTTTTGACAAAGTTTTTATTTAATTTTTTTTACAGTTTTTACTTGAGGGGTTAGGTCATGTGATATTTTTATAGAGCAGATTCTTACGGACGTGGAGATACCCAATATGTCTACTTTTTGATTTTTTTACATTTAACACTAAAAGCATTTTTGAAACAAAAAAATCATGTTTTAGTCTGAGAGGCATCAGTTTTTTATTTTTGGCCAATTGTTTTAGGTAGGGGCTCGTTTTTTGCGGGATGAGATGGCGGTTTGATTGGTACTATTTTGGGAGGCAAACACCTTTTTGATCGCATTGAATTACACTTTTAGTGATGTAAGGTGCCAAAAAATGGCTTATTTACACCATTTTTGGGTTGTTTTTTTATGGCGTTCACCTGAGGAGTTCAGTCATGTGATATTTTTATAGAGCAGGTTTTTACGGACGCTGCGATACCTAATATGTGTAGTGTATTTTATTTTTTTATTTTTTTTTATTCAGTGATATGTTTTTTTTCATTTTTACTTTTTTTTCACTTTTTTACATTTTTTTTTGACCCAGACCCACTTGGTTCTGAAAGATCCAGTGGATCTGGTGTCTGTATAACACAGTACAGTACACTATATAGTGCACTGTACTGTTTTTTGTACTATAGAAAGTCAGAATAGGCCTTTAGCAGGTCTATTCAGACTTTCAGCACCATGGAGAGCAGGACGCTTCTGAAAGCGTCCTGTCTCCATGGCAACCATCACCCGCTGCCATAACTGGGCAGGGGGTGATGGATGGGGAGGGAGTGGAGCTCCCTCCCTCTGTGATCCCATACTGTTGGGGGGCTGCAAAGGCACAGCAGCCCCCGATGGGAGAGGGAGGAGCTCCTCCTGTTAACCCTTCCATACCGCGGTCCGTACGGACCGCGGTACGGAAGGGTTAAACGGCTGGCATCTGATCAAGCACAGATGCCAGCCGTTTCTATCAGAGTGTCAGCAATGTGCTGACACTCTGATAGACCCACTAGACACCAAGGAAACTTATCAGAGGAGGCGGGCGGGGATCGCAATCGCAATCCCGCCTCGCCGCACCGCCTCCGGCCGCCCGCAACCACCCCCTGCACCCCGCAGCCACAATATGATTGGGGGCTGCAGGGGGTTAAAATAAACAGTTTGGGGGCATTAACTCTCTGATCCCCGCGGTGGATCAGAGATCGCACAGAAGCGCTGCAAACCGCAGGTCTGAATTGACCTGCGGTTTGCAGCGATCGCCCATATGGGGGGTCACAGGACCCCCCTGGGCATTGTAGCAAGGTACCTGCTGAATGATTTCAGCAGGTACCTTGTTCCGATCACTGCCAGCTGAGCAGCAGTGATCGGAACAACTCATGACGTACCGGTACGTCATGTGTCCTTAAGGACTCGGGAAACATGCCGTACCGGTACGTCATGTGTCCCAAAGGGGTTAATATTTAACCCAAAATACCATATACATTTATAAACCCAGACAGAGGTAATAATGGGATAATTCAAGCAGCCAGAGGAATAAACGTATTGTATTTAATGTGCCTGGCAATACCCGTCTTACCTGTTCCATCAGTTTGTCTTGTGCATTGTCTGGAGTTGCTCCAGCCATACTCTGAGAAGAATTCTGGATTTTAATGCCAACTGGTCCTGCAGAGGCTTTGGAAACGGTGGCTTTATTTGAAGTTTGGTTAGTTCTGTTTGTTGACAGCGAGAAGGACGCAATGGAGTTATTGGTAGAGATGGCAGCAGGAGCCACAAAAGAGCTTTGCTGTGCACTGCTGTTGGTGAGACGTTGTTGAGGAGACTCTGTAGCTGGCCTCATTAGGGTGACAGTCTGTGGGGGAAACACATATATCACTTAAAAAATTCATGCTTTGGCTTCAAAACATTGGAAAGAACATAATTATCTAATCATTAAGCAATGGGAATCAGAGATGGCAATGATGTCAGCACAGACTTCAGTTTAGCCAACAACATACCCTAAATATACTCATGCGATCAAATCTGAACACCACAGAACTAACAAGTGAAAAGGTTGGGTCATATTAAAGTGACTCTCCAGCCAGCAGCTGAGAAATGATCTGTAAGTCGGTACCTACAGTTGATGACTACTAGATTTTTGCTCTGCTCCACTAGGACAGAGCGCTTTGATCTGTGACTACAGTTCTGGTGCAGACCTCCTGTCTCATCACTGGTTGAGGATGCTGCTCTGTTCTGTCCTCTGCAGCTCTCCGTTCTCTGATTGGCTGCTGTGTATAACACAAGCCTACCATAAGTTCACCAGTAAGTGTGTGTACAGCTGATAGGAAAAAGTATAGAGTACAGCCTATGACATCACCAGTGAGAAAAGGGTGATTGTCAGGTAACGGCCCTATACACAGCGGAATAAGCCATAGTAAGGATCACTTTAAGGGCACACGACTGTATCCGTTTCACATATCCGCAAAATACACATTCAGTCAGTGCTGAATCCGCATTTTCTGTGGACCCACTAACTTCAATGGGTCTGCAGTCCGCATTCTGTGGACAAGTATAGGACATACGGATGCAGAAAGCACACAGATCATTTATGTGGTTTTCGCATTTCCGGACCGGAAAACGGATATAGTCGTGTGCATGGGGCCTAAGTTCAACAAGTTTTAAACTCTAGATTATACATTATAAAATAAATAATAATTATGATATAAAACCATCCATACCTGTTGAACTGCGCCTTGTGCCTGTGATACAGTTATTGGCATCTGAGCATGAAATGCTGGCTGCAGGGACTGGGAGATCTGTGATGGCAACTGATTCTGGGTAGATGCCTGGATCGGAACCCCCGGGGTCTGGGTTTTAACCTGTACCTGGATTTGACCTTCTGTGATTTGTTGTTGCTGATGTGCCAGGTGCAGGGCAGTGGGAAGGGAAGATATGGGAATATTGGGAGTCTGCACCCTGCCGGGTAACTGAGGAGGAGGGGTGTGTAAGCTGGCAGCATTCTGCACAGGGGGTCCCTTGGAGGGATCGTATTGTTGTTGGTTCTGCTTCTGCCCTGTCAGCTGCACAGTCTGAGGAGTAGGAGGCATTCCCCCTGGACAGAAAAACACAAGAAAATAACAATCATGTCTCTGCAAGGAAATGCAAGACCAAAATAATATTCAGGTGAAAAGAAATAAAACCAAAGGTCTATATCCAAAACCACAAAGACACTTGAAAGCTCCTGGTGGTAATACCTTGTGCAGTGGGCATAAGTTGCTGTAGGGGTACCCCAGATGCGACCCCTGGATGCTGGTAAACCATTCCATGACGTGTTACATCCAGACGGGCTCTCTTGCTGGGGTCTGCAGTGATGAAAAAGACTTCTCTTATAATAAGCAGCAATCATTTCATTTGGTCATAGCAGACAACAACTGAACAAAACAGACAAAGGCAGGTCACTTCTGGGACTGAGGATCTTGGAGATCATACTAAAGGCAGGTCTACTTCACTGCTGGGACTGAGGTATTGGAGATCATACTAAAGGCAGGTCTACTTCACTGCTGGGACTGAGGATCTTGGAGATCATACTAAAGACAGGTCTACTTCACTGCTGGGACTGAGGAACTTGGAGATCATACTAAAGGCAGGTCTACTTCACTGCTGGGACTGATGATCTAGGAGATCATACTAAAGGCAGGTCTACTTCACTGCTGGGACTGAGGATATTGGAGATCCTACTAAAGGCAGGTCTACTTCACTGCTGGGACTGAGGATCTAGGAGATCATACTAAAGGCAGGTCTACTTCACTGCTGGGACTGAGGATCTTGGAGATCATACTAAAGGCAGGTCTACTTCACTGCTGGGACTGAGGTTCTTGGAGATCATACTAAAGACAGGTCTACTTCACTGCTGGGACTGAGGATCTTGGAGATCATACTAAAGGCAGGTCTACTTCACTGCTTGGGACTGATGATCTAGGAGATCATACTAAAGGCAGGTCTACTTCACTGCTGGGACTGAGGATCTTGGAGATCATACTGAAGGCAGGTCTACTTCACTGCTGGGACTGAGGATCTTGGAGATCCTACTAAAGGCAGGTCTACTTCACTGCTGGGACTGAGGAACTTGGAGATCATACTAAAGGCAGGTCTACTTCACTGCTGGGACTGAGGATCTTGGAGATCATACTAAAGGCAGGTCTACTTCACTGCTGGGACTGAGGATCTTGGAGATCCTACTAAAGGCAGGTCTACTTCACTGCTGGGACTGAGGAACTTGGAGATCCTACTAAAGGCAGGTCTACTTCACTGCTGGGACTGAGGTTCTTGGAGATCATACTAAAGGCAGGTCTACTTCACTGCTGGGACTGATGATCTAGGAGATCATACTAAAGGCAGGTCTACTTCACTGCTGGGACTGAGGATCTTGGAGATCTTACTTAAGGCAGGTCTACTTCACTGCTGGGACTGAGGATCTTGAAGATCATACTAAAGGCAGGTCTACTTCACTGCTGGGATTGAGGATCTTGGAGATCATACTAAAGGCAGGTCTACTTCACTGCTGGGACTGAGGATCTAGGGGATCATACCAAAGGCAGGTCTACTTCACTGCTGAGACTGAGGATCTTGGAGATCATACTAAAGGCAGGTCTACTTCACTGCTGGCACTGAGGTATTGGAGATCATACTAAAGGCAGGTCTACTTCACTGCTGAGACTGAGGATCTTGGAGATCATACTAAAGGCAGGTCTACTTCACTTCTGGGACTGAGGATCTTGGAGATCATACTAAAGGCAGACTTCAGACGGAGACATAAGTAGCGCCATCAGGTGGTCATGCTGCACCTTGTACACATACCTGCTTGTGTGAGGGCTTGCTGTCGTTTAAAGGCCTCGATATCTATTGCATTTGCTGCTCCTACTGCTCCGCTCCCTGTCAGAGATGGCTATTTGTGATAAAACACAACACATACAAGAGATGTTACACTGAGGGCAAATCAGCGGCAGATTCTGAAAAGATTATGTACAAAGTGCATGCTTCCTAAATCTGAGTATTGTGGAGTAGTACTTTGTGTATTCTGATCAAGAGTGCTCACTTACAATATGTATTTAATGCCATACACACACTCATATATATACATACACACATACATATATACACATACACACACATATATACATACACACAGTCATATATACACATACACACACTCATATATACACATACACAAACTCATATATACACATACACACACTTATATATACACATACATATATACATATATATATATATATATATATATATATATATATAGTGACACAGTGAGAGGTTTGGTGGTAAAAAAACAGGTATTTTCCTCTCAGCCTGTGCTGCTGGGTTGATTGCAGCCAGGTGAGGGCAAATACTGGACCGGATTTTAGGTGCCGGTCCGGGGTTTTTTTGGGTTAATGCCTAGGTGCCTTTAAAAGACAGCTGGGTTTTATGCAAACTCTCTGTGTTTGGGATCTGAGCCCTGTGCTGAAAAGCTGAGACCTGTGTGTCAGGAGAGCAGGCCATGTAAAGACGGTCAGTGGACTTTTTGTGTTGCTGAGCATTCAGCCAGGTGTGAACTGACACCTAGGATTTGAGGTGATTTAACCTGGAACCTGCTGGTGTTCCGTGGAGCTCTCAGGGCTGGAAGCAAGAGCTTGCAAAGAGGCGTGCAGTCCGCCTGGAAGCCTGAGGTTGGACTTTCCTGCGGCTGGGCTGACAGCCAGGTGACACAAACGTACACTAAACTTGCACAGGTGAGTTTGTGCTGGAATCAGTTTTGCACCGATTTTGCTTATATGAGCCACAGACACTAGATAATATATATATACTAGTATATGATATAATATATACTGTAGTTCATATACAAATATACACTGTTGCTACACCAGCCCCTCCATACCTCCACTGCACTATAACATATATATATATACACATGCACACACTATGCATATATATCACACGACATACACTCATATCACATACATACATACACACACACACTTATATACACACACACACCATTCACATACACACACTTTATACACATACACATATCATATATACACATACACACACTATATATACATATGCACACACTAATATATCATGCACACTACATATATACATACATATACACACATCAAATATACATGTGTGTGTATATATATATATACACAATCATATATACACACACTCATATATACACATACATAAACTCATACATACACACACATATATATATATATATATATATATATATATATATATATATATATATACACACACACATACTCACATACACACACATACGTATATTCAGTCATACACTCATATATACACATACACACACTCATATATACACAAACTCATATATACACATACACACACTCATATATACACAAACTCATATATACACATACATACATATACACACACTCATATATACACATACACACACTCATATATACACATACATAATTACACACACACTCATATATACACACACACACACTCATATATATACACACACTCATATATACACATACACACATGTACACACACATACATATATACACATATACACACACATACATATATAGACACACACACACACATATATACACACATACATATATACACATACATATATACACACACATACATATATACACACACTTACATATATCCACGCAGATTTTTGGTTTCTCTTAGTGGATGAGGAAACCCTGCTAATAAATCTTCATTAGTGGAGCTCAAAAACAGGTTATGTGGTTGGAAGCTCTAAAAATGTTTCTGAAACCCAATGTATTCATAACAGAATACTGCTTAGGGTCCATTCACACATCCGTAACTGTTTTGCGGACTACATTTCGCCGGCACTATAATAGAAAATGCATAATCTTGTCCACAATTGCGGACAATATGACATGTTCTATTTTTTTGCGGAAACGGAAGTGCGGATGCGGAAGTGCAGATCCGGAAATGCGGACGGCACATAGTGTGCTGTCCATATCTATTTGGTCCCCATTGGAAATGAATGGCTCCGCACCCGTTCCACAAAATTGCGGAACGGATGCGAACCCATTTTGTGGACGTGTGAATGGGGCCTTATGGTGTAGTAGTTCACGTATGTGAGCATCATGATAATTCTCCGATACTTAAACATCAATTTTTGTAGTATTCAGTAAATAGCACCTTAAGGCAGTCCTCCTAAAACAAAATTAACTAAGCCCTTAATGGCACATTGAAAATATGAAAACTGATTTTCAAAGGGGTTTTCCAGGAGGAAAATACTGATGCCCTTTCCTCAGGATAGGCCATCAATATCTGATTAGTGTGGTCTGCCGCCTCTTCCCAACATATCAAGCACACGCTATTCACCATGGCGGCTGTGCTTGGTATTGCAGCCCAGGCCTATTCACTTGAATGGGACCGAGCTGCACATAGGCCATGTGACCGATGAACGTGATGTCACTGGCCTAAGAAGAAGCTGTGGTGCTCCAGCCTCTTCAAACAGCAGATCAGCAGGGGTGCTGGGAGTCAGACCTCCAGTGATCTGATATTGATGACCTATACTGAGGATAGGTCATCATTATTAAATTCCCGAAAACCAGGACAGATATTGATGGGTTACCCTTAGGGTATCAGACTCCTGGCACCTTCACAATCAGCTGATGGAAAGCGCTGCGGCAGGATTAGCTGCAAACATTTTGTGACAGGTCTCAAGTGAATGGGACTGAGCTGCAATGTCAGGCACAGTCACCACCAAATGAATGGAGCTGTGCCTGGTACAGTGCAGGGAACATGGCCCTCGCCATCCCTTCAATCAGCTGATGGGGTGCTGGCAGTAGTCACCCACTGACCTGATACTGATGGCCTATCACAGTGATGGTGAACCTTTTAGAGACCGAGTGCCCAAACTGCATTTATTTATTGCAAAGTGCCAACACGGCAATTTACCCTGAATACTACAGACCAGTATAGTATATTTCCCATGTACTTTATCATTCAGCTATAATAGCCTGCCTACATTCGATGCGCTGCCTGTGCTGTTCATAGTGCGCCCTGCGCTGATGAATGGCAGGAAAAGTCTAAGGCAGGGCTTGACAAATTTCCTTGGAATCTAGGAGCCAGCTAAAAAAGTTAGGAGCCAGGCGGAGCCGCGTCATAAAGCCCCCAATAGATGCCCCCATAGTGCTCCTCCCCCCCCCCACTTCTCCATAGAGCCCCCCAATAATGCATGCCAGTACATAGGGCCCCCAGTAGATGCCACCATAGTGTTCCTTCCCCTGTTCTCCATAGTGCCCCCCATAATGCTTACTCTCGCCAATAGGTTATATGACACGTCAGATGCTGCCAGCGTCTAAGTGATCGCCACTTGCGGCCGCCATGACATGTGGAAACCCTTACAAGGATTACAGGGTCCGGAGGAGGGCAGAGGGGTCCGGAGGGGAGGGCAGAGGGGTTCGGAGGAGGGCAGAGGGTTCGGAGGGGAGGGCAGAGGGGTTCAGAGGGGAGGGCAGAGGGGTCCAGAGGGGAGGGGTTCAGAGGGAGGGCAGAGGGTCCGGAAGAGAGGGCAGAGGGGTCCGGAGGAGAGGGCAGAGGGGTCCGGAGGAGAGGGCAGAGGGGTCCGGAGGGGAGGGCAGAGGGGTCCGGAGGGGAGGGCAGAGGGGTCCGGAGGGGAGTGCAGAGGGGTCCGCAGGGGAGGGCAGAGGGGTCCGGAGGAGAGGGCAGAGGGGTCTGAAGGGCACAAACACAGCGGGCACCATGACATTTTACTGAGCACTACAACCCCCAGCTGGCGCTCAGCCTCTGCAGTCCCCGCATCACTACAACGCCCAGCTCTTTCCCCCTCTTGTCATTCTCCCCCCCCCCCCCCTGTCATTCTCTTTTCCCCCTCTTGTCATTCACTTTCCACCTCTTGTCATTATCTTTCCTCCTCTTGTCATTATCTTTCCTCCTCTTGTCATTATCTTTCCTCCCCCTTGTCATTCACTTCCCCCCCCTTGTCATTCACTTTCTCCCTCCCCTTGTCATTCACTTTCCCCCTTGTCATTCACTTTCTCCTCCCCCTTGTCATTCACTTTCCCCTTGTCATTCACTTTCCCCCTTGTCATTCACTTTCTCCCTCCCTTGTCATTCACTTTCCCCCTTGTCATTCACTTTCTCCTCCCCTTGCCATTCACTTTCCCCCCTTGTCATTCACTTTCTCCCCCTTGTCATTCACTTTCTCCCCCCTTGTCATTCACTTTCTCCCCCTTGTCATTATCTTTCCCCCTCTTGTCATTTTCTCCCCTTCCTCCCCTGCCTCTAGTGTAGCGTGGCCGAGCTTTGTATGGTCCCACGGGTACAGGAGCTTTAGTTTCCTGTACCCGGGCGGACTGACAGGAAGTGCACACTGTGTGCGCACTTCTTGTCAGTCCGGCCGGGTACAGGAGACAGATGCTCCCTGTACCGCGGACCACGGTAGGCTCGGCCACGCTACAATGAGGGAGTGACAGGAGGGAGCGCTGAGCGTTTCCCTCCTGTCAGTCCTTCTCTTCATGCTGCGCCCGGGCGGTGCGCCCTCATGGACGCGCCAGCCCGTGCAGTGCTGCAGCCGCCTGAGGCTCTATATAGAGCGCTCGGGCGGCTGCAGCATGAAGGGGGCCGGCGCTCCTAGTCCGCGCCGGCCCTGCACCCTGGCACCTGAGAGAACGGGCTGACAAATACCCAGGCGCCAGGACCAAATTCCTGGTCGCCATGGCGACCTGGGATTTGTCGAGCCCTGGTCTAAGGCATATTGGTACAGCATAGACTTCTTCCAGGGTGCGGGTGCCCACAGAGAGGGTTCTGAGTGCTGCCTCTGGCACCCGTGCCATAGGTTCATCACCACTGGGCTATCATAAGGATAGGCCCTTAATTTCAAATCCCATTAATATTCTAATATTCCCATTAATATTGCCCCCCATAATGTGCGAGTATATAGGGCCCCCCATAATGCTTCCTCTCGCCAATAGGTTATATGACACGTCAGATGCTGCCAGCGTCTAAGTGATCGCCTACAGCATAGACTTCTTCCAGGGTGCGGGTGCCCACAGAGAGGGTTCTGAGTGCTGCCTCTGGCACCCGTGCCATAGGTTCATCACCACTGGGCTATCATAAGGATAGGCCCTTAATATCAAATCCCATTAATATTCTAATATTCCCATTAATATTGCCCCCCATAATGTGCGAGTATATAGGGCCCCCCATAATGCTTCCTCTCGCCAATAGGTTATACTACTCCTAAACTGAGATACAGCTGCAGGAAGAAATGGGCCCAATGCCTGAGGCTGCACTACAGAGAGGTTCTGATTTCTGTCAGATGCAGTGTTTGCATCTGAACCTCTGTACAGCCTCAGGCTTTAGGCCTGTAATATACCAGTATGTGGGTAAATGGTTATTCCAGTGGATACATTTATCATTTATGCTTCCTCTCTTCTAGTGATTGGCAGGGGTACTAGTGATCTAAATCAGTGTTTCCCAACCAGTGTGCCTCCAGCTGTTGCAAAACTACAACTCCCAGCATGCCCAGACAGCCTTTGGCTGTGCGGGCATGCTGGGAGTTGTAGTTTTGCAACAGCTGGAGGCACACTGGTTGGGAAACACTGATCTAAATGTTCTTTTTGCTGGAGTACCCCTTTAATACACATTAAGAGGTCTTTTTCTTTTTCTTCTAGTAGTTCTTCTTTAAGAGCATCTGTCCCCACATAAAAGTGCTCAAAATGCATTAATGCTAGAGACATCATTTACAGCACTATTCCGATAGTGCCATCCAGATTAGCCCATGCCGTATCGGGTAGTCCCCTAACTGTTTTAGAGGCTACCAATCCTTGGTGACGTCCTACATATCTGGTGGGCCTGCCCTTGAGTGAAAAGGCTTTGGATCAGAGTTTATCACCTTATCAATTCAGTACCAGGTCATAATATAAAAAATGACCAATGGGAAGCATTATCCCTCCGCACCCACAACGGTTAATACCTTTTTTTTTGTTTTGCCTCCAAATAACCAATTGAAACAGCCTGAACCCCCCCTTAGACTTTTCTGAACACAGGCTAGACTTATATATGATCAATGATATATGAACCTCCATTTTTTCAGACCGCCATGACTGGACACCCGCTCCCTGCTCTCTATTTAAGAATTGACCTATACCTGGTAAACGACTACCCTAGGTCTACCACCCCAGAAGAGGCCCTTCTCCCCTGCAGTCTGCCCGGCGCCAGTCTACTATCACCATGTTGTGAAGATAACAGTGTCTTGGTCTTTACTCAGTACTTATACTACCTCATTGCTGCTTCACCTTCTGTTTGTGCGCTGACACCCTTACCGCCTGTTTTGTCCTTCGTCCTCCTCCCAACCTTGTCCGGTCTGTTGGTTGTCTGGGTTTCCTTCCATTATACTATTTTAGCTGGCCCTAATGGCCCTTTCTGAATAAGCACATTGTGGGAGAGGACATTACCAAATATCTATAACCTATCAGTTATACCTTGACTGACAGAATTGCTCTTGACTTTTGTTACTGATTTACCTTGCCTCTCACTGTGATGCTTCTACGTTTAAAACCTTCAATAAAACTTCATAAAAAAGTGGGTTGATCCCACTAATTAAAAGCATATCTGTGTAAAGCAGATCCCATGCTTCATTCTGAAGAAGAAGTACTTTTAATCCATATGCAAATGAGCAGTTAAGTGCACTGAGGGTGGACCCAAGCTACTTTGTGCAGCCTTGCACCTCCTGCTTCCTTTGCCAGCCCCTCCCTCTCCTCCTTGATAACACGGCCAGGTTCCTGCATAGTCATCTCGTCTGGCCCTGTCAAGAACATGAGGGAGGGGCTGGCAGAGGACGGAGGAGCAAGAGTACACAGAGAGGTTTCAGTTTGGCCTCGGTGTACTTAACTGCTCATTTGCATATAATGTACTTTTCCTACAGAATAAGGTGACTGACTTGGATAACAAAGATATGCTTTTAATTAGTAGGATCAACCCTACCCGGCATTATGTCTGGTTTAATGGGCCTAATCCTTCTAACAGGTGCTCTTTAAACTGAAAGAGAGCTTAGAAGGCAGAGAGCATGTACCCTTACCTGCAAACCCTCCTGAGAACTGGATCTCGAAGGTGCATGGTCTATGTGAACGTCTATACAATCTGTTCCTGGGTGGAGCAGGGGTTAGAACAGGGAGGGTTGGGAGAACAATATGTCAGTTTGGGACTCTAATGTTGAGAGGTATGTTATTGTATTGCAGGTTAATAAAAGCCACTAGGCCCAAGAAAGGCAACTGTTTGATGCACCTTGTCAGAAACCACTGGATAACTCAACATGAAAAAGGGAGACCTGCACTACTTTAGTCCATGGTGTGGACCAAACATGTCTATGGGTCCATGAAAATCACTGACAGGAATTGGAGCAAAACCTGGCGGCCCCGTGGAATCTGGTGGCCTGCCTTTACTCAAATCTGGCCTCGCTTCCCAGAGATATCAAAACCTCAATATTGCTAAGAGACACGGTGGCAGCCTGGAAGGCGATAAGGAAATCATTTGGTCTGTCTCACTCGATTTCTAAGGTGATGCCATTGTGGGAAGATCCGGAGTTCCCCCAGGGGACCCAAACAAGACTTCCTGCGCTATGGGTATCTAGAGAGGTAGTCAGGGAGGAACATCTGATGCACCTGGAGGAGAAGACCCTGCCAGATTCTCATTTTTTACTGATTATGCAGATTTTGGGCTTTTGTAAACGCAGACTGCAAGATTTATCGCGAGAGGTGGTCACGAACTCCTTTGATGATATCCTCAGTTATTCACCCCAAACAGTGTCGCTCTCAAGGTTATACAGGGCACTTTCTGTAAATTTTACGAAAGCTAAACCATCCACTATGTTTAAGAAATGGGAACACATTACCATGGATGATGAGATCGGGGAAAAAATCTTGGAGAGTTGGATTAAGGTCCGTCAGTGTGTGGTAAGCGAAACATGGCGAGAAAAATATTTCAAAATGATGCACAACGCAATTTATGGTTTCAATTTCCCGGCCTCTCCCCGATTCCCAGATCGCATCACCTATTGTCCCAATTGTGACATGCCAGCAACTGACTTTTGGCATGGCATATGGACAAGTACCAAGGTATCTCACTTTTGGGTCAATGAGTTGTCCTATATTAACCACTTCAGCCCCCCTAGCTTAAACCCCCTTAATGACCAGGCCACTTTTTACAATTCCGCACTACACTACTTTCACCGTTTATTGCTCCGTCATACAAATTACCACCCAAATGAATTTTACCTCCTTTTCTTCTCACTAATAGAGCTTTCATTTGGTGGTATTTCATTGCTGCTGACATTTTTACTTTTTTTGCTATTAATCAAAAATGACCGAAATTTTTGCAAAAAAATTACATTTTCACTTTCTGTTGTAATTTTTTTAAAAAATGACATTTCTATATAAATTTTCGTAAAATTTATTGTTCTACATGTCTTTGATTAAAAAATCCAATAAGTGTATATTTATTGGTTTGGGTAAAAGTTATAAGCGTTTACAAACTATGGTGCAAAAGTGAATTTCGGCATTTTGAAGCAGCTCTGACTTTCTGAGCACCTGTCATGTTTCTTCAGGTGCTAGAATGCCAGGATAGTATAAATACCCCCAAATGACACCATTTTAGAAAGAAGACACCCCAAAGTATTCGCGGAGGGGCATGGTGAGTTCATGTATCATTTCATTTTTTTTCACAAGTTAGCGGAAAATGACACTTTCTGAGGAAAAAAATAAAAATAATAAAGTTTCCATTAAAAAATAAAATCTCCCACGGACTCACTATGCCCCTCAGTGAATACCTTGGGGTGTCTACTTTCCGAAATGGGGTCATTTGTGGGGTGTTTGTACTGCTCTGGCATTTTGGGCGGGGCTAAATTGTGAGCCGCCATGTAAAAGCTAAAGGTACTCGTTGGAATTTGGGCTCCTTTGCGCACCCAGGCTGCAAAAAGTGTCACTCATGTGGTATCGCCGTACTCAGGAGAAGTAGGGCAATGTGTTTTGGGGTGTATTTTTACATATACCCATGTTGGGTGAGAGAAATATCTCTGTAAACTGACAACTTTGTATACATTTTTTTAAAAGTTGTCGTTTACAGAGATATTTCTCACTCAGCATGGGTATATGTAAAAATACACCCCAAACACACTGCCCTACTTCTCCTGAGTACGGCAATACCACATGTGTGACACTTTTGCAGCCAAGATGCGCAAAGGGGCCCTAAATCAATGAGTACCTTTAGGATTTCACAGGGCATTTTTACACATTTGGATTCAGACTTCTTCTCACGCTTTAGGGGCCCCTAAAATGCCAGGGCAGTATAAATACCCCACATGTGACCCCATTTTAGAAAGAAGACACCCCAAGATATTCCGTGAGGGGTATGGTGAGTTCATGTAAAATTTTATTTTTTGTCACAAGTTAGTGAAATATGAGACTTTGTAAAAAAAAACTAAAATAATTTAAAAAAAAAAATATCAATTTCCGCTAACTGTGCCAAAAAAAAAATAATTCTGTGAACTCGCCATGCCTCTCACAGAATACCTTGGGGTGTCTTCTTTTCAAAATGGGGTCACATGTGGGGTATTTATACTGCCCTGGCATTTTAGGGGCCCTAAAGCGTGAGAATCCAAAATGCGTAAAAATGTCCTGTGAAATCCTAAAGGTACTCATTGGTTTTAGGGCCCCTTTGTGCATCTTGGCTGCAAAAAAGTGTCACTCATGTGGTATCGCCGTACTCAGGAGAAGTAGGGCAATGTGTTTTGGGGTGTATTTTTACATATACCCATGCTGGGTGTGAGAAATATCTCTGTAAATGACAACTTTTTAAAAAATTTTATACAAAGTTGTCAATTTACAGAGATATTTCTCTCATCCAGCATGGGTATATGTAAAAATACACCCCAAAACACATTGCCCTACTTCTCCTGAGTACGGCGATACCACATGAGTGACACTTTGCAGCCAAGATGCAAGGGCCTAAACTAATGAGTACCTTTAGAGGGCATTTTACGCATTTTCTTCTCACGCTTTAGGGCCCCTAAAATGCCAGGGCAGAATAAATACCCCACATGTGACCCCATTTTGGAAAGAAGACATCCCAAGGTATTCCGTGAGGGGCATGGCGAGTTCATAGAAGATTTTTTTTTTTGGCACAAGTAAACATTTTTACATGAACTCACCATACCCCTCACGGAATACCTTGGGGTGTCTTCTTTCTAAAATGGGGTCACATGTGGGGTGTTTGTACTGCCCTGGCATTTGAGGGTCTCCGCAATCATTACACGTATGGCCAGCATTAGGAGTTTCTGCGATTCTCCTTATATTGAGCATACGGGTAATGAGATTTTTTTTTTCCGTTCAGCCTCTGGGCTGGAAAAAAAAAAATGAACGGCACAGATTTCCTCATTCGCATCAATCAATGTGGATGAAAAAATCTCTGCCAAAAAATGTGCAAAAAAGTAGTAAGGCCCCATTCACACGTCCAGTAAAATGTCGCATCTATTCCACAATTCTGCGGAATAGATGCGGACCCATTCAGTGTGAATGGGGCCGGCGGTGATGCGGAGAGCACACTATATAAAAGATAGAGCATGTCCTATTCTTGTCCGCAATTGCGGACAAGAAAAGGCATTTTCTATATAGTTCTGGCAATGTGCGGATCCGCAAAATGCGGAAAGCACATTGGCGGTGTCTGTGTTTTGCGGATCCGTGGATGCATGGATCCGCAAAACACATACGGACGTCTGAATGAGCCTTACAGGGGGGGGTGATTAGTGACAGGGGGTGATCAGGGGGTGACATGGGGTGATCAGGGGTTAATCGGGGTTAATCAGGGGTTAATCAGTGACCGGGGGGGGTCTGTGTGGTGATTGGTGCACTTACAAAAGTTTCCTTTGGTGGTCCCAAGCAAAAGGGACCACCAAAGGAACGAACAGCAAGTATATCAGACGCTGTTAACAAAACAGCGTCTGATATGCCATTTTTTTTAACTTCTACAGCCTGCCAGCGCACGAACAGCGCTGGCAGGCTGTAGTTAAAGTTCTGCCCGACGCGATCCTGTGAACGCGCGCGTCTCGCCAGATGACTTTCCAACTTCCAACTTTCCAACTTTTTAGTACTCAACTTTTAAAATCGTACACCACTTTAAGTTCCAAAGTTGCAATCGTGTTCGAATAGAACTTAAAGCTGTCTCTTAGTCAGTTTTAGTATTGGTGTGCTGTAATAGAAGTTACATTCGTACGCTGAATATAACTTAGAGCAATACAGTCAACTTTACACTGTTAGTTTTATTATCGCGATAATACAACTATTCAAGAATCGTGTACGTGCGTCTGTACGTGTGTGCGTTACCTCGGACACTATTCTATTTTGCCAGCCACAGCTGAAACCACTGATTTATGGTATTGCTATTTTGGCAATTGAATTTAACCTCAGAAAATAATCTATCCTTTGCCAGACAGCAGACAGTATTATACTTGTCTAACCAAAGCTGGAACACCAGATTTAGGGGATTGGTATTTAACCCCTTAATAAAATATAGAAATTTCTTTCCTGAGTTTCTAGGGGTGACAATTAGCTACAGCCAAGCCCCTGATGTAGGATATAGCAAAAAAAAAAACTAGTATTGATGGATTGATGGACTTGGTGGCAGCTTCTTCTGGCGCACCACAAGTCACAAAATGGCCGCCGATGAACCCAGAAAATAGAGTGACAGAAAAACGCTCTGTGCAGCCTAAAAACCAGCGAGCAAGTAACTAGCAGAAGTTCAATGATTCTCAGCTGTAAATTGATCCGTTCATTAGGTGCTGTTGCTGACTTTAACCTGCCTAATCTCGCCCTGACAGAAGCTGCGTCCTCTCCCTTCACTAATCAGAGCAGTGTGACGTGCGGCGCTACGTGACTCCAGCTTAAATAGAGGCTGGGTCACATGCTGCACTTGGCTAATCACAGCCATGCCATTAGTAGGCATGGCTGTGATGGACTCTTAGGGCAAGAAGTAAAACGCTAGCTGATTGGCTGCTGTGCAGCCCTTCAGAAAGCGGGAAGTAATCGACGAACACCGAACCCGAACCCGAACTTTTTTGAAAATGTCCGGGTTCGGGTCCGGGTCCCGGACACCCCAAAATTCGGTACGAACCCGAACTATTCTCGAACTGTTCGCTCAACACTAGCAGGCACATATGAACATGGGACCAAATCAGATGCCTTCAGCTGCCAAGCGCACATGTAACAGGTCAGTCACCTTCATAGGTACAAATCTGCTGACAGATGCCCTTTAATTCTATCAAATAACTTTCACTAATCATACTTTTTATTACTATATACTTATTATTATGTTGAAAAATGGTCGGACCTAACAGGCTTTTACAAGAGACATCTCGGAGTACCCTTATCTGGTACCAGTGATGGCCTGCCCTGCCATCATGTAACCAGGGATGGCGGTCACAGCACCGACAGAAGGTACTTCTGGCAGGATTGTGACTTTGTATTACAGCTACCCTTCCACCAGTCATCACGCAAGCAAGGTAGCAGTGTCTGCGCTATCACCTGGATGGAATAGTATGTCTACCTGCCTCAACTACATACAGCCCCAGATGTATCTCAAGCTGTAGAAACTGGGTTAGTTTGGTAAATTGAAGAGTGCCTTCCTTAACAGTGATAGCTGTAACGCCCCCAACAGTGCTGACAGCCACCATGCCCATCATAATGGTGACTGTCACAATGCCCCCCTTATCAGCGATGGCCACATGGCTCTCCCCACAATAGTGACAGCTACTATGCCCCCACAGAAGTCACACATATAGTGCCCCCATAATAGTGACATGCCCACATATCCTTAAACACATTAAAAACCAATGTGCCCCACATAACAGTGACAGCTACAGTGCACCCTAGCGGTGTCCCGAGCCAGTCAACAGTGCACCCATTAATGCCACCAGCCACAGGTACCTTGGCCTTCTCCCACACTGCTCCTCTGGATGTGCAGAACCTGTCCTGGAAGATACAACTGAGCGCCCTCCGGTGGCACTCCATCAAAAGACAGCACTCCATACTCGACATCAGAAAGATAGAATTGATGTTTGACAACCATATCTTTATTGGGGTAGTTGTGGGACCTCAGAAATGCAAACACATCTCTGTATCTAGATAAGATTTTATATAGGGAGAAGCCTGCATACTTGCTGGTAATAGCAGTGACTATTAAAAGAAAAGAAGAGACTGTCCTTAGTACAACAAGGTCTTCTAATGGTTTCCACGCTCCCCTATGGTGCGTTTGATATACAGTATTTTGATATGGGGCACTCATAGTTTTCAGTCATTTGTGCAATTCTTTACACAATGGTGTTCTAAGATGCACACAATTATCAAAAGGGTGCACACTGCATAATAAATGAAGCCGAGCATGCATGTGTATGGGGGATGGGAAGGAATAGCGGTTATCGCTACAAGCGTTCAGCCAACAGCTATCTAGGACCTTATTCACGTGTTCATGATATCCCTGACTAAACTGGTCAGTCTACCTATGGCAATATCAGTAAGGGGTCTGTTGTTGGGCCATGTGTCCGTTTTTTGCCCTCCATATTCCATGTGCACTGCTAGGCTGAAGAGATTGTAGAACATCTCCTACCGATGGTCAGTGAAAACCACTGACAATATAAGGATGCAATCTCTGTTCTGTCACTGTTTTTCATGGACTAATAGACTTCAGTGTGCTGTGTTCTCCATCAGTCACTGATGTGCGAATACGCCCTAAGGTGTATGAACACCTTTAGACACTGGCTACTTCCTTAAAGGCTCGGGACACCTTTGGGGCAATTTTTTATGATTGCACTTTACTCATTTTGGGCTAAAAATAATTTTTTCAATTGGTCCTTATTAGAAAAAAAAATGTGTCTGTTTTTGAGCAACAGGGGTTAAAGATCAGTCTGTTTGCAGAGTATCACTTCCCAGTGCCATCAGATAATGGCTCATGTGAAGCCTTATGACTCATTTAAGCCATATTCTTAACAGATTGATAAGAGTTTAGCGAGTGAGTGTTTATAAGGTCAGGAGATCAGAGATAAGGCTACTTTCCCACTAGCGTTTTCCGGTATTGAGTTGCATCAAAGAGGCTCAATACCGGAAAAAAAAAACACTTCAATTTTGTCCCCATTCATTGTCAATGGGGAAAAACGGAACTTTCCGATTAATTGCGTTCCCAGACCAGAGAGCAAACTGCAACATGCTGCGGTTTTCTTTCTGTCCTGGCATGCAGAGCAAGACGGATCCATCATGACCCCCAATACAAGTCAATAGGGACAGATCCGTTTTCTCTGTCACAATCTGACACAATAGAAAACGGATTTGTCCCCCATTGACTTTCAATGGAGTTCATGACGGATCTGTCTTGGCTACGTTAAAGATAATACAAACAGATCCGTTCATAACTACTGAAGATGGTTGTATTATCAGTAACGGAAGCGCCGGATCCAGTAAAAACGCTAGTGTGAAAGTAGCCTAAGGCTTCATCAGCAGTCAGCTCACAGGACTATGGCTGGGTTTACATATGCGCTGTGAACTCTGGCAGTCTGCCGGAGTTCACTGTACCCAGCATAGCCGGATACCACCGTGCACCACTGGATCCCCATTCACTGTAATGGTATCCGGTGGGGATCTGGCGAGTTTCCGATATATATGCGGCTTTCGGCCAGACAAAAAATGCTGCATGAAATACAGGATGTATAGTGGCTCACCTATCTAAATGACTAGGACTAGGTGCTCTAAGTCATGTCTGACTCACTCAGTTAGAATAGAAGTGTACTAAATGATTAATATGAAGACCGGCACTCTACATCTGAGGTCACACAGAGAGTTGCAACGTATGGCCTCATGCACACGACCGTTGTTTGATTCCGTGTCCGTTTCTCCGTTTTTCGTGATTTTCTGCGGACCCATTGGTTTTCAATGGGTCCGTGGAAACCTCGGCAAATGCACCGTTTGTCCTCCGTGTCCGTGGTCCGTGATTCCAGTCCGTCAAAAAAATATAACCTGTCCTATTCTTGTCCGTGAAAAACGGTTCACGGACCCATTCAAGTCAATGGGTCCGTGAAAAATGCGGATGGCCATCCGTGTGTCATCCGCGTTCCGTGTCCGTTTTTGCGGATCCCTTAGCAGGCACTTGGGAAAAATTGTCAGCCTGTCTTTTGGTAAAATCTTTTGGGTCATGTCCGCTAAAAAAACGGAAGACACACGGAAACACAACGGAAGGCAAAAACGG
The DNA here is from genome assembly GCA_033119425.1 of Bufotes viridis. NCBI lineage: Eukaryota > Metazoa > Chordata > Amphibia > Anura > Bufonidae > Bufotes > Bufotes viridis. The sequence goes on along the minus strand of CM065589.1, from coordinate 164,175,194 downwards.
ACACGGATCACTGAACAACGGAACCCCTTTTTGCGGACAGCATAAAAAAACGGTCGTGTGCATGAGGCCTATATCTAGTTTAATATGGGTAGTATAAAAACACACAAATGCATCAAAATAGAATAAAGTAAAATAAATGACCCCCCTAAAACGTAAAGATAATAATTATGAATATGATAGACTATCTAGAACAAAATACCATGTCGCCACCCGAGAAGGAAATATAAAATATGCTAAATAAAGAGCGATGTCTTGTACTATTTTGCTGGCACTATAGATCAAATATCAGTCCGCATCAAATCTTTCTGCAATCACCTCCGTCGTGTGTAGCCAAACATGTGACACTATACTGTGCCAATAAGTTCAATATCTATTACTTTGCAACACTGTAAGGTATTGTTATTATTTTCAGATCTAGTCCAGTTCCACCACAAGATGGCAGTAGGGACCAGAAAGAGGCATCCCGGTTCACTCAAGGTATATTCATAAATATGGAATTGTAGCAGTAAGATTGTCAACAAGTTCCATCAACTGTCTTAATGTACTTGATATTAGTGAGTAGTACAATGCCACAACTTTTGTTGATGCAGTTGACAAAGTTGACAATGAACCATCAGGAATTGTCTTTCGGCGGACCATTACTCACCGATGTTAAGCTAAACATATACATACAAGCTAACACATACACGTGGGACGTCGAACTGGAAGCAATACGTGGGATGCGAAATGCAGGCAAATACCTAGCCACACATCAACAGTGAGAGCTCTATGTGGACGCCGGGGCAGGTAATAAGCGTCCAGTACACCCGTGCACAGTGGGACGCCACTGTTGAACATAGGTGAGTACTGGTCCGCGACCATTCTAATTGCTAAATGAATATAACAGTTAAAGACAATCCATGATGGTTACATGACAATTGATGGAACTTGTTGATACAATCTTACTGCTACAATTCCATATTTATGAATATACCTTGAGCGAACCGGCATACAGTACGCACTGAATGCCTCTTTCTGGTCCCTACTGCCATCTTGTGGTGGAACCGGACGTACAGTGTTGCAGAGTAATGCATATTAAACTTATTGGCACAGTATAGTGTCACATGTTTGGCCACACACGACGGAGGTGATTGCAGAAAGATTTGATGCGGACTGATATTTGATCTATAGTGCCAGCAAAATAGTACAAGACATCGCTCTTTATTTAGCATATTTTATATTTCCTTCTCGGGTGGCGACATGGTATTTTGTTCTAGATAGTCTATCATATTCATAATTATTATCTTTACGTTTTAGGGGGGTCATTTATTTTACTTTATTCTATTTTGATGCAATTGTGTGTTTTTATACTACCCATACTAAACTAGATATACATTGCAACTCTCTGTGTGACCTCAGATGTAGAGTGCCGGTCTTCATATTAATTAATTAGTAAAAAATGTTGCATGTAGTATTTTTGTCCGCTCGAAAGCCGCATGTATGCCGGATACAGTGAATTTTGGCAGTCTGTTCCTCCACCGGAGCAGACTGCCACAGTTCACAGAGCATATGGGAACTCAGCCTAAGAAATGATACTCTGCAAACAGACTGATTTTTAACCCCTGTATCTCAAAAATGGTTGAACAATGTAATCAATAAGGACCAATTGTTTTTAGCTCAAAATGAGTAAAAAGCAAGCATAGAAAACTGCCCCGGAGGTGTCCATAGTTTTTAAACCACTTAATGATTGGCGCGCATTTGGTGCATTTTTATAGGTAAAACACACAATAAATGTAGGGCACACAATGTACTCTTTTGTGTTGCAATTTCTGACAGAATTCTACCACATTTCACTTCGCTTTTCCGCACAGTGTCCACTGTAAGGGTATAATAGATATTTCGGGGACGGTGTAACTTTACATTTATACTTTGGATCTCAGTTTTCTCTGTAACTAGAATCAAACATATTCATATTCATGTCAGTCCCCCTACAGTCTCATCACTGCAGTATCCTGGGATTTCCTTTCGTCTTCACTGTTTTGACATGATGTGGGGAATAGACTGACATTTTCATGTTTCGCTCATAACCACAGTCATTCCTCCCTCATTCACTTCTATCGATTATTGGCAGCACATTCCTGATTACACAGGGAGATGTGCTGACGATAATTGTACATCTTTCATCCTGATAAAATATACAAATCAGCCAACAAACGAGTCATTCCTTGTTTATCAGCTGATCAAGGACATGATTATACCGGCCAGATATTAAGAATCAGCGTTCTTATGAACACTTGTTCCCAGCAATCGTCCCGAATATTATGCAGTGTAATCGGAACTTAGAGATTTCCTGGTAAAAAGAAATGATTTTTAACACATTCCTGCAGCATGGCCTTAAAACAGAGGATTCATACTTTCCTGCTCCCCGCCGCTCCCACCGTCTCCATCTTCCGGTCCCCGCACTGTTCACATCCGGCTGGCTATGGGCATAGTCACATGCTCTGATCCATCCATGACAGGCTTCAGTGGTGATGTGGCCACAAGCAGTGTTTCACCGCTGAGGTCAGTCATGACATTAGCTGGAGAGGTGCTCCGGGACCGAAAGATAGAGCCAAGGAGACAATAACCGGTAGGCACTTTCTTTCACTGCAGAGGATGGCGCTCACTGGTTATTACCGCCTCCTGCCTCCAGTTATATGTGCCCTGCAATAACCAGTAAATACTTTCCTTCACTGCAGAGGACAGCGCTCACTGGTTATTACCTCCTCCTGCCCCCAGTTATAGGTGCCCTGCAATAACCAGTAAGCACTTTCCTTCACTGAAGAGGATGGCGCTCAATGGTTATTACCCCTCCTGCCCCCAGTTATATGTGCCCTGCAATAACCAGTAAGCACTTTACTTCACTGCAGAAGATGGCGCTCACTGCTTATTACGCCTCCTGACCCAGTTATAGGTGACCTACAATAACCAGTAAGCACTTTCCTTCACTGCAGAAGATGCGCTCAAAGCTTATTACGCCTCCTGCCCCAGTTATATGTGCCCTGCAATAACCAGTAAGCACTTTCCTTCACTGCAGAAGATGCGCTCAAAGCTTATTACGCCTCCTGCCCCAGTTATAGGTGCCCTGCAATAACCAGTAAATACTTTACTTCACTGCAGAGGATGGCGCTCACTGGTTATTACCACCTCCTGCCCCCAGTTATATGTGCCCTGCAATAACCAGTAAATACTTTCCTTCACTGCAGAGGACGGCGCTCACTGGTTATTACCACCTCCTGCCCTCAGTTATAGGTGACCTGCAATAACCAGTAAGCACTTTCCTTTACTGAAGAGGATGGCGCTCACTGGTTATTACTGCCTCCTGCCCCCAGTTATAGGTTCCCTGCAATAACCAGTAAGCACTTTCCTTCACTGCAGAGGATGGCACTCACTGGTTATTACGCCTCCTGCCCCAGTTATAGGTGACCTACAATAACCAGTAAGCACTTTCCTTCACTGCAGAGGACGGCGCTCACTGGTTATTACCATCTCCTGCCCCCAGTTATATGTGACCTACAATAACCAGTAAGCACTTTACTTCACTGCAGAGGACGGCGCTCACTGGTTATTACGCCTCCTGCCCCCCAGTTATAGGTGCCCTGCAATAACCAGTAAATACTTTCCATCACTGCAGAGGACGCCACTTACTGGATATTACCACCTCTTGCCGTTATAGGTGCCCTGCAATAACCAGTAAGCACTTTCCTTTACTGCAGAGGACGCCACTTACTGGTTATTACCACCTCCTGCCCCAAGTTATAGGTGCCCTAAAATAACCAGTAAGCACTTTCCTTTACTGCAGAGGATGGCACTCACTGGTTATTACCACCTCCTGCCCCAAGTTATAGGTGCCCTGCAATAACCAGTAAGCACTTTCCTTTACTGCAGAGGAAGGCACTCACTGGTTATTACGCCTCCTGCACCCAGTTATAGGTGCCTTGCAATAACCAGTAAGCACTTTCCTTTACTGCAGAGGACGCCACTCACTGGTTATTACCGCCTCCTGTCGTTATAGGTGCCCTGCAATAACCAGTAAGCACTTTCCTTTACTGCAGAGGACCGCACTCACTGGTTATTACCGCCTCTTGCCAGTGGCGTTGCGAGGGGGGTGCGGTCCGCACCGGGTGACACCAGTCTGATGGGGTGTCACCAGGGGCGGACTGACTATTGGCAGACGCGGCGACGGAGATGAGCGCTTGCATTGCGCTCATCTCCGTGCGGAGCAGCAGCAGAGGAGGGAGAGGCGTGTCCTCTCTCTCCCTGTTCCTCTGTTAGGCTGCCAGCACTAGGCCGGCAGCCTATCAGAGGCCGGCTCCGGAGGTGCGATGACGTCATCACGCCGCCGGAGCCGTACAGCTCGAGACACAGGCCGGAAGAGGCCTGCATCGCATCGCTGGAGGTAAGTATAAGTGTTCTCTTTTTTTTTTTTTCTTGGGGCTACTGGCACATAAAGGGGGCTACTGGCGCTAAAGGGGGCTACTGGCGCTAAAGGGGGCTACTGGCACATAAAGGGGGCTACTGGCACATAAAGGGGCTACTGGCACATAAAGGGGCTACTGGCACATAAAGGGGGCTACTGGCACTAAAGGGGGCTACTGGCACATAAAGGGGCTACTGGCACATAAAGGGGGCTACTGGCACTAAAGGGGCTACTGGCACATAAAGGGGCTACTGGCACATAAAGGGGCTACTGGCACATAAAGGGGCTACTGGCACATAAAGGGGGCTACTGGCACATAAAGGGGGCTACTGGCACATAAAGGGGCTACTGGCACATAAAGGGGCTACTGGCACTAAAGGGGCTACTGGCACTAAAGGGGCTACTGGCACATAAAGGGGCTACTGGCACATAAAGGGGCTACTGGCACATAAAGGGGGCTACTGGCACATAAAGGGGGCTACTGGCACATAAAGGGGCTACTGGCACTAAAGGGGCTACTGGCACTAAAGGGGCTACTGGCACATAAAGGGGGCTACTGGCACTAAAGGGGGCTACTGGCACTAAAGGGGCTACTGGCACTAAAGGGGCTACTGGCACTAAAGGGGCTACTGGCACATAAAGGGGATGGCTACTGGCACATAAAGGGGCTACTGGCACATAAAGGGGACGGCTACTGGCACATAAAGGGACGGCTACTGGCACATAAAGGGACGGCTACTGGCACATAAGAGAGGACGGCTACTGGCACATAAAGGGACGGCTACTGGCACATGAGGGAGACGGCTACTGGCACATGAGGGAGACGGCTACTGGCACATATGGGGAGCTACTGGCACATAATAAGGGGGCTACTGGCACATAATAAGGGGGCTACTGGCACATGGGGAAGCACAAGAGAGGCACTTATTACTAGCACATGTGGTGGCATGGAGAGGCACGTGTTACTGGCACATTATTATGGGGCACTATGTGCGCCTCAATCCTGGGGGTGAGAAAAGAGAAATGATGGGGGACAATCACAAAATGTCTGTTTGTGCCATGGAGCCTGGAGGGAAGAAAGAAATGTGCCACCCATGGAGGGGAGTGACATGATGAGGGGACAATGATGAAGAGAGGGACAATGTTGGAATCTGTGCCATGGGGGGTGCATCATGTCACCTGGCACAGTCAGACTTCAACATTGTCCCTCATCATGTCACCCCCGATGGTACAGACTCCAACATTTCCCCCATTGGGGATCATGAAGGATCGGAGCTGATGGCTGACATGGGGGGCTGACGGTTGACATGGGGGGCTGAACAGCTGACATGGGGGCATGATGGATGGGGGCTGACAGCTGATATGGGGGCATGATGGATGGGGGCTGACGGCTGACATGGGGGCTGACGGCTGGCATGATGGCTGACATGAGGGCATGATGGATGGGGGCTGACAGGCTGACACGGGGGCTGACGGCTGGCATGATGGCTGACATGAGGGCATGATGGATGGGGGCTGACGGCTGACACGAGGGGCTGATCTGAGGTGTGATTAACATTGGGGGTCTGATTGGTGGTCTGACCTGAGGTATAGTGGAAAATATTGTTTCTTATTATACTCCTCTAAAACCTATGTGTGTGTTATAGTCTTATAGGGCGAAAAGTACAGTCTTCAAGCGATTGAAGCATAGCGAAGATACCAGGACCACACAGAGGAGAAGCCAGCTGCTGCACACAGGACCAGGACCAGGTGAGCTGCGGGCGGGAGTCGCCAAGATGTAGCTTCGCTTGAGCTTGCACCGGCCCAGGTCACGTCACTCACACAGGCACAGCACAGCCTGAACCAGCCCAGACTTGTTGCTGATGTTAATGGATGCTATAACATTGCACCATCCTTCTGAACATACACATCTGTCATCCGCCTTACCTCATGATCCTGGAGCTGTGCTGTACAGTGGCCGCCGAGCTCTACAGCACAGCTCCAGGATCATGAGTAGGCGGATGACAGATGTGTATGTTCAGAAGGATGGTGCAATGTTATAGCATCCATTAACATAACAGCAGCAATTCCTCTTTAGTTATATGTGAAGACACTTCGTACACACCGGACTGTAAGTGAATTAATAACTAAGGCCCCTTTCACTACCGTTGTGAGGATCCGGCGTGCACTTCCGTCGCGGAAATGCCCACGGATCCGTCACAGCGCAACACACCTGAAAACATTTGAAGACTGATCAGTCTTCAAAATGCTTTCAGTGTTACCATGGCAGCCAGGACGCTACTAAAGTACCGGCTGCCATGGAAAAGTAGTGGGGAGCCAGGGAGAAGCTACTTACCTTCCGTGTGGCTCTGGGCGCTCCACAATGACGTCACAGCGCCCTACGTCGCATGATCACATTATCCATGTGATGTAGGGCGCTGTGGCGTCATTGTGGAGCACCCTGGGAGCCGCACGGACGGTAGTAGCTCCTCCCTGGCTCACCACTTTCCATGGCAGCGGGACTTTAGTAGCGTCCTAGCTGCCATGGTTACCATTCAGAAAGGTAAGCGTCAGATCCGGCGATGCGCCGAAACAACATTTAGCTTAAAGTCGGATCCGGATTAATGCTTTTCAATGGGCATTAATTCCAGATCCGTCCTTGCGGCATGCCTTCAATTTTTGGTCCAAGGAAAATCTGCAGCATGCTGTGGATTTTCAACGGCAAAAAACGTTTGAATACTGAACTGAAGACATCCTGATGCATCCTGAGCAGATTTCTCTCCATTCAAGATGCACTGGGACAATCCTGATCAGTATCTTTCCGTCTTAGAGCCCGGGACGGAACTCTAGCACGGAAAGGAAAAACGCAAGTGTGAAAGAGGCCTAAGCACCAGTGAGTATCTGTTATTTTTGGTTATATGCCTAAAACATTATTGCTTCGGGGGGTCTGGGGTGACACCATTTTCTACCGCACCGGGTGACACCAGCCCTAGCAACGCCACTGCCTCTTGCTGTTATAGGTGCCCTGCAATAACCAGTAAGCACTTTCCTTTACTGCAGAGGACCGCACTCACTGGTTATTACCACCTCCTGCCCCCAGTTATAGGTGACCTGCAATAACCAGTAAGCACTTTTCTTCACTGCAGAGGACGGCGCTCACTGGTTATTACACCTCCTGCCCCCAGTTATAGGTGCCCTGCAATAACCAGTAAGCACTTTCCTTTACTGCAGAGGATGGCGCTCACTGGTTATTACACCTCCTGCCCCCAGTTATAGGTGCCCTGCAATAACCAGTAAGCACTTTCCTTTACTGCAGAGGACGGCACTCACTGGTTATTACCACCTTCTGCCCCCAGTTATAGGTGACCTGCAATAACCAGTAAGCACTTTTCTTTACTGCAGAGGACGGCGCTCACTGGTTATTACACCTCCTGCCCTCAGTTATAGGTGACCTGCAATAACCAGTAAGCACTTTCCTTTACTGCAGAGGACGGCGCTCACTGGTTATTACACCTTCTGCCCTCAGTTATAGGTGCCCTGCAATAACCAGTATGCACTTTTCTTCACTGCAGAGGATGGCGCTCACTGGTTATTACACCTCCTGCCCTCAGTTATAGGTGCCCTGCAATAACCAGTAAGCACTTTCCTTTACTGCAGAGGACGGCGCTCACTGGTTATTACACCTTCTGCCCTCAGTTATAGGTGCCCTGCAATAACCAGTATGCACTTTTCTTCACTGCAGAGGATGGCGCTCACTGGATATTACACCTCCTGCCCTCAGTTATAGGTGCCCTGCAATAACCAGTAAGCACTTTCCTTTACTGAAGAGGACTGCGCTCACTGGATATTACACCTCCTGCCCTCAGTTATAGGTGCCCTGCAATAACCAGTAAGCACTTTCCTTCACTGCAGAGGACTGCGCTCACTGGTTATTACGCCTCCTGCGTCCCTTTTTTTCTTTTTATTTGTAATTTTTTTTTCTTTTATTGTGTTTTCAATTAATTTATTTATTTTTAAACTTTATATGATAATTGTCCCCAAAAGGTCCATGAAAGAACTTGGGGGACACAGACTTTTTTTGTACTATTTCCACTAAAACTGGAGCATCCAAAGGAGCCCCGGTTACAGGGGAAACCAGCCTGCTGCTGGGGAAGGGGCTTTGTACAGCTCAGGTTTTCACCATGTGCCAACATAGAATGCCAACTTTCCAAAAAGTCTGTTTGCCAAATTTCTGCTCCTTTCTCTGCCCCCCCCCCCCCCCAAAATACTTTAAAAAAATCGTAACCCCTCACAGTAGTACCCCCTTCATAGTAGTTTTATACAGATGTGTGCCCCCCAACAGAAGTTATGCCCACTTTGTGCCCCCTAACAGTCATTATGCCCACACTGTGCCCCCTTAAAGTACTTATCCTTTCATTGTGCCCCCTTCATAGTAGTTATGCCCTCATTGTGCCCCTCTCACAGTAGTTATGCCCTCTCGGTGCCCCTTTCACAGTAGTAATGCCCTATCTGTGCCCCTTAACAGTTGTAATACACTCTTTGTACCCCCCTCACAGTAATAATCCCCATTGTGCCTCCTTCACAGTAATAATGCCCCTTAATAGTAGTAATGCCCATTGTCCCCTTCACAGTAATAATGCCCATTGTGCCCCCTTAATAGTAATAATGCCCATTGTGGCCCCTTAATAGTAATAATGCCCATTGTGCCCCTTCACAGTAATAATGCCCTCTGTGTCCTCTCCATAGTAGAAATCCCCATTGTACCCCCATAATAGTAGTAATGCCCTCTGTGCTAGTAATGCCCATTGTGCCCCTTCACAGTAATAATGCCCTCTGTGCCCCCTTCAGAGTAGAAATGCCCTCTGTGCACCCTCCATAGTAGAAATGCCTATTGTGTCCCCTTCACATTATCAATGCCCTCTGTGCCACCTCCAGAGTAGAAATGCCCATTGTGCAACCTCCAGAGAAGAAATACCCATTGTGCCACCTCCAGAGTAGAAATGCCCACTGTGCCCCTTCACATTAGCAATGCTTATTGTGCCCCTTCACATTAGCAATGGCCATTGTGTCCCCTTCATATTAGCAATGCCCATTGTGTCCCCTTCACATTAGCAATGCCCTCTGTGCCCCCTCCAGAGTAGAAATGCCTATTGTGTCCCCTTCACATTAGCAATGCCCTCTGTGCCCCCACAGAGTAGAAATGCCCATTGCGCCCCCTCCATAGTAGAAATGCCCATTGTGGCCCCTTCAGAGTAAAAATGCCCATTGTGCCCCTTTACATTAGTGATGCCCTCTGTGCCACCTCCAGAGTAGAAATGGCCACTGTGCCCCGTTCACATTAGCAATGCCCATTGTGCCCCTCCAGAGTAGAAATGCCCATTGTGCCCCCTCCATAGTAGAAATGCCCATTGTGTCCCGTCACATTAGCAATGCCTACTGTGTCCCCTTCACATTAGCAATGCCCATTGTGCCCCCTCCAGAGAAGAAATACCCATTGTGCCACCTCCAGAGTAGAAATGCCCACTGTGCCCCCTCCAGAGTAGAAATGCCCATTTTGCCCCTTCACATTAGCAATGCTTATTGTGCCCCTTCACATTAGCAATGGCCATTGTGTCCCCTTCACATTAGCAATGCCCTCTGTGCCCCCACAGTGTAGAAATGCCCATTGCGCCCCCTCCATAGTAGAAATGCCCATTGTGGCCCCTCCAGAGTAGAAATGCCCATTGTGCCCCTTTACATTAGTAATGCCCTCTGTGCCACCTTCAGAGTAGAAATGGCCACTGTGCCCCGTTCACATTAGCAATGCCCATTGTGCCCCTCCAGAGTAGAAATGCCCATTGTGTCCCCTTCACATTAGCAATGCCCATTGTGTCCCCTTCACATTAGCAATGCCCATTGTGTCCCCTACAGAGTAAAAATGCCCATTGTGCCCCCTCCATAGTAGAAATGCCCATTGTGTCCCTTCACATTAGCAATGCCTACTGGTGTCCCCTTCACATTAGCAATGCCCATTGTGTCCCCTTCACATTAGCAATGCCCATTGTGTCCCCTTCACATTAGAAATGCCCATTGTGTCCCCTTCACATTAGCAATGCCCTCTGTGCCCCCTACAGAGTAGAAATTCCCATTGTGCCCCCTCCATAGTAGAAATGCCCATTGTGGCCCCTCCAGAGTAGAAATGCCCATTGTGCCCCTTCACATTAGCAATGCCTACTGTGTCCCCTTAACATTAGTAATGCCCTCTGTGCCACCTCAGAGTAGAAATGCCCACTGTGCCCCGTTCACATTAGCAATGCCATCTGTGCCCCCTCCAGAGTAGAAATGCCCATTGTGCCCCCTTCACATTAACAATGCCCATTGTCTCCCCTTCACATTAGCAATGCCCATTGTGTCTCCGTTCACATTAGCAATGCCCATTGTGCCCCTTCACATTAGCAATGCCCATTGTGTCCCCTTCACATTAGCAATGCCCATTGTGTCCCCTTCACATTAGCAATGCCCTCTGTGCCCTCTACAGAGTAGAAATGACCATTGTGCCCCCTCCGTAGTAGAAATGCCCATTGTGGCCCCTCCAGAGTAGAAATGCCCATTGTGCCCTTCACATTAGCAATGCCTACTGTGTCCCCTTCACATTAGCAATGCCCTCTGTGCCACCTCCAGAGTAGAAAGGCCCACTGTGCCCTGTTCACATTAGCAATGCTATCTGTGCCCCCTCCAAAGCAGAAATGCCCATATTGCCCCCTTCACATTAACAATGCCCATTGTGCCCACTTCACATTAGCAATGCCCATTGTGTCCCCTTCACATTAGCAATGCCCTCTGTGCCCTCTACAGAGTAGAAATGCCCATTTTGCCCCCTCCATAGTAGAAATGCCCATTGTGCCCCTTCACATTAGCAATGACCATTGTGACCCCCCCCCCCCCCCCAGTGTGTTAAAAAAAAAAAAACACTCACCTTGTCCCGTTCCTGAAGCTCACAGTCCTCTCTCCCATGCAGGCACAGATCGCACTGCAGCGATGTGTGGGTGGGGCTTATACAGATTTCCGGGCTGCATGCTCCGCCCACACAGGCTGGCAGTGCGATCTGTGCCTGCAGGCTGAATGGAGGAGCGGGGAGAAGTCTTCCTGCTTCACCATTCAGAGCGCCGCCGGCCTGAAGGATAGGAAGGACCGCAGGGAGCTTAGCGGTGAGTGACAGGACCCAGCTCCCTGAGCTCCAGCAATGAGCGCGTCCATCTGTATTCTGAAACCCCCTGACAGCCGCCACCCGGTGCGGACTGCCCCCCACTTAGTACACCGCTGCTGCAGAGCGCTCCTTGAGGAAAAGGCAGAAGCTCTGATAAACTGCGCCTGTCTTCTCCTCAGCTCACCCACTCTCACCAATAGCCATTGACCCATCCTGCTCCAGGCTCCTGCTGCAGTACAGAGGAAGGAGCTGTCATCCTTCCCTTTGCGGCGCTCCCGGAAGAAACACATCGTACGATCAGCTGTGTTTCTGTCCAGCAGGACAGGGGCCACAAATCTTGGCCCGCGGGCCGCAGGTTGGAGATCCCTGCTCTAAAGAAACAACTTTTAGCAAATGAAGCAGTGGAAAAATGGCCCAAGGGTCATTGAAAAGAGTTAAGGCAGAAACCCTTCTGTCCTGTGGGGGGACCCTGGTTTGATCCTTGCTATGGGGCCCGTACGTCTCTATGTACGCCACCGCTGCAGAGTACTGATGACTACAAGGAGTAAAAATAGCCTGTCCTCTCTTTAAACACTCACTACCAAGTTGTACTTTCAGAAGCAACATCAGCACAAAAACTGCTCCTCATAAGCTTCACAGCTTGAGTCTCTGAGGCGGATGAGCTGCATTCAAGCTGGATTTATCTATAAGCAATGACAAGTGTCAGCCCCTTCACCACCTCACAGCCTGGATTTCACATACTGTAAACCAAGAGAGGAATAGAAGAGAAGCTTAGAGGTGAAGAGAATAATAGTGAGGACCCCGAGCTCAATCCAAAAAAACATAGACTTACAACACCTCCTATCAATAAGAACTTTTCTGTGGCTCAAAACGCGTAGGTAAGGCCATGTATTACAAATAGGGATGAACGAATCGACTTTGGATGAAACATCCTAAGTTGATTCGCATAAAACTTTGTTTCAATACTGTACGGAGCGAGCTCTCTGTACAGTATTAGAATGTATTGGTTCCGATGAGCCGAAGTTATTACTTCGTGAGACTTCGCATAACTTCAGAAATTGATTTCTACTGTAAAAAAAACATTTCCCGAACTCAGGTTTGGTTCCAAGTGGTAATAACTTTGGCTCATCGGAGCCAATACATTCTAATACTGTACGGAGCGCTCACTCCAAACAATACTGAAACAAAGTTTTATACGAATCGACTTTGGATGTTTCATCCGAAGTCGATTCGCTTATCCCTAATTACAAATAAACAGAGGATTGGATGAGAGTGCTGGCATCTATCTTGAGTCTCAAGGAGGTGTAATATTCATCTCTGGTAGTTTTTCATGGTTTTCTCCTAACTTCAAGTGAAGGGAAATGATAACTACATACATACTATGACATTCCAGGTCTCCAACTTGATACTCTCCATTTGTTGGAAAACTACAAGTCCCAGCTTGTTGGGACAGTCTGCCTCTCTGATGGCATGCTGGGACTTCACAACTGGGACAGGTAGCAGGCCACCGTTTTAGAGAACTGTGTGCTACTGAGGCTGAATGCTTCCTGTTTTAGCATGGACAAAGACAGGACCACCCAATGGTTTGCCAAGTATGGCATGGAAAAAGTAGCTGCATTGAGCCCAAACCTCAACCTGATCGAACACCATGGGGAGGTGGACTAGAAGCCAGGTCCTCCTGCCAAACATAAGTATGAACCCAGTGCCATGTTCTAGAATCTAGTGGAAAGCCTTCTCAGAAGAGCACTGGTTGGTATAGAAAATAGAAAGGATCAGTTCATAAATCAGCTTACAAGACCATTCAAGAGTGGAGAAAGAGGGGTTGGAGATTGAGTCGTCAGAGGAGCTCTCTTAATGCCATTCTGCAGCTTGCTATTTATTGTGAAACACAGAAGCTGCAGAACAGTGTAAACTTTCTATTAAGTCCCAGTTACATTTTTATGTCAAAATACATGCATTTAACGATACAAATGACAGGACCTCAACGTTGCCTGCAGTCTTTAAGAACCTACTAAACATCTAGTTTGCCATGAAGAACAATCTATAGTCCAGGGAACCATCCTACACTTAGATACATATCTTGATATATAATATTTGCCATACTAGGATATGTTATGGACAACCAAGGGTGACCTGATTCTCAGGACTGAGCAGAAACAACCGGCAATCGGGCTATTTCCATATCTGCAGTATGCAACCGTGCTATCGGTGGCACAGACCTGATCACTCAGCCATACGTGACTGCCTCCTTGGCCCTTCTGGCCATCTCCTTCTGGTCTGAAAGATATTACTTGAAAGCATTTCTTATTTTTTTTAACTGGGTCCAATGAGCATGTACCAGTTAAAGGGCCAGCACCACATGGGATAACAATTTGAGAGACTATGTTGTGCCATTCCTCGGTTATTCCTGCTAGAACACACTCAGATACCTTCAAACCAGTGGTGACAGTGTGGCGGCACGCCCATATGAAAAGGAGAACGGTAGCACCCAGTCATCATTCCATCCATACATATTCAGTAGTAATAGCAGAGGAACCACAGAGTTCTCAGAAAAGATGTTATCTCGTGGAGAATATTCGATATTTCATAGGGAATATATACACTTTCCAAGAGGTGCTGAATTTTCCAGAAGATGAGACACATTTGGGGATAAGATAGTAGAAAAAGGGAAAATGGCACCAGACACATTTCTTCTTCTTATAGTCAAAAAATACAGTTCACAGAAATATTGTACATGTCATAATGTATTGGTGTGCTGGTTCATGCATATTTTAGCTGCTTTGACCTGTAAATAGGACGAGAATGATATCTGAGAGTCCTTTATATATCTACATATTTATATCAAGAAAGTAGAGGTTTAAAGGAGGAAACAGAGAGAAGGGACTGGCAGGTAAACATGAGAAGAAAGCCAACAAAGACACTTCATGTGGCAAAGCAAGCCAATGGTGGGTCAGGCGGGGAAGGCGACTAGTAGCTATGTGTATACCAGTGCACAAGAGCGACGGCCTTAAAGTTCCACTAAACTTACAAGTCAATTCACCTTCTAGGAATATTAAAGGGCTTCTGTCTGTAGATTTGGACCTTTGACACTGGCTGATCTGTTTCATGTGCTCTTGGCAGCTGAAGGCATCTGTGTTGGTCCCATGTAAATATGTGGGTGGAAAATGAAATTTTAATATATGCAAATGAGCCTCTAGGAGCAACAGGGGGCGTTGCCATTACACCTCGAGGTTCTGCTCTCTCTGCAACTGCCGCGCCCTCTCCATTTTGATTGACAGGACCAAGCAGTGAAAACGCTGTCACCCCTGGTCCAGTCAATCAAAGTGGAGAGGACGTGGCAGTTGCAGAGAGAGCAGAGCCTCTAGGTGTAACGGTAACGCCCCCATTGCTCCTAGAGGCTCATTTGCAGATATTAAAAGGTAATTTTTCTCATCAATGTGGGCACATATTAACATGGGACCAACACAGATGTCTTCAGCTGCCAGGAGCACATGTAACATGTCAAGGACCCTTGAAGAAAGGAGGCCCAGCTCAAGTTGGCTGCATCCATTAATGGGATGGGTGGCAATAACATGTGCTGGGCTCCTCTCGCCACAGGCCCTACAACAAGGAGAGGGCGGCAAACAATCTCAGTGTTTAGGGGTATTGCAGTGTTACATTTTAATATTGAATATTCCTCGCCCACCTCTATGACAATTATTAATAGTGTGCAGTGGGCACTACAATGGCAGAGGGATACCACACTTTTGCCCATACCTTCTGATCAATAGGTTCCTATGAGAACGTCCCTTGCACTATGAGTTTAGTGGACATTTAAGTGGTGGGGGCTGGAAGCACAGCAGCATTGCTAGGTGAAAGTCAATGGCTAAGTTACCAATGTGATTCTTCCTGAATGAGAACACAGACACGGCCGGCAGCGTTTCCATACACAGATCCATAATAAAGTCCTTTTGGTGCATTTAAAAAAAAAAAAGTTTTTTTCTTCCTTATTTTCTCATTCTTGTGCTAAGTTATCCTCACGTTATCTTCCATGGCTATGAGGCCCAGGAGTCATATCATGACGCTGAGCTGCCGGAGCGCATGACGTGCTGTCATCATGTGAATAACGGCACAGGAATAAGACGTTTAAAACATTATTCCACTATTTTTTTAAACGCACTAAAAGGGCTTTGCTCTTCTTGATGTTCTCCTTCAATATGTGCAAAAATTGATTGATAACAATAAAAAAACACTAAGTAAAAAAAAAAACAAGTAGGATCCATATTTTTTTTACATATTGACCATATTTGTAATGTCATTGATTGCACTTTAAAGGGGTCGTCCAGGATTAGAAACCATGGCGCTATCTTCCATTACCAGCTCGCCACCTGGGTTGCATCTGCTTTTACTTTGAAGTGAATGGGACAGCGTGGCAATACCACACACAACCCCTGGACAGACGTGGTGCTGGTTTTGGAAGAAAGCAGCCATCTTTTTTTTAAAATTTTGGACAACCCCTTTCATTTATATTAAATGGTTGTCACGTGTGTGCAAGTAAGGCCTCATTCACATGACCGTGTCCATTTTGCTGACCACATACTGCGGATCTGCAAAACATAGATACTGGCCATGCGCACGCCGCATCGTGTTGCGGACCCATTGACTTCAATGGGTCTATGATCTGCAAGTTGTTGCCAAATATAGGACATGTTCTATTTTTTTTACAGCAGAGGCATGGACCTGGAGGCAAGCGGAAAAACACGGAAGCCTTTCCAAGTACTTCCAGGTCCGTGCCTCCGCACTACAAAAGATAAAACATGTCCTATTTTTGGCCACATCTTGTGGATTGCACACCCATTGCAGGGTATACACCACCAGTGTTTAAGTTTTTCAGATCCACGGTTTGCAGTCCAGAAAACGGAAACGGTCACGTGAATGGGGCCTAAAGCCGCGTTTACACACTGCGGTAGCCGCATGTGCCTGAAACCACGCCCACATGCTGGGCGGAGCTTTCAGATACTGTGTTAATTGGTTGCAGGACTTTGCCATGAATACTGTGGTATTACCAGCAAAACCCATAACCATTAACTGCACTATCACCCCTCCCCCACAGTCCGAAAACCCTACCCACAGTCTGTGGCGGTGGTTGCGGCCGCATGTGGGCACTGCGATGTTGAAACCCAGGCTAATATCGACTGAGTGACAAGCTCAGATCAATGTCTTGTGCTTTGGACTCTACATATCTCGTCCTTCAAAATGGATAGAACTAAAAATAAATGTTTCACGAGAAAAATGGGGAAAAAAAAATATTTCAAACCAAAAATAGACAAATGCAAGAATCACACATGGGCACGTGTGAGAATACCACAAAAATGTTGCTCATGCATTTCAATGGGTTGAAGAGTTTTCATTGGGCCCTTTCACCCCTGAGTTTGGTGGCAGCGGTGGGGTGAGATTTTTTTTTAATGGTCAGGCAGATCATTTAACCGGTTTAAGCGGATCCGCCAGCGTCACCCCACAATATCACCTGTCTCAAGTCCCGGAAATCTTTCTCTCGGGGTGAAGGAGTAACATGAGAAAATGATGGCCTTTAAAATATGGAAGTCGATACATCTGCTTAGAAAAAAAAAAATACTGGAATGAATGGGAAAAAAAAAACGGAAATCTGAGATGAGGCCACATTGTAGAACCATCAAAAAGGTACCTGAAATGGCTGCTGCTGGGATGAAAAAGCAGCAGAAACATTGGGAGGAAGCTGGGTTGCTATAGCAACAGGTGTACCAGTCTGCCCATCTTTTCCTGTCACAATCTTTACCTGAGAGGAAATATTTCAAGAAGAGGAAAAATCATTCTGTTTCGATCTTTTTCCTCACCCATGGTATTATGGAGTCCAATATTCAATGTCAGTATTAGAAAGGGCTTTGGACTTCAGGTTTGGCTCTGAATTGAGCAATCATTGCTGGAATGGAGAATCACTGGTTAGTCATTGCTCTAAAGGAAGGCAAAGTGGCATGACGGACAGGTGTCACACAGAGGCGCCCCAACACTTAGTAAGCGATGGATGCTGGAGCCCTTGGAAAGGAGAAGACTTCCAGGGCAGGGTTGAGGAGCACTGCAATAAGCGAGAAGTGGGAACACAGTAAAAACAAGGGGGGGGGGGGGGGAGAAAGAAAGACAAGAAGGAAACACAGGTACAGCAGAAACGGTTAGTGTCTATGTGACTGCGCCGCGCCCTACATACTACAGCTCCCACAGACAAGTCACTGGAGTCAACCTTCATCATCACTTTTATAAAAGATGAGTACCATGCCCAACACCAGTGACTGGGACGGGAAGTAAATCTACAGATTATACCAAATACAATGACATTCCTTTAATCCAACATCTCATCAGGCTAAAAATCTGATAATCTGGTACTTGGTTTCAGCATAAAACTATATCATGTGACATTTCTCAAGACCTGAAGCAGATGAAGGTTCTTCATAAAGGTTCTACAGCAGCCAATAATCCAGAATATCAAATACGGTAATCATGCACTTGTCGCATTTAGCTTCAGTTTCCTATACGTCAAAAGTATCTGTAGGTCTCCATTCAAGCTAAAGGTTTACCGCCATAGACCAGTCTGACGGAGGCCTAACAGACAGGTAGACCCTAATGCTGGATTAAAGGAATTTTTATACAGAATAAAGTGCACCTATTATCAGATGTTTCAGAACACTCAATAGCAAGCATTCCCCAAACTCATTGCTGATCAACAGTTGCGCTAATAAAAAAAAAAGAACAAAAAAATACAAAAAAAAAGTAAAAGAAATTAATATGTGAAATAAAAAGTAATGAGTTAAAATAAATCAATAAAAAAAATCAATAAATTGATAACTATAAGAACCAATCTACAGAAACTGAGAATCCACATACTGGTTCACCAAAATGAGACCCTTAATAGGGACAATAACGATTAGCACTAAGTCCCACCCGTGATACAGTGACACCAACAAGCCTTCATTTGTGGTCATTCTTCCCGGCCTCTGATTCAATCGATACTCAGGTTTCTTCACCTTTTACATATGTGGATACTATCATCACTGATGGCATTGCATGGGTTATGTAATATCAGGAGCCCTGTGTCCTCGGTGCCAAAAATGACAACTATCATGTGTGTTATTTCCAGGTATGATCTACAGATGATCCTGTTAACTCCTCGGTTTTGCCACCTGACAACCAAATCCTACAAAGGTGACCTAGATGCTACATGGCATTAGAAGTAGCATACGCTCTTGGGGTACATCCATCAAGAAAAATAACAACATATGTAGTTAATATAGGAAAGAAGATGGCAACAAACTAAAAGAGGAATGACTAAAGAGCGCCAACATCCCTTTCAGCTTCCCGCAAAGGAACAAAAGGCAGATCTTACCTCATCATTAATAACCTCAGATTGTTCTTCTTCTTCTTCCTCTTCTAGATCTAAGTCGTTTTGTCTTAGGTAACCCTGGAGACCCATAGAGGGTTTCTTCTTAAAAGCCAGAAAATCCATCATGTTTCCTTGAAAGTGTTGTAGGAAAAACAACTCAATGAGATAATCTTTGAAGTTTTCCTTCATTGATTTCATACTTTTATGATGCTGCTCCAAGCACTGTTTCCTCATCTGGGCATCTTCAGCAGTTGCAGGTGGGATCTCCTCAAGTTTCTTACTTTGTTTCTTAACAGTGTTCACTGTTGGAGTAAGAGGAAGACTAGAGAGTCCCTGGGGACCAGAAATTCGTGATGGACTTGTTGGTGTTGGTGGAGTTGTTATGCCAAAGGATGTAGCCCCTGCTACTCCTGCTATCATTCCTCCAGAAGTTCTATCAAAACTAATGGTCCTACCCAGCTGCTGGCTGTGGAGAACCTGCTGCTGCTGAATGAGCTGGCCTTGTATAATACTGCTTATCTGTGGCGGTAGATTGGTTGTGGTTATGTGGCTTGGTGTGGTCAAAGTCTGCATATTTGCTCCACTTGCCACAGGACTCTGAGGTCCAAGGTGATGAATGGTTCCTCCAGTTTGAGAATGGGGTTGGGACAGTCTACGTTCCCTCATGCTGGCTTGTGCCGCCCCAGATGGAAGTTGTACCTGAGCTGTGGCTCCCTGTGTTATCTGTGTAAGACCAGATCCCTCTTGAAAAACAAAGTGACTACCATTTGAAGGGCTCAAGCTGATCTGTCTCACAAGCACACTGGCATCCACAAAGCCACGCGTGGGACTCTGGCTGCACATTCCCAAACTGGCTCCAGCAGTTGCTGTTCTGACGCCTTGCAATGCTTGGATGGGCACGGCATTAGGTTGCGTGGGACTTTGTGTTTGTACCTGTTGAGACATTGGAGATGTGACCTGAATATAGGATGGAGAACTGTGTTCAAATCTTCTTGGTTGGGAACTGAACTGGAACCCAGGAGAGGCTGGATTAGGGATAGGCAGTGGAGTCAGTGTTATCTGCTGGTTTCCAGCAACCACTTGCCCCACATTCTGTAGAGTAATGTTCACATTCTGACCAGCAACTGGATTCCGGCTCATTATTAACTGCTGTATCTGATAACCAGGGGATTGGGGTCCAGGTGAACTGACTGCTGGGGCAAATGATGGTGCAGGAGACTGGGGCAAATTTGTTTGCATTGAAGATT
The DNA here is from genome assembly GCA_033119425.1 of Bufotes viridis. Lineage (NCBI taxonomy): Eukaryota > Metazoa > Chordata > Amphibia > Anura > Bufonidae > Bufotes > Bufotes viridis. The sequence goes on along the minus strand of CM065589.1, from coordinate 164,154,954 downwards.
CTTCTCCTTCATTGCCAGTGAAGGACCTGGACCGCTGAAGCTGCCGTGTAGTGTTCGGGGGCCCGTTACCATGATGCATGGCTTTCTTGTCTCAGCTTTAAAGATAACAAAGGCTTCCTGATAAATTAAACAGAAACAGATCAGTAGAAGGTCAGAATTTTCCGCTTAAGGCTATGTTCACATGACCGTATTTTCGGAGTGCATCCAATGCACATTTTTTGCGGATCGCATGTGGGCACAATTATTTGTATAGGGCTGTAAAAAATGTGGACGGCACACGGATGTCACCATCTGCTGTCTGCATCTGTGCCGTAAATTATAGAACATTTCCTATTCCTGTCCGTTTTGTGGACAAGAATAGGAATTTGTTTAATGGGGTCCGCAAAAAGTACGGGATGCACATGGCAGCATACACTATATAAATAGACACATATGCATGTTTTTCTCTATATATGAGATGAAATCAGAATAAACCTTTCCTTTTTTGGTCAATTAGGATTACCATAATTACCGTACTATTATTTGCCAAATGCCAGAATAATGAGAGAGAGATAATGTTTTAAGGCATTTTTATTACTTTCTGCAATGTCAAAAGTTTACATACACTGAGATTACTATGCCTTTAAACAATTCTGGACTGCCCATATCATGATGTCATGTGTTTGGACGCTTCTGTTAGGTTTGTTGGCAACATTTGAGTAAATTAGAGACACACCTGTGGATGTATTTAAATGCACCCCTGAAACACACTGCTTCTTTGTGTAGCATCATGGGAAAGTCTAAAGAAATCAGACAAGATATCAGGAAGATAACTGTGGACTTGCACAAGTCTGGCTCAACCTTGGGTGCAATTTCAAGATACCTGACGGGGCCTCGTTCATCTGTACAAACAATTATACGCAAGTACAAACAAGATGGAAATGTCCAGCCATCATACCGCTCAGGAAGGAGACGGGTTCTGTGTCCCTGAGATGAACGTTCTTTGGTCCGACATGTGCATATCAACCCAAGAACAAAAGCAAAAGACCTTGTGAAGATAATAGAGGAAGCTGGTAAGATTGTGTCAATATTCACACTGAAACGAGTAATGTATCAACATGGGTTTAAAGGCAACTCTGCCAAGAAGAAGCCATTACTCCAAAACAAACATAAAAAAGCCAGATTAATGTTTGCAAATGCACAAAGGAACAAAGACCTACATTTTTGGAGAAATGTCCTGTGGTCTGACGAAAATAAAATTTAACTTCTTGGCCATAATGACCATCATTACTTTTGGAGGAAAAGGGGAGAAGCTTGGAAGCCTAAAAACACCATCCCAACTGTGAAATATGGGGGTAGCAGTATCATGTTGTGGGGTTGTTTTGCTGCAGGAGGGACTGGTGCACTTCACAAAATAGACGGCATCGTGAGGAAAGAAGATTATGTGGAGCAACATCTCAAGACATCAGCCAGGAAGTTAAAGCTTGGGCGGAAATGGACAATGACCTGAAGCATACTGGCAGACTGGTTACAAAGTGGCTTAACCCCTTCCCGACATATGACGTAATAGTACGTCATGGCCGCAAGTGACTTGCCTCATTTTGACGTACTATTATGTCATGGTGATCGGGCGGACACTGCAGGGGCCCAGCAGTCCCTGATAGCTGGGTCCCTGCTTTATCCGCCGGCATTGCTGTAAAAGCTGATGCCGGCGAATTAACCTCCTTCTATGCCGCGGTCAGCGCTGACCACAGCATAGAAGGTGCATGCAGTGGGTGAGGGAGCCCATCGGGTCCCTACGCTGCTGTGGAGGGGACCTGATGGGTGATAAGGCAGCCCGATGCCATGTACAGGCTGCCCAATGCCTTCGGGACTTGCCTTCTACGGAGGCCGAGGAGATTGAGCCCAGGCTGGGTCTGCTAGGCAACCTGTTAGTCTATCACTCAGTCTAATATACTAACAGGCAATGCATTGTATTGTAATGCATTGCAGAGGGGATCAGACCCCCAAAAGTTGAAGTCCCAGAGTGTGACACAAATAAAGTTTAAAAAAAACAACAAAAAGTGTTTTTAATAAAAAAAAAAGAAAGTTTCAATTAAAAAAAGAAAATAACTACTCTTTACCCTGATTTTATAATAAAAAATATAAAAAAAAAGCAAAAAACACACATCAGGTATCACGAGGTCCATGACTGCCGGCTCTATAAATATATCACATGATCCACCCGTCCGATAAACACCATAAACATTTTTTAAAAACTGTGTCAAAAAAGCCATTTTTTTCACCTTACATCACAAAAAGTGCAACACCAAGCGATCAAAACGGCATATGTCCCACAAAATTGTACCAATAAAACCGTCACCTTATCCCGCAAAAAATGAGCCCCTAGATAAGAAAATCGCTCTAAAAATAAAAATAAAATAGCTAGACACTAAATGTAGACACTAAAACATCATTTTTTGTTTTAAATATGCTATTATTGTGTTAAACTGAAATAAATAAAAAAAAGTATACATATTAGGTATCGCTACATCCGCAAGAACCTGCTCTATAAAAATATTACATGACCTAACCCATCAGAACACCATAAAAAAAAAAACAGTGCCAAAAAAGCCAGTCACCTAACATCACATAAAGTGCAACACCAAGTGATCAAAAAGGCATATGCCCCCCAAAATAGTACCAATCAAACCGACACCTCATCCCGCTAAAATTATACCCTACCTAAGACAATCGGTAAAAAAAATTAAAATCTATGGCTCTCAGACTATGGAGACACTGAAATATCATTTTTTTGGTTTCAAAAGTGCTATTATTGTGCAAAACTTAAATAAATAAGAAAAAGTATACATATTATGTATTGCCACGTCCGTAACGATCCGCTCTATGAAAATGTCACATGACTCAGGTGAACGTTGTAAAAATAGCTAAATAAAAATTGTGCCAAAACAACCAATTTTTTGGTCACCTTGCCCCATAAAGTGTAATAATGAATGATCAAAAGATCATATGTACCCAAAAATGGTACCAATAAAAATGTCAACTCTTCCTGCAAAAAACGAGCCCCTGCACAAGACGATCGGCAGAAAAATAAAAAAAAGAAAGCGTTCAGACACAAAAACAATTTTTTTTTTCAAAAATGCTTTATTATGTAAAACTGAAACAAACAAAGAAAGTATGTCATTTGATATCATTGCGTCCGTAACAACCTGCTCTATAAAAATAGCACATGATCTACTCTGTCAGATGAATGTTGTAAAAAATGATAAATAAAAACGGTGCCAAAACAGCCATTTTTTGGTTACCTTGCCTCACAAAAAACGTAATAAAGAGCAATTAAAAATCATATATACCCCAAAATAGTACAAATAAAACTGGCACCTTATCCCCTAGTTTCCAAAATGGGGTCACTTTTTGGGAGTTTCTACTGTAAGGGTGCATTAGGGGGGCTTCAAATGGGACATGGCATCTAAAAACCAGTTCAGCAAAATCTGCTTCTTTTCTTCTGCGCCCGGCTGCGTGCCCTTACATCAGTTTACGACCACATATGGGGTGTTTCTGTAAACCGCAGAATCAGGGTAATAAATACTGAGTTTTGTTTGGCTGTTAACCCTCGATGTGTTAAGAAAAAAAAAAGGCTAAAATGGAAAATCTGCCAAAAAAAGGTGAAATTTTAAATTTTCATCCCCATTTACCTTTAATTCTTGTGGAACACCTAAAGGGTTAACAAAGTTTGTAAAATCTGTTTCAAGTAACTTGAGGGGTGTAGTTTCTACAATGGGGGTCATTTATGGGGGGTTTCCACAATGTAAGCCCCACAAAGCAGGGTGGATTTGAGTTAAATCACTAGTCAGTAAGGCTTGATTTAAATCCTAGTTTTCTACATAAAGACTAATTCTTGCTGGTATAACTTATAATATGCAAGTAGATGAAGATTTTTAGACTAACAACTTTTCATTTTAGTATTTTTATCCCCAGTTTAATAGGTTAATCATTCATATTTGGACCACGTTTCTGTTGTACTTAGGAAGGAGAATAAATATTGTTTCTATTCTATTCACTTAACTTCTTTAAACTTAGCACTGAAGAGGCTGATTCTGGTGTCATAGGTTTGTAGAAGTTAGGATCAAGGTCTTTTTCTCAACTCTGTTCATGTTAGAACATTTTTGCTGTGAAGAAGAGGCTGTGATCTCTGCTGAGAACTGCAGAAGTAACCCAAGCATCCGTGATAATATCTTGTAGGCAGAGAAACTGCCCAATAATCTAAGAAAAACCTCTGGAAGAGCCTGACATTGTGAATGGATTAATGGAATTGATTTACAAAAAAAAATAAAAGTATACAGCCTTATTCTACATAATTAAAAAACTAATCTTTACTTCATGATGGAATAACCTTTGGATGGTAATATATTTTTCTCAATCCCCCCCATCGGGGGGCTTCAAATGGGACATGGAGTCAAAAATCCAGTCCAGCAAAACCTGCCTTCCAAAAACCACAAGGCGTTCCCTTCATTCTGTGCCCTGCCGTTTGGCCATACAGCAGTTTACGACCACATATGGGGTGTTTCTGCAAACTACAGAATCAGGGCAATAAATATTGTTAACCCTTGCTTTGTTACTGGAAAAAATGGATTAAAATGGAACATTTTCCAAAACATCGAAATTCTGAAATTTTATCTCCATTTGCCATTAACTCTTGTGGAAAACCTAAAGGGTTAACGACGTTTTTAAAATCAGTTTTGAATACCTTGAGGGGTGTAGTTTCTAGAATGGGGCCATTTTTGGGTGGTTTCTATTATGTAAGCCTCACAAAGTGACTTCAGACCTGAACTGGTCCCTAAAAAGTTTCAAGATTTGCTTCTAAACTTTTAAGCCTTGTAACATCCCCAAAAAATAAAATATCATTCCCAAAATGATCTAGACATGAAGTAGACATATGGGGAATGTAAAGTAATAACTTTTTGGTATTACTATGTATTATAGAAGTAGAGAAATTGAAACTTGGAAAATTGCAAATTTTTCAAAATTTTTGGTAAATTTGGTATTTTTTTATAACTAAAAATGACATTTTTCGACTCCATTTTACCACTGTTATGAAGTACAATATGTGACGAAAAAACAATCTCAGAATGGCCTGGATAAGAAAAAGCATTTTAAAGTTCTATATAACATAAAGTGACACTGGTCAGATTTGCTAAAATTGGCCGGGTCCTTAAGGTGAAATAGGGCCTTAAGGGGTTAAAAGCAGAGAAATTGAAATTTTAAAAATTGCGAATTTATCAAAATTTTTGGTAAATTTGGGAAATATATTGACTCAAATTTATGACCATCATGAAGTACAATGTGTCATGAGAAAACAGTCTCAGAATTGCTTGGATAAGTAAAAGCGTTCCAAAGTTATTACCACATAAAGTGACACTGGTCAGATTTGCAAAAATATGGCCGGGTCAGGGAAGGTGAAAACTGGCCCGGGGTAGAAGGGGTTAAGGATAATAAGGTCTATGTTTTGGAGTGGTCCTGATCTCAATCCTATTGAACATGTATGGGGATAGCTGAAAAGGCAGGTGCGAGCAAGGCGACCAACAAACATGGCTCAGTTATAACAGTTTCGTCAGGAGGAATGGGCCCAAATTCCTACCAACTATTGTGAGAAGCTTGAGGAAGGATATCCAAAGGGTTTGACCCAAGTCATACAGTTTAAGGGCAATGGTACCAAATATGAATGAAATGTATGTAAACTTTTGACTTTGCAGAAAGTAGTAAAAATGCCTTAAAACATTCTCTCTCTCATTATTCTGGCATTTGGCAAATAATAATTATGGTGATCATAACTGACCAAAAACAGAAAGGTTTATTCTGATTCATGTCAGATATTGAGAAAAACATTCATATGTGTCTTTTTATATAGTGTACTGTATGTAAACTTCTGGTTTCAACTGTACCGCAAAATGGATATGGCCATGTGAATGTAACCAAAAGGATAGCAAAGCAATGGTGAAAATGGGCTGAAAATTCCCTATATCTACTAGCCACTTGTGCACAGACGCCATGAAATCCTATCGCTACTCGGTTATAGGGTTAGGCACATTAACTAGAGCAGGCATGCTCAACCTTCCGCACTCCAGCTGTTGTGAAACTACAACTCCCAGCATGCCCTGAGAGCATGCCTATCATCTATGTGCCGAAGAAGAGAGGCAGAAAGAGTCTACATAGACGTATAGCGCACCCGATCCCATTATAGTCTATGACAGTGATCAGCAACCTTCCGCACTCCAGCTGTTGTGAAACTACAACTCCCAGCATGCCCTGAGAGCATGCCTGTCATGTATGTGCCGAAGAAGAGAGGCAGAAAGAGTCTACATAGACGTATAGCGCACCCGATCCCATTATAGTCTATGACAGTGATCAGCAACCTTCCGCACTCCAGCTGTTGTGAAACTACAACTCCCAGCATGCCCTGAGAGCATGCCTGTCATCTATGTGCCGAAGAAGAGAGGCAGAAAGAGTCTACATAGACGTATAGCGCACCCGATCCCATTATAGTCTATGACAGTGATCAGCAACCTTCCGCACTCCAGCTGTTGTGAAACTACAACTCCCAGCATGCCCTGAGAGCATGCCCGTCATCTATGTGCCGAAGAAGAGAGGCAGAAAGAGTCTACATAGACGTATAGCGCACCCGATCCCATTATAGTCTATGACAGTGATCAGCAACCTTCCGCACTCCAGCTGTTGTGAAACTACAACTCCCAGCATGCTCCATTTATTTCTATGAGAGTTCTGAGAAGAGCAGAGCAAATATGCATGCTGGGAGTTGTGGTTTCACAATGGCTGGAGTGCCGGAGGTTGCCTACTCCTGGTCTATGAGGTCCAGTGGTGAACAGCAGTATCCCGCAATGCCGGATCCGGTAAACTCTGGCAGGATGCGTTCACCGGAGATGTAGCCATACAGGACTGTGCGATCCGCCTTATTCATTCTATCTATAGATGCTAAGGAAGCCCCCCACATCACAGGAGATGTCTACATTGCACTATATTGGCTCTGCAGGGTCCACGGAGAAGGCTTCCTCATGTACACAGGGGCCACGGGGGAGAAGTATTACCGCTCTATGCCACAACTGGCGTACAAGAGACGCAAATGTTGTTGCATGTGCAGATTTGTGACAAAATTTGTGACTTTTTAGCTTTTTCCAACATCCGTGCCACTTTTCCTAAATGTAGGCGTGGCGGGACCTCTGTGACCCGACATATTTAACAACAGCTCCTAGCAGGAGTGGATTTCAAAGGCGTGCAAGATGCTGGTTTTAAAGGGCATCTGTCAGCAGGTTGGTACCTATGACACAGGCTGACCTGTTGCCTGACTAAAGGCATCTGTGTTGGTGCCATGCTCATATGTGCCCGCATTGCTGAGAAAATTTGAGTTTTAAAATATGCAAATGAGCCTCTAGGAGCAATGGGGGCGTCACCGTTACTCCTAGAGGCTCTGATCTCTCTGCAACTGCTGTGTCCTCTGCACTTTGACAGGTGATCACCCTGACCCTGTCAATCAAAGTGGAGAGGACATGGCAGCTCTAGGTGTAATGGCAACGCCCCCGTTGCTCCTAGAGGCTCATTTGCATATATTAAAACTTCCATTTTCTCAGGAATGCAGGAACATATGAACAAGGGACCAACACAGGTGCCTTCAGCTGCCAAGTGCACATGTAACAGGTCGGCCAGTGTCATAGGTACAAATGCCCTTTAAGAAATCTCCCCCCTAAGAGTGCCGCCATATGCTGTATCTGGGTAGAATACCTCTTTAACAGGACATGTGAGAAAAGATGCCAAAGTATATGATTTTGTTGGGTTATCCCGGTGAAGAAGATGAACTGTAAATCTGCTCCCGACCTCCGTATTCTGTCACAGCAGCCCCATTCAGATGAATCAAGCTGATTTTTTAGCACCAAAACCTGCCCCCCTTATAACAGGGAAGACCCCACACTGCGGCCTAAAATCAGCATTGCATGCAATCCCATGGGAGGAATATAACATCCGCTCGCTGTGGGAAAAAACTGCAGCTCTAAAAATGCATAAAAACCATCAAGTGTGAGGGAGGGCTAAGAAGTAGGTCTAATGTCCGTCACATGGCACTGTCGGAGTCCTATGATGACATTCTGAGTGACTATAAGGGGGTCTTCTGCTCACAACCATCATCTATGTGCTGACGAAGAGAGGCAGAAAGAGTCTACATAGACGTACAGCGCACCCGATCCTGGGCGAGGGACCCTCCTAAACTGTATCCTAAAGGAATATGAGACATTAAAATGAAAGCACAGTATGATCTATTAGGAGAGGGGATCATAAAGTGAGCCCCTTCAGGGGTGCTCATGTAACAGGGACTCTTGGGGAGACTGGGTATAGCATAGATGTCCGAAAACAGAGGGGAACGGTCCTGGCGGCTCTTCAGCAATAATATATGAGGCACACAGCATAGAGAAGACTTTAGTAAAGCGTGCCATCGAAATCTGGAAAACTAAAATTGGTGACACATGGCTAATATTAAGGGAAAGCGTTTCACATGCCAGGTCCGGGGGGAGACACAAGCCGCGAGAGAGGTCACTGACGGACCGGAAAGACATGCTGGGCAAGAGGGAAAGCCCATGACATCCAGATGGGGCGTCATCATCACCTGGTGCCTGGAGGCAGAGATCCCCTCTACATCTCGAGGAGAGGGCACCCTGAGGCTAATCGTATACTCTAAAACTAATTAAACTGGTGTAACGTAGAACTGGCCTAGTTGCCCCTAGCAACCAATCAGAGTCAACCTTTCATTTTCCAAAGGAGCTGTCAAAAATGAAAGGTGGAATCGGATTGGCCAGTTCTACTTTACACCAGTTTGATAAATGACCCCATAGATAGTAAGCTCTTGGGGCTGGGGTCCAATTGTTTGGGTCGCTGATTCGTTTTGTAATGTCTGATTTCTTTGTACATGTTCCATCTGAACGTAAGGGTCTACGGAATATGTCGGCGCTATATGCCAGGACTATGAGGGGTGGCCTGGCACTGACAATACTGGAGGGGGCACATACAGACCCCAAGAGGTCCAGCTCTTCAGCCCATTCTATTAGATGCCATTGCTCAGCCACTGTTTGGTAAGGATAGCCATCACCCCCACTTCCACCTGACAAGCCGCAGCTCCAGAGGGGCCCAGACATGTCAATGACAGCTCCAGGGGCAGACGTCACCCACAGACCCGGGCAGAATGGGCACACATGCTGCTGAATAACGGGCAGCATCCTCGGCAGGTGACAGAAGGGCTCGGGCTGACAGCAGGGAGTTGGGCCGGGAGGGGGCGGTGCAGGCCCCGAGCTACGTGAGGAAACAAGCCTGCTTAAGGCCCAGCACCAGGGACAGCGGCCAAGTCCGGGAAGCTGGCTGCCGCTGCGAGGCCTGGAGGGGCCGCTTTCTCCCCAGATCAGCAGACTCACCTGTCTCCCCCATTAGTACGTGCATCGGGCTCCGCTTTCCACTGACAACAGAGCGCTCTACGGAGGCTCGGATAGGACAGGAGGCCAGGATCGTTCACGCATGCGCAGGACATCCCTAAGCAGACAAAGGCATCAGCTGAGCAGTGACAAGTATAGATAGCGGCCAGTGGGCTAGAGCCGACGTCAGACGCTCCGGTATGTGACGGTGCTGCCTCGGCCAGAGACCGGATGGCACGAGCAGAAAACGCTCCGGTATCGCCTGTGTGTGTACCATGCACAGCACTTCCAGTAGTATACTATTGTGGGAATGGGCAGAATTTAGCTAGAGCCCGTTTACATTAAAAGCTTTGTAATAATATACCCATCATTATAATAGAAAATGCTTAGAAAATGCAGGGAGCGGCCGCAGCATCGCCCGCTACACCCTATTCTCTGGTTATGGATGTGCAGGTGCCCGTCAATAAATTAGAATATCATGGAAAAGATCATTTATTTCAGGAATTCAATCCAAAAAGTGTAACTCATTCTACAGATTCATCACACACAGAGTGATGTGTTTCAGGCGTTTCTCTCTTTTAATGTTGAGGATTATGGATTACAGCTAATAAAAACCCAAAAGTTACAATATTATATAAGATCAATCAAAATGATATTTAATACAGAAATGTTGGCCTACTGAGAAGAATGTCCAGTGAATGTACTCAGTACCCAGTCAGGGCTCCTTTTGCATGAATTGCTGCATCTATACGGCGTGGCGCGGAGGCGATCAGCCTGTGGCACTGCTCAGGTGTTATGGAAGCCCAGGATGCTTTGATCGTGGTCTTCAGCTTATCTGCATTGTTGGGTCTGGTGTTTCTCATCTTCCTCCTCACAATACCCCAGAGATTTTCAGGTCAGTGATACCATGGTTAGTAGACCAGGTACTGTTACTTGTGGCAATGTAACCGGGTACTGGTACTTGTGGCAGTGTAATTGGGTATTGGTACTTGTGGTAGTGTAACCGGGTACTGCTACTTGTGGCAGTGTAACCTGGAACTGGTAATTGTGGCAGTGTAACCGGGTACTAGTAATTGTGGCAGTGTAACCGGGTACTGCTACTTGTGGCAGTGTAACTGGCTACTGGTACCTTTTGGGCAGTGTAACCAGCTACTGATACTTTTCGGGCAGTGTAACTGGGTACTGGTACTTTTTGGGCAGTGTAACGGGGTACTGGTACTTGTCGCAGTGTAACGGGGTACTGGCAATTGTGGCAGTGTAACCAGGTACTGCTACTTATGGAAGTGTAACCGGGAACTGGTACTTGTGGCAGTGTAACCGGGTACTGGTACTTTTATCAGTGTAACTGGCTACTGGTACTTTTTGGTCAGTGTAACCGGCTACTGGTACTTTTCGGGCAGTGTAACTGGGTACTGTTACTTGTCGCAGTGTAACCGGGTACTGGTACATTTTTGGCAGTGTAACTGGTTACCGGTCTTTGTGGCAGTGTATTCGGGTACTGGTCCTTTTGGCAGTGTAACCGGTCCTTGTGGCAGTGTAACCGGGTACAGGTACTTGTGGCAGTGTATTCGGGTACTGGTCCTTGTGGCAGTGTAATCGGGTACTGGTCCTTGTGGCAGTGTAACCGGGTACTGGTACTTTTAGCAGTGTAACCGGGTACAGGTCCTTTTGGCAGTGTAAACAGATACAGCTTCTTGTGGCAGTGTAACTGGGTACTGCTCCTTGTGGCAGTGTAACTGGGTACTGGTAATTGTGGCAGTGTAACCGGGTACTGGTACTTGTAGCAGTTTAACGGGGTACTGGTAATTGTGGCAGTGTAACCGGGTACTGCTACTTATGGAAGTGTAACCGGGTAACGGTACTTGTGGCAGTGTAACTGGGTACTGATACTTGTGGCAGTGTAACCGGGTACTGGCAATTTTAGCAGTGTAATCAGGTACTGGTCCCTGTGGCAGTGTAACCGGGTACTGGTCCTTTTGGCAGTGTAACCGGGTACAGCTACTCGTGGCAGTGTAACTGGGTACTGCTACTTATGGAAGTGTAACCGGGTAACGGTACTTGTGGAAGTGTAACTGGGTACTGATACTTGTGGCAGTGTAACCGGGTACTGCTACTTATGGAAGTGTGACCGGGTAACGGTACTTGTGGCAGTGTAAATGGGTACTGATACTTGTGGCAGTGTAACCCGGGTACTGCTACTTGTCGCTGTGTAACAGGGTTCTGGTACTTTTAGCAGTGTAACCGGGTACTGGTACTTTTTTGGCAGTGTAAACGGGTACTGGTATTTTTTGGCAGTGTAACAGGGTACTGGTACTTTTGGCAGTGTAACCGGTCCTTGTGGCAGTGTAACCAGGTACTGGTACTTGTGGCAGTGTAACCGGGTACTGGCAATTTTAGCAGTGTAATCAGGTACTGATCCTTTTGGCAGTGTAACTGGGTACAGCTACTCGTGGCAGTGTAACTGGGTACTGCTACTTGTGGCAGTGTAACTGGGTATTGGTAATTGTGGCAGTGTAACTGGGTACTGATACTTGTGGCAGTGTAATCGGGTACTGCTACTTGTGGCAGTGTAATCGGGTACTACTACTTGTGGCAGTGTAATGGGGTACTGGTAATTGTGGCAGTGTAACCGGTTACTGCTACTTGTGGAAGTGTAACCGGGTAACGGTACTTGTGGCAGTGTAACTGGGTACTGATACTTGTGGCAGTGTAACCCGGGTACTGGTACTTGTGGCAGTGTAACCGGTACTGGTAATTTTAGCAGTGTAACCGGGTACTGCTACTTGTCACAGTGTAACAGGGTACTGGTACTTTTAGCAGTGTAACCGGGTACTGGTACTTTTTTGGCAGTGTAACAGAGTACTGGTACTTTTGGCAGTGTAACCGGTCCTTGTGGCAGTGTAAACGGGTACTGGTACTTGTGGCAGTGTAACCGGGTACTGGTAATTTTAGCAGTGTAATCGGGTACTGGTCCTTGTGGCAGTGTAACTGGGTATTGGTACTTTTAGCAGTGTAACCGGGTACTGGTCCTTTTGGCAGTGTAACCGGGTACAGCTACTCGTGGCAGTGTAACTGGGTACTGCTACATGTGGCAGTGTAACTGGGTACTGGTAATTGTGGGAGTGTAACCGGGTACTGCTACTTGTGGCAGTGTAACCGGGTACTGCTACTTGTGGCAGTGTAACGGGATACTGGTAATTGTGGCAGTGTACCGGGTACAGCTACTTATGGAAGTGTAACCGGGTACCGGTACTTGTGGCAGTGTAACCGGGTACTGGTCCTTGTGGCAGTGTAATCGGGTACTGGTCCTTGTGGCAGTATAACCGGGTACTGGTACTTTTAGCAGTGTAACCGGGTACTGGTACTTTTGGCAGTGTAACCGGGTACTGCTACTCGTGGCAGTGTAACTGGGTACTGCTACTTGTGGCAGTGTAACTGGGTACTGGTAATTGTGGCAGTGTAACCGGGTACTGCTACTTGTAGCAGTGTAATGGGGTACTGGTAATTGTGGCAGTGTAACCGGGTACTGCTACTTATGGAAGTGTAACCGGGTAACGGTACTTGTGGCAGTGTAACTGGGTACTGGTACTTGTGGCAATGTAACCCGGGTACTGGTACTTGTTGCAGTGTAACCGGTACTGGTACTTTTAGCAGTGTAACTAGGTACTGCTACTTTTGGCAGTGTAACAGGGTTCTGCTATTTGTCGCAGTGTAACAGGGTACTGGTACTTTTAGCAGTGTAACCTGGTACTGGTACTTTATTGGCAGTGTAGCAGGGTACTGGTACTTTTGGCAGTGTAACCGGTCCTTGTGGCAGTGTAACCGGGTACTGGTACTTTTGGCAGTGTAACTGGGTACTGGTACTTGTCGCAGTGTAACCGGGTACTGGTACTTTTTTGGCAGTGTAACAGGGTACTGGTACTTTTGGAAGTGTAACCGGTCCTTGTGGCAGTGTAACCGGGTACTGGTACTTGTGGCAGTGTAACCGGGTACTGGTAATTTTAGCAGTGTAATCGGGTACTGGTCCTTGTGGCAGTCTAACGGGGTACTGGTAATTGTGGCAGTGTAACCGGGTACAGCTACTTATGGAAGTGTAACCGGGTACAGCTACTTGTGGCAGTGTAACCGGGTACCGGTACTTGTGGCAGTGTAACCGGGTACTGGTACTTGTGGCAGTGTAACCGGTACTGGTACTTTTAGCAGTGTAACCGGGTACTGGTACTTTTGGCAGTGTAACAGGGTACTGCTACTTGTCGCAGTGTAACCGGGTACTGGTACTTGTTGTAGTGTAACAGGGTACTGGTACTTGTCGCAGTGTAACTGGTCCTTTTAGCAGTGTAACCGGGTACTGGTACTTGTAGCAGTGTAACCGGTACTGGTACTTGTAGCAGTGTAACCGGGTACTGGTACTTTTCGGCAGTGTAACCGGGTACTGCTACTTGTCGCAGTGTAACCGGGTACTGGTACTTTGTGGCAGTGTAACCGGTACTGGTACTTGTGGCAGTGTAACCGGGTACTGGTACTTGTGGCAGTGTAACCGGTACTGGTACTTTTGGCAGTGTAACCGGGTACTGGTACTTTTGGCAGTGTAACAGGGTACTGGTACTTGTGGCAGTGTAACCGGTACTGGTACTTGTAGCAGTGTAACCGGGTACTGGTACTTGTCGCAGTGTAACCGGGTACTGATACTTTTAGCAGTGTAACCGGGTACTGGTACTTTTAGCAGTGTAACTGGCTACTGGTACTTTTTGGGCAGTGTAACCGGCTATTGGTACTTTTCGGCAGTGTAACCGGGTACTGCTACTTGTCGCAGTGTAACAGGGTACTGGTACTTTTAGTAGTGTAACCGGGTACTGGTCCTTGTGGCAGTGTAACCAGGTACTGGTACTTTTGGCAGTGTAACCGGTTACTGGACCTTGTGGCAGTGTAACCAGGTAATGGTACTTTTGGCAGTGTAACCGGGTACTGGTACTTTTGGCAGTGTAACCGGGTACTGGTACTTTTAGCAGTGTAACCGGGTACTGGTACTTTTGGCAGTGCAACCGGGTACTGCTACTTGTCGCAGTGTAACCGGGTACTGGTACTTTTCGCAGTGTAACAGGGTACTGCTACTTGTCGCAGTGTAACCGGGTACTGGTACTTGTGGCAGTGTAACCGGGTACTGGTACTTTAGCAGTGTAACCGGGTACTGGTACTTGTCGCAGTGTAACCGGGTACTGGTACTTGTCGCAGTGTAACAGGGTACTGCTATTTGTCGCAGTGTAACCGGGTACTGGTACTTGTCGCAGTGTAACCGGTTACTGGTACTTTTTGAGCAATGTAACCGGCTACTGGTACTGTTCGGGCAGTGTAACTGGGTACTGTTACTTGTCGCAGTGTAACCGGGTACTAGTACTTTTTTGGCAGTGTAACCAGGTACTGGTATTTTTGGCAGTGTAACAGGGTACTGCTGCTTGTCGCAGTGTAACCGGGTACTGGTTCTTTTGGCAGTGTAACCGGGTACAGGTACTTGTGGCAGTGTAACCAGGTACAGGTACTTGTCGCAGTGTAACCAGGTACTGGTCCTTGTGGCAGTGTAACCGGGTACTGGTCCTTGTGGCAGTGTAACCGGGTACTGGTACTTGTGGCAGTGTAACCGGGTACAGGTACTTGAGGCAGTGTAACCGGGTACAGGTCCCTGTGGCAGTGTAACCGGGTACTGGTCCCTGTGGCAGTGTAAACGGGTACTAGTACTTGTAGCAGTGTAACCGGGTACTGGTACTTGTGGCAGTGTAACCGGGTACTGCTACTTTGGCAGTGTTAACGGGTACTGGTACTTGTCGCAGTGTAACCGGGTACTGGTACTTTTAGCAGTGTAACCGGGTACTGGTCCTTTGGCAGTGTAACCGGGTACTGCTACTTGTGGCAGTGTAACTGGGTACTGGTACTTGTGGCAGTGTAACCGGGTACTGCTACTTTTGGCAGTGTAACCGGGTACTGCTACTTGTCGCAGTGTAACCGGGTACTGGTACTTGTGGCAGTGTAACGGGTACTGGTACTTGTAGCAGTGTAACCGGGTACTAGCTACTTATGGCAGTGTAACCGGGTACTAGCTACTTGTGGCAGTGTAACCGGGTACTGGTACTTGTGGCAGTGTAACCGGGTACTGGTACTTGTGGCAGTGTAACCGGTACTGGTACTTTTAGCAGTGTAACCGGGTACTGGTACTTTTAGCACTGCAACCGGGTACTGGTTCTTTTGGCAGTGTAACCGGGTACAGGTCCCTGTGGAAGTGTAAACGTGTACTGGTACTTTTGGCAGTGTAACCGGGTTCAGGTACTTGTGGCAGTGTAACCAGGTACAGGTAATTGTCGCAGTGTAAACAGGTACTGGTCCTTGTGGCAGTGTAACCGGGTACTGGTCCTTGTGGCAGTTTAACCGGGTACAGGTACTTGTGGCAGTATAACCGGGTACAGGTACTTGAGGCAGTGTAACCGGGTACAGGTCCCTGTGGCAGTGTAACCGGGTACTGGTCCCTGTGGCAGTGTAAACGGGTACTAGTTCCTGTAGCAGTGTAAACGGGTACTGGTACTGGTGGCAGTGTAACCGGGTACTGCTACTTTTGGCAGTGTTAACGGGGTACTGCTACTTTTGGCAGTGTAACCGGGTACTGGTACTTTTAGCAGTGTAACCGGGTATTGGTCCTTTTGGCAGTGTAACCGGGTACAGCTACTTGTGGCAGTGTAACTGGGTACTGGTAATTGTGGCAGTGTAAGCGGGTACTGCTACTTTTGGCAGTGTAACCGGGTACTGCTACTTGTCGCAGTGTAACCGGGTACTGCTACTTGTGGCAGTGTAACGGGGTACTGGTAATTGTGGCAGTGTAACCGGTTACAGCTCCTTATGGAAGTGTAACCGGGTACAGCTACTTGTGGCAGTATATCCGGTACTGGTCCTTTTGGCAGTGTAACCGGGTACTGGTACTTTTAGCAGTGTAACCGGGTACTGGTACTTTTAGCACTGCAACCGGGTACTGGTTCTTTTGGCAGTGTAACCGGGTACAGATCCCTGTGGAAGTGTAAGCGTGTACTGGTACTTGTGACAATGTAACCGGGTACTGCTACTTGTCGCAGTGTTAACAGGGTACTGGTACTTTTGGCAGTATAACCGGGTACTGGTCCTTGTGGCAGTGTAACCGGGTGCTGGTACTTTTGGAAGTGTAACCGGTTACTGGTACTTGTGGCAGTGTAACCAGGTACTGCTACTTGTCGCAGTGTAACCGGGTACAGGTAGTTGTCACAGTGTAACCGGGTACTGGTCCTTGTAGCAGTGTAATCGGGTGCTGGTACTTTTGGCAGTGTAACAGGGTACTGCTACGTGTCACAGTGTAACCGGGTACTGCTACTTGTGGCAGTGTAACCGGGTACTGCTACTTGTGGCAGTGTAACCGGGTACTGGTACTTGTCACAGTGTATCCGGTTACTGGTACTTTTAGCAGTGTAACCGGGTACTGGTACTTTTGGCAGTGTAACAGGGTACTGCTACTTGTCGCAGTATAACAGGGTACTGCTATTTGTACCAGTGTAACCGGGTACTGCTACTTGTCGCAGTATAACAGGGTACTGGTACTTTTTGGGCAATGTAACCGGCTACTGGTACTTTTCGGGCAGTGTAACCGGGTACTGGTACTTTTTTGGCGGTGTAACTGGTTACTGGTCCTTGTAGCAGTATATCCGGGTACTGGTCCTTTTGGCAGTGTAACCGGGTACTGGTCCTTTTGACAGTGTAACCGAGTACAGCTACTCGTGGCAGTGTAATCGGGTACAGGTACTTTTGGCAGTGTAACCGGGTTCAGGTACTTGTGGCAGTGTAACCAGGTACAGGTAATTGTCGCAGTGTAAACAGGTACTGGTCCTTGTGGCAGTGTAACCGGGTACTGGTCCTTGTGGCAGTTTAACCGGGTACAGGTACTTGTTGCAGTATAACCGGGTACAGGTACTTGAGGCAGTGTAACCGGGTACAGGTCCCTGTGGCAGTGTAAACGGGTACTAGTTCCTGTAGCAGTGTAAACGGGTACTGGTACTGGTGGCAGTGTAACCGGGTACTGCTACTTTTGGCAGTGTTAACGGGGTACTGGTACTTTTGGCAGTGTAACCGGGTACTGGTACTTTTAGCAGTGTAACCGGGTATTGGTCCTTTTGGCAGTGTTACCGGGTACAGCTACTTGTGGCAGTGTAACTGGGTACTGGTAATTGTGGCAGTGTAAGCGGGTACTGCTACTTGTGGCAGTGTAACCGGGTACTGCTACTTGTGGCAGTGTAACCGGGTACTGCTACTTGTGGCAGTGTAACGGGGTACTGCTACTTGTGGCAGTGTAACCGGTTACAGCTCCTTATGGAAGTGTATTCGGGTACAGCTACTTGTGGCAGTGTAACCGGGTACCGGTACTTGTGGCAGTGTAACCGGGTACTGGTACTTGTGGCAGTGTAACCGGGTACTGGTACTTTTAGCACTGCAACCGGGTACTGGTACTTTTGGCAGTGTAACAGGGTACTGCTACTTGTCGCAGTGTAACCGGGTACTGGTACTTGTCGTAGTTTAACCAGGTACTGGTACTTTTAGCAGTGTAACCGGGTACTGGTACTTTAAGCAGTGTAATCGGTAGGTATGTCCCGATACCATTTTTTTAAGACCGAGTACTAGTACCGATACTTTTATTTAAGTACTCGCCGATACCAATTACCGATACCTCATATAAACAGCGGCGCAGTTACTGATGGCAATGAAAACAATTAAAGCTGGAAGTTTGTTGCTATGGACAACGGCTTTTCTTTTCCTTTGTACAAGTGTTAATAAATTAATAAATGGGAATATAATAGTGTTTTCAAACCAATGTGCCTCCAGGGGGATCTGTTTTTGGGGGATCTGTGGAGGACACACTGTTATGGAGGATCTGTGGATGTCACCGTTATGGGGGGGATCTGTGGATGACGCACTGTTATGGAGGATCTGTGGATGTCACCGTTATGGGGGATCTGTGGATGACGCACTGTTATGGGGGGATCTGTGGATGACGCACTGTTATGGGGGGATCTGTGGATGACGCACTGTTATCGGGGATCTGTGGATGACGCACTGTTATGGGGGATCTGTGGATGACACACTGTTATGGGGGGGGGATCTGTGGATAACACAGTGTTATGGGGGGGGATCTGTGGACGACGCACTGTTATGGGGGATCTGTGGATGACGCACTGTTATGGGGGATCTGTGGATGGCACCGTTATGGGGGACCTGTGGACGCCACCGTTATGGGGGGACCTGTGGACGCCACCGTTATGGGGGGGACCTGTGGACGTCACCGTTATGGGGGACCTGTGGACATCACTGTTATGGGGGAGGGGGACCTGTGGACATCACTGTTATGGGGGAACCTGTGGACATCACTGTTATGGGGGAACCTGTGGACATCACTGTTATGGGGGACCTGTGGACATCACTGTTATGGGGGGACCTGTGGACATCACTGTTATTGGAGGGGGATCTGTGGATGAGGCTGTAATGGGGATCTGTGGATGACACTGTTAGGGCTATGTGGATGACACATATATAGCATCTTATGCTAAATACATGTCATCCACAGATCCCCCATTAGTGTCATCCAGATTACACTTGCGGGGGCCGGTGCAGCTTGACTCATACACCGGCCTCGCAGCTGCTATATTCTGTTTCATTACTCCTAACTTACTGTGCCCGTGATTACTAACTGCATGCGCAGTCCTCCATGCTCCTGCCCTGCGCCTTCTGTAATCATAAAGTGGGCGGAGCGGGCAGGCGGGACATGAGGCGCATGGAGGAACCGGGCAGCTTGAGCTCTCAGTTCCTCCATGCGCCTCATGTCCCGCCTGCCCGCTCCGCCCACTTTATGATTACAGAAGGCGCGGGGCAGGAGCATGGAGGGACTGCGATTAATAGTTAGTAATCACGGGCACAGTAAGTTAGGGGTAATGAAACAGAATATAGCCGCTGCCGAACCGGAACTTCCGGTATCGGCAGTGGTATCGGCGGCATTTTTACGAGTACAAGTACTCGTGAAAATGCCAGTATCGGTCCCGATACCGATACTAGTATCGGTATCGGGACATCCCTAGTAACCGGGTACTGGTACTTTTAGCAGTGTAACTGGCTACTGGTACTTTTTGGGCAGTGTAACCGGGTGCTGGTACTTTTGGCAGTGTAACAGGGTACTGCTACTTGTCGCAGTGTAACCGGGTACTGGTACTTTTTTTGGCAGTGTAACTGGGTACTGGTCCTTTTGGCAGTGTAACCGGGTACTGGTCCTTTTGGCAGTGTAACAAGGTACAGCTACGCGTAGCAGTGTAACAGGGTACAGGTACTTTTGGCAGTGTAACCGGGTACAGGTACTTTTGGCAGTGTAACCGGATACAGGTTCTTGAGGTAGTGTAACCGGGTACAGGTACTTTTGGCAGTGTAAACGAGTATTGGTTCCTGTAGCAGTGTAAACGTGTACTAGTACTTGTGTCAGTGTAACCGGGTACAGGTACTTGAGGCAGTGTAACCGGGTACAGGTCCCTGTAGAAGTGTAACCGGGTACTGGTTCTTTGGCAGTGTAACCGGGCACTGGTTCTTGAGGCAGTGTAACCAGGTACTGGTACTTTTAGCAGTGTAACCGGGTACTGATACTTTTGGCAGTCTAATCGGGTACTAGTACTTTTGGCAGTGTAACCGGGTACTGGTCCTTGTGGCAGTGTAACCGGGTGCTGATACTTTTGGCAGTGTAACCGGTTACTGGTCCTTGTGGCAATGTAACCAGGTACTGCTACTTGTCGCAGTGTAACCGGGTACTGGTCCTTGTAGCAGTGTAATCGGGTGCTGGTACTTTTGGCAGTGTAACAGGGTACTGCTACTTGTCACAGTGTAACCGGGAACTGCTACTTGGCGCAGTGTAACCGGGTACTGCTACTTGTGGCAGTGTAACTGGGTGCTGCTACTTGTCGCAGTGTAACCAGGTACTGGTACTTGTCACAGTGTAACCGGGTACTGGTACTTGTCACAGTGTATCCGGGTACTGGTACTTGTCACAGTGTATCCGGGTACTGGTACTTTTAGCAGTGTAACCGGGTACTGGTACTTTTGGCAGTGTAACAGGGTACTGCTACTTGTCGCTGTGTAACAGGGTACTGCTACTTGTCGCAGTGTAACCGGGTACTGGTACTTTTTTGGCAGTGTACCTGGTTACTGGTCCTTTTGGCAGTGTAACCGGGTACAGGTACTTGTGGCAGTGTAACTGGGTACAGGTACTTGTGGCAGTGTAATCGGGTACAGGTATTTATGGCAGTGTAACCAGGTACAGGTACTTGTCGCAGTGTAACCGGGTACTGATCCTTTTGGCAGTGTAACCGGGTACAGGTACTTGTGGCAGTGTAACCGGGTGCAGGTACTTGTGGCAGTGTAACCGGGTACTGGTACTTTTGGCAGTGTAACAGGATACTGCTACTTATCGCAGTGTAACCGGGTACTGGTACTTTTAGCAGTGTAACCGGGTACTGGTCCTTGTGGCAGTGTAACCAGGTACTGGTACTTTTGGCAGTGTAACCGGTTACTGGTCCTTGTGGCAGTGTAAACAGGTACTGGTACTTTGGGCAGTGTAACCGGGTACTGGTACTTTTGGCAGTGTAACAAGGTATAGGTCCCTGTGGAAGTGTAAAGTGTACTGGTACTTGTGGCAATGTAACCGGGTACTGCTACTTTTGGCAGTGTTAACAGGGTACTGGTACTTTTGGCAGTGTAAGCGGGTACTGGTACTTGTCGCAGTGTAACCGGGTACTGCTACTTGTGGCAGTGTAACCGGGTACTGGTCCTTTGGCAGTGTAACCGGGTGCTGGTACTTTTGGCAGTGTAACAGGGTACTGCTACTTGTCACTAGAGATGGCCCGAAGTATTCGCCGGCGAACATAGCTTGTTCGCGTTCGCCTCTGCCGGGCGAACATATGCGATGTTCGGTCCGCCCCCTATACATCATCATTGAGCAAACTTTGACCCTGTACTTCACAGTCAGCAGACACATTCCAGCCAATCAGCAGCATACCCTCCCTCCCAGACCCTCCCACCTCCTGCACAGCATCCATTTTAGATTCATTCTGAAGCTGCAGTCTTAGTGAGAGGAAGGAGAGTGTAGTTGCTGCTGATTTAATTGGGAAATCGATAGCTAGGCTAGTGTATTCAGTGTCCACTCCAGTCCTGAAAGACTCATCTGATCTCTGCTGTAAGGACAGCGTCCTGACAACACCCCAAAAAGCCCTTTTTAGGGCTGCAACATTAGTCTGCTTTTTTTTCCTTTATATGCATGTTGCAGTTGCATGGCCTGCCTGTGTGTGAGGAGCTGCAGGCCCACAGACTGTAGTGTGCCCACTGCCAGTGCCCACCCCTGTCATCCCGTGTGGTACAGGACTTTGCATCAAAAAAAGGCATTTAATTTTTACACTTTAATCTAAGGTTAGTTGCCTGCCAGTGTGTGTCAGGCTGACTTCCACTGACTGTAGTGTGCCCACTGCCAGTGCCCACCCCTGTCATCCCGTGTGGCACAGGACTTTGCATCAAAAAAAGGCATTTAATTTTTACACTTTAATCTAAGGTTAGTTGCCTGCCAGTGTGTGTCAGGCTGACTTCCAGTGACTGTAGTGTGCCCACTGCCAGTGCCTACCACTCATACCGGCTGGCAGAGGACTTTGCATCAAAAAAAGCATTTCATTTTTACACTTTAGTGTAATTTCAGATGCTTGATGCTAGTGTGTGTCAGGCCGACTTCCACTGACTGTAGTGTGCCCACTGCCAGTGCCCACCCCTGTCATCCCATGTGGCACAGGACTTTGCATCAAAAAAAGGCATTTAATTTTTACACTTTAATCTAAGTTTAGTTGCCTGCCAGTGTGTGTCAGGCTGACTTCCAGTGACTGTAGTGTGCCCACTGCCAGTGCCCACCACTCATACCGGCTGACACAGGACTTTGCATAAAAAAAGGCATTTATTTTTACACTTTAGTGTAATTTCAGCTGCTTGCCTGCTGCTAGTGTGTGTCAGGCCGACTTCCACTGACTGTAGTGTGCCCACTACCAGTGCCCACCCCTGTCATCCCGTGTGGCACAGGACTTTGCATCAAAAAAAGGCATTTAATTTTTACACTTTAATCTAAGGTTAGTTGCCTGCCAGTGTGTGTCAGGCTGACTTCCAGTGACTGTAGTGTGCCCACTGCCAGTGCCCACCACTTATACCGGCTGGCAGAGGACTTTGCATCAAAATAGGCATTTAATTTTTACACTTTAGTGTAATTTCAGCTGCTTGCCTGCTGCTAGTGTGTGTCAGGCCGACTTCCACTGACTGTAGTGTGCCCACTGCCAGTGCCCACCCCTGTCATCCCGTGTGGTACAGGACTTTGCATCAAAAAAGGTCATTTAATTTTTACACTTTAATCTAAGTTTAGTTGCCTGCCAGTGTGTGTCAGGCTGACTTCCAGTGACTGTAGTGTGCCCACTGCCAGTGCCCACTACTCATACCGGCTGGCACAGGACTTTGCATAAAAAAGGCATTTAATTTTTACACATTAGTCTAATTTCAGTTGCTTGCCTGCTGCCAGTGTGTGTCAGGCCCACTTCCACTGACTGTAGTGTGCCCACTGCCAGTGCCAACCACTGATACCGGGTGGCACAGTAGCTTGCCGATAAATAAGGCATTTCATTTTTACACATTAGTCTAATTTCAGTTGCTTGCCTCCTGCCAGTGTGTGTCAGGCCCACCTCCACAGACTGTAGTGTGCCCACTGCCAGTGCCAACCACTGATACCGGGTGGCACAGTAGCTTGACGATAAATAAGGCATTTAATTTTTACACATTAGTCTAATTTCAGTTGCTTGCCTGCTGCCAGTGTGTGTCAGGCCCACTTCCACAGACTGTAGTGTGCCCACTGCCAGTGCCCACCACTGATACAGGGTGGCACAGTACCACTTATCGAAAAAAAAATGACAGGCAGAGGCAGGCCACCCTGCAGGGGCCGTCGTGGTCGTGGTGCTGTGATTTCCACTGTCCCTGGAATAATGCCTAGTGTTCAGAGGCCATGTACCCTGAACCCGAAAAATTCTGAGGACGTAGTTGACTGGCTTAGACAGGACACCCAATCTTCAACAGCTTCCGCTAAGAACCTTGACGCACCATCTTCCTCCAGCTCAGCTTTGGTCACCTGCTCTCAAGTTACCACGCACCCGCCCGCCGCTGATAGGAATAGTACTAGTTAAGACACCACTCATATAGGGTGTCACAGCACATTGCTCTGTGCACGCGCAGTGCCCCAATTTGGGAGTATGAGGACCGACCAAGCTGCTTTTTCCATCTCCCGGTTCCTGAAATCAATTCAGTTTGGTGTATGAGAGTTTGGTCTGTCACTGTGAAGGCAGTCGAAGGTACCCGGCCTAAATTTTTTTCACAAAAGGCAATCCCTGATATGGGATGTAACAGGGATTAAACTGATGAGAATAGTACTACAGAAAATACCACTCATATCGAGTGTGACAGTAAATTGCACGGCGCAGACGCAGTGACCGTGGATTAAAACAGAGTGGAGGGAGCCAGCGTTTTTTAACCATCTCCCCGTTCGAAAAATCTATTCAATAAATGGCCCCCAGATTGGGGACGTTAGAGGGATTAAACTGATGAGAATAGTACTACAGAAAATACCACTCATATCGGGTGTGACAGTAAATTGCACGGCGCAGAAGCAGTGACCGTGGATTAAAACAAAGGGAGGGAGCCAGCGTTTTTTAACCATCTCCCGTTCGAAAAATCAATTCAATTGACCTTTCGGGGACCCTTGGTGTTGTACGTGGCTGGGTGGAGGAAGAAACCTTCAATGACATCACCGGGACGTGGCTAGCTTGGTATCCAACCTTGTGCAAATGGGGAGTTTGCGGTTGTGCAAATGGACTGTTTGCGGTGCATTAAAAGAGGAGTTTGGTATGTCAATGTCTGAGAATCGGGCGTAACCCTTACACTACCTGATCGATACAACATCATACCTGATCGTATACACACACTGGATGTTTTAAAGCATGTTATTCCAAACAATTTAGGAATGTTAGTTGATTTATGCCCTTTATGGATTAAAACCCGACTCTGCGTCCACTACGTAATTTTCCATGGGAGTTTTGCCATGGATCCCCCTCCGGCATGCCACAGTCCAAGTGTTAGTCCCCTTGAAACAACTTTTCCATCACTATTGTGGCCAGAAAGAGTCCCTTTGGTTTTTAAAATTCGCCTGTCTATTGAAGTCTATGGCGGTTCGCCCGGTTCGCCTGTTCGTGAACATTTGCGGAAGTTCGCGTTCGCTGTTCGCGAACTGAAAATTTTATGTTCGCGACATCACTACTTGTCACAGTGTAACCGGGTACTGCTACTTGTGGCAGTGTAACCGGGTACTGGTACTTTTAGCAGTGTAACCGGGTACTGGTACTTTTAGCAGTGTAACCGGGTACTGGTACTTTTGGCAGTGTAACAGGGTACTGCTACTTGTCTGGTGTAACAGGGTACTGGTACTTGTCTGCAGTGTAACCGGGTACTGGTACTTGTCGCAGCAGTGTAACCGGTACTGCTACGCTCGCAGTGTAACCGGGTACTGGTACTTGTCGCAGTGTAACCGGGTACTGGTACTTTTAGCAGTGTAACCGGGTACTGGTACTTTTAGCAGTGTACTGGGTACTGTTACTTGTCACAGTGTAACCGGGTACTGGTACTTTTTTGGCAGTGTAACTGGTTACTGGTCCTTGTGACAGTGTATCCGGGTACTGGTCCTTTTGGCAGTGTAACCGGGTACAGGTAGTTTTGGCAGTGTAATCGGGTACAGGTACTTATGGCAGTGTAACCAGGTACAGGTACTTGTCGCAGTGTAAACGGGTACTGATCCCTGTGGCAGTGTAACCGGGTACTGGTCCCTGTGGCAGTGTAACCGGGTACAGGTACTTGTGGCAGTGTAACCGGGTACAGGTACTTGTGGCAGTGTAAACGGGTACTGGTCCCTGTGGCAGTGTAAACGGGTACTGATACTTTTGGCAGTGTAACATGGTACTGCTACTTGTCACAGTGTATCCGGGTACTGGTATTTTTGGCAGTGTAAACGGGTACTGGTACTTTTAGCAGTGTAACCGGGTACTGGTACTTGTCGCAGTGTAACCGGGCACTGGTACCTGTTGCAGTGTAACCGGGTACTGGTACTTTTAGCAGTGTAACCGGGTACTGGTAGTTGTGGCAGTGTAACCGGGTACTGGTACTTTTAGCAGTGTAACCAGGTACTGGTTCTTGTGGCAGTGTAACCAGGTACGGGTACTTTTGGCAGTGTAACCGGTTACTGTTCCTTGTGGCAGTGTAACCGGGTACTGGTTCTTTTAGCATTGTAACCGGGTACTAGTACTTTTTTGGCAGTGTAACAGGGTACTGGTACTTTTTTGGCAGTGTAACCGGGTACTGGTACTTTTAGCAGTGTAACCGGGTACTGGTCCTTGTGGCAGTGTAACCAGGTACTGGTACTTTTGGCAGTGTAACCGGTTACTGTTCCTTGTGGCAGTGTAACCGGGTACTGGTTCTTTTAGCATTGTAACCGGGTACTAGTACTTTTTTTGGCAGTGTAACAGGGTACTGGTACTTTTTTGGCAGTGTAACCAGGTACTGGTACTTTTGGCAGTGTAACCGGGTTCTAGTCCTTGTGGCAGTGTAACTGGGTGCTGGTACTTGTCGCAGTGAAACCGGGTACAGGTACTTGTCACAGTGTAACCGGGTACTGGTCCTTGTGGCAGTGTAACTGGGTGCTGGTACTTTTGGCAGTGTAACAGGGTACTGCTAGTTGTCACAGTGTAACCGGGTACTGCTACTTGTGGCAGTGTAACCGGGTACTGCTACTTCTGGCAGTGTAACCAGGTACTGGTACTTGTCACAGTGTATCCGGGTACTGGTACTTTTCGGGCAGTGTAACTGGGTACTGTTACTTGTCGCAGTGTAACCGGGTACTGGTACTTTTTTGGCAGTGTAACTGGTTACTGGTCCTTGTGGCAGTATATCTGGGTACTGGTCCTTTTGGCAGTGTAACCGGGTACTGGTCCTTTTGGCAGTGTAACCGGGTACTGGTCCTTTTGGCAGTGTAACCGAGTACAGCTACTCGTGGCAGTGTAACCGGATACAGGTACTTTTGGCAGTGTAACCAGGTACAGGTACTTGTCGCAGTGTAAACGGTTACTGATCCCTGTGGCAGTGTAACCGACTACAGCTACTCGTGGCAGTGTAACCGTGTACAGGTACTTTTGGCAGTCTAACCAGGTACAGGTACTTGTCGCAGTGTAAACAGTTACTGGTCCCTGTGGCAGTGTAACCGGCTACAGGTACTTGTGGCAGTGTAACCGAGTACAGGTACTTGAGGCAGTGCAACCGGGTACAGGTCCCTGTGGCAGTGTAAACGGGTACTGGTACTTGTGGCAGTGTAACCAGGTACTGGTCCCTGTGGCAGTGTAAACGGGTACTGGTACTTGTGGTAGTGTAACCGGGTACTGGTACTTTTGGCAGTGTAACCGGATACTGGTACTTTTGGCAGTGTAACCGGGTACTGGTACTTATAGTAGTGGTATGTGTGCGGGGGCACTCAGATCTGGTACACGGATTCTATACGTAATAGTAAATTAAATAGTTAAAAAATGCAGTGGTCGCATACAAAAAGTACAACTAAAAACAAATAGCTAAGATCTCAGACTAAAAAGCTAAAAAGACTAAAATACCAATGAAGAAGGGGCCAGCTAATATACGCCCTGAAACGCGTTTGGGTACCAGGCAAGCTACTTTATAAATATATTGGGAGCTTTATTATATCCCTTTGAATTGAGAACAAGGGAATCGCTCTTCCGACATTACCACCTTGAAAGATATCCCTTCAGGGGTAGCGGCCTCGACTTTAGCGTCCAGGAGACGAGCAACCAATTGGATGCACCCGCCACCGTCACGTGTGACGCCACTTAGTGACGGGAGGACCACGTGGGACGATGCAGGTCCTGGCAGGGGAAAGGCACGCACCCGCATCACCGCTGATAGTAAGAACAAGGGAGACTGCCGGCACTACAGAAGGAGCGGTAAAGTAACCATTTATGTATGTGCTCATATTGCACAGCGCATAGTGTACACATTGACTGTTACTCCAAAGGGCGTTATACCCAAACAGGGTGAAGATCGCTTCTGCTGCTAATATTTACTATTGGGACAGTATAGTCACTTGAACATCTGGCCACTGTGTGATTTATCTGTATATGGACCATTGGTGGATATATGATTTTACAAGATGGACTTTTTAATCTGAGATCTTAGCTATTTGTTTTTAGTTGTACTTTTTGTATGCGACCACTGCATTTTTTAACTATTAAATTTACTATTACGTATAGAATCCGTGTACCAGATATCTGAGTGCCCCCGCACACATACCACTACTATTTGTTCCCGACGGTTTAGGGTGAACCAGCGGGTGTGCATCGATTCACGTTGGTGAAGTGGGTGGAGCCACTGTCCTCTTTGGGTACTGGTACTTGTCGCAGTGTAACCGGGTACTGGTACTTTTAGCAGTGTAACCGGGTACTGGTACTTGTGGCAGTGTAACCTGGTACTGGTACTTTTAGCAGCGTAACCGGGTACTGGTCCTTGTGGCAGTGTAACCAGGTACTGGTACTTTTGGCAGTGTAACCGGTTACTGGTACTTTTGGCAGTGTAACCGGTTACTGGTCCTTGTGGCAGTATAACCGGGTACTGGTACTTTTTTGGCAGTGTAACAGGGTACAGGTACTTGTCACAGTGTAACCGGGTACGGGTCCTTGTGGCAGTGTAACCGGGTACTGGTAATTTTGGCAGTGTAACCGGGTACTGCTACTTTTGGCAGTGTAACCGGGTACTGCTATTTTTGGCAGTGTAACCGGGTACTGGTCCTTCTAGCAGTGTAACCGGTTGCTGGTACTTTTGGTAGTGTAACGGGTGCTGGTACTTTTGGCAGTGTAACAGGATACTGCTACTTGTGGCAGTGTAACCGGGTACTGCTACGTGTCGCAGTGTAACCAGGTACTGGTAATTGTCGCAGTGTAACCGGGTACTGGTACTTGTCGCAGTGTATCCGGGTACTGGTATTCGTCACAGTGTAACCGGGTGCTGGTACTTTTGGCAGTGTAACAGGATACTGCTACTTGTCACAGTGTAACCAGTTACTGCTACTTGTGGCAGTGTAACCGGTTGCTGGTACTTTTGGCAGTGTAATCGGGTACTGGTATTCGTCACAGTGTAACCGGGTACTGGTACTTGTGGCAGTGTGGGCAGATGTCAACTCCTGCTGGGAAATGAAATCAGCATCTTCTTAAATCTTGTCAACAGAAGGATGCATGAAGTTCTCTAAGGCGCCTTTCACACAAGTGAGTTTTTCATGCGGGTGCAGTACGGGAAGTGAATGCATTCATTGCAATGAGCCTGTGCACATCAGTGCTACATTGTGTGAGAATCGCAGCATGTTCTCTGTTCTGTGTTTGTCACGCAGCCCTGACCCGATAGAAGTGAATGGGGCTTCAGTGAAAAACAGAAGGCATCCGGGTGCAATGTGTCTTTCACTGATGGTTGTTTGTAAGGCTACTTTTACACTAGCATTTCTATTTTATGGTATTGAGATCTGTCATACGATCTCAATACCGGAGAAAAACGCTTCAGTTTTGTCCCCATTCATTATCAATGGGGACAACACACGACTGAACAGAACGGAATTTCTTTCCGTCATGGGATGCGGAGCAAAATAGACCTGGCATGACCCACAATGCAAGGCAATGGGGACAGATCCGTCTTGGCTATGTTAGAGATAACAGATGCAGGTGGTTGTATTATCAGTAACAGAAGCGTTTGTGTGGAACCCTGCCGGATCAGGAAAAAACGCTAGTGTGAAAGTAGCCTTTACCTTAAGTTTTATTTTTTTTTCACGCCTGTGAAAAACGCATCAAAACTGATTGCACACGCGCGGAGAAAAGTGAAACACTGAACATGCTTGCAAAATGATGCGAGTTTCAATGAACGCACCCTGACACAATCCGTATGGTTCATATGAAAAAGGCCTAAACTTTCCTGGTAGACGGCTGCGCTAACTCTGGACTTGATATGACACAGTGGACCGACACCAGGTGACCTGGCTCCCCAAACATCACTGGACCTCGAGCACCTTGGATTACCGGCCTCTCCGCTCTTCCTCCAGACTCGGGCCCCCGATTTCCAAGTGAAATGCACAATTTACTTTCATCTGAAAACAGGACTCTGGACCACCGAGCAACAGTCCAGTACTTATTCTCCTTAGCCCAGGTAGGACGCTTCCGATGTGGTCTCTGACCGGTCACAAGGAATGCAACAGTTGTAGCCCATGTCCTACGTCTGTGTGCGGTGGATTACTTGAAGCACTGAGTCCAGCAGGGGGAGCAGCGCAGATTGATGTGTAATTTTGGGGGAAAACATTCAGTATAACTTGTAATTTAGTCATTTAACTCTGCTCATTCTGGGCTCAAGGACGCAGTCCTACATGGCATTACATGCTGATATTCTGTGCCATTTTCTATATTTCATAAGTCATGTCCCCTTGTTACGCAAATCTTGTGTGCTGTCCACACAGAGGTCCTGTACATAAGGTGGCCACTGATGGAGAGTCATGTGATGCCTCCTCTATTAAAGGGATTGTGTCACAAAACCTATTCTACATTTTTCACACCATTACTTTTGTAATTGCATGTAATTTAGTATAGCCAATGAGCTATTTAATAAAATCTATCTGTATAGCGCCACCTGCTGCTTGTTCTTTTCCTTATAGTTTATCCGTATCACTGAGCTGGTTAAAGTCTAAGGGCCCTTTCACACTGGCGTTTCCCCTTACGTCTTACCAGCAGCACAGATGGGGTTAATTCCCCCCGTGAGCTGGTAGGACTGGCGGAATTTTAATGAGCCCTATCAAGTAATTAACTTTTGACCCCTTAAAAGAGGGGCCACCCCACAATCCACTGTGTTTTTTTAAGTACTTCCAGACTGGTGACTGGCGGGATAGCCCTTTGGGGCTACCGATAAGTATTTCTTTATTATATTTTCTATAACTGTTTGGGGGATGGCGCTTAGCTTTCCTCCCCCCGTTTTTTTCCCGTACCTCTCTCTCCGGCATTGCGAATCGACCTTGCTGGAGGGATGGGTGTTTGAGCGGCATCGCCGCTCCCTCCTCCATGCGCGCTCTGTGGCGTCGGCGCTTCTCGCCGCGCCGCCGTACGGGGAGATAGACGTCTCCCAGGATGACGTCATTCCAGCGCGCCGGGTGCTCTCGGCGGCCGGAGGAAGGAGAAGTATGAGGAGCTACTATTGGAAGGGATCCCTTCTTTTTTGTCTGGCGTGTGACAGCTCCTTCTCCTGTTTTGTTAGTGTAGCATTATTCTGGGATTATGTGCTTAGTGTACTGCAGGTCCTGTACCTGGCTCCGCCTGGGGGTGGAGCTTCACCCTTTTTAAACTTCCTGCAGACTGTGGAGCGTCCTCTGGCAGCATTCTCTCTCGAGTTAGCTCCAGAGTCCTCTGTGTTTCTCAGAGTTCCTAGCGTTCCTGAGCATCTGCGTGCAGGAAGCGATTTCTACGTTCTAGATCCAGTTTCTCCAGCGCTTTGGTGGGCTTATGCTTCTGGATTTGGGGTGTTGTTATCAGCTTTTACTAAGTGTTTCTGTTTTTTATAGATGGCGTCCCCTCGTGAGGTCGACCAGCCCCGCAAGGCGGGTACCAAGAGGTGTCATCTGGCATGCTTCGATTGCAACACCCCCCTGGAGGATTCTTATCCCTACTCCAGATGTGACTCCTGCAGACAGCCTCAGGAGCCGGCGGACCCTACGATGCAGGATGTGTATTATTGGGTCAAGTCCTATGTGGATGACTCGATTAAAGGAGTAGTTAATCTCCTGGATGAGAGGCTTCCGGGCACCAAAGCGCCCTCCCATGTCCCTATGGAGGTGACGCCCCAAATGGATAGGCCGGCTGCAATTTCGGTGGACTCCTCTTCGGATGAAGAAGATATTTCATCATGTTTTTTCCCTCCGGACAAGACGGACCATGATGTTGACTTGGGGGAGCCCTCCGATCCCGCTACTCGGGCACAGCGTGTCTTTAGAGCGGATGATTCCCTCCAAGCTCTGATGCAGGTGGAGTGGAAAAAGCCGGAGAAGGCTCCGGTTCTAACCAAGAGATTTAAGACCATGTTCCCGATGGCCAAACCTTTGATGGAGTCGTGGGGCTCTGTTCCAAAGGTGGACATGGCAATTGCAAAGCTATCCAAGCGCACCCTGGTTCCGGCGGATGATGGTTCCAGCCTTCAGGACCCACTTGATAGAAGGGCAGAAGGTACGCTTAGGCGGAGCTATTCCGCCGTGGCAGCTTCAGCCTCTACATCTATTGCCGCTGCTGAAGTTTCTTCCTTCCTTCGCTCTAGACTCAATAAGATTCAGACGGACATAGATCAAAACGTCTCTAGAGACGATATTCTGGCTTCTTTCAAGACCGCCAATCTCGCCATAGATTTTCTATGCGATACTGCACAGGTGCAGCTGAAATTGGCGGCCAAGTCTATGGCTTTAGTTTCAGCTGCACGCAGGCCCTTGTGGCTCAAGCCCTGGATAGCGGATAACGCGTCCAAATATAATTTGTGCGCGCTTCCCTTTGAGCCTGGCTGTCTCTTTGGGACGGAACTTGATAGGCTCATGGAGGGGCTGTCTGATAAGAAAGGGAAGTCCCTCCCCCAGCATCCCTTTCGTGGGAAAGGTAGGCAGGATCGTTCAGGGAAGCCGGGTCAGACCAGGTCTAGATTCTGGGGGGCTCAGCGGAAAAATCCCAAGCGCCCCCGCAGAGGTGGCAGGGAGGGCAAACCCTCCTGACTACGGGCCTCTCCGAGGCTCTCGGTTGACCCCCGCTGCCCCTGCCGTTACTCCTCTAGAGTTTCCCAGCCCCTTGCCGCAGATTCCTGTAGGGGGTCGTTTGACGCATTTCAGAGAGGCCTGGCTTCAGTCAGTGCCAGACCCCTGGGTACTAAATATCGTTACCCACGGCTATCAAATAGACCTCTCTTCTCCCCCCCCCCCCCCCAGAAAGGTTTCTGATAACGCAACGTCTGCAGCCTCAAAGACAACAACTACTGGAGACATACGTTCAGGATTATTATTTCCAAAGGGGCACTGGAGGAAGTTCCGGCAGGGGAGCGGGGCTTAGGGATTTCCTGGTTCCCAAAAAAACCGGAGATCTTCGGATGATTATCGATCTGAGATTTTTCAATCGATACATAAAAAGATCAAGGTTTCGTATGGAAACCGTGGGGTCAGTCTCTCACATTCTCAGACCGGGCAATGTGATGGCGACCTTAGACCTAAAAGACGCCTACCTTCACATTCCGATTCATTGGTCATCCCGCAAGTACCTCAGAATTGCGGTTATGATGTCGGGGTCTCTAAGGCACTTACAGTTTGTCGCACTCCCCTTTGGCATCTCTTCGGCCCCCATCACCTTCACAAAGGTGGTGGTGGCAGTGGTGGCGGCCTTGAGGCTTCAGGGACTGACCATTATTCCCTATCTGGACGACTGCCTCCTCGGTTCCAGTCCTTACCCAACATCTTCGTTTAGCCGTTTCCTTCCTGCTCCGCCTAGGGTGGTTAATCAACTGGCCGAAGTCCAATGTGAGCCCGTCAACTTCTATCATCTTTTTGGGCTTCATAGTCGACTCTGTGGAGATGTCTCTCCGGTTGACTTCAGAGAGGGAAACACGGATTCAGGACCTAGCGAGATTCCTGTTTATTCCTCGACGTGTCTCATTTCGGACCCTAATGAGGATGTTGGGGCTTATGTCAGCAGCCGCGAATGCGGTTCCTTGGGCTTTGTGGCACCTCCGGCCCTTGCAGGCGGAAGTTCTAGCCAAGTGGGACAGCACCCTTGTGGGCCTAGACTCCCTGTGCTCCCTGTCTTGTCAAACTCGAGCCTCTCTAAGGTGGTGGTTTCACCTTCCAACAGGCAAGTCTATGACCCAGCCGGACTGGGTCATATTGACCACGGACGCGTCCCAAGTAGGCTGGGGCGCCCACTTACAAGACCTTCCGGTCCATGGATCATAGTCACCTCAGGAGCGGCTACTCTCCTCCAATCTCCGCGAGATTCGAGCCATCCGGCTAGCCCTCCTCCACTTCGCCCCGTGGATTCGGGGCAAAGCAGTGAAGATACAGACGGACAACATGACCGCAGTAATGTATATAAACAAGCAGGGAGGCACGAGATCACTCCCCCTCCTCCAGGAGATAGGCGTAATTCTCCGGTGGGCAGAAGCAAACCTTTCCCATTTCTCTGCCATTCATATCCGAGGGTCCCTCAACATGATAGCGGACCGTTTAAGCCGAGGCCTCCCGACGATGGAATGGGCCTTACCTCCGGAGATCTTCAGGCAGATGGTGGCCAGATTGGGTTTGCCAGATGTGGATTTGATGGCAACGAGATTCAACGCCAAGGTACAAACTTTTTGCTCCCTCTATCGAGAGGACAACCCTCTGGCGATAGATGCTCTGTCAATACCGTGGAGGTTCAGGCTGGCATACATCTTCCCTCCTTTTTCCATGATACCGGGGGTATTGATGAAGATCCGTCAGGATCGGGCTTCGGTGATAGCCATCATTCCGTTTTGGCCCAAGAGATCCTGGTTTACCCAACTCATGTGGATGAGTCAGGGACAATACTGGAGGCTCCCCCCAGAGCAGACCCTGGTGTAGTGGGACACACATCTCTGCCAAGATCTGCACCGATTCAACCTGACAGCCTGGAGGTTGATCAGTCCCTTCCCGGAGTAGAAGGGCTCTCTGAGTCGGTCCTGAGAACCTTGTCTTATTCCAGAGCGGAATCTACAAACAAGGCCTACGCAAGGATTATGAAGATTTTTTCGGCCTGGTGCACTTCTAAACAGGTGGCGTATGCAGATCCGCCCCTTTCATCACTTCTTCAATTCCTGCAGGACGGTCTGGATAAGGGCCTTGCCCCTTCTACCTTAAGAGTTCAAGTTGCGGCCATCTCAGCATGTCTTAACAAACCCTTTTCTCGGGACCCACTCATTAAGCGCTTCCTTAAAGGGGCCGAGAGATTAAAGCTACAATGCTTAAACCCATTCCTCAATGGGATTTATCAGCAGTTCTAAAGGGGTTATCATCTCATCCCTTTGAACCCCTAGAAGAAGTGGATTTACGTTTTCTCATTTGGAAGACGGTGTTTTTATTGGCAATAACCTCGGTCAAGAGGGTTTCGGAGCTCCAGGCGTTCTCCGCTCACCCCCCATACACGTCTTTTTTTCAAGACCGTGTCCTTCTTAGATATTTGCCATACTTTAGACCTAAAGTTCCTTCCTTTCAGAATATTAATCAAGTTATATCCTTACCAGTATTGTTGTCTTCTTCTTCCACTTCTTCTGCTCCAGTCCGGCATTCGCTGGACATCTCGAGATGCCTCCAAGTCTATGTGGATAGATCTAAGGAGTTTAGGATAGATGAAAATCTGTTCATCCTATTTGCCGGTAAGTCAAAAGGCCGCAAAGCGTCTAGACCTACTATTAGCCGTTGGATCAAAGAGGCTATTAGGGAATCTTTGGTTTCCCTGGGTCTTGACCCTCCAGATTTCGTTAAGGCCGTGGCAACATCCTTTGGTGAGAGATGTTCCCTTCCTTTGGAGGTGATTTGTAGGTCAGCCTCTTGGAGCTCAGAGTCTACCTTTATTTCTCATTACAGGGTGGATTCTAGAGTATCCGAATTTGTGGCCTTTGGGCAGACTATTTTAAGTTCTGCCGGGCAGGAAGACCCTCCCTAGGGGTTTTTTCTTGCTATCTCCCCATCTGTGCTGCTGGTAGGACGTAAGGGGAATCGTTAATTTCTAACGATAATTTGTTTTCCCTTAGTCCTAACAGCAGCACACAAATATCCCTCCCTACTGTACTATCTTGTTACAAACACAGTGGATTGTGGGGTGGCCCCTCTTTTAAGGGGTCAAAAGTCAATTACTTGATAGGGCTCATTAAAATTCCGCCAGTCCTACCAGTCACGGGGGGAATTAACCCCATCTGTGCTGCTGTTAGGACTAAGGGAAAACAAATTATCGTTAGAAATTAACGATTTTGTTTTCCGGCATAGAGATCCGTCGTCGGGTCTCTATGCCGGAAAAATCCTGATCAGGATCATCCCCATGCATTCTGAATGGAGAGAAATCCGTTCAGGATGCATCAGGATGTCTTCAGTTCAGGACCGGAACGTTTTTTGGACGCAGCATGCTGCGCTTTTTGTTCCGTCCAAAAATCCAGAACACTTAGCTGCAGTGTCGGATCCGAATTAATGCCCATTGAAAGGCATTAATCCGATCCGCCTTAGCTAAATGTCGCTTCGGCGCATAGCCGGATCCGACATTTAGCTTTTTCTGACTGGTTACCATGGCAGCCAGGACGCTAAAGTCCTGGCTGCCATGGTAAATGTAGTGGGAGCGGGGAGCGACATACTACATTCCGTGCGGCTCCCGGGACGCTCCAGGATGACGCCAGGGCGCCCCAGTGCATAGATCACGTGATCCATGCGCATGGGGCGCTCTGACGTCATTCTGGAGCGCCCCGGGAGCCGCACGGATGGTAAGTATACCGCTCTCCCGGTAGTAGCGTCCTGGCTGCCATAGTAACCTGAAAGCAATTCGAAGACTGATCAGGATCCTGATCAGTCTTCTAATGCTTCAGGCGACTTGCGTTCTGACGGATCCGGCGGGACGGAAGTGCCTGCCGGATCCTCAGAACGCAAGTGTGAAAGGACCCTAAGTCTTCCACTGCCACCAGCCATATGTTCAGAAAGGACATGCCCCTATCTGCCAAGCTGAAGGTAATCTAGCAGCGCAGTTGAAGCAATGAATGTGGGGATCTCTGCATCCATGTGAGGTACAGGGCTGGTTCTAGCTTTGTTTGAAAGGTATTGTCATGTATTATATGATGTGATTTTCCTGGTCACATGACCCTCCATTTGCAGCCATTCTATGGACAGCACAAAAGACTTGGCCAACAAACGGGCACAGCTTATGAAAAACAGAGAAACTGGTGCAGAATTTCAGCAAAGACTATTCTAGTAAGTGCCGTATAATCACCTCACCTACACACTGGTCAACAGTAACCAGACAGTAACCCTTTAAAGGGTCATTCCCATCTCAGTGTTTTATGGCCGGCCTGGGATGGTCAGAGTAAGGAATGCGGGTGAGAGGGCTGTACTCCACTTTTTTCATAACTCCTATAGCAGTGACTAGAAGCTATGCGGTTTCTGGTAAAACGGAACTATAGGAACAGTGTAGCTCCATACACTGCTATGGGAGTCACAAAGACAGTAGAGCTTGGCCACTTCCTTAAAGGGATGCTTCACCCCT
This sequence comes from Bufotes viridis, assembly GCA_033119425.1. Lineage (NCBI taxonomy): Eukaryota > Metazoa > Chordata > Amphibia > Anura > Bufonidae > Bufotes > Bufotes viridis. The sequence continues at coordinate 164,118,008 of CM065589.1, read as the reverse complement.
GAGGGCCTCTTGGGCAGACTTCCAAGTGTGGACCGGTGGAAGTAATCATACTTGCCTGATCCCCACCACCGGGTTCTGGCTCCTTCGCTCTACCCACAACATCTGGTTTGATGTGGGTCGTGTCTCCCATGCAGCAGGTCACTTGACACATGGGACCTTCATCGATATCCAGGTGACCTGAGAGCTGCAGCAGGCCAGGGGGGAGTTAAGGAGCCAAAACCCAGCGGTGGAGATCAGGTAAGTATGATATCCTCTGCCAGTCTCCTACAGAGGCCCCCAGGGGTGAACAACCCCTTAAAAGGGAACCTATCAGTTGCATTATGCTGCTCTCACTCTTTGCCTTCCGGTCCAGTGGATGAGTCTGGGTTTGGCGAATGCCAGAACATCACCTCCCTGACTGCACTGTGCCAACCATAAAGTTTGGTGGAGGATGGCTAATGCTATGGGGTTATATTTCAGGAGTTGGCCTAGGCCAGGGATGGACAAACTGCGGCACTCCAGTTGTAAAACTACAATTCCCACCATGCCCTGCTGTAGGCTGATAGCTGTAAGCAGTCTTTGCATGCTGGGAGTTGTAGTTTTGCAACAGCTGGAGAGCCGCAGTTTGCCCATCCCTGATCTAGTGCATAAACTAAATATTAATTAAGGCAAGTAGAAACACAAAGTGACACAGACACCATATACTTCCTTAGAAAAGAACGATTCTTACAAAACAAAAACCAGAAAGGGAGTGTCAGAATGTATACAATTTCAAGCAGTAATGTTCACATTGAAGTTTTCATCTTGGTTCTTTGGAAGGGTACAAGCGATAATTGGACAAGCCCTTGGACCCCACTGTCCCGTTTTACACCTGATGGTTACTTTGAAACTACTGTGCAAGCGGTGAACCCTAAATTGCAGCTGATCCCCTGAAATTGTGTTACTGCTGATAAAACAGTTCACCGCTCATTGCTACACCAAACAATACGGGGAAGACAGAAGAAGGGGAAAAATAAAAAGAAATAATTGTTGGAAAATGACAAAAGACAACATTGGACTGTAACCGCAGTCTGCATGATGTGCTATAGCAGGGCTGGCCAACCTGCGACTCCCCAGCTGTTGTAAAACTACAACTCCCAACATGCCCTGCTGTAGGCTCATAGCTGTAGGCAGACTGGCCATGCTGGGAGTTGTAGTTTTGCAACAGCTGGAGAGCCGCAGGTTGGCCATCCCTGTGCTATAGTATCTGTTACTAAAACTGAATTTATGCTGTACAGGAAAAAAAATACACCGCTGCGGATTGTAGCACAGTTTAAGAAAATATTGGTATAAATTACATTTAAACATATTAGCATACATGGAATTGTGCAGTGAAAAGCAAAGGGTTCAAAACTGTCAGCTAATGAGAAAAGATTATGGGGTCAAACCTGTCCAGAGCAAGGAGTCGTCTCCTTCTGCAGCAGTAAATGGCTTAATATCTGTGAAGACGTCTTCAGGCCTTAAAAAAACAAGTCCCAACCTAGATCATTTATTAATATTTGTACAAAAATAGGTAAGATGCCCACACTCTATTTCAACCTGATTTTTAGAGTCCTCTAAAGGGTGCAATCTAGCAAAAACATTATTTTATTTTTTTGTGTTAGTTTTGACTCAGTTCGTTGCTGTTTTTGCATTCACACCGACAAAGGCCACACATGTGAAACCTGTTATTCCAGTTATGGCTTTTTTTCCCCCCTCTATTAAAACGGGAGTGTGCCCCTTTCTGACTTTATAGTCATGTGTACACAACTCCCCAGACATAGGTTATGACTAACGTGTTACAATAAGTTGTGCTATTGTGGTCACTGATTAGGGTTTGTTCATACAGTAATGTGTGTTACGTCTGCTCTCTCCGCCGACCCCTCTGCAAACTGGTAAATGTTCGCAAAGTTCAACCAGGAGGAAGTAGTGACTGACTTGATCGGATTCATTCCAAGTTCAAGATGAGCAGACAACTCAGATAAGGCCCGTCTTCGAGAACTTATTGCCTGTCTTGAGCTTCTGAAGTCCATCCTTTTCTCCAAAGCGTATCATTTCCTGGTCTTGACCACAGAAAGTTTGAAGAATCATCTGTGTTATACCAAAGCAAGGCATTCCAAGAAAAAAAATGCTGATACGCTACAATCCGTTAATACCCAACAGCTTTTAGCTTGGTTTGGTCGGCGCTTTGATCCTCACAGTTTGGGTTCGGACTTGTAACTTTGCTTGCTGGTTCTGAACATCAGCAGCAACCGATAGAGGTCCTGTGCTCTGACTGGCTGGAGCTTGAAGCTGTGGTGAAGCGGCAGCTGCCATTACTTGCTGCTGAAGGAGTTTTTGCTGCACTACATGGGCTGCAGCCGAACCAGCCGGTATCACCTGTAGCTGCTGTGGTCCTGCAGCTGTTGCCTGAGTCAAAGTCACAGTCTGTGGTTGGACCTGTAATAATAAAGCAGATAAGCAGGCGTAAAAATAAATCCCAAACCACACATTTACAGATCAGTTACCTGGCCGAGCGACAAACCAATACATCTAAACAGAAACCCCTGCAAATTTAGATGTAACATAATTATCCAAGGCATAATCGTTCTCTCTTACCTGCTGCGATGCCGATACAACCTGCTGGAGTGTGGCAATTGCCGCTTGCTGCTGCACCACCTGAGGGAGTTTGGCAACCTTTAAAAAGTAATATGAAAGCATTTGTAAAATGAATGCAATGTGAAACAAATCCTTGTGATTCTTTGCTTTGAATAAACCAAGTTGTAAATATACTCCTTTGTATCAATGGTTTTTATTACGGAAGTTCCAATTCGATGTAATTTCTAACCAATGTCATGACAGCTGAAAAGTAGTGATTCTTCATTATCTTGCCCAGGTCTGTGCTGCACTGTTGTTTTCATGCTGTCAGGGCTTGCTGTCTACAATTCCCATGATGCAGGACTACAGTTCCCATTGACTCCTCTCCCCAATCACTTTCAAAGCCTCTGTTCATAGCTGCCTGCATGCTCTTCTATTAAAAGGTATAAGATAGTGCTTTACTGGTCTTCACACACTGCTAGTTATAAACTACAATATCTGCTGTTTGCTGACCAGTATGTGAAACACCCCCCCTCCCGAGACAGATAGGGAGGAGAACCAATCAAACGTCCTGATAGCAGTGACATCTGGTACTACAGAGAGGAAGAGAATGGCAATAACCATGTTTTTAGAGTACAGGATGTTACAGATAAACACCAGAAACATTTTCATATGACTGCATGTGAGACTTAAGAGATTTCTACTACAGACACTATATTAGTAAGTAAATCATACTGCATGCCTAAATAAAATTTTTTTAAAAATATCATGTTATACTCACCCTTTTCTCCAGCACCGTTCATATACAGACACATCACCACTACAGTTTATAGACCAGCACCACAGAGAACGGTAAGTATATCATGATTTTCTATTTTAGGGTTCTGGAGAGATTGTCTGAGAATTGTAAAGGGGTTCCCAACTTTTCCTATATTGCTGATCATCAGGATAGGTCATCAATATCAGATTGGTGGAGGCCGACTGCCAGCATGCCCGCCGATCAGCTGTATGGAGCACATAGGTCAGCAATATAGGAAAAGTGGGGAACCCCTTTAAACCTCAGACAACTCTAAGCCTTTTGCAGTTTTGGTAGGTACTAAATTACTGGATCTGCGATTATGGAGATGCTCTCACTAGTGTCCAGCTTTCGCAGACTGGTCAAGGTTGCTCAGATCCTTGTTAGTGCTAGGCTAAGACTTTTTATTTCTAACCATAGGGTTATATAAAAAAGGTTCAGAAATCTCTTGAAATAGTTCATGAAAGGGGTTGTGCTACTGATATAAATGTGTCCCGTCCAACAGATATCGCTGTTATATCACTTCCCCCAATATCATCATTTATCAAAACTGCCGTAGTCTAAGGGCTCATGCACATGAACGTGAGCCGGCCATTCCAGGCATTGGGGACTGCAGGGTTTTCATCCTCGTGGCTGCCGAAGCCGGATGCAGACCCATTCAACTTTTTTGCGGTGCAGTGGCACGGAGAGAAACCCCATGGAAGCACTCCGTAGTGCTTTCATGCTTCTATTCCGTACCGCACCTTCTGGATTGCGGACCCATTCAAGTGAATAGGTCTGCATCCGTAATGGGGTGCACAAATGACCGGTGCCCGTATAGTAAGGCACCGCTGAGGAACAGCTGTGTGAATGAGCCCTAAAATTATTAGTCGAGCAATGCACTAGGTGGCAAATCGGTCGTGACATTCAGCTGCTGCAGGTTACGTCCTGCATTGGAGCCTTGTAATGTAAAGACACACAATCATCGTTGGTAGGAACAAGGGGCATGGTTAGTGTCACATGCGATTGCTCTAAGGCATGAGGGGACAGCAGAAAGTAGGATCAACCAGAAAGTAGGATTCAAGCATGGTGGTAAGAGAGAAGTACAAATGAGGTAAATTTGGAGAAATAAAATAATGAAAGAAGGAATGGGAGCCACAATGATTGCTGAGAAAACGAGATTTTGTGAAACTCACCTGTAAAATCTGTTTCTCGCTTGATTCATTGGGGGACACAGGACCATGGGTATAGCTGCTGCTGCCACTAGGAGGCGACACTAGGCTGAAAACTGTTAGCTCCTCCTCTGCCAGCTATACCCCCTCCGGCCAGGAGAGAGCTCTCAGTTTGTGCAAAAGCAGTAGGAGAAGCAGAACAAAAACAAAATACAAACAACAACCGCACACGGTCAACGGACCAGAACGGAAAGAGGCCCCAGAACCTGGTGCACCACCTGCCGTACTTAAACACAGGGCGGGTGCTGTGTCCCCCAATGAATCAAGCGAGAAACAGATTTTACAGGTGAGTTTCACAAAATCTCGTTTTCTCGCTCATATCATTGGGGGACACAGGACCATGGGACGTCCTAAAGCAGTCCCTGGGGAGGGAAATCAAACAATGTGAAGAAAACACAAGCATCTTGTGACAGGCATCACAACGCGGCCGGCAAGACCAGGCGGCCCAGAGCTGCGTCCGCAGAATCAAGAGTGTAAACCCGGTAAAACTTTGCAAAAGTGTGAAGTGACTACCAAGTCGAGGCTTTACACAACTGAGCCGCTGACGCTTGGTGAAAGTGAGCCCAGGAGGTAAAGTGGGCCGTAATCCCCGGGGGAGGAGCCTTGTTCCGGACGCTGTAACATTCCAAAATAGCGGAACGGATCCACCGCAAGACTGACACCTTCGAGGCTGCCAAACCCTTCCGAGAACCCTCCGGAATGACGAACAAAGCGTCCGTACGCCGAAATGAGGCCCACGGCCGATAGGTAAATCCGCAGAGCCTGCACCACATCCAAACGGTGCAACACCACCCCCCTCGGGTGGGAGGGCAGAGAACAAAAGGAAGGCAAGACAAAGTCCTCATTGACGTGGAAAGCTGAAACGACCTTAGGCAAAAAGGCAGGAACCGGGCGAAGCACCACCTTATCCTGATGAAAAATCAAGAAAGGTTCCCGGCACGACAGGGCCGCCAGCTCGGACACACGCCTAATAGACGTGATGGCCAGCAAGAAGGCTACCTTCCATGACAACAAGCGAAGGGAAACCTCTCCCAGGGGTTCGAAGGGTGAATTCTGGAGAACTCCCAAGATCAGGGTGAGGTCCCACGGATGCAAGGGGGTAAGGCGGACCGGAGTGCGCGACGCCTTGAAGAAAAAAGTCTTTACCGAACCCATGCCCGCCAGGGAACGCTGGAAGAAAATGGAAAGGGCAGACACCTGACTCTTCAATGAGCTGGGCGCCATGCCGAGTTCCAGGCCAGACTGAAGGAAGGCCAGGACCCCTGGCAGAGAGAAGGACCTGGGAGACAGGTCACGTTCCTCCCAGAACCGCAGGAAGGATCAACAAGTCCTATAGTAGATTCTGGACGAGGTGGGCTTCCTGGCCCGAATCAGCGTCCAAATGACCACATCGGAGAAGCCACGCCGCTTCAAGAGGAAGGTTTCAAGAGCCACGCCATCAAATGTAGAGTATCTAAACTCTGGCGAAAGACGGGCCCTTGAGACAGAAGGTCAGGTCTGAGCGGTAGCAGGTACGGAACGTCCCCTAAAAGGAGGACTAGATCCGAGTACCACGCTCTGCGCGGCGAATCTGGAGCTATCAAGAGGGCCAGAATGCCCTCCCACTTGATCCTGCTGAGGATCCGGGGCAGGAGGGACAACAGCGGGAAGGCATAGAGGAACGCGAAGCCGTGCCATGGCGCCACCAGAGAGTCTACCCCGCACGCTGCGGGATCCCTTACATGGGCGAAGTAGAGCTGAAGCTTGCGATTGAGGTTGAAGGCCATCAGATCCACGTCCGGCGACAGAGGTCGAACACCTCCGGATGGAGAGACCACGCCCCTGGATCCATCGTCGTCCGGCTAAGGAAGTCTGCTGCCCAGTTGGCAAACCCCGGAATGTGAACCATTGAGAGTGCAGGACCGTGGGCTTCCGCCCACCTGAGGATCTTTGCAGTTTCTGACATGACAACCAAGCTGCGGGTCCCCCCCTGATGGTTGATATATGCCACAGCCGTGGCATTGTCCGACTGCACCCGGACCGGAAATCCACGCAAAACAGGAGTCCAATGGCGGAGGGAGAGGTAGATCGCCCGAAGCTCCAGGACATTGATAGACAGTCTGGACTCCGATGGAGACCAGACTTCCTGCACTGTCCGGGTGTCCAGGACCCCCACCAACCTTGGAGACTGGCGTCGGTCGTAATGACCGTCCACCTGACCGGGAGAAAGAACTCCCCTTCTCCAGGTGTGATGGATAGAGCCACCAACGGATGGCTGACCGAACCTGTGGAAAGAGGCAAAACCTTCGGTCCAACGACTCCCGGGAATTGTCCCAGGAGGACAGGATGGCTCGCTGAAAGGGCCTGGTGTGGAACTGGGCGAACGGCGCCGCCTCGAAGGAGGCCACCATCAAACCCAACCCCCTCATGCATGCTTGAATCGAGACCGAGTGATGCTGAAGCAAGCGGAGAATCGAGCTGCGAATATCCCTTATCTTGTCCAGAAGAAGGCGTACCAGGGTGGCTTCGGAGTCCAGAGTCATCCCGAGGAATCGAATATAGGTGGTCGGAATCAGAGAAGACTTCTTCCAGTTGACTATCCACCCGAAACGGGCGAGAGAATCCAACGCGATGCGAAGACTCTTGCCGCACTGCCGGGCAGATGGCGCCTTGATCAGAATGTCGTCCAGGTATGGGAGTAAGGTAATGCCCCTGGAGCGCAGAAGGCCCATGAGCGGGGCGAGCACCTTGGTAAACACCCGTGGAGCTGTCGCCAAACCAAATGGGAGGGCGAGGAACTGAAAAATGACTCGAGTTGATCGCGAAACGTAGGAACCGCTGGTGGGCGACCTCGATCGGAACGTGTAGGTAAGCGTCCTGTATATTCATGGAAGCCAGCCATTCCCCTTGCGTCAAGGAAGCTATGACGCAGCGGAGGGACTCCATCCGGAAATGGCGTACCCGAAGATACCGATTCACCATCTTGAGGTCTAACAAAGGCCTTTCTTGCCTTGGGAGGTTGGGAAGGGAAGAAACGGTTTGGGGGACGCGACTTGAACTCCAGTTTGTAGCCCGAGGTAACCACCTCGAGTGCCCAGGTGTCCGTGATGTGGACCCGCCAAACCTCCTGAAAATGAAGCAGCCGACCCCCCCTCCCAGACAGGTGGGGGTGCACCTTCATGCTGGGGATTGCTTCCCAGAGGAAGACCGCTGTGGCTGAACTCGAGGACGCCAGATGGGTTGGGGCTTGAAGAACGGCTTCCGCCGCTGGTCCTGGGCGGGCTTACTCGGGGCCGAGGGGGCAGCCGGACGGGTGCCAGTGAACCGGCGAAAGGAGTAAGATGGGGCCGCAGAGGGGCGAGGACGAGAAGTGCGCTTGGACTTAGGCTGCGGGAGGTGGGTGCTTTTTCCGCCCATGGCTTCCGAGATGATTTCATCCAGCTTAGGCCCAAGGAGACGAGAACCCGCAAAGGGAAGGGACAGAAGAGACCGTTTTGATGAAGAGTCCGCCTGCCAGGCATTAAGCCAAAGTTCCCGGCGAATGGAGACAGCAAAAGCGGAGGAGCGCGCGGCCATGGAACCACCGTCGAGGGCCGCCTCGCAAAGATATTTCCCTGCGTCAGAGATCTGGACCGCCAGGGCTTGAAGTACCACCCTGGAAAGGTCAGAGTCTAGGTCTTGGTGCAAGCGCAAGACCCATTCGGAGACCGCCTTAGCCACCCACGCCGAGGCAAAAATGGGGCGAAGGGCCAAACCATTGGCCGTAAAGATGGATTTAGCGAGGGATTCAACCCGCCTATCCACTGGGTCCTGCAAGGAGGAACCATCTGCTACTGGAATGGTAGTGTACTTAGCCAAGCGAGCCACAGGTGGGTCTACTTTTGGCGTGGAAGACCTTTTACTCACAGAACAGGGGGAAACGGATAGAGAAGATCCAAACGCTTCGGAACTAGAAAGCGCGAGCCCGGCTGTTCCCAAGCTTTGGTCGTCAGTAGAGAAAAGTCGTCGTGGACCGGAAATGACTTTGGGGCCTAATTGGTTCGCAGGAAGGATACCCTTTGGTGAGAGGAGGAGCTCTCATCCTGCAGTTGGAAAATGTCCCGGACCACCAACACTAGACTATCCACCAATGCCGCCATCTGGGAAGAACGGTCCGGATCGAGGTCTGGATCCGATTCCACGATGTCCCCATCTGATGATGGATCCCCCCTCCGCGAGGACGCTTTGGGCGGCGAACCAGGGGGAGGAGGGGATGGCGACGCGTCCGAGGAGGAGATATGACCGTGCCTGGGACGCTTGCCAGGGGTTCTGCCCCTAGATTGGGTGCCCTGAGAGCTCGCCGGCTGCGCAGGGGACGATGTCTCAACCAAGCGACCCATCAAGGAAAGGGTGGATTGGGAGATCTTTGAGAGGTCCGCTACCGCCTGGGATAGGGACCGTGCCCATTCAGGCTCCACTCTACCCGGGGAAATGGGCGTGTCAGAGGGCTGTGCCTGGGTCTGCAGACTCTTGGCTGGCTGGCAGGATGAACACAGGGGGCCTGTCCACGAGAAAACTTTACCCTACATGCAGTACATGCATAGTGGGTCACCCTACATGGGACTTGGGGTTCAGGGTCCTCTGGGACGGACATGAGTCGTGTGCAGTGGTCGGAGGGAGAGCTGGAGCTGGAGCAGGGAGAGATGTCCCTACCAGAGTGGCGCAGATCCTAAGCCTGTGTCCCACAGCTGCATGCGGCGTTGAGAACAAATCAAGGATCCTCCGACAGTGGGAAACTAAGCCACGCCCCCATCGGCGACTGCCGCAACAGGCCATGCCCCCGTTGGCGGCAATGATAGACCACGCCCCCATCGACGGCGGCCTCAATAGGCCACGCCCCCATTGATGACTGCATCGATATGCCACGCCCCCGTCGGTGCCGGTCGTGATAAGCCACACCCCCTCGATCGGGGAAAGCCCGCGAAATTGAGGAAGCCGGGGCTAATGTGGAGGGAAGCATAACAGTGAGGGGAACTCAGGGCCAAAGCGGAGGGTGGAAGAGAGAGAGAGAGGGAGGGACAAGTAGAGGCGCTGGAATGACTCTGCTCCTGCACAGCCATTAACCCTAACAGTGCCATCTCCAGCTCCAGACATACAAACACAGAGAGACATACTTACCTGTCTTCATCTGTGGTTTTCACCCTTCTAACAGACCAGCAGGGCCACCTCTTCAGTCCCTGGCACAAGTGACAGGGACTGGAGTGAAGGGCAGGAACAGGTGGCCCTATGGCTGGGGGGAGCAGGAGAGACAAGCTGACCTGGTCCACTTTTTCTTCTTGTGGGAGGCAGAGCGGTGGAATAGCCATCACCGGTCAGCCTCCCGGGGATGCAGAGCCCCACTGCGGCTCTGGACCCCCATGTCCTGAAAAGAAAGAAAAAAAAACATAACAGCCACCCTGCAAGCAGGCGGTCTGCCTTCTACGACACTAAGCTAAAAACTGAGAGCTTTCTCCTGGCCGGAGGGGGTATAGCTGGCAGAGGAGGAGCTAACAGTTTTCAGCCTAGTGTCGCCTCCTAGTGGCAGCAGCAGCTATACCCATGGTCCTGTGTCCCCCAATGATATGAGCGAGAAATACACTTTAGAGTGAAAAGTAGTTTATGGCACAACTCCTTTAAGGTTGTTGGTTTTTTATACGAAAAACAAGGATTACTACAAAAAGTCTATGGGGAATATTTTTGAAAACTGTATGAAAGAAAAGCTGTCCATTGCAACCAATCACAGGGCAGCTTGAAAGCTGTTATGTGATTGGTGGCTATGGGCACCAAATACAGTTTTTAATGCCTAACCTGCAGCACTCCAGCTGTTGTAAAACTACAACTCCCAACATGCCCTGCTGTAGGCTGATAGCTGTAGCCTCTGGGCATGCTGGGAGTTGTAGTTTTGCAACAGCTGGAGGGCTGCAGGTTGGGTATCCCTGTTTTAGACCGTTTCATAAATCGCCCCATGTGGGTAGCCATAATATTCAGCTCAACTATTTATCCTGCATATCAAGAACTTACTGTTCACCTGTTGCCGGATATATCTCACCCCATGAACGGTGCCATTGTCATGACATAATGTTATTCACTTACATACATATATGCGCTATTACACGGAGAGCTGAGCTGAAATTTGCACCTGAACTTGCCATATGTACAAGAGGTACATATAGCTTGAACGTAATGTCACCCGCAGAGAGACAGAAAAAAAGACCATGACCTACTTTTGGGTGGCATGTAAATAAAGTTGAAACTTTATGAAACTGTCTAAAACAGGGATGCCCAACCTGCAGCCCTCCAGCTGTTGCAAAACTACAACTCCCAGCATGCCCAGAGAGGCTACAGCTATCAGCCTACAGCAGGGCATGTTGGGAGTTGTAGTTTTACAACAGCTTGAGGGCTGCAGGTTGGGCATTGAAAACGGCATTTTATCAAAGCAAATTTAACGAGGAAACCCCAAAAATGTTGATTGACTACTTCCTAATATATTAAAAGTCATGACCTCTAAATTAAAGCAGTTGTTACAAAGAACGTTAGGCTAAATCTCTTACACAGAGATGCAAAACTATTTATATCAAATAACCTTCATACAATAATTTGCACTATGCAGTCCTGAGGCAAGATGAGCTATAGTAACAGTAAAAACACCGTATTAGCCATTCTGGCCTCAGGTTTTCATATAAGTGATATTCACCTGATTAGGTCACCTACCGTATTTTTCGGCATATAAGACGACTGGGCATATAAGATGACCCCCTACTTTTCCTGTAAAAATAAGGGGTTTGGGCTATACTCGCCGTATTAGACTACCCCTCTTCCAACGCATACCAAATAAAAAATAAACAGACGATCCGAGCATGAGAAAACCACTGGGAGCAGGGTGACGGGGCTGCTTCAGGAGCGACTGGCCGGGATGCAGTGTACGGTGGCTCAGCTAGAGGGCTGAGGCTGGAGGAGGAGAGCTTCTCCAGTCCGGCTTGGAAGTAAAGAGGACCTTTCACTGGTCCAGCAATTGTTAGATAATGATATGTATGTGTAGAGCGGCGCCCAGGGATAATAGTAAGTGCAGGGCGATCCCTGGGCGCCGCTCTACACATACATATCATTATCTAACAATCGTTGGATCGGTGAAAGGTCCTCTTAAGTTTCAGCACGCAGTATACCGGCGTATAAGACGACCCCCGACTTTTGAGAAGAATTTCATGTGTTAAAAAGTAGTCTTATACGCCAGAAAATACAGTAGTTCTTGCGTCTTAAGGCGTTTACCTGTATTTGAGCTTGAACTTGCTGGGTTCCAGGTGCCTTCTGTGCCTGAGTTAAGGACGTTGTCAGGAACTGAGTTTTAATTGCTGGTTGGTTGGTGTAGGTGACTTTTTGCTGCTGTGATGCAGTGGACACTTGAGGTGTCGTTATCTGAAGGGAAAGGTAAGGCTGAGCATTAAAAGCCCAGGGAAAAAAGCAGACAGGAAGAGATCAACATAACTGCCATTCAAAAAACACACACAAAATACATCATTAAATATTAGTTTTTTTAGTATTTTATATTAGGTAACAAATGGTGACATTTCATTTCACTTTCTTAAATGAAGCAAGGAAACTATGTTAGGAACTTTTTTTTTATGAAAATGATCAAAATCATTAAAAAAAACATTAAAGTTAAACCAGTATACGTAAAAAAAACAAAAAAAAAAAACTTGATATGTCAGTGACATATCAAAGGTTTTGATCGGTGGTGATCAGAGTGCGGAGACCCTCACTTATTGCTAAAATAAGGAGACAGAGCGGCTCTCTCCTCGCTGCGGGAGACTTTCTATTGAGCCCATCCACAGCAGTGAAGAGAGAGTTGGTCTATGGCAGCGCTTTATGCTTGTTCTAACAATCAGTGGAGGGCTCAGCACTCGGACCCCCATGGATCAAAACCTTTTATATGTTGCTGTGACATATGACATTTTTTTCTGAAAGTAGAGGGACACAAAATAAGTGAAACCATTTATTAAGTGAAGAAAAAGAGAAAAGCACAAAGTGAGATTACTAACCATTACCAGCACGGCCCATTTCCAAAGGTGTCAGGAATGTGGTCGTGGGGAGTGCGGAGGGGCAGCGCTAATTTACAGGCAGTGTGCACAATAAATAGGTGCCAAGATTCTCCACAAATCTAAGACCGGGATCAGGACTGCTGTGAAACTACAACTCCCAGCATGCAAACATGCCCGGCTGTTCTTAGAACTCCTATAAAAGTGAATGGACCTTTCTGAGAGTTGCAGTTTCAGAACTGGAGCGCCGCAGGTCGCTAATCCCAGCTCTAAGATTTTGCAAACCAAGCGCAAAAGCATGGATCGGACATTAAAATTCATGTGGATTTGTTCTGCTGCTGGTGGATGCAGTTTTCTACCATTGGACATACTGTACTTTGCTGTGGCGTTTTGGCCTGATGTCAACTCATTAAAGATAAGTAATATACATATGGATGGCACAAAGTCCAACAATATCCAGAGACTATGCAGGCTTCCAGTATCTTTTTTTTATTTTTATAAATAAGCAGCAACAAAATGGGGGACATTTATGAATGTAATTAAGCCAATGAGTCGCAAAGTATCATGTGTGCTTCATGATTTGTAGCCTAAAATAAATTAGGTACATCTCACTCTGGCGCACAGACATCAAGACAGGCGTATGGGCATCCGATCTTGATGAAGGCACCTCACTGAGTTGTAATGCTGGCGCCACAGGATTCACATATGCTGATTTGATGCACTTTTTTTCCAAAGCCAGAAAAGAACGAAAGAGGTAAAATGTAATCTTTTCTGATATTTTGCATCCAGGCCTCTCGGCGTGGCTAAAAAAGACTGAATATATGAATCCAGCCTTACAGGGTTAATGATTAAGATAATTACCTTCTGTTGACCCAGCGTGGCTTGCGTCTGCAGAGTCTTCTGCTGCTGGGCCTGCGTAGTATGGTGCTGTTTTAATTTCAACAATGGCTGCATATGTAACGGCTGGGCCATGACTGTCTGCCCCCCTAAAACACACAAAATATATTTCTTAGAGAAGAATATCAACTCTGACCATAGGAAGACCTCTTTTCACATATTAAAATATAAGACAATGGTGTGCATGACTCTTCGCAGGTTACAACAAACTATGTCCACTAGTTAAACAGAGCGTCAGCTAGGAGACATATGTAGGGGCAGGAGACAGGACATAATGTATAGCTCTATCCCCTTGAATGCCATAAAAGTGTACTGGGATCATCAGTTAATGGTCTCGGAAAACCCCTTTAACAGGGGTGTGTGACCCTATTTTCACTATGGTGGCTCAGGTGGAGCATTCAGCTGGTCTCATATCTAAACTGTATACATATCTCATAGAAAGAAATGGAAACGTTCTCTTTGACTATCAAAGGAAAATGGGAAGGGGATATAGGCCCCATAGAAAATAAGCGAGTCACATAGTTTGCCTTAGCATTATTTATTGCAGAGAGTATATAGAAAACCATTACTTCTTTATAAACTAGGGGCGACGGATTTGCTAGTATATTTGTCTATGTTGAAGATCTGCGAACCGGCAAAGGTGGCTATAACCAAGAAAGCGGAAATCTTACTGCAGGTCACTGGTTGCCGGAGTCCCCTCCAACAGATCAGGAGTTTGTAGACAGGGTGAACTGGCTTATCTCTATGGAGAAATAGCGGGGCAGAAAAGGGATTTTTGAATGTGTGGTCTGCTTGGACTGATGGAAAACGCTTGGTTTGAACTGTGCCTTTCTCGTAGGCAGTATTCAAGGAAGTTACTGTGGTACTGTATAAAACTTCACAACAGGTGATAATGCTCTTTTTGCTCATCGATTAATGTAGTGTGCGTATTCTCAGTTGGGAGCTGGGGCCGACAATATCTGAGACACATATACAGCATGGAAATGATAATCTATCTGTATGTTTTGAGAGGGAGGGGTGACGTTTTGTTTGGTCACTGCACCGAGCTTTGGAAAACCTTTATTACCAATTACCTGATTTAAAAGGACAAAAAGTGTCTGAATAGTATACCAGTCTTCCTCTCCCATAGTGAACAACATTAAATGAGCAAAGATAGGTAACAACCACAGTTATTACTTGCATAAATGGTTCAAAAGAAAATGCAACTCCCATGGGTGTCATCTACTCATTAGATTTACCTGCTGCTTTGTGAGGCTGATTGATAGAAACACTGATCCCCGCTACTGTAACCGGAAGGGTAGTGACACCTCCAGACGAGACAACGGCAGATACCACTGGTGGCTTGGTCAAAGCAACTTGTGCTGTTTGTCCTGGCTGCCCTTGAGCCTGGAGCTTAAAATTAAAATGGGCATAATGTTATAAACTGCTATAATAAAGACACAGTTTAGTATGCAATGCTTTATATAGCTTCGCTTTTCATCTTACCAAGCGCAGATTTGTCACAGTTGTTCCAGTAAGCACAGCTCCAGCGCGCGACGCAGTTACAGCTGCCAGCTGCTGTGTTTGCTGCTGTTGAACCTGTACTTGTGCTGTGGTGCCAGCCAGTGTGCCCGTCTGAGTGACCTGCTGTGGAAGCTGAAGCTTCTGTTTCTGCAGCTTCAAAAGCTGCTCCTGACGGAGAGACACAAGTAGGAAACATTTAGCTTCTATACTACTCTATGGAATCCTTTTTTTTTTTACTGTATTGAAAAGCACAACAGATGATTGCAAAAAAAAAAATAGTATATACGTGGTATCCTTTTCTTTTACAGAGCCATATGCCAGAGCTAGACCTTGGGGAATACTACTGGTGTAACAGAACTCTCAAGGCACTAAATGCAATATCTACATATAAACTAATACCATATTTGATGATAAGGTGCTTGGCACATATATTTTGATCAAATTTTTATTTGCCCACCCACCATGGCAAGGTGACCTCAATTCAGACAAGAACCTAGTCTCTATTTAATACATATCTATACACCTGTGGGCATCTCAATTCAGGAAAGCGGGCCCCACAAATATACTGTATTGCTACAATTGTTACCTCTGCACCCAATTAAAGGAAAACAGACCAACCTGATGTGAACAGAGCTTAATTCAGCTCAAAATGTGCACATCAGTTTGAAGCAGAGCACAGAAAGACAATGTTAAAACATAAACTGGTCAAAACAACTGATCACCAGGTATGAAAATGTTCCTATATATCCTAAAGGAGGGATCGTCAACCTCCGGCACGCCAGCTGTTCTGAAACTACAACTCCCAGAATCCTCCTTTCACTTCTATGGGACTTACAAGAACAGCTAAGTACATATGCATGCTGGGAGTTGTAGTAGTTTCACAGCAGCTGGACTGCCGAAGGTTGCAGATCCCTGCTATATAGCATTGTGCCCATAGAAGCAGACATTCTCTGAAATAATCTCACAATGTGGGAAATTTATCATGGCCTATCCCAATTCACATGAAATGTCACCATGCAGGCTTAGTCGAGCACAATATGAACTAGGCCAGTCTTAGTAAATTCTCCTTATGTTTCACGTTGGCATTCAGCTGCAAGCTATAATTCAAGTTATTGCATACATCGTCTTCTACCTTAGCGTACCTAGGCTGTAGCACTATTTTTAGTCTATAAGGGGTTATCCAAGAGTATAAAGTGTCCCCCCATGTGCCCCGCACATGGAATATACTTGCCCCGCTCCCTCACCACCGCTGCTGCTGCTTCTCCCCATACACGGATGAAAACATACGGTGTCGGGACGAGCAGCCAATGGCTGGCAGGGACAAGCCTCCCTAGCATCGCGGGTGACGCTAGGGAGGCTCGTCCCTGTCTGCCATTGGCTACTCCCCCCCTCACCGAATGTTTTCATCCGTGTATGGAGAGAAACAGCAGCGGTGGTGCGGGGACCAGGAGCGCCACAGGGAGCGGGGTAAGTATATTCCATATGGGGGGCCCGGCACATGGGGGGGACACTTTATACTCTTGGATAACCCCTTTAAAGCTTGTGAAAGATTAATGAGGTTAATCGTTCGTGCATGCCTTACATCAGGGTCCTATAAAGCATTCTTAAACCTGTGAAGAGACTTCTGGAGATTTTACCTGAGAGATCTTTGCAACGGCCTTTATTTGCCCTGGCGATGCCTGGGCCTGTATCTGGGACACCTGGACTTGCTGCGCTGCCTGTTGTTGCCGAAGCAGTTGGAACTGTGCAGGGGTGATTGTTTTACCTGCCAGCTGAACCCCAGTTGTAGTACCTGATGATGAAAATGAGATGGGAAATAAAGAGCAGGATGGAATTTGAAAAAAAAAAAGTCTGCAAAAAAAAAAGTTTGGGTGCATCAACAAAGAAAGTATTACCTGTTGTCATCTGAGTGACGATGGCTCTGGCCTGTGTTTGAATTGGGGTAAGGTTAGTTGAGACCACGGTCCCTGCAGTGACAGCTCGAACACCTGGACTGGTTGCTATCGTCACCATCTCTGTGGGACCTGTTGGAGTCGTCGCTGTTCTTTGCTGGACCACTTGACCAGTTGCTCCTCCGGTTGTCTGAAAAGAAAAGTTGTGTTGCAGAGAAAAATCTTGTGAACATTAACAAATGATCAACAGAGGTCAGTCAGAAGGGACTGATTTCAAGAATGAAGGAGGTGGATTGCTGAGGGCCTTCATATACTTTAAAGACACCATCCTTTACATACTGCAAATTCAGCTTAAAACCATTCACCCAAAACCAGTGCTTAAATTACCAAGGAGCCATGAAACTAATATTAGTGATCTGGCCCTTCAATTTTCATGATCCATGGTTAGATGCACAAGCTGATCCAATATTGATGTCCTAGGGATATGTCGTACATCTTAACGGAAAATAAAAAATCCTGCATGGACAATAATTGTCATTGTATTCTTACAGAATTTATAGCTCTAATCCCATACTTGTATTTTCAAGGTACTTTCTGCTAATAGATGACGGGATTTGGAGATGACAAACATGGGCATTGGTCGAATTTCAGGTTACGACATTCATCATCAATTAGGCTACATGCACAGACACGTGATGGACATTTTTTTTAACAGCCATCACACGTCCAATTTAAGACCAATGATCGTCTATGGGGTTATTCGCACGGCAGTTTTTTTTGACGGTCAGTGAAAAACAGATGTTAAAAAAATAGAACATGTCGCTGACCGACTGTCCCCATAAAATTAAATGGGCCTGTTTTTAACATCCGTTTCTCGGAAAGGCATCAGTGGAAAAAGAAAGTCAATTAAAAATAGACAGTTTATCCGTTTTAAATGAAGGTTTTTTTTCACTGTTTTTTTTTCACTGTCGGGTGCAAGTAGCCTTATCAAATTAAAAAGAAAAAAAAAAAAAAAAAACTTACCGAAACTGTACCAGTTACTACTGGAGATACCAATCGCTTGTTAATGGGCTGGAAGGTGGCAGGAGAGACCCCTGCAACTCCTGACACTGTGTTTACAAGCACGTTTGCGGTAACAGTTCCTGGACATAATAGAAAAGATTCAAATCTTTCAATTTTTTGGTCTTTATACAGTACTCATGTATTTATTTTTTACATTTCATTGTATTGCTACAAAGAATAATTCTGAAATCTTTTAAGATGTTTTGTATGGATGCTCATTTAGCTGCTTTAATTGAAATCATTATATTAAAGTGTAACTGTCAGTATTAGCTCCGTACAGTATTAGAATGTATTGGCTCCAGTTAGCAGAAGTTATTGCTTTGCGAAGTCTTGCGAGACTCCGGGAAGCAATAACTTTGGCTCATCGGAGCCAATACAATCTAATACTGTATGGAGCTCCTGCTCCGTACAGTACTGGAACAAAGTTTTATGCGAATCGACTTTGGATGTTTCAAGTCGATTTGCTCATCCGTATTGGTCAGTATTCTGCATCACTACAAACCAAAACAAGGAGTGAAGCCCACAGTTAAGTATAATGGGAAGATTTGTACTTCTTCCATGTTTTGGACCCAAATCTGGTTTTGGCTTACAAATACTGATGGAAAATACTTGCAATACTGTTGTATGAAAGAGGTTTTCCATTACTACGGTTTCTAACAGATATGCTCATGTAGTTGCTTACCTCATGTACATCTTCCCCATAATATATATTTTAAATTATATATTTTACAATTAACACAGAATGGAGTGATAGAGTATACAATCACCTTTCAACATTCAGAGAAACCACCCCCCTCCGCTGGTCAAACATGAATCCCACGTTTTGAAATCGATCCTTTCAATCAATCCACCTGGAGTTTGCCCAATCTATTGGACAATTTTATTTTCAGATACCATTCACTATGAATACAGGGCTGCATAATCACACGTCTCTCCGTGTCAGAGAACCCTACAACTATGAACGTCTCCCATCTCTTGAACAGGTTTTGTATATACCGACACCTGAGCCTTTTTGCCTCAATCTTCTCCAATTCAAAATATCTTCTGATATGTTGGTAGACAGTAGTTGCTGATGGAACTCTAGGCTGTAGCCATTCATGGAGAAGGCAGTGTTTGGCCGCCAAAAGAGCAATATGTATCACAGGAGGTATTCGTACTCCCTCAGGGGGAGAGTGGAACAGAATCAACTCCGGGGATAATGGTATGCTTATTTCTAAGTGCATACGGATCTGCGATTGAATCAGTTTCCAGTATTTTACTGATGCTGGGCAGGTCCATATCCCATGGGTCAAATTCGACCCCTGGAGGTTAATATGAGTGTATTTATTTGCCCCTATTAAGGCCACAAATCCAAGCCAAGGCCGGACATAATGGGTGCACAGAAATAGGCTGTTAAAATTCTGCTTTTTGCTCGTTTTCAAGCTTGCACCTTGAAACCTGCACCATCCTGATGTCACATAAATGTGGGCAAAATCTGTAACAAATAGCATGTACACTGTGCATTTGAAAAACATTTTAAAAAATTTATTTTTGTACTTACAGTAAAATCCTTTTCTCGTTGGACGCACTGGGGGACACAGCACCATGGGTATATGCCCAGCTGCCACTAGAAAGGAAAAGTGTTGGCTCCACCCAGATGGGCTATACCCTCTGCACAGACACTAAACTCACCAGTTGGTACTAAAACAGTAGGAGCATCAAAAAAACAGACTAACAAATTAAGCCAATATGCCCTAAACCAGAAAGAGAACCATTATCAAAGGGTCCCAGGAAACCTGAACGAAGTAAAAACAAGGGTGGGATCTGTGTCCCACAATGCATCCAACGACAAAAGGATTTTACGATAAGTACAAAAATCCATTTTTCTCGTGAATTGCATTGGGGGACACAGCACCATGGGACGTCCCAAAGCAGTCTCTTCCGAGGGTGGGAAGAAACAGCCATGCGAAGAACCTAGCGACCCAAACCGGCATCAGCAGAGGCCAAGGAATGGATATGGTAGAACCTGGAGAAGGTGTGAACTGAGGCCCAGGTGACGGCCTTGCAGACCTGGGAAGCAGAGGCAAGATGCCGAACTGCCCATGATACCTCGACCGCCCTAGTGAAGTGAGCGGTCAACCGGAAGGAAGGCTCACGACCCTTCACCACATAGGCTTCCTTGACAGCCGACCTAATCCAACGTGTACTAGACTAAAACTGGTTAGTTCAGTGTCTGTGCAGAGGGTATAGCCCATCTGGGTGTAGCCAACACTTTTCCTTTCTCGTGTTAGCTGGGCATATACACATGGTGCTGTGTCCCCCAATGCCCTTCACGAGAAAATACATTTTCTCCTATAACTTAAATTAAGAAAACTGCATCAAAATGTGAGGTAATGCGATTGCAGTTTTTCAGAGCAGCAGTTTTGGAATTCTTTAAGAAGTCTCATGCACATGCAAGGCAATAACACAGCAAGATTGCATGTACGAACATGGTTTTGCCGATGCTGTCTCACTGGTATCACTGGTTCAGCTATGATTTGCACAAAAAGACAAACATTTTAGCTTAATCTGTGTGTTTTCTGAATAGAGAAATATATATACACAAAATTTACTCTCACCAGTAGTAATCGTGGTTCCAGGTACAGCAGCTTTGATGGTACCAGTCTGTCAAAAATAAAGAGTTACACCATTATAAAGAACTGCTATTTTCATGAAAAACAGAGCTCCAACCATTAAAAACTTGCATTATGAAACGCATTATGACCTACAAATGAAAAAGTCAAAAACTTTCGGCTGACGATCTTGTCCTATAAACGATACAGTCTCTTGATGCCAGTGTTTGACAGGTCAAATGAGGGATGCTACAGTTCACCCACCTCTCCTAAACCAATTACTTCCCCTTTGTGGCCCCTGCCTGTGCTAACACCATTTGACTAGCAGAGCAGGAATCAGCTGGCTTCTCTAATCTGGAAAAGAACCCCAATTTTCCAGCACCAGACCTTCTGTAGAGTATGCAAAGCCACCTTGGTTTTATGTTTGTGTGTATAGATATGTTTTAGCGGTGTGTGGCACACTGGTGCTGTTTATGTGCAGAGCATAATGGAGCTACTTATGTAGTTACACAAGTGTTGTTGTGACAGTTTGCCCTTATACATACTTGAGGAACTCTGAAGAAAAGAAAAAAATAAATCTATTCAAGCTATACTGGGAGGCATAGAAAAGAATTGACTTTGCAACCTAACTACATTATAGTTCACAAAAACATTCTGGGCTTTCTTATTTCCCCATATAACGTTTCTGCTGTCAGCCTAAGTGTTAAAGCTCTACATGATGTTTCAGGGAAACACCTGTCCCAAGCGTGAATGTTATATGATAAAATGGTATATAAAAAGCACATCACAAATGATTCTGAACCCTCTATCTACTGTAAGAATGTATAACCTCCTCATTCCTTACAAGAAGCGCAGGAGTTGCAATGGAAGGTGTGCCGGGGTTAGGACCCTTGGCTGCAGGTTGCTGCTGAACCACCACTTGTGCCTGAGTCACGGCGGGTGCCGGTGTTTGGACTGGTGCCGGTTGCGCAGGTGCTGGCTGGGCTACTTGTCCATTCTGCTGTGGCTGCTGCTGTAATGGGCCAGACTGCTGCTGTGCGCGGACCTGTTCCAAAGCCTTTAAAACATGGAACTTGTTTAAATACTCATATTTATCCACAGAAATAAGCTAGGAAAGGTTGCAGAATGCAGAAATTCACCTTCTTTTCTTTGGCTATTCGATCGGCACGCAGTGATGCCACTTGAGTTGGTAGCATGGGTTTGTCATAGTTAATGCCACTAGAGGGGAAAAAAAATGTGTGTATATATAAAATAAATTAATCAAAAATCAAATGGTGTTGGTTTGAAGTTCGAACCACTTCAATTCTCTACAACTCCTGCATTGTAAAAATGAGATTAATACTTTATATTTATTTAGCACCAAATGTACAGAATAATGATAGCAGAAAAAATTACAAAAATAGCAGTGGCTTAAAGTACATGAAATACATTAAATGAACTACAAATATAGCTATAAATGTAATCCAACACATTTATGGCTGGACTCTGATCATTTGTTTAGCAGTTTACCTCTCTGATAGTACAGACGCATGCTTGGGATTCTTCTGGAACGGATTCATGCCCAGCCTAAAACGGAGAACCACAAATCAAACACAATAGATAACGGAAATGGGTTGTGCGGGCAGTATATATTGATGAGCTATCCGCAGGATAGGTCATCAATATCTAATCGGTGGGGGTGTTGGACCGCCGATCAGCTGGTAATGTAGTGTAATTACAAGTACTCGCTCCATTCAAGTGAATGGAGAGACCACTTCTAATTACACTGCACATCCAAGACGACCGGCAGTGTAATGAAGAGGAAGTAGTGCTGGCATGGAGTGCTGCCTGCTCTTCAAACAGCTGATCCCAATCCCCTGAAATATTACATGGTAAGAAACAATGTAACTAAATGGAAGAGAAAAACATGTTTGGTAACGCAAGACTTCCTAACTCAGAATTACAAATTACTTTCTGAGTAAAGGGAGCATTTGTTAGAGGAACCTGTCACATTGAACATGGTATCTGAGCTGAGGACAGCATGTTGTAGAGCAGGAGGAGCTGAGCAGATTGATGTATGGTTTTACAGGAAGAGACTCAGGAAAAGTTGTATTCATTCATTTAAATCTCTGCTTATTCTGGGCTTTGACGTCAAGGAGACGGTCCTATCAGTGATTGACAGCTTTCCCTCTATGACTGTGCATACAGAGAGAGCTGTCACTGATAGGACCACCTCCCTGAATTGAAAGCCCAGAATGAGCAGAAGTTTCAGTTGCACAGCATTTTAGTGACAGGTTTGCTTTAAAAGGGTTTATCCAGGTAAAGATAAGCATGGCCTATCCTCGGAATGGGTTATCACATCTGCGGGGGTCCAAGTCCCGGCGCCCCCACTGAAGTATTCGGGGAGCCGTTGTGAACACCAGAGCTCTGATTAGTGTTGTAGGCTCCCAGCAGCTTTCCAAGCACAGCGCTGTCCATCGTACAGTGGCTGTGCTTGGTACTGCAGCTCAGCCCCATTGACTAGAATGGGGCTGAGCTGAAACTAGGCCATGTGACTGTACAGTAATATACAGTGAGCACCTGGCCTCTTCTAACAGCTGATCAGCTGGGGTCCTACTCCTGGGACCCCCGCTGATCCAGAGGATAGGTCATCAATAGTAATACCCAAATAATCTGTTTAGGTATACAAACATATGTTTGAGAGCCAAGACACAGAGTGCACAAATTGTATTACCATTAAAACATGTGTCTAGTGTATTTTAATAATGCTCTACTCACAGAGGTTTTATGGGTGGGCTTCTCTTTCCAGCAGTCATCTTCATCAGCTCAAAACGCGTTGTGTATAGCTGCCTGTGCGACAAGCCCTCGTCTTGTGAGTAAATCTGGCTGGTCCTTAAAGGTTTATTCTAAATAAAAATACAAATAATTGAATATTTAAGTCAACGTTGCACTGAAAACCGCACACTTCATGTTGCCAGAATCGTTTGCCTTGTGCTAGACGGTTGGGGCATTAATTTTGAAACATAAAAACACCTTTATTCAGACTTACCTTAAATATGTTTTCTGACTTCTTTTTTGGACTAGCCTCATACAGTAGCTGCAATATATATGGGAAGAGAACAGGATTATCACTCATTTACAAAGCAAAAATATAAACCATACTGTAATATGTTACAAAAAAACATACAAATTGGAAGACTGTTGACACATTTACAATGTGAATGGAAGAGGTGTGCCTTTTACTCGTATCGGAAAAGTCTCAGTAACATGAGAAGTATTACTTACTTTGCCTTCCTCTCGTGGAATTATAACGTTCTCATAACGGCTGCGGCACTGTTTGGATGAGCGGTAGATCCGACTGCAAGAGTTCACTACATCACTCACTAGATCCCAGTTGGGTGTATGCGCTGGTGACACAACTGATAGGTTCAGAGGGAGCTCCAAAAGTTGTTTTACTGTCTGCAAGGAAAGCCCATGCTTAACGGGAGGATGCAAAGATAATGAAGCACTGACAAATATTCCACATTATTAGCGTCTAAAATCGACTCTGTACTCAGATGTATCAGACGTGTCAATTGATTTGATGTAGAGAAAGTGAATTCAAGCCACTTACTAATGTGCTCTGATTCTCCATACTGCTTCCTTTGCTGGCTGGATTCATTTTTCCATCACATTATACACTGCTCGGTTTCCATGGTAACAGACCGTCCTGCAATTCATCAGTGGTGGTCGTGCTTGCACACTATAGGAAAAAGCACCAGCCTCTCTGGTGGCCGGGACCGCACATAGGCCAGTGCTTTTCCTATATTGTGCAAGCACGACCTCCACTGATGGATTGCAGGGTGGTCGTAACCCCTGTATACGAGCAGTGTATAATGTGATGGAAAAAGGAATCCAGCCAGGAAAGGAAGCAATGTGGATAATAACAATACGTTGGTAAGTTGCTTGCTTAATTTTTTTCTACATAATAAATGCCATTTGATGAAGTGAGACAACCCCTTTAATAAGAAATAAACAATATGGTTTCTGTGGTTTCTTTAAACCATGGCTTCTTCTACTTTTAGACAAGCTAGAATCCACCATTACTGTGGCATTAGTAATACTGACGAGCACATAGACCTACCTGCAGTAAAGCCCAGTCCTCACTAATAAGCCACTCTGGATTGTCAGGCCCAGTCTCCATGACTGGTTTTATCAAAGTTGGCAGAGGTTTGGCAAACTGTGTTTGTTGCTTTAGAAGAATATTCTTCTTCTGCTCTTTGCCTTCTTTGCGCACTTTAAGTGGGTTTGGAGCAGCCCTATCAAACAAAGAACGAGGGGGAACAACAGCTTCTCCATGGCGCATTTTCTTCTTCATACCAGTAGCTTTTATCATAATGGGGGAAAAAAAAAAAAAAGTACATTTAATGAGCTACATAGAATAAAACAATGATGGGCAGATATACCAAGACTGGCAGATCCATGCGTCAGTCTTGATCTTCCAGCACTGGCGTGAGAAGCCTCAGGCGCATCTCTGCCCTATCACATGCCAGAAACGGAATTCTACGCCAGCTACAGGCTGGCAAAGACTTAAGCTATAACTTCCGCCACTTTCTAGTAAATGCAGAGGTTGGTACGAAACCGTCACCTTCCACTAAGCCACGGCCCTTTTCTCAGAAAAATGCAGAGAAGTTAAAAAAAAGTCATACATTATAGTGCACATATGCCATATTGTGCGACTTTTTTATGTCGCCATTGTGGTGTAAAGGCATTGATAAATGTATGAGGTATATACAGGCATCAATGCAAAAATCTGCATAATTTGAGAGCCCCTAGCATTACCAAAACTCACCAGATGAATCTGTCTTGTGTCTCTTACGTTCCTTCCTAATATAGACAGGGGGCAGCTTAGATTCTGGGATGGGGTTGGTATCATACATCAGACACATCACAGAATCAATATAAATGTCATTCTCATCTTGAGGCGGAGTAGGAGGTGTCCAGATCTATGTAAAATGAACAGCCATTAGGGTCAACGATTAAACTCAAGACATTTCATTTGTATTATATGAATGACAATCATGAAGGTTTTTTTTTTCCAGTCTGAGCAAAAAAAATAAAGTTACTAGGGATGAGTGAATCGACTTTGGATGAAACATAAAACTTTGTTTCAATACTGTGCGGACTGTATTGGCTCCGATGAGCCCAAGTTATTACTACGCGAAGTCTTGCGAGACTTCGCGTAATAACTTCATAAATTAATTTCTACTGTAAAAAAAACTGAACTCAGATTTGATTCCAAGCTACCACGATTAGCTCATCCCTAAAAGTAACCAATGTAAAACTTGCATAAAATTGTACTAGTATTAGAAAAATAAAAAACAAGGGATTTAAAAAATTCTCACCGGCATTATCTCTGTCTCTCCATCTGGTCCATCATAAACAAAGTCCTATTGAAAGTAATAATAATAATCACTTAAAGGGGTATTCCAGTTCACTGTACCTGGGCAGGTGACATGATACTTGCCTGACACCAGTCCCATCCATCTCTCATAGATGCTTGTTACAGATAAATATATCACAATTGTTTAACATCCTATTCTCCAAATGTTAAAACCGGAATACCACTTTAATTAAGACGAAAAAGTGGCCACTTTGGAGATGGCATACTGAAGATTTTAAGTGATATGATAATTCTATAATCCCCTCTTATTCTTTTATATTGTTTGCTTCTATAGTATGAGTGCTAACATGGCCGTCCACCGTCCCCAAGAGCTGTATGCTGTGTGTGGTAAATACTAACATGCGGGATGCATGGTTTATTTCATTACACACTACATACAGATACCCCTTTGCTGTTTAAACGCATACTTTATCTACTGTACATAAACATTATTTTAAATAAAAGCTGTAGTGGAATTATATTGTGAAATGTTACCATATTATAGGCATCTTCCCGTGTGTAGGTGATCAGCTCCTCATTTTCATCAGCTTCCCACTGCATTCTCTCCTTGAGTTCCTTTAAGTGGCTTGAGTCCCATTCATTCCTGGCGACCTTTAATTGCTCCTATAATAATAAGCATTCTGGTGAATAGGCTGCACATTGCATCGTGTTGGCTTCTACATTTAACCCTTAGCATACCGGAGGTTTTTTCGTTTTTGTGTTATCATTTTTCTTCCCTACCTTCCTTGAGCCATAACTTTTTTACTTTTCCGTTTACATAGCTGTATGAGGGCTTATTTTATCGAGACAAGTTGTAATTTCTAATGCCATCATTTAATATTGCATATAACGTAGTGGGAAGCGGGGAAAAAATTCCAAAAAACAATTCCTCCACCGGTTGTACGGGTTTTGTTCCCACAGCGCCCTGTTTGTGGAAAAACTGACCTGTGCCCTTCATTCTCTGGGTCAGTACGATTACAAAGATACCACATATGTGGTAGTTTTTTTTCTGTCTTAATAGTGTGAAAATAAAATGTAAACTTTGAGGGAGAAAAAAATGTTTTTTTTACATCACCATATACTGACCCCATAATTATTTTTTTTTAGTTATATCCACTGAGTTGTGTGGAGGCTCTTTTTTTTGTGGGACAATCTGTAGTTATTATCGATACCATTTTGGAGTGTGTTCTTTTTGATCACATTTTATGTTTAAGAGGAGCAATAAAAAAAAAAAAATGACAAATTGGCCATTTTGACCCTTTTTCCGTTACACCATTTGTCGTATTGGAAAGATATTTTTGTATTTTAATGGTACGGGCGTTTTCGGCCGTGGTGATACCCATGTTTCTATTTTTTGCTATTTATGTATTTATTTTTTTATTCTAAAAAAAAAAAGGGGGTGATTTAACCCCTTTAGGACACATGACGTACCGGTACAGCATGTTTCCCGAGTCCTTAAGGACACATGACGTACCGGTACGTCATGAGTTGTTCCGATCACTGCCGCTCAGCTGGCAGTGATCGGAACAAGGTACCTGCTGAAATCATTCAGCAGGTACCTTGCTACAATGCCCAGGGGGGTCCTGTGACCCCCCCCATATGGGCGATCGCTGCAAACCGCAGGTACGGACCGCGGTATTGTCAGGCATTTTCATAGGTATATATATTGATACCTGGTCATATTATATTTAAAATGCATGCTCATTGTCTTTAAGAAACATACATGAGCCAAAGTTTTCATATGCGACTGAGACAGGCCAAGATTTGAAGTCACACCAGAGTTCAGTCTGTGTAATAGCTTATACTGAATACAAAGAACATTGTATTTTAAGAGTTATTGCCACAGATGTGGTCTTATCTATAAAGGAGTACACTGGATTCTCCAGACATGTCTTAGAGAACAAGGCCCATTCATACCATAATGGCCCATAGATCAATAGTGTCAGAGAGACTCCAAGTTGTCTATCTTTAGTTGATACAAAATGTCTACATTTATCCTTATCTCTGATTTACTGACGATGAGGGTCAAATGTATATGATGCAAAAATACCCTAGTTAAGTCTTCATGGTATGGTGTTAATAGCTTGCACAACAGTGCCATCCGGAGACAGATATCGATATCGTTACACCATCCTCCATAGTTGCATTATGGGTAAACATGATCTCATAGGATCTTATTACATATGTTTACACCCCCTCAATTGATTGGAGAATACTAATCCAGGGGGCAGTGATGGTAAGATAAGGATTGAGATATTATGGTAGAGGTAGAATAGCATCAGGAGGGCATGAGAGAGAGAGGAGAAAAGAGAGAGGCAAGAACGAGGAAAGCAAGGAACATTCCAGGAGCCAACACCAAAGATGAAAGCCATGGTGATGGACCACCCAGCTTTCCTAGGAGCAGAAGTGAGATTCCTGCTAGGACTTGGTAAGAAACACAAAGAATGATGTTTCATTTTATTAAGACTATTTAGATAATGTGGGTAAAATCATAGCATCTATGTTGGCGAACATAATAATTTATTTATCATCTCTTTATATGAGATGTAGTCTTAGATATAGAATAATTGTGAGCCTTCATTCTACCTGCAGAAGAATCAAGTTTCATAATTTATCAAAGTATTAAATGATTGCATACATATATGCATAGATATAGATATATTGATAGTAGCATTCTTCGCCAAGCTAGATGATAAATTCCCACTGGAAGATTTGTTCCAAGTTCTTCCAATGTCTGTTGTCTTAATAGTCTTACCAGGTTATACAGATATGAAAGTAGTCCAGGATAGGGCGGAAGGATACAGTTATCTCTTCTAAGTTATATCCTTGGATGGATTTGCCCATTCCTGAAGTCATGTGAGGTGTAGTTGGTTAGAGGAGGGCAGAATGTAGTTAGCATTCGATATTGGTGTCTAGGATTAGACATGCCCATCCTGATATCATGAGGTTTCCTCTGAACAGAAGTGATGTATATACTGTAATTTAACTTCTTGTTTTGATATCCTAACCAAATAGCTTTGTTATAATGTGACAAGCTGCTCTTACCCACATGTGTTTATTTACTTATTGTGAAGCTTCTGAGTGCCTGATATCAATGCCATGTATATTAATTGGCATATATCATTTTTATTTACTTATGATAAGCTTGTAATGCTTCATATATCATTGCCATATATATTCCTTGGCATATATAATCGTGTTTATATACCTATTTGTTTATAATCGTGTAACTAATAAAATCTGCATATTTTTATAATATCTGCGTATTATTTAATGTCAAAACTACATCTTTAGCATTAATGTCATCTCTCATGAAAAGAACTTATTATCTGAGGAAATAGTCGGCCTCAGATGTGAATTGTATCGATTGGGTTATCTACAATTCACCAGGTCATAATTTCGACAAGTTATGGAAAATTCTTGATTAATTTTTTTTATGACCATAATTAATAATTCTTAATTGAATTATTATAAACCCGACAGTATGGAAGGGTTAACAGGGAGGGAGCTCCCTCCCTCTCCCATCGGGGGGCTGCTGTGCCTTTGCAGCCCCCCAACAGTATGGGATCACAGAGGGAGGGAGCTCCACTCCCTCCCCATCACCCCCTGCTCAGTTATGGCAGCGGGTGATGGTTGCCATGGAGACAGGACGCTTTCAGAACCAAGTGGGTCTGGGTCAAAAAAAAAAAATGTAAAAGAAGTGAAAAAAAAGTAAAAATGAAAAAAATACATATCACTGAATAAAAAAAAAAATACACTACACATATTAGGTATCGCCGCGTCCGTAAAAACCTGCTCTATAAAAAATATCACATGACTGAACTCCTCAGGTGAACGTCATAAAAAAAAAAAAAAAAAATGGTGTAAATAAGCCATTTTTTGGCACCTTACATCACTAAAAGTGTAATACAAAGCGATCAAAAAGGTGTTTGCCTCCCAAAATAGTACCAATCAAACCGCCATCTCATCCTGCAAAAAAATAGCCCCTACCTAAAACAATTGGCCAAAAAATAAGACCAAAACATGATTTTTTTGTTTCAAAAATGCTTTTTAGTGTTAAATGTAAAAAAAAAATTTAAAAGTAGACATATTGGGTATCTCCACGTCCGTAAGAATCTGCTCTATAAAAATATCACATGACCTAACCCCTCAAGTAAACACTGTAAAAAAAAAATTAATAAAAACTTTGTCAAAAAGCCATTTTTTTCCCACCTTACATCACAAAAAGTGTAATAGCAAGCGATCAAAAAGTCATATGACCCCCCCAAATAGTGCCAATCTAACCGTCACCTCATTCCGCAAAAATGATACTCAACCTGAGACAATTGCCTAAAAACTGAAAAATATATGGCTCTCAGACTATGGAGAAACTAAAACATGTTTTTTTTTCATTCAAAAAGGATATTATTGTGTAAAACCAAAATAAGTAAAAAAAGGTATACATATTATGTATCGCCTCGTCCGTAAGGACCTGCTCTATAAAAATATAACGACCTAACCCCTCAGATGAACGCCGTAAACATAAAAAATAAAAACGTTGTCAAACAAGCCATTTTTTTGTCACCTTACATCACAAAAAGTGTAATAGTAAGCGATCAAAAGTCATATGCACCCCAAGATAGTACCATTCGAACCGCCATCTCATCCCGCAAAAAATGAGCCCCTACATAGGACAATCGCCCAAAAAAAAAAAAATATGGCTCTCAAACTATGGAGACACTAAAACATGATTTTTTTGTTTTAAAAATGATATTATTGTGTAAAACTTATATAAATAAATAAAAGTATACATATTATGTATCGCCGCGTCCGTCACAACCTGATCTATAAAAATAACACATGACCTAACCCCTCAGCTGAACACAGCAAAAAAAAAAAAAAATACGGTGTCAAAAGCCATTTTGTCACCTTACATCACAAAAAGTGTAATAGCAAGCGACCAAAATGTCATATGCACCCCAAGATAGTGCCAATCAAACGTCATCTCATCCGCAAAAATGAGCCCCTACATAAGACAGTCGCCCAAAAAATAAAATAAGACTATGGCTTTCAGAATGTGGAGACACTAAAAAATTTTTTTCAAAAATGCTTTATTATGTAAAACTGAAACAAAAAAACCAAAAAGTAGTCATATTTGGTATTGTCGCGTCCGTAACAACCTGCTCTATAGAAATAGCACACAATCTAACCTGTCAGTTCAACTATGTAAATAACAAAAATAAAAACAGTCCCAAAACAGCTATTTTTTGCAAATTTTCCATTTTAATCCATTTTTCCAGTAACAAAGCAAGGGTTAACAGCCAAACAAAACTCAATATTTATTGCCCTGATTCTCTTGTTTGCACAAACACCCCATATGTGGTCAGTAAACTACTGTATGGCCAAACGGCAGGGCACAGAAGGAAGGGAACGCCATATGGTTTTGGAAGGCAGATTTTGCTGGACTGGTTTTTGACACTATGTCCCATTTGAAGCCCCCTGATGCACCCCTACAGTAGAAACTCCAAAAAAGTGACCCCATTTTGGAAACTACGGGATAAGGTGTCAGTTTTGTTGGTACTATTCTAGGGTAAACATGATTTTTGGTTGCTCTATATTACACTTTTTTGAGACAAGGTAACAAAAATAGAAATTAGTAAATTTCATCTCCATTTGCCAATAACTCTTGTGGAACACCTAAAGGGTTAACAAAGTTTGTAAAACTGGTTTTGAATACCTTAAGGGGTGTAGTTTCTTAGATGGAGTCACTTTTATGGAGTTTCTACTCTAGGGGTGCATCGGGGGGCTTCAAATGGGACATGGTGTAAAAAACCAGCCCAGCAAAATCCGCGTTCCAAAAACCATATGGCGTTCCTTTCCTTCTGCGCCCTGCAGTTTGGCCATACAGCAGTTTACGACCACATATAGGGTGTTCGTGCAAACTGCAGAATCGGGGGAATAAATATTAAGTTTTGTTTGGCTATTAAAAATGGATTAAAATGGAAAGTTTTACAAAAAATTGAAATTCTGAAATTTTATCTCCATTTGCCATTAACTCTTGTGGAAAACCTAAAGGGTTAATGACGTTTGTAAAATCAGTTTTGAATACCTTGAGGGGTGTAGTTTCTAGAATGGGGTCATTTTTGGGTGGTTTTATTATGTAAGCCTCACAAAGTGACTTCAGACCTTAACTGGTCCCTAAAAAGTGGGTTTTTGAAAATTTCTGAAAATTTTCAAGATTTGCTTCTAAAACTTCTAAGGCATTCCCAAAATGATCGATACATGAAGTAGACATATGGGGAATGTAAATCAAGAACTATTTTTGGCAGTATTACCATGTATTATAGAAGTAGAGTAATTGAAACTTGGAAAATTGCAAATTTTTCAAAATTTTTGGTAAATTTGGCATTTTTTTTATAAATAAAAATGAAATTTTTCGACTTCATTTTACCACTGTCATGAAGTACAATATGTGACGAAAAAACAATCTCAGAATGGCCTGGATAAGAAAAAGCGTTTTAAAGTTATCACCACATAAAGTGACACTGGTCAGATTTTGAAAAAAATGGCCTGGTCCTTAAGGTGAAATAGGGCCGTGTCCTTAAGGGGTTAAACTTTTATATTTTATTTATTTTATTTTTTTTAACTTCTTTGTTATGATTTTGTAGCTCATATTTGAGTGTACAAAATCCTTCAAATTTTTTTTTCTGAACAATCATAGATTTTTAAAATCCAGTTATTGCTCAGAATTGCACATTTCTTATGTTGGCCTGTCACCTGGTGGCCAAAATAAGAATTGCAGCTTTAATGCCCTGAATCTCTTCAGCGAGACTCTGTGAATCTCACTTGATCACGGCTTCTAAAGGCTTTAATTACCGCGATCGGCATTATTGCCATTCACGGTAATTAGCTACAGGTCTCTACTGTTTGAAACAGCGGAGACCCGGCGGACATGACGCCCACTGCACGTGTGAGCGGGTGCAACGTTTGCCAGCGCTGTACATGTATGGCGTTGGTAGCGAAGGGGTTAAACACCAATCAAGAGTTATGAATATAACAGAGAGATCTGTATTACCATGTGCACACATCATACTAAGCAGGATCTTTCTTATTTAATTCTTCCCCACCCCGAAAAAAAAAAACACTAACTAAATAAACACAATATGTACCTCAAGGCATCCAGGTTGGTCACCCACACTGTGAGCATGGAATAATTCTAAGTAGTGCAGCGCATATTTCTCAATGGGAGTCAGCTAGAAATAAAAGACAGACATACATAATTATAAGGGTCAGAAAATAGCTAACAGCATGAAATCACTGGGGGGCATTTACACAGGCTGTGGGCCAGTTTTCTGGCACTTAAAAAGTTACCAAGGTTTGCACAAGCAGCCCTTGTGGGACTTTATCTTTCTCGCTGCTCTCACCACATTTTTTAAACAGTGGATGGATCTTAACAGAAGGGGCCAAGCCACCCCGCCCAATACAGTTAAAAGGATGTGTGCCAGACGAGTGAAATCTACCCAGCTCCTTGCAGATGTAGTTTTCCATTTCTGGTGCACGGACATCACAAATGAGTCAAAGTTATCAAGAGGCCTATTCCTCTTAAAAGATTAGTCTAATCTTATTCTGTTGGAGAGTTTTCTTAAGACTGGCGTGTGGCATACCAGTCTTTAGTAAATTAACCCCACTCCGTATACTAAAACACCCAACGTTATTATCCCGATTCTCAGGAGTTTATGCCACTGCGCTTCGCAACACAAAATGGTAAATGTGGCAAAGATACACTTACTTGCTGCATGAGGTCAGATAACTCTTTTAATTGGGAGGGTTCGTAGCACTCCATATATTCTGATTTCGTGGTAGGGAAGACCCCAGCATTTGGCTTTGGATCACCTTGCTCAGCACACTCAGTATTTTCTTCTTCCTGTCCAAACTCGATTTTTACCAGTGCCTGTAATACAGAACAGACAAAGTAAACCACGTGCATGAAACAGCAAATACAGTACAAGCCCTCCAAACCCCCTGACCCAGAGCAGATGTTCAGTGTCAGCGTTTCACCTTTTCCTGCATCCTATGAATGCTGGCCCTCATCTTTGTTAGAATGATGCCTCTAGAAGGTCATTTCTTAATACATATTCAGCAGCACAGTACACAGCGTCACATCGGTCCCTGTGACTACTGAACGCCATCATCTAAATTCCAAAGTTTCCAGTTTTGTTTCTGTTTAGGGTGGAGGAAACGGAAGTAGATGGAGAAACCTACATAAACATTTGGACAGCACACAGACTGCAGGCAGATGTCGCCCTTGGTAGGATTTGAACCCAGGACCCCAGTGCTGGAAGGTAACAGACACCATTTTGGCTGGTCATCTCAAAGACATATTTTGATATGATAGGTAGAGTTATTTGTACTAAAACGCAATTAAATGGCAGGAACAAGAGGACACTTACACTTCTTGAATCTGAAAACATAAAAATCCTTTAATTAAGGATGTTCTTACCTCAACAAACGGCTTTGCCACCTTTGGGGTGATTATGTCTGAAGGAGATGGCTCCTGGGATAGCAGCACAAACTCTTCAGCTTTCACCCCAGAGTCATCCAGCGGAGAACATACTTCAAACAGTTCCTGGATGGTTTGCTGCAGAAATGGAACACGAGGAGGGTTTGAGAATCATCTTCATAGCAAACAATTATTGGCTAAATACATGAAAACCAAGTTATAGATACCTGAGTGAGGAATGCCAGAGAATAGTCACTGCCCTGAGCTGCCACCTCTCTGATCAAATCTTTTGTGCCATTCCTCAGCAACTTCTCCTCTATGGAGTTGGCACTGACCAGCCTGGGAAGACCACAATTAAAATGTAACGTATATTGTAGCAAACACAACCAATCACAAGAATCATGAGGCACAGTAGCACCATGGCTTCCTTTTAATGGATGCTAAGGGACCTCATTGACTTTTTCCCCAGTAAGAAGATTATATTCACATGGTTACATATTGGCTACACCAGTACAGCACATGCAGTGTAAAGTAGTCCTATTACAGCAATGCTGTAATATGACAGGAAGCCATTTTCCCGCTGCAATCGGTAGTCATGCCCAGTGTCGTCAGCAGATCCAAGCGCCACAAGCAGTGTGAAGGTATGATCTATGCGTTTCATTTTATTGGGCTCTAACCCTAGATGACCTATACATTTATACCATGTGCAAGCAGGGAACAGGCCGACATCAACTTGCACTGCACATAAAACTTCTGTCTTACCAAACCTAGATGGAGCACATATCAAATACCAAAAATGCACCAACTACTAAATAATGATATTTTATGAAGCATCCACAGTACCTATAAACATGGATGTCCTTTGCTCTGCCTATGAGATCACACCACGACTGGGTTTTGCCATCCATCACAGGATTCAGATCGCTGTCATAAAATATGACTGTGTCGGCTTCTATGTGGTATACTCCCAGAGAGTGGATGTGGGTGGACAAGACCATGCAGAAAATCCCAGGGTCTCTGTTAAAACTTTTCATTAAATCCTAGGAATAAACAGACATTAAAGAAACTGCAGAATGCATTTGACCGTAATCATATGTATGTTCTCAATCACCAAGCCAGGGGAAACCATTTCCAGAGGCAAGATCAGAACAATTTATGTATCCTCAAGTAATGCCAGGGAATGTATGGAGGGACAATAACCCTGGAGTAAGGATGAGGAAAAACGGTTTACATAGGGGCCTCAATATGTCGAAAACACAGGGACCTACCTGGCATTGCTCAGAGTTGGCATTTTCATCAATCCTCAAGAAAGTGAAAGAGTTAAAGTCCAAGAAGGTCTCAAGTATGTCAAGCATGAGTAACATCTGGGAGAAAATTAGAACGCGTCGTCCTTCAGATTTTAGTTTGCAGAGGAGGATGGCTAAAGCTTCCAGTTTTCCTATATAAAGCACAGAACATTATCAATAGACCCACTAGTTACTTGGCTTCCGAGACTGATCAGAGGGAGGCACGCTGGCATCAGAAGCTCCTCAATATACGTCTGTGCATTCTGC
This sequence comes from Bufotes viridis, assembly GCA_033119425.1. NCBI lineage: Eukaryota > Metazoa > Chordata > Amphibia > Anura > Bufonidae > Bufotes > Bufotes viridis. Next base: position 164,082,019 of record CM065589.1, on the reverse strand, counting down.
TGAGCGCAATCCAGCCTCGGCCTGCACGAAGCTGCTCAGAAGCGATTGTCAGAAACGACTGGGTCAATACCAGCATTTTCATCAGGGGCTCTGCCTTCAGATAGGGCAGCATAAAACCAGTGACAGATTCCGCATCATATTCAATAGTCCTATGTTATGGATTTCTGGTGGGCAAGAGAGAATACCAACGTGTATGCTTACATCCAGTCCCTTGGAAAACAACTCTCCAGTTACTGAATAAATGCAGTTATTTTATCCTCAATTAATGCCAGGGACAGTATGGACAAGAACAACCCTGGAGTAAGGATGAGGAATTGTACATGAATTCAACGTTTTCCGCAAAATTTTACGAAAATAAGAACATTCCGAGACATATCGACAATGCTCAGGGAATCACAAGAGCATAATAAAATTAATGAAGCCTGCAGCTTGTAAAGGGGCTCTCCGAGAATAATGGTGCCTGCAGCCTGCCTCCATCAATAGAAGATACATACTTACCTGCTCCTCACCACCTCCGCTGTTCAGTAGGAATCTTCTATTGGTGGAGGCACCATTATTCCCGGATAACACCTTTAAAGGTCATCTGTCAGCAGATTTGTACCTATGACACTGGCTGATCTGTTACATGTCGGTCCCGTGTTAATATGTGAGGTGCCTTCAGCTGCCAGGAGCACATGCAACAGGTCAGCCACTTTCATAAAGCACACGTGTGATGACAGATGCTGCTTATGTAACATGCATGCTCCCTATAGAAATATTTACTGTATGTCATTTTTCTGAACTTCCTTCAAGTGATTACATTTAATACAAGAAACGGACATGGGATATATTAAACAGCATAAAAAGCTGCATATTTTGCTGCAGTTTCACCTGATGCATGGATATCCACTGCAAAAATGGGACACAACGCGGTTCAGAATTCACACCACATGTCAATTTCAGTGCAGAAATTGACACAATGTCTTCCCTTTCAATAACCAGAGTGCTCACAGACTTAGACTTTACATCACGGTTTTGTCTTACAGTCAATGCATAAGTTAAAAAAAAAAAAAAAAGATGGAAAATTGTAGTGCACCAGCATTGCAGACTTCAGAATAAAAACATATACGGTAAATTAAAGCATGCGTTTTTACAACTGAACTCTATGGTGATGGAAGCCATTGGAGGCATCCGTTTAACCTGTAGGGTACATGAAGTGGGTCAGAAATCTCAGCGCCGTGCAGCTATGGTGCTGTGTACACCCGGTCCCTGAGCAAAACCGCTTGGGGACCAGGGTATGATGGCTGCTCTGCACTAAAATTAGGTCATTTACAAAAGCCCCTGAAAATCACTTTATAACTGAATTGGTGCTTAAAATAATGGTTTTAGAAATTTTGTTGAAATTAAAAAAAAAATTGCATCTAACATTGTACGTTTTCTAACGTCCTAAATAAATGAAATTACATTTACAAAATGAAACCAACATAAAGTAGACATAGGGAAAATGTAAATAACTATTTTGTGAGGTATATCTGCCATAAAATAGTGAATTTTTCCAAAATTTCTGTTATTTTTGGGCTTTTTAATAAAAAAAAAGAAAGGTGAAATATATCGACTCAAATTTACCACTGTCATAAAGTACAATGTGTCACGAGAAAACAATCTCAGAATGGCTTGGATAAGTAAAAGCGTTCCAAAGTTATTACCACATAAAGTGACACGTCAGATTTGCAAAAATCGGCCAGGGATTTAAGGTGAAAAGTGGCTCGGTAGTGAAGGGGTTAACATCTATATGTTTTTTTTTGTATATGTTAAACTTAAAGGGTTTCTGTCACCAACTTTTGACATTATAAGCTGTCTGACATTAGCTATGTGCTAATGTCAGACCAGCTTGATAATGTCTTTTTTATAAAAATCCGCTGTATATTTAGTCTGAAAAACTTACTTTTATATTATGTAAATTAGCCTCTAGGAGCAGGGGGCATTGCCCTGCTCTAGCGGCTCGTCCGGCAACCTGCTGGCACGCCCTTCACACTTTGATTGACAGTGCAGGGCAGCGATCCTCCTGCACTGTCTCGTTCTGAATCGCGCGCCAGCGCCGCCGCTCTGTATTCGGCGCAGGCGCGGTGAGCAGAGGACGCTGGTGCCTGCTGTCCTCTGCTCACCGCGCCTGCGCCGAATACAGAGCGGCGGCGCGGGCACGCGATTTCAGAACGAGACAGTGCAGGAGGATCGCTGCCCTGCACTGTCAATCAAAGTGTGAAGGGGCGTGCCAGCAGGTTGCCGGACGGAGCCGCTAGGAGCAGGGCAACGCCCCCCCTGCTCCTAGAGGCTAATTTACATAATATAAAAGTAAGTTTTTCAGACTAAATATACAGCGGATTTTTATAAAAAAGACATTATCAAGCTGGTCTGACATTAGCACATAGCTAATGTCAGACAGCTTATAATGTCAAAAGTTGGTGACAGAAATCCTTTAAGACAAAAATGTGATGTCAACCCGGCCTCACACAAATTCTTGCTTGACCATATAAATAGGCAGTGTGCCTTCTAGATTACGCTAAGGAGGGAATGAAAACCAAAATCCATTTGTGCAAATGAAAAAAAAAAAAAAGAAAATCACATACGAGCTCCATGCAGGATTTAAGATGTATGACAAATATTTTCCTAATAAAGTATATTCCAAAAGGTATTAAAAGGGAACCTGTCACCATCTGCAGCAAGCATGTTCTAAAGCAGGAGGAGCCGAGCAGATGGATATATGGATTCATACATTAATATTCCTGCTCCTTCTGGGCTGTCCCATCTAGGACGTTGCATACAGAGAGAGCTGTCAGTCACTGTCAATTCACAGCCCAGAACGAGCAGAGTGAATAAGGCATAAGTTATAGCGAATATTTTACCATAAAACTATACATCAATCTGCTCGGCTCCTCCTGCTCTATAACATTCTAGATTATTTCTTACGGTGAAAGGTTCCCGCTAAGTCTGTCCCTTTCTACACCATTGAAGTTGACAAGTAATTTAGGATCGAGAATTTCATTTACCTGCATCAGACTGAATGAGCCACAGGTCAGGAGTCTGCACACAATGAGGGGACGTCTGCTCCTTCAAGACCTGCATGTATGGCGCTGCATACTCCCTTAGTCTAAGACCAAGCATCTTCATGTTGTGAGTATACACAGGAGATGGATGTGGGACGTTAAGAAGCGGTGGAGGAACGATAACAGCGGGAACCAGACACAGTGTCCTGAAAGCAGAGAGGAAATCATACAACTGATCACAGCCGGCAGCTAGAAACTTCAAACAACAACAATCCATGTAAATGTTACAAAATGGCCAGTCCAATGCTTATCCCACCCTCCCAAACCAACAAACCGGATAAGGCAGAGACACACCTAAAGTTTATAGACTGTACACTAGGCTAAAGTTGATCAAAACAGACCATTTCAACCAAAACCATTGTTCAAGGGTTAAATTTTACAGAGCATGATCATCAGGAAATAAGTCAGTCGTGTTTGAAGTTTTCGCCCAATAGTCAAATAAAAGATCTTCACGGACAAAAGATATTTCCTTGAAAGAACATTTCCTGACAGATTTTTTGTCAATCGCCCGGATTCATTGAACATGTATGGCCAGTATAGGGACTGAAATGTGTCAACCATCTTCTACCTAATGTGTATGGCCGCCTTAAGCATACCTAAGGGAAATCAATCTAAACGTAGAATACAGCTTATTGTAAGATGCTCTGCCTTCCTACGCGTAGCTAACCCATTTATTAAGGGGTACCAAGATCCCTGTGTACAGAATCTGATGTCAGCACTGAAGGCTGCAGCTCTGCTCCTCTCCCCCACTGGGAAGACTGGCGGAGTGGGACTGCAGCAATTCGCAGTGACTGCCTGTGTTTAGCACTTGATGTTTGCTGCAGCACTGTTTGCTCTCTTCTCAGCACTTACTAAATAACCAGGGACGGCACTGGGAAAACAGAGAACAGCGCTGCAGCGTACAGTAAAAGATATAGACACAAACTCAACACAAATCATAGTAAACCCCTTATTAAAATAGGTTAGTTATACATAGGGAAGCAGGGGCAGGCTGAGAAGCCTGCCCCTGCATCCTATAGTAAGCCATACTCAGCATTCAGTAAAACGTTGAAGACAAATTCTCCTTATGCTACTTTCACACTAGCGTTTTTGCTGGATCCGGCAGGATTCAGCAAAAACGCTTCTGTTACTGATAATACAACCATCTGCATCCGTTATGAACGATCCGGTTGTATTATTATTAACATAACCAAGACGGATCCATCATGAACTCCATTGAAAGTCAATGGGGGACGGTTCCGTTTTCTATAGTGTCAGAATTAAACGGATCCGTCCCTATTGACTTGCACTGTGGGTCATGATGGAGCCGTCTTGCTCCGCATCCCATGACTGAAAGAAAACCGCAGCATGCTCTCCGGTATGGGAAAGCAACCAAATGGAGCTGAATGCATTTTGGAGCATTTTGTTCTGTTAATTTACATGTTGTCCCGATTGACAATGAGTGGGAACAAAACGGAAGTGCTTTTTTCTGGTATTGAGACCCTATGACGGATCTCAATATTGGAAAATAGAAACGCTAGTGTGAAAGTAGCCTTAGCAATGCTAAAGGGCCGTGAAGGGGACACTTGAGGCGTCTGTTTAATAAAATGACACATCTTTCCCTAATAAAGTATAATACAAGAGATATTAATATGTCAGTCCCTAAACACGCTTATAAAAAGTTGAAACAACAGGCTTTAACCCATTCAGGTCTTAATTCATATGTCCTGACTAGACATATTTTCAACATTTTAGCTAATAAAACACATGCCAGCAGTTCAGACCTAAACTAGATCCATCCTAGCTTACTAAATAGTAATACCACACATTCAACTTTCTTTACCTTTTAACTACAGGTTGCAGAGCTACTTTCTTCTGTTCTGGACTCAAAATCAAGTGTCTTAGTGGATCACTGGAATACTCAGTGGCCTGGGAGGAGGCCGCACAGTGTACAGACCCAGTCCAGCTCCACTGTGTATCCAGAATAGGAGGGTGCATGGCAGCAGACCTCAGGGTAAAAAGCGACAACAAGTCTGACCCATACACAGGAGCTCTTCCACAACGGCGCTCATTACAGCTGAAAATGCGGTCCAGACGCTCTTTTAACAAACGCTGCTTTTCTTCAGTGGACTCCTTTGTTACAAAGAAAAATGACATGTTAGACATCTGCTGGGGTTAACAGATTTGGTACTAGCTATTTTTTAAAACTGACAAACCTCCAGAAAGATGTTTTAATAAACTACAGAGGGAATAAACACAAACCAGCAAGTACAATTAACACGAGGGTCTACAATCTGTTACACAGTTGTGTACTGGAGATAGGGTTATTGCAGGTTGTAAGCTAAGAGGTGGTGGCAGGGAGTTCCAGAGTAAGGGGATAGACTGAGAAATCCTGAAGATTATGATAAGATCAGCAGACAAGGGGAAAGCAGAGAAGCAAGTCTTGTGTAGTTATGGAGGAGACAAGTTGTGAATTTCTTTGTATATCATTGACACTACAGGGATAGCAAATAAGATTTGAAGTAAACACTGTAAGCCTAAACAATGCTAAAGGATCCATGATCAGACAAGATGAAAACAGAAAGAGAATTAAAATGGTTTTCGGAGAGTTTTTTTTTTTTAACTGATGACCTCTGGATAGATCAGCAGTATGTGATGGTGGGGGTCAGACATCCGAGACCCTGCCGGGCAGCTGTTTGAGAAGGTAGCACAGGACCGTACATTGTGTAACGGCTGTGCTTGGCATAGCAGCTCAGCCCCATTCACTTCAACTGATGCGACCGATGAACGTGACGTCACATAGCTTAGGAAAAGCTTGAGAGGGCCGTGGCGTGGCCCCTACCCAGAGGATAGGTCATCAGTATAAAAAAACTCTCGGAAAACCCCTTTAATAATTATGCAGGCATTGTACGTACCTGAGCATTAGGTAGCGCAGCAGTAGCTGACTTTGCTGTTCCGTCCACTGCCGTTTGCGCAGTTTTGGAGGCCACTGGAGCTACAAAGAAAAACAAACAGTGATCAAGATTATAAATGACTGGATTTAGAACGGTGTTCTCGTGTTCCTCTGACTGAATAGAGTTCGCACTGCTCCTTTAAACTCTATGGGACTGTCAGAGGTAAATCTAAATATAGGGCCAACTAGAGATCAGCGGATCACGATTCTTGAGCAGCGAGGGGCAGTACCCGCTGGTTGATTGACAGGGCTGGACAGGTCACCCAGCCCGACAATCTTCTGCCTGCACCACTACCCAGGCGCGTGATTGAGGTGGGTGCCAGGGTTGCCTTTGTAGGGGGCACTACTTCATCCAGGGTGCTTTTGTGAGTATCATTGTAGTGATTTGAACAAGAGAGGGGAGAGATTGGGCAATGCTCGTTATACCCAGGAGGACCCCTTGCTGTCATCATTAGTGAGGGTCCTAGAGGTCAGGCCCCCACTAAACAAACACCAACCAACCGTCCATTATCCTGAGGATAGGACATAAGTATTGTTCATGGGAACACCCCTTTAAGCCCAAAGATATGGAAAACTATATCAGATGGACACGCAGACAAAAATTTTGTTGCACCTTGTAAGTAAAGTCATGCATTATTTACTGTAAAACACAACTTCTGTACTCACCAGCCGACGATACCGTATTGAGCTGTGAAGCTCCCACTTGGGGCTGATTTCTCATAACATTAGGAGCTGTACCCTGTGGCACAGATGGAAGAACAACAGATCCTTGAGGACGTAAGTACTGACCAGGGGCTGAAACAATCTGTAGAACATTACCTAAAAAACAGGTACAAGTAAACAAAAAGGAAACAGGCCACATGGAAACACACTTACTAATGTTTTGCGATTGTCTATATTGCTTCCTTTTCTGGCTTGATTCATTTTTCGATCGCATTATACACGGCTTATACATTACGCATTTACGGCCGCCCTACAGTCCAGTGGTGGTGGTCGTGCTTGCACACGACAGGAAATAGCACCAGCCTCTCTGGTGGCCCAGACCGTGGGACACACACAGACACAAGTGCAGCATGTCCTGTCTCGGCCACCTCATATCTGCACTGCGGTGGTGGCCAAAACCCCTGGATACGAGCCATGTATAATGTGATGGAAAAATAAATCTAGCCAGCAAAGGAGGCGATATGGATAATACCAATACATTAGTAAGTGCCTTGTATTCACTTTATCTACATGATAAGTGCCATTTGCTGAAGCGACACAGCCCCTTGAAGCTGGATTTACACATGCGGTTTTGATGCATTTTTGTATGTTAATAAGAGTTATCTAAAAAAAATATATCCTTTTCCTTCTTATATGATCCACTTCTGGCTTTGGGTAAAAAAAAAAAATTGCATGTGTGAATCTGACCTAAAGCAGGCATTTTTCTTAAAGGGTTTGTCCCATGCCCTTTCCAATCAGGACAGTTAAAGGAGTTTTCTGCTGTCCCCATATTGATGACTTATGCTCGGGATAGATCATCAATATCAGATCGGCTGGTACCGGCGTTGTTTAGTTGTATGAAGAAGAACACAAAGCTTCTGCGAGCACTGCGTTCTCTTCACTGTTTACCTGCTCGCAGTTGACAATGCAGCAACGAGCACTGTAGCTACAATTGCGCTGTACCATTCAAGTGAACGGGATGGAGGAGCTGTAGTTCCACTGCTCACCGCTGTAATGTCAACAGTGAAGAGAATGAAGAGAAGGCGGCGTTCGTGCAAGTGCTGCAAAGAGCTGGGGTGCCAGGACATAGGAAACGAGACAACCCCTTTAAGGTATATAAAAGCCACATGTGTGGCATGGTCTCCAATCACATCAGGGTCCCATTCTTGAAACAGGTGCAAATTGGATCCCACACTTATTTGATATATATGGAATATTCTATCGATATAACAAATACCAGATGGGGATACTCCTCTAATCATTTTAAGGTTAGGTGATCTGGAGCTCATGACAGCGTTGTTCAGGCCTTATAACTATAACGTAGTTATTATCCATGAGAATTATCTAAATAGTTTGAAGGTATGTGCAGTTTTCGGAGGTACCTTGTAGCTGTAATGGCTGGCCAGCAGTAAGTTGGCGCAGTTGGCTCTGGGATAGGGTAAACTTATTTCCTTGAAACTGCAAGGTAACTGGTGTCTCAGGTTGAGCAATGCGTCCCTGAGCAGCGAGTTGAGCAATTTTTACAACTTCCCCACCTGTTAAAAAAACAAAGAAAAAAAAAAAGAAAACAATCAAGCACAGGGGCATAAACCATAGAACGGCATGGCTTCTGCATTTTCCAGAAGCTACCATGACTCTTTCAAAAGACTCTTTTTAAATGACTGTATAGAATAGTGCAGAATGCTACACTCTCTCATCAAAGTACAATGGAAACGTGGGAGAAGATAACAGTGTGAACAGTTACAGTTCGGTAACAGTCAGCAGAAAATGATTGAAGCGTATCTCCACACTTTTTGTGCCGTGCTCCTACATCCTCGGTGCGAACCTCAGGCCATTCAGAAGCAGATCAGTCCTTCCACCTTTCTGTTACCAAAAATCGATTTCTCTCTGCTAACAAATGCTTCTCTATTAGCTGTGCTGCAGATATGGATGATGAGAATCCCCCTCGGCGTCTCAAACCTGTTAGGCAAGGTGCACACGTGTATTATGTGCATATTATGCATACATGTTTTGGATGTGCAACACTGCCCGAACTGACCTGAACTCGCTGCACTACATTTAGACCAAGACACCCGTCTCTTTGCTGATGAGCCGTCAGCCTAATCACGATGCAGGTAAGCAGGACACGTGTATGATAATGTTCCACTGAAAACACTACAGATATTGCCCAACAGTTAATAAGCCTAAAATAGCCTGAATATGCTGACAATTTAATGAATGAGGACCACCCAAATCTCACACAAACAGGACAGTTCAGGGAAAAGAACGATCGGCCACTTTAGACCGGGTTCATACAGCAATATTTTAAGTCCTTGTACGTCCGTTTATTTCCCCTATAGGCAGTTAGTCCGGGCAGAGCAAATCATAGCATCATTCTTGTCCATTTTTCATCTGAGACTCTTTAAAATGAGCAGTTCCGAGAACAACAGACACACCGGCACGCCATACAGACATTCAGACAAGTCAGTGTTTTGAAGACATATTAAGGCCCCTTTCACACTAGCGTTTTTGCTTTCCGTCCTAGAGTTCCGTCCTCAGGGCTCTAGGACGTAAAGATACTGATCAGGATTATCCTAATGCATCCTGAATGGAGAGCAATCCATTCAGGATGCATCAGGATGTCTTCCGTTCAGTATGTGAACGTTTTTTGGACGTTGACAAAAGCGCAGCATGCTCCAAAAATCCAGAAGACATGCCGTAACGCCGAATCCGGAATTAATGCCCATTGAAGTGCATTAATCCGGATCCGGCCTTAAGCTAAGCGTCGTTTCGGCGCATCGCCGGATCCGACGTTTAGCTTTTTCTCAATTGTTACCATGGCAGCCAGGACGCTAAAGTCCTGGTTGCCATGGTAAATGTAGTGGGGAGCGGGGAGCAGTATACTTACCATCCGTGCGGCTCCCGGGCGCTCAGAGTGGCGTCAGGGCGCCCCATGCACGCATGGATCACGTGATCCATGGGCATGGAGCGCTCTGACGTCATTCAGAGCGCCCGGGGCTGCACGGACTGTAGTATACCGCTCCCCGCTCCTACTATGGCAACCAGGACTTTAATAGCGTCCTGGCTGCCATAGTAACCTAGAAGCATTTCGAAGACTGATCAGGATCCTGATCAGTCTTCTAATGCTTTCAGGCGACTTGCGTTCTGATGGATCCGGCGGGACGGAAGTGCCTGCCGGATCCTCAGAACGCAAGTGTGAAAGAGGCCTAAACGACGCTCTGAATCAGTCTTTAGATTTTATCCGATCCTCTGCTCCCTAAGGTAAAAGCTTCCACCAGAGGTGTAACATCTCTTCTTCCCATTGAAATAAAACATGCAAACTTGACCATCCCAAAAGTGCATGTTCATAGGGGAGTCCAAATGACTGTAAATAATGACAATTTAATGTGTATGGCCACCATCCCACTGGAGCTAGAAACATTAGTGAGTGAATGGAGAAGTCAATTTTAAGTAACCAGAATTAAACAGGAAGAGTTCTCTCACAACCTAGAAGGCAGATCGTTGGAGATATTTTTATTTATTTATTTTTTATTTCAGAAGTGACATTTAAAATACACAGTAGTGAATGATGACCTACCCTCAGGATATCAGATTGACTGGGGTCTCTCCCCCGCCGTCCAGCTGTTTGAAGAGACCTCAGAACTCATGAGAGCGCTGCATTCTCTTCACGGTTTACCGCCGACACTGAAGCAGCGAGCAGTGTAATTACAGCTCCTCTGTCCCATTCACTTGAAGCGGGATGGAAAGTAACTAAAACTAGGGAGCTGTAATTACACCTGCTAGCCACTGCAATGTCAAAAGCGAACGCTGAAGAGAACGCAGTGCTCATACGAGGAGATGGGCGCCAGCCCTATCCCGAGGATAGGTCATTAATATCAGAAACCGGACAACCCCTTTAAAGGCTATGGACACACCAGATAAAATGAGTTTTACATATATTAGTAGAAATAAATGTATAGAACCGCGGCACTCACGTAGCATTAGTTTCTTCTTCTATTTCTCCAAAGACGCAGACTGTTCTATACATTTATTTCTGCATTAACGGGGATTGGACCAGGATCCAACATCGCAGGCACCGCCATTTAAAACATTTCAAGATTTGAAGCAAAGGTAGTGCTGCCCCTTACATATATATTGTGCTGCATATATTAGTAGTTACTCAGAGTTAAAAAATAGTTTCAGTCTGTTCCACGTCCCCATTACCAACCTGCTGCTAAATTCAGACTCTTCCTAATAATACATGCCCACTGCAGCCAGGAGTGGCATGATTTCAGATCTATGTTAGAAGCGGCATCACAGACAGCTATGTGAAGGGGTTGTGCAGACTGAGCAAAACGGCAGGACAGCGTGCAGAAAAGCACTGGCCTCAGCAATATAACGGATGTGAATGCTGAAGCCAGTGGTGTACGGGACGTCACTGCTGCAGCCAGCAAAACACACACTGTCGGGGAGCAATGGAGTGCGACACTGGAAGGGGCAGGAGGCATCTGCAGCCCCACATTTATTCATCTCCACAACCACTTTAATCCGGCAATAAGCAGGCAAATGAACAGTAAAACAATGCATCAGTAAAAAGGTATCCATAGCCTTTAAATAAACAGATTTGCAGTTTGCACTTAGACCACTGTTCGCCATCTTAGAAACTGTGGCTGGAAAAAAAATAAAAATCATCTCTGAACAGGTCCCTATAAACGCTCCAAGTGCTTGACTTTTACGTGAGAAGGGCTTTGTCGGACAACTTACTTGGAAGCCTGGCCTGAGAACTGAGCACCAGCCTTGGAGATAGAACATTCTGCTGAACTGTATGCTGAGGAGTCTGAGAATGGGTCAGGTGCCTTACTGCAGGGGCTGCTGCAAAGGTTGCTGGTGCCTGTGGCCTAGGAGCTCCCAATGTGACATGAGTGGCCTGACCCTGAGGGGTAGTTGCTGAGAATGACATTAACAGTTAAATGAAGAAAAGTATCCTGCAGAAATTACAATTAGACATAGCAACTGAAGGCATAAAAAGGCAACCTCACAGCGATTTACACCCTCATAGACTGCGGATAATCTGACAGAACAGGGGGTCAGCCTGCTGCATCAATGGTCTCTGTCAATGCCATTGTCTCACTGGCATCATGCCACACAACACAGAGCATGAGAGGCAATGCACCATACAGACAGGTGTACCAGTAATATAAGGAACCAAGCATTCTAAGGTGATGGGCATCTGTTGCTGGCCTCAAGAAGGTGAAACGCCACCTGCCGGCAGCACTACTGCAGAAATATAAATGTAGGACCTTCTTGGAAAAGCACAAATAATTATGTTTAGAGAAAATACAACACTGCAGGCCAACAAAAAATATAACCCAATTGTGATACATGGGCAAGGCACATTTCCTATTAGTTGGCATCCCGTTTTATTAATCTTTACTCCAGAATACCACGCAGACGCCAAAACCCACCTCTGATCTGTGCCCGCCCAACTAGTGTCCACACAACAGTGCCAACCACATATCAAGCTCTGACATTTTAATGTGACGTCTACCATTCCTGCCAACGACATAAGGCTACTTTCACATCTGCCTTTTTGCTGGACCCATCATGGATCAGCAAATACGCTTTAAAGGGGTTGTCCAAGTTATATTTATTGATGACCTATCCTCAGGATTGGTCATAAATATCAGATCAGCGGGGGTCCGACACCCGGCACCCCCGCCGATCAGCTGTTTGAAGAGAAGGCGAGCGCCGTGCCAGCGCTGCCTCCTCGTCATGTTTACATGCTGGCCGTTGCATCTGCAGCGGTGAGCAGGTGTAATTACACCCAAGCCGTTCCATTCATTTCAATGGGACGGCCTGCTTCTATACAAGTGTATACTACAGAGCCAGTCCCATTGAAATGAATGGAACGGCTGGGTGTAATCACCTGCTCACCGCTGCAGATGCAACGCCAGCATAAACATGACGAGGAGGCAGCGCTGGCACGGCGCTCGCCTTCTCTTCAAACAGCTGATCGGCGGGGGTGCCGGGTGTCGGACCCTCGCCGATCTGATATTGATGACCTATCCTGAGGATAGGTCATCAATAAATATAACTTGGGCAACCCCTTTAATTATAATACAGCCGACTGCATCCGTCCTGAATGGATCCGGTCGTATTATCTCTAAAATAGCCATGACAGATCCGGCACTAAAACCATTGCAAGTCAATAGGTGCTGGATCAGTTTTATTTTGTGTCCGAGAAAACAGATCCGGCACCATTGTACATTGTATGTCATGCCGGATCAGTCTTGATTAGAGATGAGCGAACTTTAAAAAAAAGTTCGGCGTTCGGGTTGTGGTAACTCGCGCATCCCGTTATGGATTCCACTATCGCGGCATATGGAATCCATAGGGCGGCTTCACCAGCCTGAACTGTTGAACAGCCCGAAGGACCTGGGGTGGCGTCACTGTCATGTGATCAGTGCAGGGCGTGGCTCAGCACGGGATCAAATCCAGTGCTGAGCCACGCCCCCTGCACTGATCACATGACGGTGACATCACCCCAGGTCCTTCGGCTGTTCAACAGTTCAGGTTGGTGGAAGCCGCCCCTTATGGATTCCATATGCCGCGATAGTGGAATCCATAACGGGATGCGCGACTTACCACAACCTGAACGCCGAACTTTATTTTTAAAGTTCGCTCATCTCTAGTCTTGATTAGTATCCCATGACACACAAAAAAACACTGCTTGCAGCACTTGTGTCTGGCATGGGAAAGCAACCAAATGGAACGGAATGCATTCTGGTCAGTTTTGACCCCACTGACAATGAATGGGGACAAAACTTAAGCGTTTTCCTCCAGTTTTGAGATCCCATGACATATCTCAATAGTGGAAAGGGAAATGCTGATGTGAAAGCTTAAAAGGGTTTTCCCCATCTCAGACAATGGGGGCATATCGCTAGGATTGTCCGATAGGTGCGGGTTCCACCGCTCGGAACCGCCCCTAAAATGAGAATGGAGCCTGCGCAGCCGCCCTCCATTTCAATCGGGCCACCGAAAATAGCCGAGCATTGGCTCGGCTATTTCCGTCTGGCTCACAGAAATGAATAGGAGAAATTAATAGGAGCGATATGCCCCCATTGTCTGAGATGGGAATACCCCTTAAAGGAATGTTAAAAACAGATGCTGACATCACAATTCTACATCTCTAAACCAGAGTCATGCATCATGTAAGAGGGAGGGAAAAAAAGGAAAGCCAGAAATGACTATACTCATCCAAAAGCACTAAATCATATAATAGTAAAGTTATCGATGGCCTTACTAGCAAAGAATAGAACGAACGTCACGCACTGTCAATGGTCCCTATAGTAGAAATACCTATACTTGCCTGCAAAACGGACAAGTTCTATAATTTACAGAATGGTCACACAGATGTGGACACCACAATGATGACATTCATGTGCTCTCTGCATTTTTTGTGACCCTATAAAAATGAATGTTGTGTGCATGAGCCCTAATCCAGTATAAATGGATTGGCACAAATACATAACTACAACTCAGTGGAAAACTTCTAATAAGTGTCAAAAACTATGACAAAATATCCTACTATCACTTTGTTCTTTAATCGGAGGATCATTCCTAGATGACTGAATGCTGAATTAAATTCATAGTACATCACCTCTTATCCATTAAATTCATAGTACATCACCTCTTATCCATTAAATTCATAGTACATCACCTCTTATCTAATCCAGTGCTGAGCCACGCCCCCTGCACTGATCACATGACTGTGACGTCACCCCAGGTCCTTAGGGTTGGCCAAGGTTCGGGTTCATTGAAGAATCCCCTTATGGATTCCAAATGCCGTTATGGTCCGCGGTAGCGGAATCTATAACGGGATGCTATGATAACCCGAACCTTGGACGCCGAACTAAAAATAGAAGTTCGCTCAACTCTACTAATGCGGACTGCACGCTTTAGCTGGTCTGCACTGCTAATGGGTATTGCTGCATTAAGAATGTAGACTGACTAAACAGTGCAGTCTTCATTAGTTTCATTGGGGCCCGCTGCGACCCTTATAGCGACACGTTACCCAACTGCAGTGAATCCGTGCCGCATAGTTGTACCTCAATATATCGGCTTTGGTACAAAGCGCAAGGTATGAGGTGATAAGTTTTTATTTTAACAAGCAACTGAAGCAGAAAATTTTCAAACCTAGCTTTTCCTACAATCCAATAAAAGTCACCCTTATGCCCCTAGATATTTGGCATAAATTAATAGTTACCTTTGGTCCCCTGTGGTGTAACAGCTGTGGTAACCAGAGGCCTTCTGATCTGTCCCTGCTGGGTGACAGTGGCTGTAGTTGTTGTCACTGTACGTGCTGCTGGTGCACTTGGAAAAGCAACACTGCGCCCCTCAGGTTTCTGACCATAAAGTACTGGCTCAAATAACCTACATGGCAAGGGAAATATTCCATGTATAAATGAACTGGAGAACCGCAAAAAATAAAGACGACAGTTATTACTACGATATCAGACAATACCTGCTGGGTTTAACTTTTTCCCGCTTGGGTCGAGGAGCAGGATCGGGACTACTGTTTATCTCCTGAATCAGCTTCCTTGTTACTTTCAGTTTAGGAATCATCTGGGCTTCATAACGGGTCATTTTATTCTCAAGCCCAAGTAAAGCAAACAGGGACAAATCTGCGTTCTACGGAGAAAACAAATTATAATATTGTGTAACTGCACAGTATATTTAAAGAGGTTATCCCACCAGGATAAGTGATGTATGTCAGATTGCTGGAGGTCCACCTGCAGGGATACCCAGCGATCCAGACAATAGACAAGTGATAAATGCCGTTTGTGGGATAACCCATTTAATGCAGTACTTAAAAGGGGCTTCTGGTTATTTAAAACAGATGACCTTAGGATAGGCTATCCACATCAGATTGGTGCATGTGTGTGTGTGGGGGGGGGGGGGTGGATCAGCTGTCTTAAGAGGTTCTGGAGGGCAACACAGCACCTTACTGTTCAAAAGGCACCAAACTTTTAGTACCAACCGCGAATGGTAGTACAAATTCATCCCACGATTCAAGTAATCGTGAGCGACTCCCATCATTCTAAAACTGCTAAGGAAAGGATATCAATTTTAAAGAACTAGATGACCCCTTCAATTTCATTCCAAAATAATGAGCATTGAAAATGAAAGCAGACCCTATTTACTTCAGGCAACATGGAGAAACAGACAGATCTCTTACCTTCCAGGGATCATATTCTAATGCTTGCAGTACAAGTGATGCAGTCTGATACTGCAACGCTTCACAGGCATAGGAAGATTCTCCAGAGCGGGGGTCCACCAGATCCGGATGATTGCAAATTCTCTGAAGCTGTGTCAGGACATGAAGAACACTTACAAAATGTCCTCCTTTCAGGGAATCTTGTGTTCTGCCCAAAGAAAACCAATATAATCTTTAAATGTACAGAAAAACGTAAACATTGCAATTCAGTTATCGCTACTCCTATAAACGCCTTCCTGTTGCCAGTCTGTAGATTTACTATGCTCCACACAACCGCAGTGTATATCTACAGCACGTACTTGCTGCAAAGCGCAACATATTTAGCTAATGGATAAAAGCAAAAAAATTCACCTTTAGAACATGTCACTCCGAAAAGTAAAAATTTGCTTTGGGTATACAAGCATCAGGAGGTCTTGGTCTTGAAAGGATTACGGCTTTGGTCCTAGGCTTCCATTTACACATATCCTTAAGTGGTTGTCTCATCTCAGCTACTAAGGCGAGATGAGACACTGCACCGACCACCAGCGGCCGGGAAACAGCAGAGCCCTTAATGTTCAGGCATCTCTCATGGTCGTGCATGAGAGCTACGGAAACAGAGTAGCACAGCAAGCTATACAGTCTCCCTAACTCAGAAATCACATAGCTGGCTGTGCTACGCCGTTTCTGTAGCTCTCATACACAGCAATGTAAGCTACTGAAACGGCGAGCGCCTGGTGGTCAGGACTGTGTCTCATCTCACCTTAGTATGCTATTCAGAAGGCAGCTTGTTATAGAGCAGGAGAAGCAGAGATTTGTGAGATGGGGAGATTTACAGAGCTAAACCTGGCAGAAACATCGCAAAAAAAATTGGCGCATCTGACTTACTATGCCTTTTAGGCATTTTTTGCACCTCACTGGATTATTATAAAGGTCTACAAATGGGAAAGTGATTTAGCGTAGTCTTATAATGCACCAAAGCTTTAGTACAAAATACTTGTCTACAGTGAGCTGAGCAAGAAGTGATGTGAAGAACAGGATACGTATAAGGGCTCATACACACGACCTTGGTTTTGTTCCACATCCGATCAGGGACCGCAAGGAAAGTATAAAGAGCAGGTAAAGAACACCATTTATACAGCAATTTATTAGGGAACCTTTGTTCTCAATACCAAAAATGGAAAATTATAACGTCAGGGAAATCATTAAAAAAAAAAAAAACAACGCAAGGCTGCTTAAAGTAGTTCCAGTAGGGTACGCCAATCTAATCAATAATAGTTAAAGGGGGTTTCTGGAACTTCGGGTGCTGCTTTTTTATGTCGTTTTTGAAGGCAAAAACCAGCAGTGGATTGAAAAACGTGGAGAAGCTGTATCTGCCGTTAAAGGGGTTGTGCAGCCATACATACTGAAGATATATCCTCAGGATAGGTCATCAATATCTGATCGTGGGGGTCCGAATTCTGGCACCCCCTCTGATCAAGCAGCTTGAAGTGGAGGCGGCACTTGTTTAAGGCCTACTTCTTATTCAAGATTACACTGAGCGTTGTATCGGAAGGCTCATAAATGGTACAAGTGTACTGCCCTGGAGCAGGGAGTACTTTGATATTTGGACATTTTTGGAAAGTTGCCCAATTCCCCTATGCAAAGTTAAAACGTCTTCCTTTATTCCACCTAAAAGGGTTAACATTGCACTGTTTAATATTGATGTTACCTGCATTTTATATATATGTTGTGGTATATATCCTGTTCATTATCGCTGTATTTACATGGCTCTGAGGAAAGGGTTAATGAATGCTGAGAGACTGTTAGGGCTTTGAATGAGAAGCTGGTCATTTTCCACAGCTGCCAAGGTTGGATTATGCTGGATGATACATTTTGCAATTGGTTAGGTGCTTTTGTTTAATTTTATAGCACCTATTGGATGGCTTACTTTGTGACTGAATTTTGTGCCCAAATTTTAGCTTCAACTGTCTAGGGGGCCGTGTCCCTTTTCTGCCAACTCCTACCTCGTGTCCCGGGCCGTCCCGGCTATCTATTTTTTTTTTTTTAATCAGATCATTTTTATTGTATAAATGTACAACAATAAAGCATTGTTACAAAAAGGAAACATGTTGTATCACATAATTTGACATACGGCGTCATTTCACCTATACAATATAATACAGCAACGAATACCTATGCAAACTGTAAAACTATCGCAACATACCCTACCCACCCGTCCCTCCCCCCAACTCCCACTTCAGCACTTGGTGGACTATCCAAATATTATCCGGTGTTAATCACCCAGCGGCCCGACAATTTTTCATATTTTTGAGGACATCCCCTCTTCCTGAACACCATTTTCTCATAAACTAACATCGTGTTTACTTTCCTTCCGAATTTCCCAATGACTGGAGGCCATGACGGAATCCAATGTAGGGCAATCCGTTTCCTTGCCACATATAATATCGGCCGGCTACAATCCTATCTGTCTCGTCCCTTCCAATATCCGATACGTATCCCAGAACACAGACTTTTGGGTCTCGAGGTATTTGCAGTGAAAAGGTATTTTGAATCACTGTCAATACTTCCGACCAGAAGCGATCTAAATGCGAACACTGCCACAGCATGTGTAATAAGTCAGCTGGTTCTGCTTCGCATCGTGGACACTTTGCATCCGTCCTGATGCCAATACGGTGCAAAAAGACTGGAGTTTTGTAGACTCTGTGTATGATGAACAGTTGAGACAACGTCGCACCTTCACTCAATGATACTTTCGGTATGGCTTCTAATATCGCTTCCCATTGCCCTCGGGGGCCGTATTTGTAGAAACTGATAGAAGCTACTTTTTGGTATATCGTATTCCTTTTGTAATTTAGTGAATGTTTTGAGTACTCCTTTCTCTATTAGATCTCCAATTTTGGTCACCCCCCTATACTGCCATTGTTTGGCAAATCCCCTGAGATTCAGGTACGTTGCGATTGTACGCGACTGCACCCCTCAGCTGCTTGACCTTCTCCCAAACCTTCCTCATCAGACAGACCAAATGTGAGCGATTATCCAAAAAGGGTGTTCCTGACCCCTCCAATATCCACATCTATTCAGCTCTTAAAGTTCTACATTGTGCCGCCAGGTAATATAACCATGGGTTGGGCAATGCCAAACCCCCTGCTGACTTTGGGTATTGTAAGGTCTCTAGTTTGATTCTAGGTTGGCCTTTCCTCCATACCAGGTCCCTAAATATAGAGTTAATTTTCCGAAATTTGTCAAGTGGGATCCACGTCGGAGCATTGTGTAGTACGTATAGTAGCTGGCGCATCATGACCACCTTAATCAGGTTAACCCTGCCAATCACTGACAAAAACAGTTTGCACCACATCTTGGAGCGAAGTCTTAATTTGGCCAACATTGGAGACAGGTTCAGCTCCTCAAAGTCCATCAGTCTAGGTGATATATTGATCCGTAAGTATTTATTAGTTTTAACGCAGGGAATATTGTTTAAAGTAGCTATTGCCGATGATACCTGCCCATCTAAAAACATAAGAGCCGGTTTGTGCCAGTTTATAGTCAGGCCTGACAGTCCTCCAAAGCAACGACAGACTCCGACAGGGATGCCGACGTGTCTCCCAGAAACAACAAGGAGTCATCAGCGTATATGGCCACCTTATTGTGAATAGAGCCATATTTAAACCCATTAATAGTCTGTGAACACCTGATCGCAGCCGCCAGGGGCTTAATCACAAGTGCAAACAGCAAAGGAGACAGTGGACATCCCTGTCGCGTCCCCCTAAACAGCTTGAAGCCCGATGACAACTCTCTATTAACTCTAATACGCGCCCTTGGCGCAGAATACAACGTCTGTGCCCACCTGATAAAGTATTCACCAAAGCCCACTGTCCGCAGTGTACACCATAGGTAGCCCCAATCTATACTGTCAAACGCCTTGGCCGCGTCGAGTGATCGAATCGCTCTGTCACCCCCATTATCTGCTGCACACTGTATACTAGCAAAGACTCTTCTTATGTGGATTTCTGGGGCATAAACCCAGTCTGGTCAGGGGGCACTATTGTCAGAATTACCTTTGATAATCTCACCGCCAAAACTTTAGCTAATATTTTAATATCCACCGCTAACAATGAGATGGGCCTATAGGAATCCGGTCTCTTGGGGTCCTTTCCTGGCTTAGGTAGTACCACTATAAGAGCATCCGGCATTGAAGCTGGGAGGGAACCTGTTTCTAGAGACTGTTGGAGAACCTTTAGCAACTCGGGGAGCAGAACACCCTGGAATTTTTTGTATATCTCCACAGGGAGCCCATCTGAGCCCGGGGCCTAGTCATTTGCCATGGAATCTAGGCACTACACCCAGTTCCTCCAAGCTAATAGGGGCATCTAGCATTGTTCTATCCTCAGGGGACAGCTTAGCCGTCTATCTTTTTGATGCCATAAATATGGCTAAAACCCGATGCGACATTTTGCAGCAGATAGGCTCTAAATTTCGTCACATTATACAAAACAGTCTAGGCGCAACCAGAGTGGTAAATATAGAGCGACATGAGGAATAACCAGCAATAAATGAATAACCACTTCCAATCATTCAAGGATTAACAGATCACTAAACTATTTCTCGACAGATCCTTAAAGACAAAATACTTCAATACACAAGCATAACCCTATAGAAATGTCTTACCCAGGCTGCATCATGACATCCTCATACAACGCCTTCTGCCGGTTTGACAGCTGGCACTTAAGAACATGTTCAGACTTTTTGTTTAGCTGCCTCTCCACGTCTCTCTTGGTCCGACGCAATATAAATGGCTGAGCGGACTGAAAAAGATCATGATAATGTCATGCTCTCCAGATTTTTTGACAAATACCTGCAATTTTTTTATTATCGGGAATCTACACTTCATAAATGTTATTTTCCTGATTATGTAACGTATAGAAACACAGTTGCATACATACACACCCCACAATCTTTATGTCTCAGGGCTAGTCTCAGCAGTATAATCATTTTAATATATAACATGATATTATTTAACCCTTTTTAGGGTGCCAGTACACTGCCAGGGCCTGTTCTTATTTGCCATTTCAAACAGCAGCAAGTGCAGCGCAGCAACTAGTGGGGGTCTGCATGTGGATCCACGATGGGGCGCACCGTGCATTGGCCCTTAAAGTCATTTAAAAACAAATGGTAACATTGAAAAAAATGGCTAATTTGCAATTACCCGATGCAATCTGATGGATATCGTATGCCTGTATTCAGGGTCTTGATCACTGCCCTCTTTTACTGGAAAATCTAAGTATTGCCTTGACAATCCTGGAATGAGGAAGTGCACCATGGTCCACAGGTCCTTCCATGTGTGTGGTAATGGGGTGTCCCTTAGAAGCAAGCGGCGCTGGCTGTAAAGAAGAGCAAAGAGATTTCTTTGTAAGTGATAGCTTGCCTAGGGGAACTGTGAAATACATTTGCATAGAGTTTTTACTTTAAAGGGGTTGTCCCATATCGCAAAGATATGCCCCCATTGTCTGATAGGTGCGGGTCCCACACCTATATCGAGAACGGTGTCCCGAAAGAGAAGGAGGGCGCACTGTGCATGCACAGCCGCCCTTCATTCATTTCTATGGCACCGCCGAAAATAGCTGAGCACTGGCGGGCGCTCCCATTCACTTCTACGGGAGAGGCGGGAAGCAGCGCTTGGTGGTGGACGGACCCTGGGAAATCTGGGGTCCTCCAGCCACAGCTCTCCCCGCTCCGTTCTCGATATAGGTGGGACCCGCACCTATCAGACAATGGGGGCATATCATTGCGATATGCCCCCATTGTCTGAGATGGGAATACCCCTTAAATACAAGTGTTAAAGTAAAGAAAGGTTTTATATATAGTGTAAGCATCCTACAAAAAAAAATAATAAATAAAAAACGGTTAGCTTATAAAATTTTAATCTCCAGCTGCTACATTGTTAAGAAAAACTGAAGTTTATCAATTTTATCCAAAAAAATATTCTGTGCATATGTTTATTATCTTATTTGGTAGACGCTATAAGAGGTGTGGCATTAGAATAACTGCAACTAGTCCTTGTGGATGGAGTCCTGCCACTCTATTCAGCCCAACCCCTACAGACTAAAAACCCAAAAATAAGAAAAAATGTTTTGTGCAAAATCAATATCCTTGTGAGATTTGTTGAACGTTTTTCTCTAATATACTGGAATATTTGTGGATATGGCATTATAGTATGGATGTCTACAGTTGATACTTTAGCACTCTTACTGCTTTTGTACGATGATTATTTGTAGGCTTAAAGGGAATCTGGCAGCAGATTTGTACTAATAAAACGGTCTGACCTGTTGGCAGCTGAAGGCATCTATGTTGGTCCCATGTTCATTGCTGAGAAGTTTTGCTGCAAGAAGTTTATCTGCAAATGAGCCTCTAGGAGCAATGGGGACGTTACCGTTCCTCTTAGAGGCTCTGCTCTCTCTGCAACTGCACTTAGACAGGGCCAGGCATGATGATATTTAAAAAAGTTTCCAGAAAAATTGTTAAAAAGAACAATACACCTAAAAATGGCGCCAGAATACACCTTTGCCAGTATAAATAAAATTGTGTGTTAAGTAGAGGGTATATTTCAATAACTTCTTAGAAACTTCTAAAAAAGTCAAAGGATGACTAAACAAATAAAAATTAAAATAGTCAGAAACTAGCTTAAAAGCATGAAAAGGTCCAAATAGCGATGACTTACTTCACCCAGGAGGGTCGGAGTGGGATGAAGCTCAAGACACCCGCTCCGAATACCTCCTGCGCCTGGATCGTGTATAATGATGTAAAGGATTCACGGCAGTTCCATGGACTTCTGGTAAAGCCTTTTATTATAAGCACAGGGTAGGGGTAGGTTAGGCTCAACGCGTTTCGGGGCTGTAGTAAAGTCCCCTTCCTCAGGAGCATGTATACATGGTGTGTAATACAAGTATATATAGTATATTGGGTGGAAGTTGCGCCCAAATTCAAAACTGGTGACGTCACTTCCGCCCATCACATGATCGCAAACACATGAAGTAACATATTTAAAAATAAAATAATAAAAACAATCAATAACAATCATTTCATTAAGAGGTATTAAAATTTCACCATTGATGGGATACATAATCCTAGATCGGAGTATGAAGAGGCCGCAGCGGCTGTATCCCTTCCGGTGTCACTGTAAAGTTACTTCGGTGTCACACATAAACACCAGAAGTAGAAACACATGGCTACATATTTCTAAGTAATCTTTAAAATATTGTTTCGCTAAACATTATAGGGAGATGTATAGAAAGGTGTATAATCATAAGTCTATGAAAGTCTAAGTCTCGGCGGGGACGTCACTTACGGTGTCCTTGTGGACGTCACTTCCGCCTAGGGACGCACCGGAAGTTGTATGCGTTCCACAGGTATACATTCATTCAAACCACAGAAAAGATGCAAAAGGCCAATGGGGATAGCTATAAACATTCCTAAAAGAGGTGTCGTATAGATAGTGGTTTCTGTCCTTAAGGTGACTAGATATTTGAATTGTGATGAGACTTCCGGTATGCGTTCCACCCTGGGACGCATCG
Organism: Bufotes viridis; assembly: GCA_033119425.1. Taxonomy (NCBI): domain Eukaryota; kingdom Metazoa; phylum Chordata; class Amphibia; order Anura; family Bufonidae; genus Bufotes; species Bufotes viridis. The sequence goes on along the minus strand of CM065589.1, from coordinate 164,058,499 downwards.
AGAGCCAATAATGAATAGAGCATCCGGTTTTGCATTCCTAGAGAGAAGCGTACCAAGGGCATACTTGTAAAAGGACTGGCGCAGCATGTACTACTCATAAGGGATTTTTAGCCCTTTATTGTTATATGTATTAACAAGACCACCAATTTATAAGGGATTTTTAGCCCTTTATTGTTATATGTATTAGTAAGACCACCAGATCCATTGAAAGGATTCTTTAAAAAGATCGTATCTCTACCAATTCTGGTTTCTTTCCCTACTCAGCAAAATGAAAAATGATTATGTCTGATTAGATTAGATTTGATTAGTGTTGTTTAAAATAAAACATAAAAAAAAAAAAAAAAAAAGGAAATACCATTTATATGTGTGTACGAATACCGTTTATATGTATCTTCATTTATGAATAACTTGTAGAGGGCATTATACATCCAATAACTCAAAAATTTAAGGGAATCAGGAAATGTGCCCAAAGGAACTGCCTCTGCTGTACCATGATAACTCACGGCCGCAAAGAAATCATAAGTGATAAATCAGTTTTCTCGATCAAACAGGAACTCCACTGCGGTACGAGATATGTTATCTATCTCTTAAGTTGCCCCTGCCATTTACATTATGTTGGAAGAACTACTCAGGCACTAAGAGATAGGATGAACGAGCATCGTTCAAATATAAGACATGGAGTCCTCACACATAGTGTGTCACGGCATTTCTATGAAAAACATAGCAGTGATCCCTCAGATCTGAAAGTATCGCCCCTGGAACACATACCAACCTCTTATCAAAAACTATGTCGCAAAGAGATGCACTGGATCTTTCTCCTAAACACGCTATCTCCATTTGGATTAAATGAAGCACTGGAGTATTCTAACTATTAATCAAAAAAATGGTTATAAAGAAAAGAAAAATATGTATCAGCAGTTTTGAATTCTCTACAAGTTATTCATAAATGAAGATACATATAAACGGTATTCGTACACACATATAAATGGTATTTCCTTTTTTTTTTTTTTTTTTATGTTTTATTTTAAACAACACTAATCAAATCTAATCTAATCAGACATAATCATTTTTCATTTTGCTGAGTAGGGAAAGAAACCAGAATTGGTAGAGATACGATCTTTTAAAGAATCCTTTCAATGGATCTGGTGGTCTTACTAATACATATAACAATAAAGGGCTAAAAATCCCTTATAAATTGGTGGTCTTGTTAATACATATAACAATAAAGGGCTAAAAATCCCTTATGAGTAGTACATGCTGCGCCAGTCCTTTTACAAGTATGCCCTTGGTACGCTTCTCTCTAGGAATGCAAAACCGGATGCTCTATTCATTATTGGCTCTCGATGCGTCCCAGGGTGGAACGCATACCGGAAGTCTCATCACAATTCAAATATCTAGTCACCTTAAGGACAGAAACCACTATCTATACGACACCTCTTTTAGGAATGTTTATAGCTATCCCCATTGGCCTTTTGCATCTTTTCTGTGGTTTGAATGAATGTATACCTGTGGAACGCATACAACTTCCGGTGCGTCCCTAGGCGGAAGTGACGTCCACAAGGACACCGTAAGTGACGTCCCCGCCGAGACTTAGACTTTCATAGACTTATGATTATACACCTTTCTATACATCTCCCTATAATGTTTAGCGAGACAATATTTTAAAGATTACTTAGAAATATGTAGCCATGTGTTTCTACTTCTGGTGTTTATGTGTGACACCGGAAGTAACTTTTACAGTGACACCGGAAGGGATACAGCCGCTGCGGCCTCTTCATACTCCGATCTAGGATTATGTATCCCATCAATGGTGAAATTTTAATACCTCTTAATGAAATGATTGTTATTGATTGTTTTTTTTATTTTTTAAATATGTTACTTCATGTGTTTGCGATCATGTGATGGGCGGAAGTGACGTCACCAGTTTTGAATTTGGGCGCAACTTCCACCCAATATACTATATATACTTGTATTACACACCATGTATACATGCTCCTGAGGAAGGGGACTTTACTACAGCCCCCGAAACGCGTTGAGCCTAACCTACCCCTACCCTGTGCTTATAATAAAAGGCTTTACCAGAAGTCCATGGAACTGCCGTGAATCCTTTACATCATTATACACGATCCAGGCGCAGGAGGTATTCAGAGCGGGTGTCTTGAGCTTCATCCCACTCCGACCCTCCTGGGTGAAGTAAGTCATCGCTATTTGGACCTTTTCATGCTTTTAAGCTAGTTTCTGACTATTTTAATTTTTATTTGTTTAGTCATCCTTTGACTTTTTTAGAAGTTTCTAAGAAGTTATTGAAATATACCCTCTACTTAACACACAATTTTATTTATACTGGCAAAGGTGTATTCTGGCGCCATTTTAAGGTGTATTGTTCTTTTTAACAATTTTTCTGGAAACTTTTGTACATACCTCCAATGTTTCCCCGTTGGAGTTACACCTAGGCAGCCGCACACCCCATTACTAGATAAACATATAGAAGCTATCAATTATATCCTCCTAGTACTATAGACATACCACTGAAATTGTCTTCCTTTGGCGCCCTGCCGAGTGAACCCCAGCTATCCGTGATTAGTCTGCGTCCTCACTCTCTGTTTTTTTCTTCCCGAAACCATGTCTTATGATGATATTTAGACTGCCCAGAAGCAGGTACCTTTAGAGACTCTGCTCTCTCTGTAACTGCTGCCCCCTGGGCACTCTGACATGGCCATGCAGTGTTAAATGTGATGACCTTTGTCAGCCTAGAGGCTGTGGTGCAGGGCCTCTAGGTGTAACAGCAATGACCCAGTTGCTCCTAGAGACTCATTTGCATATAATACAACATATTTTTTCTCAGGAATGCGGGCACATATGAATATGGGACCAACACAGATGTCTTCAGCTGCCAAGCGCACATGCAACAGGTCAGTCACCTTCATAGGTACAAATCTGCTGACAGAAAACAGACATAGACTGTTTCTTTTGGTCTTTGATAACAAGCCTTTGAATTTGACTGTTGTGTTTTGAAACTGGAAAGTGTTTTTAACCCCTTCAGGAACCTGAGATTTTTCCTTTTTTTCGTTTTTCACTCCCTGCCTTCCCATAGTCCTAACTCCTATTTTTCCATTCATATAGCCTTATGAGGGCTTATTTTTTGCGGGACAAGTTGTACTTTCTAATGACACCATTTACGGTCGCATACCATGTAGTAGGCAGCGGGAATTTTTTTTTCCAAATGGGGTAGAATTGGGGAAAAACACAATTCTGATAAAGCACTGTACACTATGCGGTAAAATTGACCTGTTATCTTCCTTGCAGGTCAGTACGGTTACAATACCACATTTGTATAATTTTTCTTGCATTTTAATAAAGAAAAAAAAATATTTAAACCTTTGAGGAAAAAATTTTTATAACCATATTCTGACCTCTATAACTTTTTTGTAGTTATGTGTACGAGGCTGTGTGAGGGCTCATTTTTTGCGGGATGGGCTGTTCTTTTCAGTGATACCAATTTGAAGTGTGTGCAACTTTTTGATCACTTTTTATAAAAAAATTATTGGGTAGTTGAAGTGACGAAAAAATGTCAAATTGGCTGTTTTTATTGTTTTCCCTGTTACCCAATTTGCCGTATGACATTAATATTATGTTTTAATTGTATGGGCATTTTCGCACACGGCGAAGCCCATGATGTTTATTTTTTCATTGGTTAAGTATTTTTATTTTAAGGAAAGGGGGATGATTTGAACTTGTATGTTTTTTAAATTTTTTTTATATTTGTAAAAACTTTTTTTTGTCACCTTGGGTGATAATAAATGGCAATCATTAGATTGCCCATTGAGTTCATTGATGGCTATATAGCCATCATTGAACACTTCATTTGCAATATAACAATACAATGCTGCCACCTAGTGGCCTGTATTGGTATATTCCTGAAATAGACTGGAAGCCTGCTTGAGGCTTTGGACTATTTCAGCGATGTAACAGGTTCTCCAATCTCAGTTGGGGAACGCTGTTACCAGAGCAGAAGCACGCGACTTCCGCTTCCGGACTGATCAGATGCAATGGTCACATTTGACCACGGCATCTGAAGGGTAAAATGTATGTGATATGGCTGATCGCATACATGTGCCGCGGGTGTCTGCTATTTAAAATAGGAGAAACCCGGCGGCTATGGCGCATGCGCGAGCGGGCGCCTTGTTTAGGGACCGGACTTCCATTGTACATATACAACGGAGGTCCTTAACCCCTTAAGGACACGGCCCTATTTCACCTTAAGGACCAGGCCATTTTTTCAAAATCTGACTAGTGTCACTTTATGTGGTGATAACTTTAAAACGCTTTTACTTATCCAAGCCATTCTGAGACAGTTTTTTCGTCACATATTGTATTTAATGACAGTGGCAAAATAAAGTCGAAAAATTTCATTTTTATTTATAAAAAAAATACCAAATTTACCAAAAATTTTGAAAAATTTGCAATTTTCCAAGTTTCAATTTCTCTACTTCTAGAATACATAGTAATACTGCCAAAAAAAGTTATTGATTTACATTCCCCATATGTCTACTTCATGTATGGATCATTTTGGGAATGCCATTTCATTTTTTGGGGACATTACAAGGCTTAGAAGTTTAGAAGCAAATCTTGACATTTTTCAGAAATTTTCAAAAACCCACTTTTAGGGACCAGTTCAGGTCTGAAGTCACTTTGCGAGGCTTACATAATAGAAACCACCCAAAAATGACCCCATTCTAGAAACTACACCCCTGAAGGTACTCAAAACTGATTTTACAAACGTCATTAACCCTTTAGGTTTTCCACAAGAGTTAATGGCAAATAAAGATAAAATTTCTGAATTTCGATTTTTTGGAAAATTTTCCATTTTAATCCATTTTTTCCAGTAACAAAGCAAGGGTTAACAGCCAAACAAAACTCAATATTTATTGCCCCGATTCTGTAGTTTGCAGAAACACCCCATATGTGGTCCTAAAATACTGTATGGCCAAACGGCAGGGCGCAGAAGGAAAGGAACGCCATATGGGTTTTGGAAGGCGGATTTTGCTGGACTGGATTTTTGACACCATGTCCCATTTGAAGCCCCCGATGCACCCCTAGAATAGAAACTCCATAAAAGTGACTCCATCTAAGAAACTACACCTCTCAAGGTATTCAAAACCAGTTTTACAAACTTTGTTAACCCTTTAGGTGTTCCACAAGAGTTATTGGCAAATGGAGATGAAATTTCTGAATTTCAATTTTTGTTACCTTGCCTCAAAAAAAGTGTAATATAGAGCAACCAAAAATCATATTTACCCTAAAATAGTACCAACAAAACTGACACCTTATCCCGTAGTTTCCAAAATGGGGTCACTTTTTGGAGTTTCTACTGTAGGGTGCATCGGGGGCTTCAAATGGGACATAGTCTCAAAAACCAGTCCAGCAAAATCCGCCTTCCAAAAATCATATGGCGTTCCCTTCCTTCTACGCCCTGCCGTTTGGCCATACAGCAGTTTACAACCACATATGGGGTGTTTCTGCAAACTACAGAATCAGGGCAATAAATATTGAGTTTTGCTTGGCTGTTAACCCTTGCTTTGTTACTGGAAAAATGGATTAAAATTGATAATTTGCAAAAAAATAGCTGTTTTGGGACAGTTTTGTATTTTTTGTTATTTACATCGTTGAACTGACAGGTTAGATTGTGTGCTATTTCTATAAAGCAGGTTGTTACAGACGCGACAATACCAAATATGACTACTTTTTGGGGTTTTTTGATTCAGTTTTACATAATAAAGCATTTTTGAAAAAAATGATTTTTTAGTGTCTCCACATTCTGAAAGCCATAGTTTTTTATTTTTTTTATTTTGCGATTGTCCTATGTAGGGGCTCATTTTTTGCGGGATGAGATGGCGGTTTGAATGGTACTATCATGGGGTGCATATGACTTTTTGATCACTTGCTATTACACTTTTTGTGATGTAAGGTGACAAAAAAATTACTTTTTTTACAACGTTTTTATTTTTTATGTTTACAGCGTTCACCTGAGGGGTTAGGTCATGTTATATTTTTATAGAGCAGGTCGTTACGAACGCGACGATACCTAATATGTATACTTTTTTTAATTTATTTTGGTTTTACACAATAATATCCTTTTTGAAACAAAAAAACATGTTTTAGTGTCTCCATAGTCTGAGAGCCATATTTTTTTCAGTTTTTAGGCGATTGTCTCAGGTTGGGTATAATTTTTATGGGATGAGGTGGCGGTTAGATTGGCACTATTTGGGGGTCATATGACTTTTTGATCGCTTGCTATTACACTTTTTGTGATGTAAGGTGACAAAAATGGCTTTTTGACAAAGTTTTTTTTTTTTTTTACAGTGTTTACTTGAGGGGTTAGGTCATGTGATATTTTTATAGAGCAGATTCTTACGGACGTGGAGATACCCAATATGTCTACTTTTTTTAAATTTTTTTACATTTAACACTAAAAGCATTTTTGAAACAAAAATCATGTTTTAGTCTGAGAGGCATAGTTTTTTTATTTTTTGGGCAATTGTTTTATGAAGGGGCTCATTTTTTTATGGGATGAGATGGCGGTTAGATTGGTACTATTTTGGGAGGCATACGCCTTTTGATCGCTTTGTATTACACTTTTAGTGATGTAAGGTGCCAAAAATGGCTTATTTACACCATTTTTTTTTTTTTATGGCGTTCACGTGAGGGGTTCAGTCATGTGATATTTTTATAGAGCTGTTTTTTACGGACGCGGCGATACCTAATATGTGTAGTGTATTTTATTTTTTTTACTTTTTATTCAGTGATTTGTGTTTTACTTTTTTTTCACTTTTTTACATTTTTTTTGGACCCAGACCCACTTGGTTCTTGTAGATCCAGTGGATCTGGTGTCTATATAATACAGTACAGTACACTATATAGTGTACTGCACTGTATTTTTTACTTTTCACAGTCTGGTCAGACTTCTGCCTTTAGCAGAAGTCTGACCAGAGTTACTATACCATGGCAAGCAGGACGCTTCTGAAAGCGTCCTGCTGCCATGGTAACCATCACCCACTGCCATTAGAGAGCAGTGGGTGATGGATAGGGAGGGAGAGGAGCTCCCTCCTCTGCGATCCCATCCTGGCGGGGGCGGCATAGGCACAGCAGCCCCCGATGGGAGAGGGAGGGAGCTCTCCCTGTTAACACCTTTCATACCGCGGTCCGTCCGGACCGCGGTAAGGAAGGTTAAACGGCTGGCATCTGCAGCACAGATGCCAGTTGTTTCTATCAGAGTGCCAGCAATGTGCTGGCACTCTGATAGAACCACTAGACACCAGGGAATTATTACAAGGAAGCGGGCGGGGATCGCTATTGCGATCCCGCCTGCCGCACCGCCCGCCCGCTCCGCAACCACTCCTCTGCACCCCCGCCGCCATAACAAGATTGGGGGCTGCAGGGGGTTAAAATAAATATCTTTGCCGCAATTAACTCTCTGATCCCGCGGTCACAGACCGCGGGATCAGAGATACAGCTGCAAACCGCAGGTCTGAATTGACCTGCGGTTTGCAGCGATCGCCGATACGGGGGTCACATGACCCCTCGCATGGAACATGGTTCCTGCTGATCTACATCAGCAGGAACCATGTTGCTACCGCGCCCAGATCGGGCACAGTAGCAGTTTAAACACAGGGCGTACATGTACGCCCTGTGTCCTTAAGGACTCGGACATTAGGGCGTACCTGTACGCCCTGTGTCCTTAAGAGGTTAAGGGGTTAAGATAATTAAAAAAATTAAAAAAGACAGAACAAAAAAAAAAAAAAAAACACATGCAGAAATTCAAATACACTCCACTAGAAACATAAAGACCTAAAAACATATACAAGTATCTTCTATGAATTGTAGTCCCCATTCTCCACAATGAACTCTACTAATGGGAAATCTGGCTGATGTTTGTTCTTATTCTGAGAGAACATTCCTGGAGCAAATTAGAGCAAACAATACTCCAGCCCGATAACAATTCAGGCAAGTCATTCTATTTTCATTAATGCAGACAAACACAAACCTTGGCATATTTAAGATGGCTTCCCAGTGCTTCTCATTCATGTTTCGGAGCTGATGGACTTCATCCAGGACCAAATATTTCCACCTCATCTTCATGAAAGCCTGAAGTCCCTTGAACAGCTGCTTGTAAGAGGTGATGCAGACATGGAAGTTGTTGGGCTCATCCCATCTCTAAAAAAAACAAATTATAAAATTAGTTATAGATGCAAAACTAAAATAGAAAAGTCACTTAATTAGTAGATAGAGTGCACCTGTGTGTAATTTAATCTCGGTATAACTACAGGTGTTCTTTGGAAGCCTTAGATGTTTGTTAGAGAACGTTAGTGATCAAACAGCATCAGGAAAACTAAGGATCACACCACACAGGTCAGGGATAAAGTTGTGGACAAGTGTAGAGCAGGGTTAGTTTATAAAAAAAAAAAACACAAAAACTATATACCCAGTCTCTGAACATCTCACTGTTCACTGTTCAATCCATCATCCGAAAACGGATGGAGTATGGCACAACTGCAAATCTACCAAGACACGGCTATCCACCTAATCTAACAGCCCAGGCAAGGAGAGCACTAACCAGAGAAGCAGCCAAGAGGCCCATGGTCACTCTGGAGGAGAGCAGAGATCCACAGGATAACTATTAGTTTTGTACTCCACAAATCTGGCCTCTATGTTAGAGTGGCAAGAAGAAAGCCATTTCTGAGAGCAAGCCATAAGAAGTCATATTTGCAGTTTGCCACAAGCCATGTAGGGGACACATGTGGAAGAAGGTGCTCTCGTCAGATGTGACCAAAATTTAGGCTAAATGCAAAATGCACAACCATCCCCAGTGTAAAACGTGGTGGCAGGTTTATGCTGTGGGGATGCTTTTCTTCAGCATGGAAGCTGGTCAGAGTTGATGGGAAGATGGATGGAGCTAAATACAGGGCAATCCTGGAAAAAAAAACTGGTAGAGGCTGCAAAAAACTTGGGACTGGGGCAGAAGTTCAGCTTCCAGTAAAACAACAACACTAAACATACGGCCAGAGGTACAATGGAAAGGTTTAGAACAAGGCTTATTCATGTGTTAGAATGGCCCAGTCAAAGTCCAGACCTAAATCCCATAGAGAATCTGTGGCAAGGCTTGAAAATTGCTGTTCACAGACTCTCTCCCATCCAATCTGACTGAGATTGAGCTATTTTGAAAAGAATGGGTATAAATGTCAGCCTCTAGATGTGTAAAGCTGGAAATCATACCCCAAAAGACTTGCAGCTGAAGGGGGGGCAAATTTGACCAAATGTTAGAGAAAACGCCACAATCGACAAATTGCAACTTTTTTTTACGCCACAACACTGAGGTATCTGATTTGAGAAACGTCCTTCTTTGTCTTTTACCTAGTCCAAACCTATTTTCGGCTACAGAACAGCTGAGTGAAGGAGGCCGACACATCACACTGAACAGGTAGTTAGGAGAAGGGCGTAACCAAACTGACTGAAATGCAGGCAGATCGATGTGGTGTGTGCACTGCTATAGCAGTCCCTGCCCTTGGTCCCCACAGCCGCTTTCTCTCCCACTCCACTGAGATCCATCATCTGCCTCCCTGCCTTGTTCATTCCCCTCCAGCTAACCCCATTTACCCACCGAGACAGAGCTCGGCAGTGCAGAGAAGGGACCTGTAAGGACCTGAGTGATGTCACCACATGGGAGAAGCTCCTGTGCTTTGTATGAGGCGTTTCCCTCTATAAGTTGTCAAATAATAGGAGTTGTAGTTATTTCCTTATACTATCTTCTTGTAAAGTCCTCTGGTATCCCATAATAAGATGCTGGAAATGATGAGAGTTGCAGTTCTCTTCTATTCTATCCCTCACCATGTGTTGGCCACTGATGCCCCATAATAACAGTCTGGACATGCTGAGGTTGTAGTTATCTTATACCCATCTCCCTATAATGTCTACTGAAGCCACATAACAGTGTGGACATGCTGAGAGTTGTAGTTCTTGTTTTAAAAAAGAAGACTGCACATACAGACTATTTCCAGCAGCGCCTGACAACAGTCCATTGTGGTAGCATCTTCAGAGAATGCCACTGTATGACACCTGCCTGAAGCACGTCATTGGACAAAAATGTGATGTCAACACCGCCTTAGGGTACTTTCACACTTGCGGCAGAGTGATCAGTCGTCAGAACTGCCGACCGGATCCGTCGATCTGGATGTAAACTGAATGCATTTGTAGACGGATCCCGATGCGTCTCTCCACTTGTCATGCGGATAGACGGATCAGTCTTGTATTTTTTGTACAGTCTTAAGTGGTCTGCGCATACGCAGACCTGAAGGATGGATCCGTCCTTCAGGCATTTCTAATGCCAGATCCGGCACCAATACATTTCAATCTAAATTAATGCCGGATCCGGCATTTTGGACAGAGATATTATTGCAGCATGCTGCGGTATTATCTCGGTCCAAAACACCGTTCAGTGACTGAACTGTAGACATCCTGATGCATCCTGAACGGATTTCTCATTAGGATATAACTGATCAGTTCTTTTCCGGTATTGAGCCCCTAGGATGGAACTCAATGCCGGAAAAGAAAAACGCTAGTGTGAAAGTACCGTTAGACACCCGAGTAATGACTATCACCAGAGAGGAAGATCTGATCAATTTCTTACAGATGGGTTTCAGTCTGAACAGGCACTTTCTCCATCACTGACTGTCACTACAAACCACTGTCTCGGTTATATTTGTATATATTTGAGTGGGAAGGGCAGTTTACTACAGCTCCACCTGGTGGTAACCCAGCTTTCCCACGAACCTGAATGGCAGTGTATTAGAGCTTCACATGAGTGCAACCAAATCTATTTGCACCATTAGTAACTAGGAGACTCCTTCCAACAAAATAGCTACACTCACTGTAGACCAGGGATGCCCAACCTGTGGCCCTCCAGCTGTTGCAAAACTACAACTTCCAGCATGCCCAGACAGACTACAGCTATTAGACTACAGCAAGGCATGATGGGAGTTGTAGTTTTGCAACAGCTGGAGGGCCGCAGGTTGGGCATCCCTGCTGTAGACAAAATGTATCTACACTAAACCCAGCCCCTTCCTCCTAAACTTCCTGCCTTATGTGCCCCTACAAGAGAGGGGAGGAAGCAGACATGGCTGCAGCCTGAGTGAACAATACACTGATTTTCTAGTTTATTTTTCATGGTCTGCAGTTCTGATTTCTAACAAAACAAGAGCAAATAACAGACGCCTAAGGAGATTATGTTACTTTTTATTGGTTGTTCTTTTTGGGGTTTGGATTCTGGCTTTAGTTCCCCATTAATATCAGACTGACAGGAGTTCACGTGCTGTTTTGCATTCTTTTTAGGGTGACCTCACACGGGGCAGATTTTGCTGCAGGAAATTTCTGCGACTGAAAATCCGTTCCATTCACCTGAATAAGGCTTGTGTAAATCCATGTGCTTGCCACCAAAACAATGCCATTCAGAATGGAACTGATTTTTAGTCACAGGCAAATTATTCAACAAATTATACTGTGTGTGAAGACATCCAAATTATGCAAAAAAACTAAAAACAAAATTGTTTTAATTAAAAAAAAAATAATAATAATTGACTGTAGGCCAACTCCCTTACACATGCCGATCAGATGATTGAAGGGGAATGCAAGACTTTTAGTGCAAAAGGAAATCTTCACCCATTTCAACTCCACTCACTGCAGAACAAAGACTGCTCCAACGTATTATGCCTTTGTGATCAGGATATTTTACCTGTCTCTTTCTTCTGAGCTCCCTCTGGCTTCCAAAATACAAGAGCAGCTTAAGTGACGGACACCAGCGTTTGAGCTCCAACTCCCACTTTAAAACGTTGCAACTTCGTACAACAATCAAGTGTGGACCCCAGACTCCTGAACAAGAAAAACAAAATATTGGAAAGGATATAGAGGAAATCCAATACTCGCCAATAAATCTAAATAGGATTTGTTCCTCACCTTCGCTGCTAGCCAGATGTGCCAACAGAGCAATAACCTGGACATTTTTGCCAAGTCCTCCTTCATCGGCCAGAATCCCATTAAGATTCTTTTTGTACTGTCGTGCCAACCAGTCGAATCCAATCATCTGATAATCCCGAAGCTTGCCATGAAGTAATGGTGATAGAGAGGTCTTTACCTGCGCATACATTTAAGAAGAGAGACGTAGTTATTGTATTGTTCTGCCCTGTTTCTGCTGAAAACTGCATAAAGGGTTTGACTATTGAAGAAAATGAAGTACTCACTGCTCCAGAGATGCGCGAGCTGCCACGAGGCAGTAACAGTTCTGCTGCAGCAGCCACCTCTGCAATGTCACGATTGGGTTTTCTTGCACCCATTGGGGCAGCACTACCCCCATCCACAGTCAGAAGAGTGTCAATAAGAACTACCGGCCTCTGGGTGAAATCTGAGTTTGTGTCACAATCTAAACAAAGATGGAAAAACATGATTTTTATTTCTTTATTTTCTGTGTTAGTAACTTAAAGGGATCATCTAGGAAGAGATATTGATGGCCTACCCTCAGATCGGCAGGGGTCCGAGGAGTCTTAAAAGAGGACAGCGCTCAGTGAGTGCTGCAACCTTCTTCTTAGGCCAGTGGCATCACTGTACATTGGTCACGTGGCCAACTTCGAGTCAATGGGGCTGAGCTGCAGTACCAAGCACTGCCACTGTACGATGTACAGCGATGTCCTTGGCAAGCTGCTGGGAGGCAGCGGCACTCACCAGAGCTCTAGTGAGCATCACAGCTCTCGGAAACAACTAATCATCAGGAGTGCAGCGAAACGGACCTCCGCCAATGTGATAATGACGACCTATCCTGAGGACAGCTCATCATTATCTTTTCCCGGATAATCCCTTTAAGTGAACACAAATTTAGCATATATATTGCACTGCTGAAAAGCTTGGACACTATGTACATAAAAGCAAAATCAATTGCAACAAAATGATTTCCAATTTAACTATTAAATGTAAAAAAAGATAAAAGTGCCAAAGATAATAAAAGTGAAAAGATAATAAAAGTGGCAGTTATTAGAAGACAATTCTTTGAGGAACAAATACCTCAAAATACCCAAAGACCAAAATCTCCATAGGCTTGTTCACACACAGCATGTTTGCTGCAAATTTCCAACGGCAACATTCATGCACCGTACAAAAACTGCAGCAGATTGTGGTCGTGGAGCAGGTTTTGAATTCACCAACAGATGTAAGACAAATAGAAAATCCACAGGCTTTCAGGCTAATTCTGCAGCACATTTATTCTGCTTTGTATTAAAATAAGGAAGGGAAAAGCAAATTCAGGCATGCTCGTCTGCATTTCAGTAAAACGCTGAAATACTGACGCTACAAAACAATGTCATGCAAACGTATTTGATATGTACAAAGGATTTCAAGTATTTTATTTGAAAAAAAAACACACACCGTTCGGCTTTAAAACGGTCCTTAAGGCAGCTGGATCCTGAAAAAAGAAATAAAAAAAAATCATTGTCACTACTAGGATTTATATGGCGGTCTGACTAGCTAGATTATGGATCACATTAACTTATAAACAACAAAACTGCTAAACCAATTTTAGAAATGCACCACATAAAAAAGTGTCCACTTCTACATTTCTCTCTCACTTGTAAGCATGACGCTGGGTTCACACTTGAGCGTACTTTAGGTGAGAACCATGCCCATAGGGAAACATGGGCGTAGGAACGCGCTGTAAAACGCTCAGGTGTGAACCATGCCCATAGGGAAACATGGGTTTTCGCCTGTTGAGCGTTTTACAGCGCATAGGAACGCACTGTAAAACGCTCAGGTGTGAACCCAGCGTAAAAAACAGGGCCAGGGTTAGTACTATATAACAACAATAACAAATTATGAAGTCTAGTTTTTTTCGGTTATGTTAGCTTTTCTACTGAACTATGAAAAAAAAAAAAATCTTCTTTGATGGAGACTTTGAGCAGTAAGTGAAGACATATGCTTTGTTACTTACCAAACCTTTATCCACTTTAACTTGCGGCTCTGCCTCTTTAAGTTCCTGGCCTGAAAACAAAGGTGGATAAAACTGTAATTGATAGTTTCCTTCCATCAATACTGGAAGTAACAGTCTTCTTATAAAAAATAGAATTGAAGGCATAGTAAACATTAGAAATGATGCATACAGCATGCACACCTTGTACAGGATAATTACCAATAAAGAGGTCACAGGTTAGGACCATTGGGGTTGTTGGCTCTTAGGCAGGACAACCCCTGTAAAGTAAACGGCCACCTATAGAAGTCCGGCATTCTCTGCAAATTTCTTAGTATATCTACATAGGACCCAGATCTTTAGAAGCTCAGTCTTTCCACGGTTCTTTATGTGGAAATAATAACTCTCTTAGATTTAGTGGACGTCCAGAATTATAAATTTGACATTATTTAAACCTTGTATTTCCATCTCTTGCAGTGCATCTTGTCTGGTCCAGACAACCTCTAGGACATATAAAGAAACAACCACCCAAAACTGCACTGAAAAGTGGTCTTCACAAAGAAGACTACCAGTATGCATACTATACGGTGGAACTGTAAATCTGGTCTGGATAAGGATGTGGTCCTTTATATGATGTAACGAGGGATCTTTCATGCTCAGACATTGTAATCATTTACCTTTTTGTGTCTTATGTGGTACATGGAAGACTTTCCTCCTCTTCTGCTGCAACTGCACTTGTAGTTTTATCTCCACTACCTGATAGGAAATTAGCAAAAAAAGGGCTTAATTTCATTTCATTTTTCAGTATGAGCAACAACTGGCGTTTACCTTCTCATTTCATTTATCCAGAAGACCACCCATAACTACATAGCTTCCTTGGCTCAATTCTTTTTCCGATAATGCAGTTTGGTCACACAGCACTATGCCAGTACTAGAATAACGTCTCCAGATAGAAGGGTGGATCTTGGCGGAATAAGCCCAACACTTAACCCACCAGGCAAAAGGCAAGCTATGAAGCAACCATAACTCTTACCTGCTGCATATTTGACCAGAAGTGCTGGATCTCTTGGGCCGCAAGCCATGCTATGCGTCTCAGTTTGTCTTCACCTTCTTTCTTGACCCTGGCATCATTCTGTTCTTTCTCAATTAGACGTCTTGCTGCTGTCCTTGCCATCTACAAATAGTAATCCATTATCTTATTAAATCACAAAGTTAATACTCCATCCAAAAAATCCACAAGCAACACATCAAATACGAACTCTAAGAACGGCGTGCTGCCATGCACAGTACTACAAAACGCAGCTTCTAAGACTTTTTAACACCACATATCAGCCCTACTGCCAGTGACTACACTGGGAAAATCAACCAAAATGTACACCCAACATATGCATCTGTTTGTCATACAGCTACATACATTGCTTATTGATTTGAACACATGCTGCGTGCACAGCAAAGGTTGACCAAGTTGTATGCATTTCATTATATTAAAGAAACATCATGGTTCCTTCATGAGACCTCAATGACCTCGAACAGATTTACTCCAATTACTATAACTGTGTATTGTAATTCACAAGGATATGTATGAAGCTTTTCCATCAATAGCACAATTATATTAAAAGGGAGTCTGTCCGCTCCCAAGTCACTTCCAAAGTAAGGGTACTTTCACACTTGCAGCATGGCTATCCAGCAGGATCCGCCATGCTGCAAGTACCCTTGTGCTGCCACTCTGTCCCCATTGACTATAATGGTGGTGGAGCTACGGCGCAGCACGGCAGTGATCGCCGGACTAAAAAGTCCGACATGTAGTACTTTTAGTCCAGCGATCTCTGGCCATGCACTGCCGTGCTGCGCCGTAGCTCTGCCCCCCGCCCCCATTATAGTCAATGGGGATAGAGCGGCAGCACATGGGTACAGCGGATCCGGCAGGCTGTACACCCGCTGGAACAGCCTGCTGGATAGCCATGCCGCAAGTGTGAAAGTACCGCAAGCATGTGGCATGCACCTATTTAAAAACATGCCTTTCTTTCTAAAATCTTTCCCTGAAATAATGAGAAAGCATTCTTTTTATCTGATATACAACTATATTTCCAAAAATTTCAATTTCTTTAGCAACCACTAAAGTCTGAAGTCCACTAATGTCTGATCAATGCATAAGAACTGAAAATCTTAGGCGAGAGGCTGGGAGTATGGGGGTATCATCACATACAAGACTGCAAATGCTTCTGTTCTCATAGGCTTGCAGTACCTTCTTAGCACTGGCAATTTTCCACATTCGTTCTTGGGCAAAGTCTGCAGCCATCCACTGCATCTCCTCCAACAAGTAATCCCAGTGGGACCTGGCTCTTGAAGGTTCCATTAGTTTTGGTAATCTTCTCAAGGACCACAGGCCTTCCTTTCGTAGCTCTGTTATCCGTTGGTGGATATGGCTTTCCTGTAACACAAAGATACACCAGTCATCATTATGACTGGTGACCACTGGAAGGCTAGAGCTATTTGAGTCCAGTTATTAGGAGTTGAAAAGGTATGGGTTCCTAGAGGATTGCAGTATTCATCATATTCTCTATATTGTGCCCCACAAATCTAGGCCTAAAACCCCCGCTTCCATGAGAATAGCACGTTCTCACAATGCAGTAATATGGAACATTGCCGCACTTACCTGTTCCAGGGGTTTGGCCACTTCTTGTGGATTCTCCTCTGTAATTAGGGCCGACGAGTCCTGGACTCCGGAATGCACAGGGGACTTTGATGAGGAAGGGGAGAGTACTCTGCTGGCCCCTGGAGACAAAATCCTCTTGGGTGAGCCATGTACAGGAGGGGGAACAGAGTCTGGAAGGCAGGCTGGAGTAGGAGGCGATGAGGGAGTGGGAACTGTGGATTTTGCAGCGTCAGAGCCTAGTTTTGATGTAGAAACCTGTGGCCCGAACATGAAGCAAGATAAGGTCAATCAATAAAATAACTTCTGCAGGGTCAAGGAGATTTTCCATGATTTTATTATGTTATATTACACATTCTTATATTATATTCTTTTATAGGGGTATTCCAGTAGAGGGAAAAAAAAAAAAAAGCGGTGGAGGATCCGCAGGCTGACATTCTGAAGGTGCCGCAGTTTCCGCTGCCTGATGTCCTGACACAGCAGGAACGGCTGGGGGTGCTGCTGAGGCAGGTCACTACTGCCGCCAGTGATTGGCTGAGTGGCATCCCAAGCCATTTCCTGCTGTCGGGACAGTCAGTCAGTTAAAGGCTGTGTACACTATTTTTTTTTAATGATCGTATTTTACTCATTTTGAGCTAAAATTCATTTAAAAAATATTGAGCCATTGTGTTACAAAGGGTTAACCGTTTTTCTTGCTGTGTAAATGGTACTTTTTAATTTCACGTTGTGCCAGTCATCTAATGAATCTTCTCTCTAAATTACTAAAAGGTCATAAACACTTATTTAAAGTACTACACGGGCCGACTGAACAACAGGGGAATGACAAGTTGAATAGACGCTCATTTATTTTTTAGCTTTTTTCACACTGGAATACCTCTTTAAAGGGAACCTGTCATACTGAACATGGTGCCTGAGCTGCTAGCATCATGTTATAGAGCAGAAGGAGCTGAGCAGACGGACATATAGTTTTAGTTCTGAAGTCAAGGCGGCGGTCCCATCAGTGAATGACAGCCTTTCCTCTATGACCGGGAATACAGAGAGCTGTCAGTCACTGATAGGATCGCCTACTGGACACGGGAAATGAATGAAGCAGAATTTATACTGAATCTTTTCCCATAAAACTATATCCTCCTGCTCTATAACAGGCTGCCTGCATTTTCATGTTGACAGGTTCCCTCTGTATAGATTTTTTAAAGTATATTCACTATAGCAACTGCCCCATCATTACAATCAATATGCCTCACATACCATACTTTTACGTACCAACTGAGAGGGCGTTTTCAGGGATGAGGACTGACCCAACAGCTTTTCCAGGGGCTGCTGGGAATTTTGGCTTTGAGCAGATTGCAGGCTTGGCGTGCCAAAAGCCTGAGGCTTCCCTTTGGTGGGCTCTGCGTGTGGATGCTGTGTTAGATGAGCTGCGGGGGGAGCAGTGGAGACGGGCGCTCTAGGAGCTCCAGTTCTGCTCGGCGATTGCAAGCTGGCATTGTTTGGCACCACAGAAACCTTTGCTGCTTGATTTTGTTTGTTGCCAAGTGAAGACGACTGGTGCGAGGGCGACATCCCAAATGTAGAGCAGAAGGAGCCTATATACGGGGGAACACACAACCATGATCACACGTTCGCATAACTGTGCCTTACCTCACGCTTAAGGACAAGGACAGGAGATGTTCAAACACCAAAGAAAGCAAAAGGATACAAGTGCAGGCAGTTTTACATTTTATACTTCAACTTTTAATATATCTGAAATGACAATGTGCAAATAGACCTCCATATGTATTGTCTATGATTTATGTCATTGAGAGGGTGAGGAAGGAGCAAGAACTGCATATGGAGTACAAGCATGTAAATCAAAGACCCCCTACCACTGGTCTCACAGTCCTTACATATGGCCTGATGTGATATATATATAATGAAATCAGATGTTGACTGCTCACTGCTTTGTCCTCTTACTAAGGCCTTCTGCACACAACCGTCTGCAAATTGCGGATCTGCAAAACATGGATACCGGCCGTGTGCGTTCCACATTTTGCAGATCGGAACGGCCTGCCCTCTGTAAGAAATGCCTATTCTTGTGCATAACACAGACAAGAATAGGACATGTTCTGCCTTTTTTGCGGGCCGCAGAACGGATATACGGATGCGGACAGAACGCGGTGTGCCGTCTGTATCTTTTGTGGCCCTGTTGAAATGAATGGGTCCACATCCCAACCACAAAAAATGCAGACCGGATGCGGATCACAACTACGGGCGTGTGCATTGAATGTGATTGAAGAGGACTAGAATGCAGATATCAGATCACCAAATTTGAGAAATAATTCTAGTAAGTACATTGCAGAAGTGGCATACCCCGAGGACTTACTAGAATTATTTGCCCATATTTGCTGATCCATCGACCCATCAACAATGAGACTCATGCAACTTGAGACAAGTATCCAGATTTAAAAAGAATTTGGAGACTTTAACCCACACAATACATGATAACTTAATGTACTGCTTATTAATAACCCTCAGAGTAATTGTACTATTCCTGGAGAAGGAGATGCTATGTGTATCCAATGAAAGAAGAAAAGCAGAGAGTTGGGAAGCTAAAACATCTGTACTCTTTGATGTAAGGCCCGGGGTGTAATCGACGACATTACCTATTTTTCCAGGAGTCGGCTGATGCTGTTGAGCCACGTGTGTCACATTTGGGGACTGGGATCCAAGCTCAGACTGCAGGGAATCAAAAAGCGGAGAATCTGGAATAGTAAAGAGCGACACACAATGAATACAAGGATGAAGCAGACTTTAAGAGGAAATGTATGAATGAACTGCCTGCAGTCTGCAAGAAAGGTCCTTTTGGGTTTTATCGGTTGAGGGTTCGAAACTACAGACTACAAGAAAAGGGGCCCCTACACAGCTCCACAGAAAGAGCTAAAATAAATTATATATGATATGATGGCACAATATGGTGATGCTAATTCTTTTTATTCTTTAGAAATTATTAAAACAAAATAAAAAATAAAAAATCTCTTTATTTGTAAATCTCAGATAAAATTGACTGGGTATAAAGTATATGTCTCCAGGCAGAAGTGTATGTCTGGACCAGAGCGGGATTGTATTAAACCTTCTGGTATCAACATACACCACAAATCAATCACTCCTGTCCAGGAAAAGATTTGTTGTAATCAGGTATTGACCTGACCACCTGAACAGTAAGATGTAGATTGTGAAGAGACCAGCCGGTCAGTAATCAGTGAGCACTGTATGTGTTCCACTTAAATAGAGTTGATATAGTGGAGGAATCTAGTGTTGCAGTTTGTATGATATTATGTAACAAGCTGCCCCTAGTTTTGAGTGTGTGCGCGCTCAAGTTGCGGTGCACCTCACACTCCCCCACTATCGTACACGGAGTATAATGATAAGAATGCTCCGATGTATACCTGCTATGCCTGCTACGGGTGGTCTGCCTGCATACTATCTAATAATGATTTGTATTAGAACGATACACATCCACTCATTGATTTCACCATAAGATCCATTGGGATAAAGAAGTCAGGTATAGTAGTTGTATCTCTTTTGATCAAAAGATACCGGCGGCAATTAGCCCTGCAGGACGACACTCACACAGGCATACATACAAGACCTATTGCTGGCTCACCACATTCTAACTACAATTTAGCAGCTCGACGCGTTTCTATGTAGCATGGTAACAGCCACATTTCCTCAGGAGCTTATCTAGGAATGTGTTACAGATGATTCTGCCTAACCAAGATATGCTCTGCACCGTCTAGTGCCAGAGCTCCGGCGCTATGTCGGCCGTACGTGGCCGCTTACACGCCGGATATTTATAACCTATACCCCGCCCACTGGAGGGGGCGTATGTGATGATGCGTAACCATTCGGTGCATGGAGGCGTAACTACCTGTTAGCGCCCACCGGTCAGGTACGCATCCAATATTTGAATATGCCTCCGTGGGAAAAGCACTGTATGTCTGAGGGGACGCTTATAGCGGTACATAATGTGTCCCTGTATATTAGCTCATTGTCAGTGGTAGGAGTTATATAGGAACTATCTCCGAAGAACGACCAATCCAACAATAAGAAGCTATATTTGTCATCATGGTTGTGTCCTGTATATCAAATGATCGCATCGCATTTATTCAGTTGCGTATAATAAGCTCATTTATAAATCATATAGCTGTTAGGTTTAGGGATCAGTGATCAGTTACACTGTCCCGCGCTTGAAAGAGGACCGCACACCATGCAGACAATAGCTCTTAACAATTGAAAACGTGGGCTTTCATACGTTCCTCTACAAAAATTCAATCTATTTAACTGGATCAAGGACATACACCTATACGCTAGAAAAATGAAATGGAAGAAATTTTTTAGTATGCAGGACAGGAGACAGTGCCAAGAATTAGGCATTGAGCCCGACGATCTAGAAGGAGTTAGACTATTAGCTGGATTGAGTGAGGACAACAGTCGGATTACAGGGAACGGACCATTCACTAACCTTAGGAACCCGTCTAAATTATTTCCCCCACTCAATGATAATACGCCCATAGACACGTTCGTATTTTTAGTTACAAGAGATATCCAAAAATTGGAAAACCAACATTATGGACAGGATAATCTCAGTGTGGAGGAACGGAGGGCTTTAGATGAACTGGCACAAAACCAGAACATCGTCATAAAACCGTCCGATAAGGGGGGAAATATAGTTGTACTTGACCACTCACAATACCAGGCCATGTGTTATAGGTTATTGGATGATAACAACACCTATAAACGTCTTTCTACTGATCCCACAGGAGGTTTCAAGGAGGAACTCCAGCTTATTTTAGTCCAGGCCCGTGATGAACAACTCATCAGCAAGGCCGAGTTTGATTATCTTCTTCCCAAATATCCCTTGCTAGCTACCTTCTATAGCTTACCCAAGCTACATAAGCAAGGGGACCAACTTAAGGGAAGACCTATTGTCTCGGGCATAGGAAGCCTTACCTCATTCGTCAGTACGTATGTGGACCTCAATCTACGTCCATTTGTTGAGGAGTTACCTTCCTATGCCCGAGATACTATGGATGTACTCCAACGGATTGAGGGCATCGAATGTGAGGCAGATACTTGGTTGGCAAGTCTTGATGTTGAGGCTCTCTACAGCTCGATACCGCACGAAAGTGGGTGTCGGGCTGTGGAGGCCTTTCTTAAACAAAGGGGAGGACAATACCATCGCCACAATGTGCTATTGATGGACCTCCTTAACTTTGTATTAACGCACAACATTTTCATTTTTGACGGACACCTCTTCCACCAGCTCAGGGGAGTTGCTATGGGTAGCCCCTGTGCCCCTACTTTTGCAAATCTCTACCTGGGCTGGTGGGAGAGAGAAGTCGTCTTTGGGGACTCAATGGAACAATATGTATCGTCTATCCAGTTATGGATACGTTTTATCGACGATATCCTGATCTTATGGAAAGGAACCAGAGAACAATTCAATGAGTTTGTGACCAGACTGAATGTGAATGAGCTGGGACTATATTTTACATCAGAGATAGACGCAGCACATATCACATTCTTGGACCTGACAATTTCGATGGGGACGGACAGAAGACTCCATACGGAACTGTTCAGGAAAAAAACGGCCACAAACAATTTACTGCACTTTGAGAGTGGACATCCCCTGGCCCTCAAGAGAGGTATTCCAAAAGGACAATACCTGAGGGCTAGGAGGAATTGTTCCTCTATTGGTTCATTCAAGGCGGCTGCACTTGATTTAAGAACCCGGTTCAGAATCAGAGGATATCCAGAAAGATCTCTAAAGGAAGCATACCATCATGCCCTTAATCAGAATAGGGCCCAACTGTTAGTCCCTAAGTGTAAACCAACGTCAGAAGGCATGCCACGTATCATAGCCACCTTTGACAAGGCTTGCCCACAGATCCGCCAAATTCTTGCCAACCATTGGCCGGTTTTACAATCAGACCCTGATATAGGCCCAACATTGCCTCCGCGTCCTGCTATTTCATACCGTCGTAATGCAAACTTACGTGATCGCCTGGTGCATAGTTTTTATGAACGACCAGCACCAGATACATGGCTCAGGTCGACCGCAAGGGGAACCTTCCCATGTGGGTCCTGTATCATTTGTGCACACATCCAGAGGGGGCGGTACTTCAACAGCTCAATTACGGGTGAGAGATTTTGGATAAATACATTCATCAGATGTACGTCTACCTGTGTCATCTATTTGCTCACGTGCTGTTGTGGCAAACAATACGTGGGCAAAACTAAACGTGAGCTGAGAAGAATTGGCGAACACTTCCTGGATGTGCGTCATAATCGTGATACATCGGTGGCACGGCATATCAATACCTGCCACGGCGGTGACTGCACTGTCCTGAGAGTACAGGGCATTTACATGTTACAAAGATCTGCACGAGGAGGTGATGTTGATACACCTCTGCTGCAGAAAGAGGCCAATTGGATCTTTAGACTCCAAACGGTCCAACCACAGGGACTTAAAGAGACTATATCGTATGCATGCTTTCTATAATGATATAGTCAATATGTAGGTTGGACCTAATCCTTTGATGACTCATTGACCTCCTAATGACGATTCTGAAGCTATGCAGACTGTAACTGTTGTATGTTATTGACTCACCTATTTAGATGTAAGTGTATGTTCACACTAATCGTACATCTATACATCTTTAAATTGTTAAGAGCTATTGTCTGCATGGTGTGCGGTCCTCTTTCAAGCGCGGGACAGTGTAACTGATCACTGATCCCTAAACCTAACAGCTATATGATTTATAAATGAGCTTATTATACGCAACTGAATAAATGCGATGCGATCATTTGATATACAGGACACAACCATGATGACAAATATAGCTTCTTATTGTTGGATTGGTCGTTCTTCGGAGATAGTTCCTATATAACTCCTACCACTGACAATGAGCTAATATACAGGGACACATTATGTACCGCTATAAGCGTCCCCTCAGACATACAGTGCTTTTCCCACGGAGGCATATTCAAATATTGGATGCGTACCTGACCGGTGGGCGCTAACAGGTAGTTACGCCTCCATGCACCGAATGGTTACGCATCATCACATACGCCCCCTCCAGTGGGCGGGGTATAGGTTATAAATATCCGGCGTGTAAGCGGCCACGTACGGCCGACATAGCGCCGGAGCTCTGGCACTAGACGGTGCAGAGCATATCTTGGTTAGGCAGAATCATCTGTAACACATTCCTAGATAAGCTCCTGAGGAAATGTGGCTGTTACCATGCTACATAGAAACGCGTCGAGCTGCTAAATTGTAGTTAGAATGTGGTGAGCCAGCAATAGGTCTTGTATGTATGCCTGTGTGAGTGTCGTCCTGCAGGGCTAATTGCCGCCGGTATCTTTTGATCAAAAGAGATACAACTACTATACCTGACTTCTTTATCCCAATGGATCTTATGGTGAAATCAATGAGTGGATGTGTATCGTTCTAATACAAATCATTATTAGATAGTATGCAGGCAGACCACCCGTAGCAGGCATAGCAGGTATACATCGGAGCATTCTTATCATTATACTCCGTGTACGATAGTGGGGAGTGTGAGGTGCACCGCAACTTGAGCGCGCACACACTCAAAACTAGGGGCAGCTTGTTACATAATATCATACAAACTGCAACACTAGATTCCTCCACTATATCAACTCTATTTAAGTGGAACACATACAGTGCTCACTGATTACTGACCGGCTGGTCTCTTCACAATCTACATCTTACTGTTCAGGTGGTCAGGTCAATACCTGATTACAACAAATCTTTTCCTGGACAGGAGTGATTGATTTGTGGTGTATGTTGATACCAGAAGGTTTAATACAATCCCGCTCTGGTCCAGACATACACTTCTGCCTGGAGACATATACTTTATACCCAGTCAATTTTATCTGAGATTTACAAATAAAGAGATTTTTATTTTTTATTTTAACACGTCTCAATAGGCTGATATTCAAGATTACGTGTATAGACGTGAAATCTAGCATCTTACATTTGTGTGAAATTCAAAATTATTAAAACAAACCTATACTTCTGGTATCACTAAATGATACAGACATGCATAATAATGTTAGGTGTCATTTTAACCGCACAGTGAAGAACGAAACCCAGTAAACAATTACATAGTGGGGTTATTTCCCAATTCCACCCTAATTCAATTTTTCCAGTTTCTCATATGGAATATTAAAAAGTGCTATCAGAAAGCACAATGAGTCCCGCAAACAGAAAAACCCCTCAAAGCTATGTAAGCAAAAGAAAAAAAAAAAATAATAAAAATCACAGAAGTTATGGCTCTAGGAAAACATGGAGGAAAAAAAAAAAAGACAAAAAAAATGGAAAATAGTGGCATCAGGAAGGGTAAAAGGGAACATCCCGTGGACGGCAAGAAGTATTGGCGATGTCCGCAGTCTGTCACTTATGTGCTGATATGAGGTGGTGTAATGCAGGCAGCGCACCCCTGAGAAGAGTCCTGGTTACAGGGTAGAGCTCATCAGGACTCACACATGCTGTTTTTGGGGGAGTTTTTTGAGCTGTAGCCAGAAATAGATCCAAAAAGAAAGAAAAGTATAAAGGAAAAGCAGACGTCCCACAAAAATAGACGTGTAATTCCAGGCTAAAATAATGCGAAATCCTGTAAGCCACGTCAGCCTGTCACCACAGAAAGAAAACCAAATGTGGGTCCATGCTTCTATACACTGACAACATGATCCTGTAAACTGTAAGAAAGAAAGAGAATGCTATACTTCCATAAAAAAGAAAAATTATTAACCTCTTCCAGACCGGGCTATTTACCCCTTTTCCTGACCAGGCCCAATTTAGCGAATTTGACATGCGTCACTTTATGTGGTAATAACCTTGGAACGCTTTTACTTATTCAAGCCATTCTGAGATTTTTTGCGTGTGACACATTGTACTTCTTGTTAATGGTAAATTTGAGTCAATATGTTTTAAGTTAATTTCCAAAAAAATATCAAAAAATTACTATTTTCTAATTTGTAATCTCTCTGAATTTTAAGACTGACAGTTGATATCTCATAAAATACTTATTAGCATTCACCATGTGTCTACTTTATGTCATTTTGGTAATGTTATTTTTTTCAGACGTAAAAAGGTTTAGAATTTTAGAGGCAATTTTTTAAATTTTTGCAGGTTTTCTTTTTTATTGCACGTGTGTCCTCCCACAGACTTTCAGCTAAGGGTACTTTCACACTTGCGTTGTGAGGATCCGGCAGGCAGTTCCGTCGCTGGAATCGGAAATCCGTGTGCAAGCGGAAAGCATTTGTAGATGGATCCAGGTGCGGATAGGTCTAACAAATGCATTGAAACACGGATCCCTCTCTTCGGTGGCATCCGGAAAAACTGATCCAGTTTCGCCGGATCCGATGCGTTTTGCCGGAACACTTGGTGCCGGATCCGGCATTAATGCATTTCAATGGAAAATAATGCCGGATCCGGCATGTGTTCCGAAATTTTGGACAGAGAAAATACCGCAGCATATTTTCTCAGGCCAAATACCGTAAGAGTGACTGAACTGAAGACATCCTGATGCATACTAAACGGATTGTTCTCCATTCAGAATGCATTAGGATAAAACTGATAATTTTTTTTCCGGTATTGAGCCCCTAGGACGGAACTCAATACCGGAAAACTTTAATGCAAGTGTGAAAGTACCCTAAGACTTGGAGTTGGTGTTTTTAAACAAAAAAACCCTAGATGATAAATGACAGTTGAAAAGTAAATAACGTAAGTGGGGTCTCCAGACTGTGCACTGGAACAATAAAGGGATTTGAGTAATTAATAAATCACAAACAATGCTAAATGCAGAGTAAAGGAAATAAGACACTAACAAAGACATGATGGGTAAGAAAATGAGATAAGGATACACATACACACACCATATTTTTTGCCCTAAAAGATGTGAGGGAAAAATATCAATCAGTGAGTCTTATAGGGCAAATATTAATCGAGCGCTCATGAGTACAGTAGGGCCGGGGAACGGTGCGGCCTCTGTATGCACTGTTCTCTTAGTCTGCCGCTGCTGCAAGCTTTGCTGTGTCCTGTGCAACATTGGGTCACAGCGCAGCGCAACAGGAAGAGCGCTGGATCTCAGGGGCAGTGACGGCTTCAGAGTTGATTTTTTTTTTGTCTGATTTGGGGTCTGATCAACATTAGGGCTCTGATCCGAGGTCTGATCAACATTAGGGCTCTGATCCGAGGTCTGATCAACATTAGGGCTCTGATCCGAGGTCTGATCAACATTAGGGCTCTGATCCGAGGTCTGATCAACATTAGGGCTCTGATCCGAGGTCTGATCAACATTAGGGCTCTGATCCGAGGTCTGATCAACATTAGGGCTCTGATCCGAGGTCTGATCAACATTAGGGCTCTGATCCGAGGTCTGATCAACATTAGGGCTCTGATCCGAGGTCTGATCAACATTAGGGCTCTGATCCGAGGTCTGATCAACATTAGGGCTCTGATCCGAGGTCTGATCAACATTAGGGCTCTGATCCGAGGTCTGATCAACATTAGGGCTCTGATCCGAGGTCTGATCAACATTAGGGCTCTGATCCGAGGTCTGATCAACATTAGGGCCCTGATCCGAGGTCTGATCAACATTGGGGTTCTGATCCGAGGTCTCCTCTGTGATTTAGCTGTGCTTTGCTTGTGTACCTTGCTTCTTGAGGGTCATTCATTCTAAATTCACACTAGTGTTAGGAGATCCAGCAGACTACTCCAGCAAAAATGGCAACTGTCGGCCAGACAAAACCTGTTGCATGCAGCCATATTTGTCTGGCCGAAACCAGGCATTTATGTCGGGAAGTGGCCAGATCACACCCTAGTCAATGGGGATCCGGCGCCTCCCAGCAATATATTGTTATGCCAGATACCATGAACTCTTCTGCTGGAACAGTCTACTGGATTTCGAGCACTGATGTGAACGTAACCGTTGACTTTTCCAGTTTTCCTTTTAGGATTAGTGATTCTCATTGGCATTTGTCTGAAAGTCTAAAGGAGGAAGCATCTCAATCTTCACAAGGGATCCTGCACCTACTTTTGTGGTCATGTAATTACGATTTAGCATTGTTTGTGAACAGATAGCTGTGATTTTGTAATTATCCCATTTTGTTCCAATGCACAGTCTTTACTTATTAGATGTGTAACTGTTATGTGTCATCTAATCTTATACGTATGGAATTGACTCCTAGGCCGGGAAGGACTGAAACATTGGCCATTTATGCATCTAGTAGAGCAGGTCTCTTGACACTTTGCTGGAAATAGTTAGAAAAACACCATCTTCGTTGATCACGCAACTTCAGAGCGCCCTGGTTTCTCCCATATGAAAAGATCAGGCAGAGCGGAGAACAGATTCTAATGTTACTGGAAAGCTGCCAACTAAAGTAAGTAAAATGCATGAGAAAAACCATAGACTCGAAATTATCGGAAACGTCTGCAAGAATTCAAAACAACAATTTAGGTCTATGTTCAGAAATGTTCCTTTTAAATGGGTTCTCCCACTACAACAACTTCCTGCCGGCGAAGTGTTCAACAGGGGTCAAACTGTTGGGGCCCCCGAGTCGGGCTCCTGTGTTCCCTCTTTCAATGGCAGTACAACAAGTACTGAGACATCTACCAGATGGGAGCTTTGTTGTTTTGGGGGGGGTCAAACATTTTATTTAAATGTGCAGCGTGTTCTAAGTATAGTGGTTTAGCGTCATACATTTCTAAAGAGAACCTCAAAATCGCAGGTCCAAAATATTTCGAAATAAATAAAAAAAAATCCCAAAAATGTTTGGGAAAAAAAACTAAATAAAAAAATGCATGGAACTTTTTACAAGCATTTCAATACACTGAAAAAAAGTGTGTGTAGAGCAGGGCTCGACAAATCCCAGGCGCCAGGTCGCCATGGCGACCAGGAATTTGGTCCTGGCGCCTGGGTAGTTGTCAGCCCGTTCTGTCAGGTGCCCGGGCGCAGGGCCGGCGCGGACTAGGAGCGCCGGCCCCCTTCATGCTGCAGCCGCCCGAGCGCTCTGTATAGAGCCTCAGGCGGCTGCAGCACTGCCCGGGCTGGCGCGTCCATGAGGGCGCACCGCCCGGGCACAGCATGAAGAGAGGGACTGACAGGAGGGAAGCGCTTAGCGCTCCCTCCTGTCAGTTCCTCATAGTAGCGTGGCCGAGCCTACCGTGGTCCGCGGTACAGGAGCATCTGTCTCCTGTACCCGGCCGGACTGACATGAAGTGCGCACACAGTGTGCACTTCCTGTCAGTCCGCCCGGGTACAGGAAACTAAAGCTCCTGTACCCGTGGGACTATACAAAGCTCGGCCACGCTACACTAAAGGCAGGGAGGAAGAGGGAGAAAGTGAATGACAAGGAAGGGGAAGAAGGGAGGGGTGAAAGTAAATGACAAGGGGGGTGAAAGTGAATGACAAGGGGGGAGAAAGTGAATGACAAGGGGGGAGAAAGTGAATGACAAGGGGGGTAGAAAATGAATGACAAGGGGGAGAAAGTGAATGACAAGGGGGGAGAAAGTGAATGACAAGGGGGGAGAAAGTGAATGACAAGGGGGAGAAAGTGAATGACAAGGGGGGAGAAAGTGAATGACAAGGGGGGGAGAAAGTGAATGACAAGGGGGGAGAAAGTAAATGACAAGGGGGAGAGAAAGTGAATGACAAGGGGGAAAGAGATTGACAAGACGGACCCCTCTGCCCTCTCTCCACCGGACCCCTCTGCCCTCCCCTCCGGACCCCTCTCTGCCCCTCCCCTCCCGGACCCCTCTGCCTCTGCCCTCTGCCTCCTCCGGACCCCTCTGCCCTCCCCTCCGGACCCCTCTGCCCTCTCCTCCGGACCCCTCTGCCCTCTCCTCCGGACCCCTCTGCCCTCTCCTCCGGACCCCTCTGCCCTCTCCTCCGGACCCCTCTGCCTCTCCTCTGCCCTCCCCTCCGGACCCTGTAATCCTTGTAAGGGTTTCCACATGTCATGGCGGCCACAAGTGGCGATCACTTAGACGCTGGCAGCATCTGACGTGTCATATAACCTATTGAAAAGGGGAAGCATTATGGGGGGCCCTATATACTCGCACATTATGGGGGGCACTATGGAAAACAGGGGTAGGAACACTATGGGGGCATCTACTGGGGGCCCTATGTACTGGCATGCATTATTGGGGGGCTCTATAGAGAAGTGGGGGGGGGAGCAGCACTATGGGGGATTCTATTGGGAGCTTTATGACGCGGCTCCGCCTAGCTCCTAACTTTTTTAGCTGGCTCCTAGATTCCAAGTAAATTTGTCAAGCCCTGGTGTAGAGGAAGCCGAAATATTATACTTTATGACAAATATGCAATTAAATATGTTGTAAGAAGTAAGTGTAAAACGCAAGCTAAACATTACACCCAGTTAGTGCAGATCTTACCAGCTGAGGTCTCCTTTTGCAGGTAGGAAGCTTGGATCTCCATAGCACTTGGTATTTCTAACGCAGGGCTTGTAGGAGCGTCTAAAGACTGAAATCATAAAAAATTAGGATTAGAATGGGATGAGATAAAAAGGGCGATTACACCCCTCCCAGCACTGTCGCTGTCATTTTGTCAGTGCCTGGGCCCCATCCTCTCCACTTCCAGTGACTGGCTAAGCGGGGCCTTGCCAGGGCAGGAAGTAGAGAGCTGCGGGGACCTGACCAGTGGCAGAATGGAGCAGAGGGAGATCAGTAATCCAATTTTTATTTTCTTTTAAATAGGGTTCGGGGCTCAAGTTCTCATGATCGCTGGAGGTCCTAATGGAATAATTATCCTGTGGATAGGGAACAGCTTAAGGGGGTTATCTAAGAGCTATAATGCCCCCCGTGCCGGTATAAGAAGCGACCCAGGTGCTGGGAAGCTAGGTAAGTACTATCTGTGTGAGAGGCCGGGGCATTATATCTCCTGGATAACCCCCTAAAGGGAGTCTTTCACCCCAAAAGGTGCACCAACACTGACACCATTGCGTCGATAACAGTCCCCACATTAAAATCCTTCCTACCATATTGTTGTCCGTTGCATAGTTTGTCTAAAAAACACTTTTATTGTATATGTAAATAAGGGTCTGAAGATGCCCAGGGGCGGCGTTCCAACAGCCGGTGCCCAGGCCCCGCGCTGATTTTCATGTGCAGCCACTCCCCTTTCAACCATTTGGCCCGCCCTTTCTCTGGCCGATCAGCTCCTTCTCTTCTTCTGATGCAGCGTCGACTGGAGTGTGACGTACGGGCCGGCGCATGCGCACTGGATACTCTAAGGCATCTGCCAGTAATGGGTAGTACAGTGCGCATGCGCTGGCCTGTACGTCACGCTCCAGCCGACGCTGCATCAGAGAGCTGTCATCGGCGCAGGCGCGGGATTTCAGAAGAAGAGAAGGAGATAATCAGCCAGAGAAAGGGCAGGCCAAATGGGTGAAAGGGGAGTGGCTGCAGTTAGAAATCAGTGCGGGGCCTGGGCACTGGCCATTTGAACGCCGCCCCTGGGCACCTTCAGACCCTTACATATACAATAAAAGTATTTTTTAGACAAACTATGCGACAGACAACAATATGGTAAGAAGGATTTTAATGTGGGGACTGTTATCGACACAATGGTGTTAGTGCACCTTTGGGGTGAAAGACTCCCTTTAAAGGGGGTTATTGAGGAAAAGATATGGCTAAAGCTTATATTACACCAGCAGATAATACTGAAGACAATCGCGGACAAGCATTCGGGCCGCCGATTACCTGATGAAGGAGCAAACACTCGCTCATTCAGTAATTGGAATCTTTAAGCAGGTTTAAAAATTATCGTTTGCCGGCGGCAGATTGTGCTGTGTAATCACGATCTGCTCCCAGCAAACAATGATTTTGTATGGAGGCGAGCGATGGCATTAGCGCTTGCTCCTACCTATACTGTAGAGGAGATCGCTGCATGTAATAACAGCAATTTCCTCCACTAACAAGCAGACGATGGCTGGGAAGAAACGCTTCCCTCCCTACAATCGCCTGCAAAATCTGCAGGTGTAATATAAGCTTTAGGGATCATGCACACGAACGCATTTTCTTTCCTTGTCCGTTCCGGTTTTTTTGCCGATGGGATGCAGACCCAATCCATCAGTATGTCCGTTCCGTAGCCCCGCAAAAAAAATAGGGCACGTCCTATTTTTTTCTAGTTTGCGGACAAAGATAGGCATTATTACAATGGATCTGCAAAAATACCGGATCCACAAAAAAAAAAAAAAAAAAAAAAACTGATGCCATACGGACATCATCCATTTTTTTTCTGCGGATCCGCAATTTGCAGACCGCAAAACACATACGGTCGTGTGCATGAGCCCTTATCCGCAGGATAAGCCATCAGTATCAGATCTGCCGGGTTGGAAAATCCGGGACCCCCGCTGATCAGCTGTTAGAAGAGGCCTTGGGTGCCATGCCCTCTTCCTAGGCCAGTGACATCACTGTACGTCGGTCACATGGCTCAGGTGCAGCTCAGACCCATTCAAGTCAATGGTGCCGAGCTGCATTACCAAGCACTGCCACCCATAGCTTTGGGGTGGCTCCCTAAAACAGAAGATTGGCGGGGTGCCGGGACTTGGACCCCCACTGATGTGATAATGATAAGTCGGGGTGCTGGGACTTGGACCCCCACTGATGTGATAATGATGATAATGATAAGTCGTCATTATCTCTTCTACAATAATCCCCTTTAAACTAGACGATTTATGTGATGAGGCACACTGTAATCATGTACATCATATATCCTTTACCCAGGCACATTATCATGTTAGGTTCTTCTGAATCTAAGGGCTATATTACACCAACAGATTATCTGACCAATATCTGTCCAATCACACCAATCGTTGGTGTGTATATCAATAGATCTGTGTGAAAAGAGCCATCTGACCAATGGTCAGGCAATACATTATTAATAAGAACCCTGTGAGGGATGCGCTCACATTTATATTACTGATATTGATACCGATATTGTGAAGCACCATTATCTCCAAATTCTGTACATATGAAAATGGGAATATATACATAATATAGCACAAAAATAATGACATCAAACGTGACCCAAATGTGTGATTGGCTGGTACAGAGGGAGAAAGGGTCCGGATGTGAAAGGTGGAACGACCATGTCCAGCATCCACAGCCGGACAGAGAAACAACGAGGACAAGTCACAACTTACACCACACACAGAACTAATCCCATAGGAAACAATGGAGTCAGCTCTATCAGCTTCCTATGGGCTGCTTTATTTTTTTAAATGGCAAGGAAAGGACATAGATATCAATGACAATATAACTGGGTATATTTTTTTATTTAAAGGGGCTTTCCGAGTGTTTAATACTTATGGCCTAACCTCAGGATAGGCCGGCAGTATCTGATCGGCCCCCTAGGACCTCCTCACTGAAAGGACTTTAACTATTTGACCTCTCCATCCACCATAACAAGTCTGGAGCATCTTTCCAGATAATGGGCCACCCCTCCAATATACCTGCTAGACGTTTAGGAGTAAATGTACAGCTGGGTGCCACCAGTTGTGGGCGTGTCCCTACAAAGTCTTCCATGAGCACAGTGAGAGGGCGTGTGGCCTCAAAGGAGAACACCCAGTTGTACATTTATTTACAAAATTATAGCCTGAATAATAGAGGGGCAGCACAACATACCGTCAGAAGAATAAATGATCCAGAATTGTCATTTCAGGTGGAATACAATTACTTACTAAAACAGACAGGAGAGCTGACGGGTCCTTTTTAAATTACATGATACTCTCTGCGGCAGGGCATATGACTAAAAAGCAAACCAACACAAATGATGTCTCCTTTATTACAAAGGTGACTAGATAGTCTTATTAGCAATGCCACACTATGCCTCTGTATTATGTGATATGATCTGCAGTAGGACACAGTACATTAAAGGGATCGTTACCAAGGTAAGATGAGACTAAGAGCCGACCACCACGTGGCCAAGATGAGGCGAGATTAGACAACGCCTTTAAACCGTTCTGACTAACCAGTGTCCTAATACGATAGTCATCAATGGCACAAGGATTACTCTGCCCCGGGAAGTTGATGGGAAAATTGATAAATTAATTGATACTGCAGAAGAAGTGATCATACCTGCATAGTGACGACTGTCGGGCTCTCTTCCTCCTCCTCCACTTCTAGATCTAAATCACTTTGCCTTAAAAAACTCTGCAGCAAAATTGTAGGTTTCTTTTTGAAGGCCAAGAAATCCATCATGTTCCCTTGAAAGTGCTGTAAAAAGAACAACTCGGTCAGGTAATCTCTGAAGTTTTCCTTCAGCCCTTTCATCGCTTTGTAATGATGCTCTAAGCACTGTTTTCTCAGCCGTGCATCTTCCGCAGTCGCTGGTGGGATCTCCTCGAGCCTCTTCACTTGTTTCTTGACAGTGCTGGTTGGAGTAAGGGGAAGACTAGAAAGTCCCTGAGGAGCAGCTGCTCGGGATGGACTTGTCGGGCTCTGCTGCGTTGTCATCCCAAAAGCAGAAGCTCCAGCCACGCCAGCTATCATTCCTCCAGATGTTCGGTCAAAGCTGATGGTCTTGCCCAACTGCTGGCCGTGGAGAACCTGCTGCTGCTGAATGAACTGTCCTTGGATAATACTGCTTATCTGCGGTGATATATTAGTGGTAGATATGTGTTGCATACCAGCGCCAGCACCTACAGTGTTCTGTGATCCAAACTGATGGACCTGACCAACAGTCTGTGAATTGGAGTGCAACACAGTATGCGTCTGGACTGGCGTGGAGGTCCCTGATGGAAGATGCATTTGGGTGCCGGGTGCTATCTGTGTAATCCCAGATCCCTCTTGAAATACAAAGTGTCCAGTACTTGATGAACCAAGACTTAGTTGTCTCACCAACAAACCTGCATCTACAAATCCAGGTGTGGAAGCCTGGCTACACATTCCCAAGTTGGCTCCAGCAGTGGTGGCCCTTACACCCTGCAATGCTTGGATTGGCACGGCATTGGGTTGTGCAGGACTTTGATTCTGGACCTGCTGAGATATCGGGGATGTAACCTGAATATAAGAAGGAGACCCATGCTCAAACCGGCGTGGCTGGGAACTGAACTGGAACCCAGGAGAGGCAGGATTTGTTAATGGCAGTGAGGTGAGCGTTATCTGCTGGTTTCCGGCTACCACTTGCCCCACATTCTGTAGAGTAATGTTCACATTCTGACCAGCAACTGGATTCCGGCTCATTATGAGCTGCTGTATTTGGTAACTGGGTGACTGAGGTCCAGAAGAACTAATCGCTTGTGCAAATGACGGGGCAGGTGATTGAGGTGCTGCTTTCTGAGTCCTCTGCTGGTCGCCATCATTCCCTGAGCTGCTTTTCGGAGGCTGAGATTGATTCTTAGTATCTTGGGGACTGTTACCATGGGGCATTATAACCCCACCCCCCAAGCCAGGTTCTCACAATATAATCCTAAAAAAAAACACAAGGACAAAATTAAAATCACGGGATATTGAGTAGAAATAACCATAATAATAGAAATGATTTTGTACACTCTTGATGGTCTTGAAAAAAACCTCTACATTTTCAATGGGCTTACCTACCCTGCGTTTACACTGTCATCATTGTGCCCCACAGTAAAAGCGTATGTAAATTCAGCCCTAAAGAGGAGTCCCACAAAAATATGCTACAATTTTGAAACCAGCACCTGGATCTGAATACTTTTGTAGTTGCATGTAATTAAAAATTTTGCATCCCCACTGAGCTATTCAATAAAATGTATTTGTATAGCACCACCTGCTCTTTGTTCTTTCTTATTCCTCTGACCTGCTCACTGAGAAGGCTGCACATGCTCAGTTTCATCCTCCAACCGCCTCCCGAGCTGTGACAGGGAGAGCATGGACCCGCCTCCCGAGCTGTGACAGGGAGAGCATGGACCCGCCTCCCGAGCTGTGACAGGGAGAGCATGGACCCGCCTCCCGAGCTGTGACAGGGAGAGCATGGGCACGCCTCCCGAGCTGTGACAGGGAGAGCCTGGGCACGCCTCCCGAGCTGTGACAGGGAGAGCCTGGGCACGCCTCCCGAGCTGTGACAGGGAGAGCCTGGGCACGCCTCCCGAGCTGTGACAGGGAGAGCCTGGGCACGCCTCCCGAGCTGTGACAGGGAGAGCCTGGGCACGCCTCCCGAGGCTGTGACAGGGAGAGCCTGGGCACGCCTCCCGAGCTGTGACAGGGAGAGCCTGGGCACGCCTCCCGAGCTGTGACAGGGAGAGCCTGGGCACGCCTCCCGAGCTGTGACAGGGAGAGCCTGGGCACGCCTCCCGAGGCTGTGACAGGGAGAGCCTGGGCACGCCTCCCGAGCTGTGACAGGGAGAGCCTGGACACGCCTCCCGAGCTGTGACAGGGAGAGCCTGGACACGCCTCCCGAGCTGTGACAGGGAGAGCCATGGACACGCCTCCCGAGCTGTGACAGGGAGAGCCTGGACACGCCTCCCGAGCTGTGACAGGGAGAGCCTGGGCACGCCTCCCGAGCTGTGACAGGGAGAGCCTGGACACGCCTCCCGAGCTGTGACAGGGAGAGCCTGGACACGCCTCCCGAGCTGTGACAGGGAGAGCCTGGACACGCCTCCCGAGCTGTGACAGGGAGAGCCTGGGCACGCCTCCCGAGCTGTGACAGGGAGAGCCTGGACACGCCTCCCGAGGCTGTGACAGGGAGAGCCTGGACACGCCTCCCGAGCTGTGACAGGGAGAGCCTGGACACGCCTCCCGAGCTGTGACAGGGAGAGCCTGGGCACGCCTCCCGAGCTGTGACAGGGAGAGCCTGGACACGCCTCCCGAGCTGTGACAGGGAGAGCCTGAGACACGCCTCCCGAGCTGTGACAGGGAGAGCCTGGACACGCCTCCCGAGCTGTGACAGGGAGAGCCTGGGCACGCCTCCCGAGGCTGTGACAGGGAGAGCCTGGGCACGCCTCCCGAGCTGTGACAGGGAGAGCCTGGACACGCCTCCCGAGCTGTGACAGGGAGAGCCTGGACACGCCTCCCGAGCTGTGACAGGGAGAGCCTGGACACGCCTCCCGAGGCTGTGACAGGGAGAGCCTGGACACGCCTCCCGAGCTGTGACAGGGAGAGCCTGGGCACGCCTCCCGAGCTGTGACAGGGAGAGCCTGGGCACGCCTCCCGAGCTGTGACAGGGAGAGCCTGGACACGCCTCCCGAGCTGTGACAGGGAGAGCCTGGACACGCCTCCCGAGCTGTGACAGGAGAGCCTGGACACGCCTCCCGAGCTGTGACAGGGAGAGCCTGGACACGCCTCCCGAGCTGTGACAGGGAGAGCCTGGACACGCCTCCCGAGCTGTGACAGGGAGAGCCTGGACACGCCTCCCGAGCTGTGACAGGGAGAGCCTGGACACGCCTCCCGAGCTGTGACAGGGAGAGCCTGGACACGCCTCCCGAGCTGTGACAGGGAGAGCCTGGACACGCCTCCCGAGCTGTGACAGGGAGAGCCTGGACACGCCTCCCGAGCTGTGACAGGGAGAGCCTGAGACACGCCTCCCGAGCTGTGACAGGGAGAGCCTGAGACACGCCTCCCGAGCTGTGACAGGGAGAGCTGAGACACGCCTCCCGAGCTGTGACAGGGAGAGCATGAGACACGCCTCCCGAGCTGTGACAGGGAGAGCCGAGACACGCCTCCCGAGCTGTGACAGGGAGAGCCGAGACACGCCTCCCGAGCTGTGACAGGGAGAGCCGAGACACGCCTCCCGAGCTGTGACAGGGAGAGCAGAGACACGCCTCCCGAGCTGTGACAGGGAGAGCATGAGACACGCCTCCCGAGCTGTGACAGGGAGAGCATGAGACACGCCTCCCGAGCTGTGACAGGGAGAGCTGAGACACGCCTCCCGAGCTGTGACAGGGAGAGCATGGACACGCCTCCCGAGCTGTGACAGGGAGAGCATGGACACGCCTCCCGAGCTGTGACAGGGAGAGCATGGACACGCCTCCCGAGCTGTGACAGGGAGAGCTCAGACACGCCTCCTGAGCTGTGATAGGGAGCATGGACACTCCCCCTTAGCTGCAGCAGAAAAGACACTCCCCTTGAGCTGTCAGCTTGATATAAATCTAGCAGAGCAATGATTGGGGAGATCTCTGGATCCATGTGAGGTACAGGGCTGGTTCTAGCTTTGTTAGAAAGAGGTCGTCCTGTACTGTATGATGTCTGATTTTCACTTTTTACATTAATCGTGGGAAAATCCCTTTAACCCCTTAGGGACCCTGCCATATTTCGCCTTACCTGACCCGGCCATTTTACGCAAATCTCACATGTGTCACTTTATGTGGTGATAACTTTAAAACGCTTTTACCTATCCAAGCCATTCTGAGATGGTTTTCTTGTCACATATTGTACTCAAATCCGAGTCAAAATATTTCATTTTTAGTTATAAAAAAAAAATACCAAAATGTACCAAAAATTTGGAAAAATTCGAAATTTTCAAATTTTCATTTCTCTGCTTTAGTGATACAGATAGTGATACAAATAGTGATACCTCCTAAAATAGTCATTACTTTACATTCCCTACATGTCTACTTCATGTTCGGATCATCTTGCAAATTACATTTTTTTGGGGACATTACAAGGCTTAGAAGTTTAGAAGCAAATCTTGAAATTGTTTAGAAAATTTCCAAAACCCACTTTTTAAGGACCAGTTCAGGTCAGTCACTTTGTGGGGCTTACATAATAGAAACCACCCAAAAATTACACCCCTGAAGGTATTCAAAACTGATTTTACAAACTTTCTTAACCCTTTCAGTGTTCCACAAGAATTAAAGGAAAATGTAGGTGAAATTTCAGAATTTCACTTTTTGGCAGATTTTCCATTTTAATCAATTTTTTCCAGTACAAAGGAAGGATTAACAGCCAAACAAAACTCAATATTTATTGCCCCGATTCTGTAGTTTACAGAAACATCCCATATGTGGTTGTAAACTGCTGTACAGGCACAAAGCAGGGCGCAGAAGGAAAGGAACGCATTATGGTTTTTTCA
This sequence comes from Bufotes viridis, assembly GCA_033119425.1. Taxonomy (NCBI): domain Eukaryota; kingdom Metazoa; phylum Chordata; class Amphibia; order Anura; family Bufonidae; genus Bufotes; species Bufotes viridis. The sequence goes on along the minus strand of CM065589.1, from coordinate 164,019,789 downwards.
CTGGGATAATTTTAAGCTGCCATGTCACATTTGAAGCCCCCCGATGCACCCCTAGAGTACAAACTCCCAAAAAATTACCCCATGTTGGGGTAACTACTGGATAAGGTGGCAGTTTTGTTGGTACTATTTTAGGGTACATATGATTTTTGGTTGCTCTATATTACACTTTTTGAGAGGCAAGGTAACAAAAAAAAATAGACGTTTTGGCACCTTTTTTATTTTTTGTTATTTACAATGTTCATCTGACAGGGTAGATCATGTGCTATTTTTATAGAGCAGGTTGTTACGGACGCGACAATACCAAATATGTATACTTTTTGTGGTTGTTTCAGTTTTACATAATTTTTTTTTGAAAAAAAATATTTTTTTTAGTGTCTCCATTTTCTGAAAGCCATAGTTTTTTTTTTTGGCGACTGTCATGTAGGGGCTCATATTTTTTGGTATGAGATGACGGTTTGATTGGTATGATATTAAGGCGCATATGACATTTTGATCACTTGGTATTACACTTTTTGTAATGTAAAGTAACAAAAAATGGCTTTTTGACACTTTTTATATTATTTTTTCATGGTGTTCACCCGAGGGGTAGGGTCATGTGATATTTTTATAGAGTAGGTTGTTACAGATGTGGCGATACCTAATATTTTCTACTTTTTTTTTATTTAAGTTTTACACAAAGTCAGGTTTTAGTGTCTCCATAGTCTGAGAGCCATAGTTTTTTTTTATTTTTTGGGCGATTGTCTTAGGAAGGGTATCATAGTCAATTTTAACTAAAGCAATTGATCGTCGGGTGAAATCTAACAATGAACAAATGCTTTGCCGAACAATGACCGTCCCTTATCATTTGAAAAGAAGACGGCCATGTCCGAAGCTTCCTGCCGATGGTCATTCCCAGAAAGATCTTTCGGCCATCGCTCGGTTTCACAGAACGTGTTGGACATTATGGAGTTCGATGTGTATGGCTGTGCCGGCGAAATGACCGTTCAACCAGCTTCTGTCTAATATGGCCATTCTGAAAAGAAATAGACCCCGTCCTATTATAGTCCACGTTACCGACGAGGATGGGACTGTTCTATTAGGGCCGGCCTTTCCATTCTGCAAAATGCGGATTGTACAGGATCGGTATCCGTGTTTTGTGATTCGCACATGGCAGCAGACCGGCTGCCTCACAGGGGCTCAGGCAGGATGACGCATCTGGTGCAGGGAAGACACTTTTCTCCGACTCTGTACCAACTACTACTTTTCTACAGAATTGTATGCCACAAGTGTGAACCACGTGAAGCCATGCCCGTTTCCCACTAAGCCAGCCACTGATGATTTCTCAAACTAAATGTGCCAAACTGTATCATGTTGGCACCCTGCACACCAAAGTCTGAGTGCACTCCCATTACTAAACGTGGAGCACTGATTTAACACGTTTCACCCGTAAAAAGTAAATAAAAAACCTGGAGTAACGACGTGTAAAGCCTCATTCGCACGTCCGTGCTCAAATATGTGAGCAGGTGGTCAGTGATGCATCTGTGAGGAATCCGTGTGTCCGTGTTTAACTGACACTGAACAGCCGAAAAATCATTTTCAAAGTATCTCTTCTTAATGATCCGTGAAACACGGATGCAGCACGGATGGCATCCGTGATTTTCACGGACCCATAGATTATAATGGGCGTGACAGATCCGCGAACACGGACAAGATAGAGCATCCGTGATAAGACACTGATGTGTGAATACACACATTAAAATAAATGGGGACGTGTGCGGTCCGTGGAGAACACAGACAGCACACGTCCGGGAAACCCAGACAACGGGGCAGATACCCTAACAATGCAGCAGACCGGACTGTAAGATCCTGACACCTGGATTCTGGAGATTTTTTTTACTACTTAGGCTACTTTCACATCTGCGTTTTTCTGGATCCGTCATGGGAATAGAACCGTCTGCATCCGTCCTGAACGGATCCGATTGTATTCTCTCTAAAATAGCCATGACGGATCCGTCTCTAACACCACTGTAAGTCCATGGGGGACGGATCAGTTTACTTTTGTATCAGAAAAAAAACGGATCTGTCACCACTGACTTACCTTGTGAGTCATGACGGATCCGTCCTGCTCCGTATCCCAGAAAGCGCCCTGCTTGTAGCGCTTTTTGTGTGCGTCATGGGAACTCAACAAAACGGAACAGATCGTATTCTGGTGCACTCCGTTCCCTTCAGTTCAGTTTTGTCCCCACTGACAAAGAATGCAGACAAAACGGAAGCGTTTACCCCCCGCTATTCAGATCCTATGACGGATCTCAATACCGGAAAGGGAAAACGCAGATGTGAAAGTAGCCTAAAAAAAACACCAGAATAACGATAGCAGCCCCCCCCCCCCCCCGACCATCTGTTTTTTGTGGCTCTTTCCACTATAGATAAGGCTACATTGCACACGACCGTATGCGTTTTGTGGATCTGCAAAAAAAAAAAATAATGGATGACATCCATATGCCATCCGTTTTTTGTTTTTTTTGAGGATCCATTGGAACAGCTGACCGGGACAGGCCCCTGCCTATAGCCCTTCAGCTGCCATTTTTAGGGCATGTTCAGACCCCGGCAATTCTTTCCCAATAACCTGCCTCAGCTTTTACCACCTCTTACTAGCTCCCTGTTTTGTGTCCGAATTTTCCATATTCAGACTGAGCCAAAATTCTGGCGCATTTGGCGTAAATCTACCCCTCAGTCTTTTCTGAAAAAAGCAGCAATTTATGCGGGCATTTTTCTACAAAAACATTACAATCAGTGCCATTTTTTTATGGGTCCATGACGGTTTTTCCACAGTGCTGATCGCCCTCGGAATGTGTTTTTAAGGCTCATGCACACGACCAAATGGAATTTGTGGTCCGCAAAAAAAAAAAAAAACACGGATGACATCCATGTGACAGCTGTAAGGTTTGCGGATCCATTGTAACAATGCCTGTCCTTGTCCGCAAAACAGACAAGAATCGTACGTTATTTTGCAGAACGGACATACGGGTATAGAAGGCACACGGAGTCATTTCCGTTTTTTATCTGGCCCCATTGAAATGAATGGTTCTGCATAAGGGCCGCAAAAAAAAAAAAACAGAACGGACACAGACAAAAAATACATTCGTGTGCACGGGCTCTTAAAAGAAATATATGAGACCAAAAATGGTAACAAAAAATGCTGGTAAGAAAGTCAAATTTCAGGTTTTGTTTTTTACAAGCCCAAGAACGGCACAAAAACCTGCCTAAATGTGGGTCAGGGGGTGACTTAGCTATAGGGCCAGAACAGCTGATATGTGCTGCAGATCGAACACCTCACGTTCTGTCCCTTTCTGTTGACAGGAATGAGCACAATACGGAACGCACACGGAAGGAGGACAAGAAGCCAAAACCTTTCATAAGAATGGCAGACACGTGAGCCTCTGCAACACATGGTCGATTACTCGCAGGTAAACAGGCCTTTGCTGCATCTGTCATGCGGTTCTTCTGAGGGGTGTGAATACGGCTGGAGCCTGGGGACCCCTGTGGCCGCCCTGTATGAAGAGGCCTGAGACATGCCGCCCTCCTGTCTATACATGCCTCCAGGAGCAGACACAGTGTAACGAACCCACCCCCCTACACACGGAGAGCCCGGAAGTACCCGCAGCCGGGGGGCCCACTCCGGGCACTGGCCCCTCCACCAGCCCCATTAACCCCTGCGCTGCCGCTAGGCCCCGAGCAGGCCTGTGAGGCGCGGGGAGTCAGGCTACAGTCTCCGGCGGCCCCCCGGAGCTCACCGGACCGGAGAGCACACCGAGCTGAGGGCCCCAGGCCCGGGCCCGTACTCTACATTGAGGAAGCGCCTCACACACACGTTGTTAGTTTCTCTTGGAAGTTCCACCCCGCCCCACTACCCGGGCCTCCAAGCTTCCCGCACACCGGCTTCCCACCCGTCCAGCACCACTAAACCGCATCACTCCCGGAGCACTCACCCCTCAGTCCGCTCCGGCGGCGATCCCCCCACCCGAAATACTCACAAAAGGCAGCCAGCGGCTGGAGAGGATCCCCCCGCTGACGGCGGCTGGGAGAGGACACTTCTAGACAATGAATTCCGCGTTCGGCCGCTAGAGGCCGCTGTGCCGGGGACTGTGCCCGTTGTCTTGGCGATGGGAATGCCTCCGGGTTCCTATGGGCAGGCGCTGATTTACTAGGGAGATGGGGACTGGGGATTTGCACTTGGCGGCTGCTCCAGCTTATCTTGCAGGGTTTCATTATTTCCGTTCTCAGGACAATGCCTCAGAGCTGCCTGTCAGTGTGCCCTCCCTCCAGAGAACAGCATTATTAACCCCTGTGCCCTCAGAAGTCTGCCAGGCTTATGTCCTTTCTTGGACAAACACAATGGCTCAGTCTTTAGCACATAAGCGGACTGCTTTTAAGGCTCGTTCACACAAACATATTTTCTTTCCATGCCCGTTCCTGTTTAGTTTTTTTTGAGGATCATACCTATATTCATTTCAATAAGGCTACATGCACACGACCAGTTGTTTGGTTACGCGTCCATTCAATTTTTTTTCACGGATAGGATGCTTCCCTATTCATTTCAATGGGTCCGTCAAAAAATGCGGATGGTCAACCGTTTTTGTTCCGCATTCGTGGTCCGTGTTTACATTCCATCAAAAAAATAGAGCATGTCCTATTTTTTTCACGTTTGCGGACAAGGATAGGCATTATTACAATGGATCTGCCATAAAAACTGATCCGCCCAAAAAAAGGGGTCCGTCATCCGTTTTTTTGGGCGGACGCAAAATTTGTGGATGGAACGGACGTGGAAACAAACAACGGTCATGTGCATGAGGCCTAAGTCCGCCAAAAAAAAACAGAAGTTACTTAATGTGCATTCCGTTTCCGTATGTCCATTCCACAGATAAATAGAACATGTCTTATGATTGTTCGCATTATGGATAGGACTGTTCTATTAGGACCAACTGTTCCGTTCTGGTATTGCCCATACAGCACAGGTAGGTGAGTGTTAGGTCCCGAGCTACTTGAGAAACCTTGGCGTGCTGCTCGGGCTTAGACATGTCCTCCACTAGCAGGACATCTTGACTAATCTCTCAATTTTAACATCAGTTTGAGGGCTTAGTAGGACCGCAGAGTGCACCGGTCTTGTCATTTGTTATTGCTATAATGAAACGGCTCCAGCATCCGAATTCGTGGAAAATCACTTTGTCTTTATTACTTCACGGTTAAAAAAGTACACAGCCTACACCACCCTCCACCGCAGTTTGACATGTTTCGAGCTACATGCTCTTAATCGTAACCTCCTGAGTCGGGCAGTTCCAGGTAATATAAACTCTCCCCCCGCCTATCAGCGGGAGGGCTGGAAAAATCGCCAGCTGTATATCAAATGAGCAATTTGACCTGGACTAGGCGACTCAGAGCTAGTCCCACCTATTTGCATAGAATAAAATGATATGATTGGGGCCGCAATTCCGTTCCGTAAAATGCGGAACAGAATTGCGGACGTGTGAATGGGGCCTAAGGGTCCCTTATCACCGCCAGTTAGTTAGCTACTTGTTAGGTAGTTAGTGCCCAGCCCACCGCAGTCACTGATTAGTCGCTGATTAGCGTCATCGCTGTCGCTAATCAGCACTAGTACTATATAGTATCTGTAAGTGATCAAGACTGATCGCAATCAGATCTATATCAGTACATTAGGGTCACCTTAGGTTCTACAAAAAACGCAGTGTTCGCCCGATCAGGCTTGATCTTGTGCGCACACTTGCGTTCAGTCCGCCCCACCGCAGTGACAGAATTTTTTTTTTTCTGATCACTGCAAAAACACTGTAAAATCTCTGCGGCGCTATAAAGATCACTTTTGAGCTTTTTGGATCTTTATTAGCGATCGCAGCTTTAGGGTCCATTCACACGTCCGTGGTGTGCTGCGGATCCGCAGCACACCATGCCGGCACTCTCCATAAAGATTCCTATTCTTGTCCGCAGGCTGCGGACAAAAATAGGACATGCTCTATCTTTTGCGGAGCTGCGGCCGGATGTTTCGGGGCCGAAACCCGGAAGTTCGCGGCCGCAGATCCGCAAATGCTGATGCGGAGAGCATGGGTCTGCATCTATTCTGCAGAATTGATGCGGACATTTTTGCGGACGTGTGAATGGGGCCTTACTTCGCAAGCACTTCTATGTCCTTTCCCCTCTTTTTTTTTTTTTTGCACATTTTTTGGCAGAGATTTTTTCATCCACATTTATCGATGCTAATGAAGAAATCTGTGCCGTTCATTTTTTCTATCAACCCAGAGGCTGAACGGAAAAAAGAAATCTCATTACCCGTATGCTCAATATAAGGAGAAGAGCAGAAACTCCTAATGCTGGCCATACATGTAATGATTGCAGAGACCCTCAGATGCCAGGGCAGTACAAACACCTCACATGTGACCCCATTTTGGAAAGAAGACACCCCGCTGAGGGGCATATTGCGTCCATGAAAGATTGAACTTTTTGTCACAAGTTAGCGGAAAGGGAGACTTTATGAGAAAAAACAAAAAAAAAAATCAATTTCCGCTAACTTGTGCCAAAAAAAAATAAATCTTCTATGAACTCGCCATGCCCCTCATGGAATACCTTGGGGTGTCTTCTTTCCAAAAAGGGGTCACATGTGGGGTATTTATACTGCCCTGGCATTTTAGGGCCCTAAAGCGTGAGAAGAAGTCTGGAATCCAAATGCCTAAAAATGCCCTGTGAAATCCTAAAGGTACTTATTAGAATTAGGGCCCCTTTGCGCATCTTGGCTGCAAAAAAGTGTCACACATGTGGTATCGCCGTACTCAGGAGAAGTAGGGTAATGTGTTTTGGGGTGTATTTTTACATATACCCATACTGTGTGTGAGAAATATCTCTGTAAATGACAACTTTTTTATACAAAATTGTCAATTTACAGAGATATTTCTCTCACCCAGCATGAGTATATGTAAAAAATACACCCCAAAACACATTGCCCTACTTCTCCTGAGTACGGCAATACCACATGTGTGACACTTTTTTGCAGCCTAGGTGCGTAAAGGGGACGAAAGTTCAATGAGTACCTTTAGGCTTTACAGGGTTGCTCACAATTTAGCCCCGTCCAATATGCCAGAACAGTAAACACACCCCAGAAATGACCCCATTCCTCAGAAAGTGTCATTTTCCGCTAACTTGTGAAAAAAAATGAAATCATACATGAACTCACCATGCCCCTCCGCGAATACTTTGGGGTGTCTTCTTTCTAAAATGGTGTCATTTGGGGGGTATTTATACTATCCTGGCATTCTAGCACCTCAAGAAACATGACAGGTGCTCAGAAAGTCAGAGCTGCTTCAAAATGCGGAAATTCACTTTTTTGTACCATAGTTTGTAAACGCTATAACTATTGCGCAAACCAATAAATATACACTTATTGGATTTTTTTTTATCAAAGACATGTAGCACAATAAATTCTCACACAAACTTGTATAGAAATGTAATTATATTTGAACAATTTAACCAGAAAAAGTTAAAAAATACACTTTTTAAAAAAAATTGCGGTCTTTTTTGATTATTATCAGAAAAATGAAAAATCTCAGCAGCAATCAAATACCACCAAAAGAAAGCTGTATTTCTGAGAAGAAAAGGAGGTAAAATTCATTTGGGTGCCAAGTTGCATGACCGAGCAATAAACCGTTAAAGTTGTGAAGTGCCGATTAGAGTTGGGTTCGTTGTTCGGCGATTTCTTCCCGCTTTCTGAAGGGCTGCATAGCAGCCAATCAGCTAGCGTTTTACTTCTTGCCCTTGCTACTAATGGCATGGCTGTGATTGGCCAAGCGCAGCATGTGACCCAGACTCTATTTAAGCTGGAGTCACGTAGCGCCGCACATCACACTGCTCTGATTAGTGTAGGGAGAGGACGCAGCTGCTGTGAGGGCGAAATTAGGCAGGGAAAACGCAGCAAAAACACCTAACGAAGTGATCGATCTACAGCTGTGAATCATTCAGCTTCTGCTAGTTAATTGCTCACTGGTTTTTAGGCTGCACAGAGCGTTTTTCTGTCACCTTTTTCTGGGGTGATCGGCGGCCATTTTGTGTCTTGTGGTGCACCAGAACAAGCTGCCACCAAGTCCATCAATACTATTTTTTTTTTTGCTATATCCTACATCAGGGGCTTGGCTGTGCTTATTGTCACCCCTAGAAACTCAGGATAGAAATTTCTATATTTTATTGAGGGGTGAAATTAAATTGCCAAAATAGCAATCCTCTAAATTTGGTGTCCCAGCAGTGGCTGGCAAAGTTTAATAGTGTCCGGCAAAGGATATATTTTGTTCTGGGGTGAAATTCAATTGCCAAAATAGCAATCCCCTAAATCTGGTGTCCCAGCAGTGGCTGGCCAAGTTTAATAGTGTCTGGCAAAGGATAGATAATTTTCTGGGGTGAAATTCAATTGCCAAAAATAGAAATACCGTAAATCTGGTGTTCCAGCTGTGGCTGGCCAAGTTTAATAGTGTCCGGCACTCAGGACCAGTGCAAGGATTTTTGCCGCCCTAGGCAAAAGAAAAGTTTGCCGAAACTGCAGAACCCCTTTAACTAACGCCAGTTCTCTCTCTCCCCCCTCTTGTCATTCTTCACTCTCCCCCCCTTGTCATTCTCCCCCCCCCCTTGTCATTCTCCCCCCCCCCCTTGTCATTCTTCACTCCCCCCCCTTGTCATTCTTCACTCCCCCCCCCCTTGTCATTCTTCACTCCCCCCCCCCTTGTCATTCTCTTCCCCCTCATCATTCTTCACCCTCCCTTGTCATTCTTCACTCCCCCTTGTCATTCTTCCTTCCCCCCTTGTCATTCTCTCCCCCCTTGTCATTTTGTCATTCTTCACTCCCGCCCCTCACCTCTAGTGTAGCACGGCCGAGCTCTTTATGGTCCACGGGTACAGGAGCTTTTTTCCTGTACCAGAGGGGACTGACAGGAAGTGCACACTGTGTGCGTACTTCATGTCAGTCCGGCCGGGTACAGGAGACAGATGCTCTTGTACCCGCAGACCATAAAGAGCTCGGCCACACTACAATAGAGTGACAGGAGGGAGCGCTGAGCGCTTCCCCCCTGTCAGCTCCTCTCCTCTTGGTGCGCCCGGGAGGTGCGGCCTCATGGAGGCGCTAGCCCGGGCAGTGCTGCAGCCGCCAGAGGCTCAATTAAGAGCGCTCGGGCGGCTGCAGCATGAGGCGGGGCCGGCGCTTCTAGCAGCGCCCCTACGCAGCGGTCTACTCCGCGTATAGGATGCGCCGGCCCTGCCGGCACTCCAGCTGTTCTGAAACTACAATTCCCAGAATCCTGCTTTCACTTCTATAGGAGTTACAAGAACATCCAAATTTGTTTTCATGCTGATAGTTGTAGTTTCACAGCAGCTAGAGTGCCGAAGGTTGCTGACCCCTGGAATAGAGATTGGTAAAAAAAAAAAAAAACAGACAAGTTAAAAAGCTGCTGTGAGGGCGAAATTAGGCAGGGAAAACTCAGCAAAAACACCTAATGAAGTGATCGATCTACAGCTGTGAATGATTCAGCTTCTGCTAGTTAATTGCTCACTGGTTTTTAGGCTGCACAGAGCGTTTTTCTGTCACCTTTTTCTGGGGTGATCGGCGGCCATTTTGTGTCTTGTGGTGCACTAGCACAAGCTGCCACCAAGTCCATCAATACTATTTTTTTTTTTGCTATATCCTACATCAGGGGCTTGGCTGTGCTTATTGTCACCCCTAGAAACTCAGGATAGAAATTTCTATATTTTATTTAGGGGTGAAATTCAATTGCCAAAATAGCAATCCCCTAAATCTGGTGTCCCAGCAGTGGCTGGCCAAGTTTAATAGTGTCTGGCAAAGGATAGATAATTTTCTGGGGTGAAATTCAATTGCCAAAAATAGAAATACCGTAAATCTGGTGTTCCAGCTGTGGCTGGCCAAGTTTAATAGTGTCCGGCACTCAGGGCCAGTGCAAGGATTTTTGCCGCCCTAGGCAAAAGAAAAGTTTGCCGAAACTGCAGAACCCCTTTAACTAACGCCAGTTCTCTCTCTCCCCCCTCTTGTCATTCTTCACTCCCCCCCTTGTCATTCTTCACTCCCCCCCCTTGTCATTCTTCACTCCCCCCCCCTTGTCATTCTTCCTCCCCCCCACCTTGTCATTCTTCACTCCCCCCCCCTTGTCATTCTTCACTCCCCCCCCCCCTTGTCATTCTTCACTCCCCCCCCCTTGTCATTCTTCCTTCCCCCCCCTTGTCATTCTCTCCCCCCCTTGTCATTTTGTCATTCTTCACTCCCGCCCCGCCCTTGTCATTCTGTTTCTCCCCCCCACCTCTAGTGTAGCACGGCCGTGCTCTTTATGGTCCACGGGTACAGGAGCTTTTTTTTCCTGTACCAGAGGGTACTGACAGGAAGTGCACACTGTGTGCATACTTCATGTCAGTCCGGCTGGGTACAGGAGACAGATGCTCCTGTACCCGCGGACCATAAAGAGCTCGGCCACGCTACAATAGAGTGACAGGAGGGAGCGCTGAGCGCTTCCCCCCTGTCAGCTCCTCTCCTCTTGGTGCGCCCGGGAGGTGCGGCCTCATGGAGGCGCTAGCCCGGGCAGTGCTGCAGCCGCCAGAGGCTCAATTCAGAGCGCTCGGGCGGCTGCAGCATGAGGCGGGGCCGGCGCTTCTAGCAGCGCCCCTACTCAGCGGTCTATTCCGCGTATAGGACGCGCCGGCCCTGCCGGCACTCCAGCTGTTCTGAAACTACAATTCCCAGAATCCTGCTTTCACTTCTATAGGAGTTACAAGAACATCCAAATTTGTTTTCATGCTGATAGTTGTAGTTTCACAGCAGCTAGAGTGCCGAAGGTTGCTGACCCCTGGAATAGAGATTGGTAAAAAAAAAAAAAAACAGACAAGTTAAAAAAAAGGATAAAAAAAAAGTGGACAGAAATGTCCTGTGAGGGTTCAAAGGAGTCCTCTGCTGCAGTACATTTAGGAGGTCCCATGGAGACAAGGAGTATTGGTAAGGATGGTGCCACATAAGCCAAACCATAAAGAAACGTGGCACAAAGAAGAGCAACTTAGCCCGAGACCCAGATCCAAACCTGCCAGAAGAAAGGATGGCAGGCAGAGAGAACAGCATGGGAAAAAGGCGAGTTTGTTTGCACCATTTGAAGAAGGACTTCCATGTCCTGTGGTAGATACAGGAGGAAGCAGGTTTCCTAACTTTTATTATGGCCTGGATGGCAGACTCTGAGAATGGTGGCTTCAAAAGCCATGCCGTTAAATACAGAGGAGGTAAATTCAGGCGATTCAAAGGCCTTTGGTAAAGGTCTTCCCACAGAGCAAGTAACCAGGGATGATCCTGTAGAAGAGCAATCAGAGAGGCACACCAAACTTAGGATATTGAAACTGGAGAGAGTTCAGAGAAGAGCTACTAAATTAGTACATGGATTGCAGGACAAAACTTACCAGGAAAGGTTAAAGGACCTTAACATGTATAGCTTGGAAGTAAGAAGAGACAGAGGGGATATGATAGAAACTTTTAAATACATAAAGGGAATCATCACGGTAAAAGAGGAGAGAATATTTAAAAGAAGACAAACTGCTACAAGAGGACATAGTTTTAAATTAGAGGGGCAAAGGTTTAAAAGTAATATCAGGAAGAATTACTTTACTGAGAGAGTAGTGGACGCATGGAATAGCCTTCCTGCAGAAGTGGTAGCTGCAAATACAGTGAAGGAGTTTAAGCATGCATGGGATAGGCATAAGGCCATCCTTCATATAAGATAGGGCCTGGGGCTATCCATAGTATTCAGCATATTGGGCAGACTAGATGGGCCAAATGGTTCTTATCTGCCGACACATTCTATGTTTCTATGTTTCTAACTTGTCTGTACCCATGTGGAGCTACAAAAATGATGGGCAGATCCTCGGCCCAAATCTTGTGGAGCAGCTGAAGTAACAGAGTCACTGAAGGGAACACATAAGAGAATGTGAATCAGCTCCAATGAATGATCAGAGGATCTACCACCAGAGAGAGAAGGGGGCGTGAGACCAAGTGACGAAGGTGGGAAGTTGATGATTGAGGCGTGATGCCATCAAGTCCACATCTGCAACCCCAAAGATTGCAAATCACTGAAAAGACATGAGGATGAAGTTTCCATTCTCCTGGGTCCACTTATTCTTTGCCGATGGCTGATAGTGCGGGTATGTGGATTTCTGCCCATCTGAAGATCCAATTGACTCTTCATCAACATTGAGTATGACTGCCACCACTGGAAGAAGCAACAGGTTGATGTTGGAAGGCGTATCTGAACATCCAGGAATGTTGGGGACTTGTCCCACTTGGCCAGAATTGCATGTTAAAGAGGTTAATAGTGAAACAGTGTACAGGACTGCTTCCATGGCTACCACCATGAGTCAGAGGATTTGCATGCAGAGGTGTATTCAAACTGGGTGAGAATGGCGAATCTGAAGAACGCTGTTGCATAGGTGGCCTATCTTCTCCTAGGGAAGAATAATTTGCCAGACGGGCGTCGAGGCACATCCCTAAAAAGACAAGCTGTTGGGAGGACCTCTGGATGGATTTCTGGTGAAGGTTACCCAGGATTATCGTTAAACTGGCTAGGTTGGATGACCTGGAAGGAGCTTTCATCAACATGTTGTCCAGGTCGTGACAAACCCTCTGGAGTGAAGAAGAGCCATGAGTGACTGAAAGATGTTGATAAATATCCGGAGGGATCTCAGAGATTCATTGTGAACATGTTTGGCTCGAACAAATATGTTGAGTAACTTGAGGTCAACAGGATGAACTGGATGGATGGATGTCTTTTTTCAAGCCTTAAAAACTGTTACTATGAGTTTGCGACAGGGTGAACAGTCCTCTCTTTTTTGGAAGCTATAAACAGGTTAGAATAGAAACCACAGAACCTTTCTTGGTACGGCACTGGAACAATTTGCGAGTTGGCCCTAGCTGGCTTGGAATAAAGCTGAGTCTTTGGTTGGGGAGGCCAAGATGGTCATCCTGAAAAAACGAGAGGGGGTGGGGGGATTATAGAGGAGAATTCTATTTTTTACCCGTCCGAAATTGGCTCTCGCAACCAGACATCTGAGATGTTGGTAAAGTAGTCCTTCCAAAAGAGATAAAGGCAGATTTGGGGCCGCAATTCATGCAGAAATGGATTTGGAGGAGGATGGTTTGGAAGCAGTAGTGTAGGCATGCCATAAAGGTGGGGTATTTATAGAGGGTTTCCTATTGTGTTCCTGGAAAGTCTTAGACTCCCATGCTCGGGGGCTTGAAAAGTGCTGAAAGAAGCATTTGTAAGTTCTGGTCTATTTGGAATGGGCTGACCTATTTTGTGGCAAATGAGCATTCTTATCTCCAGTGGCATCTGAGACAATTTTTTCCAGCCTCACTAAACAGATGGTTACCGGAAAAGGGGAGAACAGTGAGAGCTTTTTTAGAGTCTTGTTGACTGCCCTGCAAGAAAGCAATAGAGCCCTATGGATCACTACCAGTAATTCCGAGGAGCGGCCATTAATCTCGCTGCATTCAGCTAGGCATTAAAAATGTAGGAACTTGCATGAAAAATTTTAAGTGTGAAATCTGCTAACTCTTCCATAGATTTTTTCATGAGGATACTGTTCCAGAGAAGAAGCCCATTTGCTGTAGCTTTACTGACCCATGTGGAGTCAAAGACAGGACTGAGAGCTGATCCAAGGGCTTCAAATGAGGAGTTTGAAGATGAAAAAGATTCTAGTTTTCTAAACCTTTTGGTTGAGAAAGAAAGCTGCGTCCGCCATGGGCAGAGTAGTATGTTTTGCCAGACGGGAAACCAGTCAGTCTATGATAGAGGGAGAGGCCCATTTTTATAACCAAGGAAAAAGGGAGAGCAGATTTACAAGTTTTGGCATGTTGAAACACCTGTCTGAAAAATCACATTCCTTGGAAAGAGAGATATTGAAGCCTGAGTGGTTCGGGAAATATTTTGAGGAATGCCGTTACTGGCGAAACAAAAACCCTTCTGGGGCGGTTAGTGGATTCCATTTCCTTGACCTAAGGAGTCTCAATTATAGCAGAGATGAGACTGTCCATCATAGAGGAAAGTTTGGATGACTTCTCCTCCCATAGTGTGCTCTGTATTGGAAAACTTCCCCTCTGAGTGGTCTCCATCAGGAGAGGAAGCCTCAGACTGTTGTTCCCTAGGAGGAGATATAGAGGATGTTGTGGAGAAGACAGAGCGAGTAGTCATAAGACGGGGTCTAATTTGGTAAGGGAGCGTTCCCAGTTCAAGTCGACCATCATTTGGGGCGCAGGGGCCGTTGGGGTTAGGTCACCAGTTAGAGGGAGACTGTACATGCAGAAAGGTTGTGACTGACTGCACTGAAATTGTGTGTGTGACAAAAGGAGCATTTAAAAAAAAAATGGTTGACCGAGGTCACTACCTGTGTTGGAGAAGTTTAAAGCCTGTCCTGTAGGAAGGGGGAGAATTCAGCAACAGCAGATCTTACCTAGTCTGTGATGGTCCCACAATAATGTATAAGAAAACAGAGTCCTGCAGAAAAGTCAGGAAAGGAGACTGAAGGTCAGATGGTCCTTCTCCATACACTCCCAGGAGCAGAAGTGCCAAGCACAAGTGCAAAAGATGATGTCGCATAGTACTGAAGTAGAGGAGGGGAAAGGAGTGACAAGAAGATTTTGCACCATGGAGGAGGCAGGAGAAAGCAATACCCATGCTTAAAGCGAAAATCCCGCCCTCAAAAGCACGGCCTAGTCTGTGCCCAAGCCTAAATTTGCAGCCCTGGCCAACGCATGGCTGCATAGGAAAAGTGCGGTCTAGGCTGCACCTGAGCCTGGGACTAGATTTTGTGTCCGACCCGAAGCACAGGCGAAATGTGGCCTATATTGTTCCAGGGCCTAAATTTGCAACCAACACACAGCACAGAGGATGGAAGTGCTAGTGATAAAGGGTAATCTGCAATATTGCAAGCAAACTTTTATTACCCGATACTATTTTTACACTTATTTGTTGTTACTGTGAGGTATATTGGGTAGCTATTTTAGGCTATACCAGGTCGACCCTATGTGATTTGCCAGATATCCACATACTATACGTCTATTATATGTATTGTATTATTTCTTGAATAAATTCTTGTATTTTTTAACTATTGCACATATTTGAATCCATTCAGCGCCAGATAGAGTGCCCCCCAAACTGCTTATTTAAATAATCATTATTCTTAAAGACATTGGGTGTGTCGTGGGGTGAGCATTGACCCATTGTTTGTCAAATCAGTTGAGCCACTATATATTTTTATTTTATTTTCCCATTTATGAAAGAGTTGGAGAGTGAAGAGTCAGAATTTTGGCTTACTCCGACACCCTGCTTAGGGTCCTCCTCCCAGCTGCTAAACCTTAACCCTAGGTACACACCTAAGCGTTTTACAGCGCGTTCAAACGCGCTGTAAAACGCACAACATGTGAAAAGCCATGTTTCCCTATGGGCATGGTTCACATTTGGGCGTTTTACAGCGCGTTTGAACGCGCTGTAAAACGCCCAACGCCCAAACAAGTACATGAGCTTCTTTGGGGCGTTTTAACGCGCCTATGGACAATGATGCCATAGGGGAGAGTCACTCAATCGCGCGTATGACGCGCGTTTGTAAGTTAACAAAACGCGCGATTCAGAAACGCTTAGGTGTGTTCCCAGCCTAAAGGAAATCAGTCACCAGTTTTATGATGTCCTAAATAAAAGCAACATAATCTAGTGACAAATCCTCTTTAATTATCTAAAGATTTTTTATGGATAGTCACATAAGGAAAAACCACAACCAAAACTGGAATAAAATATATTTGGGTGGGGGGTTCCGATTTTTTCCAGACTAAAGGGGAGGAGGGAGAGACTCCTTTAGCTGCTCATATCTCTGGTGTGGTAACAGCTAGAGAAATGGGGCCAGATTTATCATTACTTACATCTTACTCCACTTTTACATATGCCCAAAGTCACTTTTCGCTAGTCAGATCGATTAATGGTCCTTTAATACTGTGATAAATGTGTATATCTGTAAAGAATAAATCAAGGCAACTAGACTTGCTGTAGATTTTTTGAAAAGGTTTCACTCGTTCTTCCAACGAGCTTTCTCAATTCTGAGTGAATTGTACAGATATACCATGACCTGGAAAAATGAGAACCTTCACAGACATGTGATAAATGTGGTTTGACGGTAGCAGTTCATCCTTCAGTAAGTCGGCACTCCACAGATTCTCTCAATGTATTTATATTTTTATTGAGCAATATTTAATTTCCAAGATTGCCACCACAAAAGTATATCAGACATATGGCCTACGTTTCGGTCCTACTCCGGACCTTTCTCGGGGCCTACAAAATTTAGATATAAAGCAAAAAATTCAGTCTTATATTATATAAGAATCAAACAGAAAATCAGGCGTAAGATGCCATTTGTGGCAATCAGGATTATAATACAATAACACAATTGGAAAACATGTATTGTTGATTTGTACTTAATGTACTCTATAGTATAGAGTATAGCAAGCAGGGGTCATTATTGGTCATCATCTGTCACATATAATGATTAGAACATATAGAGGTATAATCCTCTCTAAGGATAAGGTACACGTTAGTATAGACAAAAGATCATGCAGGTCCCTATAGAGTAAAAGGCGCCCAGTGTGTCCATGAGGTGAATATAGGTACAAGCATTGTAGTGAAATAACTAACATAGTCCAGCATATTTACCTTTGTACCGCTTGTTTGGGAGAATCCTGGTGGCTTGTTGTTCCCCGCCGAAAGCCGGGTTTAAATAGCCGTGTTAAGACGTCACTTCCTGTCGCGTCATAACCGGAAGTGCGTCACGCGGACATGCGCATTAGTAGCACTGATGCCAGAAGAGGTTAGGGCATGGGCAATGTGTGATACCGGCAATATCAAGCATTGGGAACTCGCGATCAGGATACACACTTGTTGCTATATATAGAATACCAGCCATGAGAATGTTATATATACTGGACAAGCTGGTATAATAAAATGTCATCTTGATGTAACTTTTATTAGAAGCATAATGCTATTTAATTATATTGTATCCAAGTTTAGCTAATGGGATTAAGAATCAAGCTATAGGGGGTCAAAATGATATAGTACGTATGTATGATGTAGAAGGGAAACCATTAACAAGAACTTAGATGTCTATAGCAATCAGATCTCTTACTGTGTTCTCATATTTCACGGTCAAATACATCTATATATTTGGTATGAGATATTTATATGTTAATACTAATGTTAGTAAATAACGACATGTGTTATCTATTAGTGGCTTCCCGTCAACAAACCATATAATACGTCTCAAGCAACGTAAAAACCCTACCTGAATAGCATTCATTTAGTCTGCAAAATAGAATAAATAAAACTAATTAGAGTAACCATTCATATAAACAGAAATCAAAATCATGGTTTAGTCCTAATGGATGCATGGTTTGTAGTTCATGGATCCAATAGGATTCCCGTTTACGTAACAACATCTTGCGGTTTCCGCCCCTACGTGGCATAGAGACATGGTCTATCACCTGGAATTTTAGTTGACAGATTTGGTGGCCAGTTTGTATAAAATGGTGTGGGATTGGTAACTCTGTTTTGCGACAACGTATATCAGACTTGTCCGGAGTAGGACCGAAACGTAGGCCATATGGCCCATGGGCTTTGAATTGTTTGAAAGCTAGTATTACAAACAATGCCAGAATGACAGCAATATCTTCAGTACACTGGAGGATATCACTGTTAGAAATCGGGAAGTAGTAAATACAGCTGAAAAGAGTAAAAGCAATTTTTACCTGCGATTATTCCTGACGCGATTTCTAACAGTGATATCTTCTGTTTAGCTTGGACTAATGCTGTCATTTTAGTCTTGTATGAAAGCCTGGAATGCCAGTCTCTATTCAGGAGATATCAGCAGCTAATGCAGCCACCCCCCCCCCCCCCCTTCCCAAGCTCAGCTCCTGCAGAACAGTTAGGTGGTTAATAAATTAACCGCATTTTACATTGGTGGGCTTTTTATTTTTTTTGTTACTAAGACTGGTGTGTGAAATGCTAGTCTTAAATGCTTACCTTACCAGTCTGTAAAATTGTGGAACTATTTCTGAAAAATGTTCCACAATGTAAAATTGTGAAGACTTTGAAAATCTCACCATCTACAGTACATAATACCATCAAACGATTTGAAGAATCTGGAGAAATCTATGTTTGAAAGGCACAAGACTGATGCTCATGATCTAAGGGCCCTCAGGCTGCACTGCATTAAAAACGAGCATGATTCTGTATTGGAAATCACTGCATGCGCTCAGGAACACTTCCAGTAATCATTTCTGTGAACACAGTTTGCCGCAAAATCCACAAATGCAAGTTAAAGCTGTATCATGCAAAGAAGCAGCCATAGGTCATTTAAAATGGACTGAAGCAAAATGGAAAACTGTTCTGCGGTCCAAATTTCCTGTGTTGTAGCAGCAACATACTGTACTCTGACTGTGTGACATGTGCCGCCTTAAGGGTCCATTCACGCGTCCGTTGTTTTTCTATAATCCGAAAATAGGACCGTTTTTTGCGGATCCTATTTTCCAAGAATTCTTTCCGTTTGTCATCCGTTTTTTGCAGATCCGCAAAAAAAAAAAAAAAACGGATAGAAGAATGCATTTTCCTATTTCAATAAAGTTGGACGGACCGCAATTTTCGGATTAGAATAGGACATGTTTGATTTTTTTACGGACACTATGTACTGAGAAAATTATGCGGACAGCACTCTTTGTGCTGTCCGCATATTTTATAGACCCATTGAAAATCAATGGGTCCGAATTCTGTCCGCAACTATTCCGTGACTAGTCTGAAAAATCGGGATCAGATGCGGAACTAAACAACGGACGTGTGAATGGACCCTAAATGTATCAAGAAGGCACAGAAGAGAGAATAAAACACTTCACAGTAATGGTAAAATGATGAGTTTATTAAAATGAAAATAGATGGGCCTCATTTAGTACATAAGAGTTTACAGTCCTGTGTGCATAATGCAATAGAAGATAAACCAGGCACATGGATTTACAATCAGATGGCTTGGGTTCGTACAGTAATCGTTGATTTCTAAAGCCTAGAGGCAAATTTTTATGAAAATGAAATAAGTCCCTTTTTAAAGTCTGTAATAGAAAATGGCTAGATGTGTTATTATGAGACCTCTTCTCTCCAAGGCACAGAACAGAAAAATCCTTTACCTCTGGAAAGGTATTACATGGCTGAGCGTTCTGATCCATTGTACCCGGTTAAATCCTCTGGACCTTTTACTTTTCTGTCATACTAGAATTCATCTCTTGTCTACCTTACACATTCCTTCTGCTTAGCCACAGGCATAGACCTCTTGATGAAGGGGGAAATAAAAACAAAAATCACAGCAGCATCTCAGTTATTATTGTGTACAGTCTTAGATATTCAATGCACTTCCTGCAGAAGGTCTTCACATTGTAGAATGCTATACAGGAGATTATTGAACCAACATTCAGTCTGAGTCTCCACCATCATCACTCTGGGCTGTTCCTTCCACCTATTGAAAAAATTTACAGAATTAGAAAATAGCAAATTAGACAGTAAAACGACCTGATACGTTTAAGTAAATGCATTGTGCTGGTCCTTGTTATTCATCCAGGAAATGTATGAAAAAACGCAACTGGTCACTGCTCTTGCCTCTTGTAATAGGGTACATCCCTAGACAGCCTGAAAACACTGAATGGAGAAACTGTGTGATGAAGCGTCCCTAAACTGCAAGGTGATCGTACCATTTGATATGGTTTTCTCACAAAAATATTTCAATATGAGTTTGAAATCTTTGAGCACTAAGTTCAGGAGTTGGAAACAGCTGGTGTAGACCATTTTAACCTAAGCAGACCAACTATTATAAAACCCCAACACAGCAGCAGAATTGACTGAAGCCATCATGTTGAAGGGGTTGTCTGACCCAGGAAAAATTACTGAGTGTCGGGAAATGCTTAATAAAAAAAAAAAAAAAAAACACACACACACACACACTGGACCTTACTAAAGTCCCTCGTTCTGGGGAGTGAGGCTCCTATCCTCATTGCTTCTGGTCTCCAGCAGACCAGAAGTGATGACTAGGAGCTCAGAGAACAGAAGCCTCAGCGGTGGAACAGAGGGGAGAGTGTTTTTCTTTTAAGCAGTTTCCCTGCTCTCACTAGTTTTTCGTGGGAAGTCAGACATCCCCTTTAAAGAAGCACTTCAACAAAAAAAAAATTATTCTCTGGCCCATTAGAAAGGTACATGATGTAAACTGTAGTAAAGGTAATCTTCCTACCAGTGACTATATTTGTGAGTTATGCCCTTCCTTCTGATCCTCAGCTGTGTCATGAGAGCAAGACTTACTAGCCAAATAACACAGTATTTTATGTGTGGACAGGAAGCCAGTTTTTCTTTGTATTTGTATGGGAGCCTCAGTGTCAGTCTCATAGGAATAAATAGTGAACTAACTGACGTCCTGTGTCAGATTGTTGGTCACATTAGACAGCTCAGGATCAGTAGGGAGGTTATAACTTACAAATACAGTCACTGGTAAGAAAATTACCTTCACTACACATCACATCATGTACTTTTCTAGCAGGTCAGAGAATAAAAATTTTGGTGGGTGTGTTTCTTTAAGATCTCATGCACACATGCATATCAGGGGCGTGACAGGGTAGCCATAAAGTCCACAAGACTTCTACTGTACCTACATATGCACATTGAATGTTCAAATTAAAGACATGGCCCTACAGACTTAAACAGAAAGCAGGATTTTAATTTAGACTACTTATCAATATTATGTTCCCCAATTGTTTTTTCATGGAAATGTCTCCCATCTGTACACAGGATCTTTGAAGCTCAGCCAAAGTGAACGTTGGGATCTGGGTCACCTCTCTTACCAAGGCCCTTTTCTCCAATCACCAGATGATACAATGCGTTTCAGGTCAGTCTGTACCTGATGAAGGGGTGCTGTATGCCCCAAAACGCGTTGTACCATCTGCTAATTTATTAAACCAAGTTTGTGTCAACACCAAAGATTGGTTCTTTGCGCCTTGGGAACCATTGCTCTCTATTTGGATCTATCTGCCTTCTTGGGGAATCCAGGCATCCCTACGTGGAAGTGCGTACATCCCTGGCTGTATAACCATCTACATTGGGTGCTCAGTACACCCGTCTGAAGCTTTCGGTAGCGTTGTGCCTATTGATCGCACAACCCTCTAAGGTGCGCCTCCATTTTTGAGTATTTTATGTTTATTTATTTACCTGGACTGTACTACCCTATGGTGCGACCATTGTGTTTTTCATAGAGAAAGGCCTCTTTCACACGGGCGTCACGTTTGACGCCCGGATCAGAGACGGGTGCATTGCGGGAAAATGCGCGATTTTCCCGCGCAAATGCAATGCGTTTTAATGCGTTTTGCACGCGCATGGGAAAAATCGGCATGTTTGGTACCCAGACCCGAACCTCATCACCGAGGTCCGGGTTTCGGGTTGAGCATTCTGTAGATTTTATTATTTTCCCCTTATAACATGGTTATAGGGGAAAATAATAGCATTCTCAATACAGAATGCTTTGTAAAATGTGGATTAAGGGGTTAAAAATAAAAAAAAATTAACTCACCTTAGCCACTTGATCTCGTAGTTGCAGATCTCTTCAAGCATTAGCCGCCGTCTAAAGGACCTGTGATGACGTCACATCACATGGTCCAGTCACATGGATGCTTGAGATTTTCCCGCAGGGGTTTGGTGATAAAAAAAACAGGTATTTTCCTCTCAGCCTGTGCGGCTGGGTTGATTGCAGCCAGGTGAGGGCAAATACTGGACTGGATTTGAGGTGCCGGTCCGGGTTTTTGGTTAATACCTAGCTGCCTTTAAAAGACAGCTGGGTTTATGCAAAGCTCTCTCTGTGTGTTTGGGATCTGAGCCCTGTGCTGGGCTGAAAAGCTGAGACCTGTGTGTCAGGAGAGCAGGCCATCTAAAGGCTGCCAGTGGACTTTCTGTGTTGCCGAGCCTTCAGCCAGGTGTGAACTGACACCTAGGATTCCAGGTGAACTTTGTTTCTGTTTTGCCGTGCAAGATCAAGCACCAACACTGTTTTGTTTTCTGTGTGTGAACAAGCACCAAGCCTGAAAAGTGACTGTTGTGCCTAAAGTGTGAATAAACACTGCAGATTGATTTACAACGTGTTTTTGCCTCTATACTGCACCACACACACACAATGTATATGTATTATGTAAATACACACAAATATTATGCTGGTGATTTCATGCTGCCCAAACAGTTGTGTTTTACTCTGAAACTCTGCGATTTGAAGACAAGCTGGGGTTAGGGAGAAGTCACCTGGACAGCTCCCACCTTCACCCCACTTGGCTCAGTGTGATTGACAGGTATTTTAGTCTTTGACAATGGTCAATCTAGACGAGCTAGGTGGGAAGAAGCTTGCAAGGTCCCTGTCACTCTTCTCCCCTTCCTGGCTCCTTTATAAAACATGCAGCTTTTCAAAGTAAAGCATAGCTATTTGTAATGAGGGAGAATGCTGGGATTTCATATTACCTGACAAGTTCCCTTTAAAAAAAGGAATGGTTTACCTTATGATTGACCACATTGTGCTCTTGAGAGGTTGCATCATAGTCATGAATGGATAAAGTGGCCAGCCAACTTGCCATGGACTTTTCTTCAATTTCTGTCTGAATAATTGTGGGATAGATGTGCGCTTTCTTAAAGGCCTCAATCTGTTCCACCTCTTCTGCCCAGTCCAGAGACTCATGAAGACCATCATTACCAAAACGCTTATTGTACTTCTCAAAGTGGACCGTCTCCAGTACAAGCCCCAGACCTGGAGCTTTGGGTATGTCAACTTTTTCCTCCCCCCAGCTCCGTTGCATTATAGATGGTGGAGCATATCCTTTCACCACCGCAATAACCAGTCCAATCATCTTTCGTATCTGGTGCATCATGAAACTCTGACCTTTCACTTTGATCACAGCCAGTTCTAAGCCTCCCTGCAGGAAAGGTGGCTCACAACACATCTCCATGATATATCGCTTTGCACTGGGGTCCCTGGGTCCTTTCTGCGATGTGAAGTTATGGAAATTGTGTGTGCCTTTGAAAAGAGCAAGCAGTTCATTGACTTTATCTAAGGTTTCTTGGCTAAGTCGGAAGCTTTCCTCCTGGAGATTGTGGTCTTTATGGGCAAAAGCAAAAGT
Source organism: Bufotes viridis (assembly GCA_033119425.1). Classification (NCBI taxonomy): domain Eukaryota; kingdom Metazoa; phylum Chordata; class Amphibia; order Anura; family Bufonidae; genus Bufotes; species Bufotes viridis. Next base: position 163,996,520 of record CM065589.1, on the reverse strand, counting down.
GGGTAAGGTGTAGGAATAGGTACGAGCGTCGCAAGAGTTCTTGGAATTAAACCGTCCCGTAACTCGTTTCAATCCTTCAGTGAGAGAAAAAAAAAAAATTAATTAAATTTGAGCAAATCTGAAATGTGCAATATAATTTCTTATATTGCACCCCCCGCCCCATCACATTGAACGCCACACATTTATAATCTCTGCAGCAATAAATGCCCCCCCCCCCCCCACATATATTATATAAAGGACTGCTGAGAGGGACAACATTTGAAAAATGGTGTCTCAAAAGGTGGGATCAGGAGACTGCCCAATTTACAAACCCCTCCTACTTATGTGGAGGTAAAGGTATGGTCACATGCCACCGCTGTGTAACTTGAATTGCCCGGCCATGCAAGCAGTGGTGGCATTCAACCAACTCATTACAAACTGAATCTTTTCACTGTTCATTGTTAACCCCTTGAGGACTGCCCAATGGCTAGATACGTCTATTCTGCATGGGGTAAATAAACAGTCAGGCAGCTCTTTAATCCCAGAGTTGTACATCGCTGGGATTAAAGCTCCTGCAATAGCAGGAGCAGGTCGGGTCCTGGCTGTCAGGCACAGCTGGGACCCTTAGGAGAATACAGGAGCGGTTTATTAACGCTTCTGCCTTCTCCTGTGCTGGCAGGAGATCGCTGCATGATCGCAGGGAGGAATAGCAGGAAGCGGCCAAGCCACGTGACCACTGGGTATCTCGGAGCAGGAGCAGAGCTGCAGGGTCTAAGGAGACCCTGATCAGCCCTGTCTGTGTGAGATGTGCTCCTGTGGATGCCCCAGTTACAGTGGATACAGTGCAAGTAAAAAAAAAAAAGTCACAGTCCTCCAGAGGTCTTTTAATGACCTCCTAGGGAACATATCATGTACCAAAAATAAATTAAATTTAAGTTAAAAAAATTAAAATTAAAAATGCCATTGCTAACGGAAACCGTCACCGTTCACTCAAACGTATACATACTATATATAAAACAATCTGCACAAAACAGGAAACCCATTGTAATAATTTTTGTGTCAGTTTTAATATTGAAGAAATAGCGGTTTTCCCAAATGTAAACCGAAAAAAGGAAAAATAATCTTTAAAAAAACATGCTAATAAAAAGTCCTAAGCGTCAAGTAAAAAACATCACAAAAATTAGTTTGGTAGTCAAACAAATACAAAAACTAAGGTCACTAAACTACCACGTGCACAAAAATCACAAAAAATTGCCTGGACATTCAGGCCTTTATTTAGGGCCGGTCATGAAAGGGTTAATAGCCATGCAGTAACTGCACAGCCATGGACTACGCTGGTTGCCCATACACCAAGCATTGGTCCAGGCCTTCTCCCTGGAAATGATCCTGAGCAACAGAACAAAATGGAGCCCTGGACACTAGGCTTTCCACACCATTAGAATATTACACAGAGCTTCTGGAAATACGACACAATTCAGGCAGAACAGACAGACTGTGGGGCACCTAGGGCAAGGCTTCAAAGAAAACCAAAGGGTGACATCCCTGTCTCATGCGCTGAACTAGGCATAACACATTGGATACAGTTTGATTGGAGGGTTCCCTTAAATCACACTGACACACTTTACAAATTGAAATCATACAACGTAAGAGAGACCTTACCTATTATTCGGATGTTGGAAGGCAGGTTACTGTTAATTTTTTCCAATATGTTGTCGATTAGCCACACCTTCAAAGACACAACTTGCCCAGCAGCAGACACTCCCTAAATGAAATCATAAGGCTACATATTAGTGATCCTGGGCGCGTCAGTGTCGTGTGACCAAGGATCACGGTGCAGCAGGGCAGCCATAGAAATGAATGGGATCGCTGCACGACTCGCGTTTGCTGCGACAGAGACCCCAGAATCACATAAAATCCAGCAGGGTTGTGGTAAACATGTGAGTTGCACAGCAATCCTAATAATTTCTATGGCTGCCATGCTACACTGCGATCACCTTGTAGCCCTAGCCTAAAACTGGTTGTATACCAAGTGTGAGATGTCACACGGAGGCAGTCTGGTTGCCTGGGATTACATTTACGTTTTTTTGCATTGGCCCTAATTGGTCATATTAATAGTAATAAACACCCTGAGTAATTTTCATACAAACAGTTTTTTCATTTCTAAGAAAGCGATCACTTAAGACCAATGAAAAAATGGTGTTGTCCAAAAGCAGAGGAAGACAACCTATTAGTAGGTGAGAACACTGAGGGGACATTTATCGAGACCAACGTTCTACACACTGGTCTAACACTATCTGGCATCGGATACGCCACAACTATTAAGAGGCGCAAACCTGTTAATAACGGTGGCACAGCTGTATGCGGACATAGATTTCAGACATGAACGCTGGTTTCCTAGCATAGATTACAACAAATGTGCCAGGACGGCTTTACCCTAGTCCTCCTCACCCATTATTTTTTTTTTTTTTAAAGTGAGTGTTCCTGGCAGGCTGCTCAGTCATGATGGCATAACACAGGCAGGATCACATCATTACCATCTATTGTAGAGCAGTAGTGAGGCTCTGTCCCCTCACCCCCTAGGCAGGTCTGCAAGTGGAAGCAACCAGTCCTCCTCACATTCTAGGACAGGTTGCCATTTTAATAAATTCGCGCAGAACCCTTTTAAGCCACTCCCAATTAGAAAGAGTCACATGTCGTGTTGCACTGGAAAACTGAATAAGGTGAGCTAGGAGCAGTGGATGATACTTTGTTACACACTTGCTTCATAAATAGGTCTAAAACTTGATGTCACATTATATGCCAGAAAAGCCATTTTGGCACATTTTAGACAAGGCCTAGGCGGCATCACGTTAGGTAAACTTTCAGAATAGCTTGATGGCCAAAATGGATCCTGAGCTGTGAGAAGGCTAAAGTTAACTGCGAGCAAACAAGACACATGGCCGTGGTGCTGTAACATTACAGATCTAAGACCTACCTTATCTGTGCGTGCACATCGCTGAAAGGACATCTTTTTCATGTCCTCGGCGTGATTCTCAGGAATACAGCCTGACAGGACAAGGGCCTGCACAAGTTCATCCTCAATCGTTTTATACTGGGATGAACCCACGTTTCTCTGCAGAACAAGAGAGCCAGTGGTGAGCAAGGTATGGAATTACTGCATGGTAAATGTACTAGTGTTTGGCTCCGCAAACTTTAGCACAAGTTCAGTCCTCTTTTTCTGTGGATTCTGATATAAAATAATTTTCAGCCAAACATGATTGGCTAAACTAGTCAAAATCAGAAGATCCCCCAATGTTAAAGAGGACCTTTCACCTGAAAATGCAAGTTAAAATAAAGATATACCCTTACTTGCCACCCCCTGGTGGTGCTTATTCAGTTGTTCTTTTTTCACTATGTGCCACCGTTTGTCCGCGGTGCCCCCCGCAATATTTTCCGCCTTCCATGCTAATGAGCTATTCGGCTCAACTGGACGGGCCTGCAAAAGTTCTCCCGGGCATGTCTTTCTTCTCCCTGGCACGGAGCGCATCCAATCAGCACGCTTCGCTCTTAGCCAGGGAGAAGAAGCTCCAGTTCTCGCGAGATTCGCGAGAACTGGAGCGATTTTATCCATCCTGAGCCGGCGCCATCTTGGATTCCCGCGGCGAGCATTGGAGCAGCGTGAATGCTCGCCGCGGGAATCCAAGATGGCGCCGGCTCAGGAACTGGAGCTTCTTCTCCCTGGCTAAGAGCCAACCGCGCTGTTTGGATGTGCTCCCGCCTAGTTGAGCCGAATGGCTCATTAGCATGGAAGGCACATAGTGAAAAAAGAACAACTGAATAAGCACCATCGGGGGCCGGCAAGTAAGGGCATATCTTTATTTTAATTTGCATTTTCAGGTGAAAGGTCCTCTTTAAGCTTTAAAGGGGTTATCCCTCAAAAAAAAAAACCTATAGCAGAATTGTTGATAAATGGGTTATCACTGGTGGGGTCCCGAGCCCCCCTCATTTCTCCTCACCATGGTGATGGAGTTTCAATGAAGTGGTAACTACGTATGTGCACTGCTGCTCCATTCCAGGACTTGCCATAAACACCTGACATCAATCTCTGTGTTCTCCTTTGAGACCAGTAGGGTCCAGAGAAGATTTGGTTCTGCAGCGCTCTCAGTTAGGCCTCTATCACATGAGCAATTTTTCCGTCAGGGTGCGATGCAACTTTCACGCATCATTTCCACGTTTAGGAAAAATTAAAAACTAAATCGCTGCATGTTCTATATTCTGCGTTTTTCCACTCAGCTCTGGTTCCATAGAAGTGAGTGGGGCTTTCGTGAAAAATGGACTTCATCCGGATGCAATGCATTTTTCACTAATGGTTGCTAGAAGTTGTAGATTGTCATTCTTTCGTTTTTTTTTCACGTGCGTGAAAAACGCATTAGAAACTGATAACACTGAATGCAATCGCAGAAAAAACTGACCAAACCATCAGTTTTTTCCTAAACAGACCCTGAGAGAATCCGTAACGCTCATGTGAAAGAGGCCTTATTGTCTATGGGGAGTTATAGAATAGCTGGGCTACACCAGGTCTATAATCGGGATGCTCCTTTAGGACTGCTTTGCATACAGAGGACACCGTTAATATATACCTGCATTCCATGGTACCCTTTTCCAGAATAAGCCATGAGCAGCACCACTTTCCTCTTTGGATGCTTCTTGTTCTGCTCTTCATGGTCCACTTTAAACCTCTTTGCGTCATGTCCATTTTCCTCCAAAGCCTCAGATTCCTCTTGGAAACGAGAAGCTTTCCTGGTTTCCCCCCCACCACTTGCTTGCTGTTTTGGCTCCTCAGTTATCAGGTCAGCCATGAAGAGGTTAGATGGGCTCTTGTAACTAGAGCTACGTTAGGACCCTTCCTGCAAGACACATATAATAAGTAACAATAGCAATAATAAGCAGTAAGGATGCCCTTTGGAGCCACAACACTGTGACGGGCATGTCTGTGTTTTTTCACAGTGGTTGATTTTTATTTTATTTTTTATATGTTACGGATAGTGTTGAGTGCAAATATTCGAATTGCGGATTTTTATCGCGAATATCGGCATTTCGAGAATTTGCGAATATTTCGAATATAGTGATATATATTCGTAAATACGAATATTCGTTTTTTCTTCTTCATCTGAACCCATTACCTAGTATGCCTACCTGCTTCTTGCTTGTGGGCCAATATTGTAGTCTGTAGTAAATTTGAATATTCATTATTTAATTTATTTTCTCTTATGCGGAAAATCGGTAATGTAATATTCGCGTATGCCAATATTCTAAAACACGAATATATAGCACTATAGAATATCTGAAGTCATGATTCCTCCCTGCTTAAGTTGCTTTTCGGCCAATGAATGTTCACAATAAATTGGAAAAAATGAAGATTCTAAAAAATAAATATATAGCACTATATTCTAGAGTGCTATATATACACGTGTTTTAGAATATTTGTATTACGCGAATATTAGATTGCCGATTTTTCACAATCAATAAAATAATATTCTAACGAATATTCGCAAAATATTGCGAATTCAAACACTGCCCCTGACGCTCATCACTAGTAACGGATCAGTGACAAATGGACCACACATAGATGGCATCATTGTGCTGTCCATGGCTTCCACCAGGGTGTGATCTGTCTGCAAAATAGACCAAGGTAGTGCATGGTACCGCTCTCTTCCTGCGGACCGGTAGTTTGTGGGAAAATACAGATCTCTGAATACACATACAAAATTAAATGGATCCAGTAGAACAGCAGTGTCGTTGAAGGTATTGACCGACTGTTTCATACTGATTACCTATCCTCGGGATGTGATTGTTGGGGTTTGACTCCTGGCACTCCCGTTGATCAGCTGTTTGAAGAGGCTGTGGCACTTCGGTGACATCACATTCATCGGTCACATAGCCTAGGTACAGCTCAGTCCCATTCAAGAGATTGGGGCTAGGCTGCAATATTATGCACAGACGCTGTTCAATGGATTGCACTGTGCTTGATAAGCTGCGAGGTGGTCACAGCACATACTGGAGCGCCAGGAGTCAGACCCCACCGATCACATACAGATGACCTATCCTGAGGAAGCACATCACCCCGTGTAAAAAGGATGTGTGTTGCCAACAAATGAAGACTGAACGATCGTAATAAAGATCATTCATTCCCACACTAAAGATAGTTGCTGCACATAAATGCAGACCACAAGCACGGATCGACATGCTGTTACCACCAATCGCATTCAGGGCTCATTACTGGGCAGGATATTAAAGGACCCTGCTATGATAATATTGCAATTTCCCTACATAGGGATTAATAAAGTCATATCCAGTACCGGAAATCCCGAGAACGCTGGTACACAGCAAAAAATGCCATAGACCACATTCAGCCACACCACCAACTGGGACTTCTCAGTAATTTGGGGGATTCCATTGCATTGGTTCTTGACCGTTCAGTAGGTTTTAATACCTTAATAAAACTTATGTGGTAGTTATTCATATCGATATCTAATGACTGATGAATAACTGCCACATAAGTTTTATTAAGGCATTTAAAACCTACTGAATGGTCATGAACCAATGTATTTGCATCCGGATCCAGATGTAACACCGGATCCGTCTCTCAGGTGTCATCCGGAAAAACGTATCCGGTATTTATTTTTTTCACATTTATAAAGGTCTGCGCATGCGCAAATCGGGAAAACTTGGTACCGGATCCGGCATTAGTACATTTCAATGGAAATTAATGCTGGATCCAGCATTCCGGCAAGTGTTCTGGAATTTTCGCTGGAGAGAGTATTTTCTCCGGCCAAATACCGTAAAGGGACTGAACTGAAGACATCCTGATGCATACTGAACGGAATGCTTTCTATTCAGAATGCATTAGGATAAAACTGAAGCGTTTTTTTCCGGTATTGAGCCCGTGACGGAACTCAATACCGAAAAACTTTAACGCTAGTGTGAAAGTACCCATAGTATTAAACTTAAGGGGTTCTCCAGGACTAGAAAACAAAGGCTGCTCTTTTCCAATACAGCGCACTACACTTGTCCACAGCTCAGCTCCAGTCACTTCAGCAAAGCGGAGCTGCAGTACCAGGCACAACCCATGGACAGGTGCGGGGCTGTATGGAATAAAGCAGCCATGTTTTCCTAATCTTACAACTACAGTGAAGTAAAGGCTAGAAACACTTGAAGGATGAGCCATAAACATTACATTAAAATGCAATGGGGGGAGGGGGGATATTTACAAAACTTGTACTCTAGATTTGTAGTTTACAAATTTCACAAGTCCCTAATTTTTCTGCAAATGGCAATTTGCACAAAAATGTTGCAACTTATGTTCCTTGCTGCTTTCGCCACATTTACAATAAAACGGACGTCAATTTTTAACACCATGTACTACAGCTCCAAACTGGATTTCAGTTTCCGGTGCTCAGACAGTGGAAATAGCGACAAATTTATTAAGAGGCCCGAGCCTGTTAAACTTAGTGGCTAGAGATGAGCAAACTTCTGTTTTCAAGTTCAGTGTACAAGGTTCGGGTTACCTAAGAATTCCCAAGTTATGGATTCCGCTACCACGGACTATAAGGTATGGTCAGTGGTAGCGGAATCCATTACAGAATTCTTAGGTAACCCGAACCTTGTATGCCTAACTTGAAAACAGAAGCTCACTCAACACTACTTATGGCATCTTACTGTGGCAGACTATTTCCCAAGACTGGTGCATGAAACACAAGGCCTTAGTACATGGGCCTCAATGTGTAAGAATTAGGGCTCATGCACATGAACATATTTTGTTTCCGTTTCGCTTTTTTTGAGGACTATATGCGGAAACATTCATTTCAATCGGGCGGCAAAAACCACCCCCACAAAAACGGAAGTTACTCCGTGTGCCTTCTGTTTCTGTATGTCTGTTCCGCAAAAGAATAGAACATGTCCTATTATTGTCCGCATCACGGACAAGAATACTACTGTTTTATTAGGGAACAGCTGTTCCGTTCCGCAAAATACGAGATGCATACAGACGTCATCTGTATTTTATGCGGATCCGTTTTTTGCGGACCACAGAATACAAACGGTCATGTGCATGTGCTCTTAGGCTGAAACCAGTGATAGAAACTATTTGCTTGACGGATCCTGAGATTAAAGAGAGGTTTTTCGAAATGACCAAATGCTCCACAATATAAAAAAACAATAATTTCTATTCCATCCACTGCATTGTCTCTGGGGCCGCCACCATATTTTATTGTACAGTTTAGGGAGATTTTCTCCATGAAAACTTGACCTCACAGCAATGATGGCTCGGGAATTGTGAGCATTTACCACCTAATGTAAAGGGTCACAGTACTCCTAATGTCTATGGAGTCCGGTTAACAGGGAAAAGGAGAATCTAGTCTACCAGATCAAATAGATTCCTGCCTCACCCGAGATAAGCGGTGCCGGAGATGTCTGACAGCTGCTTATCTCCTGTATAGTCAAATTGGGAGCTGGTGAGTGAGAGCGATCAGCCAGACAACTAGAAATAGATGGGTATGTGAACAAGGGGTCCAGATGTAATAGATCCCCCTCCTCTACTGACACATGACCTAGATGCAATTGCTGTAGGTCACTTTACACACATTGCGACTGTTCCTACTGTCACGATCTGTAGGTTCAGAGCAGGAAGCACAGAAAGCCTTTATTTCAGCCATCACATAAAGCATGGCTAGCTGGAAAGCTGGACTAAAGCCCCTCATTTCTTCACTACACGTGTCCGGGCTCAGCAGGCTCCCTCCTCACCACTACTATATACTGCCCGCAGCTGTGATACCTTGCAGAACATGAGATCTAACCTGCGGACGATGTGAGCAGCCGACCCTTCCAGCTGGTGCTCAGTATCCGGATTCAACACGTGGAGAAGGCTGCTGGTCTCCAGCAGCCCTGAGCGCTACAGCTGCCGCCGAGGGTCAAACTCAAGCGGCGCGATATCAGCCAAGCGACTTCAACACTAGCGTCCAGGAACTGCTCATTCACAACGTAAGAGCTCCCCCTGCTGGCACGTCTGCTGATCACACCTCGCATACAAACCTATAGTTATACCTTGTGGAGGTCAAAGAGGGACGCTTATGGTCCTGGTCCTGCATATTTATACACTTCAATAGAACATAGTAGGGCAAAATTTATCTGAATATAGAAATTTCTAAAATCCAAATTTCATCAAATAATAAATTATAATACAAGGCAAGCTCTAATATATAGACAGGAACCGCCAAACACTTTCTGGATACATATTGTAAATGTAATAATGCAAATCCATACCTGATATGAAAAAGAGGGACACTTAAGGTGCAAAAAGGGACTTGGGTTAAAAAAAAAAAAAAAAAAAAAAAGGACTGCCCCTCGAAAGAGAGACTCTTGGGAGGTATTTGTATAGTTCAAACGGCACTTGACATATTCTTGCCCTTTTGGGGTTTTCTTTTGACCAAGTGAGGGTATAGCTACACTGCGACACTGTGTTGGACTTCTCGCGACAGGCACGATGATCCTATAGGATCACCACTACTCAGCGAACCTGTGAGCGATGGCTGTCGCCGCGTAGCCGCACACTACGCTATGCTCACACGTTTAGCCAATTTGTCTTGGAAGTTGTTCCCTATGAGCCAAAGTTCGACTTTTAAGCAAGCCTTAGGATTTTACAAGGGAATATAACCAAGCCAGGTATCCATAGCTCAGTCTTTTTAGATTTGTTTCCCATGAAGCATTGTCAGTAAGTCTCCGGATCATGAAGTACTTCCACATACCACCCAACATTTGAAAATTGCAAAGACGGACAATATGTGCGGCGCGCATTGCGGCAGTTTTTTTTCATACTAGGCCATGCCTCTAAGTGATTCTGCAGCAGCTAGGGATGGGTTAGGTGTTCCGCAGGAGGGATATCCGTTTGTCCTGGGGCAGGGTGATTCTGGTTCTTGTGGTGTTGGAATAAATACTGAGAAAGGAGATTCACCTGCTCAGAGAGGGATGATTTACGGAAGATGACCAGCCATTGCAATACCAAAGAAGAGACAACGCGCAGGGTCAAATATCAAGCAGGGTCAAAACCAGGAGATAGCATCAGAGTTGAAGTCATTAGACCAGGTATGCCGACCATGCGGCCCTCCAGCTGTTGTAAAACTACAACTCCCACCATGCCCTGCTGTAGACTGATAGCCATAGGCTGTCTGGGAATGCTGGGAGTTGTAGTTTTGCAACAGCTGGAGGGATGCAGGTTGGGCATTGCTGCATTAGACAGAGGGGAGGTCACAAACAGGCAGCAGGTGAGAGATGCAGAAAGCATACAACAAAGCTTGTGAGGCTGGAAGACCAATCACAGGCAAATGTGGCCAGCAGTTGCTTATTTGAATATCCTGCCAACAGGAAGCACATTATGCTGGCGCCGAGCCTGATTGGCCCGTCGTTCCTGCTCCCTGATAGGCCGATCAGCTCCACTATCAGCCAGGCTGATTGCCATGGTAATTGAGTGATGCCGGCGGTGCTGCATTGGAGAGGCCGGACTAACTGCAGGAGTGCAGATGGGTAAGTACATGTAAGGAATCCAGACAATGGTCAACTAGATAATGGAAGGAGTAGTGGTATGCTTTGCAATACGGGCTACAACGGTCTACTTTAGGGGAGACTGATTACTTGGAGACCAAATCTGCCAGGAAAGGATAAAGCAAGCCCAGGCGTTTTGGAGGGGCAAAATGTCGATCTGGGTGGTCCCATCATAATAGTAAGGTCTGAGTGCATGGGAAATGCCTGGAGGTCAAAATAGCATTCTGGATTTAGAAAGTCTTGAGGATTGCAGAGACCTAGCTATCTACTTTGGAAGTGATCTTGGGGGATTGTTCTGGATCGACCCCAGAGTCTGATTTTGACAGATCACTCTCGGACAGAATCTTGCCTTCCAAGGAGGAGGCGTCAGAGCAGGTCTCTGGCGGAGGAGGAGAAACAAAAGAGGGTGACCTGGCGAGAAGATGCTCTGTTTTGGGATGCTTGTGAGGAGGTCTGCCCCAGGAATGTTCCTCGGACATGAGAGCCAGAGAACACCAAGAGGTGGGAGCCTGATAAACTAGCCGTCTTATTAAAGCCAGTACGGCCTGAGACCCCTTAGAGAGGTCAGAAACAGACAAGGAACGGGCCCATTCTGGTTCCATTTGGCTAGGGTGGATGACCTGTCTGCATGGAGAACAGGACTCTGGTTGACCGTGGGGGAACTTTAAATCATACTTCGCACAGGTATAGTAGCTGTGGACAACTGTAGGCCGGGGAAGGTCATCTGTAGATTCGTATATGGTCACCTAGGCAAAGTAACTGCTTACTACTTAGCTAGGGCTGGCAAGAGGGGGTTGACAGAGGGAACGAGGGAACTACCGGGAAAATATGGCAACGTCCTACCTGGCAGGATGTCAGAGGCTTCAGAATGCTGAAAGTGACTGAGAATGCAGTCAATGTCCCAATCCTGATGTCCCCAACAGAGAAGATGAAACCCAGAGAGAAGAAGAATAGGGGAGGGGAAATACTTATCCAGAATCTGGCATATTCACCCTGCCTTTAAACTCGTGAGGAAGACTGATACCATTTTTCCTGTCTGCATAGGATACAGGGAGGGGAGATGAACCCTGTTTCCCACCTAAAAAGAAAAGCAAATATAAAATAACAAAAGATAAGAACAAGAACAATCCAAAACAGGGAGGTCTTCCTCCTACAGACACTAAGCTAAAACTTGTTATCTCTCTCCCAGTAGGGGGGTGTGGGGGGGGGGGGGATATAGGTAGCAGGAGGAACCTTTTGGCTTAGTGCCCTGCAGCAGCTATACCCATGGTCCTGTGTCCCCCAATGACATGAGCGAGAAATATAGTTTTGTTATAAAGTGTTCAGTGTAACTTGTCATTTATTCATTTAAACCTCTGGTCTTAAAAGTCCAGTGGGCGGTGATTGACAGCCTTCCCGTATGAGTGTCTATACAGAGACAGCAGTCAATTCCTGAGTAGGACCACTCTATCTTCTCTGCTCCTACTGCTCCATAACATGCTGCCTTCAGACTATACTGCATTTTCAACAATGGCATTTAATTTTAAATGTTTAAAGGAGTTGTGGCACAATGACAAGGTTTGTGATAGATGTCTGATCAGTGGAGGTTCCACTGCTGAGGACAGAAATCCCATCCCCCCCTTTGAATGGAGCGGCATTGAAGCATGCACATTACTGCTCCTTTAAAACTATGGGACTATTGAAGATATTCAAGTGCTATCCTTGAATAGGATGTCATTGTGCATGTCCGATTGCTGCTGCATTAAAACGAGGGACACTGGACCCTGTTACCATGGTCAGTGGGGTCCCACTTCTAGGACCCACCCCTACATTCAGAACGTGACCCTAAAGTGAAGGGAAAACAGGCGTGCAGGTGTAGCCACCCTCCATTCACTGCTATGGGAGTTCTGAAAATAGATAACTTGTCTCTTTCCAGTAGTCCCATAGCGGTGAATGGAGAAGTGATTGTGCGTGCAAGGTTTGCTCTCCATTTACTGCTATGGGAATTCTGAAGATAGCCAAGTACGCTCACTAAGCTATTTTCAGACGTCCCATAGCATTGAATGGAGAGCACACCACGCATGTGCAGTGTGCCCTTCTTTTCCTTAGGGGCCTATTCTGGAGAGAGGTGAGGGCCTCAGAGGTGGGACCTGCACCTATCTGACATTTATGGCATATCCTATGGCATATCTTGACATAGTATTGACGTCGGCTTGGTATGTTTTCTGGTTCTGTCTTTGTCCGCTGTGCCATTCTGTCATTAGTCATCTATTATTTTGTTTCCCTGTGTTTCCCTCCATGATTCGGGCCCAGCACATATGTAGGAAAGGATTTCCGTCCAGTTGTGGGCCGCCAGGCAGGGCACATCGTGCAAGTTGATAGGGACAGTGCTAGGCAGGAGTACAGGGCTCACTGTTCTCTACTGTGACAGAATCACAGACCGTACAAATATTATAGTCCTTGTATATTATTATGGATGCGATGAGAGCTATCTTGGATCAGAAACAAGGGCTTACTCAGCTGGTGCAGGACTTTGCAGTAAGGGTCCAGCATTAAGAGTGAGTAGGGGGCTACCCCGCAGCCTATTGAGCTGCAAGTAAATTTGCCCAACCGCTTCGCGGGAAGAACTTTATGACTTTTAAGGAGAGTTGTAAATTGTATTTTCTCTTGCCTCCTCACTCTTCTGGTATGAAGCCACAGGAAGTGAGAATAATTATTTCTTTATTGCAAGGGGATCCACAAAAATGGGCCTTTTCACTACCAAGCTGGTGTATTTTAATGAGGTTTTTTTTTTTTTGGCTTTGGATATGTTGCATGGTGAGTCAGACAGAGAGGTGTTCGCAAATGGTGTGTGGCTTCAGGTTGGAATGACCAGGCACTGCGATGCCTTTTTCACCAGGGACTTTCTGATTTATTAAAAGACATGCTAATTAGTTACTTCTCATCTGACACATTCGATGAAATTATGACTCTGACAGTGAGTATGGACAGATGACCCAGAGAGAGACGTAGGGAGCGACTATCTACTCCCCAGACAGTATCCGACCCGGATTCCTCTTCCATGTTAGCGAAAACCTTGGTCTCTCCTGAGGAACCTCGGCGGCTTGGTGCCACCCTGCCCTCACAGGATCGAAAAAAGCTGGAAAGAAGAAAGAAGGAAAACTGCTGCTTCTATTGTGGTAGTGCTGATCACCTGCTATGAGTCTGCCCAAAACGACTGGCCACAGAGAAATTACAGTGCCTAAGGGATAATTCCAGGAGTCACTTAAACGACCAGGTACTTCCTAAAGATATTTAAAAAGATTCTGCTCCCCCTATGTATTCCATTGAATTTCGGGTCTAGCATTTGTGGACTATGGGTCTGCAGCCAATTTGATAGATTTTGATTTTGCCTTGTCTCTGAGTATTCCATTGAGTTCACTCTTGGAGCCCATACATGTCATGGTATTAGATTCCATCCCCCTGGCTGGAGGGCTGGTGGAATTCTATACTTCTATGACTGTTGGTATAATTCATACTGAAATGTGTTCCGTCTTTGTAATAAGAAATTTACCAACTCATATCATTCATGACTATCCAGTAATCAACTGGACTTTTGGTGAACTGGAAAAGTGGGGAACGGATTGTGCTTCTTTCTGTCTGACTATGTTACAAGCTAGCCTCAGGGTAGATGTCCCGGAGTATGTCAGAGATTTTGCTGACTTATTCGCTGAGAGTGGCTTAGACTCCCTTCCGCCACACAGACCTTATGACTGTACTATTGATTTGGCACTAAGTGCTAGTCTAGATACCTTAAGGGGCGTATTTACATTTGGCCAATCCTGAACAACAGTCTATGTGGGACTATATACAGGAAAGGCATATTAGAGCATCTAAATCTCCTATGGGCTCAAAGTTCTTCTTTGTGGACAAAAAAGATGGGGGTCTGAGGCCTTGTATCAACAGCATGGAATTAAACAAGATCATGGTCAAAAATCAATATCCATTGTCGTGGATTCCGGACCTTTTTTACCCCTTAATGACCGGACCAGTTTGCACCTTTATGACAGGGTTATTTTTGAAAATCTGGCATGTATCACTTTATGTAGTAATGACTTTGGAATACTTTTACTTATCCAGGCCATTCTGAGATGTTTTCTCGTGACACATTGTACTTCATAACAGTTATAAATCTGAGTCAATATATTTCACCTTTATTTAACAGAAAGTGATACCTCATAAAATATTACTGAACATTCCCCATATGTCTACTTTATGTGGGCATCATTTTGTAAATGTCATTTTATTTTTTGGGGATGTTAGAAGGCTTAGAACTTTAGAAGCAATTTTTAACATTTTTCAGTAAATTTCCACAATCCACTTTTTAAGGACCAGTTCAGGTCTGAAGTCACTTTGTCAGGCTTACATAGTCAAAAAAATACCCATAAATGATCCCATTTTAGAAACTACACCCCTCAAGTTACTCAAAACTGATTTTACAAACTTTGTTAACCCTTTAAGTATTCCACAAGAATTAAAGGAAAATGGAGATGAAATTTCTAAATTTCACTTTTTTGACAGATTTTCCATTTTTTTCTTTAACACATCACAGAGTTAACAGCCAAACAAAACTCAATATTTATTACCCTGATTCTGCGGGTTTACAGAAACACCCCAAATGTGGTGGTAAACTGCTGTATGGGCGCATGGCAGGGCGCAGAAAAAAGGAGTGCCGTATGGTTTTTGGAAGGCAGATTTTGCTGGACTGATTTTTAGACACCATGTCCTATTTGAAGCCCCCAGATGCATCCTACAGTAGAAACAATCAAAAAGTGACCCCATTTTGGAAACTACGGGATAAGGTGACAGTTTTATTGGTACTATTTTGGGGTACATATGATTTTTAATCGTTCTATATTATGTTTTTTGTGAGGAAAGGTAACCAAAGAATGGATGTTTTGCAACCGTTTTTATTTTTTGTTTTTTACAATGTTCATCTGACAGGTTAGATCATGTGCTATTTTTATAAGGCAGGTTGTTACAGATGTAATGATATCAAATATGTCTACTTTCTTTGTTTTTCAGTTTTACATTTTGCAAGCATGTTTACAATTTTTGAAAAAAATTATGTTTTTATGTCTCCATTTTCTAAACGCAATTTTTTTTATTTTTCATTTTTTTTTAATTGGTACAATTTTAAATGTGCGTATATGGGAAAATGTTAGATTTTTTTCAACTTTTTTTTTACACTTGTTTTTTACACTTTTTTGACTCAGACCCACTTGGTTCTTGAAGATCCAGTGGGTCTGATGGCTCTACAATACACTGTATAGTGTACTGCAGTGTATTTTCATTCACAGTAAGCTTGATCAGGCTTACATACCATGGCAAGCCTGGATGCCTGTGTAAGGCGTTAAGTTGCCATGGTAACCACAACAGAGCAGCGGCCCGATCGGAGGGGGAAGATCAACACAGGAGCGCAGCCGCGATCTCCTCAATACTCACTGAGGAGATCGGTGCTGCTGAACGCTGTGATTGGTCAGTTGGTTTGCCGCTATGGTTGCTACGCCCCTGTTTGGGGCACGCAAGGTATATTTTTGAGTTACATTCTTACCCCTCGATAATTTAAGTTGGAATCTGCCAAAGTGCAGGCCATTGTAAATTGGGTTCAAACTTCATCCGTGAAACCATAGCAATGCTTTTTAGGTTTTACCAATTATTATTGCAAAAAATAATTAATATTTTTTTTTACCACTCATGGACATGACTAGGAAGGGAGCAGATTTAGTTAATTAGCAGCCATAGGCACTTGCATTTACTACCTTGAAAAAACTGTTTTCTTGAGGCTCCTATTTTGGTACACCAGATCAGACTAAACCCATTATGGTGGATAGCTATGCTGCTAGTGTGAAAGTACCCTAAGGTGGACGTTTTGTCCAGGAGCTTTTGTGCCATTCACCCGCCTGATCTGTAAACTGAACCCATTTTACTGACAGGTATTGTTTCCTCTTTTTCTTCTGATCTGGCAACAGAGATCAGAGCAAAATAAGATTTAGCCCCTGAAAACTGTCCCGAAGGTAAAATTATTTGTTCCAGCCCATCTCCGTCTTCTAAGTGTCATTACTCAGTTCTCTGTGGGTATCCAAGAATAGTAAGTACCAAGAAATTTATTTCCAGGCATTACTGGTGGTCATAGTACGTTTGCATGGCATTCCGGAAAATATTGTTTCTGATAGTGGTGTACAACTTGTTTACAGGTTTTGGAGGGCTTTCTGTCTTAAATTGGGGATTTCTTTGTCATTTTCCTCGGCCTTACACCTCAAGACCAATGGTCAAACTGAACGTTTGAATCAATCTTTGGAGCAGTATTTGAGATGTTACATTTCAGACAGTCAGTCTGATTGGGTGGCTCATATTGCGCTTGTGGAGTTTACCATTAATAATCACATGAATTCTTCCATAAATACTTTATCTTTTTTCTGCAATTATGGTTTTCATCCACGATAGCGGTCTTTTTCATTTGCATCCTCTAACAAGCCAGAGGTAGAGATGGTTGCAAAAAAACTGCACATTCTGGGCTCAGGTTCAGAAAATCCCAGAAAATACAAAAAAAGAAAAGTAGACAAGGGACGTTCTGGGGGGTCAAATATTGTTTTAGGAGACAAGGTCTGGTTATCTACTAGAAATCTGCTCTTAAAAGTACCTTTGGAAAGTTTGCACTGCGTTTATTGGTCCATATGTTGTGTCTTTCCGTTTGAAGTAGCCTGATTCTTTCAAAATCCATAACATGTTTCATAGATCTCTGCTGAAAAACTACTTACACCCCATTTCACCATCAGTCACCTCCTGCTCCAGTTGAGGTTGTAGGTCAACTAGATTATGAGATTTCCAAGATCTTAGATTCCCGAAAGGTCCGTGTGTCACGGACGTACAGAGACTTACGGATGTCCCCGAGACAGTGAGTGGCAGGAGATTTTTGAGACTGGCAACACATGATTTGATTCAATATGTTTACCTTGTGGATCAATAGGCGTCTGTGTTGTTTCTGGTACTGGCCACACCCTTAACCTCCAGGTGTTATTGTGGTCATTTAACTTTCCCTATTTATAGTTGTTTCTCCCACAATGCTATGCGGTTTATAGCTTCAGTTGGACCTGTGGATAGCTGGTGTTTGGATCTCGGCTGAGTTCCTGGTGCTGTCATAGCTTCTTGGAAGTTAAGTTTTACCTTTCCCTTTGAATTTTGGCTTTTCTATGTGTTGCATTTACTTGTAGTTTTGTATTAGGCCTTAAGGAGACTCCCTTTCATCCTTCTTTTTGGAGGAGCAGGTTGTCTCATTCCTGTCATTAGTACCAAGGCACTTTAGGCCTCTTTCACACGAGCTACTTTTCCGTGCGGGTGCAATGCGTGATGTGAATGCGGGGGCCTTAGGGTTAGATAGGACTTTAGAAATTCCTGTGTATGAACTGACCTACCTCTGGGGTCTGTTCATACTGGTAGTCAGTCAGGGCTTTGGTTAGGGTTTTCACTAGGAGGTGTCCATCTTCCTTCCCTAGTTTTCAGGCCTTATTTATTTTCCCCTTCCCCCCTATGTTCTGTGTGGGGTTCCCCTCCCACACTAGAGCGTGACACCGTGGTTCAGTACAGTACAGTCAAGACATTCAGGTTCATAGACTGATTAAAAAATTTCAGGGGACATTTACTAAGACCGGCAATTTAAACACTGGTGTCATCAGTCACGTGATGGTGGATGGGTTGCATGACCAGGTAGTGCATCCTATTTAAACAGGCAGCCTGCTGGCCACAGATTGCTTGTGATTGGTTTTATCCTTTGGACTACCACACTAGCATTTTGTCACTGTGAAGCTGCTATTGGATTTCTGACCCTGGCTTGTACCCTGACTTGTGGTTGACCCCTTGGATTTGACCTCTTGGTATCCCTGTTTCATGTTACTTGTTCTGATTTGGTTTGGACTCTCCTGGTATTGACTTCGGCTTGGTGCATTTTCTGGTTCTGTCTTTGTCCGCTTTGGCATTTTGTCACTAGTCATCTGTTATTTTGTTTCTCTGTGCTCCCCATTTTTGGCCCAGCACATATATAGGAAAGGATTGCCGTCCACTTGTGGGTCGCCGGTTAGGTCAGATTGTACAAGTCGGTAAGTACAGTGATAAGCAGGAGTACAGTTCACTGTTCCCTACCTTAAAAATATCCAACTAAACGATTCTGGTTTAAGTCACTTTATTACGACCAAGTATCTTTACTACGATCTACCGCTGCACTTATGTTGAGTCATACATTCATATAGACTTATCTGAATACATCTGCACAGATGGCTAGTCTTGTCTATTCTAAACCAAGCCTTCAATTTTTAAAAAATTTTTTTTTTTTTTAAATAAACACACTAACAATTAGTTATCAAGATTTTATTTATTTTTTTCTTTTTACATTTTCTTATTGAAGGTATACAAATAAAATAAATCAATGCAACACACACAAACAAAAATGGAAGAACATCAAAACAACCATGTTTCAAACACTATCCATATTACTCTTTTTTTTATAATAAAAGCAGACATTCCACATCGTAATTTTCCAACCATGTATTTTATCACCCAAAACAGCATATTCCAAATAAATTTTTTTATAATACAAACAGCATACTTAGTAGGGTAGCCTACTGAGAAGTTATTTCTACAAGTGCAACTAGCTAATATCAGAATTCTTTCATTAGTTTAACAATGCCACTGTAAGGAGAACAGCGCAAAAGTCAGGTTGACTCAATCCAGCAGAGTCATTCTAGAAATGTATGCCCGTGGCGCAACTTTAGACTGCAATACCAAGAATAGACGGCCTATTGGACAGTCGCCAGCTGTCTACCAGAAAGGCAATGTCCTGCACTGTATTAGTAAGGCTTTAAAAACAAAGTCTTGTAAAACATTTTTCCATCTGGGCACTCACACATCATACATAAGCACGCATGACAAAGCAGAACAATTAACCTCCAATTCTGTGTAGATAATAGGCTTCATTGAGAGTATCACTTGCGTAATACTCTGCTGAACTAGGGTACTAAGTGAGATAAAAGGGCACTTTTCATTGTGAAAAATCTGATATTTTTTTTTACTTATCCTTTTTATTTTTGGCTAACACACAATAAATACCAAGTATTTGAATAAATGCTACATACAACATAAAAGCTGTTATTGAAAAAAATGCAACCCAGCTAATGGCAAATGAAACAGTTACTTCAACCTTGTGGCTAGAGGCCTAACACGACCTAACACGGCAAAACATATTTTGCTCCTGGAAAACTGATTAACTCCTAGGTCTCTTTAGGGCCTCAAGGCGCTTATTGACTAAAAGCATTAAATAAAGTTTCAAGTATTGAGAAGTAAAATTATAGAAGCAGTGGTGCATGATCTTCACATTACTATGACCATGTCTCAGTGGACTCTACTATTCAGGACTACCTATGGATGCCGGGTCTTTGAAAATAAGGTAAGACCATAAATACCATTTGACCTGTGATTATAGTTAGGTCTATTGAGAATACAGCGTGATGTTACCTCCAATATGTACTCTCTGAACATGACCAACTGCTTCATAAGACCTGTAAACCATAAGTTGTTGAGTAATACTTCTGGATCTAAGCCGAGTCCTTTTTCTAGAATAGCAGCTCCAATCAGATCCCATTTTTGCCACCATCAAATTCAATTATTGTCCGTCCATTCCTAGCTCATTATTCACCATATTGCATATAGGATCGTTCTTATGGCCATATATTGCATCCTGGCAGAATCGTCTCCAGAACAGATCCGTTGATACAAATCCCTATTTCACATGGATTGTATATGTAAGGATAGAAGTGGCAATATCCCAGAGTTGGCAGCAAAGGCCTTGATATAGGTCCATAGTTCTAATAGTGACCCTGCCAACATAGGTGTGGTAGTTCCGATCTGTGTCATAAGCATGAAGAGGAGCAGCAACCTTAAGTGACTATTTTCTATAAAACAAAAATGTTGATAGGAAGACAAAGCAGACAAATGTGATAGTCGTATCTTACCGCAATTTACAGTTCTGGTAAAATCTACATTATATACACATATATATATTTATATACATGAACGTATTTACACTGGTAGTGTAGTACAAAAGGAAAAAACGACTAGAGAAGTAACCTTGGCTTCTGATAACCTGGCATTTAGCCTTCCGTGCCAACTCTGAACATCAATTCCACTTGAATATTAATACGTCCCCTGTATGTTCAGGAAAACATTTTGGTTAACATTCTCAAATCTTCGTTAAAAGTGAATTAAGTGCAAGAAAAAAAACTATTTATAAGGAGAACATGCAGGGAAATGCTATTATTCAGCACTGAACCGTGACACTGTTCTGTCCCCTGGATACAGTTGTATTTGCTACATAAGGACGTTTCTTTCAATGTCTTAAACGTTTATGATCCACTTGATTCACTCGTTTGCTAAACTCTCAATAAAGCTTTAGTAAACTTGTCAAGATGGGGAAAAGGAGACGTATCCAAAGGTTGTCACGTACGTCTAGCAAGCTTAAAGAAAAGAAATATAAAGGAACAACTAGATCATTTCAAATCCTTGGAACAGTTCATACCCCTGCGGCGGGTACAGTGTGTAAAGTCCATGAGAAAAACTCTGTTCTGTGCAAAGGTAACTCCAAACCCTCCGAGCCTTGGCAAGTAATAGACAGTAATTACTCAATTTTCCTTGTTGATGGTTCTGAGAGTTCTCCATCATTCATAAACTATATTAGTTCTCTGTAATTGAGAGCAAGGATCCAACCAACAGAACAGCTTCTAATATGTGGAACTGTGCAAACTAGAAAATCATGGGAGATCTGCAGAAAGTGTAACGACAGGCTTTGCAAGGTATTGCATGGCGATTTCAGAGATGTACCCTGGGATGTTCAGAGCCAGACGAGGAGGGGAACTCTAAGGGCAGATCAATGGTGGAAACAGTGACATGGCAGCTTCCTGGTCAGACTATATCACTGTATAAAGAGTAAATGTGTCACCAGCCTTGGTTGTACCACTAGACAGATCCTTTTTGGCTGGCATGGAATATTTTACAGTATTTTTACACCAAGCTGGACACTCTCCACAATGTCATACTTTGAATGCAGTCTTGGCCGTTCATGTCCTTGAAGAATGCATACCATCCTTTTTGTTACTACAGCATAAAGAAATTCCATGACTCCGAGCGTTCTTCATCAGAAGATCCCGTCACATTAATGTGTGCAGGAGAATGGTGAAAGGGGAAGGGTCTCCATAAGATATAGAGAGAACTGATGTTTTATAGGATTCCTCTCTGACAGCTGGAAATGCTTGAATCTGTACATAGTGCTGGCAATGCTTTTTTTTTCTTCCAAAATTAGAGGAAATGTGACAGGAAGACATCTAGGGCTCATGCACAAATGCTTCCTTGAAGCGCAAAGAGTCGCCGCTCTATACAAAGTTTACCTGAAAGAAAGAACAGCAATAGACAATACATTTTAGGAGGCAAAGACAAATGTAACGCACTACAATTAAGAATCTTGAGACATGTCAGAATATGGACCCCACTTATGGCTAGAGCAAAGCTAGGCTGCAGTGCTTTTAAAGGGAAGTGCCCCCACCATATGCACTGTGCGTAGGAAGCTGAGAACAGTACACCTTGCTTCCCTGTGCACTGAAATAAGGTGTACTGTCCTCTGCTTCATAAGCGCATGTGCCAAAGTCACTGGAGATGAGTCCTGGACTTATCTCCAGTCACTTCTAACGTCTTGACAAGCCAATCCCAAAACAACCTATTTTCACAGGGGCATTTTTAGAAAGCTGAGCCCCTAATGCATAACGTCATGCTGGTGGTTTACTGGCCCAGAGCTAGAGATGGGTACCCTTTAAATGTGCACAAAGTTTCCTTAACAATAGTACACCTAACGAAGTTGGAACTGCTATCTCTCAGTAGTGCAACCTCCGGCTTTGGGGCCATAACATCAAGTCATTTATGCAAAATTAAAATGGGAAAAAAAACGGATCCGGCACTGAAAACAATATCAGTCAATGGTGACGGATCAGTTTTTTTCAGGAGCCTAAACTTTCAATGTATTTAGTAACGGTTCAGTTTTTTTTTTTTCCATTTTGATTTCACACAAACGCATCCTAACGGAACGGATACATCCTGATGTGCAAAATCAAAACGGATCCATTTGATTCTGGTATAGAGATCCTCTACCGAATCTCAATACCGGAGTTACCAACTGTGTGAAAGTAGCCAAATATATATCAGTATGCTATGATCACAGCCGTGTGTGTACTGCAGCATTTCAGGTGGCAGCTGCAGTTACATTTATATTTTACCACTGTCGTGCCCAAGGATCGCAGTGTAGCGTTGCCTGCATAGAAATTAAAGGGGTCGCTGCATGACTCATGTTTGCTGCGACTCCAGAAGTACAAAATCCATCAGTGTTGGATCTATTTTTGCAATTCTGGGCTTGTGGCACATGTGCGAGTTGCGCTGCGACCCCATTCATTTCTATGCTAGCACTGCGATCCCACTGCGATCCTTGGGCACAACCAAGAACGCTGTGTAGCTTGAAATCTGTATCTAACTAAAGTAGTATATACACTTGTTTGCCATTATCCATTTAGACATATGCCCCCACTAGACTACACAGCATCCTGACACCCTGGGAGAAAGATAAGCCAGTGGCTCTCTTTCCATGTACATGAAAGTGACAGCTAACAGTAAGAGACATAATGAGGAAAACTTACATTTACTGATATTCTCTATATCCGCCTGGTCAGTCATGAAGTTCAGCAATCCATCCATCAAGAGCAGAGCTTTGTGATATCTCTGCACACAGTCTTCCCGATGGTGAAACATTTCATCTAAGGCTGCTGACTGCACCTGTAATAACATGTCCGCGTTATGCAATATCTATAGATTCATGTATATGTCAATATGGAACCAAAACGGACAACCCTTCATTTCTATGACCGTGTATATGTCACTTTATGGTGACTTTTAAAGGCAACTTTGTCATGAAAGAGAAGCATTTTACAAAAGGGCAGCTCTAAATACAGTACAGAAAGGGCGCTGGGGTTGCCAAATGACAAACAGGACTCCCTTCATATTGGGGTCGAGGAACCTGGAAGGTGTTTTCTCATCCTACCAAGTGATGGCTGATGGTGGGCATCTGATGGATGAGGAGAAGGCCTTATCAGCATTTCCTGTGCACAACACTGCTTTCAACCGGGTATTGTGCCTGTAACTGCATTTCAACTGAATGGGCCACACATGGTCAAGAGTGGCACTAGGCAGGACAAAAATTGAGAAGGGGTATGACACCCCCCAGGGCATTCTAGCAATCAGAGGTTCCATCAGTTTATTACTTACATGGGTAAACCCAGTAAATCTAAACCTTTCAGTGGTATTTTGTTCTCAACCAAATAGTACAGGGTTGTTGGTTCATCTGCATCAAGCAAAGCAGTTGCAGAGGAATTATGGCAAACGCAGTGATTTCATTCATTAGTTAAACGAGGAGTCGCGGAGACTGAATAGAATGCATATGTCGACTGCCACTCACCATCTGCACCGTATAGCTAAAGATGAGCTTTTCTGCCGTGATGCTGTTGATCCGGTCCATAAGCTTCTGTTTGTCAGCAAAGAACCTTTGGAGCCGCACATTCAGGCAATGACAGGAAGATACGCACGATTTGTACAGATCATTCAGCTTCTTCACCACTAAGAAAGCAAAAAAGCATACACAGTCAGCAGCGGCCCAAGGTAGCCTAGGTGCCAATTCAACATTGAAACTGTATGTACACACAGCAGACTTTTCATACATATTCTGTCTGAAATCTGCGCCGGTTCTGAATCTGCTCCATAATTCATACAGTGCAAGCTTTCTGTGAGCAGATTTGAAACTGACATGTTAATTCTGGTTGTGGTTTCTGCCACACATGGATTATTCCAGCTGAATGGAACTAAACCTGCGTATGGATCCGTGTCACGTATTATTGAAAATCTGCAGCCGTCGGAAATATTAGCTGCATGCACATCCCTTTAGGGATCTCTCATAAATCTAATGTCTACGGGCCTGAACAGATACTTCTGAGACACCAGGAAAAAAAAGGGACCTGATAAGTGGAGACAGATAATCATGGTAGCTGCTTATCCCCAACACTGGATAACCAGTGTCTCACACCAAACGCACAAACACCTACCCTGTTTAACTGTAGAGGACAGACACAGTTTTCCAGTCTTCACCTGCTCCATGGCAGTCTGAAGCCCAATTGAGAGAAGTTCTGCTGCTTTTAGATAGAGAACCAGCTGTTCTGCGTAACTAATACAAAGTGCAGAAAAATTAGTTTTTGATATACCGACATGCTATCATTCAGGCTTTACATAATGTGAAGAATGAAAGCTACATTGCTTGTGTCTTGTCCTGTGTAGCTAAATACAATTCCATATAGTACCTGTCATCCACACACATCATAAGCACCTTAAAATATCAAGAAAAAAAATACAATGCAACAGCACTCTGCAAACCAAATAAGATTATTTGGGCCCGTCAGCCCAGCATGCATGTGAAACCTGCACTCCCTTAATGCCGTTATGGCACATGACAGGTAGAATTTAGTGTTAGGTTCCCGTCTTATAGAGATCGCCTTGACGTGTGGCAGACGGGCCCAAATAATTATGTACAAAATGTATTTGCCAAGAATCTCAAATTTACTTAATAAGCATAGCATTAGCATCATAATACTTTTTTGTACTTTATTTGGTTTGCAGAGTGCTGTTGCATTGTATATTTTACCTTGTGTTTTCAGCCATGGCAATATGCACCTGCGCATTGGGATGCGCTAACTGACCCCCCTTTTTCTTTGCACCTTAAAATATCCCCCAATAACACGAGTGAGAAGTGACTTCTATAATACAAAACATGGGATCCGTCTGGACAGAAAAAAACAGCCTGTCTCATTGCTTTAAAGGAATTGTCTAAACGTTTTCTAAGTGTTGGCCTATCCTCAGAATAAGCCATCAAAAGTTGATCAGTTGGGGTCTGGCACCCCCAAACCATGGTTGCCAAATGTCCAAAATTTTTTAGACAGTATGTAAAAAAAGGTGACTTTTTTCCTGCGTCCATAAAAAAATTGACGCATCCGTGATTTTTTTGAGGCTGGTGGTACTTGACTTGATTATTTTGGTGGTAATTATTATCATTTTACAGCTCACAGTAAATGCTGATAATGAGTTCTTATCAGTATATAGACCTGTATTACTTCTAATATTTATCACCCATTATGGTTTTCCAGTTTGTCCATAAAAAGTGTTGGCTGTCCGAGATTTTGGGATAAGATGTCCAGAAAAAAATAAAAATAAAATTCTGGTTGGCGACCCTGCCCCAAACCCCCTTTAATCAGCTGAGCAGCTGATTAAAGGGGGTTTGGGGCAGGGTCGCCAACCAGAATTTTTTTTGGCACCAGAACTATAGCTTTGAGCTGGTTACTGCATTGCTGCTCCCACTGAAATGAATGCAAGCGGGTCTCCAGTAACCAGCTCCATCCACTACACCCAAAGGACGGAGCTGGATCTGCAGAACGGCTGAATGTCAGTGGTGGGGGTTTGATCAATTACTCATGGATCAATATAAAAGGAGTGGAAAATACAAACATTCATTTCTTCATTGCTATTAACAATGGAAATCAATGGCTGCTGCACATTGACAGCTCCCTCAGATAGTCAGCATGCCTGAACGTCATCAGATCTAGAGGATTAATAATCCTTGCATGGTTAATTTCCTTCATGTGGTGTCTTGTACTGTATTCTGACTTGTAGGAGACAAGCTCACCTCCACTCTCGGCTTAGGAGGCTAATCTGATCTGCCACAACGCTCTCTTGCATTTGGAACTCGGATGTGGCAGCGGCGCTGACCTCCACAGGAACCCCTTTTAGACTGGCGATTTCCATAACAGAATGAGCAAAGGCAAGTGTGAATCGGAGGCTGCGTAGGGTGTCTGTGTGCTCTTGCTGCAACGAAAAGTGGAAAATCACAGTTAGGTGATAGAATAGGAAGATGTCTGGAACAACAGTAAATCAAGCACTTCGCTTATGACTAATATTACATCTATAGGATTGTGCTTAAGCACAGAAGGCTACATGGATCAGACACGGTTATGAATCTGCCAGGAGCAAAGAGAGAAACTCATGACCACGTCAACGAAAAATCATAAATCAAAAGTCCTACTCTCCATTGATAGAAAGAGACATACAGAATGTTGGAATCTTGCTGCTCCAATGATGGCAATGTCTCACACACTACGATGGAAATGTCTATGAAGTCAATGGACCTCACATTAGCCACCACTAAGAGCTGTCACCTTTATAAATGCCATGTTAAGACATGCTTATATTGGAGTTAGGAGTGTTTCTCGGTTGGTACATAACTCCTATCATATTATATAACCATAAGGCAGAAATAGCTACACTCATCGCTTTCTCCAAGTTCTGACCCCAATAAAGCAGAACACTTCAGTCTAACCACAAGCGATACCGATTCTACAGATTCCCATAATAATCCTGCTGTTCAAGATGTATGTGCATATGGTTAGACGAGAGAAGACGTGTATGCAGCACCTGACTAGACATGCCCTAAGAATTGCTCTTCAGTCCGAACAAGGCAATGCTTCACAGACTCATGTTTCCCATGAATCTGGATGAACATGGCAAGCTTCTGTCTGTGAATGTCTGGTGGCCCAGTCCTATCCGCTCCTGACGTACTAAGATCTAGAAAGGTGTGTACAGGAAACATTCCCTCAGATGATGACTATTAATATAGACAGAAAGGACAAAAACTATAATTTAGAGATTTATTAAGACCAGCGGTTTAAGCGCCGTTCTTGATATCTCCTGATCATGCCTAGTGATAAATTAGGTGCATCCTCCTGCAGTCCGTGCAGATAAACAGAAATCTACTTCATATATCGGCTGCTTTATATCTGCTCCCCTATTCTCCCAAGATGGCCGCACCATCGTACAAAACCAGCACTTCTACCTTTTGTGTCACCCCTATCTCCTCATAGATTGTAGGCTGAGGAGATAGAACAAGAAGGCCCTCGTTCCTCTTGTTCTAATTATTGACTTGTCTGTTGCGATGTTATTTATGACTGTTTGTACATGAACCCCTGAACTGTAAAGCGCTGCGGAATATGTTGGCGCTGTAGAAATAAAGAGTATTATATTATCTACGACAGCTCAGAGCCGCCGTATATTTCTGGCTTAATTTATGCCAGAAAACTGGCGTAAATAAAGAAAATTTGTCAGGGCGGCTGGCCACGGACCCTTCCCGCCACTGTCATGCCTCCTTTAGGGAAAGTGGCAAGGTTGGCATACAAAAATCAGAGAAATGCGACAATTTTTTGAAAAGTCGCAACTAAAAAGCTTGCTATCAGAGGGCTTCTGCCATCTAAAAAAAAGATCAACATGCTACCAAACCTTCTAAGAAGTGTTCTTACCTCCATCAGTGTCTCTTCAGGAAGCTCAGGCACTTCAAACATTACAATGCCTTCAGCATTTGCCATCCCAGTGTCGGGGAATGCATATCTAAGGCTTGATGGGGCTTCAAACGTTTCACCCCCTGCGCCAACCACAAGATGTCTTCCAGTGTATGAGCCAGCAGAGCTCTGTGAGCTGGATGATCCCACTGACAGGAAAAATGAGTAAGGAGACAATGTATGAGGCGTCCACCAGAAAACATAGCAAATTGGAATAATATGCAGAGATTCAATCCAAATTACCAGAGAAGAGTTGTGTGCGTGTTGCCTGAGGAGGAGTCATGCCATCCGGAGGAGAACCCACTGTAAAAATGACCGGAGCCGGGCTGATAGACCTTGGTGCCCCACTGTGCAGGTTCCCTCCATAACCAATTAAAGGAGCTAAACAGGATTCAGAATAGATTAGATATGTTAGCTGACACACTGCACGTGGATACAACTTGACATTAGATGGTACCTACTGGAAGATACCTGACACTGCTCACCGGTGATACACAATAGGTACGTCGCAATTTACTATGCTTATAAATGATATCATTACAGAAGGAATCATCTGGAAGGAGCAGAAGTGTGCACACAATGAGGAGAACACCGGTATAATACATGGCCAGGGGATAGGGTTCAAGATGGCAACTTCATGTCCCTGTTACTTCCCTTCCTGCCTTCGTCTAGAAATATCAGATGTACTACACCTACATTAATATAGCTCGGGCAGCGGAGAATATAATTTTTTATTTTATGCACTATTTGCTATATTCCGCAGTGCTTTATATTATATTAGCATCAAGCTGTCCCCAATGGGGCTCACAATCTAAGTTCCCTATCAGTATGTCTTTGGAGTGTGGGAAGAAACCGGAGCACCTGGAGGAAACCCACGCAAACACGGGGAGAACATACAAACTCCGTGCAGATGTGGTCCCAAGTCCCTTTATGTGTGGTATTATGTGTAACAACTTCGCGTAGAAATAAAAATGGGGAAACTACTATGTGGCTTGTTCTGTTCAAACCAGAAGATTACATCACTGGTCAACAGCGGATTCTTGTCTTGAGAAAGCGAGTGGTTAAAATGCACAACAGCTATTGACCAATGATGCAATTTCTGGGTTTGAAGATTTTTTTCCTGCCAAATAAACTACAATGTAAACTGGTGTTTCTTTTTTACCAGAAGAGTCCAAGATATGAATGTGTAAGTCTAAGGCTACTTTCACACTTGCGTTTGGTGCGGATTCGTCATGGACGATGGATCCGTTCAAATAATACAACCGTCTGCATCCGTTCAGAACGGATCCATTTGTATTATCTGTAACACAGCCATGACGTTTTCTATTGTGCCAGATTGTGTCAGAGAAAACGGATCCATCCCCATTGAGTTACATTGTGTCAGGACAGATCCGTTTGGCTCAGTTTCGTCAGACGGACACTGTCCACCTCCAAAGCGGAATGGAAACGGAACAGAGGAAAACTGATGCATTCTGAGCCTTTTTTATATGTTTCCCTTGAACCGTGTGCATCACAGAGGGATAGGATTCAGCAGCGATTCAAACAAGATAATCCAGCACTGCACTGGTTCAATGAAACAAGATTATATTGAAGAGTAAAATGCAGACATGGCTTATGCATTTCAGGCTATTGTAGCCTTTTCTCAAAGCTTTGAGTAGCCCAAAACGTGTAAGCCATGTCTGCCTTTTACTTTTCGATACAATAAAGACACTGTTTTATTGAACTGGTGCAGTGGTGGATTATCTCGTTTGAATGTCTTCTTTATTGTTTTAATGTCTTCCCTGCCTTGTTCAAAATTTTTTTTTTACTCAAAAAACCCTTTTAAAAGAACAGAGTCACAGATCACAGGGGGATACTTTACCATATGTCTACTCGGTATAAAGCAGGGAATGTTACAGTACATGATGTGTATACATGCATCAGACCTAAACTCAAGTGTAAGGTAAACCACCCCAACAAGATTAGGCCATACGAGAAAGTGTAATAAAATAAATCTTTATTAGTATGTCATTAAAAAAATTGATAAGAGACATCAAATACATAAAATAGGACGAAGACTATCTAAACAGTGAAGGGGCGTGTCCCCCCTACTGGTGAGGATCTCTCCCACATAAAACCAAAAATTGGTTACAAATAAGGCATCATCCAAAATCAATTATGCTGGTATCATGATGACCCCCAATCCTACAGGTATCCCTAAAGGGTCGTGTTCGTCAGGAAGTATTCTGACCGAACAGATAACCGGATACAGGGTGGAGGGTCAGAAGCCAGCATATAAGTCTAAGCTCCCCACGAATGGGAAGCTGTATAGTATATAACAGATGGAAAGCCAAGCCGACAGAATCATACTGGAAATACTACAAAAAAGCAAAAGTGCACATGAGGAGAGATACAAACCAAGTAGGGGTGAACGCCGTCCTCACAACCCCTACTTGTGGTTGTGAGGACGGCGTTCACCCCTACTTGGTTTGTATCTCTCCTCATGTGCACTTTTGCTTTTTTTGTAGTATTTCCAGTATGATTCTGTCGGCTTGGCTTTCCATCTGTTATATACTATACAGCTTCCCATTCGTGGGGAGCTTAGACTTATATGCTGGCTTCTGACCCTCCACCCTGTATCCGGTTATCTGTTCGGTCAGAATACTTCCTGACGAACACGACCCTTTAGGGATACCTGTAGGATTGGGGGTCATCATGATACCAGCATAATTGATTTTGGATGATGCCTTATTTGTAACCAATTTTTGGTTTTATGTGGGAGAGATCCTCACCAGTAGGGGGGGACACGCCCCTTCACTGTTTAGATAGTCTTCGTCCTATTTTATGTATTTGATGTCTCTTATCAATTTTTTTAATGACATACTAATAAAGATTTATTTTATTACACTTTCTCGTATGGCCTAATCTTGTTGGGGTGGTTTAGTTATATAGGGCGGTCATACGGCATTTAAATTGCCCTGTTTCTTTGGAGGAGTGATCAAGTGTAAGGTAGCCACCACACGACAGAGAGATTCAAGTGCAGGTAAGTATCTACTAGGCCACCAAACCTTTGCATCACCAAGGCTACTGTTGGAATACCAGAGATGACGCTTCACCACTGGATTACTAGGGAGGGGCTGGATCTCCAGGGATGGAAATCAAGTCATTGGACTAAGAAAATATATGGCGAGCTAGTGGATTACCATGAATGGGACTGTTGGGCCATATACAGCTGGATCATCAGGGTCTGGTCTCTGTATCAAAGGCTTCAGAATTATTTCACCGACAACCCTAGAGTATTCTACAGCTAATATTTTTGGTCATAGTTTAAAATCTATTACTCAGCAAATGGCAAATTGGGGCGTTAAGAGCACATGCGTGAAATGCATTCCGGTGTGATGTCAGTACAGAAAGAGAAACTCACCTGCTATCTCCATTGGTTTCTCTGCATTGAGGCTATCTGTACTGCCGACGTCCGGAGCCTGTGTCCCAAATGCTGCTTTCAGCAGGAGATCTGTGAGTCTTCCAGTGCTGAAGGACCTGCAGTTAAGCGGACACAAAAAAAACTGAGCATCTGGCCTGAAAAACTGCACTCAATATCCAGCGCTCGGCTATTTTCTCAATTCCCATAGCGGTGAACGGAGAGTGGCTGCATATGTGGGGCTGCTCTCTGTTAACTTTGGGGGTCCCGTTCTGGAGATAGGAGTGGGTATGACCTATGTGACATTGATGGTATATCTTGGCAATATGCAAATAATATCCCAGATGGGAATACCCCTTTAAGGTTCCCATACACCTTCAATAGCTGTCTGCCAAACAGCTACCTCTGCAGACTCCCCTATATACATATATGCTGATATGCTGCAAGACATCTCTCCTGGGAGAACTAAGGGATCAGATGAAAAGCAGGTCACCCAATCCTCCTCTTCTCAACCTCGTCTGTCGGGGGACAATCGGAAGCTCCCCATACAAATTAGATTGACAGCTGAACTAATGTGTATCGGGCCTTTACAGTCTTATTCACAATAAAAGGCTCTTCTAGAGCAGTCCATGCAGCAGCAGCGTGTGTGCATTCACCCAACACTATAAATATTTGCGGAGGCTGATAAGGACGCATATAAACACATCTTGCTTCTATCTATAGCATTATACAATATAATAAACTCAGCCATACACAAGCACATTTATGAACGGAGTAAATGGAAACTATGGCCAGAGGGGAGCCAAAGTTCTTTGCTCCCAAGCATAAGTAAAATCTCTATTTTCCACATTTGGCTAGATAAATTATGATTATTATGGAAAGATCTACTCATCTAGAGTAAAGTAACAGCTGGATCAGATGTCACGAATCATTAGATAGATCAAACCAAAAGCATAATGGTCACTGAAGCAGGGTCAGAGTGGAGTGATTACATTTAAATGCTAGGGCTTCATCTATGGCAAACAAGGCTGCAGGACTCCTTGACTATAAGAACATATCCAATATGGTAAAAGCCCCTTTACATGGGCTGACAATTAGGGCAATTTTCAGGAATTATTGCCCCTAGGAACGCTTCTTCCGGATAATTGCCTTGTTTTAAGGTGCTGCCCATCACCCGATGAACAGGCAAACGCTCATTCATCTGGTGAAAGCAACATTGATGCGGTCACCTAAATTATTGTTTCTGGGCTTCAGATTGTGCAGACCGGGATGTGCTGACCAGGAACAATGAATCTGTAAGGGGACAAGTGATCACAGTGGCGATAGCTCATCCACGTACAGCAGAAGTGATTGCTGAATGTAAATGCAGCTCTCACCTACGCTTACAAGCAGGCAATTATTGGGAATCAATGCTTCACTCCCCACAATTGCCTGTGTTGGCCTACGTTATGAGACTTTTTGCAACAGACACCAAGTCACCCATTACCTTGTTTCCCATAGCAAAAAAAAGTTAAGATTGCGGTAACGCCATAATGTCACACTCAGCAGCGCATGAACAATTGTCACTGTGTAGTCCAGTGTGTCATGTCACAACTAGTGTGAGAAGATGAAGTAGACATTTATTGGTCAGCTCAGTTGAAATCAGAGAAAGACATCACTGCTTATAGCATGAATAAGAGCACATAGTGATAAAGCCACCGAAAACACAGTAAAATATGTAGTAGCATAAGTACCTGCCAAATGGCCCCTTCATGTCCTCCACAGGACGCATCCCTAGGCCAGTCTGCTGGCACTGGTACTGTCCTACATTCTTTAGGTCAGGAAGCGTCCTGTTTCGGGTCGGTGGGACTATCACTCCTTGGTGAGTGAGAAGAGTCAGCAGATTCTGGGAACTAGTTCCCCTTGGAAACTCAAATGGTGATATGCTCTGAAAAGTAGGGAAAGAAGGAAACATTTAGGACTGTATTTATTATTATCCATTATTATTTTGAGATATCTTATATCTATCTATCTTATATCTATCAATCTATCTATCAATCTATCATTCTATCTAATATCTTTCTATCTATTATCTATCAATCTAATGTCTGTCTATCTATCTATCTATCTATCTATCTATCTATCTATCTATCTATCTATCTAATATCTTTCTATCTATTATCTATCTTATATCTATCTTCTATCCTCTCTCAATCAATCTAATATCTATCTATCTTATAGCCATCTTTCTAATATCTATATATCTAATAACTATCTAGTATCTATCTATCTTACATCTATCGATCTATCTAATTAAAATCTATCCAATCTAAATACAAAAATATTGTAAAATTTACTTTATGGAACAAACAGCACAGACAAGTCTTTATGAAGTACCATCAGCTACACACCAGGTAATGATGGGAGGCTCTATGCTGGCTATGTACATTTGTTTAGTGCACAATATAGGCCAGTGGGGATGAACCTATGGCATGGGTGGCATTCAGAGCCCCCTCTGTGGGCACCCGCACCCTGGAAGAAGTCTATGGTGTACCAATATGCCTTAGATCTTCCCTGCCATTCATCAGCGCAGGGTGCACTATAAACAGCACAGGCAGTGCACTGAATGCAGACAGGCTATTATAGCTAAATGATAAAGTACATGGAAAATATACTATACTGGACTGTAGTATTCAGGGTAAATTGCTGTGTTGGCACTTTGCGATAAATATGTGGGTATGGGTTGGAGTTTGGGCGCTCAGTCTGTAAAAGGTTCACCATCCCTGATATAGGCTGTCTTCCTACTCATCATATGTTTTAGGATAACCTCTAAGCCACTAACACTTGCTGAGGGGGACCTTTAAATGTGCTAGAAAATAGTAGAAAAATACTTGTTCTTACTCCTTGATGGTTCTGTTCTCTTACCTTTGTGGGTGAACCCAGTATAGTTGGAAGGGGGCTCCTATGCATAAATTCAGACAACTTGGGGGATGATCTGAGAGGTCGGGTGGACTGTAATCCATGCATCTGCTGCGGGGAACTTGGCTTTGTAAAGACATCTCTAGGTATTACAGGATCTGACAGCTGTTTCTTAATCTTCTGTCTGCTTGGTTGTAGGTCAGACAAGTTTGGAGCACTGTTCAGACGAGATCCCATTCTAGAATTCTGTGCAGGGACTGGAATACCTGTAAGATATGTAGATCTAATGACAGACTGGTGGGTGGGTAAAGAAATACTGAGCTTTACATGGCGGGTACATACCCACGTTGTATACAGCAAAGGACCTGTTCCTTATAAAATTTACACTGAACCTCTAGTCCAGCTAATAGTAATGAATATTCTGATGAGCAAATGTGTTACTGAACATGTACTTGACAGAAAAGGAGTCTGAATTAAACTCCCTTAAAGTCTGGGTTTCCATAAAATCCATCAGTGGTGGTCCTGCTTGCACACTATCGGAAAAAGCACCCGCTCTTGTTGCACCCAAGCCATGCTCCTTTCTGTGGCCAGCCCCAACCTTGCTGCTTTGATTGACAGGGAGTGACCCGGCTCATCGATTTACAGACCATTTTATTAGGAACGAGCGTTGCTGTAAACGCTTGCTCCCGATAATTGGCCCAAATACCGTGCGGTTTAATAAAGCCCTTAGATTAAGCCACCAATAACAGTTTGGTGTGGGTCTGACTCCTGGCACGACCAAAGATCAGCTGTTTGAAGGGGCACATAGGGCAAGCACTGCACCCTCTGCATTATCAGGCACAGTGCCATACATTCTGTACACAAATTCATAAATGAATTCTGTCATATGCAGTCAAGGCTTTCAAAGCATACATCTGAAACTGTGGTATACTTCCCTAAGCCAACTTGTCTTGAGCAAAAGTCAAGCTGTTCCTCCCCTAGTGCTGGAAAAACACCAGTGCGTGCTGACAGTAAATATTCCTGCGCATGGGTGACTTCTGGGTTGAGTCACTGGGTGACTCACAGTGGCACGGAGGTGTTTACCACATACACCAAAAGCAGGTCTGATTTCAGAAGTGTATTGTGCACAACTTGTAAAGGTCACAGCTGACAGTTTGTTGCAGTGTATCATTATTCGCAAAAGTCTGTGAGTTTAACAGAGCAGCAGCTGAAATCCCTCTCTGCTCCTGTGTCTATGCTGATCAGCGTCAAAGACAATACATCTTAAAGGATTGTGTCACTTCAGCAAATGGCATTTATCATGTGGATACAGTTAATACACAGCATTTACTAATGTATTGTGATTATCCATATTGCTTCCTTTGCTGGTTGGATTCATTTTTCCATCGCATTATACACTGCTCGTTTCCATGGTTGTAGCCACCAATGCCGTGCAGATCAGAGGTGGCCGGGACGGTGGATGCTGCGCATGCGTGCCTATCCATGCCACTACGGTCCTGACCACCAGAGAAGCCGGTACATTTTCCTATAGTGTGCAAGCATGTCCATCACTGCTGGTAGTGGATGTAACCCCTGAAGCCGTGTATAATGTGATGGAAAAATTAAGCCAGCCAGGAAAGGAGACAATATGGACAATCACAATACATTAGTAAGTGCCTTGTATAAGCTTTCTCTACATGATCAATGCCATTTACTAATGTGAGACAACCCCTTTAAATAGGTAAGACACAGGAGCACTGTGTCTATACTCTAATATGGATAAATATACTCGTTTTCATGCTATACACACCATAATCAGGGCTCCTGTTTCTCGGTTCTGCTCCACCAGGACTTCTGCTGATGTCCTGCCCAGGCTGCTCTGGAATAGTGCCCACTGTGGCATACATGGAAACAAAGTCAAGCAGAATTGTAATTGAACGTTACGTTTTTATGTACTGTACGGAAAAGTAATTACAGCTGGAGGACGGCATCCATGTACAGATTAGTTAAAATAAAAAATGGAAAAGTGGATATAAAGCTCTTGCTATAAATTTTATTCTTTCCAAAGGTACAAAAACCTGTAAAAAGTACAAAGTAGTAATACTCACCTTTTCGATCCCCGCTGCTGTCATTTTGATGCTTCCCAGGTCCCCCGACCAGTCTCTACATCTTGGAAATGTAACCATTCAGCCCGTCACAAGTCACAGTATTGACTAGCCTCGGCCAGTGATGGGATAAGCGGCCACATTTAAGTCTAGGGTAGCACCATGGAGCAAAAGACCAATGGGAGACCCAGGAGGCATCAAAAAGGAGCAGTGGTGGATCGATAAGGTATTACTTTTTTAAGCCATTCTACTCTTTTTCTATTTTCCATTTTTTGCCAGCTAGAGAACCCCTTTATCATAGTTGAAAAGTCTAATAATTGTACCTATGAAACTGGCTGATCTTTTGCATGTGCGCTTGGCATCTGAAGGCATCTATGTTGGACCCATGTTCATATGTGCCCTCATTACTGAGAAAATTATGTTTTAATATATGCAAATGAGTCTCTAGGACTAACGGGGGCGTTGCCTTTACACCTAGAAGCTCTGCTCTTTATGCAATTTCTGAGCCCTCTCCACTTTGACTAATAGGATCAGGTGTAATGCCTGGCCTTGTCAATCAAAGTGGAGAGGTCACGGCAACAGATCCAGTTGTTAAAACATCCTTTTTCTCAGCAGTGCGGGCACATATGAACATGGGACCAACACTGATGTCTTCAGCTGCCAAGTGTACATGTAACAGGTCAGCCAGTATCATAGGTACAAATCTGCTGACAGATGCCCTATAACAACAGTGGGGGTGAAGTCATAAACAGCTGGGTATACTATGGCTATTGAGTTATAAATTCTGAAGTTTATGCATTTAAATCACCACCATTATTAAAAGACAGTGAAAGAAACCTTCTTACCTTGAGGAGAGGGAATGAATGCTTTTGCTCCTCCAAAAGAGAGCCTTCTCGTTGTTGGTGCAGAGGCAGCTTCGATGGGGAAAGGCGGGGATGTTCCTGCTCTCACGAAATTAAGGGGACTGGCACTGTTGGACTTCCGCACCATGCCAGATCTAAAAAGAAGACATCCAGAATAATCCATAATGAAGCAAAACATGCTTATTAGGCACATAATATCATTCACACTATTACAACTATGTAGTAGGGACGATTAGATATTCCATCACACATGTAATTTAGCACAGTAGGGGAAGTCGGAGGGCGGCCGATTACTAGTTAGACAGACACAATATCCATACTTTCAATGTATGGTTAGAATATGAAATTGATACAAGTCAATGGGTCTTTAGATGGTAGTTGTGGCAGAAGCCAGACAAGACCTCTGTACGTACAATACATATCAGTAACTGTAATCACTCATCACACAATAAGAAATATACATAATAAACATAGGCATACTTTATGGACACATTCCATACCAACCTTTGTGGTGTGTACTGATTGGGTGACTGTAAATTCTGCTCAATCCTCCGATAATTGTCGATCTGAGTTGGTACTGGAATGGGCACAGACTGACCACATCTACTAGCTGATGCCTGAGACAGTCTAAAGGAAAGAAACAAGAAAAAAATCGCCATAAGCTGTCGAAGTGATTGATGTAGATTATGTCAAAAATGCTGGACAAAATAGCACAGCATGCTGCAGAGTAGATCAAAGGACACCCGAGAGACACCAATATACTGGGGTCAGTTGGGCTCATTGATATCCAGATCTGTCCCTGGTTTGTATTCGATTTTTCTGTTCCTATGAGAGACCAGGAAAATGGCATGCCCAATGCAGAAGTCAAAGAAGCCTTAAAGGGGTATTCTGGCCTAGGAGCTGACAAACCCAATGGTCCTAACCTGTGGCCTGTTAAATAAAATAAACACCTGTACGCCGACCTGTTCCCACCCCCTTCCAGTCCCTACAGGAACAAGAAGTAGCTTGATCCAGTGAATAGCCAGGGCCAACCACAATTCTCAGCAGTCACATATGCTTGAATGGCATGTCACTAGCAGCGACATGTCGGTCAAGCACATGCGACTGCTTAGGTCTATGATTGCCTGCAACAGTCACAGGACGAAGCATATCCCAGCTATGCAGGGCCTGAAAGTGGCCAGGAATGGGGCAGTGTTTTTATTGGGGCACAAGAGAGGACCATTGGCGTTGTTGGCTCCTAGGTTGGACAACCCCTTTAAAATAATATAACATATAAAAGCTAAAACAACCAGGAATTTCAATCTATCTAAGGCAAAAATTCCCCAGTATACAAAGTAGCAAAAAGGCAGCACTCCAAAATCAGTAAAAATAAAGAAAATACTTTATTCACCCATGTGGATACGCTTGGAGTGTTGCCTTTTTGCTATTTTATCTATCTTTCTATTATCTATCTATCTATCTATCTATCTATCATAATGCATACAACAGAATTTTCAGGGTCCACAGCCCAATTGCTATCAGATACTCCATTCACTGGTAACATTTCAGATATACATAGAGTGCTCCCTCTGTCTCTGCAGGGTCCCGAGCTGTAAATTCAGTATCGTTTCTTTTGGTCCCTGTTTTTTTTTTTTAAGGGCCTACAGATATTGCATTTTGGTGCCTTATGGTCAATATGCATATTGACTGACCACATCCACAGGGATTCAAAATGATGAACTGACAACAGTTTCAATCCCAGAGAAATCAAGTTCATCTGCTCAAGGATCCCTCCTATACATTTCTGAATGTAGAAATAAATGAAATCGCATAGCAAGCAAAAAAAAAACTTAAAAGGCCTCATCTCTATGATACGATTGAAAGGTTTTCTTTCAGCTCTTACCGAGATGGACTTGGGGAGCAGCTATATGGAAGTGTTGGTGAAGGTGTTCGAGCCCGGCTCTCCAGACCAGCAGATGTCAGCAGAGAACTGGGAAGAAACACAGATAAGACTTAAGGCCATCAAAAAGTATAAGAACTAGCCTTGCAAAGTCCAAAGACGTCGTAATATCTCACTTAGTATCTCAAGTTGTCTCGATAAAGAGACCTTAAAGAACCCTCTCAAAATGGACAGATACATTATTGGGTGAGAACACTGACTGTGCGTGTGGTTTTACCTCCACAATATGCGCTAGTTCTGGAAATGACCAGTTTGCTCAGCTGATGTGGGCATAGAGCTGAATGGTGATAACATTCTGAGGCCAGATTGTAGGATATGTAGGTGGTAAGTTGCTCACTTTGGGATTTGTAGATTGTCTGAACTGGGAGGACAGTTTTCTTACCCGCTATACATTAAAGTATCTTGGATGGGCTTGCTTGTGGTAGCTTCTGCGATATCTCCTAGAACATAAAGCAACTGATTAGCTCAAAGCTATAATTAAAGTATTACATGATGACTACATAAAGACGAATGCAGGTATATAGCTCTCTGACTGCATTTCCATATCTTTACCCATCCTTCCAACGTTCTCAGAAAGTCGCATTCCATTAGTCCTTGTATGTTAAATAATTAGTGACTCAAATTGAGAAATCCTTTAAATGGGATTGAAGACCCAAGGAGAACATTGATAATGCTGACTAAAGCACTGGAGACCAGCCATACACACCTATCTCACTGACACAGGCAATCCAGCTATACTGTAGATGGAGCATCATTCCTATAGCTCTTGGCCAAACTATTAATCCCACTTGCCAACAAACCTCAAGGGACTTGGGTATAAAAAAAATATCTGAATCCTTGTTTAATTGCCTGGGAAACAGCCCAGACTTTAATTATTATATTCAGACGGAGCAGTGGTAATTATCTAGCACTTTGCACAAATGAAGATCATAGGGACACGAGCGGAATACCAAAAGCATGACTAGTGTCCTATTAACCTGCATGAGTCACTCTGCCTATCGCTGAGGACTTCTGTTTACTTCAAGGAGTTATCCAGAATTTTCAAATTGATGTCGTATCCTCAAGACACCTGGACTCCCGGCACCATGGCCGATCAGTTGTTTGAGGAAGCCATGAGTGCCGTGGTCTCCTCACAACTCATCGACCACAGTGCCCTACATAGTATAGTGGCAGTGCTTGGCCATGTGAACGATGTACGTGACGTCACAGGCCTAGGAAGAGCACTACATCCTCTCCATACAGCTGATTGGCGTGGTTCCGACACCCCAGACACCTGCTGATCTGATACTAAAGACCTATCCTGAGGATAGGTCATCAAAATGAATTCCAAGATAAACTCTTTAATTTCGTTTTCAATTACTAAACTCAAAACAACTTGGTGGAAGGGGCTTCAAGGGGGAGACAGCTTCTGGAGTAAAAGCTCCTCTAAAAGTAGGCTTTGCTACGCCTCTTTTCCTGCTTTCCATGGGATTCGGGTAGGAAGACAAGTCCTTAACTGTTAAATACTTAAAAGTAACAACAGCTCCAGACATGAATCGAATGGAGAGTTTCAGTAGGATCCACTGGCATCAATTAATCATAATTTATGGAGCTAGACTGTCAGAACTCGCCCGCTGGATTAGTCCCAGGTGAATGGATTAGATTTGCAAATCTCTTCTTTCATTACCTATGACAGGAGGTTGCCTCAGTGATGTACATCAAGGGGACACTAAACCTAAAATCGTATCTCTTTTCTACGAAGCGGAATACTATCAGTCATTTTGGGCCGAGGAAAGGCTGACTGTAGTGTTCTGCAATGGGATTAATAACAGGATGCCAGGAAAAAGTCTGCCCCCATAGTCAGTTTCCATTCCTGGTAGTGAAGGATGGTAGAAGCTCTTTTAATCAGGTACAGTTTTATAAGCTTTGAATTTTTGGTTTAGTGGTTCTTGAAATCTATAAATGGGTCCATAGAGAATGAAGCTTTGCAGGCAAGGCTTCCATATTGCAAAATCACAGAGGAGTCTGTTGATGCACGCCCCCATACCAATGGAAAAGAAAGGCTCAGACTTTGTTGCTGCCCCTTCTTTCCATCCTAGGTAGGAGAGAACATTGGGTATTTCCTCTGCTAAAATTTCTTTGGTTGAAAAGAAGGGGAGTCCTGCGGAGGTCCACATAGCCCACAATAAACCATACTAAACCGTACTGTGCTCTCCTTTTCAGTTCCTGCTTACAGGTGTATATCTTGACTTTTCACATTGTTACTGACATGACATTTGATCAACTAGGGTCCGTCATACACATTAGATAGTCCTCGGTCGAATGCTCATTCCGCTGACAGCTATCCCTACAGGTCACCCATATACTCACTTGGCCAGGTTCTATACGCAGAGAGGGGAGAAAGCCACTGCCAAACTCATCTAGCAGAGGATATCTCCCCAAGAACATATGGATCTGGCACTTAATATCCAACTACCTGATTCCTATCTCTCCTGACATCTGCCATCAGGAGAATCGGGATGTCCCCATACACATTAGATGGTCGGCCAGTCCTATTAAAATCAGCACGTTTGGCCAGCATGTGTATGGCCGCCTTTAGTTTGTAAAATATTACAAACCTTGAGTACTTGGAAATTGTGCAGGCACCATCACAAAATCATCAGTGTCACAAGAGGAGTTCTTGCTGCTGCTCCCTGCAGATTCCTTTGAACCTTGAAGAAATCCTGGAGAATCAGGGATAGGTGAGACCAGGGTTTTTTCCTGTAGTTGCTGCATTTCACCTAAGGATTGCTGGGGATAAAAGAATTAAAACACCATATAAATATTAAAGTAGTGCAGACTTCATCATTCAGTACACGGCACTGTCTCAACTACTGTATACAGGCAGTATAGTAATAGTACAGTATAGTACAGATGTGTTTTACATCAGTCAAGCAAGGACACAATTGCCTGGAATTAGATGGGCTGATACCTAACGACCCGTCAAAACGAAGGGCGGCAATTTCAATTTGTGAAACAATCGTTTTATTTTATTTTAAACTTTCAGAATGAAACAGGTATATTAACACATATGAGCAGTAATAATATGTATGTAATACAGGTTATATAGATCACTTACATCCAACATAAGTATTGAGGTATGTTCATAGGTTGCAGCAAAAAGTGCAGTTTGACAGCAAGGTGTGAACACACCCTGAGGCTCTCTTCACCTCTGCATTGTGGATGCCTTTTATAGATAAAACTCTGATGCAGTGTAGGATCCACCACATCGCCCAGAAAACGCTAATGACTTCTGGGTTTTCCCAGGGTGTCCGCCATTAAGCAGCAAAGCAACGTTAGCTTTCGTGTCAAATGTGGCTCCAATGCAGATGTGAACAGATAAGTCAAGAAAGAAAACGCTTAAAGGATAACTGTCACATTTAGACCCAAATTTCAGTTTTCATATATGTAGTTACTAATATGATAATATACCTGAATCAATAACTATTAGACTTACTTACCCCTTATTTAATAAGATTCAGCCCTTAGCAACCAGTCTGCATAAAACTGCAATTTCACTATTCTGTTAAGATGGCCGCCCTCAGCCCTGAGGCTAATCCATAGGACGCCTGCAGTGAAGTTAGTGAAGACCAGCTCTGTATAGGGGGGTCTTGCAGTGAAGTTCCCAGGTCTGGCTGAAGCCTGTAGTTCTCCTACAAGCTCTCCTCTTATCAGATAAGGCTTTCATTTATACACTGAGCAGCCCCATATCTTCCCTGAGCTGTATATTCTCCAGAACTGCTAAGGGAGTGTCTGCCAAGCACAGACATGTGGAGAAGTTCACACACACAGCCCAGCACTGTTATCTCCTGTCAGGAAGAACCTGGCTTTTTATACATTCCCTTACAATGCTGACTCACTATCAGTTCCCAGTGCACGCAGGTGCTCCGTCCTCTGTCTGGTAGACGGAAGGAACATAGCAACCTGATTTTATCTCAGGTAAATATAGCCAATACTGGGGACTTTTAGGTGGCTTTTAGGGGTTATTTATTTAAGAATCAGAAATTAAAACAGGGCCAATAAGGTAATATTAATCACCAGAATCCAATAGTAAAAAAAAAAAAAATTTGACAGTTATACTTTAAGAGTCCAGAAAGTTTTATTTTTTTACAGGTTCAGGTGCCCAACTTCTAGAACGGCAACCGCTGCTGGAT
The DNA here is from genome assembly GCA_033119425.1 of Bufotes viridis. Taxonomy (NCBI): domain Eukaryota; kingdom Metazoa; phylum Chordata; class Amphibia; order Anura; family Bufonidae; genus Bufotes; species Bufotes viridis. The sequence goes on along the minus strand of CM065589.1, from coordinate 163,953,082 downwards.
TGTAGGGTGGTCATAACCCCCGGAAACGAGCCGCGTATAATGTGATAGAATAATGAATGCAGCCAGCACAGGAAGCAATATGGAGAATCACAATACATTAGTCAGTGTCTTGTATTCACTTTATTTACACAATAAATGCCATTTGCTTAAAGTGACACAGCCCCTTGAAACATATGAACGCCATTATTTATTTCTTTATTCATCTATCTGGCACATGAATACGTTTACCATCTGACCACAATGGTCTCGTTTATGTTGTAGGAACTCTGCCCCCGGTCCATATGGACATCTAGATTTGTGGTCAAGCGTAAAATGGCATCAAGTCACAAAGACTGGCTTATAATCTATTTTACAATCCTACAGGAGTAGATCTTAAGATATGTACTTACAGGTGGAGACGCCAAATGTGATGTGGAAGAACTGCTGCAAGAACTTCCTGAGCCTGAGCTGGGATATGACGGCATTGGCACAGGCGCAGCTAGGAAGACAGGAATATGGTGAGAAGTTACATTACTCTTATAGGCAACGCTTCAGCACAGAAAATGACATTATTCTTACAATCCTGCTGTCAAAAGTGATGCAGTAACATAGCAGTAACGTACCACCTTTCAGACGCAGCACTACTAATAAATGATGATGCAGTGGAATCAAACAAATTAAGGGGAATAAGCAAGATTTTATGCTGACTATACTTCAGAGCTGTGGTCTCAGCAAATAAAGCGCATTCATTGCATGGTGGAAAGTTATAAAATTTTCCAGTGTGCTTTCTGTATCATTTATTCAATGATGATTTTTGAGATCTCTGCTTGCTGGCATCATATGTGACTTTTACCGTTTACCTCGAAGGGATGAAAACCAGTCCTGCCATATTATGTCTATGGGACAGCTTTAATAACTGCACTGTAACTGGAAGGAGCACCTGTGTGTCCATCACCTATGAGCAGAGCAGAGTTTTATGCCCTAGAGCAAGGATGGCCAGCTGTTGCAAAACGACAACTCCCAGCATCCCCAGACCGCCTACAGCAGTGATGGCTAACCTCCGGCACTCGAGCTGTGGTGAAACTGTGACTTCCAGCATGCTCCATTTATTTCTATTAAGTTTTGAGAACAGCCAAGCAAGTGTGTATCTTGGGAGTCGTAGTCGTACCCCAGCTGGAGTGCCGGAGGTTAGCCATCACAGGCCTACAGCTATCAGCCTATAGCCAGGCATGGTGGGAGTTGTAGTTTTACAACAGCTGGAGATCTGTAGGTTGATCATCCCTGCCCTACAGTTAAACAATGAAGGTTCCCATTGAATGACAGCAAGCAGAGATATGAAAGTCCAGAATTAATGTAGAAAGTACACTGGAAAATTGAATGAATAAGTGTTATCTGCTAACTGCAACCATGACATACAATATATACCCAAATAATACATACATTTCTTCATGGAGGAGCCCGCATCCAGAAACGAATGGTGAAAGAATTCATCTAAGGAGGAAACAGGAAAAGTTTAGGAGAAGGCAAAAGAGAGCTCTGCACATCAAAATGTATGGGATACTACGTACGTGTTACTACTATACAGAGCATGAAAGCATAATCCAATCCAGTCTGATATATATATATTAGGACTGGGAGATTTTTCCAAAAAGAATAAGCTCAATTGTCTTTAATTTAAGGACGATTATCGATTTTTCTCGATTTTTGTTCTGGCAATAACTTTTTTATTTGTCGATTATTATATTTTTTTTGGGGGGGAGCGGTAATAGAAAAAAAATAAAGCAGTTCTGTCACCACCTTTTTTTAATTATTAGTGAACAGTCTTACAGATGCCATTATTAGCAGCCATGCACTGCCTTCCACCCCCCAAGATGATGGTCAGTGGTCCTATACCATTGTCATTCCACTGAATTTAGGCAGCCTGCACAGCCCCCACCCCCAAACAGTACTGGTGGTCAGGTAATAGTAATTTATGCCACTGGTCGCTCTACATAGTTACGGTCATCCCCCAGCCCTCCTTAAAACTACCACTTATCCCCCTTTGGTGAGCAGATTTACCAGATCCAAAATGGTGGCAAGTAGCTAAAGAGGGAGTGGGCCCAGCTGCTTGGAACAGAGTGGGTCTCGGGAGTGCAGTCCAGCAGCGGTGAGAGCCGGCAGAATGTCCAAGCATCCCAAGCCAACCGCAATCCGAAGCTCAGGCTTTTAAGGCTGGAGCAGGTAAAATTGAGGGGCGGGGCTATTTTAGCTCCACCCAGATCAAACGTCCTGACACTGGTCAGTGACCAGAGGGGGAGCAGTGCGCATTGTCACCGACGGAGTGACGTTATGTGTGGCGTGGGTGGCGGAGGTTAAGGAGTTACACAGTTCACAGCAGCTGCTGCAGAAGATTACAGGGGAGGAGGGATGATTACATCAGTTACCTGACAGTATGGCCCACCAGGCATTTGCCCACCAGGGTAGACTTTCAGTCCATGCCTGCGGCTGTTTACAGCGGGAGCCTGGCTGCAGTCACTGCTGGGAAGCTTGTGTGATGCGGTGCGATGTATCAGCACAGCCTGTGTGGACTGTCTTCCGTCCCTGCTGCCTGCGTCAGGGTAAAAGGCGCGGATGGCATGGACTGAACATACCACATGGCCTGCACTGATACAGCGCCTTGGACAATTTTTAAAAAAAAAACAATATCATGAAGCTCTAAAAGGGCAAATTAATCAAATGAATTTGGTTAGTCGCCCAGCCCTAATACATATATATTCAAATATAACAGTGCTTACAGTGTCTTTATAATTAATATCAAGAGCTGGGCTTTTTACTGACAAGAAAAACCCACTGTGGTCCCTCTATTATGTGATAACATGGAGGCTCGTCCTGAGCGTGCGCTTGTGCTTAATGGGGTGGACAACGCTCCATGCAGAACTCCTGATCGGCAGTATTCTGTGAGATGGACAGGTATGGACGGTCCGATGCAGATATCTGCAGAGCCAGCGTTTAGCATAATACCTTTACTGGAATGAAACCAGTACAAAATAAACTATACATTTTGGCTCAGATTTTGATACATACTAAAATCTAGAAGCGGCTTTACTTGTTCATTTGCAGGAATTTGGCCAAAAGAATTTACAAGTAACACTTTACCAAAGTCCATCCGGTCCTTCTGGTTCCTCTGTAAAAGCCCCAAAAGAAGCTGCTTCAGATGACTTGAGGTTTCTCGAGGGATGCTGAAATGCCATCACAGAAACATACACGCTGGTTAACAGCGCCTTCCGACACAGAAATACAAGGGCAAAGCTGTCCAGACGAGCAGCGAGAGAGTGAGAAGTGACAGTACAGGGAAAATGCTGAGCAGAAGATTCGAGCAGTCCGCGCGAGCGAAAAGCGAGAGGGGAGCATGTTTGCCAGGTTTAAATTTAACACGTGCAAGCACCCTGGGAATTATTCCTCATCGCTCCTAAACTAGACCCCTGGGTGTAGTTCTAAAGTATTTTTAGGGGACAGATGTCTTGAGGTAGGCAGCAAAATAACGTCTTGTGAATTAACTAAAGATCAAAGAAATGTTGTCCCTATATACAAACTTTAGAAGGGGCTTTATGATGAGTAGCACACCTATTTCTAGGGCTTGCACGTTTTTCTGGGACTATAATACTGATGGCTTATCCTAATAAATGGTCATTGATTTCACATTGGTAGAGATCTGACTCCTGGCACCCCCATGGATCAGATGCATGAACGGGTGGCTATGCTGGGCAACAGGCACTGGAACAGCACCATTCACTAGGTAGTGGCCATGAGTGGTATTGCAGCACTTTATTTAGTTACCCATTCACTTCAAGTTTATGCTGATCCCACTGAGGGCAGCATAAAATAGTGACAGAAATGCAGATTTCAGCGGTGTGTGACTCATGAGCTAATAGTAAGTGGTTATCGAGAACCAGCATCATAATCATTGCAGCCCAGGCCTTGAAAAGAGTCAAATCCACCTGAGAAGAGTCCTGGTTATTCATAATCTCCTGCTCTCTCCACCCATCTGCTGATGATTGGCAGGTCTCTCCTAGAGAGATAGGGAGAAAACTAGGTAGCAGTCTGTCAGTCATCAGCGGGTGGGCAGGAGAGCAGGAATTCATGAATAACCAGGACTCTTCTCAGGTGGCTGTGACTCTTTTCCAGGCCCAGTCTGCAGTGATTGTGATGTTGGTTCTCGGCAACTACTTACTTTCTACTTATAAATGACAGACCACTGAAATCAACTCGCCTGTCTCTACTTTATGCTGCTGTTCGTAAGGACAGCATAAAGGTGATGACAGGTTCCCTTTAAGCGGTAACTAAACCCCTTTAATCACTTTATTAAAAACTTATTCTAAAAGTGCTATAGTTCATTTATTCTAATATACTTTAAAAACAAAAAAACATTTTACTGACAAAGAAGGCACTCGAAGTTCAGGTGGTCTATAGTGCTTTTGAATTGTACACCAGTACACTGCTGATATGTCAGAGGTATAAGGGTGTATGGATTCCACTGTACTGCAGGAATAAGGGCCGCAGTGAGTGCTGTACTGGTAGGAGCACCCATTGTTGCTCCTGTCTGTGCCCGCTGCCCTCTGCTGTAGCTTGGCATAGCACATCAGTACAGGGAATACTGCAGCAATGTGCTATGCAGAGCTGTTAGTGGAGTGGAGCAGGCGCAGGCAGGAGGAACGATGCTCAAACAGAAATGTATGCTCTTGTAACGCTCAATGCGCCCCCTATGGGTGCAGTACAGTGGACTACGAACACGGTTGATGTGTCAGGGGGCTGAAGCAGCTGATTGGTGGGGGTGCCTGGAGTCCGTCTCCAACAGATCTGATACTGATGACCTATCCTAATCCCTTTCAACATTAAGGAGTGCGCCATTCCGTGCCTATATACACATTATCTGCCACATTTGGTAAAACACCTCACTAAAATGCAGACCAGTCAAAAACATTTCCTTGAGCCCCATAGGCTTCTCCAGTATTAAAAAAACGGTTTCCTCAAATAACCTGTCCCATTTGCTGAAGGGATTAAAGGCCTTTCTGTCTGAGCCTGGCACAAACAGCTATGCAGTGTTCATTAAGGAACGCTCAAGTTAGTGCCAGATATCTAGTGCCCATCTCCCTGGCAGCCTGGACCTTCAGCACAGAATCAGCAGGTGTAGAGAAAGTCGATGGAAAAGGTCAGTAATGCTGGAAGAATGATTACTTGGGTATGAGGGTCTTGTTTTTTTCATAGTAGAGACGGAGATCCTGAGGGCTGCTGGCCTGAAAAGAGAAGGTGGACTGTAAGCTCCAGAAGGTCTGGGGACAAGATTATTATAAAATAGTCACACAATAAGCTAGACACGTTACTGGCCCACCAAACACCTCTTTAGCCACCATGAATCGGGCTACTCTGGTCATCTAAGATAGGAGAGATGGAACCGTGGAAAGTACGAGGTGCTGCCATACATTAAGCATAAAGATCACACTTTATAGAAATGACATCGTGCACGTGGGAGAAGGTCACTTTTCTTTGATTCAGCAGTGAAGAATGGAAAAGGGTGGACATACATCTGAAACTGCTGCTGGACGACTCCCTCATAAACGTGCATGCTCAGTGGGGAAAGGACAGTAAAGGCGGGTTTACACCTACGGTTGTGGTTTACATCCTGCAGGAACAAAGAACCATGCAAGCAGAAACCGTACATGCCCAATCCTTCCTTCCCACCACACCTGGTCAGGAGACCCTTATGTGCATTACATTACTTTTTGCATGTTTGACTGACATTTATCTAATGTGTATGGCCATCTTTAATTGAATGAAAAATCTGGTTACTTAATGCTTTGGGGAGAACATAGAAACCAAATGCAGATGCTGTCTATGGTCAGACTCCTGTGCTGTTACAAGGCATCAATGCTAACCACTGAGCCACAGTGCTACCTGCTTCTTCTTATGTAAAGAGGACCTGTCACCGCATTCCCCATGTAACAAAAATTCTGGAGCATCTATACTTATGACTTTGTGTTGTGGCATTCCTCTATTATTCCTGATAGAAGTTATGAGTGAATTACTGGCAGCTTTCAGTAAAGGTCCAGATCAGTGTTACCAGTTGGGGGGGGGGGGGGGGTCCCTACACAGTCCTGCCCCAACAGCACTGATTGGATAATGTCAACTGGTAACGCCCATTGAAAGCCTACTAGTAATTCCTTCATAACTTCCAGCAGGAATAGTACTGGAATAGCACGACACAAAGTCATAAGAATAGATGCCCCAGAATTGGTATGGCATGGGGAAAGCAAGTTGTTACTGACAGGTCCTCTCTGTAGATCTCAAGTCCCGGACATTAACTACATGGCAGATGAAGATTCTCATCAGGGACATGCCATATTACTATGGAGCTCTGATTAAAGGGGCTGTCTGGGAATACATCATTTCTAGCAGGTGTCGGCAGCCTGCCTCTCCTAGTAACAGAATCATACTTACCTGCTCTCCATCTTCCAGTCCAGGGTTTGTCTTCTTGCTCCCCGGCATGGTCATATCATCCTCTTCAGCCAACCATTGGCTTCAGCAGTGACGTGTCTATTGTGGACTCATCATGAAGCCAGCGCTTGGCTGAGGAAGAGGATGAGGTGACCAGCACAGAGGACCAGAGTGGCGGGAGCAGGTAAGTATGATCCTTTCAGTAAGAAGACAGGCTGCCGGCACCTGTTAGAAATGATATATTCCCAGACATCCCTTAAGGATGGAGTTGACAAACCAAATACCAGGGAAGAAGGGAATATGATAAAATCTTATTACCAGAGTATTGATGTGCGGAGCCATATTATCTCCTCATTCATAAATAGTATAGCCTCCCTGCCGTCATCCGCACTAATATTTGCTAATATTTCCTTCTTACATTTATAAAGAGAAAGGGTGAAAATAACTACACTATATAAAAGAGGTTGTCCCACGAAAATATGAATACTTTTGCAATTGCATGTCATTAAAAATTTAGCATCAAAATGTATCTTTATAGTGCCACCTGCTGTTTTTTTTTCTCATTTCTTTGACCGTCTCACTGATAAGGCCGCACATGCTCAGATTCATCCTCCAATTGCCTCCTGAGCTGTGATAGGGAGAGCTAAGACACGCCCCCTTAGCTGTGATAGGGAGCATGGACACGCCCCTAGCTGCAGCAGAAAAGACAGACACTCCCCTTGAGCTGTCAGCTTGATATAAATCTAGCAGAGTAATGATTGGGAAGATCTCTGGATCCATGTGAGGTACACGGCTGGTTCTAGCTTTGTTAGAAATAAATTATCATGTACTATATGATGTCTGATTTTCATTTTTTACATTAGTCATGGGATAACCCCTTCAGAATAAATGTAATGTGCTGCCCCCTAAAATGTGTTACCCCACAACTATGCCCATTTTACCTATGTGAGAAATGCAGTTCTGCCCATCTGTATCAGAAAAGATAGGAGAGAAGAGCGACACTAAGAAGGGGCAGGCTGACATAAAAAGAATAGACATTTATATCAGCAGTGACCTGGAGGGACCCCGGATTTAAAAACAGAATGTGCCTGACAAGTATTGGACTCCGGTCACCTCAAGGACAGCTCCAGATTTCATAGTAGCTACACTACAAACACAACCGATCTGCAGCCGGACGATCATACATCGAGCGTCAGATTTTTATTTTACGCCACTGGTAAGGTAATGGTAACTTTGCTGAGGTCTGCACATGACTGTCTTAGGACATACTTGCACTCCTCATAAAATAATAATTCTGGAGGATCTACTCTTAGAACTATGGTTTGTGATGTTCATCCTGGAAATGTATCAAACATTAAAGGGATTGTCCGAGTTATGAAAAAAAAATATAGCACTGTAAATCTGATGGGCAGCAATGTATAATTAACCTAAGCAAGTTTTAGGCAAAAAAATATTTATTTCCTCATTTCCCTGGTTCTCTTCTGGCCCTTTGTTTACCTGCAATAACAACAATCTCTGACCCTCCCCCTGCTCTGCAAAGGGAGTGAATATAAGTGCTGCCCTGAGTGACATGTCTGCCTGCTGGGATACTCAGCAGCATGTTGTATGTGTAGGACTACAAGTCCCAGATGTACAATGACACTGCTGATACACACAGGATCTTCCCCCTACCTGTTCTTGTGCAATGCTCTGCAGAACTCCTCCAGTCTATCACCTCCTGTGCCCAGCATTTGTCTCCTCACTGCCTGCAGCTACTCAGTAAAGCCTTCAGCTACCGTTCTTCCCCATACTGACTAGTTGTTTGCTGGCAGCAGATCGTGATTACACAGCACGAGCTGCCGCGGGCAAACGATAAATTTTAAGCATGCTTAAAAATCACAATTGCCTGGTGAATGAGCGCTTGCTGGTTCATTGGGTAATCTGCAGCAGTCAGGCTCGGACTGGCCCACAGGGGTAAAGGGGAATCCCCCGGTGGGCCGATGAGCAAGGTGGGCCCCTAGTCTCCCACCCCCTGCACAAGTGGCACATAACACATTAGACTTACCGCACTACATACATATATTCAATGTACAGCACCTCAACCAGCCTATGTTCATATAAAAAACTTGTATGGTGGGCCCCCAAAATAAATTTTACTGGTGGGCCCTAGGTACACTAGTCCGACACTGGCAGCAGTATTACAGTGCCAGATCATCTCTAACAAGTGGTCCTATGAATGCTCATTATTAGCGATTATCTGGCAGACAATCTGCCAGTGTAACATAAGCTTTATTCAACAAATTGGTAGGTGCATGAACAAGCACCAGCCCCACGGTTCCTACCATGTCATGAACAAGCACCAGCCCCACGGTTCCTACCATGACATGAACAAGCACCAGCCCCACGGTTCCTACCATGACATGAACAAGCACCAGCCCCACGGTTCCTACCATGGCATGAACAAGCACCAGCCCCACGGTTCCTACCATGTCATGAACAAGCACCAGCCCCACAGTTCCTACCATGTCATGAACAAGCACCAGCCCCACGGTTCCTACCATGACATGAACAAGCACCAGCCCCACGGTTCCTACCATGTCATGAACAAGCACCAGCCCCACGGTTCCTACCATGGCATGAACAAGCACCAGCCCCACGGTTCCTACCATGGCATGAACAAGCACCAGCCCCACGGTTCCTACCATGGCATGAACAAGCACCAGCCCCACAGTTCCTACCATGGCATGAACAAGCACCATCCCCACGGTTCCTACCATGTCATGAACAAGCACCATCCCCACGGTTCCTACCATGACATGAACAAGCACCAGCCCCACGGTTCCTACCATGGCATGAACAAGCACCAGCCCCACGGTTCCTACCATGGCATGAACAAGCACCATCCCCACGGTTCCTACCATGGCATGAACAAGCACCAGCCCCACTGTTGTTACCATGGCATGAACAAGCACCAGCCCCACGGTTCCTACCATGGTATGAACAAGCACCATCCCCACGGTTCCTACCATGGTATGAACAAGCACCAGCCCCACGCTTCCTACCATGGTATGAACAAGCACCAGCCCCACGCTTCCTACCATGGTATGAACAAGGTACCTCTTTTTATTTTACTATGGGTATCTCTCCATGTATAAGCCTGGTTATTCCCAGCACACATCCAAATCTGTTTTGCAGTCTGCAAATTGTGGATCTGCAAAATACAGATGCAGTCTTCATTTTTTTGTGGACCCCTTGACTTCAATGGTTCTGTGGTCCACATTTTGCGGACACATTCTGTCTTTTTGCAGAATGGACATACGGATGCAAAAAGCACATGGATGTTCCATGTGCTTTCCGCATCCGTATTTCCATTCCGCATATACATAGAACATGTCTTATTCTTGGCCGCAAAATGCGGATCACGGGAAACAATGAATTCAATAGGTCCACAAAAAAATGCAGATGCAACACAGTAGCCTTATTTTGCGGACTGTAAAATACATACGGTCGTGTGCATGAGACCTTAGGACAGTTCAATGGAATACTTTATATCATTCTCTGGCAAACGTATGGCAGACAATAATAAAAATGAACAGTTTCATATTTTTATGTTCTAGCAGTTTGCTTGTGGTGAAGAGCCACAACAACAAGAAAATCCAGTGTTTGGTTTGAGGATTTATTAGAAAGTCAAGTGCTAATACCATAGACATAAACAAGAATTAGGTTTCCAGACGGTTCTGAAAGAGTTAACAATGGTAAGAGAGACTGCTGAGATCTGCTTATGAGCTGCTTTCCAGGAAACCTGCGGGGCCCAGCACAAGGTTTCAAATTCCTAGTCTATAGAGGCCTACTGTATAGGGAAAGACAACCCTATATCACTAAGTTGTGTGTATGTTTTTATGGCATTTCAAGAAGACAAGTAAAACTGGATCTGATAGGGAAAGGAAGCTTTCCCTTTATACCGCTCTTCATTACTGGACCCAATGGGGGTCATTTATCAAAGACCAACTTTTTATGCCGGCCTTTGATACCCCAGCACTGCTGGAGGGGCAGGCCTCGTCATAAACTAGGCGCATTCTCCGGCAGTGCATGCACCTATACTGAAATCCAACTCCTGATTGGAGTCAGTTTCAATTGTAATTTACACCTGGGAACAGGCGTACATGTTGTTGAATTTGCGGTGGCAAAAATGGTGAAAAAACATTGACTACACCTACATTTAGGTGCATGGGCATTTAAGAAGGCACAAAATGGGGTGTGCAACTTTTTTTTACAGCGAAAAACTGGTGTAGGGGGTCATGAGAAATGACCCCCAATCTCTGTTTTGGTTTGAAAAACAAGTTGAACAGGCAGCGGTGTATTCCAGGCACCGTGTGAAAACCCTACAGTATAGGGTTCTAGATCCAGTTCCTCCAAACTTTGCATTAATCAGTAGTGTGTACACAGTAGTGTATACAGTGCGTGTACATGAGGAATATCACTATTTCTGGCCACTAAATGACTTGTATCTAGCACTTCTACATTTAAATTAGACCAAAGAAGTGGAGTAAAATACTTCTAGTTACTATAAGGGTTGTATATACTGTAAAACACACTATGGAGACACACATGGGTAGCTCAGATTGGCCACATCCTTCCCATCCCATGAGTGGTGTGAACCAAAGTCTCCTTCCATCCATAAGAACCACCACATTACCAAACAAAGCAATGTGTGCCTGCTGAACGTTGTCTCAGACATGGTTGGTGGAGCACCCGTCCATTGCACATAGAAAGTAGAGGAGAATCTGCTTCCTAACTTTCTTTTATTCACTCGGAAGCAACCCCTGGATCATGGAGGATATTACACAGAGGCCCTGACCTGTATGCAGGGGCGTAACTACCATAGCGGCAGACCATGTGACTGCTATGGCGCCCAGTTGGGATCATCCCCTCTTCTACTGGGGGTGAAAACTTGGTCAGGACTCAAGGGTCAAGGGTCAGTGAAAGGTGTTTAGCTAGAAAACCTTCTGTCCTGTGAGGGGGGGCTGGTTTGATCCTTACTATGGGGCCCTTACTTCTCTATGTACACTACTGCCTGTATGGTTGTGAATAAAGTGCTTATGAAGTTTATATCTCAGCCATGTAGCTTTAGCAGGCTACCTTGACTTTCATGTGTAATGGGAGCCTGCTGTGGAGATGCTCCCGTCTAAACAGGATTAAAGCATTTTTCAAAGTGAAAAGCAATTAGCAAGGGGGGAGGGGGGTTAAACAGCTAATAACATGAGAACTAGACATTTTTCACTGATAAAACATATTAGGCCCCTTTCACATCTGCGTTTTTGGTTTCCATCCTAGAGTTTCATCCTCGGGGCTCTGGGACGGAAAGATACTTATCAGGATAATCCTAATGCATTCTGAATGGAGAGAAATCCGTTCAGGATGCATCAGGATGTCTTCCGTTCAGTTTGTGAACGTTTTTTGGACGTTGACAAACCGCAGCACTCTCCAAAAATCCGGAAGACATGCCGTAACACCGAATCCGGAATGAATGCCCATTAAAGTGCACCAATCCGGAATTAAGCTAAACGTCGTTTCGGCGCATCGCCGGATCCGACGTTTAGCTCTGTGCATGCGCAGCAGCAGTTCCGATCGGGGGCCCCAGTGTAAGCTGGGGCTCCGATCGGTTACCATGGCAGCCAGGACGCTACTGAAGTCCTGGCTGCCATGGTAAGTACTCCGGAGCAGTGTACTTACCTGCGCTGCGGCCTCCGGGCACTCCTTCATGACGTCACAGGTCCGGGCGGCGCATTGATCTATGCGCTGCGGGGACCTGTGAAGTCATGAAGGAGCGCCCGGCGGCCGCAGCGCAGGTAAGTACACTGCTGCGGAGTACTTACCATGGCAGCCAGGACTTCAGTAGCGTCCTGGCTGCCATGGTAACCTGAAAGCATTTCGAAAAACTGATCAAGATCCTGATCAGTCTTCAAATGCTTTCAGGCGACTTGCGTTCTGACGGATCCTCAGAATGCAAGTGTGAAAGAGGCCTTACAAAGTTTTTTATGTATTATTGATTTATGCAAAGTTGCATGATATTTTATATAACGAGAACCATCTAAAGTGTTACATTTAATATCACATTTCATGTATAAAACCATATATCAGGGACAGTTCATGGGACGGAGGATAACTGCAGCATGTTTTGTTTTTATTTAAAGGGTTTGTCCATCCCTTAGCAAGTGGCCGTCAGTAGCTGATCAGTGAGGTCCAACCCTTGCACCCTGCCTGTTCGAGGGTAGCTCCATTGCCAGAAGTCGGTGCTGGAACCAAGTTGCCCCGTCAACGCTGTACTGGTGGGATCTCGTTACTACAGTGCTGCTCCCATTGAAGTTAATTGAAGCAATGCTGCAGTGATGAGCTCTGTACTTTCTTTGCTGACTTCATCCAAAGAGCTGATCGGCGGGGGTACAGGGTGTTGAACCCGTGGCAATCAGCTAGTGATGGCACTAAGGATAGCCCATCACTTAGTAAAAGTTGGTCAATGTCCTGAAGAGCTTGCATTTTATTTGATAGAAAAAGATTATGCAAACCTTCCAGGAACTCATTGTGTAATGGAGGCAAACCATGTCATTACATCCAAAATGTGGGTAATACACAGGAAACCTTGCATCATCCACTTCTACAGCCAAAAAAAGTGAAGAACAGGTGATTTATGTGAACTGTTCAGTAGCAGGGTGAACAGGATTCCATATATTGAGGAATGCACATGCTAGGTTGACTCTGATGATGCAATGATTTCACAGAACTTGAGAGGTCACTAGAGCTGTGCTTCAGAAGACAGTGCTTGGACTTCCCCTCAGCAGTTCAATAAAAGGGCATGGTCCTGTTCCTGGAGATACATACTGACTTATGCCACTGCCCACTTGTAACTCCAGCAGAAAGCAGATCCATTGCAGATGGTGATTTCTTTCCTTACTATTCCTTGCGAGTGAATGGTCTACAACTATGCAATCAATTGACCTTGCCCGAGGTGGAACCTGAACCTTTCTGGCATACTCTGATAGCATATCCTAGTGATATTTACCATCAATGTCCCAGATGGGCCAACCCCTTTAAATATTCCAGTTTTTTTTTCAAGCTCCACCTATAAACTGTGTTTGTTAGAGACTTTTTACTGCGAGGATTAATCAGGTACAGGCATGCCTGGCAGTCTTCTGCTTTATGTCTGAGGCTCAGATTATGGCTGGAGCCAGCTTTATGACATATTTTAAAAGAATAATACTTCAATTCAATTGTTTTGTCTACATATTAAACATTTGAATGTGATGAAATGATCACTGACAAAGAGAGGTGGGAAGCAATCTGTTTCCTGTCCGCACAGTACAGCTCTTCCCCAGGAAGCCATACGCTTATACACATCACTCAAATGTATGCACTGCCCAACTATCTCCTCTTAGCGGTAGCACTGCCCAACTATCTCCTCTTAGCGGTAGCACTGCCCAACTATCCTCTTAGCGGTAGCACTGCCCAACTATCCTCTTAGTGGTAGAACTGCCCAACTATCCTCTTAGCGGTAACACTGCCCAACTATCCTCTTAGCGGTAGCACTGCCCAACTATCCTCTTAGCGGTAGCACTGCCCAACTATCCTCTTAGCGGTAGCACTGCCCAACTATCCTCTTAGCGGTAGCACTGCCCAACTATCCTCTTAGCGGTAGCACTGCCCAACTATCCTCTTAGCGGTAGCACTGCCCAACTATCCTCTTAGCGGTAGCACTGCCCAACTATCCTCTTAGCGGTAGCACTGCCCAACTATCCTCTTAGTGGTAGCACTGCCCAACTATCCTCTTAGCGGTAGCACTGCCCAACTATCCTCTTAGCGGTAGCACTGCCCAACTATCCTCTTAGTGGTAGCACTGCCCAACTATTCTCTTAGTGGTAGCACTGCCCAACTATCCTCTTAGCGGTAGCACTGCCCAACTATCCTCTTAGTGGCAGCACTGCCCAACTATCCTCTTAGCGGTAGCACTGCCCAACTATCCTCTTAGCGGTAGCACTGCCCAACTATCCTCTTAGCGGTAGCACTGCTCAACTATCCTCTTAGTGGTAGCACTGCCCAACTATCCTGTTAGCGGTAGCACTTGCCCAACTACCCTCTTAGCGATAGCACTGCCCAACTATCCTCATCGCGGTGGCACTGCCTAACTATCCTCTTAGCGGTAGCTGCTCCTAATATTTCTATATATCTGTATAATCTCATAAATGACCCCATGTAGGGGAGATATAGAACGTTGTTGATTAGAAGCAGTAGATATCTCATTCTAAGGTAACCATACACATCATCTAGTAGACTGATGGGTGAACAACCACTGAATGAAAGAACATCTGTAGAACAATCAACTTGCAGACGTGGCATACATTTTTTAGTCCATACTGACCACAGATGTTCAATGGCATGGGGTGAAGAACGAACGACCTTTTTAGGAACCAGACAGAAATTTCAAACATGGACAACTACTTTTCAGAAGAGGATGGTATTTCATTGGTTGGCAAATATTTTTGTTTGTTAAATTTCCCCAGATGAATGATCATTTTGGTCATCAATTTTGATTAACTTTAGACTAATATGTACGACTACCTTTATACTACAAGACTTTTGACCTCATTGTCTTGTTGTAAAGTTAGGGGAAGTCAAATATCTATACTAATGGGGTTATTAGGCTTATAATAGGTACCTGAACATTACTTGGCCAGCTATGGGGTTGACACGCCAGTTTACAGTAAGACTACGTTCACATCTGCGGCTCAGCTCTCCAGCAGCTTGTTCGGGCAGAGAATGCCGGGAATCGGCTGGACAAAAACCGCTGCGTGCAACATATTTGCTGGGGAGTAGGCAGTTCTCTGCCAGATACTTTTATAGTCAATGGGTTCCGGCGGGCAGGCGGCAGTATCCTGCAATGCCGGATCCGGAGAACTCCAGCTGGAGCAGCCTGCTGGAGAGCTGTGCCAAACAAGTAGGATGATCAGGGTAAAGTACAAACCAGAAACAACATAAGCACCCTGCACGGGTTTCTCATGACCCATTATTACTAAAGAACCAACATATCCCACAATTCTGTACAGGGTAATCAATTACTCAGGCCACTATTAACTCTATAAAGCCCGGTACACATGTTGTGGCAAGTATACGTGTTTTGGACTGGGTGAAGGACAGAGGAGTAACTTCTTGTACGCCTATCACTTCAATATATCCCAGAACCCCCATGTTTATATCTATCAATGTGTGCCAATTTGAAGACAGCTTGTGTTTCCCTCAGAAGTCTTCATATTCTAGACTCCAGTTTGTATGCCAGTTCTGAAGAGGGCACGAGACATTGGTGGCTCTCATTACACAGACAGGTGTCAGTTTCTCTCAGGGATGTAAACTACTAAAAGGAGCTGACATATGAGGCTTTTGTTACCCTGTCTAAGGGCCTGATGAAGGCCTGAGCTCATCTGATCGGGGTTAGCAAAAGGGTAACAGCTTTCAAAAGTAGTAACGTGGACAACAGTGGTGTAGGTGTACTGTAACCCAGATTACCTTTCTTTATACAAAAAAAATGTACTGTACGAGGAAGGCAATCAACATAAAAACATAAATGTCAGGAGCAAATTCATTTCACAATCAGTGGTGGTATTCATAAGAGACTTACCTGGAATGGAGCCTTGCCAGTCAGGCACTGGTAGATGATAGTGCCAATGCTCCACAGATCAGCCTTGGCATCATAGTGCTGGGACATAATTACCTCAGGGGCCTGGCAAACAAACGAGACAATGATCATTTATCTGTAGTGTTGCTGCTCTGCTATTCTGTAGGGTATGCTAATGTTAACCAATATTTTACAGCATCCACACAAAATATATAAGTTATACCTCTGGCCCAATACCGACCCAATGGCAAAAGTCAACTGTAGTATTTGTAAGACTACCCCAGCTATGGCGCTCTCTACAAGAAGAAAGGGTACCTCCTCCCAAGACCAATGTCAAAGGTCTCTCACCAAGCCAACCTAGCACCTTTCTCTGTACTGATGAGGGGCAAGAACCTCGAAACAGGTGTCTGCAGCAGATGGACCTCCTTCTCCTTTTGGAGAAGGCTCTTGGTTTGGCTAAGGGTACTTTCACACTAGCGTTTTGGATTCTGTTTGTGAGATCCGTTTCAGGGCTCTCACAAACGGTCCAAAACGGATCAGTTAAGCCCCAATGCATTCTGAATGGATAAGGATCCGTTCAGAATGCATCAGTTCGGCTCCGTTCCGCCTCTATTCCGTTTTGGAGGCGGACACCAAAACGCAGCATGCAGCATTTTGGTCTAAGGAGGCGGAGCCTAACGGATCCGTTTTTTTTTACAATGTAAGTCAATGGGGACGGATCCGTTGTCAGTGACACAATATGGTGCATTTGAAAACGGATCCGTTCCCCATTGACTTTCAATGTAATACAAAACGGATCCGTTTTGGACTTTGTCATTTTTCTTTAAAGCTAATGCAAACGGATCTGTTCTGAACGGATACAAACGTTTGCATTAGAGTGCGGATCCGTCTGTGCAAATAAACAGACGGATCCGCACCAACGCTAGTGTGAAAGTACCCTAAAATCTTTAATCATACTGCAAGGTCACACCATCACTAGAGGATAGCTACCTCCACTATGTGTCAGGATAAGCCACAACTATCTGATTGGCAGGGGTCCAATAACTCGCACCCCGACCATCAGATGTTCTGGAACTACTCAGCTATGTCCATGGTGCAATGGATGGAGCTGATTACTGATCCCATTCACATCCACTGCACAACAGATGGAGCCGTGTAGTCCCAGCACTGGAGGTATTACCAGACCTTTAAACGTGTGTTTTTGGATGGTGAGACTAAAACTGAGAACACATATGCTGGAATTATGAATTTTCCCCCGAATCTGACCTCTTTGTAAGATATCTGCTTATTCTGCATGTGTCAATGGTTAGGCAAGAGCCCAAGTAACATGAAACAGCTCATGAAACAACACAGGACCTGACTGACAATGAGCGCTGCTAGGAAATATGAATTCCCATCAATTCGGGGAGTCTGCCAGCTGTCTACTTAGCAGAAACATCACCTTACTCGCAGAGATGAGTAAAATCATCCCATAAATCAGTCAGGGGACAGTACTGCAAGCTGCCCCGTTTCAGTCCTCCCTTACACAGATGGCAGATGTTGGGAAGATAAGCGTCAGGCAGTTGGATTTCAACATGCCTGATCCTTTTGTTCTCTGCCAACAGAGGTTTCTGGCTGCGGCTCGCTTCCTTCTACCCGTTAAGTACATGTGCACATAGTGGTTGTTCTTTAGTTTTCCCAGATTTGCTGAATAGCAATTGAAAAAGCTGAACAAAAAAGAACAATTTAAGAACGTTTTTAACAGAGAAATTATCGGTTGAGAAAGAAATTCCATTTTAAGTTATCAAGTCTTGATAACAATGCCCAGACATGTAACGCGTCTGAATATTCAACTACCCCGGCATATAAAAGCGAGGACGGGAAGAGGTTTACAATACAAAGGCTTTAATAAACCATCATCAAATAGGGATAAACAGCAAATTATCCTCTGTGAGTCAATGTGAAAGCACTGCAGAATGTGATTTTCTAGTTAATGGAAGCGCTGCCTGTGCATTCAGCTATGTTAATAAATATGTTAAGAGCTACATTATTCTGACTTATTTGGGGGATTTTATGCCATCAGATTACCATTCCCCACTGCAGAAGTATGCCTTGTTGTACGGGCAAGACAGAGACCAAAAGGACACCCTAGTGGCCTCCGTCAGACTAAATGGGTGCGTGTAGCTTGTGCATTGGGAGGTCCTATAAGATTATGAACGTAACCCCTTAAAGGGCGTCTGTCAGCAGATTTGTACCTATGACACTGGCTGACCTGTTACATGTGCGCTTGGCAGCTGAAGGCATCTGTGTTGGTCCCATGTTCATATGTTCCTGCATTGCTGAGAAAAATGATGATCTAATATATGCAAATGAGCCTCTGGGAGCAATGGGGGCGTTGCCATTACACCTAGAGCCTCTGCTCTTTTTGCAACGGCCGCTCCCTCACCACTTTATTTAACATAGCAGGCAGTGAAAACATCAAAATGCCAGGTCCTGCCAATCAAAGTGCAGAGGACGAGGCAGTTGCAGAGAGAGCAGAGCCTCTAAGTGTAACAGCGACGCCCCAGTTGCTCCTAGAGGCTCATTTGCAGATATAAAAACGTCATGTTTCTCAGCAATGCGGGCACATATGAATATGGGACCAACACAGATGCCTTCAGCTGCTAAGTGTACATGTAACAGGTCAGCCAGTGTCATAGATACAAATCTGCTGACAGATGCCCTTTAAGAAATATGTGTGGTAACAGTCCAGACAAAGCAGAGTTATGGCCAAATAACCAACAATGATGGAGCTTCGTGGACTGTAGAGACAGGAAGATGCTGATTACCATATACATGGGGGATCCGCACAAAGTTGCTGCCATCATGTTGTTCTGCAGATACCTTGCAAACCCAAAATCAGCTGTAAATGAGAAGAATTGGCATGGTTACTTACTAAGCAGCAGGTAAGTCAGAACTGATATACATTTTTACATTTGAGGCAGATTTTTTTATTCTTAATTCACTACACTTGGGGGAGATAGATCATCTACCTTTGCTGTTTTCATGGCGTTAGTTTCTACGCCGCCCTTGCCATTTTGTGGCACATTTATCTTCCTTGATGCCAGTTCTTTTGGCATAAACAAAAACAGAAGTCTATGGCAGCTCGGAGCTACGGAAGATTTCAGTCTGGGTGCATGGACTGGCAGAGGATGGGCCCTAATTTATGACGAGGCCTGTGCCTCTCCATAAATTAGGCATATCCTCCGGCAACACAGGGGATACCGGCGCAGCACAGGCAGATCTTAATAAATCTCCCCCACTTCGTTTCTACTCTACATCTAATAGACGGCATATAACATGAATGTACTTCATCAGCGGAGTAAACTGTACAAGAATATATACCAGTTACCCGGTGTATATATACCATCTTACCAGGTGTCACGGAGAAGTATAAGAAACAAGGCGCTCTTTAGGCAGTGTACACTCCAATGTGTCAGATTTTTGATGGTGACTGAAGCTCGATGATATTTTTTTGTGCAAATCGGGGGACATTTATTAAACCTTTTATGCCATTGTGGTGCAAAAAAGTCACAAATTATGGCGTGCTCCATAATTTGTGACTTTTTTACGCCCCAATGGCATAAAAGCTTTAATAAATGTCCCCCCAATTTGCGCAACTTTATCAGCTGCTTGCCACTATTTTGAACTGGCGATAAAAGTGACAGGACCACCGCCTACTAAATTTACTACAACTTATTCCAGAAATTGGTGTAAGCTATAGCTCAAGCCTACACCAGTTCCTGGATGGTGCAGACTTGAGTTTCTGGAGAACGTAATGCCAGAGATGCGACTAATCTATTAAGAGGTATCTGCCTCTTAATAGATTAGGCGCATCTTACTCCAGTGCAGGGGACTCAAGACTGGCTTTTGGGAACGCCAGTCATGATAAGGGTCCATTCACACGTCCGTGTGTGTTTTGCGGATCCACGGATCCGCAAAACACGGACATCGGCGATGTGCGTTCCGCAATTTGCGGACCGCACATCACCGGCACTCTCATAGAAAATGCCTTTTCTTGTCCGCAATTGCACAGGACATGTTCTATTTTTTTCGGGAACGTGATTCCGGACCTGGAAGTGCGAATCCGCAATTGCGGACCCGGCCGGGACATCGTCTGTCCCCATTGAAATTAATGGGTCCGCAATTCCGTTCCGCAAATGGGGAACAGAATTGCGTACGTGTGAATGGACCCTAAATGTCCCCAATTGTCTTAATAGGATATTATGGAATACTGATGACCTAGATCAGGGATGGGCAAATAGCGGCTCTCCAGCTGTTGCAAAACTACAACTCCCAGCATGCCCAGTCTGGCTATAGCTATCAGCCTACAGCAGGGCATGGTAAGAGCTGGAGAGCCACAGTTTGCCCATCCCTGACCTAGGTCATCAGTATCTGCTCAGAGGGGTTCTGACACCCAGTGCCGCCAATCAGCTTTTTGAAAAGGCTGCAGCTCTCTGGTGAGTGCTGCAGCCTCCTTACAGCATACCGACCGAAGCGCCATTCACTGTATAGCAGCTGTGTTTGGTATTGCAGCACGGCGCCATTCATTTTAATAGGCCTGTGATGTGCCTAGGTCATGTGACCGATGAACATGATGTCACTGGCCTAGGAAGAGGCTACAGCACTCACCAGAGTGCTGTAGCCTGTTCAAGCAGCTGATCGACAAGCGGAGTAGGAATCGGACCCCCACTGATCAGCTATTGATGAATTAGCGTCCATTCACATGTCCGTAGAATGGGTCCGGATCCGTTCCGCAACATTGTGGAACGGATCTGCACCCATTCATTTTGGATGGGGCCGGAAGAGATGCGGACAGCAGACAGTGTGCTGTCTGCATCCGCATTTCTGGTGCGCAGCCCCGATCTTCCGGTTCGCGGCTCCCGAAAAAAATAGAACATGTCCTATTCTTTTCTGCAAGAGCGGACAAGAATAGGCATTTCTATAGGGGTGCCGGCCTGGTGTATTGCGGATCCGCAATGGACGTGTGAATAGACCCTAATCCTGAGGATAAGTCATCAATATTTTACTCCTGGAAAACCCCATGAACCCACACTTGCTTTCTGGTGACCTATGCCCCTTGGGCGTAAAAAAAGTGTTTGAAACTGTACACTGTACACAATTTTTGGGATACCAACTACACCCAAATTCTGGAGCATTTTGATTAGAAAACTAGAAGTACAGCTAAAAGCCAAGTGTGGATGTCTAGAGAAAACACACTTGCCTCACATAAAAGAGACGGTAGGAGATATGGGTGGGGAACCGGCCTAAAACAATCACTAATGGCCAAGAAGAATAAGACGACAGTACTGCAGCTATAAATAAGTAGATAAAATACTTGTATACAAGGCGCCAGGAAAGGGAGTTGAAACAAAGCCAGGATAAGAGGAGCGAGGCACCTACACAGCTTGTGATACATGCTATACTGGTACTATTAATAATAAAAAGGAGACCCAAGAATGTCAAGAGTTACTAAGGAAAACTAAGATAACGGAAACTGAACAAACCATCATACACTAAATATAAATCATGATGATCAGAACATAAATCTCTGGTCTATGTGATGTGGGGGAGAAGTTCTTAAGTGTCTTACTCACAAACTGCTCCACACAATGTCCATTGTTCCATGTATAGGTTTTCTCATACATCTTACCTATCTTAATGCGGATATTGTTGGGGTTGGACCTGCGACCACCTGTGCAGGACAGAAGGATGTTCTGGGGTTTCAGATCACGATGTATAATGCCTTTACTGTGCAACATCTTCATCGCTCCGGCAATCTGCTGAAGAAATAGTCGGATGGTGTCCTCGCTCAGGGTCCGCATTGCTAGACGGCACAAGGAGATGAGAAGAGCTGAGGTCACTTGTCGATGAGAGCTCTACTGAATACAGCTCTAAAAGAATCACACCTGTCTCCTTCATATTAATTCCATTTTCCCCAGTTTTTGGTTACAATTATTACACCACAATTTATAGTGATATATATTGATAGATAGCTATTTATCAATTAATTCATATTAAAGGCGTTATCCCAAGAATTAAGGAGAGGGACAAATGTCTCATTCATGGGGGTCCTGCTTTTTCCATAAAACTATATTAGTCTGCTCTGCTCCTCCTGCTCTAGAACATGCTGCCCACAGATGAACCTGCATTTGCAATGACAGAAGTTTGCTTCAAAGGGGTTGTCCACTCCTTCATTCCAGATGGCCGATGCTCAGGATAGGCCACCGATATCCGATTTGTGGGGCTGTGTAGTTTCGGTGTGAGGTGTCCACCCCCGCCGATCAGATATTGATGATAGGCCATCAATTGTAAAGGAGTGGACAACCCCTATAGACTGGCCGTGCTTGGGCAGGTTCTGAGCGATGTGGCAGTGTGCTTGTTGTAAACGTCTCCACCTTCCATAAACTTAAATGGATATTTAGTAAAATCTTCCCTTTTTATTCTTTAATGCTGTATGAAAAAATAAGCAGCAGTTTCCTTTCCAAGGGTGTACATCACATGCTGTTCAGTATGCATCCAATGCACTACTGCACCGACCTGAGATAAAACAGGGACTTTTCCACTTAAAACACTTCAAACATGACTCTGCACAGCTGCTCTGTTGCCCTGCCAGTTCTACAAGGCCCACGGTAGCTCGAAAAAAAAGCCCAAGGTCCTGCCAATTCAATGATCTGAAGGCTGGAGGCTGGTGAGCGCTTAGGAAAATACCGTCTGTGTTGTAACAGGGCTTGAGAGCAAGGCAGGAAACGGAAGGTTAAATTCCCAGCAAGCGTGGGAAAGTGTCTGGATTAATATGAAACATGAATAAATAATGACCGCTTTTTATATGTAAGCTTAAAAAACATGTTAGAGGGTTCTTCTATAACAGTGCTGGGAAACCTTTATGAGACCGAGTACCGAAACTGCAACCTAAAACCCACCTATTTATTGCAAAGTGCCAACACGGCAACTTAACCTGAATACTACAGTCCAGTATAGTATATCTTCTCTACAAGGGTGCACCTCCAATGAGGCCAGGTGAGGCGATTGCCTCAGGCGGCAAAGCCTAGAGACAGGCGGTGGCAGGGCTCGGTGAAATGAGCGATTCTATTGTGGAAGCGCTCATCTCTCTATGCCTTTAACAGTAGGGCTGAAGCGGAGGTGCCGTTTCAGTTTTCACCTTAGGCAGCAGAAAGACTAGGTGCACTCCTGCTTCCCTGTACTGTATCGTTTAGCTCTGATAGCCTGCCTACATTGCTGCCTGTGCTGTTCATAGCGCGCCCTGCGCTGATGAATGGCAGGAAAGGTCTAAGGCATATTGGTACACCATAGACTTCTTCCAGGGTGCGGGTGCCCTCAGAGAGGACTCTGAGTGCCGCCTCTGGCACCTGTGCCATAGGTTAACCATCACTGGCCTATAATATCCCACATAGTGACAGAGCTTCCTTCACATACCGCAGTCCACTGCAGCTTTATACCATTATACCGCCTGTGGTTAAATGGCTCTATCTATCTATCTATCTATCTATCTATCTATCTATCTATCTCTGTATCTATCTGTCTGTATAATTATCGATCTCTCTGTCTATATCTATGTCTAAATTCAAATCAGCTTTATTGGCAGGACTAAATACATATTAGCATTGTGAAAGCGAGTAGGAAGTAATTGGGTAGGGATGGGGATAGGGACACATCCATGGTGAGGATATAGAAGTCCATGGTATATCACGTTCCTCTCAGTCTATGGCAGGAAGTAATTGTACGGATATGGTCACTGTTCTCCTCTACCTCCCACCAGTATGGATACTTTCTCTTCCTCCTCCATGGAGGTGAAGTCTGGGGGGGGGGGCGCATTTCAGGGGGGTCAGATAATACCTTTAAAGAAGGGCCGATGAGCATTGCTAATTGGGAAGCTCTAGTCACAGAACATACCCTTTGGGGCCACTTGACCCATCAAGCGGCAGTTGACTTTTAGACTGACCCTCAAATGAGGCAGAGGGGGAAGAACTCCCAAATGGAACCTCCTGCCCTCGCTCAAGATCTATGGCTCAGGACCGGACTCTTAAGACGTACAAGCAATCTCCACAAGTGTCAACCTTGATTCAAGTGGTGGCTACATTTTTATAGAGATTGTAGACCGGGACCTCCCCTCACTATATAATAAGACCAGAGTGATGAGCTGTTATCTCAATGGCAAAAGTGTCCACATTTCCTCTGCAGCAACCATTAATATGAATGGCCTGATTTGGGGCCTCCATGTGAAGAACGCACTTTGTAGACAACCCTTTAGGTCCTGGGATTTAGGGCAGATTGCAGAATATAGGCTTCCGAAACCACAAAAAGAAGAAACTTTGATTCCAGATTTTGTCTTCCAAAGTAGCTCTGAAAAAATCTGAGGTGGAATCGGATTGGTTGCTATGGGCCAAGAAGCCTGTTCTTCATTTGCACCAGTTTTTGATAAATCTATCCCAAAGGTTCTTTCATTTTGAAATGTGCTCTTACATTTTGTTTTACTGTACAAATGCTAAGGAGCAACCGACAATCTGCCTGAAGCTAGACCGTATACAAAATGCCCATTCAACTCTAAAGAAATAAAAATAAAACTCGGATCAAAATCAAAGTGATGTCGACAAGACTATATTATTTGTATGTATATATATATATATATATATATATATATAATCATTACTATTTTATAATATGCACCATAGGCTACATTCACAGGCAGTCCGCCCCTATTGTCTTCCTCCCCAGACATTGGCATGTCTAATCCTAGTAATGTATGCATTTAGTAGGATAGGCCACAGGAGACTTCTAAGTAGTCGCCATAGCTCTCTGCGGTACCCGGTAATAAGCAGTTTATTGGCTCCAGTACTTGGAAGTAACTTCATCCCTTTGTTTATTTCTGTGGGCTGACGCTACGACCGAATGATTCTCCCAGGAACAGGGCTGTGTGTTTAGACCTGTTTCCTCTCATCTGCCTGGTATGAGATGTCTCACAGGGTAAGCACAACATCCTGACTGTCTAGCAGTGCCAAGCTTCACCATAACCATGCCTTAAGACATTCCCAGGCTGAGCTGTCCTGTACACACGGCCATCACAAAACAACGCTTACCACAAGTTAGACCTTGTTTTGGCCGATACGTGTAGTGTGCTCCTGTATGGCTACATCTGAGGTCTACCTGGGGAATACTCCCAACATGTAGCCATAACGCAGAGCCTATCATGTTAAACCTATGACAGAATGGTACACAGAACATCAGATAACAGCATCATGAATACAGTGGTCCCTAATTCAATGTACAGTGGTCTTTCTTCAACATCCAATGCGTCATACAGCCTGGAGCTTGGGTATTTGTTGAAACCCCTGTAACGCAGACTGACTGGGCGGACTGGCCATATACCCTCTAGGGAAATTCCCGGTGGGCCGATGCCCAGCCCCCCTCACTGCTGCAGGACGGGTACATAACGATCTGATGCTCTAAGCATTAATTAACGCTAGGAGTATCAGGTACTTATGTGCCCTCCTGAACTCAAATGTATCACCATCCTGAGGACAGTGATAGAGTTGAATACTGTGGTGAAGGCGGCAGTATCTTGGTTCTGCTGGGGCGGTGTTATGTCCTACACTACAGTATTGCAGGCCCCACCTACTGCTTGTCCCTGGCTACTTGTGTTGCCCCGCCTTGTCAAGTTGGACCCACCTACAACATGGGGCCACTTTTAGGTTTTTTTTTCAGCTCGAGCTCCCAGTCTGCCCATGGTGTTATTTCAGGACCCTGAAGAAGCTCCAGTTCTCATCACAGAAAGTGATTTACCATTTCCTCCATGTATCCCTGACTTTTATATTTTATACATGTATAACGATTTGATGTATCTAGCACTGATGGAATAATAAATTCCCCTCAGGGCCTCAAGCTATGTTTTCAACTTAGAAATGGTCGTCCTAGAATGCCTTAATACCGTAACTTGTAGGACCAACAGGGATTCTAAGTCAACAGCTCAGAATAAGTCAATATTGGATCGGTGGGGGTCCTACTGTAGAAATCGCCACTTACTAGCTGTTTGTAGAGGCCATGACACTCAATGAGTGCTGCAGCCGCTTCCTACTCAGTTCTGTCATCTTTATCGATGGTGTGGCCTAGGCACCGCTCAGTCCCTTTCAAGTGAATGAGCCTGGGCTTCCTTACCAAGCACAGCCCCTATGTAATGTACGGCACTGTTCTTGGTAAGCTGTGGGGAGGCCACACTGCTTAATGGATCACTGTGGCATCTTCAAACAGCTGAACAGCAGAGGTGCTGGGTGTCGGAGCCACACTGATCAGCTATCCTGAGGATAGGTCATCAATATTAAACTCCCAAAACCTCCTTTAAAACAGAGAGAAATATATAAAGACATTTTCTCTGTCCCAGGATATCAGCCATGTTCCTCCTTCATCCTCACAGTCCTGTGACTGTCTATAACACAAGTGGCTGAAGCAGGAGCCTCCTTTTGCTGTGTCCTATTTGTAGGAGAACAAAAATATTGTCAAACCCTGATCCTGGCTACGTACTGCCCTTTCAGCCAGTTCCCAACCTGACATGGAGCACATCACCAGGAGATTAGCCCCTTTGTTCCTTACAACACGATTTGTGTCAGGATTGTGCGGAAAATGCTGAAGACCCCCGAGCATTTATCATTCATTTATTTATCATATTTATTCATTCACATTTATTTATCACAATGATTTATTTATCACATTTATTCATTCACATTTATTTATCACAATGATTTATTTATCACATTTATTCATTTATAACATTTGTCGTTAATTTCCAGGTTTATTGTTCCTTTAAGAGGATTTTATGGCGGCACAGACGGTGATATATATTATCCACAAAGTGCCTTATGGTTACTCTATGTTTGGCCAGATCAGACTTAACTGAAGCTACTTATATTGTGTATCACCAGATGGCAGCTATTGGGATAATATAAAATGATGGGCACAAGCTGGCATCTTTCAGTCTGCTGCTGAAGTAACCATAAGCAGGTTCAGCAGTGAGGCTACTCCAGGACCTATTAAACATGAAGCATCCTGACCCTGGCTTGTCATCTATTACATGTCGGGTGCATTCCTGCTCCTCCCATGAGAAATATCCCATTCTGTAAAGAACGGAATACATTTCCCAGTTCTAAGCTGAGAGATATGTATACTTCTGGATAGGACGTCTCTGTTATACACAACCACCTACTACATATACAACGAGGTGCGATATTCCACCCACTGATTGCTACAGGATACAATTACCAGCCGTAATCCTGCAGTAGGCATTTTATTCCCTCTATACGGCAGGCTGCAGCAAGCCTGTAATAAATACGTATAAAAGGATGATATACTTACTGTGCAGGTAATCTGCTAGATCCCCACCATTGCAATACTAAAAAGGACAAAGACAATAAATGGTGAGAAAGAATGCATATAATGTGCACAGGACAATATTTAAAGGGAGTCGGTTGGCATGATGTTGCATATTGAACCAAGCAAAGTGGCTTTCACAGGGTATTAAAACTGAACCTTAATTATGTCCTCCATTGAGCATTCAGCCAAAAAAGCACTTCAAGGACTGGAACCTACTCCAGCGTCCATCTGGAGAAAATTCAAGCTAGGCGCACGGCCGGCTGGAGGATGCGATCAATTTAGGACATGGTGGTCGCCTCACCATAAATTAAGCGCATCCTTCAGCGGTGTAAGAGATATGAAAGAACGGCGTCAAAGGTCAGTCTCTGATAAATCACCCCCAAAGTATTTGTACTATTCGACTGTCTACTGCTGCTATTTCTTCAGAACTATTCACACAATGCTGTTTTGAATCAAGAGTATTTAAAGGCTCCTGATATTGCTGACCTATCCTCAGGATAGATCATTAAAGGGGTTTTCTGAGAGTTTATTTTTTATCAGTATCAGATTGGTAGGGGTCCCACAACCGGGACCCCCACTGATCAGCTGTTTGAGAAGGCACTGACGCTGGCAGTAGTGCCGCTGACTTCTCTCTGCTCACCAAGCACAGCGCGGTACATTGTATAGCGGCTGTGCTTGGTATCACAGCTCAGTCCCATTCACTACAATGGGGCTGAGCTGCGTCTAGGCTAAGTGATGTTACATGGCGAAGGAAAAGATGAAGAGGGCTGTGGAGCCTTTTCAAACAGCTGATTGGTAGGGTTCATGGGTGTTGGAGCCCCACCGATGACCTATCCAGAAGATAGGTCATTAGTAAAGAAAAAAAAAACGCTTGGAAAAACCCTTTTAATATCAGATTGGTTCAGGTCCAACATGCCAGATCCTCACTGATCAGCAGTTCCCTGCAGCTCCCGGAGCTGGACGAGCACTGTGAATAGAACTCGAAACGCCGCTCAAAGTGTAGTAGTTGTGCTGGGTTACTGCAGCTAGGCTCTCATTCACTTCAACAGACGCTTAGCTGCAGTAACCCAACATGGCCACTACATTTCCAATGGCGCTGTTCCATTCACAGCATCGAAGGCTGCAGAGACCAGCTGACCGGTGGGAGTGCCAGGTGTCGGACCCTCACCGATTGGATATTGATGACCTATCCTGAGGATAGGACATCAATATCAGAAGCCCTGAAAACCCCTTTATCTCAGAAACTCACCTCCATGACCAGGTACACGGAATTTGCCACCTCCTGGAAAAAAAAATAAGATCGAATAAATGATTATAGGATAAGATCTTAAAACATTGCTGTTTGCAGTTTTTTTTTGCATATGATGTGGATGCCACACAATACAGCTTTTAACAGGTTAAATATTGCAGAAAGGATTGGGTCTCAAATGGGTTTTCTAAAACTTATCCATGCATCCAGGTGATGATGTGGCTGAAATTGGCCTACGACATGAGGCCACAGACAACATGCAGCGGTTTTTTGTCCGTCCGACAGCTGGTATTTGCGCCGAATCTCCTAACCGGAGAACGCGGCCTTAGCGCTCCTGATCTCATCAGCACAGATTTTTAGAGCTCATGGCAAGTAATGCTTCATCAGGTCGAGACAGCTATGTTTAGACAGAGGATTACAGTTTTTAGATGCTTTGTAAAGGTTATGTTTTAGCCATTTTGAGAGATTTGGTTGTGCGGTTTATGGCAGAGGTACTGTATGTTAGCTTTGGATCAGTGAATCCAGATCCATCATTCACGGTTTGCAGAACACATCTTGTACTCTGTTACACTTGCAGAGAATAAGTAATTTTGTGGGCAATTTAATAAGACATGCACTTTATGACTTTTTGGGCTTATATGCACAAACATTTGGGACATATTACATTTTCCACTTTGGAATAGAGGGTGGGAAAGTGGACATGATTAGTCAGTTAAGGTGATTTAAAGGGGTTCTCTAGGAAAGATTTAATATCGCCACCAGCAACCTGTCCTAGAATGTGAGGAAGACTGTTTGCCTCCGGCTGCAGAGCTGCCTAGGGGTGAGGGAGCGGAGCCTCACTGCTGCTCTACAATAGGTGGGAATGATGTGATCCTGCCTATCATATGAAATCATGGATGAGTAGCCTGACAGGAACGCTCACCAATAAGAGTATGCTCAAGTGGCAGAATGTAGTGTGTAGTGAGGCCTCACCCCCCCTAGCAGGGGCGGACACAGACAGCAGAGGGCCCCTGTGCAAAGAATGTGCCTGCCCCCCTCAATATGTCACTTGTTCAGAAGGTTCCCCTCTCTTCCCTTATTCAGGCACCTAGAGAGTCCAGACCAGAATCAGACCTCAGATCAGCCCCCCACCCCTATATGTCACTTGCTCAGGACCCCTAGTCAGAAGGACCCCCCCCCCCCCCCAATATGTGTTGTTAATTATTTATTCAGGGCAGGGGAGCCCCCCCCCATATGTCAGTCAATTGCTCTTCCTTGCAGCCGCGCTGTAATATGCTTCCCTCACATGTCCGCCAGCCACCTCCAAGCCGTATGAACTGCATTTCTTTCATGACACCTTAAAAAGCACTGAGAGGGAATTCTGAGAAATGTTTGCTTTGACTTATTGACCAAGACAAAGCGATAAAGAGTCTACAGAACAAAAGGAAGGAGGTTTATAGGACAAGTTTTTCTTGGGTATCTACGCTGAGGCATGCTGTCAGTGCTCTATCTTCTAACTGGTGGAAATGTCCATAAACCATGTCATATCAACTAACCATCCACTCTTTTATAGACACCAATGGAGGAGATGTTCTGCCTCTACAAAATGGCTACCGATCCTCATAGATATGTGCTCCCAAGAAATGCAGCAGTTTGTAAATGTGCCACAATTGTAGTAGTAATTCTACTCAATGGGGCGGATTTATTAAAACTGGCTTAGCTGCCCATAGCAACCAATCAGATTCTACCTTTCATTTTTCACACCTCCTTTGATGGAATCTAATTGGTTCCTATGGGCAGCTATGCCAGTTTTCCTTTACACCACTTTTGATAAATGTCCCCACTGCCCGCTTAGCATTGTTACAGACATTTCCTCACCATGGCTCATGTAAATGACCGCACCGGATCACCGCGTTGTACACAATAGGACTGTGATAGACGTACAGTAAATGGGCCTCTCTGACTATGTCTGATTTCATACAGAGGCATATGGAAGCTTCTTAGAGCAATATAAATCATGACATGCTCCACTGTACTCCATATGTATGATAGCAATGCTTATAGGGAAAAATTATCTCCACATGTACAGGGCCTGTAGTGCAATGCATGGAGGCCATGCAGCTCTACAGAGCACACCATCTTACATACGGCCTATGCTGTACTGAGCAGTTACGCCAACTAAATGACCATCCAAATGTACACAGTTTTTCTTTTCATTTTGAAATAAAATACTGGTAAATAAATTCTGATAAAACATACTACTGGTTTAGTTGACAATTCAGCTATAAAGGGGTTATTCATTCAATGCTCCATCTGTCCCACAGAACTGAATGGAGAAGTGGACTGGCACGTGCACTACTGCTCCATTTATAGAGAACAACCCTCATTTTCAGTATTGCTGGCGGTTCTAGCGGTCGGCAACCCCCGCAATTCGATATTTAGCATCAACCCTGTGGATAGGTGATAAATATGTTGGGACAACCCCTTTAATAAATAGGATTCCATAGCCTTCTTATCATACAAGTTGTGCTAAAAGAGACTCAACAGAAGTAGTGAAAGCTCCTTAGGCTAGTTTCACACTAGCACTTGACATCTCCGTCAGGTTGTTCCGACAGGGAGCAGCCTACCGGAGCTGTCTGGATCCGGCATTGCCAGAAGTTGCCTGAAGGCCCACAACCTAAGAAATGTACTGAGAATATGGTGGACTAAAACCACTGTGCGCAGCGGGTTGAGGCTGGATCTTCATCGGTCCCCATTATAGTTATGGGGGCTGGCAGACTGCTTGCTGACAGAAAAGTCAAGCACTAGTTTTAAACTAGCCTTATTATTACTTATTTAGATATAAGAACCAGTCCAACCAACTCCTCTCCCTCAGTCACATGTCCATGACAAGATGGTCAGTGCTTCATCTGTGACAATGTCTGTGTTTGTTCCGTGTGTCCGTTTTTTCCCCTCCATGTGTCATCTATATTCCATGTGCGCTGCTAGGCTGAAAAGGAGATTCTCCTACCAATGGTCAGTGGAAACCACAGACAGAACATGGATGCCACCCGTTTCCTGTCAATGCTTCTCAAGGACTCATAGACTTCAATGGACATGTTTGTTCCACAACAAGGACCAAAGTAGTGCAGGTCTCCATTGTTTTTCCACTGATCCACGGTGGACAGAAACACAAGGATGTGTGAATAATCACATTAAAATCAATGGCTATGCGTGCTGTCTGTGGAGAACAAGTACATGTCTGCGAGTCACTGTCGTGTGAATAAGGCCTTTTCATTGTTAGACCTTGTTCAGGGGTAGAAGTAATAACATTTCCTCTAATACCCAAGAAACTATCAGGAGGCCATCATTAGTGACTTGAACGCAGGCCCTGGCGTCTATTCTGCCTGGTAACAGGCCCGGGAGCTCTTCCCACTCTCCCCAGCTGATCCGCAGGCAGCTGCCGTGTGCTGATAAGAGGGCCATGCATGCCATCTGCTGATGTCAGGGACATGTATGCCTGCTTTACGTCTATTTAGACAGGGACAAAGGCAATGAGGATTTAAGGACAAGTCTGGTCTCATCCCCCCTCCCTCATTTCCCTATCAATGCACTGGAGACAGACACACAAGGCACCTGCTGAAGCTATGGATTTACAATGTACATAATAATACTGACATAAAACGCTGTTACGTGCGTCTCTGAGCTGTTCCTACTATCACAAGTCATCTCGTAACTGGACATATTTATTAAATTGGTGTCTTTTAACAATTCCCTGTAAGCAATTTTATATGTTATTCTAGAAAGGTCACATAAAGGCACCAAGTAATAACTGCCACCATGTCTGCTGAAATATGGGAGGTGGACAGGGGTTTTACCTAGAGGTTCAAGAATAATGAAATTATAAATGTCAGAAATACACTTAGTAACAAAAAAAGAGAATCTAAGGGTACTTTCACACTAGCGTTTTGGATTCCGTTTGTGAGATCCGTTTCAGGGCTCTCACAAACGTTCCAAAACGGATCAGTTAAGCCCCAATGCATTCTGAATGGATAAGGATCCGTTCAGAATGCATCAGTTCGGCTCCGTTCCGCCTCTATTCCGTTTTGGAGGCGGACACCAAAACGCAGCATGCAGCATTTTGGTGTCCGTCTGAAGAGGCGAGCCTAACGGATCCGTTTTTATTAATAAGTCAATGGGGACGGATCCGCTGTCAGTGACACAATATGGTGCATTTGAAAACGGATCCGTTCCCCATTGACTTTCAATGTAATCCAAAACGGATCCGCTTTGGACTTTGTCATTTTTCTTTAAACCTAATGCAAACGGATCCGTTCTGAACGGATACAAACGTTTGCATTAGAGGTGCGGATCCGCCTGTGAAAATAAACAGACGGATCCGCACCAACGCTAGTGTGAAAGTACCCTTATGGGAAGAACAATAATTTCATTTCCTGATATTTCAGCAATAAACATGTTTAATATTAGGGTATTATCTGGAGACCCTTGGAAAGGACATGAATGGACTAGATTGCTGAGTTATATAGTACTGCCACGTAGAACCACTGTGTCACTGACCAGACTTGCATAGGGCTAACTCCTAAGGACATTATCTTAGGGTACTTTTACAATTGCGGCAGGACGGATCCGGCAGGCTATTCAGACTGCCGCATCCGTCCTGCCGCAAGTGGCCATGCACTACTGTGCTGCCGCTCCGTCCCCATTGACTTTAATGGGGCGGGGGGCAGAGCTATGGCGCAGCACGGCAATGCACGGCCGGAGATCGCTGGACTAAAAGTCCTGCATGTCCGACTTTTAGTCCGGCGATCTCCGGCCGTGCAGTGCCGTGCCGTAGCTCCGTCCCCCGCCCTATTATAGTCAATGGGGACGGAGCGGCAGCACGGTAGTGCACGGCCACTTGCGTCAGGACGGATGCGGCAGGCTGAATAGCCTGCCGGATCCGTCCTGCCGCAAGTGTAAAAGTACCCTAAATGTTTCCCTGGTCTTTAACTTTCAACCCCTCTACAGGGATCAGGACTTCACTGCAGAGAAACCAAAAGGCTGCTACCTCCTGGAGTAATTTCTGTTCAGTAACAGCTGATTCAGGACGAGTCAACAGATACCGACGCATGGCACCAAGGGGACAGGCTAGAAGGGAATAGTCAGTGGAAGGGATGAGGTCAGGGCAGGCAGAGTTCATACAATCCGATTAACAAGCAATAAGTCAGGGCAGGCGGCTCAGGTTCAATACTAGAATCAAGCAGAAGTCAGGTCAGGCAGCAGAGAGTCAAATCCAGTGAACAGGCAAAGGTCAAGCATGGGTAATCAGAATGGCTCAGCCCTATTCAAGCAGCTGAGCTGCCATACCAAGCCCTGCCACCATACAATGTACAGCCCTGTGATTGGTGAGCCACAAGACGGCCACGGTGCTTACAGGAGAACCAGTGCCTTCTCACACCGCTGACAGCTACTGAAAACCTAATCAGAGGATGGGTCACCAGTTAAAAGGTTTGCCCCTTTAAAAGAGACTTTGATAGCTACTTTCTAATAAGAAAAGGAGACAACTGGAGCAATAAAGGTGTCCTCCACTCGTAATAACGCGTACAATTCCAGGTCTACCGTCACTGTATTTGATTTTATAACTTATATGTTGAAAAGCTAATTTCCATAACATTTGATGATTTCTGGATGGACATTTTGCTGGGATACGATATGATCATCTCCTACTTGTAATCTTGTACAGGGGTGTTGTAACATCCGATGTCTAAAGTCTGCCACGTGATATGTGTTTACCAGTGCAGCAGCAAAGTACCAAGTACACTGCGCTGCGTCTTCTTTTAGGGTAGTTTCCATTACCAGTGGCATATGTGGCATTTTTTTGCCCTGTAGTTTTCTTTTCCGTTGATCTACTCATTAAAAAAATTCTTTATTTATACAGTGACAGGTAAAAAGAAGTTAATATATTTTGGTTCTGTTTACTGGAGGTATTTCTTTACTTTAAAGGGATTGTCCAGTGAGGATAGGCCATCACTGGATGATCGGCGGGGGATCTGACGCACCGCCAATCAGCTGTTCGGGTGTAGCTCAGTTACCGGACGTCGGCACTAGAACTACACAGCTCCGTCAGCTGTGTAGTGGACAGCACTCGTCAATGCTCTTATTGACAGCAATGGGGGAAGCGCTGTAGTACTGAGCTCCCTCTAATGTGAGGTTGGCGGTACGGTGTAGTGACGTAGCAAGGGTGCAGGTGTTACACATGCACAGATTAGCTAGTGATGGCCTATCGTGAGGATTAATACATTATGTGAGTCCACGCAACGGTTATACTTACAGGCAGCTCTGAAGCCAAATACAAACAGATGCATTTCCCCCTTTATTTCAGGACTGCACTTCACATCTGGTCTCCATCGCAACTTCCGTAAAAAGTGCAGGACATAATAGCACCACATGCTGCACTATTTTGTCCGGTAAAATGCCAGATTTTCTAATGGAAACCTGACTGACCCCATCATTTGCCAGAAAAACCTCAATTTCCATTATTTTCACTGTTCCACTCCTGTAACACTGCAGAGCAATTATAAAAACGTAAATGTGAACCCATAGTTGGAAACAGAAGCAATTTCCATACATTTACTTCCTACTCAATAATTTATCCTTTCCACAATCTGCCGTCCTCTGGCAGATCCTACTGTACGATAAATGAATCCAAGGCCACTGGGCAAATATACATGGACTACATCTGTGCTGGCTGGATTACAGTCCCCGGCATCCTTTCCTCTAGACATGACTGGTCAGTAGACTTGGCCACATAAAGTGCAAAACGTTGGAAGCCATCGGCAGAGGGTGTAAACGGTACAACACAACACATTACAAATATGCTTATTTCCAGTTTTGGAACCGTTTTACACACAGTATGATTAAAAACGCACTAAATGATATGGACAAGACTACAAGACTAAGAGCCACAAGAAGAGAAATAAGAGCTGGTGATCGCATCCAACAATGGTTTTCTGTCATGTGCGGGCAGGTAGACACAATATAACCCATTAATGAGCATGGGATGACGATCTGCATTACTTTTTCCCCATAGCTGTGACTAATAAATTACCTTTGGGACCAAAGCTGACCAAACCTAATAAATAGCTGAAAGTAGAACGTGCAAGAAGAGAAAGCCGCTGCCAGACCTCTCTGGTGGCAGCTTATCTCCCCAAAAACAAAAGGATTGGGCATGTTGAAATCCAACAGCCTGATCCTTCTTTCTTCCGACTGAAATCATCCAGAGAAGACGGGTGCTGTGTGCAACAATTGGAAATGTATTATGCAGTTTCTGTTACTATTCACTATATGGGTAGAGGTTCCTCAGAACGTTATCCTCTCTACTTGGTCCTTCATGGTTCATCATGCTGTCATGATCTCCATGATCACAGAAGCCTCCTTGTTGCTACACACACACAGCGACAACATCAAGGATGTATTTTCTATTTCCCAATTGATAATAAAATCATGGATGGGTTACAATGGTTCAGATTTCACAAGCCTTTACAGACGGTACGCAAAGCGAAGGCAACCTAAAGTAACCTGGTGCCTTCAATCCCATGTGAGGTCTGTAGATTACGCATTGTAGATAATCCTGGCTGATAGGCTATTTACCACAGAACATTAAGACTCTTCTCAGTAACAAGAACAAAGCCAATTCATTTACAGATCAGCCAGGAGACTGATGTTCATATGGTCCTATAGGCGCCACCTGCAACCTTACATCACCTCTGTTCTAGGCAGGACATCTGCCACCTATCACTTGCTCCAGGAGATTGCCATATAATGGCCACATAACTATTCAGCTGTAACTACTCCAGCTAGGAGATGAGCATTTCATTCACCCTCTGCACACCGTCAGGCTTGGCCTGACAATGGGGATTTAGAAGCCTATTCATACCATGCACAGAGGTCACATGAAATATCAATGACTCGTATCAATATCAGGGTATGTGGTCTAGTGCAAAAGAGACGTGTGTTTTATCTCTGTATTAAAAGAGAACCTTAAAGTGGTTGTCCCATATCGTTATTTCCATGGCGAGATGGGACTAAGTCCTGACCCCTACGGAAACAGCCTGCGCGCCACGGTTTATCTAACTCCCAAACCACATAGCATAACAAGCAACACGGCTTCCATAACTCCAGGAGAAATGGCGAGATGGAACAACCCCTGAATATAGTAGGGCCTGCACTAACAGGAATATCCTACTAATATCTTAACATAATTACCCCCTCATTGCTTGCTATGGGCAACTACGACCAGTTTTTCTTTAAACCGGTTTTGATAAATCTCCCCATATGTGTAACAAAAGGCCCCCATAAACATTAGGCTATTGATCCCACCAAAAACACATACTGTACATGCTCAACTGAAAGTGTATATGGGGGAGATGCGAACAAGTTTTCGGCCAACAGCTACTGAAGGTATGTGTGCACCTTAACATTAGTCTTTGCCAAGGGTAAATGTCTGTGGAAGAGCCTACAGTTGTGTGTGAGCTATTCAAGTCATCATTATATGAATGACAATTAACGTCATAAAAAAATCTCCCATCATACCAATCAATCTCTACATGCAAACACGCACTGGACAATCATACTCATCCCACATAATAGACAAATTAAAGTCTATAATCATAGGGCGTTAATCCTAAAGGCCTGTTTACACATAACAATTCTTCTGGTTTTAAAATATTGAAGATGGGTGGGGAGGGGGGCACAAGTGACTCTACGAACTCCTGTACGTTCAAGTGAATGGGATGAAGCTAGAACCCCCAGTACCACCAGTACTAAGTAGATGAAACTCAGGCAGATGGTCCCCTGTATACAATGAAGGGGCCACAGTGATCGAAGAGGCATCAGAGCCTTCTCAAGTAGTTGATCGGGAGGGGTGTCGAGAGTCAGCCCCCCACTGATCGGCATGTTCCTGGTACTAGTAATACTAGTAATGCAGTTCAATGAGATATATAAGGGGACGTTTACAATGATAACGAGGTTACCTTACCTACCTATGACCAATTTTCAAGAAAGATAACTAATACTTTTATTACTGGGAGAATATACCAATATGTGTATCAAAATAGCAAAGGCATGCAAAAACAGAAAATCTATGTTATCAGTGAACGGGAACTTAGAGCAACTCATGACTGGTAACCAGAAAAGTCAAATTGGCTTATAGAGTAGCAGAACGGTGTTAAAAGGAACGTCTCATCATGACAAGACCAACCCCATTAAACCAAGAACTGCGGTGTAGGTCAACTGATCGTCACAAGTCTGGCTCCAAAGACCTCAGCAAATAGCTAAAAACAGCCAAAATCTTCCCCTGCTAAATAGATTTTGACGGGTGAAGATTTAGCCATGGCAGGGGTAAGAGGACAGCCATTCAGATGATTGTCCATTTAAAGAGGACCTGTCACCGCTCCTGACATGTCTGTCGTAATAGATTCATGCATCCCACATGTAATAATAATTCTGAGGCATCTATTCTTATGGCTCTATGTTGTGCCATTCCTTTATTATTTCTGCTAGAAGTTATGAAAGAACTGCTAGCAGTCTGCAGTAAGGGTACAGAGGGGAGGTAACCAGTTGGGGGTGTGTACCTGCACAGTCTGAAAATGGCAGCACTGATTGGATAAAGTCAGTCTGTGCAGGTACCCCCCCCCCCAACTAGTTACCACCCCTCTGTACCCTTACTGCAGACTGCTAGCAGTTCATCCATAACTTGTAGCAGGAATAATAAGGGAATGGCACAACATAGAGTCATAAGAATAGATGCTCCAGAGTTGTTATTACATGGGGAATGCGGAAGCTATTAAAACAGGAATGTCAGGAGAGGTGACAGGTCCTCTTTAATACATCTGTAAGAGCGAGAGCCACTGCCTGGAACCCTCCTTCTTGATGTACCCCAATAGGGGCAGCCACGTCAGGCAATTACACCATGCTCTCCTGAATCCATAACACTACATGAACGACTTGCCTCTAGCGCTTTCGATATTCAGTTAGAGATCAGTATTTTAAAAGCATGTTAAACTACTGTGACCTTTGAAAAGGACATATATAGCTTTGCATACCTGAAATACCATGAATAAAAAAAAAATAACTGCTATACATTTTTTAAAATTTCTTGGAAAGAAAACTTCTAAGTAGTTCATTGGTATTTGTTGAAATATACTTCAAAGGAACTCAATTAGCTAAAAACACCAACCGGCAGAGGCCATTCCATAACCAAGGAGACTGAAAAAAATTATGTACGACGATACAATTGTCCTGTCAACGTGATTGGAGAAGAGGGGAGGACGAGAAGACCAGACATATGGGAGCTCCACCTCTTGAGGTACATTCATTTCGGGAGAATATTTTCTATTAGGGCTGTATTACACCAGGCAGAGGACTGTTGGGAGGGAAGCGTTTCTTCCCAGCGAACGCCTGCTTGTCAGTGGAGGAGACCGCTGCTAATACATGTATGGGGAGGAGCGATCGCTATGCCATCGTTCTTCCCCATACAAAATCATTGTTGGCCAGCAGCAGATCGTGACTACACAGCATGACGTGCCGTCAGCAAGTGAGGATTTTAAAACCTGCTGAAAGAGTCCAATTGCCCGATCGGGTAAACGGCAGCAGTATCGCACAGGCTGACCATTGATAATGAGTGCTCCTACGAGCGCTTGTCAGCGATGATCTGCCCGAAATACAGCCCTTACATTTGTAGCTAATATCACAGGGCACATTCTCTGAAGATAATGTCAAAGACCTACTGAGAGGGAACATTGACTGTGAGCTCTACTGGAGACAGCAAGTGGTGGCAATGTCTGTGGGAAATATCAGCGTTATATAAGTGAGTAAAATAAAAAAAATAATGGCAAACACAAGAATAACAAGTTATAAAACTAAGTTTAGAAATGCAAATAGAGGAGATTGCTGCCAACGAGGAAGAGCCGGTTCTAAGTCAGCAAAGCTACTTCTATAATAAATAGGATCTGGGCTCCTTAAGTATTCATTGTGTCTGCTCTGATGTTTGATGTGAATTACAGCTGACCTAAATCCTCCTGCTTGTCCTCATGCTACCCGCTCGTTGGAAACAAAACAAGGTCACAGTCTTGTCAATCGAATGCTGCAAGGTAGAGCTGGGACACAGGTGCTATAGGGATACCTCCGAGCTCTTCGATAACTGCTATCTGAGATAATGTATAGAAAGTGCCTCCGCCAGGCAACAAGTGCCGTCATCCTGCAATACAGATGAATGTTCCTGTGGAAAACAGACCATGACCTATTGCTCAAACATTCCTTGCTAATACAGGACCAACACAAGGAAGTCTTGGACTACCTAGTATTATAAAGCTGATCATGCAACAGACAGCCAGCAATGTACCTGGAACTGAGGAGATCCAATAAGTGGCTCATGTATTGGGCAAACTCTACACAACGGACAATCATCTGATACGACAGAAGTGTTATGTCCTGCTCTTCACCTCTAGAGCCGTCCATAGACATTAGAAGGTTTTCAGGATCTGCTGACCATCTAAGCCGATGGGGCTAGCAGACCCTTGGCTGAGGACTGCGGACAAGGAACACACGGTTGAGTATTTCCGATCCCTTTATTTCAACCTGGAATATGGCCCTCTAGGGGGTTGTCACGTCACCTTAATTCAAGGTATGAATGGGACACTTGCCAACCGTTACTGTATTTCACAGTAGGATATTCCTTCAGTCGGCACAATCCCTTGTAACTTTCGCAGTCCGTGTCGGATCTAAACTGATAAATGTATTCCTTTCCATGCAAAAAAGCTTTTTAAGATTTTAGGTGCATCCGCCACTTCCCCTACTCAAGTACAGAGGCCAGAACCATGTAGTAAAACCAACCCAACATATCAGAATGTGACAATATCAGTCTATATCTGGAAGGCATACCCTCCCACCAGATCAGACATGCAGAGATACATCTGCACGCTGGACGGTCGCACTCATGCACTCTACTCTATGGGAACTGGACCTTACCGCCCAATGTTCAGATGCCTGGACAACCCCTTTAAAAAGGACCTGTCTTGTCACCAGCAGCCTCCTTTACCTTCAGCCACCACTCTGCAGATTTCTCCACTGTCTCGTTTTCCTAGGCCGCCCATTTCTGAACAATAGGTGCCGTTAGTTTTGGCTCCCAATATACTGCACTAATTAGGTGGGACCTGACACTGTCCACATTGAATGGCCAGGGTCAGAGAAGAAGAAGACAACAGTGGTGGAGTCTGCGGATCAGCGCTACAGCCAGGTAATCGTGGCTGCCGCCATCAGAGAGGGGGTTTCCATGTTTGGTTATACTCGTTGCAACATGGTCCATGAATCGGTCTAAAACAGAAACATCAAAACCAATAAAATAAGAAAACTCTCTGCCGCTGACCCTTTGTTCTTGGAATCAGTGGGCTGCCAGTTCACATTATCTTCTGGTACAATCACATGGAAAAGTATAAGCAACAAATGAGCGTCTTTAATGAGTTTTTATTTTACAGCATTGTAAATACAGTGTAATACATCATAAAACTATAAAAGAGTATAAAACGCTTGTGCTCTGCAGTGTTATTTAGGAAAGTGTCCTATTGTCTCTTCTACTGTATATGACGTTGTGGATCCTAACATGGTAACAAGAGCTGCACTTCAGTAATAAATCATTAACTCTTCACATTGTGAGTGGGGACAAATCTCTAAAGGGTGGGGTCCGTGTTGTTCACCTGCGGCAGAGGGTCACTGGGGTCAGGTGTATGCCGCAGCTGTCGCCGCAAGCTAAGCTATATACCCGTTGCTATTTATTTCGGTTTCTAACAGTCAAGGACAACATTGTATTAGCAGTTCTCGTTTATTAAAGGGAACCTGTCACCACGGCAGCACATTATAGAGCAGGAGGAGCCGAGCAGAGCAGGAGGTGCCGCACCCCTCAGGTGCGGCACCTGAGGGGTTAATTGCCGCGGATTGCAGTGCTCTATCAGAGGCAGGGTCTGGGCAATGTGCTTCTAATGCCTGCGTTTGTAATATCTTAAACGTTATTATCATCATTGGTGGCCAGTGCGCCCTCAGCCCCCCCTGTCCACAGTATAAAAAACATTGGTGGCCAGTGCGCCCTCCCCATCCCCCTCCCCGCCCATCCCTTCAGTATAACTATCATTGGTGGCAGTGGCCACAGGGTCCCCCACCATCTCTCTTCTGATCGGAGCCCCAGCAGTGTAATGCTGGGGCTCCGATCGGTTACCATGGCAGCCAGGACGCTACTGAAGCCCTGGCTGCCATGGTCGGTTCCTGCTGCTGTGTGCCCATAGCACAGGGCAGCAGGGTCAGTGTGAGGTCCTATTCACCCTGATAGATCTCTATTAGAGTGAATAGGACAAGGGATGTAAAGAGCCCAGGTTCTACACCTAAAGGGGGAAGTGGTAATAAAATAAAAAGTAAAAAAATTTAAAATAGTAAAAAAAATTAAAATATTAAGTATAAATTAACCCTTTTCCAATTTTACATATACAATAAATAAAAAAACATATCGCCGTGCCCAAAAAGTCCAAACTATTCGAATATTTTTTTTTAAAAAGCTTTGAACGCTGTAACAGAAAAAAAAAAATCCAAAAATTTAAATGCGCTAAATATCGGTATAAAATATCGGCTATCGGCCTGAAAGTTCACGAATATCGGTATCGGCTCTAAAAAATCAATATCGGTCGACCCTTACTAAAGACGGGCTTAGATAGTACGCATGCGCAAGGTGTACTGGCTGCACTGACCGACACAATGCGCATGCGTCCGATACTGCTGGAGAGGAGTATCAGGCTCATTTCTTGGTAAATACGATTCGGATTCACTATACAGGGATGGGTGGGTTTGATCTGGACAGGTTCGGGACCGTAAACCCCAGCTGTATAACAGCATGCTGGTGGTTTAGTGGCCCCAAACCAGGTCACATGTTCCCTTTAATTCTGCATTTAGAATACGTCTTGACTAATCTAAACAAGACTGGTTGGTGTCTGTCAGTCCCGTCTAATGGACTGTGCTTGTTAACCAGTATGTCCCTAGCAAGCAACTCAAAACGGACTTGGCACTGTACAGCTCCTGCGTGGCCAGTAGCGAGATTATACTACACATCATTAGAAGCGCCACGTGAACACTGACTCCCTTCTTTCCAAGAATGGAGTCTCCACAGACATGTATATTGCCTTATGAGGCAACATGGCGGAGGAATGGAAGTGACTTGCCCATTAAAAGATGCCATGACGAGCCATGGCTCCTATATCACCAAACTAAGGTAAATAACCAGAAAACCGCTGATCTCCAGTCAGAATTCCTTGCCATCCTGACCGCCTTCCAAATCATGTACGATATGTGACTGTCACGTTTGACAATACACGTTTAGCTGGTTTTCATATTATGTCCTGTGAGCAATGGCATTAATGCTGGTAACATGACTTCACGGGATATGATGAGGTGAGTGATGGCCGAAGAATGCTACGTCTCATAGCACGGAGGTAACACTTAGATTAGTCATTAATGAAAATAGAATTACACCAACCGGACTAAATAACACCCTATAATTCCCCTGCTGTCAACACCTCTGGGCTATCCTGACAGATGGCACATAAGGAACAATAGTCCGGCCTGTAAGACGCAATGTCTTTGTTTTCTAGGCTCCCTCATGACGCTATTAACCATTTCATAACTAGACAACCAGCACCAGGCCAAGAACATGATCGTGGTGATGCTTATCTTCATAAGCCAATACCTTTCATTTTCTGTTTCTAGGTATACTGATAGCCTAGGTCACTACATATCGATAGGCGTATAACAGCAAAAAGTATAAAAAAATATCCTTTACTAGTTCAGTTTGAAATCCATGTAAAATCTATGTCTGTAGCACAGGTACAACATATTTTGGGCAGAAGTCTGTAATTATAGCTATGATTAAGGGCTTCCATCTGAAACATCAGTGGTGCCTGTTCTACTGGTGTAAAGTAGAGCTGGTTACCCATAGCAACCAATCAGATGCCACCTTTCATTTTCCAAAGGAGCTGTCAAAAATAAAAGGTGGAATCTGATTGGTTATTATGGGCAACTAAGCCAGTTCTACTTTACACCAGTTTGATAAATCTCCCCCATAGAGAAGAAGCACTTACAGCATCAGGCCTCCTTCCTATCTCCAGCTGCCTGATCCCATGCAAATGCTGGCTATTGGCCGGGCAAAAAACATATTGCATGCAATGATATTTATGCTGCAAAGTGGCCGGATCACCGCTTGACCTCATTGCAGTCAATAGGGATCTGGCGGGCTGCTCTGTGCCGGAATGGCCATGTGAACGAGGCCTTACACACACATCCTGATGTGCCTCTAACAAATATATATATATTTATTGTATCACTTCTATATCGAGAGACTTTATATAGACCAGTGCGTCTCTAGTAGAAATGTTCCAATGTAATGAATGTCTGTCATGGAGCTGTCTGGGGAAAATGAGCCATTCTACTATAAAAAGTAACAGTATTCTGGCATACGTCTGCAGCCAAGTGTTTCTTAGAAGGGACGACTGGCAGATGTCCTGTCCATTGGTAGAAGCCATTAAGACACAGATACATGATTCATCTCTAGTAACACCAATTACCAACAACCCTATCACACTGAGCAATGCCATCGGATAACATGATTGCCCCTGCTAGGGATCAGGACTATTACAGGACCGGATCACGCCTCAGTTAGCACAGGGTTTATACGCATGTAGCTGCTTTTGTTCTAAGGCTACTTTCACACTCACGTTTTGGCTTTCTGTTTGTGAGATCCGTTCAGGGCTCTCAAAATCGGTCCAAAACAGATCAGTTTTGCCCTAATGCATTCTAAATGGAAAAGGATCCGCTAAGAATGCATCAGTTTGCCTTCGATCAGTCCCGATTCCGCTCTGGAGGCGGACACCGCTGCTTGCTGCGTTTTGCTGTCCGCCTGATGAAACTGAGCCAAACAGTTCTCTGACACAATCTGGCACAATAGAAAACGGATCCGTCCCCTTTGACTTTCATTGGTGTTCATGACTGATCCGTCATGGCTATAGAAGACATAATACAACCGGATCCGTTCATGACGGATGCATGCGGTTGTATTATTGTAACGGAAGCTTTTCGCAGATCCATGACAGATCCGCAAAAAAGCTAGTGTGAAAGTAGCCTAAGGCTGTGTTCACACTACCAGATCTGTCACATGACAGAGACCAATGCTCCCCAA
Organism: Bufotes viridis; assembly: GCA_033119425.1. Lineage (NCBI taxonomy): Eukaryota > Metazoa > Chordata > Amphibia > Anura > Bufonidae > Bufotes > Bufotes viridis. The sequence goes on along the minus strand of CM065589.1, from coordinate 163,908,115 downwards.
CAAACCCTTTTGAGTCGTGGCTCTGTTGTGTTGCATTAAAATTCCTGTCAAATCAAACAACAGACGGAGCCTCTGACGGTAGTGTGAACACAGACTAATGTTATTTCTAACCACTTAGACCTGTCACCAGTTTCAAAAATGCAAACTGTCCCCCTTACCTTAATTCCGATGGTCCCCGGAGTATGGCAGTTTTTTTTTGTAATGCTCCTGTTACCCCCACCCCGTTCCTGACAATTGGCCCCCACAATTTATTTCACCCTATGTTCAAATAGCATGCAGTTTGCCAAGGGGGTAGCAAGTGATTCACTTGGCCTGAGGAAGAGCTATCTAATCGTCCTGAACAGTGCCAGGGCAGCCTGGTATCCTCAGAGGACCACCAGGATTTAGGTGAGGTAGTGACAGGTCCTCTGCACCATACTAATGGATTATCCACAGGGCAGGCCTTCAATATCAGACTGGCAGGGGTCTCTGCCAGATGTTTGGGAGTTTCCCCATTCATTTCAATAGTAACCAGCTCCGTCCACCTATAGAGGACTGTTACCTGCTGTTGCTGCTTTTCCGATTTTATCTCCGCTCAGAAATCTGTGACTACAGTTTATCTACAATGCCTACAGAGCGTCTGGGGATGTCTAAGACACGCCTCCTGTCTCGTAATTGGTTCACACTGCTGGTCCCTCCCTCCTCCCTGCAGCTCTGCCTCCTCAGATTGGCTGCTGTGTATGAACACAGGTCTATAACGCCCCCAACAGGAAGTCATGATCCCCGGTACATCATAGGCCGAATGGTTATACAATGTAGGCTACTAACCTACCAGTGAGAAAAAGATGATGATCAGGACACTGCTGCAGATACACTGAGGGGAATGAAGCTTTGTAAGTGGGGGGCTGGAGGGTCCACCAGGGAGAATCAACCAACCTCATTCATCCCAAATCTAGATTTTTCTTATGTTACTATGTGTTACAGTTTCTCCATTTTCTGTACTGTCTCTCAATGGTAAGTAATATGATTTTGCAATGAAAATGTCAACCTGCGAAGGTCAAACCCAGATCCCAGAACCCGGACAGTAACCGAGAAGGAATATATCCTGAGACCACAGCTAGAGATGTGCAGTCTTCATTACTCTACTAATAATGTATCACAAGTCTAGGTCAGTAAAAAGTAAGGATTAAATAAGCTGACATCAGGTTTGGAGTAATAGAGAGAAGCTGAAAGTTAAAGGGGGACTCCGGTAACTGAACGTAATCCCTGATCAATTAGATTGGAGAGGGTCCTAGCGATCACAACAACAGGGGCTCCGTAACCCGCATAGCCCATCAGGCTGAGCATGCGCACTGCTGCTCCATTCATCTCTATGGGACTGCCAGAGATGACGGAATACTTAGATACTCTAGCCAGCTATCACTGGCAGTCCCATAGAAATGAATGGAGTGGCAGAGGCGTTCTCGACCTACCACCTAGTTCATTTCGTTGGGTCTTTAGGGGCATGAGACCCCCACTAATTGAATGGTTAGGGATAGGATAGGGGAAAACTTGAGGTTACTGTGGTGGTGGTGGTACGGCATTTACGTAAGCTCAGGACACGGAGTTCACCATCTCCCCCAGGCTCATTCTATACAATCCGACTGCAGCAAAACCTCGTTCTACAATAACAGTGATTCACTGGAGAAACACTACGGAAAGTAAGAACGCCCGAAGGTGACTAATGACGCCATTCACATGGCCCGCGCTCTGAAGGCCTGATGTAATATTCATATTCGTTGCATAATAAGAAAGGTCCGGGCACCTCTTACTCATGCACTCTGGTGCCATTTGTACCATAGCTGAGGACTGGCGTCACTTCCTTTGTTACTAATGAGTCTATTCTCCAGCAATAGCGTTTTCTCTCCACACATTGATATGTATAGTCTATAGTACGATAGATGGACAGATGATAGTAGATAGAAGGACAGACAGACCGATATCCCATTTCCTAAACAGTGCTCTGAATATCCTTGTTCTCCTACTCAGTAACCTACAATATGGTGGTGGGTAACAAGGCCGGCGATTCAGTACCATCTTTCGAATTGTACTGAAACCTTAAGGTTCCCATACACCTTAGATAGTTGCTGGCCAAGCAAGTGGTCGGACTGGCCGAGTGTGCATGTTGTTATCTGGTTACAGCTTATCTCCTGCTAGAACAAGGATTGAGCTTGTTGAAATCCAACATGCCTGATCATAATTTCCCCTGACATCTACACATTAGATGGTGGGAAGGTCCCACTGGCATCGGTCTAGTGTGTACTGGCATCTTAAAGGGTTTTTCAGAAGCTTAAACACTGATGACCTATCATCAGTATCTGATCGGTGGGGGTCCGACATCCGGGACCTCTGCGATTAGCTGTTCGAGAAGGCAGCGGCTCTTGCATTAGCGCTGCAGCCTTTTCCCTGCTTTCCCTACGCTGAGTGACAACCCATTCATTGGTCACATGGCCTGGGCCAGTGCTGGCGAACCTGGGGCACACGTACCGGAGGGGGCATGCGGCTCTGTGTGGGCAGTGTGTAGGGTTGCCATCTGTGCACTATTATTAATGAGCGCTTCCATTGTGGAGGGCTCATCAGTGCAGCCTTTGCCCGCTCATCCATTTAATCGCACCACTGGGAACACTCACTGATGACTGGATGCGCAATCATATGGATAAGATGAGCTTAGGGGGCACTAAAAATACTGTGGCCTCTAATGGGGGCATACTGGGAGCCACTAATGGAGAAAGAATAATATTGGTGGCCACTCATGGGGCATTATTAATACTGGGGACACTAATGGGAACCTTTTTAATACTGGGGGCCACTTCTGGTGAATTATGAATACTGAGGGAACATTGATTTTGCTGGTGCCCCCGCAGCTTAACTTGGCTGGTACTTTTCAGTCTTCAGGTTAAATTGCCGTGTTGGCACTATGCGATAAATAAGTGGGTTTTGGGTTGCAGTTTGGACACTCTGTCTACAAAAGGTTCCCCATCACTGGCCTAGGAGCAGCTCAGACCAACTGAAGTGAATGGGGCTGCGCATGATACCAAGCACAGCCACTATACAATGTATGGCACTGTGCTTGGTGTGCACGGAGAAGGACGCGCCGCTCACAGAAGCGCTGGTGCCTTCTCAAAGAGCTGATCGGCAGGTCCCGGGTGCCTAGAGGATAGGTCATCAGTATAAAAATCTCAGAAAATATTGTATATATAACAGGCACGCTGGTTCTACTAGGTTTCAGAAGATGGTTGACGGCTCTCAAGGTCTCTGGAACAGGCATCTCCTGGTTTACATTTTCTATTGGTGTAGTTTTGGAGATGGATGAGACTTCAGAGGACTAATATGAACCAGTCATTATCTAGATCTGATTAGGTATTTTACCAAGGATTTCAAATAAAAGTACAAAGTACATTAAGGTATAGACTTCCGAATGAACTGTATGAACCAGCACATGCAGACAACGAGAAGCAAAGGTCAGTTAAGATAGAGCGCCCATTAGTCAAAAAAGATCAATTATTATATAGCTTTACACTTGTAGATGTAAGAAACTGTTATATAGCGTTATACTTGTAGGTGCAAGACACTGTTATATAGCGTTATACTTGTAGGTGTAAGACACTGTTATATAGCGTTATACTTGTAGGTGCAAGACACTGTTATATAGCGTAATACTTGTAGGTGTAAGACACTGTTATATAGCGTTATACTTGTAGATGTAAGAAACTGTTATATAGCGTTATACTTGTAGATGTAAGAAACTGTTATATAGCGTTATACTTGTAGGTGTAAGACACTGTTATATAGCGTTATACTTGTAGGTGTAAGACACTGTTATATAGCGTTATACTTGTAGGTGTAAGACACTGTTATATAGCGTTATACTTGTAGGTGTAAGACACTGTTATATAGCTTTACACTTGTAGATGTAAGAAACTGTTATATAGCGTTATACTTGTAGGTGCAAGACACTGTTATATAGCGTTATACTTGTAGGTGTAAGACACTGTTATATAGCGTTATACTTGTAGGTGTAAGACACTGTTATATAGCGTTATACTTGTAGGTGTAAGACACTGTTATATAGCGTTATACTTGTAGGTGTAAGACACTGTTATATAGCGTTATACTTGTAGGTGTAAGACACTGTTATATAGCGTTATACTTGTAGGTGTAAGACACTGTTATATAGCGTTATACTTGTAGGTGTAAGACACTGTTATATAGCGTTATACTTGTAGGTGTAAGACACTGTTATATAGCGTTATACTTGTAGGTGTAAGACACTGTTATATAGCGTTATACTCGTAGGTGTAAGACACTGTTATATAGCGTTATACTTGTAGATGTAAGACACTGTTATATAGCGTTATACTTGTAGGTGTAAGACACTGTTATATAGCGTTATACTTGTAGGTGTAAGACACTGTTATATAGCTGTTATACTTGTAGGTGTAAGACACTGTTATATAGCGTTATACTTGTAGGTGTAAGACACTGTTATATAGCGTTATACTTGTAGGTGTAAGACACTGTTATATAGCGTTATACTTGTAGGTGTAAGACACTGTTATATAGCGCTATACTTGTAGGTGTAAGACACTGTTATATAGCGTTATACTTGTAGGTGTAAGACACTGTTATATAGCTGCTATACTTGTAGGTGTAAGACACTGTTATATAGCGTTATACTTGTAGGTGTAAGACACTGTTATATAGCGTTATACTTGTAGGTGTAAGACACTGTTATATAGCGTTATACTTGTAGGTGTAAGACACTGTTATATAGCGTTATACTTGTAGGTGTAAGACACTGTTATATAGCTGCTATACTTGTAGGTGTAAGACACTGTTATATAGCGTTATACTTGTAGGTGTAAGACACTGTTATATAGCTGCTATACTTGTAGGTATAAGACACTGTTATATAGCGTTATACTTGTAGGTGTAAGACACTGTTATATAGCGTTATACTTGTAGATGTAAGAAACTGTTATATAGCGTTATACTTGTAGGTGTAAGACACTGTTATATAGCGTTATACTTGTAGGTGTAAGACACTGTTATATAGCGTTATACTTGTAGGTGTAAGACACTGTTATATAGCTGTTATACTTGTAGGTGTAAGACACTGTTATATAGCGTTATACTTGTAGGTGTAAGACACTGTTATATAGCGTTATACTTGTAGGTGTAAGACACTGTTATATAGCGTTATACTTGTAGGTGTAAGACACTGTTATATAGCGTTATACTTGTAGGTGTAAGACACTGTTATATAGCGTTATACTTGTAGGTGTAAGACACTGTTATATAGCGTTATACTTGTAGGTGTAAGACACTGTTATATAGCGTTATACTTGTAGGTGTAAGACACTGTTATATAGCGTTATACTTGTAGGTGTAAGACACTGTTATATAGCTGCTATACTTGTAGGTGTAAGACACTGTTATATAGCGTTATACTTGTAGGTGTAAGACACTGTTATATAGCGTTATACTTGGAGGTGTAAGACACTGTTATATAGCGTTATACTTGTAGGTGTAAGACACTGTTATATAGCGTTATACTTGTAGGTGTAAGACACTGTTATATAGCGTTATACTTGGAGGTGTAAGACACTGTTATATAGCGTTATACTCGTAGGTGTGAGACTACATCCTGACACAAGTGATCTATATCTGAAGAATTCAAAGTCCCCACAGCTATCCTGGTGCCTGCAGAATACAACACACAAAGGGGGAGATTTATCAAAACTGGTAGAAACGGAAACTGGCTTAGTTGCCCATAGCAACCAATCAGATTCCACCTTTCATTTTTCAGAGCCCCTTTGGAAAATGAAAGGTGGAATCTGATTGGTTGCTATGGGCAACTAAACATGTTTTCCTTTACACCAGCTTGATAAATCTCCCCCAAAGGCTGCAATCTGGCCTGGTAACACGTGCTAGTACTGGACAACTGCTTGAAGCACAATTCCCTACTGCTTCAAGCAAAAAATACACCTACAGAATTCTACTTTATTATGTAGCTGACATATTCAGCAATTTATTGTAGAGAAACAGCATCCCGGCCCCTTTAATGGAGTCTAGGGGGCTGTTAGGAAACATCTGAATGGATGAACTTTGGAAGCCCCTTACTTACCCATCCCCCTCTGGCTGTAAACTGCCGGCAGAGAATTACAGCTGTTTCTCATACTATAGAAGGCTATAGGGGACCTGACTGCCTGAAGCTGCTGGCTCAGTCCAGACATAGTGGGGGAGACTTATCAAAAGTGGTGTAAAGGAAAGCCTGTAGCAACCAATCTGATTTCACCTTTCATTTTCCAAAGGAGCTCTGAAAAATGAAACCGTGAATCTGATTGGTTGCTAGGGGCAACTAAGGCAGCTTTTCTTTACACCACTTTTGATTCATTTTCCCCAGTGGGGGACATTTACAAAGACTCACTTTTTAACCTAATTTATGATGGGGCGCGCACCTCTTCAGTAATAGTCCTTGCGTCTGGTGTAAAAACTTTGCCAGCCCCTGGCTGCCGTAGTTTTTGGCTAACATTTACGCCTGCTTCCAGGCGGAGTCCTGGCCCCAGCACGGTCCCCGGTCACGCGCAACTGGAGGACACAGCTGGTTAAAAAAGGGGACAAGCGACTATTTTACGTCTTAAACAGTACCAAGTCCCTTAGTAAGTGTGCCCCAGTGGGGTTCACTTACTATCAGCCCTACACCACCATAAAAAATTAGCAAGACCGTTTTTGGCGACCTTTTAAACGCCCATGCGATAATATTTTGTTGCACAGGCATTTTTACGCTGTCCACGCCACTTGGTAATGGCAAGGAAGTGGCAGGGGCAAGCCAGGGGCCAGGATATCGACCCCGACAAATGTACCAACATTTACACCTAGAAACAGACGTAAACGTTGGTGACAAACGTCCCTAGTCAGGGGCTGGCAAAGATTTTACCCCAGACTCACGGACTGGCGAAGGTGCGCTAAATTATACACATCCTCCGACCGTGCATGGGGGGGGGGGGTGGGGGGACGGGGGGGTTTCAAAGACCGCAGTAAAACACCTCAGTTTCTACAAAGCAGGACGTCTGTTCCGCTATACTGCATAGATTACAGAAAGTGATCAGAAGACAGGGAAATAATCCCAGCAATATCCAATACCTGGACCAGGATTCCTTCACCTCAGGCCTCATGTACACGACCGTGGTTTGGTTCTGCATTCGAGATGCAGTTTTTGTGGGTCGGACGCAGATCCATTCCCTCCAACAGGACCACAAAAGATGCGGACAGATGTGGCAGGAGTCCGTGTTTTGTGAATCCGCAATTTGCAGGCCAAAAAACGGACATGGTCGTGTGCATAAGGCCTTATTATTCTGGTGCAATCAATGGCACTTTCACCCTCTTTGTTCTTCTCAATTACTATTGTTTTCGGGTAAAGGTGCCCACAATAAAATAACAATTGTTAAAGGGGTTTTCTGAGATTCAGATAGATATTAAAGGGGTTGTCTCATCTCGCCGTTACTAAGGCGAGATGAGACACAGTCACGACTGCTCGCTGTTCCAGTAGCTCACATTGCGGTGAGCGTAGCACGGCAAGCTATGTGATGTCTGAGTAACGGAGACTGTATAGCTTGCTGTGCTACACTGTTTCCGTAGTTCTCATGCACGAGAATATGCGCTACAGGAACAGGGAGCGCCGGAGCGTTTGCAGTTTCCTAGCCAGTTGACGGTCGGGACTGTGTCTCATCTCACCCTAGTAACGGCGAGATGAGACAACCCCTTTAATGACCAACCCTCAAGATAGGTCATCAATATCAGATCAGTGAGGGTCTGGTTCCCTGGACCCCCACCCAGCAGATATTTGAGACCACTGCGCTTGAGTGGGCCCCGTGCCTCCTCCTAGGCCTATGACGTCACATTTATCGATCACACTCCTAAGGCACAGCTCAGTCCCGGGCTGAGCTGCCATACAACGGACGGCGCTGCGCTTGGTAGGCTGGGAGAAGGCCGTGGAGTTCACAGGAGCGCCTTTGCCTCCTCAAACAGCTGATCAGTGGGGGTCCTGGGTGCGGACCCCTGCCAATAACATATTGTGAGCCATCCTGAGGATAGGTCATCAACATCTTTTCTCGGAAAACCCCTATAACAATATAACAGGAAAAGACCATTTTTATCATCATGGCTATGCTACTGAAGTCATCGGCTCCAACTGACTTTCCTACTGGCCCTCCTCAACAGGTTAGGGTGGGCTCACATGGAGGTTTTTGAGGCAGATTTTCCTTCAGGGTTTTCAACAAAAGCAAGAGGTGGATAAGACAGGATTCCTGCCTCAAATCCTCCTCCAAAAACCTCCATATGGACACTTCTGGCACCTCATGTACTGTGCGGCCATACTGTCAGCACTATACCCACCCCCAGTTAAAGGGGCTGCTCACCATTGCCTAGAAGCAGCTGTCCCTTTAAGGAGCAGCTTGGTTATAGTAGTCCAGGGTCACTGACCAGGCCTGTATTTCAGATGTGCACATTCACTTTGTCTACAATTAATCCAAATTAAATAATCCAAAACTTCAAACTAAAACCCATGTGACACGCGAGCCTCCACATATCACCCCCTCCCCCTCTTTGTCTGCGAGCTGAGGATCATGGAATGACTCCGCATTTCTGCTCATTTTCCACTACTTGTCTGGGGCATCAAGAGGCTGTACACAAACAAAACCCTCTTCTAATAATCTAGCTGGGACGGATGCCAAAAGAAGAAACGTGTTTACAGCGCGCACGGGTAGATGGGTCTTGTAGTTTTCGCGCTAGACTCACTAAGCAGACTACGGCCGTAAATAACTACAACTCCCGAGAGCCTGCGCTCAGCCTGACAGCTAGGCGAGGTTTTCTGAGAATTCCGTGACGTAAGCACGCGAGGAACCAATGAGAATGCAGCAAACTGGAATGTCAACAAACAAGGCAGCGGCCACGTGACAGGGAACCCGGAGCGGGGAGAGAGCGCTGACTGCGGGAGGGGGCTGAGATGACGGTGGTCCTAGCCCGGTGGCCCCCAGAGCGCATGTTATAAAGCTGCGCCGCTTGTAAAACTACGACCCCTGGCATGTCCCGAGCCTTTCACCGTGAAGGAATGCTGGGAATTGTACTCTCACAACAGGTGGAGAGCCACGAATTACATACCACATCTACACAGACCACAAATCATTGCAGCAGAAATCCGGTACATGTGTTTACCTGGAAATCGTACAAGGCCACGATATTTTCATGTTTCAGCTCCTACAATGAGAACACACGGTTACAACTGGGCCGCGTCCACACAGTCTCTGGTCATCTCCACATCACATTCTTTTACCTTCAGGATTTTGATCTCCTTCCCTAGGAGCGTCTGAGATTTGGCCAGATTTTTCTTATTGATGCATTTTACAGCAACTTCCAAATCCTGCTTCTGAAAATGTAAGACAAGACACAGTAAAGAACTGGTAGCCCCGAAAAGCACTGGTTGTGTAGTATATGGTTTATACCAAGAGTACTACTACTGACATCATCCTCTCTACCAGAAGACATACCAAGAGTACTACTACTGACATCATCCTCTCTACCAGACATACCAAGGGTATACTACTACTGACATCATCCTCTATACCATACAGTATACACTAGGGGTACCACAGCACTGCTCCTGTATACCATACAGTATACACTAGGGGTACCACCAGCACTGCTCCTTTATACCATACAGTATACACTAGGGGTACCAACGGCACTGCTCCTGTATATCATACAGTTAACACTAGGGGTACCATCAGCACTGCTTATGTATACCATACAGTATACACTAGGGGTACCACCAGCACTGCTCCTGTATACCATACACTATGAGTACCACCAGCACTGCACCTGTATACCATACAGTATACACTAGGGGTTCCACCAGTGCTGCTCCTGTATACCATACAGTATACACTAGGGGTACCACCAACACTGCTCCTGTATACCATACAGTATACACTAGGGGTATCACCAGCACTGATCCTGTATGCCATACAGTATACACTAGGGGTACCACCAGCACTTCTCCTGTATACCATACAGTATACACTAGAGGTACCACCAACACTGCTCCTGTATACCATACAGTATACACTAGAGTGTCATCCTGGCACTGATCCTGTATGCCATACAGTATACACTAGGGGTACCACCAGCACTGCTCCTGTATACCATACAGTATACACTAGAGGTACCACCAGCGCTGCTCCTGTATGCCATACAGTATACACTAGAGGTACCACCAGCGCTGCTCCTGTATGCCATACAGTATACACTAGAGGTACCATTGTCCCTGCATTAGTCCTTGTCCGGACTTGCCCAGCCCAGAATGATTAATTCAGGTTTCCTGTGAAATGGTGGCTCCGAACCCTGGAGCAGGATTTGGTTTCTGAGAACAGGCCTGGTGTTAGGAGCAGCTAGTGGCCCTACTGACTTGCAGCCTGTGTCCCATGGCTCAGGTCACCTGCTGCTCACATATCACACATTGGGTACTGAAAAGCAGAGTGACAGGAGACCCCAACCAGTGACCAGATCACATCTACAGAGCTGACCACAGTCCCACTAAAACAATCACACCAATAAACCATGAGTGGTGGAAATCCATCTACTGAGCGATCAACCACAATCCCCAGACATAGGCTACAGTGCCAGCGATCAGATCGTGTCAGCAATCACCCAGCAATGCACCCCATGATACATTACCTCTTTGTGCCTGCCTTTGAACACCACAGCAAAGGCTCCATGGCCGATCAGATCCTTCCTACTGAACTCAAAGTTCCCAACCGACTCCATAGTAAATCCCTGGATCGGCCGACAATCGCGCGATCAGGTGTTGTAGATGAAGAATTTATGATAGATGGGTGTAAAGAAGGGGGGGGGGGACAAATCAAGAACTCAAGGCCAGCTGGAAAAGAAGGGCTGCTCTCCTGTCAACCTCCCTGCTGCTGAGGATCAGGCTCCTGAGGGTCACTTGCATGGGCTGCTGCTCCCAGCACTCCCGTCCTCCCTGCTGCATGATAGGAGTAGGAGTGGGGGGAAAATGTAGCTTTGGGTGGAAGGGGGTGACAGATCCCCTAGAAGAAGAGGAGGAGATCAGGGCCCCCTCTCCGGCACTGGATCTCTATTGCCATGGTGATATCCAGCGAGCTGATGCAACCTGAATCGTCCACAAGTGCCAGCAGAACAGGAGGCTTTGTTTACAGGCCTGGCCAGAGACTTCTGAGAAGGAGCTGCTGCTGTTCCTGTCACCGGGGGAGGTGATAATAAGGCCCGCAGCCGATTGCACAGCGCAGTCCTCTAGCTGCTGAAGGGCCCGCGCCTGCGCACTGACTCGCCCAGCCGATGCCTCCGACTGGGCATGCGCAGAAAAGGGCGCTTTGTTGTGTCTGCTGGAGCTGGGTGGTGAGTCAGGTGCCAGCGGTCGTCGTGAGGGGATAGCAGGTTTCACGTATGGACCAGAATATGTATTGTTCATTAGGAACCAATTCAAACCCAATGGAAATGTAAGGGAAGCATACTAATACGGCAATGCGTGGGGGGAATTATCTGACCATTAGAGGCTATGGAGTGAGTCGAGGGGAATCGGTTTCGACTTATTCGAGTCACTTGTCAGAAGTGGAGAGTTTTCATTGTATTTACCTCACTTTCCTCTGGTAAATACCATGGGGAAATTCATCAAAACTGGCCCATAGCAACCAATCAGATTCCACCTTTCATTTTTCACAGCTTCTTTGGCAATGAAAGGATTAATCTGATTGGTTGCTCTGGCCCAGTAAGGGTACTTTCACACTTGCGTTATTCTTTTCCGGCATAGAGTTCCGTCAAATGGGCTCTGTGCCGGAAAAGAACTGATCAGGCATATCCCCATGCAATCTGAATGGATAGAAATCCGTTCAGTTTGCATCAGTATGCCTTCAGTTCAGTCACTGTCAGGCGTTTTGGCCGGACATAATACCGCAGCGTGCTGAGGTATTATGTCTGTCCAAAATGCCTGATCAGTCGCTGGAATCCGGCATTAAATCCCATTAACTTGCATTAGTTTATTAATTTACATTGACTTGCATTAGTGCCGGATCCGGCATTGAGAAACAACTGAAGGACGGAACCGTCCTTCGCAGACTGGAAACACTGTAAAAAAGACTGCAGGACGGATCCGTCCATCCGCATGACAAGCGGAGGGACGGATTCGTTCTTGCAATGCATTTGTAGACAGATCCGTACCTGGATCCGTCTACAAATGCTGTCAGTTGTCACACTGAACGGCGGATCCGGCAGGCAGCTCCGACGACGGAACTGCCTGCCAGATCACACGAACGCTAGTGTGAAAGTAGCCTAAGCCAGTTTTCCTTTGATAAATCCCTGTGCACCGCACTATGTGGTGTAAATGCTGCGCTTTCTCCACACTGCAACTGCCTGAGGAAAATATTGATGGATTTCTGCCTGCGCAGCGAGCGCTTACTCAGTGTCATATGTCATTCCGTTGTGTGTGTCTGTAATTGTGACCACATTGTATTAGTAATCCATTCAGTCATTCAGCAGTTGTACTGTCCATACAGGACGGCAGCCATGTTTGTGTGCGCTATGGTAAATAATGTAAACTTTCAGCCATAACATTAAGGCCCCTTTCACACGGGCGAGTTTTCCTCGTGGGTGCAATGCGTGAGGAGGACGCATTGCACCCGCACTGAATCCGGACCCATTCATTTCTATGGGGCTGTGCACATGAGCGGTGATTTTCACGTATCACTTCTGCGTTGCGTGAAAATCGCAGCATGCTCTATATTGTGCGTTTTTCACGCAACGCAGGCCCCATAGAAGTGAATGGGGCTGCTGGAAAATCGCAAGCAAGTGCGGATGCGTTGCGATTTTCCCGCTTGGTTGCTTAGCAATGGGACCCGATGTTTATTATTTTCCCTTATAACATGGTTATAAGGGGAAATAATAGCATTGCATAGTAAAATGAAGTGGAAGGGGTTAAAAATAATAAAAGTTAACTTACCTTAGCCATCTTACCATGGTGATGGACTATGTGATTGGACTATGTGATGTGACGTCATCACAGGTCCTTTAGTTCTTAGCTGATGCAGGGAAAGAGAGGAGAGATCGCAACTACGCGATCAAGTGGCTAAGGTAAGTTAACTTTTATTATTTTTAACCCCTTCCTCTTCATTTTACTAAGCATTCTTTATTGAGAATGCTATTATTTTCCCTTATAACCATGTTATAAGGAAAAATAATAAAATCTCCAGAATACTCAACCCGAAACCGGACTTCAGTGATAAAGTCCGGCTTCGGGTCTGGGTACAAAACATGGCGATTTTTCACACGCGTGTGCAAAACGCATTACAAACGTTTGCACCCGTGCGGAAAAATCGCGCATATTCCCGCAACGCACCCGCCTCTTATCCGGACGCCTGTGTGAAAGAGGCCTAAAACCGCTGTGTGTTAATGACAGCTTTCTCAGGATGAGGTATATTAGGAAGCTGATATATAAAAATGAGTTAGGATTAAGGCCTCATTCACTCGACCGTATGTGTTTTGCGGTCTGCAAATTGCGGATCCACAAAAAAAAAACGGATGAGGTTCCGTATGATATCTGTTTTTTTTGCGGATCCATTGTTATAATGCCCATCTTTGTCCGCAAAATAGAAAAAAATGTTACATGCTCTGTTTTTTTGCGGAACGGAGAAACGGAAATGAAAAGGAGTAACTTACGTTTTTTTTGCGGACCCATGGAAATGAACGGTTCCGCATATGGTCTGCAAAAAAAACTGAACGAACATGGAAAGTAAAAAACGTTTGTGTGCATGAGGCCTAAAGGGGTTTCCAGCTTTAATTACGTGATGTCCTCTCTTCAGGACAGGCCATTACTAGCTGATCAAGCCACTTTTTTAAGCAATTCAGTTATAAAGTGATATTGAGGGGCTTACGTAATGGAAACCACCCATAAATGACCCCATTTTAGAAACTACACTCCTCAAATTATTAAAAACTGATGTTACAAACTTTGTTAACCCTTGAGGTGTTCCACAAGAATTAAAGGAAAATGGAGGTGAAATTTCAACATTTCACTCTTTTGGTAGATTTTTCATGTTAATCAAATTTTTTTTTTGCAACACAGCAAGGGTTAACAGCCAAATAAACCTCAATATATATTACTCTGATTCTGCAGTTTACAGAAATACCCCATATGTGGCGGTAAACTGCTCTATGGGCACGTGGCAGGAGGAAAGGAGCGCCATATGGATTTTGGAGGCAGATTTTTCTAAAACCCTGATGTACCCCTACAACGGAAACCCCAAAAAAGTGACCCCTAAGCGTTTTGCAGAATTTGGAAACACTTGGCTGTGAAAATGAAAAGTTTTGTTTCTTCCAATAAAATGTTGCTTTAGCCCCAAGTTTTTCATTTTTACAAGGGGTAACAGGAGAAAAAGCACCCCATAATTTGTTACGCACTTTCTCCTGAATACGGCAGCACCCCATATTAGGGATCGACCAATATTTATTTTTTTAGAGCCGATACCGATAATCTGTGAACTTTCAGGCCCGAAAGGTTGACTTTATTAACCCTAGCAGACCTCAGATCAGACCTTCATTAACCCCCTATCGACCTCAGATCAGACCTTTATTAATCCCTAGCAGACCTCAGATCAGACCTTCATTAACCCCTAGCAGACCTCAGATCAGACCCTCATTAACCCTTATCAGACCTCAGATAGGACCTTCATTTACCCCTATCAGACCTCGGATCAGACCTTTAACCCCTATCAGACCTTAGATCAGACCTTTAACCTCTATCCGACCTCAGATCAGACCTTTAACCCCTATCAGACCTCAAATCAGACCTTTAACCCCTATCAGACCTCAGATGAATAAAATAAAAAACTCCTCACCTCTCCTGCATTGCAGCTCCTCTTCATCTCCGGGTCCGATGTCTCGCTCCCCTGTGTTCTCCGGACCGCACTGCACTGTCACCTGACAGCGTGCAGTGTCAAGTCATAGTGCGTGCACTACGTCCTGATGCTGTACGGGATCAGGACATTGCAGCGCTGGCTGGATCAAAGAAGACCAGGGAGGGTGAGTATCAGAAGCGCTTGCTGCGCTTCTTCCCTGCTCCCGGCACCCGATGCATATTAGTGTGCGCTTCCATAATGAGAGTGCACACTAGTAATCGCTTTATACGCATTATCAGCATATCGGCAAGGTTAGATGCAGATACCGATTACTTGCAAAATCCTGAATATCGGCCGATAATATCGGTACTTCCCATAATCGGTCGATCCCTACCCCATATGTGGTGGTAAACTGCTGTGGGGGCTCATGGCAGGATTCAGAATAGAAGGAGCGCCATATAGCGTTTGCAGCGCAGATTTTGATGGATTGGTTTGCGGGTGCCATTGGTTTTCATTTTTTGAGTGATTGTCCTATGTGGGGGCTCATTTTTTGCGGGATGAGGTGATGTTTTCATTGGTACCATTTTGGGGTACTTTTTGATCTCTTGGTTTGTACATGTACAGCGCTGGTAGCGAGCGGGTTAAGGATCAGCTTTGACAGAGTATTTCCAAAACAGCAGGGGCCAGTATGGAAGTGGTTAGTACCTATAGTAGTCCAAGGAAGGACAACTGGTGACAGGGTCCTGGGTGCCCAGGGTTTTTTGATACATGTGGAGAGTGAAGGCTACCTTAGCACAAATTGCTCTTAATAGGTCATCAGTATCTGATCTGTGGGGTCTGGCACAGCTTGGTATCGCGCTCACCCCCATTCACGTCAATGGAGCTGAGCTCTATTGTGACCAATGAACTCGATGTCACATAAACTAGGTAAAGTGGAGAAGGCCACAGCCTTACGGCGAGCACCGATCCTTCTCAAAGTGGGGTCACCAGGATGCATCGTGGGAAAAAGACACTGCCCGGAAGCTGCTGGATGCAAAACTGTCAATCACATTGAGTAGGAAGGCTGATGGGAAATATCTCAAGATGCCACCAACCCTTTGTGTTCTGGCTGGTGACAGTGGGTGGCACATACTGATCTCCATGTCCTTGTTAAGATGTGAGTGACTCACTAGAATCGGTATGTGCCACAAGCACTTGAGTTCCAGGCGGCAAAGAGGAAGCAAGTAAGAGACTGCTTCTCAGCACTGGAGGGAGGAGATTTATCAAGGTTTTCCCATACGCCAGTCTTGATCCCCTAGTTTCTGGTGTCCGTTATAGTAAATCTAGGGGGCAGTGGTAGGCCCCACCCCTGGTAAGTGGCATGAAGTGCAGCACAACCACCCAGGGGCAGACATAGATAGGGCCTCTATCCAAGGGCACCCCCAGCAACATGAATATCAGCAATAAACATATATACTGTATAGAACAGGGAAATGTAACCTGCGGCCCTCCAGCTGTTGCAAAACTACAACTCCCAGCATGCCCGGTAAGCCTACAGCTATCAGCCTACAGCCGAATATGATGGGGGTTGTAGTTTTACAACAGCTGGAGGGCTGCAGGTTGAGCATCACTGGTATAGAAGATGTGAGGGGGAAATGTCCAGTGACTGCATGATATGGAAACTATTACATGGCCATTGTATAACATACCGTATATCACAACATACTCATGGCCTCTCTTTATGCAGGAGTTTGACAAGTTTGCATTAAGATACTATTTTTTCCCCCTCCAAACTGAATATTGCTTACAATGCTGTTCTGTACAGAAAAAAGTAAATTTTATTTTAAAAAATCCAAAAATTGCAGCACTCACCTATATCCGACTCCCAGAAGCACGGACGCAGCTAGGATCAGCTGCTAACTTGTAATATGAGAAAAAACGGAAAGGTACAGCTTCTAAAATCCAATTCTTTATTCCAGCGGTTTAAAAATCCTCGATACACAGGATGACAATACACAATCTACGCGTTTCGGACACACAAATTACAGTCCTTACTGTCAAATCTGCCCAAAAAAACTGATCCGCATAAAAAAAGGTCCGTCATCCGTTTTTTTGGGTGGACGCAAAACACATACGGTCATGTGCATGAGGCCCCATTTAAACTATACTACTGTGTAAGTCATATCCATTCTTATTGGGTATAATATAGGCATGATCGACGGAGATAGGGGGCACTATTTTTGCCATCTCAGAGAGCATTGCATTGGCTAAAGCGGTGATTTGTGAAGCTGGTACACTACTGCTCCCAGCATACCCAGGTAAGATTGAATGTTGTAGAGCCAATTTATATTTCCTCGGCGTGCAGGCATTAATAGTCCACAACAGTCCAAGTGCCGCCACATTAAATTGCTGAAATGTCAAGCATGCAAAAAGCAGGGAGGACGTTACCAGGAGCTCCCTCTACAGGTTTCTGGATGCATGTCCTCTCAGCACAACTCTGTGACCAGTCTTCCAGCCCCCTCCTCAGGACCCCAGTGCGGATGCACAGGTAGTATGTTTGACCCTGCTTTGTTCTCCTGTGAGATGCACCACTGCCCAGGTGAACCTATTTCTCCTTGCCCCAAAGAAATGTGAAATCAACTGTACTGTATGTGTTCTTGGGGACTTTCAGTTTTCCTAATGCCCTGCTAATGGGGCACGACTAGTTAGGGTACTTTCACACTTGCGTTATTCTTTTCCGGCATAGAGTTCCGTCAAAAGGGCTCTATGCCGGAAAAGAACTGATCAGGCATATCCCCATGCAATCTGAATGGATAGGAATCCGTTCAGTTTGCATCAGTATGCCTTCCGTTCAGTCACTGTCAGGCGCTTTGGGCGGACATAATACCGCAGCATGCTGCGGTACTATGTCTGTCCAAAATGCCTGATCAGTCGCTGGAATGCCGGATCCGCCAATAATTTACATTGACTTGTATTAAAACAACTGAAGGACGGATCCGTGAAAACTGTGAAAAAGACTGCAAGACGGATCCGTCCATCCGCATGACAAGCGGGGAGACGGATCCGTTCTTGCAATGCATTTGTAGACGGATCCGCACCCGGATCCGTCTACAAATGCTGTCAGTTGTCACACTGAACGGCGGATCCGGCAGGCAGCTCCGACAACAGAACTGCCTGCCGGATCACACTAACGCTAGTGTGAAAGTACCCTTAGGTGGTGGCCGGGCAACAAACAGACCCCTGGATATAACTGTCATATCTGCATGGAGTATGAATGAAGCTACTCATAAACTGAGCCCTCTCCATACGTGGTGGGTGCCAGCTGTAACTATGATCCCAGTCATTTAACCCATCAGATGTGTGGTCAGTCGCGGCCGCGGTATCTGAGCAGTTTGGCAGAAGGAAGGGACACCCTCTTCCCTCCTATTGAACTCATGCAGTGAAATTGGTGGGTTACAATTGGTTGCTGTGGCATCATGGGACCTTGTGAAGGCTCCCTGGCCTGCCATAGGATACTGCCTGTCAAGCCCTTGTTCACCCCTGGGGGCCTCGTGGGCAGCTTCCCCCCAGCGTGGCTGGACCCTTGGAGGGAATTACAATTACCTGATCCAATACTTACTTGATCCCTGGACCTGTGGAGGGAATCACACTTACCTGTTTCAGCTCCTTCGCTCCCTCCGGGCCACTGCAGCTCTCAGGTCACCCCGCGAAAACATCGGGTTTGATGCGGGTTATGTGGCAGCTGCAGCGGTAACGCCTCTCCCATGAGAATGTCACAACTAAACTGCAGTGGTCCAGGAGGAGAGAAGGGGGGGTTAATAGGCAGTGAGGTGAATATATGGTAGTGGTATTAGCACTCGAGTGATCGCAGGTTCAAATCTTCTAAGGGGGCTAAAAAATAAAGTAAAATAAAAAAGATTTTAAAAATATAAAATTCAAATCACATCCCTTTCCCAATTTTGCAAATAAAAGTAAACAGTCTTGCTGCCTCAGAATACGTTCCAACAATTGAATTTTAAAAGTATATATCCTGTATTGTGAACACCGTGACATACAGCTTGCCTGACAAAAAAAAACCCTCACAGAGCTCTGTAGATGGGAATGCAAAAACGTTAGTTGCGTCAGCATATGGTGATGCAAAGAAATTTGTCATGATGGTGGTACATGCTCACTTGCTGTGAGGTTCCAGCAGCCCAGACCCACCAGCGTACATTCTGCCCTGCTCATAGGGTCTGGCCGCTGGAGTAGTGATGTTCCCTTCCTCACACAGGCTGAGCCCTGCTTTCTGCCAGCAATGCCTCTCACTGAGTGTGGGGCATGTGTGCACTCTCTTTCTGGCCCTTAAAGGGTCAGCCCTGTGCACCTTGTTCTTCCCTAGTCTATGGCTGACCACTCTGGGGTATTTAGGCCCCTTCCCTTGTGGGAGGGTGCTTGAGCATTAGGTTCTAATATGCTTGTTTTGTGTTTTCCTGTTCTGTGTACCGACTTCTGCCTGACTCCTGGATTTAAACTTTTACTGCCTGAACTGACCCCTGCCTAATCTCCATACTGACCTGCAGCTGGCCGCACTGACATCGGACTGTTTATTAGACTGCACAAACTCTGCCTGCCCTGACTTTGGCCTATCCCTGACTATGATTTCATTGTACCTGATTCCTTGGTGCTCTACATAGGTGTCTGTTGCCCCTGTGGGTCAGTAGGTAGTGGCCTGGTGGCTCCCCTGACACAGAGACTAGATTCTTATACAGGGGTCAAAGGATGAAGACAGGGGAGCTACTTAGATAACACTTTTAGGAGTAGCCCCAAGCCAAATGTGCTGAAGTTACATAGTTAGGCCTTATTCACATGTCCGTAGTCTTTATGGATCCGTAAATTGCGGATCCATAAACACACCCGGCCGGCAGCCCCATAGAAATGTCTATTCTTGTCCGCAATTGCGGGCAAGAATAGGACATGCTCTACTTTTTTGCTGAGCTGCGGCCGTAAGATCGGCGGCGCGCTCAAAAGTGTGTGCTCTCCGCATCGTTCTGTGCCCCATTCACAGTCAATGGGTCCGCATGTATTCCGCAGAATTGCGGAATACATGCGGACATATATGCGGATGTGTGAATAAGGCCTTAATACGGTTAGGAAAAAAAAAGTCCATCAAGTGCAACCAAGGGCTAGGTGGGGACCTGAATCCCAGAAGGAATTGAGACTCAGATGTCACATTGTACACATTTCCATAAGCATTAATGTAATTTACTTTTAAGAATTCAACTAAACCTTTTTTAAAACTGTCCACTGTTCCTGCTGTGACCACGTCTGGAGGTAGGGTACAGAGGGGTGGTGACAAGTTGGGGTGTGTACCTGCACTGACAATGGCATTGCTGACTAGTTAGAGTCAGACTGTTCAGGTACACACCCCCAACTGGTTACCACCCCTCTGTACCCTTACTGCAGACTGCTAGCAATGTAAGAACTGTGAATCTGTGGAATAGACTACCTCCGGACGAGTTCACAGCAGGAACAGTGGACAGTTTTAAAAAGGGTTTCAATGAATTCTTAAAAGTAAATGACATTAATGCTTATGAAAATGTGTAGAAATCTGAGGGGGTACACCCCGCAACTTGTTACCTCCCCTCTGTACCCTTACTGCAGACTGCTAGCAATTCATTCATATTTTTTTAGTAGAAATAATAGATGCTCCAGAATTATTACATGGGGAACGCATAAAACCATTAAAACAGGCATGTCAGGAGTGGGGATGGGTCCTCTTTAAGTTCCTGCTTATTCTGGCTTTGAAGTCAAGGAGGCGGTCCTATCAGTGATTGACAGTAGGGCTGCACGATATGGGAATTTCGTGCGATTGCAATTAGGGCCCTAAAAATTGCGATAACGATATGCGATGCAATATTTTAAGGGAATTGTGCTAGAGGTCTATCTGTTTGGATTTTCGAGGTAAAAGCACACACAGATGACTGATAATGTGAAATGTAGTTCTGCTGAACTCAAGAACCGAAATGCATGGTGTTTTTCAAAATAAAATACATATTTGCATTACTGCAAAAGTACAAAATACTAAACTTGCCATTTTCTAAAGCCTCATTCATACGTCAGTGTTTTGGTCAGTGATTTCTATCAGTGGTTGTGAGCCAAATCAAGGACTGGAGCCTCCACAGACATAAGGTACAAGGGAAAGATCTGCCCCAGTTCTGTGTTTAGAGCCGCACCTGGTTTTGGCTCAAAATCACTGATGGAAATCACAGACGTGTGAATGAGGCTTTATACTGACTGTATATCAATCTGCTCAGCTCTTTCTTCTCTATAACATACTGCCTGTAGATTATACTTCATTTTCATGGTGACATTGAGGCCATTTTTTTCCACACAAATCTGCATCCTGTTTTGCAAGAGTCTGGGCTCCCACAAATGTCTGTGAAATGAAAAAGGTTTTGTGGCTTGTTTTGAACATGAACATTATAAAAAACAAACAAACCTTGACACGTGCAGAAAGATCTACCCGTGCAACCTCAGTTTTTGGTTTGGTAATGTCAAGGGGTCGATTCGAGGCATTAATTACAGTTCCTACATCTCAACAATTTAGACAGTCCTCCAAGAAGCGATCCAGGGCATGATTGCCTCCACAAACTGGGGCCACTTATCACTGCACTAAAATCCTACTCTCCTGATGTGAACTTGAGTGTGGTCGAATCACTTGTAAATTTTAAGGGGTGACTGTCATTTAGTCAGTATATTCCATAAAAAAAAGGTATGGCGTTAAATGATGGGGGCAACTGAGGCCTGTGGGACCATCTGCAGAAACCAAAAAGGACTGCCACCACAACCTCTCTCAGTGCACCTAACAAAAGGGAAATGACTTGCTTTAGCAGGTGATGAAATACTTGCACTTATGTGCTATGACCACAAAGAAGTGTTAATGCTCAGCACTAGGGATGAGCAAACTTTGTGTTTCAAGTTCGGCGTACAAGGTTCGGGTTATCTAGGAATTCTGTTATGGATTCCGCTATCACAGACTATATAAGTTATGGTCAGTGGTAGCGGAATCCATAACGGAATTCTTAGATAACCCGAACTTGAAACACAAAGTTCGCTCATCCCTACTCAGCATTATACATGCTGACACCATGGTCACCCTAAATGAGAGTGAGAGAAGCACTACTGTGGATAGACAGAAGCCATTCTGTATCACAGAGTCCCACAGGTTCATGGGGGATGTTGTCCCTCTGATCAGGCTCTCCAACTTATTTGATAAAAAGGAAAACTAGAGCATGGTATAAGATGGTGACAATATACCTGGCATAGGTTGCCACTTCTAATTCCTATATAAGTTACATAAAGGACCGGGGAGCAATTGCCATACTTTTTGGGGGTAAATGACAGTGCGTCTTATAAAGCGTATGCATTAGGTTCGGGGAGTGAAGCACGGAGGATCTGATATGAGGTCTGAGGAAAAATATGCCACTGTACTTTGAAACCTATCATGTGCCAGGAAGCTATTGAAGTTTTTATTAACCTGAAATACCCCTATATTAGGTGTATTTCAGGCGCAGATTGCGGCACAATGGCTAGTTGTGCCACAATCCGCGACTGTTTCCTCCTCACACCAGGTCCAGAAAAGTGGGTGTAGCAGCCTGTCTCAATCATCATTTTCTATGCCTGCGAGGAAGCGGTCTTACATTTCAAACTGGCGCTGGATGCGCCGAAGTTATGTAGGGGCCGGCACCTCTTCGTAACTTCAGCAATTCAATGCCAGCTATGAGCCTTTATTAAGAACGCTTAATAAATGTGCTCCATAATGTCTTAAATAAAAATATAGCAAAACTGCTTTGGTCATTAACTCCTTTCCTACCTCTGCTGTACATGTATGGCGCCCACTCTGTAGCCGAATTGAAATGTGACCACGGCCTCAGCAGCCTTCAGCCGATGAGGCTAAATGGTGGGGCACCGATAGTTCCCGTCCCAGCTGCTCAACAACGCCGCTCCCTGCGGAGCAGTACCAGATGGTCCATGGCCCAGTACTGGTTTGCGGCCCGGTGGTTGGGGACCACTGCTCTAAATGATGGAAATTGTGTAACAGACTTTAGTGTATTTCTTTACATTAGCATCCGGGTTGAGACAGTATTGTCCTATTGTTATGGGGGATTTTGTGATGAAGACCAACATATTGAGGTCTTCAACTGAGAGAAGGACTGAAGTCTGAAAAATGTGTGGAGCAAGTAACTATATCCCTTAGCCAATGTTCGAAAGTTGTAAAACTTTTGTAATATTTATTTAATTATAGTGGAATTTTTTTTTATGCTTGGCTTTTATTTACTGTAGGTCCGACCCTGAACAACTTTTAGCAGATCTCCTACATATAACATCACATGTAATATTTGGTTTATGAATGCTTTTTACCTCCATTATTTTCCTACAGAATAAGTGAATGAAGAACTTTTACACCGATTCCCCTACATCTCAGTTCCCCTTTCTTCAGTGATTCCTTTGTGTCTACGTTCGATTTCCAAGAAGTCACCTCACTAACCTGGACAAGAATGAGCTCTTACTGTATATGC
The DNA here is from genome assembly GCA_033119425.1 of Bufotes viridis. Taxonomy (NCBI): domain Eukaryota; kingdom Metazoa; phylum Chordata; class Amphibia; order Anura; family Bufonidae; genus Bufotes; species Bufotes viridis. The sequence goes on along the minus strand of CM065589.1, from coordinate 163,884,636 downwards.
TCCTGGGATCTCTGGTTACATTTCACTTTGCTCCTAATTAGACTCCTACCAGATACGAATATCCGCCTCTCAGCTTATGAAAAACACTTATCTAGGGAATATTAGAAGAAGGCAATAAATGTGGCCGCGAAGTAAAGCTGCTGCTATATTTCCACATTTCATAACCAGGGGCAGACTCCCATCTCGTTTTTTTTTACCTGAAGGAACGGAAAATAAGCATACCGAAGTTAAAAATACTGCTTTTACAAGTATAATTTTAATTCACCACATAAAAGTTGACTTTTAACGCTAGTGGAAAGCATCAGCAATATGAGCAGTAAGCTAAAAATAATTTCCGGTTGACAGTGATATTTCGCAGACAGTGTTTTGACAACTGTGTTCAGTTCATTCAGTTTTCGCTTTCATGGCACTTCTGTGCTCAAAATATTTAAGTACCTAATGACATCACTTAAACACATCACAGTCAACCGCAGGATAAAGTTGTCTTTCTCAGCACCCAATTCACAGCCTTCTTAGAATAATAGATATTTAGATAGCTCACTTGGAAATTTATGTTATTGAAAGGCGACGGTGGTGCTTTCTTTACCTGAGTGCCACATAATTGCTTATATGCCACCCATCACAAGCCCTCTCCAAAAACAACAGCCCCTGACTTATTAATCAACTCTTGGTACCAGAATGCCCTGCACAGGTCAGGGACAAGTTGTCTTCCCTCGACTAAGCTTAGGGAAACCCGTCTGTGCTCCAGTTTCTTCCTAGGCTGCCATCCAAGTATCCTTCAAATCTCAAAATTCTAGTTTTGGCTCCTCTACAAGGACACTGCCTAAAGCCTGGCACTATAACATTTCCTCATATTAGCTTTGCTAGAAACCAGGGTTAAAATAGAGTTGCATTCACTCAAAAGAATGAGAGAAGCTTTTGTGCAAAGGCACCCTAAGGCATCCGTCAGTAATAAGTTCATATAAAACCAAGCAAAATGCTTGGTAGGGCTTGGTGAGTATAATGTAACAGTACTTTTTACTCTGTCCCGGACAATTTACTTTATTGCTGGAGTTTCCATTTTACTGTCATGAATGATTGACAGGACCAGACTTTTGAATCTTTGCCTGGCACTGAAATCTCATGCCACTAACCAACACTGTACCCAACCCTTCAGCAAAACTCTCTACTGCGCATGTACCTGCAATAGAGTTTAAAAAAATAGCAGTGAGTTTGAAAAAGTAAAGTAAATCACTAAATTATTATAATAGCCTTTGTTTCCATCCATGCAAATGCACTGGATATACTACGCATTCAGTTCCAAATCAAGACAACAAATTTTTTTCTAGTTTGTGTAAATCCTTTATAGAAATTAAAGAAAAAGGAATATTAGGCTGTTCAAAAAATAGCATTGCCAGCATTATTTTTTAAAAACTCAAAAATTTAAAGAGCATCTGTCAAGCATGATCAACTCTATTACACCAGGCATACTGCCTGGTAGGGTTGATCATGCTGATTAAAACAATACCTGTCTTGTCTGTATGTTAAACAGCTGCAGATATATCAGTGTTTTTATTCATATGCTAATGAGCATGTTGGAGCAGCAGGGGGCGGGGTTGAATCCTTGGGGCACTGCTTTGGTAACACCCCTTTGTTCTGCTCCTTGATTGACAGGGCTAGACATCAGCATGCTGAGTCAGATTAGTGTCCTGGCATGTACATATCATATACATTACTTACTATAGCCTTACCATGTTCAGGTTTACTATGCTTAGAAAGCTAATACATATTACTGGTTCATTCACAGGCACAATATATGATTATAAAGACACCAGTAATATGCATGCTAAGTATAGAACACCACTCTTCTCAGTATGATAAAGCTGTATCCTGGAGGTAAGTGGTCAGCCTTGCATGTAGATGTCCCAAGTTCAAATCCCAGGAGAAACCCATAATAAAATATTATAGCCTTGCTATATTGAGAATAAAGGTTTTCTGTACTTAGAAAGCTAATACATATTACTGGTGTCTTTATAATCATATATTGTGCCTGTGAGCAAACCAGCAATGTATATTAGGGGGAAGAGTGCAGTGCACAGGGAGCTCCAACTTGCTTATTTGCATATTAATAAAATGCAGATATCTTTGTAATTATTTAACATACAGACAAAAGAAATATATTGCTTTAATCAGCATGCTCAACGTTAATCCTATTTGTCTTTAACCAAGATGTTGTATGCTTACTGGTGTGTGTTGCTTCATTGACGTGTCGAAACACCCATTTTATGGGCATTTCTTTTTCGGCATAGGGCAACATGATCTCCTGAAGTATTTTGATATATTCAAACGGATCCGTGATCTCTCGTATGCGATAAATAGGCCCAGCACTATGGTATGAGAAACATCCCCATATCATGATTTTTGCACTACAATGCTTTACTGTCTTCACAGTGTACTGCGGCTTGAATTCAGTGGTCGGAGGTTGTCTGACATACTCTCTTCCACTAGACCAGTGATGGCTAGCCTCCGGCACTCGAGCTGTAGTGAAATTACGACTTCCAGCATGCTCCATTCATTTCTATGGAGTTCTGAAAACAGCCCAGCAAGGGGGAATCTTGGGAGTCATAGTTTTACCACAGCTAGAGTTCCGGAGGTTAGCCATTACAGCACTAGACCCAAAAGAACAATGTTGCTTTCATCAGTCCATAAAATGTTGCACCATTTCTCTTTGGGCCAGTCAATATGTTCCTTGGTAAATTTTATCCTTTTCAGGATGTCTTTTATACAGCAAGACTTGGCAGGGAGTTCTTGCTGGGAACGTGGCTTCACTTAATCATCTTCTGGTTGTAGCAGTTCTCACTGGCAACTTTAGATCTTCGATCCATTTGAGCGCAATTCCCCACTTCCTTCTGTGTCTTTCAGGTTTTGGTTGCCACTTCAAGGCATTTGAGATCATTTTAGCTGAGCAGCGTATAATTTGAGGCATTTTTCTATATGTTTTTCCCTCTCCAATCAACTTTTTAATCAAAGTACCCTATTTGCCGGCGTATAAGACGACTTTTTTGCCCTGAAAAACATGCCTCCAAGTGGGGGGTCGTCTTATACGCCAGGTGCACTTTAGTTGGGATAGCCATAGCTGCCCATAGTGGACTCCCGGTGCCCACCAACCTCATTCTCCAGTATCCAGCGCGGCCGCGGCGGGTCATCAGCAGGCAGGGGTGCCAGCGTTTTCGGCGTGACCGGCCCATTCTGCTCGGCGGGAAGCAGCGGCGCTCCGGCCCGCCCCTTGTCTACGCAGAGCTCGCACTTGCGCACTAGTCACAGGGAGATGCAAGGGCGGACCAGACTGCTGCTAGTGACAGGGAGACAAGGAGGGCAGACAGGGAGCAGGGACCAATCCAATCAGGCTTTGTATACAGCCAACAGCCAACCACAGTACTGCACCATTGTACAGTACAGCATAGAAAATGTCCAGCAGTCAAAACCCTATTAACCCTATCATGGCACCAGCCAAAAGAAAGAAATATGATGCAAATTTTAAACTGAAAGTTATAAACTTTGCTATGGAAAATAATAATTGTGCTGCTGCAAGACAATATGGAGTAACAGAAAAGATGGTTCGGGACTGGAAATCAAATGAAAAAGCATTAAAGAGTATGCCAAGGGGTAAGTGTGCATTAAGAAGAGGCACCCCACACTGGCCAGAACTCGAAAAACATGTAGCAGACATGGTGGCACAGCATCGCCAAAACGGTTATGTGGTGACACGAAATACAATACTCTTGTTTGCACTTCAGTGGGCCAAATCTAACCCGGATTACAGCAACAATTTTAAGGCCACTATATCCTGGTGTAGTAGATTCATGGCAAGGCATGATCTGGTACTAAGGCAAAAGACAAAAATTGCCCAAAAATTACCTGCAGATCTGGATAACAAAGTGGATAGTTTCCATCGATACGTAATACAACAGCGCACTAAACATGGCTATGCTTTAAGTAATATTGGAAATATGGATGAAACTCCAATGAATTTTGATATGATTGGAAATAAAACTGTCCATCAAAAAGGTGAAAAACTATTTTGATAAAAACAACAGGACATGAGAAGTCCAGTTTTACAGTGGTACTAGCATGCACAGCTGATGGAAACAAACTGAAACCTATGATTATTTTTAAAAGGAAAACAATGCCAAAACTCAAGTTCCCTGCTGGTTGTTTTGTGCACGTGCATGAAAAAGGCTGGATGGATGAGGAGGGTGTGAAACTATGGCTGGATAATGTATGGAGCAGACGACCAGGTGGTCTACTTCAAAACGTAGTCTACTTGTGTGGGATATGTTTAGGGCTCATTTAACTCCCAGCACCAAGGAAAGGCTTGCGAGAATAAAAACAGATGCAGCAGTTATTCCTGCAGGATTGACATCATTGGTACAGCCCCTGGATGTGTGCCTAAACAAGCCGTTTAAAGATCGCATTCGAGAACAGTGGAATGAATGGATGGTTAGCGGCGAAAAGTCTTACACAAAAGGAGGAAACATGCGTGCTCCACAGTTGGATGTTTTGTGCCAATTTGTCATAAAAGCCTGGAATGATATTGATGCACAAACAGTAATCAAGTCTTTCAAGAAGTGTGGCATATCAAATTCATTAGATGGTATGGAGGATGAGTACTTGTGGCAAGATGAAGAGGAAGCTGAAGCCACATCATCTGACACGGAATTACCGATAGATCCATACGATGACTGCCTTGCAACTGTATCCCAAGATGTCATTGATGAACTTTTAATATCAGATGACGAACAGGAGTTTGAAGGCTTTTAAAGGGAAGCGGTCACGCCAGCAAACTTACTAGGGACTAGTAATCTATTTGTTATCTCTATTTGTTATCTTCCTTCATCTCCTCCATCATTGACAGTCCCTCTGGGTTGTGGGCTGCCTGCCTGTGTTCCTGAGAAGCATCTACCCGTCCATAGGGTCCACTTGGAGTTTTGCTTGCGCTGAGGAGGAGAGTAGTGTGTTGTCTTTAGTGAATTACCGGTACGTTTAGCGGTAATAAACTTGCACGGTTTTATGTTTACTGTACATGTTTGATAACATACAGCCTTGTGACAGTTTTCCTGCATGTCATAAGCATTTGAATATAAATTGACATGTTGAAATCAATTCTGACGTTCTTTTACCTTTTATTTGGTGTGTGGAAGGTGTGCGGAAGAGGGGGTAGTCTTATACGGCGAGTATATAACAAACTCTATATTTTGAGTGGAAATGTTGGGGGGTCGTCTTATATGCCCAGTCGTCTTATACGCCGACAAATACGGTATGTTCTTCATCAGAACCATGCCTTGAATGACCCATTTTCTCAAGTATTTTCAGAAGAAAATACACTATAACCATCAAGTGCAACATTTACTACCCTCCTACCTTAAATAAGGACCAAACAACGTCTGTTCCACAGAATGAATGACTTTTAACTCCTCTCTGCTATTATTGTGGCGCGCCCTTTCAATGAATTATTCAATTACTCAGAATGAGCGGCTTCCATGTCTTAGGGTACTTTCACACTTGCGTTAAAGTTTTCCGGTATTGAGTTCCGTCCTAGGGGCTCAATACCGGAAAAAAACTGATCAGTTTTATCCTAATGCATTCTGAATGGTGAGCAATCCGTTTAGTATGCATCAGGATGTCTTCAGTTCAGTCACTTCAGTTCAGGTATTTGGCCGGAGAAAATATGCTGCGGTATTTTCTCCGTCCAAAATTCCGGAACACATGCCGGCATTATTTTCCATTGAAATGCATTAATGCCGAGTCCGGCACCAAGTGTTCTGGCAAAACGGATCCGGTTTTTCGGACTGCGCAGACGTTTAAAAATGCAGAAAAAAAAAAAAACGGATTCGTTTTTCCAGATGACACCGGAGAGACGGATCCGGTTTTTCAATGCATTTGTTAGATGGATCCGGATCCGTCTACAAATGCTTTCCGTTTGCACACGGATTTTCAGATCCGACAGTCAGTTCAGGGCTCTCACAAGCAGTCCAAAGCGGATCAGTTTGCATTCTAATGCATTCTGAATGGAAAAGGATCTGCTCAGTATGCATCAGTTTGCATCAGTTTAGTCTTTATTCATCAGAAGAACAGAAAAATAAACAAGGAAACGGATCCTGTGTTATAAGCATCCGTTATGCTCAGTTATGCACATTTTGCACCCATTTTAGCCATTTCTGTCTGAGATGGAAAAAAGTCTTATACGAAGTATTTTTTTTTGTCCGTCTAAAATAACGTATCTCAGATGGAAATAGCTAAAACTGATGCAAAATGTGCATAACTGAGCATAACGGATGTTTGAAATACAGCATATGTTTTTTTGTTTATTTTTCTGTTCTTCTGACGGATCAGAAGAATGAAAAACTTGGTGTACCTTCACACTGGCGTTTTTCTTTTCCTGCATAGAGTTCCGTCGTTGGGGCTCTATGCTGGAAAAAACTGATCAGGATTATCCCCATGCATTCTGAATGGAGAGACATCCGTTCAGTATGCATCAGGATGTCTTCCGTTTTTTGGACGTTGACAAAACCGCAGCATGCTGCGGTTTTATCTCTGTCCTGAAATGCCGGATCAATGCCGCATTAAGTCCCATTGACTTACATTAGTGCCGAATCCGACTGACTGATAGACGGATCCGTCCTTCTGGACGCATGCGCAGACCTTTAAAACTGTGAAAAAAATACAAGACGGATCCGTCTATCCGCATGGCAAATGGAGAGACGGATCCGCACTTGCAATGCATTTGTAGACGGATCCGCAAGCCGGATCCGTCTACAAATGCTTTCAGTTGTCATGCGATATGCCAGATCCGGCTGGACGGAACTGCCTGCCGGATCCACACGCCGCAAGTGTGAAAGTACCCTAAACCGTGATGTGGACCTGGCCTTACAAGTAAATTCTTTGCTGTGTAGAAATATCACTTCTACCAAAAACTGTGAGGTTGGAATGCTACTTCTTGAAGACTACTGTATGTTTTAGCATACAGTGCTGGAATGAGACTTCAGGGCCAGGTGTGAGGAAGCCTGACTGACAGTCAGTCATCCATGAGAGGAAATCGCTAGCAGAGGAGCTAGCGTGCACCGAGTAGCTCAGGCCTGCCTTTGGTGCACTTACCCGGTCACCTGCCAGAATAAAAGTATTTTTCTCAGCTTTGGAGCAAAGGAGGTAAAAGGTATTATTACATTATGCTTACCATGTCCTACCAGGAATTGTGCTTTTTTTTAAATATGAGCATTGATCCTTTATCCCTATAGGCAGTTATGCATCCCATAGCCCTATGTCTCAGAAGCTATAGTTTCTATTTCACTCCTGAGGGCTATTACGCCAGAAAAAGCTTTATGTAAATTGAATAAAATGTTCTGGATGTAATGGGATATTAAAAATAATGCTTAAAGGAATTGGTCACTTTCTGGTTACTGTTGACTAATGCGTATGTAAGATGACTTTATCGCACTTACTAATACAGTCTTTGCTGATATTTTGTACCATTTCCTATATTTCTTATCTTTTGTGCTGTCCACACAGAGGTCCTGTCCATAAAATGGCTGCTGATGGAGGGTCATGTGACCAGACAAATCACTCAGTCTCCTCTGTTAAAATACATTGCACCTACACTAAACTCTCGGCATTGCAAGTGCAGATGGCAGATGTAGAAGGCTGAGTGATGTTTGTCTGGTTACATGACCCTCCATCAGCAGCCAATTAATCGACAGGTCTCCTGTGTGGACTTCACAGAAGATTTGCCCAACAAGGTGACCTCATTTATGAAATAAAGCAAACGGCGCAAAAAATCAACCATAGCTATATTAGTAGGTGTCATATAGTCATCTTACATACACATTGGTCAAAAGTAACCAGAAAGTGACCATCCCCTTTAAACCCCTTCATGCCCAGCGCCGTACATGTACGGCACTGGGCGGGTGTTTAAAGATGGCGCCGCTCCTGCTCGCTGCAGGCGCCATAGCCGCGGTGGCCGCCTGCTTGTTATAGCAGACATCCGCGGCTAATGTCCGCAACCGGCAGTGATGCCGATCGCGGACATTTAACCCCTCAGATGTCGTGGTCAATCCTGACCACTGCATCTGAGTGCGCTGAAAACTGAAAGCGAAAGCTCCCCATGCAGCGATCGGAGGAGCAGGAGCGTATATGCAGCAGCCCCTGTCTTTATGAATGACACGAGGCTGCTGCATAATATTTCCTATGGAGCCCTTGCCTGTAATAGGGCTCCATAATAAAGTAGTAAAATCATCATAGATTCCAATGCAAGTGCATTGGAGTCTATGATCATAGCAATCAGATGATTGCATGTTATAGATCCCTATGGGAACTAACAAAAAGTGTAAAAAAAATAAAAGTAAAGTTTAAAAAAAATTATAAAAAAACATAAAAATTCTAATCACCCCCCTTTTCCCAAAATATAAATAAAAGAACTAAAAAAATAAAAAAAATACACATCATGGGTTTTGCAATGTGCGAAAACGCCCATAGTATAAAAATATATTCCCCATACGGCAAAACAGCAAAACGGAAAAAAGCGTCCAAATGGCCAATTCGCCATTTTTGGTTGCTTCACTTTCTACAAAAAATTAAATAAAAAGTGATCAAAAAGTCATACACACCCCAGAATGGTATCAATGAAAAGTTCAGATCGTCCCGCAAACAATGAGCCCACATACAGCTCCATACACATAATTACAAAAAAGTTATAGAGGTCAAAATATGGCGACAAAAAAATAATACAGATTTTTTTTCCCCACTTTAAATTTTTTTTTTAATCAGTATCAAAACACAAGAAAAACTATACATATAAGGTATTCCCAGATTCGTACAAACAAACCTGTAGAATAAAAGTAACCGGTCAGTTTTATCGTACATTGAACGTCGTAATAAAAAAAACGTAAAACTGTGGTGGAATCGCTTTTTTTTTTTTGCAATTTCACTTTATTTGGAATTTTTTCCCCGCTTCCCACTACATCATATGCAATATTAAATGGTGGTGTTGGAAAGTACAACTTGTCTTGCAAAAAACAAGCCCTCATATGGCTATGTGAACAGACAAATAAAAAAGTTATGGCTCTGGGAAGGCAGGGAGCGCAAAACAAAAAATAAAAAAAGGCCCGATCCTTAAAGGGTTAAAGATATGTATAGAGCAGTCTATATGAGCAGAAGCTTTTTACAAAGAAATGATAATAGAGTAACAGAATATTGCAATGGTGGCCCGAGAGTATATTGGCTTTCTCTGTCCCAATGTATGGAGAAGATGAATGTTGGCAATGACTGCAGTGACACTTGAAGTTAGGCAGAAATTCAGTCCAGGTAGTAGTCCCAAGCACCCGCTATTGACCATGCTCAAGGACCTAAGGGTACTTTCACACTAGCGGCATAGCTATCCGGCAGGCTGTTCCGGCGGGTGAACAGCCTGCCGGATCCGCCATGCCACAAGTACCCGTGCACTGCCGTGCTGCCACTCCGTCCCCATTGACTACAATGGGGTGGGGGGCGGAGCTACGGTGCAGTGCGTCTGTGCACAGCAAAGATCGCCGGACTAAAAAGTTGGACCTGCAGTACTTTTAGTCCGGCAATCTCCGGCCGTGCAGTGCTGTAGCTCCGCCCCATTATAGTCAATGAGGACGGAGCGGCAGCACGGCAGTGCACGGGTACTAGCGGCATGGCGGATCCGGCAGGCTGTTTACCTGCCGGATAGCTATGCCGCTAGTGTGAAAGTACCCTAAGTTATCTGCTATCCATATCACCACCACAAAGATTAGTGTTTATAAGGCTAATCAGGTGGTCTGTGGTATATGCAGTGTGGGGACCTTTGTGTGACATCATTACTAGTTGGACATTATTGTATAGGTGAATGGTGAGATGTATAGCCATTGCTTAGCTTTTTTCCACTCCAGCACTGGTGAAGATTCAGCCTAAGGCTGGGTTCACACTTGAGCGTATTTGATACGCGCGTTTTTGGAACTAAGAGGAACTTTTGGAACGTTGTACGCGCGTTCGTGTGATTGACCACTCTGGCGTCAATCACAATACGCGTGACAAAACACCCAAAAGATGCTCAAGAACGTTTTTGAGCATAGGGCGTTTTTCAGCGCTGTAAAACGCTCAAGTGAGAACCAGGGCCATAGGGAAGCATTGTTTTTCATGTGTTAAGCGTTTTACAGCGCGTTTGAATGCGCTGTAAAAGGCGCAAGTCTGAACCCAGCCTAACGCTGGGTTCACACTTGAGTGTACTTGATACGCGCGTTTAACGCGCGTTTTTGTCGCGCATATTACAGCGCATTTGTGGAACTAGGAAACGCGCGTTGTACGTGCGTTCGTGTGATTGACCACTGTAGCGTCAATCACAATACGCGCGACAATACGCCCCAAAGAAGCTCCTGTACTTCTTCGGGCGTAGGGCGTTTTACAGCGCGTTCGTACGCGCTGTAAAACGCTCAAGTGAGAACCATGCCCATAAGGAAACATGGGTTTTCGCCTGTTGAGCGTTTTACAGCGCGTTTGAATGCGCTGTAAAAGGCGCAAGTCTGAACCCAGCCTAAAGCAATGGCACACAAGGTTTGTATCCAGGTTAGGGATGAGTGAATCTATTCTGAGAAATTGATTCATCTCATTAGCTGGAGTTCTTCACCTGTGAGAGGCTGTCTCCACGGGAGATGAACGGCCCACCTCCTTGTTGATTGACAGGGCTGGACATCTAGCCTGCTGCTGACAATTTGGTCCCTGTGCTGCTGCTCTGAGTAGCAATGCAGGTGCCGAAGTTTTAATTCGACTTTGGGAGCAGCGACTACGTATGCACCACTACACTTTCGGGGAGTCACTTTCTTTCGAAGTCCTGTCAATCAACAAGCAGGTGGGCGCTTCTTCATCTGTGGAGGCAGCTCCTCAAAGGTGAAGAACTATTGCTAATGAGACAAATCAATTCACTCATCCCTAATCCAAGTAGATAATTTCTGCCCAGTGGTTGAATGTTTGGGTAGGGGGCAGTTATATGTTAGCAGGCCTTGCTGAATCACTATAGCTGTGAGAGAACATGGAAGAGTAGCTGCTCACCGTCAGGACATCTCTTACACATTGCAGAGCCTGTTAGGTTAGCCATGTTTACACTGCTCAGGTCTCATAACAGCTGCATTCAGGGGTGCACCTAGCCTTTCTGCCGCCTAAGGCGAAAACTGAGATGTCGCCTCCCCCCCTATGCCAATTTCTTAACCTAGCCCCTTTGCCACAATAAAAGCAGTAATTGCTCATGGCCCCCCTCTTGCCCCTACCTGGTGCTGCCTGAGGCAATGGCCTCACCTGGCCATTGGTGGTGCACCCCTGGCTAAATAAGTGGAGTAACATCACAAAACAAAAGTGCTAGACTTAAAGATGCGCCAAATTTATCAAACGTCATGAGACATTTGAAATATTTGGTCCAAATTACAGCAACATCAAAACTGACTGTAAAAATTCCCCTTATGATAAACCTCCCCTCATTGTTTCTGGACACTGCATGCAGCTCATGACACCATTATGAACATAGTTTGTGCAAACAAGTACGCCCTCTGCTGGTTATATCTGGAATTTAAGTTTGATTTTTTTTTAGCATGTAAAGTGATGCTAATTTGGATCACACCAACCGCTAAGACAAATTAGTAGAAAGCATAGCATATACTATAGTGTCATGTAAAGCAGAAGGTATTTCAGGGGTGTGGAAATTAAAAAAAAACTACTTGTCGAAGGACTAAAGCGGGGGCTCTACTTGTCCTGATACAAAAAATAGTTTTAAATAATGGAGATGTGACAGGGGGGGCGGGAGATGTAACATGGGGGGGGCGGGCGATGTGACATTTCTCTCCCCCTCATGTCACATTTCTCTCTCCCCCCCATGACACATTTCTCTGAATCCCACCCCCCATGTCGCATTTTCTCTCCCCCCCATGACACATTTCTCTGAATCCCACCCCCCATGTCGCATTTTCTCTCCCCTCCCCATGTCGCATTTTCTCTCCCCTCCCCATGTCACATTTTCTCTCCCTCCCCATGTCACATTTTCTCTCCCTCCCCATGTCACATTTTCTCTCCCTCCCCATGTCACATTTTCTCTCCCTCCCCATGTCACATTTTCTCTCCCCTCCCCATGTCACATTTTCTCTCCCCTCCCCATGTCACATTTTCTCTCCCCTCCCCATGTCACATTTTCTCTCCCTCCCCATGTCACATTTTCTCTCCCCTCCCCATGTCATTTTCTCTCCTCCCCCATGTCGCATTTTCTCTCCCCTCCCCCATGTCGCATTTTCTCTCCCCTCCCCATGTCACATTTTCTCTCCCCCTCCATGTCACATTTCTCTCCCCCTCCATGTCACATTTCACCCCTCTCCCCATGTCACATTTCACCCCTCTCCCTACCCCTCCATTAATGTAAAAACCATTATGCTCACCTGATCCCGTCTGCAGCCAATCCCCTTCTCCTCTATATAATCCTGGTATTTTAGGCTCCAGACAAGTTGTTTGAGGACCTGGGAAAACTCAGCCAATCAGTGGCTGCAGCTGTGTCATGTGTCAGGCCAGCGATTGGCTAAGCAGGAAATCCCTAGCCTGACATGTGATACAGCTGCAGCCACTGATTGGCTGAGTGTTCCCAGGTCCTCAAACAACTTGTCGGGAGCCCAAGATATTATGATCAGAGGAGAACAGCCGAGGCGCGCAAGTGATTTATTTAAATTTTTCCTCCCCCTCCCTTGGCCTGGCGTCTCTGCAGCCGCGGTCAGCCTTGCTACTTGCCCGAAGCAGGGCTAAGCTACCCAACAAACTACCTGCCCGGCGCCCGGAACTGCATGTCCCGGGCGTCGGGCGATACAGTTTCCACACCCCTGTATTTGTGTCTTCACTTCCATTCACTGATGTGAAAAATAATAGAGCCATTCATTCCAACCTGAGTGCAGGTCTCAAAAGTCTTCATCACTGAAAAATATGGAAACCATTGCTGTAGCAAGTAGGGCTTAGGGAGCAACAAGAACCGGTGTGCACATTAAATATGTGGTTTATCCTTGTAGGTTTTATCTGGGCTGTAGAGCAGCAGTAGACAGCAGCAGGTCTGGATGCATAGTTGGCCTCAGGGTGAAAAGGAATGAATTGCATGGGACTGCCTTCTGAGAAGTAAACCTCTTGTTTTTGGATATAGTAATGTGATGGCATGGAAGTACCTTCTGTTTTAAGAAGACATTGCTGTACTTACCATATATTAATAGGATTAGAGCATAGTGTATATGTCATCAGGCCTATATACATCAGTATCAGGGGCGTAGCTAACGCCTCATGGGCCCTGGTGCAAGAGTTTAGCTGGGGCCCCCCTTCCCTCAGTTGCTTTGTGTATCTTCTTATGCGGCACAAGGGTCTTTGGGCCCCCTCAGGCTCCTGGGCCCGGTAGCAACTGCTACCTCTGCACCCCCTATAGCTACGCCCATGATCAGTATACTTTTACTGTATAAGGAAGCACAGTAAAACTGCACATTTCTATAAAGAAGCACACCGGGATTTTTTTTCTTTGCCTATATAGTGCAGGGTAGGCCATTATTAAAGAATAAGATAGAAGATCTATTGTATGTCTTGTGTATGAAAAAAAATAAAACGGTTGTGTGCATGAGCCCTAAGAGTGAGACAAATTTCCCTGCTGGAATACTGCTTTTGAGTTTCGGTAGTTGTAAAATAAAAAAAATAAACCTGGAGTGGTTCTTTAAAGCATGGTATCATTAAAAAAAGAAGATGGAGTCTGTGGACAACATATATTTGCAATTGTATGCTTCTACAGAGTCTTCTGTCTGAGGTACATGTGAGATTCTCCCGACATATGCCCCCATCAGAGGGCTCACCCACTGTCTTCACAGAGCCCATATAGGTTTTAAGAGGTTTTCTGTATAACGCGCGTGACTTAGTTGAATAACGGTAATTGATTTTTACTTGAAACCGAACTCGGCTTTGGTTCCGAGGTACTAGTTAAAACCGAAGCCAAGTTTGGTTTCAAGTTTTTAAGTGGTTTTCCACTTTAAAAATCATTACCAAATTTATTCAATGAAGTCACACGCGACTTCGTGACTAACTGACCGGCTCATCGGAGCCCATACATTCTAATACTGTGCTGAGACAGATCTCCGTACAGAATAATTCTGAAGTCTTGAACGAAGCGACTTCGTATGTAGCATCCAAAACTCGCTTTGCTCAACAGTATTGACAAAGTATAAACTACTAGTGGTGCTTGTAGTACCGCACTATGCATGATAGCAGTAGGCGCCCTCCAGCCCGCCTCCGGACTACTGCCATCATTAGTACCAAGGTGGAACCTGCCTCTCCCATGCATGGCAGCCAACAACCACCTTGTCCAGGTGGAAAGAGCTTGGAATGACACAGCACAGGGGGACATCCAGCATCTGTATGACTGTTACCATACCAGAGTGGCAGTCTGTATTAATGTGGCCCTGCCTCAAAAAATAAAGAGTGCAGCACCTTGGTTGTGTGATCATCGACCAAACACCACTAGCAGTTTATACTTAGTCAGTCTCAGCTCAATCGCAGGTGTCCATTTTCATTTTCCAGTAGTGTATTTGGAGCAGTGTTTAGACTGGATCCACTGCTCTGCAGAAGGTAGATATGTCCAGGTATGTACTGGTGTCCTCATCCACTGACTGCAATCTAATATGAGGTGAATGATGAGCAGGTTGGTAGTGGCGCTCCTCATTTCCTTCCTGTCCAGAACAGGTTTCCTATGTAGCTCTTAGCCAGGTGATGGAGCTCAGCTCATTTCTGGGCTATAAAGCTCTGCACTATAAGCATGTATGTGTGGGGGACTGGTGGAATAGACCGTCTTTCACCATTGCTGCTGAAGCCTGCTTAAAAGGACACTGTAAGTTTACTTTGAGTTGTGTCGTGTGGCTGGTAGTAGGACGCCCATATAGAAAGGGTGATCATGTGTTAAGTTAGTGCTCAGCCGAGCAGGAGTTTTTTTTGTGTGTTTTTGCCTGAATCTAAAGGCCTTATATTTTTGCCTCTAGATGAAAATAAAGAAAACAGGCAAATCCCTGTGTGAACTTGCCGTGGTGTCACTGTCTCTGACTGCTGTGCCTACCACTATTGAGTAAATATGAATAGGGGACCCCTCAGGAGGCGTGCAACGCTATACTCATGTACAAATTTTTTTTTATTGGTCCAGTGGACCTGAGCGTTATTTTCACACCCTCGCTGAATGATTTATTAAAACATCTCCTTTATTTGTGAATCCTTTAAAACCACTTTGTGTTAATTAAGGAACTCAAAAAGTGCTTAAAATTACTCAGGGAGGTCAGGTTAGGGAAAACAATGCTCACTGTTCACTTTGCTGCATATAGCAGCAACCGTCACTCCAGGGAATGCATTCCCATTTGTTGAAATCTTGTGCAAGAAAGTCACTAGATTCACACTATCTAGCTCCAATTTCCAAATTCTTGGGTCCCTGCCTGACGTTCCCTGAAACTAAAAGCTCACATTAGGTCCTGCATCCCGACATGTTTCGCCGAGCGTTAGGCGTCTTCAGGGGATTATATTGCAGGTATTATGTGTGGGGGCGGGGATCAACCTTTATGTCCTCAGTACTGTCGGGATCATGGTGTCTAACCAATGGCTGTACTAGATTTCTATAGACATTCTGCTGCTACAATCGCCCGGGTCGCTTACCTGTTGGTTTCTTGTGTGATGTCAGTATGATGTGCTACAACTATTGAGCTGACTCCAGATATGGTGGAGGATGCATGCACTCGGATCCAAAATGCAGTCTTAAAGAGACAGACACCTCAAGAGTTTTTGCACAGAGCTGCCAGTTCACTTCAAGGCTGGTGTAATGGAGGACTTTGGCAAACAGTTTGGAAAGGCCACCCTTCAACAGCAACAGTTGATTTTGCTGCAGCAGCAAGCTTTTACACAGGCTGACAAACGACAGCAACAGGCACAGGCCCGGCAGGACGAGATAAATCGCCAACTAATGGAGAAAATGGCTGTGCTGAGTGAGGCAATGTGGCTTTGAGACCTGCCGATGAAAACGCTGACATGCCGGGTGGGGGTAGATGTAGTGCCGCCTTTCTTGGCCGGGGAACCGCAAAAGACCTATTATGATTTGAGTGAGCCAGACATCAGAATTTATCCAAAGCTTAAAGGTGAGATACTTGCTCGACTTGGAGTAAAAATGCATGTTCGTGCAGGCCGTGTGCACAACTGGACTTTCTCTGAGAGCTTGCCACCCCGTTCACAGATGCCCAATATTCTTTATCTTGTGACGAAATGGCTGCAGCCTGAGGAAAGCACCCCAGGTCAAATTGTAGAGAGTTGTCCTGGATAAGTTCATCAGGTTAGTACCCTCTAAGATCCAGTGCTGGGTTGGACAAGGAGGGCCTACAACTGCTGACCAATTGGTGAGTCTCGTGGAGCAGTACAGTGCAATAGAGAACCTACACCAAGCATGTCCCAGATATGCCAGCCCCAGGGACAGCAGGTCACCAAAGTCTACTGGTAATACAGTACGAATTGCTAGAGGGTTGAGAAATGCTTTAAGGGAAGATAGCTCAAAGGAGGAACCAGCAGGGCCACGTTCCACTGGGACCTGGAGGTCCAGGCCAGGGACCCAAAATGGGGACCAGGGCCGCTTACAGTGCTGGCGGTGACATGTGGTTGCTAATTGCCCTCTCACAACTGAGCCATATTTCTCTGTTTGCACAACCAGTGTATTCTGCAGAGACTGTGGCTAACTTAGAACCTCAAATGTGTACTGTGTCCATAGGAGATTGTACAGCTGAGGCACTGTTGGACTCTGGGAGCTTGGTGACCATGGTACATAGCTCTCTGGTAAACCCTGGGACATACAGTGGGCAATAGAAACTCCATGTGGTGTATTATGTCATGAAGTGGGTGTGGTTAAATCACTAATGCATAGTGTGATACTAGGACTTATGGCAGAGCAGAAATGTAACCTGTGGAGAAAATCTGACTGATAAGGTGTGTACTGAGGTTACCCCTGAACCATATGACCCAGATTCTGAGGTTCCCGCATTAGGGGTGATCACTGACGAAATTGATAATTTTCCTCTACCCTTACTAGCTAGTGATACTGAAGATGTGGAGGAAGTTCTTGATATCCCTAATTTAGAGGTATCTTGTGACAATTTTGGGACTGCTCTGCTCAGAGACCCCACTTTGATTTGATCAAGGGAAAATGTGAAGGTGTTAAATGGTGTACCACAGTATCCAGGTGCTGATCATGAATTTCTCCATATGGCTGTTAACCAGGATCTATTATACAGGGTAGACAAAATATCTGGGATAAATTGTTGAGCAGCTGGTAGTGCCCCAACTGTAGCGCAGACTGGTAATAGATCTAGTACACAAACGTGCTGGGAGGCCTCCTGTGGTCTGAAAAGACCAGAGAACGCATCCTACCACATTTTTTTTTTTTTGCCCATGGATTTTTACTGAAGTACAGAGGTTTTGTGAATCCTGCCCAGAGTTTCAACTAAACTCTCCTGTGTCCCATTTTAGAAGTCCTTCGGTACCCCTGCCCACTATAGAAGTACCATTTGAAAGAGGGTTCGCCAGTCCTACCGGGTGGGGGGCATTTTGTCAATGGGGAGTTCTGCAGGGAGACTGGAGTCTCGGGGAAAGTCACGATTCACAAAATGTGAGAGAATTAAGAGCTGTTTTTAGCCCTGTAGGGGTTTCTACCCAAGCTTCCAGTAAAAATATTTTTGGACAATACTAGCATAGTATCCTACCTGAACAGGCAGGGAGGTATCAAATCAGAAGATCTAATGGCCTTAACAGTGGAAATCTTTTCTCTAATTATGCCTCTTGTTCCCTTTATCAAGGCGTTGCAGCTAAAAGGATCAGAAAACAAAGCGTCATAGTTTTTAAGCAGAAACCACCTAGACCAAGGAGAGTGGTGTCTGAATCAAGAGGTCTTCGATCAAATTGTCCAGCTTTGGAGTCATCCCCTGGTAGACTTGTTTGCTACCAGACAGAACAGCAAATTCAAACGTTTCTTTTCCCTAAACCAGCGTTTCTCAAATAGTGGGGGGCGCGAGGCTCCGTAAAGGGGGGCTCCAGGTGACAGGAGATGAACGCTTCCACTGTGGAAGCGTTCATCTCTATAGTGATCTGTATCGCCGTCCTCTGGACAGCGATACAGATCGCTGTGCTGTGCAGCAGGGGAGGGAGAGGCGTCTCCCTCCCCTGCTCCTCTGATAGGCTGCGGGCCTTGTGCCGGCAGCCTATCAGAGCGGTTCAGGCGGCGCGATGACGTCATCGCACCACCTGAACAGAGTGCAGAGCGGGACACAGGCCGGAAGAGGCCTGCATCCAGCGCTTTCAGGGAGGTAAGTATTGGGTGGGTGGGGGGACCCTGGACCCTATTGGGGGGGGAGAGCCTGCACATGATTTGGGGGAGGGGGGAAGCCTGGACCCTGCACATGATTTGGGGAGGGGTTAATGTAGCCTGCACATGATTGGGGAGGGGTGTTAATGGAGCCTGCATATGATTGGGGGTTAATGGAGCCTGCACATGATTTGGGGGGGGGGTTAATGGAGCCTGCACATGATTTGGGGGGGAGGGGGGGTTAATAGAGCCTGCACATGATTTGGGGGGGAGGGGGGGTTAATGGCCCTCACCTGTGGGTGATACAAATGATACTATTTACAGTTGCACGGGGGTGGCGCGTAATGATTTTTTCTTCCTAGGGGGGGCATGACAGAAAATAATTGAGAAGCACTGCCCTAAACCCAAACGATCTTCCTTTAGGGCTAGACGCTTTTCTCTCTTCCGTGGCTGGATCAACTTCTGTACACTTTTCCTCCGCTAAGACTACTGCCGAGAGTGTTACAGAAGTTTAGGCAGGGACAGACAAGGCTTATTCTCATTGCCCCTCTCTGGCCAAGGAGGACCTGGTTCACTTGGCTGAGAAAGCTGTCCCTGACAATCCCCTGGATTCTTCCATCAAGACGGGACCTTTTGTTTCAGGGGCCGGTATTTAATCCGGAAGTAAAAACCCTTTTATCCTGCAGGAAAACAGTAACCTCTTCCATTTACCTTAGAATTTGGAAGGCTTTCTTAAATTTCTTTAATGTCCAGATTGATCTTTTAAGTCCTCCACCTATGTCTAGGGTTCTGGATTTTCTACAAGAAGGCCTAAATATAAACTTAAGACCTACCTCTTAAAGTCCAAGTTTCTGCCTTTTTTGACTCCCCTATTGCGAATCATCCCTGGATTAGGCGGTTCTTTAGGGCCGTTAGTAGGATTAAACCCTTGAATAAATCTTCAGTTCCCCTATACCTTTTTTCGGCACTATAGACTGGACTTAGACTCTAATGAGCGCCTGTCCTTTGGAAGAAATGTTTTACAGGCAGTAGTCCCCTCATAAGCTAGTTCAAGTCTAGTCATCTCTCAAGGGTGCTGTCATGGGCATAGAGGAAATTCAGGATTACATTTTTCAGTAATCATTTTTCCATGAGCCATTACAGCACTAGCGATTTATTCCCACCCTATTTATTGAGGTTTTTCTTTGTAAGAAAAAAAATGAGAATTCTTAGAATTTTACAGTAGTAAGATGAGGACGAGTTTTCGCAATTAACTAGTGCTATAGGGGCAAGGTCCTTCTTTTAAAGCTCTCCACAGGGGTTTCTTGTCCTGGATGGAGGTGGTCTCTCTCTCAAGGGTGCTGTTATGGGCTCATGGAAAAATGATTAAGTGCAAAGTTTTGGTCCACAGCCAGCTATACATTAGACTCATGTTCACACTAGCATTCTTTGCTATATAAGGCTATGTTAAGATGTTCCAGATTTGTGGTGTGTTGCACCATATGTGGATGGGGGTATGAAAACCCTTTACATGTCTAGCATGTTCATTATGTTGCAGATTTTTACCATGGTTTTAACCCCTTCAATGCACAGAAGTGGAATTCACATTAAATCCACAACAAACTCCAGAGGAGACACATTTTGTCTACTACGTCTGGATCCAGGGCTGTTTGTGTAAAACACAACAGGAATAGTTTCTACAGTGCCTTGCAAAAGTACTCACCCCACTTGACTTCGTGTTTTGGTGCCTCACAACCTGAAATTAACATGGATTGTTTGAGGATTTGCATCATTTAATTTACAGAACATTTTTTTTATTGTGAAGCAAACAACAAATAGGACAAAATAACAGAAAAAGTCAATGTGCATAACTATTCACCCCCTAAAGTCAATACTATGTAGAGCCACCTTTTGCGGCAGTCACAGCTCCAAGTCGCTTTGGATAAGTCTCTATGAGCTTGCCACATCTTACCACTGGGATTTTTGCTCATTCCTCCTTGCAAAACTGCTCCAGCTCCTTCAGGTTGGATGGTTTGCACTTGTGAACAGCAATCTTTAAGTCTGACCACAGATTTTCTATTGGATTGAGATCTGGGCTTTGACTAGGCCATTCCAACACATTTACATGTTTCCGCTTAAACCACTCAAGTCTTGCTTTAGCAGTGTGTTTGGGGTCATTGTCCTGCTGAAAGGTGAACCTCCGTCCTAGCCTCAAATCACGCACAGAGTGTTACAGGTTTTGCTCAAGAATATCCCTGTATTTAGCACCTTCCATCTTTCCCTCAACTCTGACCAGTTTCCCAGTCCCGGCTACTGAAATTAAAAAACATCCCCACAGCATGATGCTGCCACCACCATGTTTCACTGTGGGGATGGTGTTCTTTGGGTGATGTGATCTGTTGGGTTTGCACCAGACATAGCGTTTTCTTTGGTGGCCAAAAACTTCAGTTTTAGTCAGACCAGAGCACCTTCCTCCATGCATTTTGAGAGTATCCCACATGCCTTTTCACAAATTTACAACGTGCCTTTTTGTTTTTAGCTGAAAGTAATTGCTTTCTTCTGGCCACTCTGCCATAAAGCCCAACTCTATGGAGCGTACGGCTTATTGTCATCCTATGTACAGATACTCCAGTCTCTGCTGTGGAACTCTGCAGCTTCTTCAGGGTTACCTTAGGTCTCTGTGCTGCCTCTCTGATTAATGCCCTCCTTGCCCGGTCCGTGAGTTTTGGTGGGTGGCCGTCTCTTGGCAGGTTTGCAGTTGTGCCATGTTCTTTCCATTTGGTTATGATAGATTTGATGGTGCTACTGGGGATCATCAAAGATTTAGATATTTTTTTATAACCTAACCCTGACTTGTACTTCTCAACAACATTGTCCCTTACTTGTTTGGAGAGTTCCTTGGTCTTCATGGCAGTGTTTGGTTAGTGATGCCTCTTGCTTAGGTGTTGCAGCCTCTGGGGCCTTTCAAGAAAGGTGTGTGTATATGTAATGACAGATCATGTGACACTTAGATTGCACACAGGTGACACCATTTCACTAATTATGTGACTTCTGAAGGTAATTGGTTGCACCAGAGCTTTTTATGGGCTTCCTAACAAAGGGGGCGAATACATACGCACATGCCAATTTTCTGTTTTCTATTTCTAAACAATAGTTTTATTAAATTATTTTTTCATTTCACTTGCCGAGCTTATTCTATTGTGTTCTGATCCATCACATATAATTCAGATTAACAAAACATTGAACTTAAGGCTGTAATGTAACAAAACACAAAAAAGTCAAGGGGGGTGAATACTCTCTGCCCGTTCCCCTGAAGAGGCCAGAGTATCTAGCGAAACATGTCGGGGGGGCAGTGTTTGAAGGAAATTTTAGCACAGCCGTGAAGCTTCAGTTCTAATTGAAACACTGTAACTAATAGTAGTAGCGATTTATAGAATCGGAGAGATAGGGGCTGGAGCAAGCGTGCAGCTATCAGCCTTATCTAGCTACTATTGCAACACTGTGTCAAAAACAGTTGCACCTAAGTAATGAGCTGAACAAAATGAAGCAACACAACTGATACTTTTAATTATCTTTTTGGTTTTGGTTACAAGAGTTATTTGATTTTACGCTACAATTTAAAGCTATGTTTTATGGCTATAGGTAATAGACATATGTTACAATAAGGCAATTTCTAGTCATTAATGACTAACTGTAAATAATTATGTAAAAGTGCCTTTACATATGTCTAGGGTCCCTTGTTATGAGAATACTTTTGCAAGGCACTGTATGTTAAGGTAGCAGGCGTCACCTTGCCTATTGTATGGGGCCTCCTGATTCTCCTCCGACGGCAAATGTAGGATTTCAGCTGTCTGATCCTTTTGTTCTTGGTGAGATAAGCGGCAGCCATAGAAGTCTGGCAGCTCTTTCTTTCCCTCTTCCTACACGAGTCGAGTCGGCATTTGCATGATGGGATCAGCAGTGATGGCAGCTATCTTCATACTTCATTTGTAGTGAAAACATAATACAATCATTATCTAGTTCACGGTGTAAACAAGATGTGCCTCTTTATTGTACAACTGCTTGTCAGAAAAAAAAAGAAGCAGAGTTACAGAATTCACTTGTGGCAGTGCTCAATTACTGGGCCTCTTCAGAAGCCCTGCTAGCAAAACAGCAAGAAGTGAAAAAGCGGCTTCTTTTACACTTGTGAAAAACCATAAAGGCTATGTACATCTTCAGGGGAATTTTGTTATCAGTGTACTTTGCTCATTTTGGGCTAAAAATCATTTTTTCATTTGGTCTTTCTTAAATATATTTAGCTGTTTTCGATATACAAGGGTTAGAATATCAGTCTGTTTGCAAGCTATGATTTTCTGTTTTCTTTGAATCCTGTCCTAGCTCAATTTTAACAAACTGATACTGATGATATAGCTTAAAAGTGTTTATGAGGAGATCAGAGATAAGCTCTAGAAGTGAACTTACTGGATTTAAAGAAAACTGAAAATCACAACTTGCAAACAGACTGATTTTTAACCCTTGTAACTCAGAAACAGCTGAAATTTTTTAATAATACTGATTAAAAAAATGATTTTTAGCTGAAAATAAGTAAAATACAATAATTTAAAAATATCCCCCTGAAGGTATACATAGCTTTTAAGGGGGAAACTATCACTGTCGAGATTCTCCTAAAACGTGTTAATGCTACTGTACTTTTTCATGTGAAGGTGATCCATTCATACAGACTGCAGATGCCACTGTTGCTATTGTGATCGACGAGGAGCGCTTGTTCAGCAAAGAAATGGATTCAGCAATAGCAGCTGTGATGCTTGCAGGCAGTGAAGATGACGGCACCCACCACAAAACGTTAACATTAGTGGCCAAAAACGAAACCATACATCTTTAATGAGATCTTATCATTTTTAAATAACATATTAAAAATATATATATGTATATATTTGGATGATAGTTTCCCTTTAAGTCTTGTACAGCAAAATTGATGCAGGAACATTATGTAAGTGACACGAGCTCTGCTCATTCCTTCAGTCAGAATTTGCTGAACTTATATGTCCTGATATATTCTTCTTTCACGAGGCACCAAAACCAGCTCCATTGCCCAGCTTTTTACAGGTTCTTTTATACTCCGTACTTTCCACTAATTTGAGCACCGCATTACAGAGCACTTAAAACGTTCATTGCTCATGGAGAATTTGGTATCTTTGACTTCCACGCTTCTCGGAATGTTTGGCCTGTAGTGCGGCGTTATACTGTGAGGGTCTCAATGACTGACCTCCCCAAGTCCTTTTATGTAACGGTAGAATCCATCAGATAGGCGCATCATAAGAATGAGATCAAGGCTACTGTGAAGACGTGTACGAGGACCCATGAAATGTCAGTCGATAAGCTGGTACAGAGAGACTCTGCTGAAGACGTACAAGAACAGACCTCGTACCCGTTCTCTGACCTGTTCTCATCTTGCTGGCCCTGGCTGGAATGGGCACCAGTCCGAATGGTTTCTGAACTTGGTCCGTCTGACTGCATATCACTGCATATTAGCCAGTCCCTTGCAATGGATTGTGGGTAGCCTTGCTCTGCCTCCATCCTATTGTCGAGGACTTTCCAGTATTCTTTTCCTTTGAAGAAATATATTGCACCTAAGGAATGAAACAAGGGTGTTAGCTATTTTCTTCTATTACATGCCAGAAGGGTAACAAAGTTGTGCAGTTACAGTTATGTTTACTTCAAAAGCATATTTCCATAGCTTTAATGTCTGCTTAGCTTTTCATTATGCTTACGGCCCCTAAATCTTCTCAATAGTCACTTTAACATAGTTCAGTATCAAGATTTGCATACTTAGAATGCTAGCAATTGCAATAGCAATAGGGATTTTTATCAAATCCTGTCAGCAGGCAATGCAAAATGTACTTCAATGGAGCATTAGTGAAAATCAAAAGGCGAGAACTGACAATTCTAACAAAATGGAGCCTTTATACGCTTTGTGCTGCCTGTCTAGTCACACAACGCCTTGAACGTTTTATACAATTATGTCAAGACTGGTTAGGGAATTAACTCATAGTGGGGACATTTTTTTTTGTTATAATCCATAGGAAACCTCTACTAACCATTTAACCCCTTAGTGACCAAGCCTGTTTGGGCCTTTATGACCAAGCGTTTTTCTTCCTTTTTTCATTGTCGTGTTCCAAGAGCTATAACTTTTTTTTTTTAAAGCATTCAACGTAGGGGATAATTTATGTAATATTTATGTAGGCCAGGTCATTACAGACGCGGCAATACCAAACATATAGAGGAGATTTTTTTTTCTATAATGCACTGTATTTTAACCGCTCCCGGACCGCTGTACGCAGGATCGCGTCATGCGGGCGGCCGGGATCTTCTGTTCGGACGCATCTACGTGTGATCTCGCGAGACGCGAGATTTTGCGTACATGCGCCCGCGCATGCGCAGATCGCGCACGGCAAAAGGCGCAGGGCTAGTTGGTCATCAGCCTGCCAGCCAATCGGCAGCGCTGGCGGGCTGATGACTTTTAAAAAAACGAATGAGAAGCCATTTAACCCATCATATTTGTAAATATGATGTGTTAAATGGCTTCTGTGCCCTCTCCTGGGTCCTTTTCGTCGGTTGGACCCAGGAGAGAGCACACCTTACTGTGAGTACACACAATCACCACACATTAGCCCCCTGATCAGCCCCCCATCACCCAAATTAACCCCTTGATCACCCCTTTCTTCACCCGTCAATCATATAGTGAAAGGGAAAAAAATGATCAGTGTAAACTGTCACTTTTTTTTTTTCACTAGGATTGACTGTTAGGTTTAGCTTAGTTTAGGCCCCTTTGGTAGGTAGTTAGCGTTAGCGCCCAGCCCACCGCACCGCAGTCACTGGTTCGCTGATTAGCGTAGCGCTAATCAGCGTTTGTACTCTTATAGTATCTGTAAGTGATCAGAACTGATCACGGTCAGATCTATAATAGTATTACTGTCACTTTAGTTCGCCCTCCACCCAAAACGCAGTGTTTGCCCGATCAGGCCTGATCGGTCGCCCACACCTGCGTTCACCCACGCCCACCCCGCCGCAGTGACAAAAAAATTTTTTTTAGTAATCACTGCACAATCCTTCATAGCGCTGCGGCGTAATAAAAATCAGTTTTGATCTTTTTATCAATCGCAGCGGCTTCTGTACTCGCTACCCTCTCAATTGTAAGACAGGCTTGCTTTTTTTCTTGGGTAGTCTCAGGAATACCCCTAAATTTAGACGCCCAAATGTCAAACAAGGGGTATTCCTCTGAAGAGGCCTACAGGATTCTGACCCAGTCGGATGAGGAATGGGAACCCTCATCTGACGAATCTAGCGGGTCAGAATACGAACCTGTAGAGAGCAGTGGCAGTCTTACCCAAAGTTCTGACGAGGAGGTTGAGGTCCCTGATAGAACCAGGCGTACCCAGCCCCGTGTTGCTAGACCGCAGGTTGCGCAGTTCCGCTTCAAGAGGAGCAGAGTGGGGCTGCCGGATTACGTGGTGAGGCATACACCAGCAGCGCAGCCCGTCCTGGACCTAGTACCAGCACTGCCGTACAACATGGTGAAGTGGCGAGCACCAGAAGGGCAGTAGAAGCTGGTACGGTGGCACGTGAAGTAGTTTCCCCGTCGCAGCCACCGCAAAGACAGGCCCGTAGAGCCCCTAGAGTCCCTGAGGTGCTGGCAAATCCTGATTGGCAGCCCCCAACTCCAGCCGCACCAGTAGTCACCCCTTTCACCGCCCAGTCAGGAGTTCGGGTGGAGACAGCTCAGATAGGATCGGCGCTGGGGTTTTTTGAGCTGTTTTTCACTGCGGAGCTCTATGACCTAGTCGTGGCAGAATCAAATCGGTATGCCACTCAATTTATCGCCGACAACCCGGGAAGCTCTTATGCCCAGCCTTTCCGGTGGAAACCAGTCCAAGTTTCCGAATTTAGAACTTTTCTGGGCCTTCTCCTCAACATGGGCATTACAAAAAAACATGAATTGCGGTCATATTGGTCCACGAACCCAATTCATCACATGCCCATGTACTCTGCTGCCATGTCCAGGACACGTTTTGAGACCATCCTGCGTTTCCTGCACTTTAGTGACAACAGCAACTCCCGTCCCAGAGGCCACCCAGCTTTTGACCGGCTCCATAAAATTCGGCCCCTCATAGACCATTTCAACCAGAAATTTGCAGATTTGTATACCCCCACACAAAACATCTGCATAGACGAGTCCCTAATACATTTTACCGGGCGCCTTGGCTTCAAGCAGTACATCCCGGTATGGGGTCAAATTGTATAAGCTCTGTGAAAGGGCCACAGGCTATACGCACAAATTTCGGATCTATGAGGGAAAAGATCAGACCCTGGAGCCGGTCGGTTGCCCTGACTACCTGGGGAGCAGTGGGAAGATAGTCTGGGACTTGGTGTCACCCTTATTCGGCAAGGGGTACCATCTTTATGTGGACAACTTTTACACAAGTGCGGCCCTCTTCAAGCATTTGTTCCTAGAACAGATTGGCTGCTGCGGCACCGTGCGACCTAGTCGCCGGGGCTTCCCCCAACGGCTCATTACCACCAGACTTGCAAGGGGGGAGAGGGCTGCACTGTGTAACGACGAACTGCTCGCGGTGAAATGGAGAGACAAGCGTGACGTTTACATGCTCTCCTCCATTCACGCAGACACGACAGTCCAAATTGAACGGGCAACCAGTGTCGTTGAAAAGCCCCTCTCAGTCCACAACTATAACCTCCACATGGGAGGGGTGGACTTCAATGACCAGATCTTGGCCCCGTATTTGATTTCCCGAAAGACCAGACGCTGGTATAAAAAGGTGTCTGTATATTTATTTCAATTGGCTCTATATAACAGTTACGTTCTCTACAGTAAGGCTGGGAGAACGGGATCCTTCCTCAAATTCCAGGAAGAGATCATCGAGAACCTCCTGTATCCAGGAGGTTCCGTGGCCCCATCCACCAGTGTAGTGAGCCGTCTACACGAGCGGCACTTCCCCAGCGTTGTGCCTGGTACCTCAACCCAACCGCCACTCCGAAAAAGATGTCGTGTCTGTAGCAGGAGTGGAATAAGGCGTGACACCCGTTATTCCTGTCCTGACTGTCCTGACCACCCTGCCCTATGCCTTGGAGAGTGTTTCCGGAAGTACCACACCCAGGTACACTTAGGGACGTAGGGACAGCACTACACAGGTAGTTTTTTTTCCACTCAGGCTCTAGGGTCTCTCAGAATACTAGGTTTTGAGAGACCCTAACACATAGGGAACGGTGCTGGTGTGCTACAGCAGAAGTTTGAAGCGGTAGAAACCTCTCCTTTCACTTGGGATAACGTGTATAATGTACTTCGCACCATCTCTGTGTGATTTACACTTTACACATTGTCCCATGGGAAAGGAGAGGTTTCTGCTAGGAAAATAAAGAGTGAGATGGTAAAAAATAAAATAAAAATTAAGTTAGTTTAGGTTTTTATGTTCATGTTTTACAATGTTCTGGTTTTATAAAGTTTGCAACGTTCAAGTTATGTGCCTGCTGCCTGTTTTTTTTGAGCTGAGGAGAGGTGTTGGAGTTCATATGCTTTGGCAAACACTTTGTATCAAAAAATCTGGCAAAGATGTCTTCCTCCACACCGATCGATTGATCGATGTGAATGGAGAAATCACGTTTGCCAGGACATAGGAGCTAAGTGGGTATGGATGTTTGGGCGGAGCCCCTATGTCCTGGCAATCGCCAGGCCCCTCTTTTTTTTCTTGCATATTTTTTGGCAGAGATTTTTTCATCCACATCGATCGATGTGAATGAGGTAATCTGTGCCGTTCGTTTTTTCTTTCAGCCCAGAGGCTGAACGGAAAAAAAATCTCATTACCCGTATGCTCCATATAAGGAGAATAGCAGAAACTCCTAATGCTGGCCATACGTGTAATGATTGCAGTGACCCTCAAATGCCAGAGCAGTACAAACACATCACATGTGACCCCATTTTGGAAAGAAGACACCCCAAGGTATTCGCTGAGGGGCATATTGAGTCCATGAAAGATTGAACTTTTTGTCACAAGTTGGCGGAAAGGGAGACTTTGTGAAAAAAAACAAAAAAAATCAAATTCCGCTAACTTGTGCAAAAAAAAAAAAATCTTCTATGAACTCGTCATGCCCCTCACAGAATACCTTGGGGTGTCTTCTTTCTAAAATGGGGTCACATGTGGAGCATTTATACTGCCCTGGCATTTTAGGGGCCCTGAAGCGTGGGAAGAAAAATGCGTAAAAATACCGTCCTAAAAGGTACTCATTGGATTTAGGGCCGATTTGCGCAACTTCGCTGCAAAAAAGTGGCACACATGTGGTATCGCTGTACTCAGGAGAAGTAGGGCAATGTGTTTTGGGGTGTACTTTTACATATACCCATACTGGGTGTGAAAAATATCTCTGTAAATGACAACTTTTTAAAAAAAATTTATACAAAGTTGTCATTTACAGAGATATTTTTCACACCCAGTAGGGGTATAGGTAAAAATTTCTCCGTATAGGTGCAATTAGGTGCAATTTCTCCGTATTCGCATGAATTGACTCTTACAGTAGACCGACAGATGTGAATAGCTTTATCTCACGGGATAGTTGCCATCTTCCACGATGGCTTGAAAATATTCCGAAGAGTCAATTCATGCGAATACGGAGAAATTGCACCAACGGGGAAGAATATATAGAGGAGGCAAAAAAACTACAACAAAAGTTTGAACAGCGAGGTTACAATGGGAATACATTGAAAGAACAAAGAGAACAAGTGAGACAGATCGACAGGCAGGATCTACTTAAGGAAAAACAAAAGAGAGAAAAAAGTGAGGAAGAGGAAAATAACAGTATCCCCCCCCATTATTACACAATACAATTGCCAAACAAAAATATTGAGGAACATAGTAAACAAACATTGGGAAACCCTAAAAGAAGATAAAATAATAGGGGACCTAATTCCAGATTATCCTAAATTCATATACAGAAAAGCAAAAAATTTAGGCAGCTTAATAGCCCCCACAAATAAATGTATCACTTATAAAAACCAACAAGAAGGGAAAAGGAAAAATAAAGAATTACCTGGAAGAACGGGATTTACCCATTGTGGTAAATGTGGAGCATGTAAGACCCTCAAAATTCTGAAAAATAAAATAGGGATACAGAAAATAACGAAAATGGATAAAAATGGAGGCAATAATGAGTATAATATCAATGAACAGATCACCTGCAGAGATGAAGGGGTAATATATATAATAACGTGTCCGTGTAAAAAATATGCGTGGGACGTACAAAAGAATGTTGAATAAAAGAATAGGGGAACATCTATATAATATAAGAAGAAAATATGAAAATCATCCTTTGACAAGACATTATACAGAAAAACATGGGGGGAATATATGTGGCACCACTTTTATAGGAATAGAAAAAAAAAATTGAACGGTACGTTAGGGGGGGAGACTTTATTAAAAAAATGTCTCGGGCAGAATCCCGTTGGATCTTCAACTTGAATACACTCATACCGGGGGGATTGAAGTCTGAAATTGAGCTATTTGCATTTGAATAAAGCACAATAAGGGTTAATGATAGGAGGGAGAAAGAATCTATTTATAGGAGCAAGGTAGGAGGTCCGGACAACATCCCTGAGGAAGAATACCGAAGTATTCGCAACGCGTTGGAAGGAAGTGTGTACCTCCACAGACTCCGTAGCTCAGATTGTGACATCACAAGCGCTCCGTGAGAGCGAGAGCCAAACTACGAACCTTCAACTTGTAACTGCAGCTCGCCACCGGCCGGGGCAGCGTAGTTGGAGTATAGAAGAAACAGGGAAAAGCCTCCTTTGAATCTCCCTCCTTGGAATGTGCGCTGAAGTTGGATGAAAGAGGACATACGGGAACAGCGTGCTCCGTAGATCAGGTACGCATAATTAGCCGTATAGAACTACATCCTAATAGAGTGAGCTCACATAGGAGGGGGACAATAGGGAGAGCATCGCGCGGCACCTATAATCATTACAGTTGCAACTAAGAAAAAAATAGCACCAAATGAAAGCTCTATTAGTGAGAAGAAAAGGAGGTAAAATTCATTTGGGTGGTAAGTTGTATGACGGAGCAATAAACGGTGAAAGTAGCGCAGTGCAGAATTGTAAAAAGTGGCCTGGTCTTTAAGGGTGTTTAAGCTAGGGGGGCTGAGGTGGTTAAGAGCAATGCTATTTTAAGAGAGAGGCACAGCCTGCTGGATCTACTTCAGTAAGGACTGGGCCTAGTGATCTGAAGCCAGGTAAGGCTTCACAACACATCAGCACCCCGCAATCGCATTTGCGTGGTGCTGATGGGTGACAGAGGGAGTCCGCTCCCTCTGTCACCGCTTTAGATGCGGCGGGCACCATTGCGCCAGGCATGTAAACCGTTGAACAGCCCGAATCGGCACTCCTGCCGGTCTGTGCCGTTAGAGCAGGGCCCCGGCTCTCATGTGAGAGCCGGGTGCGCACTCCCCACTGCACTGGGGGAAGAACCAGTGGGAGCCAGGTAAGTGTGCTTCGCTGGACAACCCTACCCGGCCTATTTTGGCATCAAGGGCAACACAATTGTTTTTGTGTCTCTGCATTCTGAAACCCATACCTTTTTTTCTTTTCCTGAGCTCTTTTTTCTTTTTCATTGATGTGGCCATATGAGGGCTTGTTTTTTGTATTTAAAATATTTATTTTGGCATTATATGAAGTACATATAATTTATTGTCAATATATACTGGAGAGTGAATCTGGATCGCACATCCTCAAAACTATGCTTTTGATATAACGACTGTCTCAGCATAATTGCGTGGCATATCCGCCCAATTTGTGAAAAAAGTGAAAAATCAGAAAAATACATATCACTGAATAAAAATTAAAAAAAACAAATAAACTACACATATTAGGTATTGCCGCGTCCGTAAAAATCTCCTCTATAAAAATATCACGTGACCTAACCCCTCACGCAAATATCGTAAAAAAAAAATCACAAAAAAATGGTGTAAAAAAAGCCATTTTTTGTCACCTTGCATCACAAAAAGTGTAATACCAAGTGATCAAAAAGGCGCATGCCTCCCAAAATAGTACCAATAAAACCGCCATCTCATCCCGCAAAATATGAGTCCTTATATAGGACAATCGCCCAAAAAAATAAAAAAATATGGCTCTCAGACTATGGAGACACAAACATAATTTTTTTTTTCTAAAATGTTATTATTATGTTAAAGTAAAATAAATAAATAAAAATTATACATATTATGTATCGCCGCGTCCGTAAAAACCTGCTCTATAAAAATATCACATTATCTAACCCCTCAGGTAAATACTGTTAAAAAAATAAAATAAAAACAATGTAAAAAAAAAACATTTGTCACCTCACATCTCAAAAACTGTAATAGCAAGCGATCAAAAAGTTATATGCACCCAAAAATAGTGCCAATCAAACCGTCATCTCATCCCACAAAAAATGATACCCCACATGGGACAATCACCCCCCAAAAAAAAAAAAATAGGGCTCTCAGACTATGGAGACACTAAAACATGATTTGTTTTGTTTTAAAAAATGATAATATTGTGTAAAACTTAAATAAATAAAAAGTATACATATTTGGTATCGGCGCGTCCGTCGCAACCTGCTCTATAAAAATAACACACCACCGAACCCCTCAGGTGAACACAAAAAAAAAAAAATAAATACGGTGTCAAGAGCCATTTTTGTCACCTTACATCACAAAAAGTGTAATAGCAGGCGACCAAAATGTCATAT
This sequence comes from Bufotes viridis, assembly GCA_033119425.1. NCBI lineage: Eukaryota > Metazoa > Chordata > Amphibia > Anura > Bufonidae > Bufotes > Bufotes viridis. The sequence goes on along the minus strand of CM065589.1, from coordinate 163,852,473 downwards.
GCACCCCAAGATAGTTCCAATCAAACCGCCATCTCATCCCGCAAAAAATGAGCCCCTACATAAGACAGTCGCCCAAAAAATAAAAAAAATATATACTTTTTTGAAGATTCTACTCTAGGGGTGCATCGGGGGACTTCAAATGGGACATGGTGTCAAAAATCCAGTCCAGCAAAATCCGCCTTCCAAAAACCATATGGCGTTCCCTTACTTCTGTGCCCTGCCGTTTGGCCATACAGCAGTTTACGACCACATATGGGGTGTTTCTGAAAACTACAGAATCGGGGCAATAAAAATTGAGTTTTGTTTGGCTGTTAACCCTTGCTTTGTTACTGGAAAAAATGGATTCAAACGGAAAATTTTCCAAAAAATCTAAATTCTGAAATTTTATCTCCATTTGCCATTAACTCTTGTGGAAAACCTAAAGGGTTAATGACGTTTGTAAAATCAGTTTTGAATACCTTGAGGGGTGTCGTTTCTAGAATGGGGTCATTTTTGGATGGTTTCTATTATGTAAGCCTCACAAAGTGACTTCAGACCTGAACTGGTCCCTAAAAAGTGGGTTTTTGAAAATTTCTGAAAAATTTCAAGATTTGCTTCTAAACTTCTAAGCCTTGTAACGTCCCCAAAAAATAAAATAGAAGTAGAGAAAGTGAAACTTGGAAAATTGCTAATTTTTCCAAATTTTTGGTAAATTTGATTTTTTTTATAAATAAAAATAAAAATTTTCGACTTAATTTTACCAGTGTCATGAAGTACAATATGTGACGAAAAAACAATGTCAAAATGGCCTGGATAAGAAAAAGCGTTTTAAAGTTATCACCACATAAAGTGACACTGGTCAGATTTGCAAAAAATGGCCAAGTCCTTTAGGTGAAATAGGGCTGAGTCCTTAAGGGGTTAAAATAAGTGAGACAGTGTTGATAAAATTCCTATTATACACACTTCCTTTGTTAAAGGAGAGAGGGAACTTTTCTTAGGAGTTAGCCCAGTTCCTCTGTCATCAGTGTTGGGGGGGGGGGGGGGGGTCCTTCTAATATATCCTGGAGTGCTACATAAACAGTCTACCAATACAAAACGCGTTTTGCCAAGATTAGTGGCTCATCAGGGAACCATTTTGTGCTTCAGAGCGTCTGTGCAGTGGAGGTGCTTTGTCTGTTGTAAAGGCAGTGGCAGCTTTGAGTTTGAAACTGCCTCCTTTTATTCACCAGATCCCACCCACTCATTTAGCAATCGTTGTGGAGTGGGCGAGGTTTGGATTTACAAGCCACCCACCGATTTTGGCTGTAACAGCAGAGTGTCAGCTGTAAGTTACAGCAGACACTCTCTGCTGATGGCAGCGGCAGAGAGGACATGGCAGCAGGGGGCAATGGCCACATGTGGGGGGCACTTACATTTATCAGGGGCACGGTGGCAGTCATGCCTGATTTCAGGCTGTGATCTCGAGCAAGGAGATCACAGCCTGAAACCGGCATTTTTCTCAATGAAGCGCTCCGATTGGTTAGTCTGCAGAGACTAACCAATCTGAGCGCTTGCTGGCAAGGAACTACTCTGATTGGACACTTGCCGGCTTCCCCGGTGTCTTTGCTCTCCGAGAGAGCGGAGACTCCAGGGCTGTGACACTTTATAGTGTCACAGCCCCGGTAAGCAAATTGGACGTGACTGTAGGTTTAAATGCAGAAATTCACTTACATTGTATAGCATACGCTGCATTCAGGCCTGGGGCCTCCATTAGACTCCAGGCTGCCATAGGAAGACATCTGCACCCCACAATTTCATTTGCAAGGTGCTAATAGGAAACAGAGGAAGCTCCTTCCCTCTAAACCACTTAGATGCCAGGGTTGCTATTCACCATGTCCATCTAAGGCAGTGTTCCTCAACTCCAGTCCTCAGGGCCCACCTGCCGGTCATGTTTTCAGGGTTTCCTTAGTATTGAGCAGGTGATATAATTAGGATCAATGCATCAGTACTTACCACTGTAATTCATTCTGTGGGATATTCTCAAATCCTGGCTGGCAGTTGAGGAACACTGATCTAAGGGGTTAAATGGCCCAGATTGGCGCTTAAGCCAGTCCAGGCCCTTAGAGCAGAAGCCCAGCTATCATGTCAGATATGTTCCCCCGCTGCCTGCTTTGTAACATCTCGGGGACACTTAGCTCTCCAGCATCGCCGTCTTCTCAGCTTAGACCAGGCATGCTCAACCTGCGGCCCTCCAGCTGTTGCAAAACTACAACTCCCAGCATTCCTGGACAGCATACAGCTATCAGCCAACAGCAGGGCATGGTGGGAGTTGTACTTTTACAACAGCTGGAGGGCCGCAGGTTGAGCATGCCTGGCTTAGACGATTAGCACTCCTTAAGAAGCCACTCCAACACTGCAGATTTGGGTGCAAACTGGCCACATAACCCATAAACATGGCCGGCACTATGATAGAAATGCCTATTCTTGTCCGTGGCTGCGGACAAGAATAGGACATGTTCTATTTTTTTGTGGGGCCGCGGAACAGAAGTGCGGACAGCACACGGTGTGCTGTCTGCATCTTTTACAGCCACATTAACAGTGAATGGGTCTGCACCCGTTCCAGAATATTATGGAATGGATGCGCACCCGTTTTGCAGACATGTTAATGGTCCCTTACCTGAGATCCCCAGCTGTCTGCTAATTATTTTCATTACCAGCCTGGCTGGTGCAGACAGAGGGAAAACCCTATTTTCCCAGCCTTTCTTGTTCTCACCCAGCTTCCTCTGGGTGAGATACATCATTTTAATGGTCCTCTGGCAGCTCCACCACCACAGCTTATACCAGGAACGTGATGATAATATATGTGCGCATGTGTTTTTAAAAATTTTATGGAAAAGGTTTTATTTTTTTAACTTTATCAATAAACTTAGGGGGTCATTTATTAAACAGAAATATGCCTATATTGGGTGTATTTCTGGCACAGATTGTGGTGCAAAGGTAATCTGTGACTTTTCCCCACTCACAGCAGGTCTAAAAAAGTGGGTATGGCAAGGAAGGGGACGGACCAGCAGGCCCGTCTCATTTATTGTTTTGTATGCCTGATTTAGGTGTACAAAATGGTCTAAATGTAAGACAGCAAGGAAGCTGTCTTACATTTAGAAGCAGCGGTGGATCCACCAAAGTTATATAGAGGCCAGCGCCTCTACATAACTTCAGCAATCCACTGCCAGAGCAGGGCTTATTAAGACCAGAGATACTAAAAGGGCACCATATTGTGTTGGAGGCACATAAGGGACACAAAATGGTGTGTCATAATGTGTTAGAGGCACATAATGGGGCATTATACTGTGTGTGAGAGCGCACATAAGGTGTCACCATATTGGCAGTGTGATGATACGGAGCTTAGGAATGCTATAGGGCAGAGCTCAGGGGTGCTGCCGGCTGGGACTTAGCAGTGTGACAGGGTCCTCCAGACATAACTAGGGGCCCCAAAAATACCAAATCCATCCCAGTGAATACCGATGCATTACAGCCTGTCATTTGCTATATTGACAATGTATTAGGCTGTGTCTAATACATCTTTCAATAGAGTTAAAACATAACTGTGCAGGCAATTCACTTATATTCCACTGCTATATGCTGAGCTTTTCTTCTTGTGTCAGGCAGTTATGTGCCCGACTGCGCCTTATCATTGTGGCTAGATCAAAGAGGCCATTTTTAGCCACTGTGGATCTCTGCTTTTGTCATGGGTCTCCAACTCTTCAAAGAAATGCATAGCCCTAAATATTTCTCCCCATCCTACTTCTCTCCAATGTCTGTCTGGCTCAACATGCTAGGGTTTATGCAGAATTTAATGCATTTTCATGTGGCTTGTGTATAAATAGCTTATCAATCAGAGCCTTTCGCTATGGAGGTAGAACACGTCACTGCTACAAGAGGGGAGCTGCACTAAACTCTGTAGCTCCAGCAATCTGTTCCTACCAGCATCTCCCTTCTTCTGGCAGGCATGGCCACCAGATTACTCACGGTTTGGTGTCTGAATTGGTGGTCCATGCTTTCCAGTATCTTCCTGTTCCTTTAAATGGCACCTGTCAGAAGATTTGTACCCATAAAACTGGCTGACCTGTTGAATGTGCTCCTGGCAGCTGAAGGCATCGGTGTTGGCCCCGTGTTTATATGTACCCACATTGGTGAGAAAAATTTAGTTTTAATACAGGGAGTGCAGAATTATTAGGCAAGTTGTATTTTTGAGGATTAATTTTATTGTTGAACAACAACCATGTTCTCAATGAACCCAAAAAACTCATTAATATCAAAGCTGAATATTTTTGGAAGTAGTTTTTAGTTTGTTTTTAGTTTTAGCTATTTTAGGGGGATATCTGTGTGTGCAGGTGACTTTTACTGTGCATAATTATTAGGCAACTTAACAAAAAACAAATATATACCCATTTCAATTATTTATTTTTACCAGTGAAAACAATATAACATCTCAACATTCACAAATATACATTTCTGACATTCAAAAACAAAACAAAAACAAATCAGTGACCAATATAGCCACCTTTCTTTGCAAGGACACTCAAAAGCCTGCCATCCATGGATTCTGTCAGTGTTTTGATCTGTTCACCATCAACATTGCGTGCAGCAGCAACCACAGCCTCCCAGACACTGTTCAGAGAGGTGTACTGTTTTCCCTCCTTGTAAATCTCACATTTGATGATGGACCACAGGTTCTCAATGGGGTTCAGATCAGGTGAACAAGGAGGCCATGTCATTAGATTTTCTTCTTTTATACCCTTTCTTGCCAGGCACGCTGTGGAGTACTTGGACGCGTGTGATGGAGCATTGTCCTGCATGAAAATCATGTTTTTCTTGAAGGATGCAGACTTCTTCCTGTACCACTGCTTGAAGAAGGTGTCTTCCAGAAACTGGCAGTAGGACTGGGAGTTGAGCTTGACTCCATCCTCAACCCGAAAAGGCCCCACAAGCTCATCGTTGATGATACCAGCCCAAACCAGTACTCCACCTCCACCTTGCTGGCATCTGAGTCGGTCTGGAGCTCTCTGCCCTTTACCAATCCAGCCACAGGCCCATCCATCTGGCCCATCAAGACTCACTCTCATTTCATCAGTCCATAAAACCTTAGAAAAATCAGTCTTGAGATATTTCTTGGCCCAGTCTTGACATTTCAGCTTGTGTGTCTTGTTCAGTGGTGGTCGTCTTTCAGCCTTTCTTACCTTGGCCATGTCTCTGAGTATTGCACACTTTGTGCTTTTGGGCACTCCAGTGATGTTGCAGCTCTGAAATATGGCCAAACTGGTGGCAAGTGGCATCTTGGCAGCTGCACGCTTGACTATTCTCAGTTCAAGGGCAGTTATTTTGCGCCTTGGTTTTTCCACACGCTTCTTGCGACCCTGTTGACTATTTTGAATGAAACGCTTGATTGTTCGATGATCACGCTTCAGAAGCTTAGCAATTTTAAGAGTGCTGCATCCCTCTGCAAGATATCTCACTATTTTTGACTTTTCTGAGCCTGTCAAGTCCTTCTTTTGAGCCATTTTGCCAAAGGAAAGGAAGTTGCCTAATAATTATGCACACCTGATATAGGGTGTTGATGTCATTATACCACACCCCTTCTCATTACAGAGATGCACATCACCTAATATGCTTAATTGGTAGTAGGCTTTCGAGCCTATACAGCTTGGAGTAAGACAACATGCATAAAGAGGATGATGTGGTCAAAATACTCATTTGCCTAATAATTCTGCACTCCCTGTATATGCAACTGAGTACTGCCATTACTCCTAGAGGCTCTGCCTTCTCTGCAATTGCTGCACCCTCTCCACCTTGATTGATAGGACCAATCTAGATAGATAGATCCATCTATTTTGCGGCTATCCTGGCCAGACCATGGTCAAAATTGGCAAAGACAGAGCCAAAGACAAACCGGACCAGATGAGGCACAACCGGGGTCCCTCAGACATGGAGAAATACCTCCACAAGAAAGCTACAGCGCTCCCGGCCAGGCCCAACAAGGTGGCGCCGGCTGAACATGAAGAGCGGGAGGCACTTCCAGGCTTCGATGCTGACAATCTTCTAGAGCCAAGCCCAGCTATACCCTCAAATAACCCAGCTCCAGTCAATTCCTGCAGCAAGCACTCGCGCCAGTTATGCAGGAAACTGAAATTAAGAGTGACATAAAGCATATTGGGCACAGGGTGAATAATCAGGTCACCATCCTCTCCTATAACCTGGCTCTAGGAGACAACTGCATTGCTCACATGGACTCTCTTAATGTGGTATTCGCCCTGATGGAAGATCAAGAGAATCGTAGCAGATGTAAAAATATTTGTATGCGAGCTGTCCCTGAGTCCATATCCCACAAGTGCTTACCTACCGCAGCCAGCGCCATATTTGCTGATCTTCTGGGTGAGGAGCGGGCCTCGGGGATCACAGTTGAACGTATTTAGAGGTCCGTAAAGCCGAAGCTCAAGAAGGGTGAGCCACCGAGGGATGTAGTATGTGGACTTCTTAGTTATCTAGACACCACAGCACGTCTCAGAGCTGCTAGGGAGAAGACGGAGATGTGTCTCCTATTACAGGACTTGGCACCATCAACAAACTCTGGGTGCTGTGCCTCATGACGGATCACCTTAAATCCAGTCAGATTGCTTTCAAGTGGCTGTCGTCTGGCGACCTCCCTACAGTATGGTCGATGTTGTGGATCCCTCCAATGGAAATTCCCTCTTAGATGCCAGCTACCAGAACCTGGCCATTGGGTGAAAGTCAGGCAGAAGAAAAAACCAAGCTCCAAGACTCAGGACACTGGATAGCTAAGTACTGCAATCCAGTGTCTGCCACATGGAGGGAATTACATGGGTGGGCTTAGTGCTTACACCTACATGCGAGCAGGAGAGTCCCCACCAGAGAACTCTAGTGTGCTCTGCCTCCATGCTGATAATCGCCTACTGGGGACACTTTCAAAGTGGGACACTCTAGGTTTAGAATTTACACTTTGGCTCCCAATGCCCGTTTTATTTCTTTGAACATTCTTTGCTGTTGTTTTGCTGTTCCTATATGTTCACCGTACTCGTGCCCCCCACCTGATGCCTTGTCCTTTGGTGCATAATACTCCACACGCCTCACGGTGTTGTGATATCAGGAGTGCCATTGATATTGCTTGAAATATCCTTTGTTTCTGCAGGTTGTGTTGCTACATTTTAGGATGTACATCAACATCTAGTTCTCCCCTCACCTGGAGATGGGAAGCCTATGGTTATCTCCCGACACAGGGAACTCTCCTTACGCTGCTATTGTACATCATACTGTCTGCATACTCAGATGAAGAGTTTAGTTTATTTTTGTTTCTAGTTCTGACTTATCTACATTGTTTTATTTGCCCCCGCCCCCCATCCCTCCTTCCCTCCCCGGGTGGGTGGCAAACATTACTCTAGCTTTGAGCAAAGTGGAGTACTCACTTTATTATGATGGCTTCTATTAAGTGTATTACATTCAATGTTCGGGGCTTAAACACCCCACAGAAGAGGTCTCAAATCATTCTCTCTATCTGACAGGCTGACATCTGTTTCGTCCAGGAGACACGCTTCAAAGTAGACCGCATGCCTTTATTGCCTCGCTTTTATTTTCAGTCATAGTTTTACAGCCCTTATGTAAAAGCATCTCGCGGGGTGGGGATTGCTGTCGCCAAGCATATACCTTTTACGCATATGCTTACCCAGGCAGACCCCCAAGGTCGTTATATTTTTGTGAAGGGGAAAATAGGAGATATGGTAACCCTGCCCAGTCTGTACTGCCCCAATAGAGACCAACAACAATGGCTTAAGGGCACCTTGAAATGCTTTAATCAATTTGCCGAAGCCATCATGTTGGTAGGAGGGGACCTCAATGTGGCATTGTCCCCTACCCTGGACACGTCTGGAGGCTCATCGGTTCGTTCACAAGCTTCCCTGGGGCACATTAACAAAACACCCTCAGACTCCTGCTTAGTGGCTGATTGGCGGCTGCTCAACCCGACCTTGCGGGACTATACTTTCTTTTTCATTCCAAATAACTCTTTTCAGAGATTGGATAATGTTTTCATATCTGACAGGCACAAATACATGCTTTAACATGTAACTATTGAACCTATTACAGTGTCTGATCATGCTCCTGTTTCGGCCTCAGTGAACTTTGCCAATCTACCATCCAAGCAACGGATGTGGCGACTAAATGAAAGACTGTTAGATAGAGAGGCTGATCTAAAGTCTGTCCACCAGAGACTGCGGCTGTTCTTTCAGGAAAACACCCCTGCAGACACATCAGTGGCAACTGTGTGGGAAGCCCATAAGGCAGTGATGAGGGGTGAGCTTATCGCTCTAGGATGTAAGATCAAAAAGGAGAGACAAAAATTACTCCACTCTCTGCTTTCCCAGATAGCAACTATAAAATCTCTGCATAAACGGACAAAACCTTTTCATGCCCATGCGGAGTTGCTGCAGCTGAGACAGGAGCTGATGGACCATCTTAATGAGTGCCATGCAAAAGCATACCAATATTCTAAATACCATTTCCATGCCCACGGGGATAAAGGCACCAAACTTATGTCCAAGCTCATAAAACAAAGGCGACATTCCACCTATATTGCTTCTATTAAAAGACAAAAGGTATAGCTGATGCATTCACAGAGTTCTACCAAGACCAAGACCTAACACCATGCTATATCTAGAGTCTGGCATGGTATCTCATCTGCACCTGATACGTCATTGGAAATTTGCTGCTATGATCCATACCATGTTTGATAAATGGCTTTGTCAACTCTGAACCTTAAGCTTTTGTACTATTTGTATGAGCCATGTATGTTTCACTTCTACCTTATTTAATAAAAAGAAATTTGAAAGAAAAACAGGGGCTCTAGGTGTAATGGCAATGCCCCATTGCTCCTAGAGACTCATTTGCATGTGTTAAAACCTAATTTTTTTCAGCAATGAGGGCACATATGAACATGGGACCAACACAGATGCCTTCAGCTGCCAAGCGCACATGCAACAGGTCAGCTACATTCATAGGAACAAATCTGCTGACAGATGCCCTTTAAGGCACCTGCTGTAGCACAAGTCTTCTCCTGTCTTTGCCGTGCGCTTCAGTACCCTGTACACTCACAGTACAGAAGTGAACTGCTGGGGAGCCTCTTTCCTGTACTGCTCCTGCAATAGGTATTGAAGTGCCCGGCATAGGCACGAGCATGGCATTTACTGCTGTAGATCTGGTGGCAGACGCCCTTTAAAGAGCATCTGTCAGCAAGGTCAATCTTATTAAACCAGGCATAATACCTGGTGTGGTTGATTTCGATGAGTAAAATGATACGTCTTTTGTGTTCCTCTGTTGCACGTTCCTGAGAAATATAACTTTTCATTAATATGTATATTAAATTTTCTCCACCCTGCACTTAGGGCCACTCCGTCTCCTGGACTGACAAGGTCCAGGCGTCTTGGCCCAGTAACCTTGCACGTTCACCGTAATCTAACATCACATGCCTTCTGCTTCCCCAGCAGTGCAAATGACTGCTGCGCACCCAAATGAAGCAGAGACACTGCACATGCGCTGATAGTGTAGACTGTGGTGCAAGCTTGAGATTATAGGGCCACAGTGTGACTGCAATATCTTCACCTCCTATGCTCCTGCTGGTTATGTTACTGCATGCAGGGCTCATTTCCATCTAGCAGTTGATTCACCATTGTTTCATATATGTTTTGTCATGTCTTATAGGTTTTGTGTTGGACATGACTAGACTATTACATATGCTTGTACTCACCATCTGACCATCCCATTGCATCATCCAGAGTAGCAGGGATTCCTTTCCAGAAGGCAGTCTCTATAGGGAAGCCATCATCCATTCTGTGCTCCCGTTCATTGTAGCACCAGAAGAGACTGTCCTTAAAGAAATAGGTCTTATCATTGTGGGGCCAAGGGAAGGCAGCATCCACACCCCCTAAGGGCAATCCATAGTCTGTGATGGGTCGGGGGTATCCTTCTTCCACATTATTGTCTTTGAAAACCCAGTAACGATCTCCTAAAAGAGTTGGGGAGAGGAAGCGGAAATTGGCATCATTTCAATAGGGATTGCTCAAAGACAGAGCTATAAGAAGTTTATGAAACTATTATTGTGTGCTTCTTACAGATGGGCATCTGACAAAACTGGGCATCTTTACTACTCATCTGTCTATGGCATTATCAGATAACTTCATGGCTGTTTGCATCATTTTGTTGAGAGTGATGCCAATATAACTTTTATAAGCAAGTAATCAATGAGTGCAAAGCTTGGGACCATTTTAAAAGGGTTATCCCAAAAATAGTATTTACAAACCGGATTCCAAAAAAGTTGGGACACTAAACAAATTGTGAATAAAAACTGAATGCAATGATGTGGAGATGGCAAATGTCAATATTTTATTTGTAATAGAACGTAGATGACAGATCAAACGTTAAATCCGAGTAAATGTATCATTTTAAAGGAAAAATATGTTGATTCAAAATTTCACGGTGTCAACAAATCCCCAAAAAGTTGGGACAAGTAGCAATAAGAGGCTGGAAAAAGTAAATTTGAGCATAACGAAGAGCTGGAAGACCAATTAACACTAATTAGGTCAATTGGCAACATGATTGGGTATAAAAAGAGCTTCTCAGAGTGGCAGTGTCTCTCAGAAGCCAAGATGGGTAGAGGATCACCAATTCCCACAATGTTGCGCAGAAAGATAGTGGAGCAATATCAGAAAGGTGTTACCCAGCGAAAAATTGCAAAGACTTTGCATCTATCATCATCAACTGTGCATAACATCATCCGAAGATTCAGAGAATCTGGAACAATCTCTGTGCGTAAGGGTCAAGGCCGTAAAACCATACTGGATGCCCGTGATCTCCGGGCTCTTAAACGACACTGCACCACAAACAGGAATGCTACTGTAAAGGAAATCACAGAATGGGCTCAGGAATACTTCCAGAAACCATTGTCAGTGAACACAATCCACCGTGCCATCCGCCGTTGCCAGCTGAAACTCTACAGTGCAAAGAAGAAGCCATTTCTAAGCAAGATCCACAAGCTCAGGCGTTTTCACTGGGCCAGGGATCATTTAAAATGGAGTGTGGCAAAATGGAAGACTGTTCTGTGGTCAGACGAGTCACGATTCAAAGTTCTTTTGGAAATCTGGGACGCCATGTCATCCGGACCAAAGAGGACAAGGACAACCCAAGTTGTTATCAACGCTCAGTTCAGAAGCCTGCATCTCTGATGGTATGGGGTTGCATGAGTGCGTGTGGCATGGGCAGCTTGCATGTCTGGAAAGGCACCATCAATGCAGAAAAATATATTCAGGTTCTAGAACAACATATGCTCCCATCCAGACGTCATCTCTTTCAGGGAAGACCCTGCATTTTTCAACAAGATAATGCCAGACCACATTCTGCATCAATCACAACATCATGGCTGCGTAGGAGAAGGATCCGGGTACTGAAATGGCCAGTCTGCAGTCCAGATCTTTCACCTATAGAGAACATTTGGCGCATCATAAAGAGGAAGGTGCAACAAAGAAGGCCCAAGACGATTGAACAGTTAGAGGCCTGTATTAGACAAGAATGGGAGAGCATTCCTATTTCTAAACTTGAGAAACTGGTCTCCTCGGTCCCCAGACGTCTGTTGAGTGTTGTAAGAAGAAGGGGAGATGCCACACAGTGGTGAAAATGGCCTTGTCCCAACTTTTTGGGGATTTGTTGACACCATGAAATTCTGAATCAACACATTTTTCCCTTAAAATGGTACATTTTCTCAGTTTAAACTTTTGTTCCGTGATTTATGTTCTATTCTGAATAAAATATTAGAAGTTGGCACCTCCACATCATTGCATTCAGTTTTTATTCACGATTTGTATAGTGTCCCAACCTTTTTGGAATCCGGGATACAGTATATCCTATCGACAGAATAGGTGATAAACACTGGATTTCTTGGAGGTTAATTGCTGGGAGTCCTAGTGATCCCAAGAAATGGGATCCCCATATCCCACTCCTAAAAGGAGCAGTAGTTCCCCTACCTGAATGCACGTCGGTTCACCGATACGTTCTCTTTTATGGGACTGACAGAGCGCTGTCTACATTAGTTTCATAGAAGTGAATGGAAAGTGAACCAACATGCACACTACCTCTCCTATTCAGACAGGGACCACCAGCAGTCAGACATTTATCCCCTATCCCATGGATTGGTGTGGTTTTTAGCCAATCTGTTGCAGATGTAAATTTGGCCCTAACATACTTAAAAATATGTGCAAATCCATGTATGGTATACAATGCATTCCAAACGAATACAGCTAAATAAATTTACAGCTGGGTATTACTATTCCCTTGTGAAGGGGGTGTTCCTCTACAGTCAGCACACGGACAATGTCTAAACCTCAACTGGTAACACCCAGTTGTCAAATTATTACTTTTCAAGGAGCAATAATAGAGGAGCAGCACACCACAGAGAGCCCAGAATTGGTACTTCAAGAAGAGTACAAGCATTAGCTAACAGACATGTCCGGAGTGAAGACAGGTTCTCTTTAATAAATAATAAAGGGGCCATTGCACTTCCGTTAACTAAGAGGCCATCAACTGAAAGTTGAAGACACCCCCTATTTAGGTATTTTTTGAATCCCAATTTGTCATGTTTTCTTAGTCTTCTTTGGACGGAGCTTGTACACTTACCCTTAAAAAAGACAATTTTGTGGTCTGTGGTCCTCTCATAAACTGCATCCACACTATCCATGTTTAGCGGTAAACCTTTCCAGAATCGATGAATTTGAGCAGGCTGAAGGGAAACTAAATGCTTATTGCGGGTAAGTCTCCAAAAATATTTGCCTACATAAAAATACACAAAGGCAATTAAAACATACAACAAAGCAAAATGGGCCATATGACCTTGCCCTGCACTTATCATGTACCATTTATAATACTGGTATAGCGTTTGTGCGCCCTCAGGTATCGGTGTCCAGATACAACTACTACTTCTGCAGCCCCTGATGCTAATTTTGTTACAGAACCAATAATTCTTCATACCATGAAGTACTTCCAGTAAGGCCTCATGCACCCAGCTGTGCCTGTATTTCAGTCCGCAATATACGGGCACCGGCCGTGTGCACACCGTATCATGGATGTGGACCCATTGACTTGAATGGGTCCACAATCCTTAAGTAGCGGTGCAGAATGGAGGCACAGAACCCAACGTTAGAACTACGGAGTGCTTCAGGGGGGTTTCTCTTCGTGCCTCTGCACAGAAAAAAATAGAATAGGTTCTATATCTTTGTGGTGCGGACGGATCGTGGACCCATTCAAGTTGCGGTCCTCAATGCACGAAATGGCCGGCACGCGTTTGCGGTGCATGAGGCCTAAGTCTCCATACAGGACTGGTCTCTATAAGGAGATTCAGCACCCTGCCTAAACAGACACATGACAACTATGACATATTTGGATCCCACTGATGGGTCCTACTGACTCACAATATAGCAAATGTTCAACCAGTTGTACAGTAAGGGTGCACTCACACTACTGTATGTATTTTGCGGTACCCAAAAAATACAGATGTTGTCCATGTGACGTCCATGTTGGATCTGATTTTTCTGCAGACTCATTGTAACAATGTCCGCCAAACGGACAAGAATAGGACATGTTCTATCTTTTTTGTGGAACTTTGGAATGGCTATTCGGATGTGGACAGCACATTTTTTGCAGCCCCAATGAAATGCGCATCGGTGCAGAGCAAAAATACGGTCGTGTGAATAGGGCCTTAGGGATAAGGATACGTTTAATAAAACATAAGTGCAGGGTGTAGGAGAACTGTCATCACAGTACAGTTTCTGTGAATTTATGTGGACACTAAGAGAGTTGCTGTTATGTTTTGGAGTAGGGGTAAATGCGCACGATCAGGATTTATGTGCGGACAATCCGCACTGAAATCCACAAATGTTTGCAGGGAAATCAGTGCGGACAATCCACATAAATTGGTGCAGATTTGCATGTGGATTTGGTGTGGATTTTACTCTCCCCGTTGAAGTGAATGGAGAAGATCTGCATGAAATCCGGTCAGGAAAAATAAAATAAACCCGCACAGAAAAACAATCTGCATCGTGTACATAAGAATTTCAAACTCTCATAGAACACAATATACATGACCTACAGTACGGATTTTCCGCACGCAAATCCTCACGCAATACTGATCGTGTGCATTTTGCCTAAATCTCCAGAATTACAGTACAAGCCTGACTAGTATAAGTGCTTGAGATGGAGAATGGGCCTAATCTATGTATAGTTGCTTTTAGGCACTGTATGTATTGTCAGCATAAAACAGTTGGAACACCTCTATACCTATGCTGTTCTCAGCTACCGAATACTAGGTCAAAATAGCAAACAAAATACTAAAGGAGGAAAATGACCAACCATTAGAGCCAAAAAGAATTGATGCCATTCTCAGGGACATAGCCATAAGGGATGCAGAGGCTGCAGTTGGACATGGGCCCTGAAGGGGGCACAATAACTACTCTGCTACATAAACAGCTACATCTCTACTGTGTTACCTCTGCACTGTCACATTACTGTGTGCACTATCATTCAGCTTTATCATAGTGCTTATCACCCCTGTGTTGTGACACAATGAATTTTTTGTGTACCGAGAGCTCACTTCATGAATACACCAAACTCATATACTACGTGTCCAGCATATTAGCCAAATGGCACGATATTTATAGAGTGGACCTGTCCCCATACTATGCTGCCTTTACATAAACCATCTTGTGTTTGCCAGCTAGAATATTTCAAACCTTTGAAGAAGAATGCTTCTCCACGTATCTGAGCTGCGGCATCGAAGTGTGTGTTACATCGGTCAGGCTCATCTTTTCTTGGCCTAGTAGAAGAAATATATATATATTCATTATTTAGTTAACACAATTTACCAACACCAGTACCACCCATGGGAGACAATAACTGTTCTTCTAAAGGACATGTCCACCTTAGAACCCAATTTATAGATCACATATAAAATAAATATCTAGACTTCTATATTGCATAACAATTTCTGCTCCATAGTTACGGTCTGTACTATAATCTTCAGTTGAATTCATAAGTCTGCAAGCTTCAGAGCAGAAATCTTCTTGTTTTGCTTGCCTGTTAGTACAGAATACTTTTGCTGGGAGGTCCTCCTATGTGTTTACTCACGTGATGGAGGTCATTGGTGAGGGTGACAGTGTCTGGGGCCAGGAAATCTATGGTAGGTAGAGGTGACTCGTACTTTATGGGCCACTATGCTGGCTTTTTCAAGGGTACAGCGTGGGTACATGCTTGGCGTGTAGGTGACATTGTTATTGGACATTTGTGGCTAAAACTGGTTTGCAGGACACTTGTAGCTGACACTGTTGTCTCGACCTGTATGGGGCATCTGGAGCTGTTACTGTTGTAGGGGGCACTTTGACATTGTTTTGGGGCTCTGTGACTGTATTGGTGATATGACGGGCCCTGTATAAGGACAAGGTTGATATCACTATTATGGGGGTATTATGGCTGTCTATATTATACATACCTAAGCTGCTGCAGACCTCATTTTGAAGAGTAGGAGGGCAATTCATGTTATTTAGTAAATTACTAACCTAAAACTCACTTTCCTATTGAAAAACAGGTTCTGCAGCAGAATAGGTGTGAATTATAATGAATAATATAAGCCTTACTATTCATAATAGGTCACCTTGGAGTTATGTGACATGTATGAAAGCACTTGGCCAGTGGCCATGTGCTGTACTTTCACTGGTATTATCATTTATTCCATACAAGTAAGCTGCAAAATGACGCTAAAAGGTCATTTTGATACTAAATAACTGAAGGTGAAATTTAAATAACTGGGTACATTGCTTTGCATTTGGATTAAAGATCAAAAACCACTCAATGTGACAGATACTCAATAAAAGGGGAAATCTACAAAAAGGCAATACTTTACAGCACTGTACATACAAAATGACATTTATTGCAGAGTTGGACCATTTCCTTAAAAGCATTTCATAGATTTTTTTCAGCTGTGACTGCAGAGTATCTGGATATAATGATACAAGTAGGTTGGGCCCCTTATGGCGTTTCATAGGAGACACTCAATGCAGACTCTTGCAGGCATTATTTTATTGGCATCCAGATGAGCTTAAAAGACCAGATCCATGTAATACCTCACACTGAGAATGAAAATATCTGCACCGTCTATAAAACAGTCAACTGTGTTTGTGCTAGACAAATCTGTACTGTATATTTAAAGCCGATCCTGTGGCATGACAGCTAGAAATGTCTGTATAACGTCTATATACAGTACATGGGCCTAGTCTCAGTACTGACTCTGTGCCTCAATTTTGTCCACACAAGAGTTTTTGTTTTGCCAAGCCTGACGAGGGGGCATGGCTCAGTGGGAAAGGAGACATGGCATAAAATGTGACAAATGCGTAAAAAAATGCACATAGTTAAAATCTAAAACAAACTAAACTAAAAGTTATCTTAGGGTACTTTAACACTAGCTTTAGTGTGATCCGGCAGGCAGTTTAGTTGTCGGAGCTGCCAGCCGGATCCGCCGTTCAGTGTGACAACTGACAGCATTTGTAGACGGATCCAGGTGCGGATCCGTCTACAGATGCATTGCAAGAACGGATCCGTCTCTCCGCTTGTCATGCGGATGGATGGATCCGTCTTGCAGTCTTTTTCACAGTTTTCCTGGTCTGCGCATGCGCAGACCGGAAGGACGGTTCAGTCCTTCAGTTGTTTCGCAATGCCGGATCCGGCACTAATGCAAGTCAATGGGAATTAGTGCCTATTCCGGCGATTGATCAGGCATTTTTGACGGACATAATACCGCGGTATTATGTCCGGCCAAAACGCCTGACAGTGACTGAACGGAAGGCATACTGATGCAAACTGAACACGATTTCTATCCATTCAGATTGCATAGGGATATTCCTTATCAGTTCTTTTCCGGCATAGAGCCCTTTTGACGAAACTCTATCCGGAAAAGAATAATGCACGTGTGAAAGTACCCTTAAATATTCAGACAGTCTATAGATGCACTAGATATCATGCAATCATTGTATCATGCAACATGAGCCACCATGATGATTCTGAGACATTTAAAGGGAACCTGTCAAAAGTATTGTTTTCGTGTCAAAAATCAACGTTAAAAATTTATCTGACGTCATCACCAGGTAGCTCATGTTGTCATTGGGGCGTTACACTGCATGAGGCGAGTCATAAGTCATTCTTCTGTTCTCCCACCCATCTCGCTCTCCCCTATCCCTCTCACAGACTGCCTCTGTGAAGATAGATACTGCTCCCAATGTGTCCTCTTGGGGGCACACAGTATGAACTGTTTCAGAATATTAATTCTAAATGTTAATATTTTTTGCAGAACATATTGCAAGACCCTGGGATCAGCAGGGGATTGGTGAGTTTCAATTCTTTTAGTTCTGTTTACAGCATTCTTAGTGGTTTATTATAAACCCTAATGACTGGACAACCCAGTGACTGGGAATTCATCTAGTTACCTGTCCTATTTACAAATGTATACCCATAAGCCTAGGTTGAAGGTATATGGTAACTAGTAGTGTTGAGCGAACTTGTGTTTTAAGTTCTGCATCTCGGGTTCTGGTTATCGAAGAATCCTGTTATGGATTCCGCTACGACGGACCATAACGGGATTCTTCGATAACCCGAACTTTGGATGCAGAGCTTAAAAAACAAGTTCGCTCAACACTAGTAACTAGTCCAACTTGAAATGGATAAACATAGCATGGGCTCTGCTCAGACCTCCGTTTTCCTTCACAATCAGCATGTGGCACCAGGAAAGCTCCTAGTACATTACTATAGGCCCTCATTCACCCAGTATTTGTGAAAAGAGTGCCAATATGGTGTATGCTACACCAGTATACGTCATGCAGGGAGAGGGAATGGAGTAGCAGTGTGCATGCTTTGCCTGCACCTCCATTTATACAGAGTCACTGAACCCCTGTTCTCGTGATCGATAGGGGCCACAGCAGTCTGACCCCCACTAATCAAATAAGCTTGTATTGTGAGATAAACAATTTAAAGGATTAATGTGTATGCTTATATTAAATAGGTTGTCTGTTTTCTTCCTTTAAAGGGGTTGTCTGGGTTCAGAGCTGAACCTGGGGATATCCCCATTTTCACCCAGGCAGCCCCTCTGAGATGAGCATCGGAGCATTTCATAGGCTGTTTTGTTTCAATTTTTCCACTGCTAGGCGGAGGCTTTCACCTAGCAGTGTTCCCGGTGACGTCACTGGCGCTGGTTTATAGGCTAGGGCAGTGCTTAAGCCCGCCCATTACTGCCGGTGATGTCACCAGGCTCACTGCTATGCGGAAGCCTCCGCCTCGCTTACCCATGGAGAGCCCAGTATGTCACCAGATCTCCAGAATAAGCCCTTGCCCTGCGCAATGCTCATGTCAGAGGGGTTGAGTGGGGGAGGATGGGATACGTCTGGGTTCAGCTCTGAACCCGGACAACCCTTTAATTTGCCCCCCAGCCAGCTGTACCTGTGGAGAAATCCATACTCACCTGATTCCTGCTGCTCCGTTCCAGCTCCCTGGCTTTGTTCCCTGATATTTCAGTCCCCATCTGTTAACCACTGAAAGGATAGGGGGTCATATGCTCTGCACCATCCAATGACTTGTCTCAGTGATGTGCTGCTTGAGGGTACGACACAAATAAGACCAGTTATTTGCTGCAGCAGTGCACATCACCCAGTCCGTGTGGAAGTTGACAGTCAGGGACTGGAAGAACAGTGAAGAAATAAGAAATAATACTAATATTTATTTATATAGCGCCACCATATTCCACAGCGCTTTACAAATTCAGAGGCTTCATGTACAAAACAAAAGACATCACAACGTAACTGGCTAATATACAACTGAAACACCTGCTCGCAAGAGCTTACAATCTATGAAAAAGCCAAGGAGCCAGAACTGAGCGGTGGGGAGCAGGTGATTCCTCCAGAGGTACAGCATTAATAAAGATGGAAGCCCCATAGCAAACAATGATTGCGGCTTCCCATGACCGACAGCAGCATGGAAATGGAAATGTAATTAACCCCTTCAGGACCCTGCCATTTTTCACCTTAAAGAGGACCTTCCATGCGATTTTATTAAGGGAGATATATACCTGTACTTGCAGGTACCCCCCGCTGATACTGCCACCCTGCTTGATTTTTTAAAATATGCCTTCTATGCCCCGCTTTGCCCGGACGGATTTCTCCCGCTCAGTATGCTAATACTGAGCATCGGAGCAATGAGGAGGAGACTGAGTCTTTCTCTGTGGGCGTCTCCTTCTCCCTGGCTGTAGTGCTGTCCAATTGCAGCGCAGAGCGTCATGGCCAGGGAAAAAAAACCTCCCTGGCTGTGACGCTCTGCGCTGTGACCACGCCATCTGGGAGGTTAAAGACCAGGAGCCGGATGTAGTGTGCGGCAGCCTCTTTACTCAGGAGTGGTGCCAGGCTGCCGCACATTAGTTCATATGGAGAGACTGCTTGTGGCATTTATCAAACTGTTGTAAAGTAGAACTGCTTTACGTTGCCCAAAGGAGCTGTCCAAAATGAAAGGTGGAATCTGATTGGTTGCTTTGGGCTTCCAAACCAACTTTGATAAATGACCCCCTTAGTGTAATTCTAATAGACATCAATGAAAATGCATTGGAGTCTATGAGAGAAGCAATCTACAGTAATGATTGCTTGTTATAGTTCCATAGGGGAACTATTAAAAAGTTTTAAAAAGTGGTCCCCTTTTCCCAAAATGAAACTAAAAATACATAAATAATTGAATAAAATTGATACCATGGGCATCACTGCATGCGAAAATGCCCTTGCTATTAAAATATAAAAATATTTATTGCATATGGCAGACAATGAAAGGGGGAAAAAAGTCAAAATGGCCGACTCACTGTTTTTTGGTCACTTTGCCTCCAACAAAAAAATTTATTAAAAAGTGATCAAAAAGTCATATGCACCCCGTAATGGTATCAATGACAAGTACAGATCAACCTGCAACAAGTGAGCCCTCAAACAGCTCTGTACATATAAAATTAAAAAAGTTATCGGGTCATAATATGACAATTAGTAAAAAATGTACTGAAAAATTTGTTTTTTGTAAAGTTTGAATTTTTTTCAGTATTAAATTGAAAGAAAAACGATACGTGGTATTGTTGTATTCTTCGTACTGACCCGGAATATAACAAGTTAGTTTTACTGTATAGGAAACGGTGTAACACCCCCCCCCCCCCCATAAAACATTGTATGCAGATGTAAATTAAAGAGTACATCTTGTCCTGAAAAGAAAAAAAAGGATGGCTTTAGGAGGACTGGGAGTTAAAAACAACAACAGAAGATCTTAAATGGGTTATATTGCCTCCCAGCTCTAATAATCTGCACAGGTCACCTATGGCCAATTTCCTGTTGAACTGAAGACACCCAACCTCAAGAGCAGACTGTGGATTGTGCTGTACATAGAAATCAGAACTCCAGTCTGCCAACATAAAGCAACCCAGCTGATTGAATATGAAAATGCTGTGTAAGCAGATACAGAATACATGGCCATCTGTCCTGAACTAGTGGCGTCTTACTGGATGGTAGAGCGGTTCTCGGGCAGATCAGGCAGAAAAGGATGTTCTTCAGCTCCGACCACCTCAGGCTTTGCTGTTGGGGAGACAGACTCACGGACTCCTGGGGTGAGAGAGGGTGAAGGATTAGAGGCCATGTAGGACACTGGAACAGAAAATAAGACACAGCATCTTCCTGAAAAACTAATTTCACAAACCGTGCACCCAGACATGAAATGATGAGCTGATAACGCTGCATAGTAATTGGATTTCCCAGAACTGTGCTGACCCAATATGAAGCATTTTAATGTGCACACAGCTCACGACAGGCATATTTGGATATCATTTTTAGATTTGTTACACCAAAGATGTATTTTACAATGTTTTATTAACCCTAAATCTTTTCAATAAAGGATTTACCAAATAAAAAATGGGCATCTGAAATAGGACAGATACAAGGGGAACAAAAAGTCAAATATGTGTTCTCTGGATGGATGATTTTTCCATAGGTACAATGTGTAAATACACGGTAATCCAATGCTTATGCTCCCAGTATTAGTATCTTCCACTACTAATATCCCCTGCCTCATGATGTATATGGAACAAATTATGGACAGAGCACTGACTGTATGCACCATCGACTGATGACATTACCCACTAATGTAAATCATATGGTTTATATACTGGGTATTATCCCTGTATAGAGTTAACAAAAAGGGGGTTTGCTCATTTCCTCATGAAAAGCCACGTCATATTGTATTTCCAAAGGTAATCATGATATGATGTCACTGCCACAAATATGTGATCATGATAATGTTAAAGGGGTTTATGAGATTCACAGAGGCAGCCCGTGGATAAGTATTCCTGTAAAAATGCAGACCCTTTTCTTTTATATTCACCTTACTTATATACTAATGTGTAACCATGCACAAAAACTCACCATACAGCTGCCAGATCCTGACTTTATCATCATAAGGCAGGTTATATTTCAGGGGGTCACCCACTGGACCTTGATAATATGGTCTCATTATAGATTCCATATCAGAAATATGAGTCAGTCCGATCGCATGACCAAACTCATGTACTGCGACAGCAAACAGGTCCATGCCATGCACATCTGAAAAAAAGAATTGAAATATTTAAAGAAACACTTCCACAAAAATTTTTTTATTCGCTGACCTGTTAGAAAGGTACATGATGTAATCTGTAGTGGAGGTAAACTTCTCAGTTATAACCTCCCTTCTGATCCTTAGCTGAGTCATGTGACCAACTCTGATCTACAAATGACACAGGACAGGAAATAAGTTACTTCTCTGTTTATTCCTATGAGTCTGACATTGAGGCTCCCATAGGAATACATAGAGAAACTGGCTTTCTGTCCACACATAAGAGACTGTGTTATTTGGAAAGTCAGAGTGCTGGTCACATGACACAACTGAGAATCAGAAGGAAGGGGATAACTCACACATACACTGACTGGTAAGAAAATTACCTTCACTACAGTTTGCATCATGTACCTTTCTAACAGGTCAGATAATACATTTTTTGTGGGAGTGCTTCTTTAACTTGTAAATAAAATAAATGACGTACTTATATCTAGAAAGGCTCTTTTTAACCTATTGTAGTCATGACAATTGTTTTAAAGGCTATGTTCAACACAGTTTTTTTTGCCTACAGCTGCCATGCAGGCCTATGCAGCTCCATGGTAACAGACAACAAAAAACTTTATGTAGTCTGATCCTGCCTTCATACTTCCTCCTATTTGCCCTATATTATATTCAAATATATATTCAGTATATTATCAGGAAGTGGGTGACAGAAGAAAGGAATATGACTGCAGGATTTGACTATGCAGGTATTCTGATGTATGTGAGAAAAGTCTCTGATGAGTGTGAGTGGCAATCTCTTATACAACCAATGGAAGATAGTGAACTCACTATAATCAATCCTCTAGCGACACTAGTTGTATGTAGAATTCCATGGAGAGAGATGCAGTGGATATGCCTTTAGGTAATTTATTGAATGTACCTTGAAAAATCCTCTCTCCTGCTCTGTAATGCATGTCTGACAAACAGAAAAAGACTGAAGGACATAGGATATGAGCTAACAGAAGAGGAAGAGTTACAAGAGGAGGGACCTAATTAATTACATAGATAACTTTATAAGCCAAATATAACAATGGCCTCTAGATGGCAGCGATGTACGCTAAACATAGCGGATAACATAGAACACAATACAGTTATGATGAATTCTAACTGAGGGCCGTAGCTTGGACAGCACAACAGGGTTTATTTGTCTACTGTAACCATGGAGGTATAAAGATATGCATAGCAGTTGTACATGAAACAGAAGAACAAGTTTAATGAAGAAGTTTGTTCAGTTCATATTTTAGACACATTGGATGAGTAAAACATTGGTTGCAAGATTGTGTATAGTTCCTAAAGAGCATTTTGTAAAGAGTGAAAGAGTAAGAAATATAAAAATAGTGAAAACTACTTGTACAGTCTATTGCTATATAACTCAGAAGGTCTGACTAGCTTCTCAATATCCATCGCCCTCCATGTTTTACATGAAATCAGCAAAGAGCTGGAGTGAAAAAAAGCATGTTTAAATTGAAGTAAAATAGTATTATAGCTACATGCTGGTGATAGAAATAGTCTTTCATTCTGACTATATTTTTACAGCTCAAATGCAAAACTATGGACTGATGGTTTCTCTTACCCTGACATACCTGATGATCTAAATGTCCATGACTCTTCGTCATCAAAGTGAGTGTCTCCAGAGGTGTGGTGTTCACCAGGGAAAAAAGCATGAGCTACAGTACCACCTGGTCCATCAAATGGGTAGCCATCATTGTGGTCAGCTCTGGAGAAGTCGATTTGAATGTCTGCATTATTTCCAGCCACTTCATGGAAGTTCAGTGGTGTGATATCACTCCACACCTTAAGGGCATAGTACATAAGAGCCCTCACAGTGTCATGACCCAGTGATGACTCTTTAGGGAATGTTCTAACCCTGCAAGAAACACGAAAAGAAGACAATTACAGGAAACTATGAAACACATAAAATAAATAACAGATCTATTGTCCTGAAACTAGGATGTTTGTTCATAAATGTAATTTTCCTGGCCACTTCTGGGTCTTCTATAAGTTAATATGTAATAATGTTATCCACTACTCTGGACCTTCAGTGTCAGGATGCCATGGTAGTATTTTATCTCTTTATGGTAACTTAAGCCACTTGCTAAGTACATTGATATTCTGCAACCCCAAAAGCCATTTCATCCATTTCAGTCCAAGTCTGAATATTTAAAATATGGCAGTATTTTAGACTAAATAAAAACTAGTGTGAAAACAATTAGGTTACCACCAGGGACGCACCTGCAATGAGGAAAGATGAGTATCTTGCCTCAAGCGAAGGCCAACCTGCCTCTAAATGGGCAGCAGTTTACAGCAGGGAAGGGGTGCCTACGGCTCCTGTCCCTGCCATTCAGCAGGCTTCAGGCTACTAGGCCTGAAGCCTATGAGGCAATAGAATGACACAGGAGTTCACAATGACATCATCACGACCTCCTGCCCCAAGTCTTAGGCAATGCAATGATGTGGTCATGAACGTCTGAGTCCTGAGGCTAGTGTTTGTGACCATGTCATCGCACCGCCTCAGATCTGGCGCAGGAGGTCGTGGTGACGTCAATATGACTGCCTGCATTGGGTCACAGACACAGGAGGACACACGTGAGTATTTTGTTTATTGTTTTTTTTAAATATTTACCATGGCTTTTTTTGAGACTATTAGATGCCTCAATCTTTTGCTGCCATCTTTTGGTGCGTCTAATAGTAACAATGTGGGCATTAGAAGCAGGAGACTCGAGCTCCATTACTAATGAAAAGGGTCTCCGCACTGCAGTTGTGAGGATGCAGCAGTACTGTGCTCCATGTACATAAAGTGTGTATTTTCTGCTCACTGAACTGTCACATCTTACACATATATTTCTGTAAAACGTGACTGTTCAGTGTGCAGACAATACACACACTGGTACACACAGCAGATTAAATGTGTGCAGTGTCTGCCCTGCCAGGACATTTGTAGCCACACACCCCTCTATGCTGTGGAAAGAACAGTTCCGTCCCAGTAACTCAAGACTCCTACTACTGCTTCTGACTGGGTAAGCTTAGGCAGCAAAGTTGTCTCTGATGACAGCTGACATAGCCAGGGGGATGTGGCCGGCACAGTCAGGGGCCACTGTGATGAAATACTGTGATTGTCCACTGTGGCTGGCATAGTCATGGGGCATTATGGCTGATAATGTGATGAAGCACTGTGACTGGCATAGTCAGAGGGCACTGTGGCTGGCAATGTGTGGGGGCACTGTGGCAGGCAATAGGATGAGACACTGTTGCTTGCATAGTTAGGGGGCACTGTGACTGGCAATGTGTGGGGGCACTATGGCGGGCCTAGAGGGCACTGTGGCTAGCAATAGGATGAGACACTGTTGCTTGCATAGTTAGGGGGCACTGTGGCTGGCAATGTGTGGGGGCACTATGGCGGGCCTAGAGGGCACTGTGGCTAGCAATAGGATGAGACACTGTTGCTTGCATAGTTAGGGGGCTCTGTGGCTGGCAGTGTTATGAGGTGTTATGTTATCGGCTTTCCACTATAGGAAGACGTTATATGACAGAGGGCAAATGCATTATATATATTAGCTCTACAGGGGGCATTATACTACAGAGGGACTACAGGGGGTAGATAATTATATATACTACCCAAACAGGGAGGCAATATATCACATGAGGGAACAGCATTATATATGTTATCTCCACAGTGGGTTATTATACTACACGGGAGTGAGTATTATATATATATATTACCACTACAAGAGGGCATTAAACTACAGGAGGACTATAAGCAGGAGAGTATTATATTTATTACCACTACATAGGGGCATTATACTACAGGAGGACTACAGGGGAGGGTAGCATTATACATATGCTACTCTACCACTACAGGGGAGCATTATATATACTACCACTACAGGGGGACTACAGAGGGGTAGAGGATTACCATTACCTGGAGGCATCATACTACAGTGGGGAGAGCATTATATATATTACCTCTAGAGTGAAGCATTACATATATTATCACTACGGGTGGAATTATACCACAGAGGGTCTACCCTTGGTTGCTTGAGCAGTAAATATACCCTGGGGGCACTGTGGCAGGCCTAGCGGGCACTGTGGCTAGCAAAAGGATGAGACACTGTTGCTTGCATAGTTAGGGGGCACTGTGGCTGGCAGTGTTATGAGGTGTTATACTATCGGCTTGCCACTATAGGAGGACACTATACTACAGAGGGCATTATAATACAGAGGACTACTGGATGTTGGTGGTGGGGGGAGCATTATAGCATTATTTATACTATCACTACAGGGGGCCATTATATATATATATATATATATATATATATATATATATTACAGGGGGTCATTATAGTACAGGGTGAGAGCACTATATATACTACCACTGACAGGGGGCACTATAGGGGGTATAAATACTTAGAGCTACTACAGAGGGCATTATAAATACTGAGGGCCCAAGAGGGGTGCCTTATAGAGGGTCCTTATTTCTACTAGGGGCCTTATGGAGGCATATTAATACTGTGGGGACATAATAATTATTATTGGCCACAAAATAGAGGGCATTACAACTAATTGGGGCCACTCTTGAGTAACATTCTGGCTACTAGGGTATTGGAGGGACACTATTACTATTAGGACAGTCTGAGAGCACTATTACTATGGGGAGACTGTCTGCATGGCACAGTTATTTCTGCAGTCATGGGGGCATTGGGGAGCACAGCTGGCACAGTATTGGGGGTAGCAGCAGGATAACAAGGCTGAGGCACTAGGAGGGTAAGGATGACGTAAAAGTGATGAATCTAGGGCTGGGAGGGGGTGTTTAGATTGAGAATTTGCTTTTTTTGGGGGGGCATTGCCTCAGGCAGCAGAAAGGCCTGGTGCACCACTGGTTACTATATTTTTAGGCCTACTACTCAAACCAAGGGACCATGTACCCTCACCACATAAGTGATATTGACAATGTAATAAATATATCAGTATATCTTATTTTAAACTGATTGATTTCTGTTAATCAGAAGGTAGAAGCCAAATAAGTAATTTATAGATTCTCCAGAATATTTATACTATATTTCTGTGCACAGTTTTAGCAGACTAAAATTACTAGCCAATTGTTATCTTAGTTGAAATTACATAGACCCATCCATGGGGATTGTTAAAAATGTCTAAATTATACAGTTGTGCAAGCAAAATAAGTCTCCTTTAATAGTTTGGAATTTCAAATTCTAAAATCAGTGCCAGATAAATGCCACAAGGGGGCTCTCTTGCTATATAAACTGTTTTACAAATTAGACGCTAAGCACTGTTAAAGGGGCTGCTTTCTTTGAGAGATGAAAATACAATTTAAAAACATAAAAGACTCTATAAAGGGATGGATGTTAAATGTAAGAGGATTACTAAGGTAAAGGACTTGAATGCCCCAGCGTACTTACATAAATGCACATTCCAGCCTAATATTTTAGACAAAGAATACCTATTATGGCTATAAAACAATAAATAAAAAAAACTAGGAATCTAATTAAAAGCCTATTATTTTAGGTTACTGTTTAATTGAACTATAAATTCTGTTATTAAAAAATCTATTATAGATAAAGAAAAATTGTGCATATGACAGAATCTGCAGCAGAATCCTACTGTAGCAGTGGAGAATGCAGCATCCCATGTACAATGAGGAGGGCTCTTACACCCTTAATGAGCGTGAGATGCCTCATACATTATGCCCATAATTCCACATGCAGTCTCACTTCTTTTAGACATCATGCACACAAATTTTGTTTGGGTCCGCCTCCGAGCCGCATTTTTTGCAGCTTGGATGCGAAGCAATTCATTTCAATGGGGCCGCAAAAGATGCACACAGCACTCATCCATTGTACGCATCCATTGCTTCGTTCCGTGGCCCACCAAAAATAGGACTTGTGGTCGGGGCTACATGACACGTAACCGTCTACCTGCCTACCTAACTAGGCTAAGCGGCTTGAGTTGTGCCATAACCGCTGCGTAGGAGGAATGCCTGAAGGGGGGCATGCCCTGCAAGGTGTTTATGAAAAATAAGGGTGGGTTGGGAGGGTACGCAGCAGCCGTCGACACGCCCAAGGGAGGCGCCTGCCTGGTATAAATGTGCTACTTACGCCCCTCCCACAAATACAGGCCAATAAACCGGCCTTCTAACTTGTGGTCGGGGCTACATGACACGTAACCGTCTACCTGCCTACCTAACTAGGCTAAGCGGCTTGAGTTGTGCCATAACCGCTGCGTAGGAGGAATGCCTGAAGGGGGCCAAAAAGCCAACTAAATGATACACAATAGTACGTAACACTAACATGACCAACCTCTGGAATGCAAGAACATCTCTCAACTAGGCTGAGGTATGAACCTATTGAACATGCAGAGCGCCTAAATTCCGGACAACATGGAGCCAGAACTATTGTTCCCAGAGGCAGCGCACGCTGCACCTGACCTCAAGGAAAGGCCAGATAGCTGTTGGTTTGGACCCTAAAATGGGACACCGGGATAGGACATGCCGCATAACTGAGAAGTGGTGAGGGGTGCCGTGAGGACCGCGACAGAGTACTCTTAGGTCTTGGTCTGTTACTGCTGCCAGTAATTACTAAAAGACACAAAGCCGGGCACTCTGAAAGGAATGTCGGAAAGAGAATGATTATATTGGGGCCAAAATGGCAATGAAACCAGTGCCAGCAACAACACCAACATGACCAACCTCTGGAATGCAAGAACATCTCAACTAGATTGAGGTATGAACCTAATAAACATGCAGAGCGTCACTGACCTAGCTTCCGGATAAATGGGCCGGAACTATCGTACCTAGAGGCAGCGTATGCCGCACCTCACCTGAAGGAAAGGCTGATAGATGTAGGTTTCAACCCTAATTTGGACATAGGCATGCGGTCATGCCGCACGACAAAGGTGTAAGTAGAGATGAGCGCAAAGACCCACATTCCACCTTGCAACGTCAGACAAACAACCTGCATCACATTCGTCGCGCTTTCGCGATATAGCAATATTCGTTATTTCGCATGCAATATCATGACTAGCGACTAATTCGAGTAATATTTGCGTGCGCATAAATTGTTCGTTATTAATAATGTTTAAACAGCTTTACACGTATAGAAAGCTTGAAATGGCGGAAGTCATTTGAGTGAATGGAAGGGGCAAAAGGCATGTGGAAATCCGTACAATACACTCAGCGTACTGGAGTCTGACACGACCTGTTAACGCTAGGTAGGTAAGGGAATACAAACCGCGAATAGATTAATGCGATTATTCAAGTGACGAACATTATTAAAACTCTATCGTTTAATCTCTACTGTGAAAGCAGCAACTAAGGTTGGGGAAATTATGTCTGAATATAATTTTTTTTTTTTTCCTTCCAGATACAGTTTCTTTATCACTCACTATCCATCTCAAGAGCGAATATACGCAATTGCGAATATGGGGTCAAGTATTTAACATATTCGCAAACCTCAAAATCACAATATTCAAGATCAAACTCGCCTTGCGAATACTCGCGCCCAACACCAGTGGCGAGTGGGCCATGGGAACCCCAACAGAGTACTCGCAAGGCCTTGGTTTGTTACTGCTGCCAGTAATTGCTGATAGACTCGAACCGGGCACCGTGAATAGAAAGTCGGAAAGTAAATGATTATATTGGGGCCAAGAAATGGTAACAAAAGCAGTGAAAGCATCTGAAGAAAAAATAAAATAAAATGGTTGAAACTGCCGTGCCCTGAGCGACGTGTACAGTTTGACGTTGCGATACTGCAACCTGACGAAAACGTGACTTACCCAACACTGAACCTATAGCAACGTATAAAGAAACATCAAGTAGCGAGTTTGTAAGCTGATAAAGTTTCACACATACTTACTTTCCATTTAATTTTAGTTCCCCCCCCCCCCCTGCTACCTTAGCAACAGATGTAATTGACCACACCAACTAAGAATGGAGAGCTGTTACGTGACCTGAAGAAGCAAATGACATGCAGAGATGCTCCTGGCTGTGGTAGTATGCCGACACTGACGTGATGCCTGTAGGCATCAGAACCAACGAAATGGTTGACACCGCCGAGGCCTGAGTGACGGGTCAGGTCTGATGTTGTGACACCGCAAACTGATGAGAAATGACTTACCCAACATTCTGGACCTATAACAACCTAAAAATAAAACGTCAAGTAGCAAAGCCCGCAACCTAATGGGAAATCCACCGAGATGTGATTTTTTTTTTTTCTTTCCCCACTACCTTAGCAACAGATGTAACTGACCACACCAACTGAGAATGGCGAGCTGTGACATGACCTGAAAAGCAAAATTACATGCAATTAATAAAGCTGGCTGTGGTAGCATGCCGACACTGACACGAGGCATCGGAACCAACAAAATGGTTGAAACTGCCGAGGCCTGAGTGACGGGTCAGGTCTGATGTTGCGAGACCGCAAACTGATGAAATGTGACTTACCCAACATTCAGAACCTATAACAACCTAAAATAAACGTCAAGTAGCAAAGCCCGTAACATAATGAGAAATCCGCCCATAATGTGATTTTTTTTTTTTTTTTCCTACTACCCAAGCATGAGAAGTAATTGACCACATCAACTGAGAATGGCGAGCTGTGACGTGACCTCAAAAGCAACGAATGACATATAAAGACAAACCTGACTGTGGTAGTATGCTGACACTAACACGAGGCATGCAGTAATATAAACCACCTGCACCACACCACTCCGCTATAGGAGAGTACATGCAAACGTCGCCACCATCAGCACATGCGCCCAGTAGAGATGTGAGCGTATAAGCCGTAAAACCAAACAAAACTCAGTTCTCGGCGAAAGCCACGCTTCTATCTATTTTTAGCACAAATAAAGCAACAAAACGAGGCAAAAATAACGAAATAAAAAAGGTCCTCATGGGTCTCTGCAATTACCTTTGTAGCAAGTAGCTCCCCCAGCGTCCAGCTAACACTCTGAACTGAAGATGGATCCCCAGCACCTTGCACAGGTGCTTATTAAGTGCACAAACTCAGGTTCACAACCTTAAAGTGACACACACACATTTTACATTTCCAAGACAAATGAAATGTACCTCAGCGCAGAGGAGCTTACCGTCTACTCAATGTACACATCACAAAATAGCATTTATACTAAAGAAACAATAACACTATGAAAACAGCAACTCTGCGTCACCTGGATTAATCAGCTGCCTCACCCTCTATAATGCAGGTAAGGGGATAATGCTGAATGTCAGTGTGAACAAGGCCTTAGTCTGTCTGCAGAAATAATAGCGGATAGTGAGAGAGGTTTGCTGGGAAGATACCTCAGCACAGAGGAGCTCACCGTCTACTCAATGTACATATCGCAAAATAGCATTTATACTAAAGAAACAATAACACTATGAAAACAGCAACTCTGCTCCACCTGGAGTAATCAGCTGCCTGAACCTATCCCTCTATAATGCAAGTAAGGGGATAATGCTGGATGTCAGTGTGAACAAGGCTTTAGTCTGTCTGCAGAAATATTAGCGGATAGCGAGAGAGGTTTGCTGGGAAGATTCCTCCGCACAGAGGAGCTCACCGTCTACTCAATATACATATTGCAAAATAGCATCTATACTAAAGAAACAATAACACTCTGAAAACAGCAACTCTGCTCCACCTGGATTAATCAGCTGCCTGCATCTTACCCTATATAACGCAAGTAAGGGGATAATGCTTGACGTCAGTGTGAACAAGGCTTTAGTCTGTCTGCAGAAATAATAGCAGATAGTGGGAGAGGTTTGCTGGGAAGATACCTCCACACAGAGGAGCTGACCGTCCACTCAATATACATATCGCAAATGTCATCTATACTAAAGAAACATTAACCCTTTGTAAACAGCAACTCTGCTCCACCTGGATTAATCAGCTGCCTCACCCTCTATGATGCAAGTAAGGGATAATGCTGGATGTCAGTGTGAACGAGCCCTTAGTCTGTCTGCAGAAATAATAGCGGATAGCGAGAGAGGTTTACTGGCGAGCAGCGAAGTGAAAGCAAACAAGAAAGACATACAGATATACACGGACAGACTAAGCAAGGTGGCCTGTGCAAGACATGGGAAACGTGCGAGAAAACGAGACGGAGTCACGCTGACCCCTGCTGCCTAACCGTGCTGCCGCGTGGGCGCCAAACGTGGGCTGCCAGGCAGAATCGCTCCGGTGCAGTGCTGCTCCTACTTACCAAAGGAGCCGACACACCGCCGGCCGGACTAACCGTGTTGCCGCGTGGGCGCCAAACGTGGGCTGCCAGGCAGAATCGCTCCGGTGCAGTGCTGCTCCTACTTACCAAAGAGCCGACACACCGCCGGCCGGACTAACCGTGTTGCCGCGTGGGCGCCAAACATGGGCTGCCAGGCAGAATCGCTCCGGTGCAATGCCGCTCCTCCTCACCAAAGGAGCCAACACATCGCCGGCCGGATTGTAACGGGACAATGCTGCACGAGCTGGTTGCAAACGCTCACCCGACCGGAACGACCTCCACTGGGATCCTGGACACTGACTGGGTATGGAAGCTGCAGATTCAGCCCATGTGCTGCAACTGGTGGCTCTGACTGCACACAACTACGCAGCAGCCGTCGACACGCCCAAGGGAGGCGCCTGCCTGGTATAAATGTGCTACTTACGCCCCTCCCACAAATACAGGCCAATAAACCGGCCTTCTAACATATCATACTCTTGTCCATTTTGACAAGAATAGGCATTTCTATTATGGGTGACCCATTCAGTTCTGCAAATTGCGGCATCCGTGTTTTGCGGACTGCAAACACGGCACGGACATGTGCATGAGGCCTTAGGAGGAGTATGTCCAGCTGTAGAAGCATAAAATAAAATAGTTATTTTTCTAGAAACAGCCATTCCCGTCCTCAGCCCATATCAGTTAATGTAGTTCAGCTACATTCACTTGAATTAGGATGACATGCAATACAAGGGCAGGAGTGATGCTACTTCTGGAAAAAGAAGATCCTAATTTGCAAATCCTGGACAACCCCTTGGGTCCCATTTAATAAAAACTGGCATTTCACATGCCGTTCTTATTTAAAAGCCAGCTGGCTTAAGATGTTACAAATTTATTAAGAAGGGAGGTCTCTTAATAAATTTGTCTCATCAGTGATGTCCATACACCAGGAACTGAAAACTTTGTCAGCTAGGAGCCGGAGTAGATTTAAGTTATAATTTACGTCAGATTTCCTGTGCAAATTATAGTAAGTTAGTCAGGCTGTAGTGTCCCTACCAACTTCTGCTAGGCTCTGCCCACTTCAAAATTAAGAGTAAAAAAAATGCAAAAAGTCACTAAATGTGACTTATGCACTATTTGCTCCTCACTAGACAATTTAAAAAAGTGCCTAGAAAAAGGGGGCATGGCCTTAAGATGTCTTAAAATAAGCCAAATTGAGCCAAAATTGCACCAACATTTTGGCGCAATGCATTGGTCTAAAAGTCAACCAAGAGTGTCTAATGTTTAGCAAGATGTAGCACATCTATCACACGGCCTACATTTGGTGCATCTTGAGACTTCCTGATCTAGTTTTAAGCTCTGATTTTAACGTAAGGACTTGCAGGACAATCAGGGCCCTTGATGCGCGTTGCAAGCTTGCGCAATTTGACCAAAATACCTCATTTTTGCAGGACATGGCCAGGCCTTGTGATATTTGAGGTGCCAGTACTTGTGGTGAGTACATATAGAGGTGCTGAGATGTCAGCAGGCAGGGAGAGAAGAAGATTGCATTGCAAAGGGTGAAAACTGCAGGTAAAACCTGTCAAAAAATTTTAATGTTGTGTACTGAAAACCCACAGTACAAGTCAGTTTATGCAGTGGGTTTTCTCCACAGTGTGTAGATAAAATTTCTGAAATCTCACCTGCTATGGAGAATCAATAGCATTTACACCACATGTGGCTGTAGCCTGCAGAAGATGTAGCTGATGCAGGTCGGTACACCATTGGTTACCAATTCAAATTTATTCCATTGATTTCTTTAATATACATAGGCCCTTATTCTTCAGGACCTGCGTGAGCTGCGTTGGTCTTAATAAGTCCTGCACTGCCAGAGCAGGCATTCAATTTATGATGAGGCGCAGGACTTGTCATAAATTAAATGCCTCCTCCTGCAGTCCATGCACCTGACTGAAATCTGCTTCATGTTAAAATGGTGGTTCATGGCCACAGTTGTCCTGTTCGAACATGCACCAGCTTCCAGTGTGGCAATTGAAGCTTGTATTCATTGTACCCCGTCTGCAGCATGGCTAGGGTTAATCTTCTGCTCTGTGAACCACTGCATGGCTGTGTCCAATTGATAATCAGTTGATCCTATATATACCTGGCTGTTTCCTTTAGTCCTTGCCTGAGCAATTGGTCTCTGGAGATCTTGCTAGAGCCTATAAAAGAGCTATTATCTGTCTGCCTGTGTACCAACCTTGCCTGATTCTTGGATCCTGATTCTGTGTCACCTACCCAGACTTTTGGATAGTTTCATGGATTTGCAGAAACTCTACCAGCCCTGACCTCTGCCTGTTTCCTGACTACATGTATTGCCTGTTCCCTCAATGACACACACGGGTGTCTCTGATCCCCGTGGGTCAGCAGCCAACCACACAAGGACTATTCCAAGAGGTAGCGGCCTGATGGCTCCCCTGCAACAAAGTTAATGGGTGAATAACAGGGGACCACCAGGATTACACCCTTGCGTCTAGCCCAAAGTCAAACTGGTTGGTTGGCACAGTGGTTCCACAGCCATTGTCAGTAACACTCCAGCTCGCAGCTGGTATAGATTTCAGTCATTATTTACTTCAGTTTCTGGAATAAATAATGATAAATGTCCTGGAACTGATGGAACCCCCTTTTTGGAAAGTGGCAAAGACAGCAAAGAAAAAAAAAAGAAATATATATATATTTTTTTATAAATCCCCCCCATAGTCTACTTCATATAATGCCACCTTATGTGGGACATACCGTCACTAAAAGAACAAAACAGCGGTGACTACAAATCTGCAGTAACACTCTTCTTGCAAACTGAATTAAGGCTTAATAGCACTTAAGCTTGTCAGTGCAAGGGCAGTGTGAGCGCCAATGGATGATTACACAGGACAATGCAAGCAGGATACGGGATGAACTATTCATTCCTCCCTCATTCTGTTCTATTCATTGTCGGCAGCACAATCCTGGCTTACTCAGGATCCTAAGGAAAGTTGCCCAGCAGCTGATGAACAAGCATTTGCTCATTCATTGCCTAATTGACTGCTCGATCATATGAACCATTAGGGACCGTCAGTGTTCCTCTCCCATGCATTGCATGATGTGACACAATCGAGATGAGTGTGCCTCTTACCTCCAAGACAAATTTCTCTTGCTCCACTTTGTCACCGCCTGGACATTCCGCTTCTTCCTGGCAGGCTCTGATTGGGACAGGTCAGGTAAAGAGCAGCGAGGGGTTTTCATTAATTCCAAGGTGGCCTCATCTGTATGTCAGAGGACAAAGCTGCCTTTTAGTAAAGTAATTGTCTTTCATTATTCATTGTTAATCCTTTTGCTAGACATTGTACTTATTGAACAGCACTCAAGTTCAAAAGAAATGAATGGACTTCCTGTGGGATTTGTAGACTCCTACACCAGCTCAGGGCGACGTATTCCTATAGAAATGCTTTTAGATAATTATAGGAGCGGCTGATTTCACATAGGTTATAGATTTATAAACAATAAAATCTTGTTAACATCATTCATCGGTAGAAAAGACCTTCTAATCAATGAATTTGGACTGTAAGACATGTTGAATTGTATTAGCATGCATTACACATAACTACAGCCATGCAGAATAGGCTTCGGTAACTCAAGGACGTCTTCTTATACACATGGTAACAGCACCATTTTTGGCACCAAGACCGTATATTATTTATGTGAATTGACCTGTCAAGTTGAACATGTTGTATGAGCAGCAGGCAGCATGTTATAGAGCAGGAGGAGCTGAGCAAATTGATGTATTGTTTTATGGGAAACATTTATGGGCTTTGAAGTGAAGGAGTCGGTCCTATTAGTGATTGACAGCCTTCCCTCTATCCCTAAGTTCACACCTGAGCGTTTTACAGCGCGTTCAAACGCGCTGTAAAACGCTCAACACATGAAAACCAATGCTTTCCTATGGCCGTGGTTCTCACTTGAGCGTTTTACAGCGCGTTTGAACGTGCTGTAAAACGCCCAACGCATAAACAAGTACTTGAGCTTTTTTTAGGGCGTTTGTCGCGTGTTTTGTGATTGACACCACAGTAGTCAATCACAAGAACGCGCGTACGAACGCGCGTTTCCTATTTGCAAAAACGCACTGAAATACGCGCGACTAAAACGCGCGTTTCAAAACGCTCAGGTCTGAACCCAGGGTATAACTGTGTATACCAGGCATGTCCAAACTGCGGCCTTCCAGCTGTTGAAAAACTACAACTCCCAGCATGCCCTAATAGCTGTAGCAGATTTTTTTTATTACTGTTACAGGGGACTTCCTATAGTTTGTTGTAAACTGAATTTACACTCCTGAAGCCCATAGGGACCTTCCATTGACACTGCAATTTAGAACCCATTTCAAAGCAGTAACATCTTACATCTTACCTTTACACATACTGCACAGTTTTAGATTTGAAGCTAGGGTCAGTTGCTTTTGCTTTTACAGGAAACAGAAAAGGTTCCATATGCATTTTATATACCGTATGTAAAATATGAGAAATGAATGAAGTTCCTATTACTGGCTTCTATGCATAATGATGTTTTGTAGTGTATTGAGGATGGACTACCATTAAAGCTATAGTTACACCAATCAAAGCAAAACGGGGTCAGTTAGAAAAATATATTACATAAATTTAAAACCAGAATTAAAAGAGGTTGGTGGTACAAGCACATACAAAATAGACAACTCCCAGGCAGGAGAACACAGGCTGATAATAATGTAACAGACAGCTGAGCAAGCAAGAATGTGTACAGTCATACCAAAGGCTGT
Organism: Bufotes viridis; assembly: GCA_033119425.1. NCBI lineage: Eukaryota > Metazoa > Chordata > Amphibia > Anura > Bufonidae > Bufotes > Bufotes viridis. Next base: position 163,815,725 of record CM065589.1, on the reverse strand, counting down.
CTCTCCTGCGTCCCGACGCGCGTTTCACTAAAGCTTCATTTCCCCCCTGATGAAGCTTTAGTGAAACATGCGTCAGGACGCATTAGAGACGGCCTTTGGTATGACTGTACACATTCTTGCTGTTTTGGTCTACTCGGACTCTGAGTTGGGTTATACTTATGCACTTTGCACTTTAATTATCCAATGGGGTGGAGTTGTGACTATATACTTTGATTTATTGCTTGCTCAAGCTGTCTGTTACATTATTATCAGCCTGTGTTCTCCTGCCTGGGAGTTGTCTATTTTGTATGTGTTTGTACCACCAACCTCTTTTAATTATGGTTTTAAATGTATGTGATAATAAAGTAATATATTTTTCTAACTGACCCTGTTTTGCTTTGATTGGTGCAATTATTAAGGGGATTCCTTTGGGCTGTACATGTTTGTTTTTCCCATATTCTTTATTGGTGTTCATTAAAGTTATAGGTGGTGATATCTGTGAGACCATATCCTGCCATCAAAACAATGACTTATGTGTAGTCCTGTTGTATTTGTGATGTCACATCCTATCATAAAAGTAACAAAGCGGTTCTTCCACACTTCGGTATTGATGACTTATCCACAATGAATGAGAGCAGTGCTGCAGGAACCGGGCACAGCCACTACATAGTAGATGGGGATGTGTAGTTCTGGTGCCTGGTTCCAGTTCTAGAACTTCTGCAAACATCTAATCGGTGGGGCTGCCGGGAGTTGGACCTCCGCCAATCTGATATTGATGACCTACCCTAAGGATAGGTCATCAATACCTGAATCTAACAGAACTCATTAATTACAAAGATGTGTCTATCCTTATTTATCTTATTGGAAGGAAAGATGTGTGGCTTGAGATGAAAAGCTTTGAAAAAAATGATTTTCAATACTTTGTCATTAGATGTCTATGTTATATATGTCTCTGTTTTGCCAGTTATTCCAGAGTCTCAAGAGTTTTGCTAGCATGTTGCTATACTGTATTGAATTTGCTTTGCGAGATATTGGGAGTCTGTAAATTCAATGAATGGTTGGGGGGAAGTGCTGACAGCGAGATGTGGATGAAAACCACGGTGGCAAGGAGTCTTCAAACTGAATGTTAAGTGGATGCTTCCGTTCACCTACAAAGCTGTGTGCCACAAGAAAAGCCCTAAATATGTAACAGGTTTAGCTCCTTTTCTATTGAATGTACCTCTAAAGGGACGGGCCCTGTCTTCAGCAGGGTGTAGACCAGGGGTGCACTACCTTTTCTGACTGGGGGCTACATTGTCAGATTGAACCAATCCGAGGAGGTCGAAGATAAAACCTAAAGGGGTATTACCAACTGAAATACTGCATTTATGGCATATTGAACATACAGTATATACTATAAATGTCTGATTATACTTCCAGGCCTCCCATCTAAGGGAAGAATACACAACATATACATGTAAGCAGTCACAAGACACAGACATAAATGTCTTTTACCAGATGGTTGGGGGGGGGGCACACAGAATGGTATCGAGGGACGCAGGTTGTGCCCCCCTGGTCTAGACAGACTGGCACAAAATAGCAAATGTGCCATACTCTCTCATGCTGAATGGGAGTCAGACGGATGCTGTATTTTCCAACGAACATCAGAGGAACAACCACATAATTGTAAATTTGTCATTAATAATTGAGAGAATTTCTCTCTAAAGGGAATTCTGCAGAAAGGAAACTTGTGGAGCAGCTGCTGCCTAATCCGTCTACAAAGAGTATAAGAAAAAGAAAGTTCTTTTGAGGTGTTTACAGTGTTGTGTCCAACGTCGTCATGTCTATATATTCTCGTTACAAACAGGATTATGCACTCTGATGTTTGACACATTGCAGAGGCAGAGCTGGTTATAAGGAAAGTCGCTATGTCCTTAAAATGTCCTTTTAATCTTCCTGCAGACCGCACATGGCCAGCCCTATATAGAAAATGCCTATTCTTGTCCACGATTGTGGACAAGAATAGGATATGCTCTACATTTTTTGCGGGGCCGTAGAACGGACCAACGGATGCGGACAAAATTGCGGAACAAATGCGGACCCTGAATTACGATCGTGTGAATGCACCCTTATGCATACATGTCTTCATAAATGGATGTGTAGTTGATCACTTAAATTTTAAATGATGTGTTTATTTTCTACATTAATTTCTGGGATGGCATTTTAATAATGTTGTAAATGATTTCTAGTTATTACATCTACAAGATTGGCAGGAATAAACTCACTATGGACGCTATTCTCATCCCCATATTCAAGAGTTAATTACTTTCCAATTTCTGTTTCTCTGTTCCTAAGGCCTCATGCACACGAACATATCAGCAAAACATACGGACGACGTCCCTGTGCATTCCGTATTTTGCAGAACGGAACAGCTGGCCCTTAATAGAACAGTACTATCCTTGTCTGTAATGCAGGACAATAATAGCACATGGAAATACAGACAAACAGAATGCACACGCAAAAAAACCCGGAATGGACACGGAGAGAAAATACGATCGTGTGCAAGAGGCCTAAGGGTGCTTTCACACTTGTGACAGGATGGATCCGGCAGGCTATTTAGCCTGCCGGATCCGTCCTGCCGCAAGTGCCCGTGCACTGCCGTGCTGCTGTTCCATCCCCATTGACTATAATGGAGCGGGCGACGGGGCTGGCGCAGCACGGCAGCGCACGGCAAAGATCGCCGGACTGAAAAGTCGAACATGCAGGACTTTTAGTCCGGCGATCTCCGGCCGCGCACTGCCGTGCTGTGCCGTAGCTCCGCCCCCCGCCACATTATAGTCAATGGTGACGGAGCGGCAGCACGGTAGTGCATGGGCACTTGCGGCAGGACGGATCCGGCAGGCTGAATAGCCTGTGAAAGTACCCTAAGTAAGACTTTTGTACATGTTGTAGCTGAATGAAATTGATTTATTGCCCTCTGAACACTGGTTTCCTTTCACACTTGCAGTTTTAATGCAGTTCTCAAGCCAAAACCAGTAGTGAACGAAACCGGTGAATTCCAGCCAGTAGACCATGCTGGTACTTGGCAGGCCTGAAGCTGTGTAATGTCTGCGATTTGAAGGGAGTAGGCGCATTTAGCTTAGAATGGCGGTTTGCCATAGCTCCGGAACCCCCGAGGATGCCATGCTAATGATGAAATATGTTGGAGTGGGGGGTTTATGATCTTTCATTCAAACTCTATATAATTAAAAATACTGCTAGGGATATTCACTTAATATTTTAATCGAATATGTGGGTGTGTGGGTAACACAATTTTAGATATTAATAATAAACGTTTTATTAGGGTGAGGTGGACATAAAATAAAATATGGTATTTATCTGCGCACTGGCAATTTTCAAATGGATTTACCTTACTACCTTCCTAGAGCCTATTTTTTTGTAAAATGTCCACTTTAAAAGCAAGAGCTGATTCCAAGAGAATGGAAAATGCAAAGAAAGGACTTATACTTCGCCTTCCTGCTCGATCAGTTTCTGGCTTTAGTAAAAAACAAACAGTATTAAAAATGCATTTGTGTTTCTGGGGTATGTTCACCTGGTAAAAATACAAACTGGAAAAATCCAATATGATTTTGCTGTGGAATCTGTGGCAGAAATCCAAGATTGACCATTGGATTTCTGCCATGTTTTGCTGATTGAATGCCACGGATCAGCCAGCACATTTAGCCCCATTCAATGAGCCTAATTTTCTCCGAAAAATGGCTTTGTGCATAAACTCTAAAGGCCCAATCACACTGCCTGAGCATCGGCCAGATAATCCAGCCTGTATCCAGTTAATATTATTTTATATACAGTGAAATCTACTTATTTTCTCAAATATTCATCAGTTTCTGAGCCCACCAGTCATGTTTTTCTCGTTGGCGTCTTCCTTCCTCCATTGATTAGTGCTATACTGTGCCTAGTTCTTGTGAATGAATGACAGGTTGCAGCACCACTCTCCAACCGAGAGGGAATATTAGGATATTTCTGAAAATCTTTTCAATACACCTGGATCGTGATGAGCGGCAGAGGCAATATTCGAATTCGCGATATTTCGCGAATATTTGTTAGAATATTCGCCATATATTCGAGAATTTGCGAATATGGTCTTGTTTGCGAAAATCGGCAATGTAATATGCGCGTAATGCACATGCAATACAGGCATGGGTCACTATAGCTACATTTTCCAAGCTGCTAGAAATTTCCTGAGACTGGAGAAAATGGTTGGCATGGCAGAACATTACAATAGCTTTATAGGCAGATAGAGTGCTCCAATATATTTATGGTTGCGAAATCGGCACTAATGATGCGAACATTTTGGCGCAATACATGCATCTTAACATTTCAGCAGGTCTGACTACATATTAGTGATTGGTGCCCTAAGTATTGTTGTGAACTTGTGACATTACAGCACTATGTCTGTAGCATGTATGTATGGATAGCAGAACCTACCTAACACCCTCCACTGTAACCTATCAGCTACACTATATTACTATCTAACCTACACTGACTATCTCCCACTAACTATCTGTAATATATATATATACTATGTAATGTAATGACACAGGAAAGCAGAGAGCACAGCAATACCACTGCTGTCTCTCTAAGAACTGTAATAAACTGCAGAAAATGGCTGCTGGTGAGGTTGTTATATAGTAAGGGGTAGGCAACGTTCCTATTGGTTGCTAGGGATGTTGCTAAGCTCAGACAAAGACATTGCAGCCTTCTCATTGGCCCACAAGCAAGAAGCAGGGAGGCATCATGGGTTCAGATGAAAAAAATCTACAAAATTACGGATATATATCACTATGTACTAAATATTCGCGAATTCTCAAAGTGGTGATATTCGGGATTAAAATTCACGATTCGAATATTCTCACCTATCACTACACCTGGATGGGCTGTTTCTGCGGCATGTGCATAGATTTTAACAAACCTCATTTAACTGAATGGAATATTCACAAAAATGTGCTGTTTGTATACAGACCTATTCTCTGCGCCTATTTTGTAGACAAAAGCATATACTACTCCCTCCAACCTGGTGATCCAACACATTTGGCCACTTTCACATTTGCGTTGTTGATTCCGGTATTGAGATCCAGCAGAGTATCCATTTTGATTTTGCAGATCAGGATGCATCCGTTCCGTTGTGTGAAATAAGAACAGAAAAAAAGGCACCTAAAAAAAATGATCCGTCACCATTGACTTACATTGTTTTCAGTGACTGATCAGTTTTTTTCCCGTTTTTATGACAGGACACAAAACCCCAGCTTGCAGCGGTTTCGTGTCCAGTCACAAAATGGAATGCTGACGGAACGGAAGACAGCCTGAACGGATCTCTTTCCATTCAGCCGGATCTCAATACCGGAAAACAACAACACAAGTGTGAAACAGGCCTTATACTGGGACCTAAATACAGAGCAAGCAGTCAAAAGAGATGCAGCTCCATCTAGCCAGTATTCTTACTAATAGAAAATGATGAAGTCAGCAGAAGAGATAAGACATGGTACAGAAAACCACTGCAGAGTCTATTTAAAGGGGTTGTCCCAGAATGAAAACCTACACCCTATCCAAAAGATAGGTGAGTGGTGTCTCATCGATGGGAGCTGACCGCTATCTATGGCAGCCCCATAGACTTTAAATGGAGCTCAGTGCACATGCTTGACCGCCTTAAAGAATGCCCTTACAAGATGTGTTAACACATGTTCTCCAAGAGAAGAAACTATTCCAAACAATTGCATCTACCATGGAAAACCAATTTCTCCAAAAAAGCGATGGTCCACTATGCCTGGAGACATTTGAATCACTATATATATATTTAGTTTGTACCTAGTATTCCAGTAGGTTTTAGCCCACCAAACTCTTGCATTGCCTTGATTGCTTTGGACAACTCTTCCTGTGTCTGTAGCTGTCCTGTAACGGGATCTGGTGGAGGCAGATAGCCAAACCTAGTCAACCAGTCCTGCAGAAGATGGATTACAGAGAGAAACAATTAAAGAGCAATCATATCAGAAGTAGCAGAAAAATACATATTTCTTATAAATTGTGTAGACATTACACAGGATATCGGTATCTAGTTATAGACCTAGTTATTTATTGCCCCAGGCTTGTAGGTAAGTAAAGCATTGGGAACTACCACTAAAAAGGACAAGTAAAGAAATAGCTGGAATTGGAAGTGAAGCTTCACCATTAGCAAACTACCTTTACCGTTATTCTCTTATGTATCTATTAGCTGATCGTATTATAAGAGGAGCTAGTTGGGGAAAATTGAAGAGCGGACGCTGGAAAATCTAATTCTTTATAGCGGCTCTTCCCAGCAGAGTTAACAGAGTTAGGTATTGTTTATGGCGTCTGTAGTCTGTCAATGGAGAGGCGGAAGGGGCTGCTGGGATGCCATTAGCCTTTTCCTCTCTCCAATGACAGAATACAGACTCCAAAGCTCTGAAAATGGCCCCTGGATTCTACCGACGGCAATAAGAAAAGCGGCTGTCAGATTTTTAATGGCTTTTCCTTCGCTCATTTATTGTATATTTTATTCCTTATGTGAAGAAGATTCGAAACAAACGTCATTCTGCTGCTGTCATGTCCAGATCTCTCTATAGTCACAAAACCTTTATCTAACTTCTGACTAAGATGACATTCTGGGCACTAACAGCAGATTTCACAGGATTTTGAAGGCAGCTATTGAAGCCGGGCAGATCACTAAATATAATAATGGAACATGCATATAAATGATTCCTTAATATCTGAATCACTAAGTATAGCCAGGGGTAAGCTGAATATCAGAATATTTGGAATTGCCTGTTCTTTCCAATGGACTTGCTAATATGGTACTGATGAGCGTAGTGATTTTTACTTGCAGATCAAAAATCCTTTCATAAGCAGTAGACTGAAGAAAAAACTAAATTATTTTTAAATAATGTGCATTAAAGGGGTTGTCTCCTCTTCAGCAAATAGCATTTATCATTTTAGAGGAAGTGAATACAAGACACCTGTCATAGTCCCGGCCACCAGAGAGGCCAGCGCTTTTTCCTATAGTGTGCAAGCACGACCACCACTGATGGATTGCAGGGTGGTCATAATCATAGAAACGAGCAGTGTATAATGTGATAGAAAAATGAATCCAGCCAGCAAAGGAAGCAATATGGATAGTAACAATACATTAGTAAGTAGAGATGGCCTTGTGGTTCGACCGGCGGTGAACTTTGTACGTTCGCGATTCGCCAAGCATATGGCGGTGTCTGCCGGCTCCATATTCTTTTGCATTGTGCCAAACCTTGATCCATGACACATCCATCAGGTGGGACAGGACAGCCAATTGAGATGTTTTAGCACATGGACACACCCCCACCCTATAACAGAACCCGATCTTGCAACTATTTTACATTCTGTGTTTCGCCAGTGTAAAGATAGGTTGCTTTGTGGACTAGGGACAGGCTGTTAGGGACACCAAACACTAGGTAATAGGGCCACAAAAGTCCTTTTAAGGACTGGTATAGGTGTGCTATCGATAGGTGTGACATTCTGAGGGGTGTGATATAATATACTTTCTAACATAGAAAGTATATTATGGTGTATTTGTATTGTGCAGCAGTTGTGTGCGAATCTGCTGAGAAATCGCAGCTATATACAGGGACAAATGCTATTGGAACAACTAATTGCAAAGGGTGTGATATACCTGTTGCCCCCAAAAAAACTGATTAAGGGGTGTGATATACCTTCTTCTACAAAATACTGATTTTGGGCTGTGATATACCTGTTACCACCAAATATTGATATATACCTGTTTCCACCAAATATTGATTGAGGGCTGCGATATACCTGCTTCCACCAAATACTGATTAAGGGGTTTGATATACCTGCTTCCACCAAATATTGATTGAGGGCTGCGATATACCTGCTTCCACCAAATACTGATTAAGGGGTTTGATATACCTGTTTCCACCAAATATTGATTGAAACCTGCGATATACCTGCTTCCACCAAATATTGATTGAGAGCTGCGATATACCTGCTTCCACCAAATACTGATTAAGGGGTTTGATATACCTGTTTCCACCAAATATTGATTGAAACCTGCGATATACCTGCTTCCACAAAATACTGATTAAGGGGTTTGATATACCTGTTTCCACCAAATATTGATTGAGGCCTGCGATATACCTGCTTCCACCAAATATTGATTGAGGGGTTTGATTTACCTGCTTCCACCAAATATTGATTGAGGCCTGCGATATACCTGCTTCCACCAAATATTGATTGAGAGCTGCGATATACCTGCTTCCACCAAATACTGATTAAGGGGTTTAATATACCTGTTTCCACCAAATATTAATTGAGGCCTGCGATATACCTGCTTCCACAAAATACTGATTAAGGGGTTTGATATACCTGTTTCCACCAAATATTAATTGAAGGCTGCGATATACCTGTTTCCACAAATACTGCTTTTCTCTAGGGACTTAGGCACAGGGTCATTTTGAAAATGACAGGCAGCGTAAGAGGCAGGCCATTCCGCAGGGGTGATAGGGGTCGAGCAGGTGCACCAGGCCGGAGCCTAAGTGGGAAGTTGGAGAAGGGGCGTGCGATTACTTCAAAGGACACACCAGAGTTGGTTAAATGGCTCACTCAGCTTTCCACTTCTGCACCCTCCTCGTCCTCTGTATCTGCACCCTCCTCACTCTCTGCTGTCTGCACCCCCAAATACACCACCACCACCATAGCCCCTCCACTCGAGTCAGAGGAATTATTTTCCCATCCATTCCCATATTTGGTGGCTGCACATATGACCTGAAGGTTTTTCAGGTTCGCCTGTCATTAAAGTCAATGGGGCCCGCCGCGAACGCGTGGTTTACGAACATTTGATCGTGAACGCGCGTTCGTGAACCGTCCAGGCCGATATTCATCCATCACTATTAGTAAGTGCCTTGTATCAACTTTCTCTACATAATAAATGCTATTTGCTGAAGTGAGACAACCCCTTTAAATTGTATATATGTACCATATTTAGAAAAGCTGCAATTTAACCGTTTTTCTTGTTGTAGCGTGCCTTTAAAAGGAAAATGTTAATATGTGGGCTTAGAGAAAATATGTTTGCATCTCTTCAATGTTTAAAGGTAATTACACACACACACACTGTAATTATTCAGATCCAAACTTGATAAGAGCAGTATTTAAAACTTCTATCCGCATATCAGTAATAATAATCTTTATTTATATGGCATATACTGCAGCACATTACAAACTGGAAGGTACACATACTAACAAAGTCAGATATTATATAGTAACAAACTAATAAACAACAGGAGTGAGTGCCCTGCTGACAAGAACTTACAATTAGTGATGAGCGGGAGGTGCCATATTCGATTTCAACGAAATTTGCGAATATTCGCTAGAATATTCATCTCAAATTCGTTGAAATCGAATATTCGTCATTATTCTAGTTATCGCGATTAATATGCGATTTAAATAATCGCGTATTGCGATTTTAACTTAAGGCAACTTTCCTATGGGTTTTATATCTAGAACTAGCGAAGATGACGAATATGACGAATGTATTCGTCATATTCCTCAAAACGAAGATAACTAAATATTCTCCATCTTTGTTTTAGATCCATGTTTGTCAACTTCGCTAATTCTAGCAATCAAATAGGAAAGTTGACTATAGAGACAGCTGTGTTTAATTCGCTATGCGATTATATTACTTTTATTTTTTTTATAAATAGAATAATTATAATACTTGATAATTATTATAATTATTCTATATATTTTAATAAAAAAGCAAAGTAATATAATCGCATAGCGAATTAAACACAGCTGTCTCTATAGTCAACTTTCCTATTTGATCACAATGCGATGACTTCAACTTATATTAATCGCATTGCGATTTCAACTTAGAGCTGTGTTTCTAATGGGTCAGCTTGCTAGAATTAACGAAGTTAACGAATATGGAATATAGCAGTGGTAAGTTGAAATTGCAATGCGATTAATATAACTTGAAGTAACCGCATTGCGATTTCAACTTAGCCACCGACCATTCAAACATCTGATGTTCTAGGTAGCTGAGAGTCAGACTCCCACTCATCTGATATCCTTAGGATGGATCATCAGTATTTAAGTTACAGAAAACCCCTTTAAGCTGATAGTAAAATATGCTTATGAAGAAATATACACTGGTCCATATTTAAATTTGTGGCTGTGCTTGAATTCTGTAGTAAACTGCACCAAAATTTAAAGCTTTTGGTGCAATTTGATGTATCACATTTTAAACATATATGTGAAGCAATTAAGCTGAAAAGACTAATCCACTGGGCCTTGCCTTCAAGGGGGCATAGCTTATCAGGCAAGGGGTCATGTCTAAAATGCAAATTTTTGCACCAAAAGTGGTAGAACGTTAAGGTGGGTTTAGACGATCCAATAGTTGTCCAGAACGACTTGTTCCCGATAATCTGCTGGTGTAAATATGCCGCTGGCTTGTTCATCGGGTGATCCTGTCGTTCGCGCAGGCGCACCAATCATAGTTTCTAAGCAGCAGATTGTGCTGTCTAAACAGGAAGCTGCCGCCCAGAAACCATGATTCTGTATAGGGAAGAGGGATTGCTATAGTGATCCTTCGTCCTTATACTGTGAAGGAGATCGCTGCATGTAAATGCAGAGGTCTCCTTCACTGAACGAGTAGCCAACTGTCGAGAAGGAACTCTTCCTTCTCGACCATCGGCCTCTCCATCAGCCCATTTAAACCCACCTTTAGATTAGACAGTCTAAGGATGTGCCAAATTTATCGTCCAGCATCAGCCACTGTGATAAATCTGGCAACTTTTTAGAGTGCCTAAATTTACACTGCCTTTTAGACAGGATTTGTAAATTTACCCTTCTGTATTAAGCTGTGATTCCTGAAAGGGATGTAAATAGAGAAGAGCCCACCATAAAGCTTGAAAAGGGGCCACACATAACACTTCCCCACCCCTAATTTACTAAGTCCACTTTGCCCCTTCTAAAGCTGGGATTACATGGGTCGAGGAGCAGGAAGCGTTCCTTCCGGACAACTGGCTGCTGGTTCGGGGGGGGGGGTGAAGCACTGTATTTACATGCAGCATCATTGCTTTTGGACTGCAGATCGCTGTTTAGACGTTAAAATCTGCTGCCCAGAAACAATAATTTAGTTGCCTGCATGAATGAATGTTACACCAGATGAACAAGCATTTCACTCATTCATTGGGTCATCGGCTGCACCTTTACACGTGCAGATTATCAAGAACAAGCATTCGTAGGGTCTACAGTCTTGCACCTGCTTTTTTTTTTTTTTTAAAGATTATCTACTTTAAAATATAAAAGGTTTTTAAATAACTTGTAATTGTTCATCAGCTTTAGACTTCCATTTCCAAACCTCACAATTCCTGAATCTGTCATTGAAAATCATCACACATCATACAGTTCATGACACTGTTTTTCCCCATTCATTATTCCAATTACATAGTAACGTTTGTTTGGCTGAAAAAAAAAAACATCTCTCCTTCCAGTTCGGCCTGTTATCCTGCTAGGGGAAAAGAAAATCCTCCCCGACTCCAATCAGGCAATCAGAATAACTCCGTGCATCAACGATTCCTCTGTAGTAGCTATAACCTGTAATATTACTACATTTCAGAAATACATCCAGGCCCTTATTTAACTCTTTTAGTAAATTCTCCATTACCATCTCCTCAGGCAGAGAGTTCTATAGTCTCACTGCTCATACCGTAAAGAATCCTCTTCTATTTTGCATAGAACCCTTCTTTCCTCTAGATGCAGAGGATGTCCCTCATCACAGTCACAGTCCTGGGTATAAAGAGATGATGGGAGAGATCTCTGTACTGATCCCTGTTCTGGTAGATTTCAAGCTGGCAGGTCTTGTAGATTTCAGTCTAGGCACACGAACTGTTAAATTTCACCGTAAAATTTTCCTAATTAGGCCCCTTTCACATCAGCGTTTTTGCTTTCCGTCCTAGAGTTCCGTCCTCGGGGCTCTAGGACGGAAAGATACTGATCAGGATTATCCTAATGCATCCTGAATGGAGAGAAATCCGTTCAGGATGCATCAGGATGTCTTCTGTTCAGTATGTGAACGTTTTTTGGACGTTGACAAAAGCGCAGCATGCTGCGGATTTGTCTCCGTCCAAAAATCCGGAAGACATGCCATAATGCCGGATCCGGAATTAATGCCCATTGAAGTGCATTAATCCGGATCCGGCCTTGAGCGAAACGTCGTTTCGGCGCATCGCCGGATCCGACGTTTAGCTTTTTCTCAATTGTTACCATGGCAGCCAGGATGCTGCCATGGTAAAATGTAGTGGGGAGAGGGGGAGCAGTATACTTACCATCCGTGCGGCTCCCGGGGCGCTCCAGAGTGACGTCAGGGCGCCCCACACGCATGGATCACGTGATCGCATGGATCACGTGATCCATGGGCATGGGGCGCTCTGACGTCATTCAGGAGCGCCCCGGGAGCCGCACGGACTGTAAGTATACCGCTCCCCTGCTCCCCACTACTACTATGGCAACCAGGACTTTAATAGCGTCCTGGCTGCCATAGTAACCTGAAAGCATTTCGAAGACTGATCAGGATCCTGATCAGTCTTCTAATGCTTTCAGGCGACTTGCGTTCTGACGGATCCGGCCCGCCGGATCCTCAGAACGCAAGTGTGAAAGAGGCTTTAGACAGGACCATAGGGCAAATATTAAACCTTGTCTCCAGAGCCGGAACAAGCTCTCATGGTGCCCAAGGCAGTGTCCAGTATATCTCCCATGAATGGCACCCTAGGCAGTTGGCTACCATTTGTTCCACCCATGATAGAACCTTTGCCCACCCAACTTTTAAAAAATGTGTTCTTCCATTAAAAGAAAACCACAGAAGTATAAACAAAGCTTTTTGACTGTGATCCCCCATAGAAATATTAAAATTTCATGCTGATGTGACATGGTGCTGCATCATGTGACGGTAGTATGATTTTTTTTTTATTCTATCCAGTCTGCAATGTATAGTTATTTAAAAAAAGACATTATATATGCATGTACAGATATAGCAGATCTAAACTTGAGTGAGATATCATGTCTCACCGTGGTATCATGACACTAAGGCCATTGAAAAAGTTCATTAACATTTTCTTGGGATTGTTTACTTATTGTGTTGAGTCAAGATGTGTAAATTGCTCACGTGACTTCATGGGACAATGTATAGTATGATTACATGTAACTGTTAGGCCTTATTCACATGTCAGTAGTGTTTTGCGGATCTGCAACACACCTTGCCACCAGCCCTATAGAGATGCCTATACTTGTCCGCAATTGCGGGCAATAATAGGACATGCTCTATATTTTTGCGGAGCCACCGTCCTGTGTGTGCTCTCCGCATCCATCACGTCCCCATTCAAAATGAATGGGTCCGCACCCATTCCGCAAATTTGGACAAAGATTGCGGACGTGTGAATTAGGCCTTACAGGCTGTGTAGCCAAAGCTTTAAAGGGAACCTGAAGCATCCTTTATTCTGTCGTCATGAGTGCATTCAGTCATTCAGGTGCTAATATGAGGTGGTTGTTGGGTATTTATTTTAATCTTAGCAGTGTGCACCTGGGAAGAGCCATGTGCTACCAGGGAAGAGTCCAGCTTGTTCGTCAGATCCCACCTGACGATGATTGACAGTTCTCTCCTAGGGAGAAAACTAAGGATATAACTGTCAGTCATTGGTGGGTGGGGAGAGAGGAGCTCATGAATAAGCCGGACTCTTCTCTGGCAGTCTGTGACTCTTCCCAGGGGTGTAAGTCTTCATCAACCACCTCATATCAGCACATGAATTTATGCCTCCCTCAAAGAAGAAGGGGTGCAATTGGGCTCTTAACAAGCTCTGCCTCTAATGCCACCAGATGTAAGGCAGATATCCTATAAGTCAATGTTCGACCCATTAAATAGGCCTTGAGACATGACTCGAATCATAAATAAGTCAGAAGTGGTGCTGGCTTATTTATGATCAGAGTCATGTCTCAAGGCCTATTTAAAGGATTTAAAATTGACTTATATTAAAGCTGCCTTACATCTGGTGGCATTAAAGATAGAGCTTTTTAAGAGCTCATTTGCTTTCTTCCCAGAATTCCATGGAGGAGTTCCAGAAGCATGTATGCCCATTAAGGCACTCTCCGTAAAAAGAGATAGTACCCCCCAAATCTATGCCTCCTTCAGTAACGGCAGCATAAAGCATGTGACAGGTTCCCTTTAGAGAGAACAGAATGTGGAGATGTTGGACCAGAGTGAAAGATTCAGAAGATTAAGATTTTACTGATCCATTGATTTATTCAGATTAAAATCGATAACAAAGTAGAATATGTGAAAAAGGCTGATCGTTTTCATGCTATGGTGAGAGAAAGATGTGTATTGTGCAGATTAAAAGGAGGAGAATGCTGAAATTGAAAGGTAGCGGCTAGGAAGATCAGAGAGAGACAGGCAGCAGGATGGGTGCATTGAAATGACAGGCGTTATCCCCTCCATAAAGGAAGAAATGAATGTGTTAAATAGCTGTAATATTAATGGCTATGGACACCTTTGAGGAATTTTTTATGATTAAATTTTACTTATTTTGGGATAAAAATCATTTTTCCAATTGGTCTTTATTAAGCATTTCCAGCAGTTTTGGAGCTACAGGGGTTAAAAATCAGTCTGTTTGCAGACTATTGCTTCTGAGTCCTGTCAGCTGATGCCTCATGTAAAGCTTTATCTCTGATCTCCTGACCTAATAAACACTCATTTAGGCCATATTCTTATCAGTTTGATGGAAGTTTAGCTGTAGTGAATGTTTATGAGGTCAGGACATCAGAGATAATACTTCACATGAGCCTGTCAGCAGCCTGTCACGACCGCTATCCCAGCAGCAGTCATGTCGCACCAGACGGAGGGGAAGGGGGACCCTGATCTACGGATGGGAAATAGAACGGCCACCCCTGACTAACCCTAAGCTGGCACCTGTCTGCCCTGATACCCTAGACAGGGTGTGAACCTGTATGGCGAGCAGGATGACTAAACCCTCAGTCACCCTAAGAAGACTAGACTGGGGAAAGGCAGATGGGAGCACTAGTCACCATCACTCATGTCTAGGAGAACAACAGGGGAAGACAGCAACAAACAAACAATCTCCAGCAGAGATAGACTTATCCAGTCACGAGCAGAGAAGATGATCCCAATAACGTCAGTCCACGCCAGACAAGAGCTCCACAGCAATACCGTCAAACGATCTCCTTCAAAGGTCAGAATAGCACTGGAAGTAAGGACTATATCTGGCAATGACTGCAAGTGAAACTGAAACTAATATAGTAACTGGGAGTGGCAGACAGCACTCACCTGAGAAGAATGCCTACAAACTCCCAGTCAGGACAAAAAGGTTCACAAGGCAAAACCCGGATGACATACCCTGAACCACGGAGCAAACTCACAAGCTATCGCGAGTAGCAAGTCGCTGCGACCTTCTCTTCCCAGACCTATCTGGATCAGTCACAGTCGTGACACAGCCACTGAGAAGTGGTACTCTTCAAGCAGTCTGATTTTTACCCCTGTATCAACAAAACTGCTGAAATCTTTCATACCGACTAATTAAAAAATGAATAAAATGCAGTCATTAAAAAAATGCCCTGAAGGTGTCCGTAGCCTTAGGACTCTGCAGATGCCTCCAATGTAGCACCATGTGGATGAAGGGTTGATGTCACTGCAGTTACACCACAAATCTCAATTTTATTTCTAGCACAGCTGACGGGGGAGACGCTGCAGTCCCCGGAGGTACTTTGATTCTTCTCTTTCTATAATAAATTCAAAAAAATTTGTATTACAGAAAGCTTTTGAATACCCTTTCATCTCACATAAAATATCCTGTTCTCTTGTATCTGCCCTTCTACTGACTCAACCAAAGATTCCTACACTTCAGAATGATTTACTTGGAATATTTCCGCCTTCGCTCTTTGGTTTTAGTGTCAACATAAAGATAAATGTTAAATGCATATTCCAAAAAACAAAATTAGAATCCAAGGGCACTGAACCAGTTCCCGTTATAAAGAGCGCTCCACTCTGTGTGCTGCACCGGGGGAATGACTAAGGAGGTTATGATACAGATTCAGTGAGAGCCTTTAATACATACTGTACACATAACTGTTATGTGATTCACATTATTATCCTGAAAAAACAATGCTAAATGTATGACTCTTCTATTCTATCGATTGTGTCTGTTATCTGCACAATTACCGAATTTTACATGAAAAACTGCGTGACCTGTTCGAAAACTAGGGCTTCTTTCTTCCACATACAGCCCATTGCTTTCCATAGGCTTCAAGTGAATGGATCAGAGCTCCTATACTACATACGCCATGGACAAGGGTGGCATGGTTCCTGAAAGAAGGCAGCCATTTTTTAATCACATAACTTGCATACACTGGAGCCATAAAGCCACAGTTTTAATATATTGACTGCACTAGATTCCCTGTTCATTCATACATTTGAAGGCTTTCTTATACATCTCAGGGATAGAAATGTTTTGAGTTTCAACTGGAATTGCATGAAATTAGCCATCAATTGAAAAAGACTAGGATTATTTGTTAAACTTTTATTTTTATTTTTCTAAAAAAAAAAAAAAATCTCACTGACCTTATTTAAACTAAATAATCCTTAAATCATGCAGTTTTCTCCCTCTCCACTAAGGTCAAGACATCCTGTTTAGAGACATGCTTTCTAGAAGCCACGCGGACCATAATCACAATGGACTTCATTGACTTGTCATGTGACCTGTGCAGAGGTCATTGTGCAGGGAGGAAGGAGTAAAAAAGTTGTGACAATCACCTATTCTGAATGTGTTACCTGTCATTCTAATCCTGCCCGTGATGATGAGATGACTGATGACAAGTGACCACTACAGACCAGGAAGGGGCAGCATTAAGCTTAGTGGCCAGTGTGGAAATTACAGAATTTTAGAATTTTTTTAAAAAATATAGATAGTGACATGGAAAACTTACAACAAATTCTAAAATTTGCTTGTGGCACATTCCCTGTGTAACTGAGACTTGCAAAAATCTGTATGAAACAAAATGCAACTATATAGCTGCAGAGATTTGTAATGTTTTCTGTTTTCTGACATCTGAATTGGATAATGTAAATTAATTTAAGGTAGTTTCTTTTAAAGGGGTGACTGGTATCAGCACTGACTTGTTCCCATGCTTCCCATGACTCATCAGTGATGTGCTGCTTGGGGACATGTCACCGTTGAGTCCTGCCATTAGCTGCTGCAGTGCACATGACCCTGTCCATCTGGAAGTTTAAAGGGGTTGGCCACTTTCCGGCTACTCTTGATCAATGTGTATGCTAGATGATTATATGACATTTACTAATATAGTCTTTGTTGGTACTCACCCTTGTTGGCCAAGTCCTTTGTGCTATCCACACAGAAGCCTTGTCCATAAAATGGCTGCTGATGAAGCGTCATGTGACCAGTAAAATTACTAAGTCTTCTCCATTCAAATACACCTGCACTAAATTCTCAAAATTGCAATGGCAGATGTGATATATTTGAGTGGAGGAGACTGTTTCATGTGTCTAGAGTTATTTTTGCCTGGTCACATGACCCTTCATCAACAGCCATATTATGGACAGGACCACTTTGTGGACCACACAGAGGATTTACCTAACAAGGGGACATGATTTATGAAATAAAGAAAACAGCAAATCTTACATGCACATTGGTCAAAAGTAGCCAGAAAGTGGCCAACCCGTTTAAAGATAGGGAGACCAGAAGAACAGTGAAGAGAGCCATGGAGCCGGAACAGAGAGGTGGGGAGCAAGTGAGTATGGGGTTTTCCACAGCTACTGCAGGCAGGGGCAAAAAAAAAAAACTAACAAAAAAAAACCAAAAACTGGAAAACCTATTTAAAGTGTAAGTCAGCGAACCCTTTTTCATTGTACACACTATATTATGTGTGCCGCTTATACAAATGTATAACGGTATTCCTGTGGAACACTGTGTACCAGGTAAAGATCTCTGTGGTCTGATCTGACAACGGTTTCTGCTGCAGAGACGGGCAGAGGAATGGCTGCTTGGGGTCAAGTGTAACATCGGTAAGCACTCAGACTCTGCCCTAAGGATTTCCAGGATCCAGGGCAGACGCTTTTATTCACTTTTCATGACAGATGGGAGCACTGAGTTCCCAGTACACAAAGACAATCAGTTATGACATGCAAGTCGCTGACTGATCACCTTTTACTTCTACCTGTCACCTGATGTCTGAAATAACATTTATGTAAGACGTGAGCGAACCGCATGACTGTTGGACTATTTCGTAATCCAGAGGAACATTCTCTTTTTTATGACAGTTTAGTTTCTAGATGAAAGGGCTGGTAGAATTGCAAAGTGAAGGGAACTGTTGAATTACCATGAAGCCGGAGAGAGGGACATTTAGAAGGACAGGGTTTATTTTACTACATGCAGGCTTAGGGATATTAGTAGATGGATCCGTTTTATTGAGGATGGAAGGCAGGACAAGGAGTATAAATGGATGCAGGAAGAACCAATGCAGGGGCGAGATGAAGGGTTGGCATAGTAGTCCCCTACTGTGCTACTGATCGAAGGATGATACTTCTGTATGACACTACCATTTATACAAACATTACAGGCATGGTAATGGGCGATTAATGGCTGAATCACTGCTCAATCACAAGGAATCAAGTTTGGAAGGAAGCATTCTGAATTCCCTGCTTTAGCATCATTTTGCCTGGACAAATATATGGTCTCTGACAGAGTCCTGAGGAACCACCTCATAGTCTGAGGAGTCTGTTGAGTGCCCATCATATGACTGACCCAGCACTGCTGTTTTTTGTTTTATCTGTTCTTTGAACAGAGCAGAAAACCGCCCCAAAAAAGGCAGATGTGAAAATAACCAAAGGGACCTTGTCTGGCCATTGGCAGGGTGCCTCGCTTTCTTTTGACCTTCATCATTGGTTTAACTATTGGGATGACAAAGATGTAGTCAGTCACACTTGGGCCCTAGTAGTTGGTGGGATGTGGATTTAAGGGTCCTAACAATATTATAGAGGGGCATGGTAGAGTCAGGCTTAGACTGGCCCACAGGGGTACAGGTGAATCATTCGGTGGGCCCCTAGTCTCCCACCCCTGCACAAGTGGCACATAACACAGTAGACTTACTGCACTACATATACAGTGGAGGAAATAATTATTTGACCCCTCACTGATTTTGTAAGTTTGTCCAATGACAAAGAAATGAAAAGTCTCAGAACAGTATCATTTCAATGGTAGGTTTATTGTAACAGTGGCAGATAGCACATCAAAAGGAAAATCGAAAAAATAACTTTAAATAAAAGATAGCAACTGATTTGCATTTCATTGAGTGAAATAAGTATTTGAACCCTCTAACAAAAAAAGACTTAATACTTGGTGGAAAAACCCTTGTTTGCAAGCACAGAGGTCAAACGTTTCTTGTAATTGATGACCAAGTTTGCGCACATTTTAGGAGGAATGTTGGTCCACTCCTCTTTGCAGATCATCTCTAAATCCCTAAGGTTTCGAGGCTGTCTCTGTGCAACTCTGAGCTTGAGCTCCCTCCATAGGTTTTCGATTGGATTAAGGTCCGGAGACTGACTAGGCCACTCCATGACCTTAATGTGCTTCTTCTTGAGCCACTCCTTTGTTGCCTTTTGCTGTATGTTTTGGGTCATTGTCGTGCTGGAACACCCATCCACGACCCATTTTCAGTTTCCTGGCAGAGGGAAGGAGGTTGTCGCTCAGGATTTCACGATACATGGCTCCGCCCATTTTCCCGTTAATGCGAATAAGTTGTCCTGTGCCCTTAGCAGAAAAACACCCCCAAAGCAAAATGTTTCCACCCCCATGCTTGACGGTGGGGACGGTGTTTTGGGGGTCATAGGCAGCATTTTTCTTCCTCCAAACACAGCGAGTTGAGTTAATGCCAAAGAGCTCTATTTTGGTCTCATCAGACCACAGCACCTTCTCCCAGTCACTCTCTGAATCATTCAGGTGTTCATTGGCAAACTTCAGACGGGCCTGCACATGTGCCTTCCTGAGCAGGGGGACCTTGCGAGCCCTGCAGGATTTTAATCCATTGCGGTGTAATGTGTTTCCAATGGTTTTCTTGGTGACTGTGGTCCCTGCTAATTTGAGGTCATTAACTAACTCCTCCCGTGTAGTTCTAGGATGCTTTTTCACCTTTCTCAGAACCATTGACACCCCACGAGGTGAGATCTTGCGTGGAGCCCCAGAGCGAGGTCGATTGATGGTCATTTTGTGCTCCTTCCATTTTCGAACAATCGCACCAACAGTTGTCACCTTCTCTCCCAGCTTCTTGCTAATGGTTTTGTAGCCCATTCCAGCCTTGTGCAGGTCTACAATTTTGTCTCTGACATCCTTAGACAGCTCTTTGGTCTTTCCCATGTTGGAGAGTTTGGAGTCTGCTTGATTGATTGATTCTGTGGACAGGTGTCTTTTATACAGGTGACTAGTTAAGACAGGTGTCCTTAATGAGGGTGACTAATTGAGTAGAAGTGTCTAACCACTCTGTGGGAGCCAGAACTCTTAATGGTTGGTAGGGGTTCAAATACTTATTTCACTCAATGAAATGCAAATCAGTTGCTATCTTTTATTTAAAGTTATTTTTTCGAATTTCCTTTTGATGTGCTATCTGCCACTGTTACAATAAACCTACCATTGAAATGATACTGTTCTGAGACTTTTCATTTCTTTGTCATTGGACAAACTTACAAAATCAGTGAGGGGTCAAATAATTATTTCCTCCACTGTATATATTCAATGTACCTTAACCAGCCTATGTTCATATAAAAAACTTGATGGATTATTAAAGAAACTCCCCAGATATTATTATAGACATTATCAGAGCTGAGATGACTTCTAGGTATAGAGGAAAGCTAGCCAGGATCTTCTTCTGCCCATGACCTTCTCAAAGTTGCTGCAGGGACCCCACATTCAATCATCTGGTAGCATCTTACTGCTGTGTGAGCAGGTAATATTCGAATGTATCCATATGGTGGGCCGCCAAAATAAATGTAACTGGTGGGCCCTAGGTGCCCCAGTCTGACATTGGGTAGAGTTGTGGTGGTAATTTCATTTCAGAGAGCACAAACAGCATATAGGCTGTACATAGATGTAAATGTAATGCTAAGCATAGATCACCTAATGGCGTTACCTCAGTACCTTTACCCTGCAAGCATTTTAGAGATTCACGGTCCCGGATTGCCAATACATTTTATACATTTATCACAGAACACATTTAGGCTACGTAATGAACAGAATGACTGATGGGTGTCAACAGGCTTAGTTTTCTAGGAATATAAATTTATTTTGTATGGTAACAGTGATAAGTAAGCAGAACATCCATGAAGTTAGAGAATAATTTAAACCAGTTTTTTTATCCTGAGACGTCTCTGTGCAGCTGGCTCCTGGGAGAAGCGGAATGATAAGTATTATACATCACAATGATTCTCATATTTGCATAGTATGTTTGCTTCTAAGAACTCTGGTGAAAGGACTGATGCATAGCCAATTGTGAATGCATATCACAGGAACATTGCATTTGATGGCAGATAAGAATCTAATAACCCATCCAGGCTGCTGATTTTTACCTAGCCGATTTGCAATCTAGAACTCACTAAATCCATGTTCAGCATAATGTTATGTCCATTGGAAACATTTCTTAACATCTCTGTATGTAATAGTCATTACCACACTGGTAATACATCTCTATGTTTCCAAAGTCTTCAAATCATTTTTCTGTTTCGGTAGTAATGCTGTTCTTCAACTGCTACATTCACAGTAACATTTAAAGGTTTTCTGTCCCCAGATTTAACCCTATTAAACTGGCTGACATTAGCGATGTGCTAATGTCAGCAGACCCTAACTCTCCTAATCTTATGCTTCTGGATGCCCTCATTCCCCCATTACTGCACAGTTTTAACTTGTATATTATGCTAATTAGCCTCTAGGAGCAGGGGGGGGGGGTTGTTGCTCCTGCTCCTAGAGGCTCCGTTCACCCACCTCAAGTCACACCCTGCAAGTTTTGCATGGGTGAATACCACAAGGGTAAAAACCTAAATGGGAAAGCCATGTTGTTGGCTTTGCAATATCTGTTTTCAGACCCTAACTCTCCTAATCTTATGCTTCTGGATGCCCTCATTCCCCCATTACTGCACAGTTTTAACTTGTATATTATGCTAATTAGCCTCTAGGAGCAGGGGGGGGGGTTGTTGCTCCTGCTCCTAGAGGCTCCGTTCACCCACCTCAAGTCACACCCTGCAAGTTTTGCATGGGTGAATACCACAAGGGTAAAAACCTAAATGGGAAAGCCATGTTGTTGGCTTTGCAATATCTGTTTTTAAGTCGCTGGGTGCGATTTTTTGACCTATTGTTGGGGCCTTCCTATAAGATACTCTATAGCCCTCAGATAAAATCTGATATCATTTTTCATCCTCATAAAGTATTGGTATATATTTATGAAGTGCGTACTTGATAGAAAAGAGGATTATACTGTAAGGTAAGTGTCGGTATGGATTTATTGATATTTCTATTCCGTTCTTTTGTTTAAAGCTCTTGTCGCGTCATTTTATTTACTCTGGCATTCGCCTGTTTTAGCATCCAATGCCAGTACTCACTTCAGATTGGTAAGTTTCTTCAGTGCTGCAATTACGATTAGCTCTAATTAATTCACATGTGGGGATAGCCTTTAAAGTATGTTTCAGATGATAAGTATTTGCACGAAGAACTGTGTTACCCGAAATGGGTTTTCTATATATAGCTGTGATGATCGTTTGATCTGGTATACCCTGCAATTTAAGATCTAAAAATGTAATTTCAGGTTCATTAACATTGTGAGTGAATCTGAGGTTTCATTTGTTATTGTTTAAATAGGATATGAACAGGGTCACGGCAGATACATCTCCCTGCCATATAAATAGCAGGTCATCGATGTATCTGCCGTACCACCTGACATTGCTCAAATAAGGGTTGTTCTCATTATAAATATAGATGAATTCTCAATATGCCATAGCTAAATTGGCTAGGGAAGGGGAATATTTCGCACCCATCGGAACACCAGTTTTTTTTTGTAAAAAATACTTTTTATCAAAAAAGAAAAAAATATTCCTGATTAAAAAAGTAGTGACTTCTAACATAAATTATATAAGATCAAATGTATAATTATTAATGAAATTCCAAGGCTTCCAATAAGAAGTTATGTGGTAATGAGGGATATAAAGCTGTGACATCGCAGCTGAGCCATAAATTGTTATGTTTTCAGATTTTATGTTATACATTATATAATACCTCCTTTATATCCTTCAAATAGCCCCGTACTCTGCACACTAAAGCGGTTGTAGTAGATTGTCTAACCATGCTCCCAAATTTTCACCTAGGGATCCCACCCCTGAGACAATAAGTCTCAATGGGGGGGTGATATCCCCTTGTGAACCTTCGGGAGCCCGTAGACTATAGGTGTAATAGGTTCACTAATCATAAAAAAAATCACTCTGTTTTTGGCTAATGACCCCCAATGCTAAACCTTCAGATAATATTGTTTTTTGTTTTAATAATCTTTTATAAGAATCATCAGTCAAAATTTCATATATGTCTGGTTGATCTAACATACTCTGTTGTTTATACTGTAGCGTGTCCATCACAACTACAGCCCCCCCCCCCCCCTTATTAATGGTGATAGAGGTTTCATTTTGTAATTGTAATAATGCATGTCTTGTAGCTGTTGATAAGCTGTAATGGACAGCCGCATTGAGAATATAAATCCTTGATTTCTCTGATCATGACTGGAATCTGTCCATGGATTTAACTCTTGATTGAATTGGGTAGAATCCCCAATTAGTTGTTTTAAGATCCATGGACATATTCACACTTGGAATGATTTGTTGCGGCACATCCAATTTTTCAAAATTTATAACAGATAACTGCTCCAAAAATTCCATATTTTGATATATATTAACAGGTTGCATTCGAGTAAAATCCGCATCAGTAGTTGTATATTGTTTGTCAAAAAATGTCTCCTAATTGTTAGATCCCTAACAAATTTATTAGTGTAAAAAC
The DNA here is from genome assembly GCA_033119425.1 of Bufotes viridis. NCBI lineage: Eukaryota > Metazoa > Chordata > Amphibia > Anura > Bufonidae > Bufotes > Bufotes viridis. Next base: position 163,791,603 of record CM065589.1, on the reverse strand, counting down.
ATTGGGATTATTAGTAGGTGCAAAATATAATCCCAAACTGAGGACTTCAGTTTGATGTTTAGTAAATTTATGACTTGTAATGTTGGCACATGATTCATCTCTTCTTGGGTTGTTGGAGTGTGGTCACACCTCTTGCGTTTTCTGTGTTTACGTCCTGCTCTCCTCCGTTTTTTGAAGCATTATTTGTATTAGATGTATGAGTCTCTGGTGGTTTTGGATTTTTGTAATATGATAATCGCACATTAACTGGAGTTAAGAACAAAGAATCGTAACATCTCTGGAGCATCTTGTAGAACAACACAACAGCAGAGTAGCTTCTCTTAAAGCAGGCATCCTCAAACTGCGGCCCTCCAGATGTTGTAAAACTACAATTCCCACAATGCCCTGCTGTAGGCTGATACCTGTAGGCTGTTCGGGCATGCTGGGAGTTGTAGTTTTGCAACAGCTGGAGGGCCGCAGTTTGAGGATGCCTGTCTTAAAGTAACTGGCATAGAAAAAGTGAAACTACATAAAAGAGGGGGTGATTTTAAAAAAATGCTCTTAGAAAGAGAAGCTTTTTGGATCTTTACTCTGAATTCAGTTTTTCCTTTTGGGATGAATTATCATACAGATATTTTATTGCATTATTAATATTTTTTTGTATCATTATGTAGATCGTGTTATCTTTCAGCCGGTGGCGTGAATATAAAGGGTTAATATCAACTATAACTTATTCTACAGCTGAGTTGCTGGGCTGTCATGTGATCCCACACCTGAATATTGTTACACTATGAATCCATAGGTTGTAAATGCATTGATTGTTATGTAGGAATATTTATCACTTGTATTTTTAATGGAAGAAAAAATCTCTGGATTTTACTCGCTGGATCCAATTGGACTTTTTGAAGCATATTTGGAGGGTGTGACCACAGCCCGGATCCGTGCAGAGCAGGTCAAAAGACCCAACCATCTGAGAGCCGGTCTTCGTTCTACTTACAGATCTAATAGGGCCTCATATATGGACAACTGTATTTCCCAGTAAGGAAAACTGCAACACCCCTGATTTCTGACTAGTTTAATTTTTTTTTAATTAGGCAGAACAAATGTTGAATTGTAATTAAAAAAAATAATAATCGCCCTTCACCTTCGGAAAAAGTGAAAGAGATGACTCATAAATATGAACTTTCTGAACGCCATAATTATCAATGTATTTACACCAGACAACTGGCAAAATAAATGGATATATCTGCTTCCCTTCTATCATAACTATGGCTGCCTGCAGCCACCACTAGGGGGAGCTCAGCATAGGAATTTATACAGTTGCCATTTACTGGAATAGAAGGTACAATAATCTCTTTGCATTGAGCAGTGACGGCTGCATCAAAACACAGTCTTTTCTTGTTGGCAATTGAAGGAGTTTAGCGCCGGGCCCCCCTCTACTGGCCCCTGTAGCCTCATAACAGTTGCGTTGTCTGCCCCCATTGAAGATACGCCACTGCTAGTGGGGCAAATACATGTGATGGGGGATGGGTGACTAACTGGCAAAGCAAAAGCACAGTAACTTGCAAGAGGGGGTGCCTTGTTCCCCTTTAGGGGTTTGACTTTGTTTTCCCCTTGTTTTTACCTCTAGGAGGGGGTGTTAGTGGTAACACAGGTCAAGGCAGAGTTTGATGCTGAAGCAGGGGCAGTGCCGTGCTCGGCAGTGTGCCATGAGGCTAACATTGGGAGAAGAGAGAGGAGGTCTTAAATCAGAGATGGAAGGTGAAAGTTGGTAATGTGCACAGGTGACTGTGGGAGTACAGAAGGACCCTCTGTGTGTGAGCAGCCGGCCTAAAACAGCTCCTGTGGGGCAAATAATCAGCAGAAAAGACTCCTTGGTCTTTTTTTTCCCAGACTGACTGTTTTGAGTTTGGGGGGGGGGACCATTCCCTGAAATATTCCTTTTTGCTATATTTTTCAAAAGAAGTTATAGTACGCAGTCCTTAAAGAGACGGTAGTGGTACTGATAGGACTTTGGCTGGATTGTACTTTGTACTGTTTTGCCAGGAACTGTCCTCTTTATTTAGATAACTTGCTATGTGCCTATTGCACATCCATGGGAAGTTGGGATCTATGAAAGTTAGTGGAGTTGTGGCAACCCAGTGACCCATAGAGGTGCAAAACAATTCCCCCCAAAATTACTGTTGCACCCCCGGTAGGTGTGGTGATAGGATAAGCTTAGGTATAGTGTAGTGTCTCAGGGACCCCTAATAGCGAGGGAGAACAGGTTATGGAGCCCACAGTCACTGTGGTACACTGCCGGGGAGATCCTCGTCTGTGTCATACTTCCAGACTGTCTCCTTCATTTATCATTCCATTTCTTGATCTTTTTTTGTCTTATTTTCATATAGACTTTAGTTAAGAAATAATTTCTGATGAGAACTTTGTTGTTCTCTTCCTTCTTTCTCATTTTCATCTTTATATAATTGTTCCTCCTAATCACTAGCTTTGTTTCATTTAACGCATAACAATTTTTCTCGCTATTTTCTAATTTTGCAGTAAGGCAATTGCTTACGGAGTTACTCGGAGAAATGTCAAATGTAACCCTTGTGACTGGCCCCAGCTGTTAACTTTATTCCATATCTTAAGAATGTATTTCTGGGGTAATCAGCGCAGATTTCCCTGCTTTGCATTACGATTATTTATCTGTGATGTTATGTCGTTATGATCTTAATACAATTGTTTCCTTCCAGTAAATTCCAGTGGTATTTATGAGGCACATCGCTAATGTTCCTGCTGTTGTCTGTGGAGAAAAAAAATGCCATTTTCATTTGCTCTCTGTTATAAACAAGTCTTTGACAGTTTCCATGGTGATCCAGATTGACAAATGCAGTTGAATGTTAATCAATTTAGTCCTTTGATATTTCCAGCCTAAAATAATATTGTTTCTTGTGACACGACACAAAGCTGCATTTTTTTGAGTCCGAAATTGACTCCTCCACTTATATACTCGCTTACGCCTATGTGAAAGAACCGTAATTATAGATGTTTATTATTTCATCCAAAGTTTTACAATTTACTGTAATTGGTCACATTCTATTTTCAGAATATAAAAGAAACTCTTTGACTTATGGCAGATTTTTCTTTCAGCTTTCTTCTGAAACTGATATAGAAAAACTGTAGATCTGAAAATGTCAGGGGTAGAACAAAGCTTAGATCTGGTCAGAGAGGAGAATAGAGCCAGATCCCATTTACATGGGCAGATTATCGAGACAATTCGAAGGACCAGTCCTATGAATGCTCGTCCCCAGTAATTGGACCGTGTAAATGTACCGTCAAATAAAGGAGCAAATAAAATCCTGTTTGTCGGCAGCTCGTAACACTGTATAAGGCTAATTTCACACGAGCAAGTTTTCCATCCAGGTACAAAGCGTGTAGCGAGCACATAGCATCCGGACTGAATCCTGACCCATTCATTTAGTTATTCACGCATCATTTTTGCGTTCAGGAAAAATCTCAGCATGTTCTAGATTGTACGTTTCTCACAGAGCTCTGGCTCCATACAAGTAAATGGGGCTTGCATGAAAAACGTAAGGCATCTGGATGAAATGTGTTTTTCACTGATGGTTTCTAGAAGATGGCAAGTGTTATTCTTCAGTTTTTCTTCATGTTTATAAGATGCATTAAAAACCGCTTGCATCCACACAGAAAAAATCTGAAACACTCAATGCAATAGATTTAACTCAAATGCAAAACCATAATTTTTACCCTGAACAGATCCTGATATATTCCATATCGCTCATGTGAAAGAGGCAAAAAAATCGATCTGCTGCCGACAATGTATGGAACAAATGATCACAGTAACGATTCTTCATCCCCATACAGAGGGAATGGTTACTGCATGCAAATAATACTTGCTAACTTTTCAGGATCTGGACACTTTTTTGGGCGTTGTCATGCCCCTATCTAGGGGCCACACCCATTGTTAAGAAATGTGTGGCCATTGGCTGCTGCAAGTCGGTGTGACTTACCACATGCTGTAAACTGCACTTTCTGGTCTCACTCTCAATCTCAAGTGAAAAACTTCTGGGAATGATGGCCTCAAACTGATGTATAACTAGGGAAGGGTTGGGCTACTTTTACATCTGCGTTAGAGCTCTCTGGCAGGCTGTTTTCGGCAGAGAATACCCTGCCGAAGCTCTTTGTGTGCAAAGGCTTTTATCCGGCCAATCCCGTCGTATTTGCCAGGTAGCGGCTGTTGGGCATGTGGAAACATCCGGCTATGCTGGACAGGAAGCTCCAGCAGGCAGTTCTCTGCCAGAACAGCCTGCCGGAAAGCTCTAACACAGATGTGAAAGAGGCCTTAGTGGTCTAAGTTTCCTGGGTGCTACTCTGCCTTGGCCAGGTTATAAAGATATAAGTTTCGTGCAGCAAATTACATAATTGCATGGGTGAAGGATAGCCACTGTTCTGGTATATCATATATACTGGATCATTCTCCCATCCAAAGTTTTAGGAGAATAAGTAAATTTTAATGAAATTGGTCAAATTCCATTTTTAGAATATGGATCTTTTTGACTTATTGGAGATTTTTCTTTCAGCTTTGTTCTGAAACTGATATAGAAAAACTGTAAATCTTAAAATGTTAGCAGTAGAACAAGGCTTAGATCTGGTCAGAGAGGAGAATAGGGCAGAAAATTGAATCATTGCATGGGTGAATCATAGCTACTATATCATATGTACTGGATCTTCCATATATATCAGATAGAAAAATTACAATATAAACATGATACCAGAAAATCGCTGGACATAAAGGGATACAAAAAGGACATACTATAGATTTCTGTATTTCTTTTCAGAGTAGTTACTCCAGGTAGCTGAATTGGAGAGAGACAAGGACATCTGAAGAGGACAATATACTGCTACATGGGGATCTGGATAGATTGGAGGCTTGGGCAGATAAGTGGCAGATGAGGTTTAACACTGACAAATGTAAAGTTATGCACATGGGAAGGAATAATGCAAGTCACCTGCACATACTAAATGCTAAAACACTCGGTAACACTGACATGGAAAATGATCTAGGAATTTTAATAAACAGAAAACTAAGCTATAAAAACCAGTGTCAGGCAGCTGCCGCCAAGGCCAATAAGATAATAGGTTGCATCAAAAGGGGCATAGATGCCCATGATGAGAACATAGTCCTACCACTTTACAAATCGCTAATCAGACCACACATGGAGTACTGTGTACAGTTCTGGGCTACTATGAACAAGGCAGACATGGCAGAGCTGGAGAGGGTTCAGAGGAGGGCAACTAAAGTAAAAACTGGAATGGGGCAACTACAGTACCCTGAAAGGTTATCAAAATTAGGGTTATTCACTTTAGAAAAAAGACGACTGAGGGGAGATCTAATAACTATGTATAAATATTAGGGGTCGACCGATATTGATTTTTTAGAGCCGATACCGATATTCTGTGAACTTTCAGGCCGATAGCCGATATTTTATACCGATATTTTGCACATTTTAATTTTTGGATTTTTTTTTTCTGTTACGGCGTCCGACGCTTTTTAAAAAAAAAATATTTTAATAGTTTGGACTTTCTGGTCACGGCGATGTTTTTTTATTTATTGTTTATATATTTTATACGTAAAATTGGAAAAGGGTTAATTTATACTTAATATTTTGGTGTTTTTTTACTATTTTAAATTTTTTTACTTTTTATTTTATTACTATTTCCCCCCTTAGGGGTAGAACCTGGGCTCTTTACATCCCTTGTCCTATTCACCCTGATAGAGCTCTATCAGGGTGAATAGGACCTGACACTGTCCCTGCTGCCCTGTGCTATGGGCACACAGCAGCAGGAACCGACCATGGCAGCCAGGGCTTCAGGAGCGTCCTGGCTGCCATGGTAACCGATCGGAGCCCCAGCATTACACTGCTGGGGCTCCGATCAGAAGAGAGGAGGTGGGGACCCTGTGGCCACTGCCACCAATGATATCAATACTGAAGGGATGGGGGAGGAGGGAGGACGCACTGGCCACCAATGATAAGATATTACAAGCACATTGCCCAGACCCTGCCTCTGATAGATGGCTGCGATCCGCGGCAATTAACCCCTCAGGTGCGGCACCTGAGGGGCTACTGTCACGGATCGCAGCTCTCTACCAGAGGCAGGGTCTGGGCAATGCTTGTAGTATCTTAAACCTTGTTATCATTGGTGGCCAGTGAGCCCTCAGCCCCGCCTCCTCTGCTCTCATTGGTGGCCAGTGCGCCTCAGCCCCGCCTCCTCTGCTCTCATTGGTGGCCAGTGCGCCCTCAGCCCCTCCTCCTCCTCTTCTCTCCACTGGCAGCGCGGCACAGGGGGAAGGAGGGACTGCCTCCTTCTCCCCTGTGCTGCTCAGGGAACATGGCCGCGCTGAGAGCAGCGCGGCAATGTTCTGTTAGAGCACAGTTATCGGTATATCGGCCTGGTTAGGGGCCGATACCGATAACTGTGCAAATCATCAATATCGGCCGATAATATCGGCCAAACCGATAATCGGTCGACCCCTAATAAATATATCAGGGGTCAGTACAGAGATCTCTCCCATCATCTATTTCTCCCCAGGACTGTGACTGTGACAAGGGGACATCCTCTGCGTCTGGAGGAAAGAAGGTTTGTACACAAACATAGAAAAGGATTCTTCACTGTAAGAGCAGTGAGACTATGGAACTCTCTGCCTGAGGAGGTGGTGAGTACAATAAAGGAATTCAAGAGGGGACTGGATGTATTTCTGGAGTGTAATAATATTACAGGCTACAGCTACTAGAGAGGGGTCGTTGATCCAAGGAATTATTCTGATTGCCTGATTGGAGTCGGGAAGGAATTTTTTTCCCCTTAAGTGAGGAAAATCGGCTTCTACCTCACAGTTTTTTTTTGCCTTCCTCTGGATCAACTTGTAGGAAACAGGCCGAACTGGGTGGACAGATGTCTTTTCTCGGCCTTATGTACTATGTTACTATGTTACTATCTCGTTGGTGTACTACAGAGAAATGACGAGCCACTACTGACTTATAGTGTGTTTATAGGATCTACATAGGATCCCGGTAAGATGGGTCTGCTTTCTTCCAGACACAGAAACACTCCTGACTATGGACTGCGTCTGGTATTGCAGCTCATCTCATTCACTTGCATTGCAGTCTATGTGAATGGACAATAATGCTGCTGTTTCTGTAAAAATGCAGAACCTTCTTCCTAATCTCAGACAACCTGTTTTTTCTTCCCTTAAGTTCTGAGTGTATTAGTAAGAGGTAAGTCATTTTCCCCGATAAAAGGCTTTTTTTTTTAAAATCATGTGAAAGATTTTATGAACTGACACAGTTCTGGAGATGCCTCAATAACAGATTCATCCTTCATATCTTTTAACTAGAAAGGTGATTTATGAAGTATAATTTTCACACCTTTATGGGACTTACATAATTGAAAACTAACTGGACTGCAGAGGATTACTTTGCCTAACCTACCTGCAAATTAGATAACTACCTACTGAGCCTTCCAGCGCAGGATATTTGTATGCAGGAGGCATTTAACATTTGCATGACTCCAAAGAACTGAAAACATTCTGCTACTGTGGTTTCTGTGAAGCAACCAATTTGGAAGAAAGGTCCGTCCTTGTGCTGGAGACAGTCATGTTTAGTCTTCGAGCAATGCTGATAATTTCTCCCTTCACACAGATTAATGAGCAGCCTGTAATGCCGTTGTAGAAATCTCCTGGGGATCGTTGCACGAAAAATAGTTCTGTTACCCACTGTTTATCTTACTGACAGCAAGAAAGCCCGACAATAAACCTTCATTTAAAAGTCAAATAAATTCAGGTGTAGATTTATACGATACAGGGGTAACCTCGGCATGGCCATGATGGAGGCCAAGTAATTTAGTCAGGTTTGCAGGCCATTTTTAACTCAAATTCCTTTGCTTTGAATGAGGCTGAGCTGCAATACCACAAACAACTCAGGCCAGGGGTGGCATCGTTTTTGGACCCCCCTTTAAATGCAAGATGTAACTAAGCTATTATCTTGGATGGCCGGCTTATGGAAAAAGCCAAGCGGGCCAGCGCTCTACTCTTTCCTATGCTCTCACTGCAGTAAATGGAAGCTATGCAGCCTCCATAACTCCGGAATTTACGGAAGCTATGTAGCCTCTATAACTCCGGGGTTTACGGAAGCTATGTAGCCTCTATAACTCCGGGATTTACGGAAGCTATGTAGCCTCTATAACTCCGGGATTTACGGAAGCTATGTAGCCTCTATAACTCTGGGATTTATGTAAACTATGTAGCCTCTATAACTCTGGGATTTACGGAAGCTATGTAGCCTCTATAACTCTGGGATTTACAGAAGCTATGTAGCCTCTATAACTCCAGGGTTTACGGAAGCTATGTAGCCTCTATAACTCTGGGATTTACAGAAGCTATGTAGCCGCTATAACTCTGGGATTTACGGAAGCTATGTAGCCTCTATAACTCTGGGATTTACAGAAGCTATGTAGCCTCTATAACTCTGGGATTTACGGAAGCTATGTAGCCTCTATAACTCTGGTATTTACAGAAGCTATGTAGCCTCTATAACTCTGGGATTTACAGAATCTATGTAGCCTCTATAACTCTGGGATTTACAGAAGCTATGTAGCCTCTATAACTCTGGGATTTACGGAAGCTATGTAGCCTCTATAACTCTGGGATTTACAGAAGCTATGTAGCCTCTATAACTCTGGGATTTATGGAAGCTATGTAGCCTCTATAACTCTGGGATTTACAGAATCTATGTAGCCTCTATAACTCTGGGATTTACGGAAGCTATGTAGCCTCTATAACTCCGGGATTTACAGAAGCTATGTAGCCTCTATAACTCTGGGATTTACAGAATCTATGTAGCCTCTATAACTCTGGGATTTACGGAAGCTATGTAGCCTCTATAACTCCGGGATTTACAGAAGCTATGTAGCCTCTATAACTCTGGGATTTACAGAATCTATGTAGCCTCTATAACTCTGGGATTTACGGAAGCTATGTAGCCTCTATAACTCCGGGATTTACAGAAGCTATGTAGCCTCTATAACTCTGGGATTTACAGAAGCTATGTAGCATCTATATCTCCGCGATTTACGGAAGCTATGTAGCCTCTATAACTCTGGGATTTACGGAAGCTATGTAGCCTCTATAACTCTCGGATTTACGGAAGCTATGTAGGTTAGCCTCTTCTGCTCAGCTGTTTGCATAATTTGCATTCACTACAATGCGAGGTACAGAAACAGCGGAGAACAGGGCTGCTCGACTGTTTCGGTAAGCCTGGCCACCTAGGGCAGGTGCACCTCCCTGTCCTAGAATGGATTTTGCAGTAAATGATCCCATGCCAAACGTCATGATGATTTCTTCTCTGGCCTAAGAGCAGGTGCCACTCTGTCTCAGATTTGAGGATTTTGAAAAGGTCTACTTGACACAAAAGCAGGTTTTTTTGGGCTGGCTTGTCACACGGGAGAAATACAATTTGTACTTCTCTATATCTGTTCTTCATTAGCAGTTTTGCAGTTATTCAGGCGTGAAGGAGTTTTAAGACGTGAAGAGCTTTTGAGTGACAAATCAAAGATCTTGACATTTAATTCCTACAAAATAACCCATTCATTAGCCTTCTGTATTCTACAATAACTGTGAATTGTAAGAGTTTCAGATCTGAAGATATTCTTACACAATGAAAAATACCTGTTTCCCTGAAAGTGTGTCTTCTATGCCATTGGGTATACAGATTACCATACTGCTATATCTAATTACTATTATATCTTTCACATGCTGTGTTAAAGAGGACCTGTCACCAAAAAAATGCAGTGCAATCCGAAAGCGCCATGTTGTAGAGCAGGGGAAGCTGAGCAGATTGATGTACATTTTTGTGGGAAAAGATTCAGTAAAACTTGTACATTTTACATTTATATCTGCAGCCCTGTGAATACCTATCGGTACAGGAAGAGGTGTTCTCAGTGACTGACGGCTATCTCTGTATGGACACTTATACACACAGTGCTATCAATCACTGATAACCCCTCCCTCCTGTACCGATAGCTGTTCACAGAGATATAAATGTATAAATTACAACTCAATCTTTTCCAACAAAAATATATATCAATCTGCTCAGTTCCTCCTGCTCTATAACATGCTGCTGTCAGATTGTATAGCAATTTTTTTGGAGAAAGGTCATCTTTAAAGCACTTTCTGACTCATTGTTAGCAAAGCTTAATAATAATGAAAGGCTCTGCGACTTTCTTATAATACTGTGGATTTCTTTTGTTGTCACAAACCCAACAGCTATATGAGCAGCAGCAGGTTTCCATTCACTGACATCAAGTCCTGAAAATGGTAAAGAAAGGAGGCATTTAGGGGGAGATTCATCTTTAAAGTGGTATTCTGGTTACCATAAATATAACTTATGTTTTAGACTAATTCATCATCAATAATTACCTAATATAATGATATTTCACATATTTTCCGTCCCGTAGGTATCCTCTTCAAACAACTGATAGGCATGGTTGCTGGGAGTCAGCCCCCTGCCGATCTGATATTGATGACTTATCGGGAGATATAAAAAAAAGCGGACAACCCCTTTAAGTGGAGCTGCAAAGTGGTTCATAAATACCTAATATACCATTTATATGCTGAATTCCATCAATCTAATATCATGTTTTATCACTTAAATTTTAGAATTTCAGAACCTGTAATGAATATTTAATTTCTAGTGCTATGTTTCCTCGGCAGAGCCCAAATATATTTGGGCTGATAGCTAGCAACAGTGATTTCCTATGGGAACCACCCTACTCCCCCACAAGTCTGTCAAAACGCCGGTGGTGCATATTAATAATGTGCCGAGAGCACTACAGCACCCATGATTCTCCAGGGAAGACAGCTGCCAGTCTTCAGTGCTGGTCAGTGGACTATAAGAAATAAGTATATATTTTTTTAGTACACTGGACTGAATGCCGGAGTCTGTCTCTAAGAACAAGAATGAAATATGTCAAGAATTAAAACATCTAGAATAAGACTTAAACACGGTGATGGACTGGCTGGAATTGTTTAGCTGGTTCTTCTTCTCCAATTCTCATAAATAAAGAACAATGGGTGGGCTTCAATAAAAATTCACCGGGGAATTCATTATCTTTGAGAATATGCAGTCTACATTAATAATTCTACTCACCATAATCTATACCTCCCAGGCTTTATGAAGAGCTTTTCTTCACCTTAAAAGTTTCAAAGTTACTTTAGCCAAAGAAACATTATGGAGATCGAATTGTACATCATGTCTACATAAGAACATTAGAAAATGAGTTATAGGAGATGGACGATTATGATGAACGCAGGTCCACGAAATTCTCTGACTCCCTGCTGTCTCCCATTTGTTTATTTTACATAATGAAGCCATTTCTGTAGCTGTTCGCTTTGGAGATGAAAATAATCATCTGTGACAAGACTTTCCACCCATTTCCAGGCTCAGCTGGCCATTTCTTCTATTACTCATAGTTAGTGTCCCATGATGCTACACATAATTCTATGGTTCAGTGTCTTCTTTAGGACAAAAGTGTCCACCAAACCATCGTTATACCAGTCATGGAACCTCAGTTATACATCAAATGTATTTCCCCCTCCATTTTTAAAGTACGTTATGTTAAAGCTAGTGTAGAGCATTCTCTTCCGAGTCGCTTTACTGCTGATTTATGAGCTCCGTTTTGGTCATCAGTTATATCATGTGACCCTCACTCTGACATCCTGAAACCTATAGGGTATGCTGTGTAGACAGGAAGACCCATTCTCTGCATTCCTATGAGAGTCACTTTTGCTATGAACAGTAGTCCATGGAGGCAGATCCCGCAATTGCTATAGGCCCGGGAGGAAGGAGGCACGGCAATACGTTCTTTCTCCTGTTCCCAACCTGAAAATACTGCATTTTCAAGCAGCCACTACAGGGAGTTCAGTGCAAAGAGGTTATTACATTTCCAATGCATTCAGTGGTAACTATATAAATTCCTATGCACTGAGCTCCCCCTAGTGATGGCTGCAAGATAAATAATCTGAAGAAAAGCAGTGATTTTGACCTGTATGAGGGAGATTTATCAATGTATTTAGTCTGGTAAAAAAATATATTGAGGAATATAGTTGTCAGCACAGTAGACAGGAACAAACAGACTGTGAGCCCTAACTGGAACCCTGCCCGCTTTCACTCCCTACTTGCAGGGCAAGACCAAGGCGGCAAGTCCACAACTGGCCGAAGTTCCCTACTCTGCTAGGTGCAGGACTAACACACAGAAAAGAAACTACACTAAGACAAAGTCATACAGGAATGGGTCAGAACTGGACGGACAATGCATATCAAATCACACGACAGAGGGTAGTCAGAATAGCCAAGCCGGAGTCCGAACCATGCGGAAAACACAGTACTAAATCATGAGAGTGGTCAAACGTAAACTGAGGTCACATCTAATAAGCAATCCAAATGCACACAAAACAGAACTGGGTTCACAGCTAAGAAGTGAAAACCTATCACTGGTAATGGAAGGGGTTTGAACAGAGCACCGAATCCCAGGATCAGAACCTGATAGGTCATGACTCGGCGCTCCATCACTCAGAACACAGCACACAGGAATAGAACAGCTGAGCAATTAGCCCACTGCTAGTCTCCTCCAACACACGTCCGCTGTGGGGAGAAACAGAGCATTGCATCCTGTTGCTAAGGATGCTGTTGCGTCAACAGGGTGCGTGGCTTTGCGGCATGTCTTTCCGGGCAAGGGAAAGCTGGAGATCTCACCGCTGGGACCCCGACAGGTAAGTTTGTGACATATAGGGGGTCATTTACTAATCAGAAATACACCTAAATTAGGAGTATTTCAGGCACAGATGGTGGCTCAATGGTTAGTTACGTAACGTTTAGATGTAGGAAATGGTCTAAATGTAAGAAAGCTCGGAAGCTGTCTTATAATTATAACTGGCGCTGGATGCGCAGAAGTTATGGAAAGGCCGGCTCCTCTTCATAACTTCGGTGGATTTCCACCAGCTATAGGCCTTTATTAAGACCGGCATCTAAAATGCTGGTGTTAATAAATATGCCCCATAGTGTTCAGAATGAGCGCCATATTTTTGAAGCACCTGTTCCACTTTGACAAAGAAGTCAGATAGAGTGGGTAAAATGTATTATTCTTAATTAGGTAAATTCATGATAAATAAATATGGGGTGTTGCTCTTTGTGTTCTTCATTGAAGTTTTGCTATGGGGCCGTATGAGATCTGTGTATGTCCCTGTCTAAGAAGTTTGTAAAACCGATGTTCAGTTTGAACTCCATTTATTCCATAAGACTTATTTCAGACAGAATGATATACTGGAAATGTAGTGTAAATGAACCTGTTGATCCTTTGTACCACAATTATAACCTCCATAATCCAAGTCTGACTGATCAGAGCAGAACAGGATTATCAGCCTTAAAGAGAACCTGTCATCATCTTGATGCTGACCTCACTCTGGGCAGCATAAAATAGTGACAGAAATGCTGATTTCAGCGGTGTGTCACTCATGAGCCAAAAGTAAGAGGTTGCCAAGAACCAGCATCATTGCAGCCCAGGCCTTGAAAAGGCCTTGAAAAGAGTCAGATCTACCTGAGAAGAGTCCTGGTTATTATAATCTCCTGCACTCTCACCGCCCATCTGCTGATGATTGGCAGTTCTCTCCTAGAGAGACAGGGAGAAAACTAGGTGGAAGACTGTCAGTCATCAGCAGGTGGGCAGAAAGAGCAGGAATTCCTGAATAACCAGGACTCTTCTCAGGTGGCCGGGACTCTTTTCCAGGCCCAGTCTGCAATGATTGTGATGTTGGTTCTCGGCAACCACTTACTTTTTACTTATAAATGACAATCAACTCAATCAAGTCACCTGTCTCTACTTTATTCTGCCGTTAGTATGGACAGCATAACGTTGATGACAGGTTCCCTTTAACAATGTTATCTAATGTCAGGTAAGGATATTTATTATTTTCCTTTTATATAAAACATTTTTACCGTATTTTTTACTTATTCCAAGATGTGCTCTCACGCCTAAACATTACTGAACACTAAGTCCAATTCTTTTTTCTCTCTAATTGTTTGCATTTACAGCCTTTTTATAGAGGAACAAATTATATGAACAACCCTGGTGGGTGGGGGGATTGTATGCGGGAGCGGAGTAACATGTAAATGCAGTACAGATGAACCCGATGCCATGTGTGAAAGATAATAACACAATTGTCAGGTAAAAAGACAGAATTGTGTTATTTAAAGGGAATCTCACCACCATTCTAGACTATTATCGGCAGTAACACATAAGTAGCATTGCACATATGAAGTCCAGATAACTATTTTTTTACTGTCCCCTATTGCCCTGCTGTCAGCGCTTAGAGCTGCATTGACATACATTGTGAGTGTGTACGGCAGTCACATCAATGAGAGTCCCTTTATGGATTTTACTTGCGGATTGGCGCTACTTCCTCTTTGCAGGGAACTACAACACAGCCCGATTCACTTGAATTTAGTATTGCAATTGATTTTTAGGGCTAATGCACACGGCTGTATGGGAGCTTTACTTTGTATGGGGCTGTAATCGGGATTGCAGAGATGTACTTGCTCCAACTTGCAAATCATGGCATCAGCGTTGGACAAAGGTATTTTCCTTTAAAAGCATTGTTGTGAGCCCGACAGAGAATGTACAGCAGGACATTAGTCATGTGCATTAGTGCTTAACCCCTTAAGGATGTAACCTGTTTTTGTTTTTTATCTCTGCATTTCAAAAGCCATAACTTTATTTTTTCATTGACAGCTGTATGAGGGTTTGTCTTTTGGATTTTTAATGGTGCCAGTTTCGGGCATAGCAGGTAATCTGTATAATAAAAAGAAAGTTGGTTGTCATTTTATGATTTAGTACTTATCAAAAAGTATAGTACAACATACAGCACTAATCTTCCTGTCAAAATGAGCACTACGAACCCATCATATCAGTGAGGTCTCCTCTGATATACATGTTCTCTTTCTTCATCTTCTACAGTCAGACTGGAATGCCATGAGGACTTCTGTCAGCCATGCCTCCCTTCTGCAGAGTTTGTCAAATAGACATCTTTGGTTTCCTACTTTTCCATCACTTTCCCCACCTTCTGAACACCCCACCCTGCCAACCCTGATACTTTGCCTGATGTGCCCCTCAATAATATAATGCAGGAAGAGATATTCCCCCTGAAAATAGTAGTACCACACAGATAGTACCTCCTACAATAATTATTTCCACACAGTGGCCACAAAAATAATTGCACCCAGCCAAGATAGTAGTGCTGTAAACATAGGGTCCGCCCAAAAATTATTATGCTAAGTAAATACTGTGCCACAGTGCCAACAGCAAGTCTAACCAATATTAATTATTCTCTTCCAGCCTCTGACCCTGCCCCCAATAGTAATAATGTCCCCCATTATGCCCTAGAAGTAATGCTGTTTCCCATGGTCCCTCAGTAGTAATAAAGCCAACCATAATTCCCCAAGTAGTAACTATGCCCCCTTATAATGTGTGTCAGAACAAAAATGCCCCCTTATAATTCCCCCAGTAGTACTAATGCCCCCTTATAATTCCCCCAGTAGTACTAATACCCCCTTATAATGTGTTTCAGTACAAAAAAATGTCCCCTTAAAATGTGCGCCAGCTGAAAAAATTCTGCCTTATAGTGCATAGCAGAAAATATGAGCAAATCGGTACTTAACCGTGTTCGAACTTTGCAATTTTTCGGATGACCGACGAACCCGAACCTTTTTAGGTTCATTTTGGACAAATCCAGTAAAACGGTGTGTAGCGGCATTTTACTACACGTCAGGGGCAAACTCAGGAGGCGTGATGGTGATGATGATGTTATCGTCCTGCCTGCACTGGCCTCTGATAGGCTACAGGCACTATACCTGAAGCCTATCTGAGTGAACAGACAGGCAGAAAGACATCTCTCCCATGCATCGCTGCAGCATTTAACCACTTCACAATCCTGACTACAGCAATACAATTGAATGAAACATTGCTGGTTGCTAGGGCAGTCTCACGTACCCTCTCACCCTGTAGGGCGTACCACGGGTTGAGAACCTTTACCTTAGGGCACCTGAACCTGTGATTTTTTTGATAGCTTGTACTATATGCGGTAATAATAATGTCATACAGTGCATAGTCATTCTGACAGGCCGGCAAGAAGCAGGATGTATTAGTGGACAGGACATGTGCAATGTCCCACTGCTACAGTAGTCGTTCCCCTGCAAATGGGTTTACATTCAATTTTTTACGTGTATGTTGCAAAAAATATCTATATGTGCACCATAATTTATGACTTTTTAAGCTTCTCACCACTTTTCTAAAGGGGAGAGAAAAGGGGACGGAGCTTAGCGTGGCCTTCTAGATTTACTATAACTTGCATAACTTTCCCTTAGCTGGCGTACGTTCATTGTGTAAGAAAAACTGCCAGTCCATGCATACCAAGAACTGAGACTAATCTATCTGATCGTCTTTCTTCAGTAAAGAACCATTCTGTTGCCATCACACTGCACCATCATCTTCAGCAGCCAAGGGACCCTGCCTTGCACCTCACATAAAGGGCACCCTGAACCACCATCAGGCAGGAGAACCCTAAGATCAGGGTGTGCTTCGAAGGGAAGAAGGGTGCGCCCTTCCCATCACTGCACAGCCCAGGGGAGTGTTAGAGTGAGTAACTATCACCACCATTCTTGCTACTATAACTCCTACCCTCTGCCCTCCTCTTCTGGGCTCTCTGCACATGGCAAGCCTGGGCACTTGGTTCAATGTGATTTCATTTGCGGGGGCTCCGATCACAAAGCACAGAGGGAGCTTCCTCCTTATGTCTAACAGATGATCAG
The DNA here is from genome assembly GCA_033119425.1 of Bufotes viridis. NCBI lineage: Eukaryota > Metazoa > Chordata > Amphibia > Anura > Bufonidae > Bufotes > Bufotes viridis. The sequence continues at coordinate 163,774,711 of CM065589.1, read as the reverse complement.
TATTAGAGTCATCTTGGATATGCCTGCTGTATATTATAGCTGGCACATGGAAGCGATGGTGAGGGCCCAGCTCCTGAGTCCGCACCATCACTGTGACGTACCACCATGCACACAGTAAGGTACAGTGCAGTGCCTTTTGATGTAATTGTATGTCACAGAGCGGGAACAGGTTCTTCTTAGAATTCAGACCAGTGGCGTACATAGAGAAGTAAGGGCCCCATAGCAAGGATCAAACCAGGCCCCCTGCACAGGACAGAAGGTTTTCCAGCTAAACACCTTTCACTGACCCTTGGGCCATTTTTTCCTTTAGAGGGTAGAGTCCTGACCAAGTTTTAACCCCCAGTAGAAGAGGGGATGATCCCAACTAAAACTGAGCCCCCTCTTGCCCTGGGCCCCATAGCAGTCACATGGTCTGCCGCTATGGTAGTTATGCCCCTGATTCAGACTTAACTCATTCATCTCAGTGCTATTTTATTCTTTTTAACATGGCCCTGGGGCACTTCTGTAGTAGAGAGTGTACTCTTGTAGATCCAGGCGTATTGTTTGAGGCTCCTAGCACATTGCTCCGCTCTCTTTTATACAGCCGTGTATTTGCTGACAGCTTCCCTGATATGTGCAGCTAGCATAGAACCGCAATTCTAAAGCTGAATACGCATATTTTCAAGTGTGGGGCACCTTTTTTTTTTTTTGCAAGTGGCCATTCCCTGCATACAAAAGCTCAGTGTTTCATGAAATACTGTGTACCGTGTTTCTCAAAAGTGACTGGTACTTCTTAATTCTGGGACATCGTTTTTTTCATGCTTCCTATGTACAACAATGGAGATAAGGGCCTACTCTACTGTGAATAGACAGTTAGCCAGTGGCATAACCTTATTAGAGATGAATGGACTAAAAGCCTTTTCTAAACAATGCACTCTATGGTCTTCCGATAAAATAAGTACGGATGCACAAAGACATTAATGAATATACACAATAGCAGTCGGATCAATTCTGTTTTAATAATTATATTACTTGAAGTGAAATCTTCAAAGACTATTCTAATTTTCCTTGATGAGCAATTAACTATAAAAGGTATTAGCGTGGAAATGACTTTAGCAAATAGAGGCAAACAGACTCATCACTGTATTTAGATTAATATGTACGGTAATTACACCGTCTCTCCACTTTTAGCAAATTGTTATCTACCAACGTAGAGGAGAAGTCATGCTTCCTGATAAGATGAGGCCATATTGAATATTAGGCCAAATAACCTAGTTATGAAGAGGACAAAACTCCATTATGTAGCCTTTCTACGAGGCACGTGTAGGTATGGGCAAGCTGCGCCATTGGAGTTTCATGTCACACCATATCTTTTCATGATTCGTATGCTGTTCAGTATGGTGACCATATTTGTTCCGTGAAAGTTCCATGTGGAAAATACTGAAAAGTGTAAGTAAAATGGTAGTCATATGGCACTGGCCCCGATACGGAGCTTTCTCTATATCCATACACATCAGTCTCAATTAACTTTTATTGGGGAAAATCAGCCATTCAGCCAGAGAAGTTAACATAAGCACTATCAAAGAAAACTAGTACAAACAATTTCTTGGTAAAATCATATGGTTTCATTCTGGTGCGATAACAAGTAGTATGCAAGTTGGAGGGTGAGTGCAAATTCCAGCAGAAATCAGGGATTTCTGAAATGGGTGAATTAAAGAAAAACTTTACTGCAGATCATATTAGCACTTTTGAGAGTCAAACATACCAGATGCTTGGACCATGAGTTTGGATGTGTATGTGTATATATACACCTACCAACTTACTGTTGTATTCTCCAAACATCATAAAAGAAACATGCAAGTTCTCAACTCTTGGGAGCTCTTGTTCATCGAGGAGACTAGTAATACAATAAGACTTCGTACACATGGCAGATCTGTGTTCAGTAGTCTGTACAGAGGCACATGGAGTCTCTCTAGTGAGCTGTAGACATTCAGTGTGCTGCCATATGGTGCTCCATATGGCACTGTTGCCAAGCTTCTAGAGGAGATTATCTCTATGATGCACTATGCTTTATTTAGAGATCCATTCAAATCCAAAAACAACAGGGAAAACGCCCCTGAGCCTTGGACCTGCAGGGGGTCCTTGCTCCTAGCCGGCTAGAGCTTGTACTAAATAACAACTATATAGTATGGTATATCCAATGACAAAAGTAGCATTTAGTCATGTGATGCAATGTTATAGGCACAACAGACGGTCTTGTTACAGTGTGAAGAAGGACTAAAACAATGTTCTTGAAACCATATGTACCAGATAATCATCTATATCTGTATATGACATTTGGTCTCAAGTAATGTTGAGCAAATCATAGTCAAACGAACTGACTTCGATCCGAATTTCAGGAAAAATTTGATTTGCTGCAAACCCGAATTTTCTCGTGCTTTCTAAAATGGTGGTAAAAAGTAAAAAAAATCACACGCTCATCTCATCCATTTGCAAGCGAAGAGGCTGTCGTGGCCATCTTGATTAAGGATACTGCATGAAATCTCGTGCGCGGTGATGTATGATGTCACCACGTTGGCAAGCGTGATTACGTCATCCCATCACCGTGTGAGATTTTGCGTGTTGTCTTCAATCAAGATGGCCGTGGCGGCCTCTACCCGATCAAATGGACAAGGTGAGTATTTTGTTTATTTTTTACCGTGATTAACCCCTGAAAGACCTAAATGGTAGCCTAAGATGGCGCGATCAGCAATGAATGCGGCATCTGAGGGGTTCAATGACGGGGCGGCGCAATCATTGTGCCCACTACATACAAATAAATGTTCTTTGTGATGAAGTAATTCATCACAAAGCGAATTTCTTTGTGAAATTTGGCGAAGCAGGCAAGTTAAATTTTTCATAATTTCACTCTCTAGTCTCTTTTGCAACTTTTTAAAACATCAGTTTTTCAATTTTTTTTGCACAAGTGGTGTTTCTCCGTTGGCCTCATTACTGTCCTGAAAAGGGGGCTTGGTGAGGGGCCAGGGCCAGAGGCCCCATCACATTTATCATCTTTTACGCTTTTTCTGGTGTAAAAGTACACTGAAATCCATGCCAGCCAGGGCCTTGCGTAGATATCACTATAGGAGCACTGCCAGATGCTGCGCCTAAGTTATGAAAGATATACTCATGATAAATTAGGCGCGCTCCTGGTTATCATAGACCAGCTTACGCCGCTAGTCTATGATAAATTGGGCCCACTGTTTTCAGTCCTTTATCACATTGTAACTAGATCATGTATTATGTTGTTACATGTGTCTATTACATGACCTTCCATGGTTTTTAAGGCACATCGCATGACCTGAATGTAATTTCTTTCATTGGATATACTAGAGCTTGTAGTTGGCGTTTAGTCTGAGCACTAACACGCTGTTTCTCTTGGATTTTACTTCAGTATGGATGCTGGACTTCTTTTGTGTACGTGATTTGTGCACATCCTCCTAGGGCACGTCCATGTATCCTCAGGCAGGAACAGAGATGGATCATCTACAATTGTACATCTATGGCCTTCGTATTAATATACAATGCAAAGAAAACAAAAAGCAGAAAGTACCATAGATGGGAACAAAAACAGACAACATGAAGTCAACGAGAGGAGCGGCATACGTAAACCACTAAAACAGCAGGAAGACATTTATTTTTAACCACAATTCCTCGCAGCACTAACATCTGACTACATGTTGGCAAAGACAATCTTAACCCTGTGTAATGGAAACCTATCATGAAGAAGCTGAGCAGAATATCCTCACCATCTAGCAGTAGTGTACCTGACATAACGTAGGCCGGGGCAAATCCCACAAGCCCAAATAGTCAATTCTGTGTTTAAACATGACTACCATCGACCACAGTGTAGCAGTCATTTCTGTTCATGTCGGATGAAATGTGATCCAGCTGTTTCCTACATTTGTCTGGCTCATGAATTAGATCTACATTAATGTGTCTACTACTGGGAGACCATTATTTGATTATGTCCATTCCAATCTTTTCAGGCCAAGCTCAAAACAGGATTTCTATTACTTGGATTGGATGACTTTATAATTACCCAAGGAACGGAGGTCACTGCTCAAGATCAATATCCAGGCTTACAAAAACAGTATAAGAGTGCTGTGCTATTTTCATTGTATGCCGATCCTGTAAATATTTTAGCTCCTAGGTACATGCACATGTCATTCCTACTAGAAATCTCCGGATAATTGGGTAATTGGGTGTTACCCGGGGGGGGGGGGGGGGGATGCTGGAGTCCAATCAGTGCTGAGGGTGCTGGCACACAGAGCAGTTGGGTAACAGCGTCAAAACTGTGCTGTCTGCCATCAGCCTGACAGGCATACCTTTACAGGAGGAATAACACAAGGCAGAGAGATAAGAAAAGCTCCTTCCTAATTATTTTATGCAGAATGCAAATAGTTGCTTAAACAGACATGGCAGGTGTGGTGCTAGATCCTCTTTAAAGCGGGCCTGTCACTTTCTAAAACATTAATCCACCTATATCCCTCAATGTCTCTCCCCGTTGTTATTATTTTCCTAATTCCCAACCCCTAAACCATTCCAGATGTAGCGGGGCTGGTAGCTCCTGATATTCAAAGGGCACTTGGTGCTTGAGGGAAAGTGATCTTCAATTCTCTAATGCTGTCGTCAGTGTGGACGGTATCAGAGCAGCCAGTGTAGCGGGATCTGGTGAGACCGCGCTGTGTTCTGACAGCATCCGGGTGAGCAGCAGCCTGACTTTGATACTGGCTGTGCTGTTGACTGTGGAGCCTTGATAGTGTTTCTATGTGTTACTGTAAGATCCTTACCTGTCTCGCACTCCGGTGTGACCAAAAAGGGTCCTCGTGGAGCTGTGGGACAGGTTACGCGTGCCTCCACTGATACACCGGCTCCGACCCCTTTGCGAACCGACGCAGTGGGCGTTCGCATGTGCACTGCAGGGGAATATCGTATGGGTTTGGGGGACAGCTTGGCCGGGCTAGTGGCAGTACGCTGCGGCCGAGCTTGTCTCCGGTACCTATTGCGGATTCCATTGCAGTTTTCATATCGATGCACTCGCGCACTCTCGCAGAGCTTGTCGTGCGTCCGCGTGTACGCTTGAAAACGGGTTCGCAAGGGGATACGCGGTCGCGTGTAAGCACTTCTTATGAGCTTCGCTGACCAGCGATGGGAATAGCACCTGGCCACGAGTTCAAAGTAGATTAGCGGCCAGCATTGGTCTAATTGACTATTGACCGACCAAAGCCTTGCACACAGGTGTAGGGCAGGATAATGACCTATGGGGAGTGGACACTTGGCGCCCTGGGATTTGTTAGCAGGCACATAAAAGGTGGCCTCCCAGGTCGGTCAGTGCCCACTGTTATCCTTCCTTATCCAGGTGCAGGTCAGTCAGTACTGCTTGCTACTGAGTGAAGATGGCTTGGACTCCGTCCGTTCCAGTGGGACCCAGGACCCGGAATTTCCCGTGACGCATCCTTTCACCTGACAAGTTGCACAGGGACTTAAGCACGGATGGGGACTACTCCTGGCTTTCCTTTTGTTTGCCTGATATTTGCTCCAGTGAAGTTTGACTGGACTTTGTTTATTTTGTTAAAAAAAAAACTTTGACTTCATCTTCACTGGTCTGTTTCGTTGGTGCCTTGTACTACAGTTAGGCCTCTTTCACACTTGCGTTCTGAGGATCCGGCGGGCACTTCCGTCCCGCCGTATCCGTCAGAACCCAAGTGGCCAGAGAGCATTTGAAGACTGATCAGTTTCCTGATCAGTCTTCAACATGCTTTCACTGTTACCATGGCAGCCAGGACGCTACTGGAGTCCTGGCTGCCATGGTACTCAGCAGCGGTGTACTTACCTGCGCTGCGGCGGCCGGGCGCTCCTTAATGACGTCACAGGTCCGGGCGGCGCATACATCAATGCGCAGCCCGGACCTGTGATGTCATAATGGAGCGCCCGGCGGCCGCAGCGCAGGTAAGTACACTGCTGCGTTGGACTTACCATGGCAGCCAGGACTCCAGTAGCGTCCTGGCTGCCATGGTACTCGATCGGAGCCCCAGCTTACACTGGGGCCCCGGTCGGAACGGCTGCTGCGCATGCGCAGCGCTAAACGTCGGATCCGGCGATGCAGGATGTAGGGCTGCGCTGATATACATTGTCAGGACTGCTGTGCTGTTCTGACATAATGGACTCCTGTGCACAGCAGTCCTGACAATGTATATCAGCGCAGCCCTACATCCTGACAGTGGGGAAGCAAGGGGCAGTAGGAACATGAAAAACCGTGATCTGGACTCCTTATCTGCAGTACTAATCATGTATTACTGGATATAATACTCCAAAATAGTGATGACAGATTCACTTTAACTCTGGTAGCTAGGGAAGATGTACGGTACATTAATCTAGCTATCTATCTATCTATCTATCTATCTATCTATATCATATCTATCTATCTATATCATATCTATCAATCTATCTATCTATATCATATCTATCTATCTATCTGTCTGTCTGTCTGTCTGTCTGTCTATCTAAAAATCTATCTATCTCATATCTATCTATCTATCTATCTATCTATCTATCTATCTATCAATTTATATCTATGGAATTAGTGCAGGTTCTTAATGCCGTTTCTCAGTAGACTCATAGGAGAGACGGGTAGATGATCATTTCTTTAAACACAGTAACTACTGATCAATCCATTCTCACATCTTTCTCTGTCCAGGGATGGATCTGAACTGGCAGTCAGTCAGTCTTCCAAGTGATTTTGTGTATTATGTCCAATTCATCCTTTTCAATACAACAAGCAGGCAGACCACTGGGGATCCCACCATTACTTTGGATAATCCTAACCTGAGTGTTTGGCACCATTTGAAGCATTATAGTGAATTTATATTATGCCTGAGCCAGATATACCATTCCTATTTATTGGGTTTGAGTAATTCTGAGTAAATGTTTGTTATATTGTGAGTATATCACAGACATTAGCTTCTACATTAGCAGCAATCTCCTCTCCTCTCATTACTTTCATGAGGACAAATTAATCCATGAATAAAATCATTAGCAAGCCTAGCACATCTGGTGTTTAGAATGTGAGTATTCTGCAAAGCTCTTAACCTGTTTATTGCCAAGGACTCCCAACTACAGTATTTTCCTACCCTACACCTCACTACAGTATTTTATACCTTAGGTGTAATACAGCAGGTGTGGACCCACTTTTGCTGAATTGATGAGGCTTTGACTTATTCCTAAGGGCGTTATCTAAGTGGTTCCTCCGGTTTTCACTCTTTCCTCCCCAGTACAGGGATCTTGTCTTCACTACAGGGGAACCGCCAGGCTGCTACCTCTTGGAGTAGTTTTCATTCAGTGACAGCTGCCCCTGGAGGGTCAAGAGACCACGGTGTGATACACCAAAGAAGACAGGTAGAATCCTAGTCAGTGGACAAGCTGAAGTTAGGGCAGCAGAGTTCGTTCAATCTGTTAAAGAGGCCAAAGGTCAAGGCAGGCGGCACAGGGTCCTTACAGTAGACAGGGGTGTATGGAACAGGTTCAACATAGGGAACAGGGAGGTCAGGCACAAAAGATCAGATGATACAATTCACCTTTGCAGTGACTAGGCAAGCTTGGAACCTTATTGCTCCAGCATCTTCCCATAGGGGAACGTGCCTTAACACAGGGAAAGCAAGCCTTAGGCTGGGGACAGATTAGGGCACATGTAGTGACCATGTAAGAGCTGGAGACAGAGACCTATGGAAGAAGAGAGCTGCCGCCAGGGAGCAGAAAGGCCATAAAAGGCCTAGTGTGGAAAAGGCAGAACTCTGGTGACTGTGCCTGCTCACTGGACACTCCGATGCTTCTGCCAGTAATGGGAAAACCAGTGCGCAGGCGCCGAGGCCCCGTTACATGGCACAGTCGCGGGTAAGAAGGAGGAGGAGATCAAGACAAAGGGCGGGCTGACTGGGTGAAGAGGGGAGTGGTATCATATGAAAATGACCGCGGGCCTGGGCACCGGCCGTTACAACGCCGCCCCTGGGCACCTTCACCAGAAATTTGCATATCAAATGAAATTTTTAGATTTTAAGAAGATCTGTGGATCGGAAAGCATTAGGGTAAGAAGCATTTTAATGTGGGGGCTATATTGATCAGAATGGTCTAACTGTTAGAAATTGCTTATCTGTGATGAAAGACTCCCTTAAAAGAGGCCTATGTCCCATAACAATGTTCTGTGGCCTGTACACAACCAGACCTGGTTACGGATATCTCCATCCCACTCTTTCCTCAACTCTTTAGTCTCATCTCATTAATCTGTACTTTAAAGCCAGTGCCCTGGACAAAATTAGCACCATGTTACTATTCCTATTTAGACTGTAAAGGCTATATTACATAGGCTGATTGAGCAAGCGATTGTTCACCTGCTAGCTAGTGGAGGAGACTGCTGCTATTACATGCAGCGATCTCCTCCGCAGCATGGGGGGGGGGGTGCGGGGAAGTGATCACTATGCCGTTGCTCGTCCCCATACTGTCTAGAGGTTTGCTGGTAGCAAATCATTATTAGACAGCATGATCTGCCGCCAGCAAGCGCTGATTTTTAAGCATACTTAAAAATCTGAATTGCCCAATCAACTTTTGCTCATTCATCAGGCAATTGGAGGCAGTATTATACTGCAGGATGGTCGCAAATGAGCGTTAGCGATTATAGCCCAGTGTAATACAGCCCTAAACCCCTATGGGTTGGTACTTCTCACCATTTCCATCTGACTGTTTTTTCATTTTTGTCATTTTCTACTTGCTTGTTACTTTCATAGTTGTAAAGTACTATTAATATGTTGGCACTATGTCAATAAAAATGACAAAAAATGCAGGTCCTTTGGAAGGGGAAGTCTCAGAGTTTCTAGCCACCAAGTAGTAAGGAGGATGGGACCAACTGGAGTTAAGTCCCATCTCCCCAAGGGATCCATAGCAGCCACCTGGTCTGCATATATGATATGTATACCCTCACACAGTTTGCCTCCGTTTTTCATTTCATCACTTTCCATGCAGGCCAAGATGTCTCTTTCATACCAAATGACCTAACCAGTGAAATAGTAACATGTCAGTAGGTAGCAGGTAATAACGTGATTGAAATTCGATTGAAATTGCATTGTTCATCTTTTTAGAAATGTATAATTATTTTCTTACCTTGCATCAATAAGTGCAACCCTGTTTTAACCTCCTGATGAACCGTGGGCAGGGACAACCAGGGAGTCCAGTAGTAGGAGGTCATTTGATCCATCTTACCGGCACTTATTGTGCCTAACATTATTTTCATCCTCTCCATTTTTAGTGTGAATATTAAAGGGCTTTTTCAGTGAGCCCAGGAGGAGCAGGTGGGGATGGGAGTGGTAGTAGCTCTGGTAATGATAGTTGTACACACGGATCTCAATGGCAATCCTCACACCGATACATTCCTAGGGCTGTGCTATGACAGTAGGCACCCTTTTCTTTCCTTGGGGCACACCCTGATGTTGGGACAGCTCCCTGGTGGTAGTTGGGTTGCCCTTGGTGTTAAAGAGGACCTTTCACTTCGGATTGAGGTAGTAAAAAACTTACACTACCTTCCTGGGCGGCCCCCGCTGCGGTCCAGGCAACATTTTTTTTTCAAAATATCCTCCGGTTCATCCGCTCCGGTCCCCGTTAGTTCTCACATGCGGCGATTCTTTGTATGAGGTGGGGACTTGTCTTTTGCCTGGGGAGTGCTTTTCCTCTCCCTGGCTGCGACCACTCCCCAGGCAAAAGACAAGTCCCGCCTCATACAGAGAATCACCGCATATGAGAACTAACGAGGACCAGAGCGGATGAAGCAGGGGATATTTTGAAAAAAAAAAAACAGTTGCCTGGACTGCAGCAGGGGCCGCCCAGGAAGGTAGTTTAAGTATTTAACTACCTTAATCTGATCTGGGAAAGGACCTCTTTAAGTGTTAGTCCGGGTGCAAGGAAGGAGATGTAGGTGCAGTGGCTGATGTATGGAGTTGTAAAAAAATAATTCTATTTTTACTAAAGTGCAGGATAGGAGTAGTTGTATATCCAACTGTATCAAGGAAATCTTAGTGCAGTTCTTCCCCAAAAGCAATGTATGGATAGCAGCAATGATGGGTGTTGTGTTACTCATCTCTGCAATTCAGGGTACTGAGTATACTGTATGTTCGGTAATTTCCAGGCTGATGGGTACAGAATTAGGAAATTGCTGGCCAAACCATCTCAAAGTGTGGGAGGGTGTGTTACCAATGGTCCCTTTCACATCAACAAAGTCTCTCTCTTCTATAAACACGGACAATATCTTGCTGTATGCCTGCCTGGTAGACTCTGTCTAGACCTTCTAATATTCCTTTCTCTCTCTGGAGTACTTTGGCTGTGGATGCCTCAGAGATGAAGGTTCTCTGAGCTCAGGCCTAGCTCTGAGGAGTAAGCACATGTAAATCTTCTCTCTTCCTCAGCTAGGATACACTGTCTAAACTAACTGACCAGTGGGTGGGCCCAGGTGCATCTCCTAGCAACCAAAAGGGGTTGTGCCAAGTTTTTAACCCTGACCTATCCATACAATGCTGTTAGATATACAATTACAGTAAAGTAGAACATTTTCCAACAATACAACATTACAACAATTACTCTTTTGCAGTGACCCTGTTCTGGGGTGCTGCACTTTGAATATACATTTCCTACTGTTAAACTACATACAGCCTACAGGCAGGATTCAGTGTGGGATCACCCTTTTCAGGGTGGCTATTTCACTTTAGACAGGGCACAAAAAAAATCTCATTTAATAAGGCTATCAGTTTCTGTATATTTTTATTTTTTATTTTTTACAACCGACTGCCCACTTTTATTGTAGCATATCATAGACCAATTGTTTTATTCCTTTGTGTATTTTAAAGGTAAATTTTTCTCTGGCATTCGTTCTGGGACTATGACTAAATTGATACTGGGCACTTTTTGCTTATGTAAAATTTTATGCCCAGTGCAGTTGTTTTCAGAATTACATTCCACTTGGCTACTAAGTGTGAATATCCTACATTTATTGTTATAAAATCTGACATGAATCCTCAGTTTTTCTGAAATATGGGTCATATCCCTGATGAGAATGCTTATGTATTTTTATGATGTTAAATATATTCATTCTAAGCATAATAAATTGTAAATCTGGATAGTTATTACTGCAGTATCACACATTCCAGCTTATACACTGCTCCAAACAAGAGAACAGCAGGCTGTGAACAGTGTATTGGGTCAGAAAAGGGAACGAGTACTGCATACTATTTTACCATCAGCAGAATACAGGCTGTATTAACATTAGACTGGACTCTGTTAATGGACTGGACAGAGAGGCTGCTGTCATCAGCTTGCATCTATAACTGTAATTCCTTCTTGCAAAAGGTGCAATAGTATTAGTATCATTTTATTACAAATTGATGATAATAATTCACCTCTAGTCATGCCCCTATGTAGTATGGCCACATCCAAAACAGTGGGGCTTAGTGGAAGGAGTGGGGCCAATCACGACACAACAGATTTACTATATTTATGCCAGAAATTGGTGATTATAGATCAAATCTATGGAAGTTCTTTTCTAAAATTCAGAGTAAAATTCATAAAAAATTAAAAAGATTACCTACAAAAATTGCTTGCACTAACATTTTTTTTAAGACAGAAAAATAAAAAGATAAACTGTTCCCAAGTCTCCACTGAAGGTAATGCTTCTATGACATGGGAAGATAGACTGCTATATAAAGAGATGGTCATCTCCTGTGTGCTAACCTCCTTAAATGTGGAATTGATCTAGTGCAGGATAAAGTACCACCCCAGCAGAACCAGATACCACAGTGCATCACAATATACTGCCCTAGCGGAACCAGATACCACAGTGCATCACAATATACTGCCCTAACGGAACCAGATACCACAGTGCATCACAATATACTGCCCTAGCAGAACCAGATACCACAGTGCATCACAATATACTGCCCTAACGGAACCAGAAACCACAATGCAGCACAATATACTGCCCTAGCGGAACCAGATACCACAGTGCATCACAATATACTGCCCTAACGGAACCAGATACCACAATGCATCACAATATACTGCCCTAGCGGAACCAGATACCACAGTGCATCACAATATACTGCCCTAACGGAACCAGAAACCACAATGCAGCACAATATACTGCCCTAGCGGAACCAGATACCACAGTGCATCACAATATACTGCCCTAACGGAACCAGATACCACAATGCAGCACAATATACTGCCCTAGCGGAACCAGATACCACAGTGCATCACAATATACTGCCCTAACGGAACCAGATACCACAATGCATCACAATATACTGCCCTAGCGGAACCAGATACCACAGTGCATCACAATATACTGCCCTAACGGAACCAGAAACCACAATGCAGCACAATATACTGCCCTAGCGGAACCAGATACCACAGTGCATCACAATATACTGCCCTAACGGAACCAGATACCACAATGCATCACAATATACTGCCCTAGCGGAACCAGATACCACAGTGCATCACAATATACTGCCCTAACGGAACCAGAAACCACAATGCAGCACAATATACTGCCCTAGCGGAACCAGATACCACAGTGCATCACAATATACTGCCCTAACGGAACCAGATACCACAATGCATCACAATATACTGCCCTAGCGGAACCAGATACCACAGTGCATCACAATATACTGCCCTAACGGAACCAGAAACCACAATGCAGCACAATATACTGCCCTAGCGGAACCAGATACCACAGTGCATCACAATATACTGCCCTAACGGAACCAGATACCACAATGCAGCACAATATACTGCCCTAGCGGAACCAGATACCACAGTGCATCACAATATACTGCCCGAACGGAGCCACATACCACAATGCAGCACAATATACTGCCCTAGCGGAACCAGATACCACAGTGCATCACAATATACTGCACTAGTGGAACCAGATACCCCAATGCAGCACAATATACTGCCCTAGCGGAACCAGATACCCCAATGCAGCACAATATACTGCCCTAGCGGAACCAGATACCACAGTGCATCACAATATACTGCCCTAACGGAACCAGATACCACAATGTAGCACAATATACTGCCCTAGAGGAACCAGATACCCCAATGCAGCACAATATACTGCACTAGAGGAACCAGATATCCCAATGCAGCACAATATACTGCACTAGCAGAACCAGATACCACAGTGCAGAACATTATACTGCCCTAGCACAACCACATACCACAGTGCAGCACAAACTACTTTGTGAATTTGGGTGCCTGATGGTTCTACCTTCATTAATGCTGAGAGCATCAGGTTTTTATGTACCTTGCTGATGGCCAAGAGGAGGGATTAACTGTCCCCCTGGGCATTGGGACACCGGGAAATTTCCCTGTAGCATATATGGCTAATCTGTCCATGGAAGAGACAGGAATTGGTAGATCTGCCACTGAAAAGGAGGGCATAATGTAAGTATTCCGTTAGTTTCCCAGATGATGTCAATTTTTTTTCTTGAACAGGAGGATTGCTTTAGAACATCCTCAAGAGAAATCTGTAAATGAGAGATCTGCACTAGATTTCAGTTGAAGCTGATAATACCTCTCTAATATGTAATAGTAGCATTCTTTATTGAACATATATAGCTCAGGAATCCCCAGACAGATGGCAAATCGATTCTTAAGACACCCAACTAACATCTATTAGACATAATCCAGGTGTACCTACTCTTGACTAAAAGGATTCTGGATGACACGTAACTATGGTAGTAACTTCTGATGTGCCACCGTGAACAAGAGTGCATTCCAAGACAGATGGAAAAAAGAAAATACGGTGACCAATGTGAACTTGCATGTTTCATCTTCACATCATAGCCATGAAATAGCAGAAAACAGCATGGGGTCGTCTCTAGGGAATCTGCTATTATTATTTATGAAATGAGTATTTCATTGATTCCTGACACCAGGAGATATGAGCGGAGCCAAGCATGAGACACACAGCTTATTGATTGGTGTGGGGTTGTCCGCAAGCTTTATAGCACTGTGTAATATCCCTGAATCTGTAACTAATGACTTTTATAACCCATTTCATAAATGCACTAAATATGACAACCCTGCCCGGCACCAAACACGTTCACCTCAATGAAGACAACATTGAGAACCTCTAAAGAAGAATGGGTCCCAGCAGGTTGTTTAGAGAACAATACCATTCTTCTCTATGGACCAGCAGGGACATTAGGTTTCCTGGATATTTGCTACATTTATCCGCCTTCAGACACGGCTTTGATGTTTCCATTAGCATCCTAATCATAATTTTGTTTCATAAAGTGCTCCTGCTATACATATTAATGGAACATAACACAAATTGTAGTCCTGAAGACACGATACGTAAACCCAATGACATTTGGCTTTCATGTCTGCATTACATAATGCACACGTCATAGGGAAGACATTGTTCTCCTCTGCAGTAATAGCTGTCTTAATAGATTTTCAGGACCTTGCTAAAAAATTGATTAAGCGATATCATAGATAAGTCAAATTTTAATTCAGGATATTATTATTTTGGCATCATTGCTTCCATGGGCTACTTTTTCATTGTGATGTTGGCAGAAACCCATAAAAGATTGATGGCAATGCTGTAAATTAAAGCAATAGCAAGCTGACAGTGTTTTCAGCTACTACTTCATCACACTGTGACTTGCACTCTTCGACCTATCATGGACTATTGAGTTTTATCATGCTGTGCAGAAGCACTAGAAGCTACAAAAAAAGTGTTGTTACCAAGTTCTTGCTAAGATTGCATGGTAATAAAAAGAGTATAGATTATGGGGGGGGGGGGGGGGGTTAATCAAGCCCTGCACTCCAGAATTCTACCTTCAAAAAGTTAATCAAGCCCTGCACTCCAGAATTCTACCTTCAAAAAGTCACAAAATAGGGATTTGCAGTTTTTTTCAACCTATTTGCATTAATATGTTGCAAGAATTTGAATATTAACACCACTTTTCCAGTTTTGAAATGTGGGTATGAAAGTTAGTGTTTTTAAGTAGAGATGAACAAAGTTTTGAAAAGTCTGATTCGGCAACTTCGCTGAAGGTAGCCAAGAAATTAGATTCATTACGAATTTTCTTCACAAATTGCTATAAATCAGGTATACCCAGGCCACTCTGCCTTAGGGTACTGCCACACGGAGCGGGAGTACTGCGGGCAGGTTGCAGCCATGCTGCAGTGAAGAACTGCACAGCCAATTAACCCATAGCTGCCTTTCATTTAATAATGAAGACAGCACTGTATAGTCCTTCTTCACTGTTAATGGCTGCACAGCACCTTAAAAGTACCTTTAAACAGGGGCTGTTGCTGGTATGGTGTTTGGCTGGTTAGATGGGGGACAATATGCCTATTATTGCTGTTCTTGCCTGCAATCTCCTGCAGGTTATTAGGTAATAAACACAGAATATTTATCAGCTCTCTCCAACCCCAGCGCTCTCCTGCCCTACAGGTGGGAGTCCTTCTTCACCCATCTGCTTTTCCTCCTTTTCCACATCATCTAATATCGATGAGAATATGTAATCTGGAACATCCAGCTCCTCCTTTCTCTGCATCTTGCTGACTTTCTAGGACATGGAGACTTTGAAGGATGATTTGGAAGAAGTAAATCCAGCAAAAGATGAGGATGGTCATCATTAAGACCTGGCCTCCCCAAGGAGTGCAGACTGGATAGTAATGGTTGGCACGGTGGCACCGGAATATTTAAGGCTTCCATCTTTTTGGTATAGAATTATATATCTTCGTTCACGGCTGATGTAGGAATAAGTCAATGTAGGAATAAATAAAACTCATGCAGAGTAAGTCCTCCTGCAATCTAACTGCATTCTCCCTCTCCAATATTCTTCTATTAATCGTTTTCAGTAACACTGTCCCTAGCACATGAGCGCTTGCCACATCTCTACCTATGCTCAGACAGCGCAGGATGAGGGTTTTATAACCATCGCCGAGGATGGCTAGCTGTGGATTGGCTGGCTGAACAGCATTATGGGTAATATTGCGTTCCCGGACTTTTTACTTTCACTTTGTAATGCGTTCAGCCACCATAGTAGGAAAAACTGATTCATTACCAAGGAGCAAGAGGAAAATTGGATTTGTTTTCCTAAACTTTGGACTGAATTCTGCTTCAAATTTTTGCACTAATAACAGGGCCACTTGGTCTGTACAGATCACTTTACTGCAGTTACCTACCTCTCATAACTGGCAGGATTATAATGACTGAAAGATAGATAGATAGATAGATAGATAGATAGATCCCTAAATGCTGTTAGGAACAGCTCAGGCAAGATGCCAGCCCTATAATTATGTTCAGGAAATAGAATAATAAAACCTACAATCAGAAAATAAATAACTGGCAGAAAAAAAATTCATTGACACGTTTCCTCTAAATTCCACCCAATACTGGGAATTTATCACGAGGATAATATTTGAAGTCAGTTTTGTCTGAGACTGTGTGGGTGTAATTTGTGCCAAATTTATGACCTTACTTCACCGAAAATCGTCCTTTGCCTGGTAACATCTGTGTAACTAGCACTTAACAGTAGAATTCATGTTGCCTTTGGCAAGGACAGAAGTGTGACCATGAAATAAGCCTAGTGAAATGATGAAGTCTGTTACAGACAACACAAGTAGAGAAAACTGAAACAACCAATGGTAAAAACATCTGATTTCCATTACAGAAGATTACTGAGTCTTATAGCCTGTGATTGTTAGCAGGTTTGTTTGTAGCTCATTTATTCCCTTACACAGCAGGCGATGGCAGGTTCTCTATAAGAACATAAACTGTTTCCACTTAACAGTGTCTTAAAATGTATGTTCCTCCACACAGTGGGGTCATGTAAAAAAAGTGCTGCAAGTGACTAACTGACATTGCGCCTGAAGTACCGTAAATGTACAGGCTTCTTGAGGATCTTTATTTATGCATCCTCCGAGCGCAGGTCCTAGCGATTTGGTTCACCACAGTTCCATCCCTCTTCCCAGTAAGGCCCTTTTTTCCCTTGTTGATTGACAGGGCCTTCTATCAGTATCTTGCCCAGTCTGTAAAAACAGGGTGTTTTCTTCTGCCGTCTGTAGCATCCGGCAGAAAAAAAGCCTGTCTGTGAATCATCTTCAGTATTCACGGCACATTCGCCATGAATACTGTAGATCAATGCAGGCACCGCTTCCTGGCCAGCCTGCAGCCTAATGCTACAGTAGCTCTGTCCCAGGGCAGGCGGCCCACCGCATGATATCATCACATCTGCGTGTTCTCGATGAGATTGCGTGGTGCGCTGTCGGCAACCGGACAGAGTCAAGAGGTCTTCGGGCTGCAGCCTACATCATGGATGGCAGCATAGAGAAGGAATCAGGTATTTAATTTTTGTTTTCTTTTCACTGCTGAGCTACAGACCATTAGAGCACTATTGGGGGCTATCTAAACCACTGGGCACACTATGGGGCTATCTAAACTACTTGGCCACACTATAGTAGCTATCTAAACTACTGGGGGCAGTATAGGGGCTGTCTAAACTACTAGGGGCACTATAGGGAGCTATCTAAACTAATGGAGGCACTATAGAGCTGTCTAATCTACTGGGGGCACTATAGAGTACTATCTGAACTACTGGAGGTACTAGAGGGGGACCGTTTAAGCTACAGGGGGCACTGTAAGTGGTACTATAATTACTGTGGGCAATATAAGAGTTATAATTAATGGGAGCACTATAGTGTGGCTTTATTATTTCTGGGAGCAGTACTGGAGGCACTATGAGAAAAATTATTTAAATTATGTGGAATTATTACTACTATTTGGGGTGCTTATTATTTGGTTCATAATTTGGTACAATATGGAGGGAACTACTGCTAAGACGCAGGGGCGTACTAAAGGCTCATGGGCCCTGGTGCAATTCAGCTTGAGTCCCCCTTTCCTCAGTGCTTTGTGGCCAGGGGCAGGGAAGCACATAGCCTTCGTGCTGCCTGAGGCAAAAATTTAAACGGCACCTCCCCCATGCCAAATTCTTGACCTAACCCCTTCCCTCCAGCCAGAGGTGTAACTAGACCAGCATGCATTTTCTATAATACTGTTGTCTCTGTAATGGATCTCCTGGCACGCCGACTGGGTACCTCCGTTGATGGATGCTCCTAGTGCTTCCCAAGAGCTCCAAGCACGCCGCTTGACACCGTAAGCACTGCCGACCCCACAAACCGCCGTAGCTTGGTTGGGATCTTGCCGTCTTCTACCCACCCTGGACCTACGATAAGGCTTCCAGGTTCCAGTGGGTGAACCTCTCTTCCTTCAGAGAGCGATGCAGGAACAAGCTCTTAAAAGAGCTCAGAGATTATAGCCAGGGGAGTATACAGCGTATAGCATTCCCCAGTGTAGATGCAGACCCCCCCCCCACATGATACTAGGCTCCATGTTGAGAGTAAAACAGGAACACTTTATTGGGGCTACATGTCACACTTTTATGCAGCAAGGGGCACTCCCCTGGGGACCTTGTGGAAGACTGAGACTGTTTTTACATTAGCCAATCACATGCAGTTACAGGCAGACAACACCTACCTGTGATACAATTAATCAACACAATGGGATAACGTAGTCACTCACAGGCAGACAACACCTACCTGTGATACAATTAATCAACACAATGGGATAACGTAATCACTCACAGGCAGACAACACCTACCTGTGATACAATTAATCAACACAATGGGATAACGTAATCACTCACAGGCAGAAAACACAAATTTTTCCCCAAAACACCCCAAACCCCCACATATTCCCATAAATTATACATCCCTGGATAGCTCTGATCTGGGCGAACAACATATCCAGAAATCAGCCAGATCCGAGCAGGGGTTCCCGACTTCTATGGAAGTCACATTTGACCGACCGCAAGCATGGCTTTCCTGCCTAAAACAGTTCCACAGATTTAGGTTGTGCGGCCGGGCTATCTTCTTCTTCAAAGTTTTAGTATATGGGGCATAATCCTGAGGCAAAAGGCTGGCAAACAGGCCCCAAAACCCAGTGGTGAGGTTATTTTCGCCACAGTCTCCTTATGCACCACAAGGGTCTTTGGGCCCCCTCAGGTTCCTGGGCCCGGTAGCGACTGCTACCTCTGCACCCCCTATAGCTATGCCCCTGTTAACATAGCTCAGACTAGAGTGGAAGCTTAATTGATTATGTTACATATGCTTCTGCCATATTTTATTTTTAACTACTGGACAGTCCTCTTTATTCTGGGGTGTTTTTGATTCAAAGGCATTTTGAGGTTGTAGAAAGGGGGCGTGTTCTCTAAAATGGGGTGTGGTGTATGTCCGTAAAACTTGTGGGCTGTCTGTGAATTTTGGTTCAGTTGTCTAGAAAAATTTGAAGGGAAGGTTGGCAACTCTGAACCTGCCCTCACCTGGCCCTGCAATCTTGCTCCTCTGCCGTGTGCCAGAATTTCAGCGCATGCACAGTACATTTCTTCTCTCCAGTGCAGGAACAAGATGCTGTACTGCACAAGAGCCAATAATCTGGGGCAAGGCACAGGCATGAGATTATGGGTTCAGACAAGAGCAGCATACAGACGTCTGATGCGGTCAATCACCAAGGCAAAGGAGGGGCTTACTGAAAAGAGGGATGGATATTTTGTGCCCCATTAGACTGGGGCTCCCCTTGGTGCTATGAACATTGCATCTGCAATGCAAGAACTTCTTTTGCTAAAGGCAGCCATGGATTTCAAAAGATTTGAAAAAGACAGCATCAGATTCTGCCTAATTGGCAAGGCGGCTGCCACAAAAGTAATCGCTAAAAGCGTGTTTTCTCCCAAGCCTGAATATTGGCCATCAATCTGTAAAGTGGATAGAAATCTTTCTCCGTGTTCTTGCTTCAGTAAAGCTCTCTATGATTGGTGATTCATTTGTGCCCGGTGTATTTTCATTAGATACTTGCCATATTCTAAAGGAAAGACATCAGCTATAGAGTCGAGCAATATAAATTTTTATTTTTGTGCTTTTGTGCACAAATGAGAAGCTAATGTTACAAGCCGGCAACCTGCAATGACAGACGATATCTGTTCATGGTAAGAATGGAAGGCACACGTACACAAATCTCATGGATGGATAACCGCGCTAGTTAAAGCTACTCTTACCCCAGATTTTGGTTAGTATTTTGCATTTGTAGTGAAGGCATGGAGTCGATCCTAAGCGCAGGAAAAGAATAATGGAAAGCTATGCACATATTCCTGTTTTTTTTTTTTTATGGGGACAGTTTACTAGCACTTTATGGCTGGGTTCACAAATGACTGAAAAAATCATCTGTGGGTTTTGCTGTGTTTCCGCAGTAAAAAACGCAACAAAGCCGCATGGCGTGTGCATGAGAATTCAGAAATAATTAAAAAGCGCTTAAAAATCAGGGCTTACCAGCGGCAGATCGTTCTGTCTAATAACGATCTTCTGCCGGCAAACCACTGCGGAGGAGATCGCTGCATGGAATAGCAGCAGTCTCCTCCACTAGCTAACAATCGCCTGCTGATCTGCCTGCGTAATACAGGCTTAACTGAGGGAATGAGAAAATCAGCCACATTTCATTTACAATTAAATAATCCAGCAATAATCGAGTGTTGTCATTCAATAGAAGGTATGTACACAATAAGAGGTAATAATAAAATGAGATTGCTTCCAACTTTCATGCATTTATAACCAGGCTTCTCTCTGGAAGATAAATGGAGACTGTAGAAGCCTCACGCTGTAATGAAGAATCAGGTGTGAACTGTGTATTAATGATCGCTATTTTACACATCCATGTCAAGCATGGGAATTTTTCTAAGATGTTAGTAATTGACGTACTAAATATGTTCTGAATGCAAGGATGAGCTTTTAGAAACGGAGAGTCCCGTTTCTAGGAGGAGAACATATACAGTTAACATTTTGTGGATATAAAAACTCTGCTGTCTGTGGAGTGGACGGAGGCAGGTGGGCAGATGAGAAGCTTTTGACCTTGCTTGGCCACCTTTGTCAGTAAGCTTTACAATAGTCAAGTCTCTGGATCCTTTTTTAAGCTTCTGGCTCCAGGCAGTGCTGTGCTGATATAAAGGAAAAAGAGCGCAGCCCTGAGGCACGAGTTGTGTGAGTGACAGCCATGCTTCTATGTGCTGGGAAATCAGGTGGGCGATCTCTGTAGGGGAGAAGATTATAGGACATTGCTATGAAGAGCCTGGCTGCCACGTCTGTGACCTGGTCAGAACATCGCACAACACTACAATAGGCAGAACTGAAATGCTCTGCTTGTCATAGATCGTATAGGTGCACGATACAGTGCTAGTAATGGCCTTCCTCGCAACACTGCCAGATTATGGAGACAGCTGTCATGTTCTTTTCTCATATCTTGGCTGCTGTATATTTCTGACAAATCTATTGTATATTTTCTAGTATTATTTTAACTTTTAGCTCCAGCTGTTGTCATTTTTAACTCTCATGACCCAGGCTCGGTCACAGCGATGGTGGCCATAAATTATGGTTAGCTTTAGATGTGATACACTGACCCTTCTCTGCATTCGTGTTAGGACTGGGGCTTTCTTTCTTGCTGATGGTGGGAAATCACATCCATATTCACTAACGTCATTGTAAATCTATAGGCTGTAGCGTCTGCCATTAACCCCTTAAGGACACAGCTAGTTTGGTACTTAAAGGGTTGGCCTAGAGATGGCCTAGGATAGGCTCAGGATAGGACACAGGGTTGTAACACCCTGCACCAGAGTTGCCAACCGTAATTTTTTTATTTGTCTGGACAATTTATCCCAAAATCAGGGACAGACATCTTTTATAGACAAATTGGAAAAGCATAATGAATGAGAAAGGTTATAAATACATGTCTATAGCTAAATGTATAGATGAGAACTAATTACCAGCATTTACTACGAGATGTAAAATTATGAAAGTTACAACCAAATGAAGTCAAGTACCACCAATATCAAAATTTTGGGTGGGGAAAAGGGAAGAAAGTCACCTATTTTTACGGACTATCTAGAAATTTATGGACGGTTGACAATAAAGCATACGTGAGGTTCTTCCAAAGGCCCCCAGAGGCCATTAAAACTATTCACCACCCCACATTTATGTTCACAGGGTGCAGATCGGAGGATAGACAGAACCTCTCCTCTATCCAGCCGTTCAAATGCCATGGATTCTATTGACTGCGGCACCTAAGGGGAAACTGCCAGAATCAGAGATATCGCCTGGCAGTAAGAACAGGGTGCCAGCTGTATAATACAGAAGGCACCTGGAAGCGATGGAGTGGGTCAAGCTCCAGAGCCACCTCTGTGATGTAATACTATGGCACTGAGCAGTGACAACATACAGTGTCATAACAATATGTCACTGAGAGGGAAAGGATTAAAATAAAAAAGATAGGGTATATTTAATGCAACTGCATCAATCTTCCATATTTATTAGCCCCTGAGACCCATTTTCAGACACCTGTGAAGTAAAGAAAAAAACAGAAGGGGCAACTCGAGAGCCTCATAGATTGTGACCTCTTTATAATGAAACACCACCACTTTTCAAATCAGAAGCATGGCAGTGAGCTATAACAGGTAAGAAGACCATGTTGGGGCTCATTAGCCGCATTGAAGTCATCAACATGGCAAGCGAAT
The DNA here is from genome assembly GCA_033119425.1 of Bufotes viridis. Lineage (NCBI taxonomy): Eukaryota > Metazoa > Chordata > Amphibia > Anura > Bufonidae > Bufotes > Bufotes viridis. Next base: position 163,752,020 of record CM065589.1, on the reverse strand, counting down.
AATGTGCATGGCTGCCTAGAAAACTGATACTAAGGTCTCATTCAGATGGTCATAATGCTGACGCATTTTAGCATCCGTAAGGTGGCTGCAAGACCCAGAGCCTCCATGATTTAAGCGAACTAACTGAAAAGATTTTCAGATTTCGAATTTAGGTAATTCTGGGTCAATAGGATAGGGTCCCACACTGAGGACCAATAACTACTGTATTAGGTAGAGCTGAGAATGGCATGACAAAGAGCATTTCTCACCCAAGAGGTCCATGGACAGCCCACTGATTTGAATGGGAATTAAGTAGTGGTTTATTTCCTTGTGGTGGTGCTACAGTGAAATCGCACACTTGCTACCAGGTTCCCCTACAGATTAGAACTGACTGGTGGGTGTCTAAACTGTGGGACATCCCAGGATCAGCCTATCATCCGGGGACTCTACTGATGAAAAGCATACATCCCCTTTACATTATATGGTGAGCTAAAGTTCAGCTCACTTTAAAGCATCTGCATTATGACCACCTGAGGCCTTAGTACAGAAGGCAATTATCTCACATTTAACAAGAAACACTTTTGTAGAAACTTGATTTAAAAACTGGCCATTTATGATGGCTAAAACCCGTCTTTTTGTCCATAGCAACCAAAGTGCAGCTTTAATATTTTCAGACTGGTATGTGAAATGAATGTCTATGTTGTGATTGGTTGTTATTGGCAACAAAGACAGTTTTTCTTGTAGGCACTTTTACCAATCTCCTACTTTTCTGCCTATTTACATCGTCATTTTATGTTCGTGCTTTTTCTCTCTGTTCTTTGCAGCTAAACCTCGCTTTCTGGTTTCTAGAAAACAATGCGACCTCTCTTTAATTTAGGTTGCAGATTTGTCCTCACGCAGAATGTTAATTTCCACTTACCCCTGGTTTAAAGGAAAACGTGTCTCATATTGTAGCAGAGAGGGTATAATACATACATATGTATTATGATTCGTGTCATATAGAACTGCTCATATGTAGATATACTGTATTGGAATGATATATTTTATTGTATTGTAAATGTAATCCATTCCTGACAATACAACTAATGTGAGTATGTTCCTTTAACCAACTGCTCATGATGTTCTCCTACTAAACGTCCAACTCTAAAATCTTGTTCGGAATCGTCTGATCTTTTATTACAAATCTATTTTGCTTATCTTTTTTATTTTAGTGCTGATCACCTCTAAGCCTCTTTCTACATTGCTGAAATAGGTCCCAGTGTACAAACAGTAGACAAGACGACAGACTAACGGCTGGAGCTTTAAGATAATAAGAAGAAAATGTTCTTATTCTAAAAGATCAGTGACCAAGATGAAAGCAGTCGGTGTCCGGCTGCGAATGGATGATTTAACAGCCTCTTCTCATGCTGGATAACGCTTTCCGATTTTCATCTTTGGCATTGCTTTCAGATCTGCTAATCCATATGAGTCAGGAAACTGAAGTATGATCTGGATTTAAATATGTGCGCATAATGCACTCTGCCTTATACAGACGGTTGGGGATTACTCATTTGCTAGGACGAAAGCCGCTCCCTTGTTCCTCTACATTGTCTTATTTCTTTCATAATCTAAATTGAATAAAGTCCAGCCAGCATGGTAGGAAATTCTTACTGATGTCCAGAGTGACTGGGCAAGGGGATGGGATAGCAGAGGTGAGAAGTGAATTGCGGGGTTTCAATGATGAATCGAGGCCAACGCCAAGAACAAAATTGGAATTGTAGAAGGGAAGGATGGAAGCCGGTGACACAGAGACAATCCGACTGAAGCCCATTATTACAATACAAAAGCGATTCAGTGTGACCGATGAAACTGGTGAAGAGCACAAGACAAAAGAGAGGAAGGCAAATGACTAGTAACTAACTCAAAAGGAAACAGCCAAAGCAAGACATAATGTCATCACAGGCAGATGAAAGACAGTTGATAAGAGGGGTCAGTGTGGAAACTCAGGTAGGTGACACACAAACTGCGTAAAAAAAAAAAAAGGGATATAAGAGGTCATTTATTATACTGAAATCCGCCTATATTAGGCACATTTTAGGCACAGACTAACCGTTGTGCCGCTTGCTGCAACTTCGCCCTGCTCATGCCAGGTCTAAAATTGTGGCCGTGGTGTGTGCGGGGTAGGGGACTGGCCAGTAGGCTCAATTCATTCACCATTTTCTACGCCTGTTTTAAGCACAGAAAAAGGTCTAAATGTAAGACTGCTCGGAAACTATCTTACATTTAGAACTGGCGCTGGATGTGCCGAAGTTATGGAGAGGCCTGCGCCTCTTCATAACTTCGGTGGAACCACCGCCAGCTTAGGGTTTTATTAAGACCCGCGTATAAAATGCTAATCTTAATAAATGTGCCCCATAATATCTTCATGCTAAAGGGAATGTGTCATCAGAATGACCTATTGTTTATATCATGCTTTAATGTTTTAGATTTTTAAAGAATTTTTGGTTATTTTTAATTTTTCAAGTCAATAGCTATATTAAAAAAAACATAAAATCCTGTAGTTTTTGCACCGCCAACTATGGCTAATAATAGGGAATACTTCATTAAACAGATCACTTTACTTTAGTTATCTGCTTATCATTACAGGCAGGATAAGGGTGCATTCACATGACAATACTTTCGGTCTGCATCCAACCCGCATATTTTGCAGATCCCACGTAGATCCATTCACTTCTATGGGACAAAGCCGCAAATTATAAAACATATCCCGTTTTGAGGACAAGAATAAGCATTTTGTCAATGGGGTCTGTGAAAAGTGAGGAATTTACATGGACCACATCTGTATTTTGCGGACCCACAATTTGCAGACTGCAAAACGAATATATTGTGAATGCACCCTAAGAATGACGGATATCACATTCATATAGATAACACAGAATCCACCGTCCACAGTAGGTGATATCACAGCTTCTCTACTCCTTTCTGACTTCTGCTCAGGTCACAGAGCATGCCTAGAAAATTCTAGCATGCCGAGAAAAGTCAATGAGGTCCCCTCCTGTCCACTGTGTCTATGGCCCGTGTGACTGCTGTAACGCATATCTCTAAATGCTGTTAACAACAGCTCGGGTAAGATGGCCACCTCAATAATTATGTTCAGGAAATAGAATTATAAAATCTGCAATCAGAAAATAAAAACAGATTAGAAAAGAATGTGCATCACTATCTCATATTTTTGGTGACACATTCCGTTGAATCTCAGCCATTTCCAGTGTAGCATTATTCACTTCATTCAATAGGGCCATCACAGAGTGGTCTGGACATGTTGGGCCTGTAACCTCACCCAATTATGGAAGATTAAAGCTGTACGTTCCCCCCAAAGTTTCACATACAAGAATGGTGTCATTCCATAGATCCTCTGAGACGGCAACAGAAACCTGTACTGTACATAACAACATAACATTGGAGCAGCACGGTCGTGAGTAAAGATGAGTGAAATTTTTAAAAATTTGATTCGGCAACTTTACAGAAGTGAGCCAAGAAATTTGATTTGTTACGAATTAATATGTCACGAATCGCTATAAACCAGGTATATTTATAGCGATCCGGGCAGTATGCGTATTATTGCTGTTCTTGCCTGCAATCTCCTGCAGGTTATTGGACAGTAAACACAGAATATTAATCAGCTCTGCCAACCCCAGCGCTCTCCTGCCCTAAAGTTGGGAGCTTTTCTTCTGCTTTTCCTCCTTTTCCACATTATCTAATATCAATGAGAATATGTCATCAGGAACATCCAGCTCCTCCTCTCTCTGCATCTTGCTTACTTTTCTAGGAGATGGAGACTCTGAAGGATGATTTGGAAGAAGTAAATCCAGCAAAAGATGACATGTAAGTCGCGCGACACATTAGGGCACAACTACACTGCAACATGTGTTGCGTGACATTGATGTCGTGCGACAATTTTTATAATAATAGTCTAGGGTGTCGCACAGCGACATGCTGCGATTGCGACGTGACAGTCGCAGAAAAATCCATCTTGTGAACCGGAGGGTTGCTGTAATTGTAGCTATGTTTTAGGCATGAGTCCTCCATCAGGCTTAACAGGATAAGTGGCCATGATGGCACAGTGGTGTATTAGACATCTGTCCCCATATATGATGTGTTTTGTCTGCTTTCTGTACACCTACTGATAATAAAATTCCCATATTTCCCTTATTGTACTTTATACTTCTTGTTCCTACTACTTTCTATTGACTCTTTATGTTAATTTCCACACAAATCAGCTGCAACTAATGACAGGAGAAAGTAAGCTTCCTCCATCACTTGAAGTCCAACTTCTCTCCCAGTCTTACTCCCTCTGATATAAGTGTAGGACATTTGGTGCATCATTATTCTTGATTTTTCCATCTTCTAGTGCCTTAACTAAAGTGCAATCCATACAATTCTTCCACAGATAAAAGGAAAAAAAGACAGACATACTTTTAACATAATTATCTGAATCCTCTTGAAGAACAGGTACACAGAGATGCTTTCTCTTCAAAACTTAACTATCATAAAACAAAATGTCTTTAAAATGCAAAGTAAAATCCATTAGTCTAGTTGAAAATATATTCTTCCAAGGCTGGCTTAACACATAACTCTTTACTGGCATTTTTGCTTTGTTTTTAGGCATGTTAGTTTTAAGGCTAGGGCAACAGAGACATGAACATCGTAATGATGCATTGCAACATCACACCTAAAAATTGATGAAGAGGTCAGGATGCGACATTTGTGAAACTTCCCTGCAACTTTTCTTTTTGGATGTGTTTTTGTAGACAAATCACATCACTGACAGCAAGTTGCAGAAAATTGCACAAATGTTTCTGGTGGTACAGCTTTTTTGAGACTTGTTGTCATGCGACACATGTTCTTGTGTAACCCCAACCCGACCCCATGCCTCTGCATTACTTCCTCTGTAATATATACAGTGTATATATATATATATATATATATATATATATACAGTGGATATAAAAAGTCTACACACCCCTGTTAAAATATCAGGTTTCTGTGCTGTAAAAAAATGAGACAAAGGTAAATAATTTCAGAACTTTTTCCGCCTTTAATGTGACCTATAAACTGTACCACTCAATTGAAAAACAAACTAAAATCTTTTAGGTGGAGGGAAGAAAACAAAAAATAAAATAAATTAATGTGATTGCATAAATGTGTACACCCTCTTATAACTGGGGATATAGCTGTGTTCAGAATTAAGCAATCACATTTAAAATCATGGTAAATAGGAGTCAGCATACACCTGCCATCATTTACAGTGCCTCTGATTAACACCAAATAAAGTTCAACTACTCAAGTTGGTCTTTCCTGAAATTTTCTTAGTCGCATCCCACAGCAAAAGCCATGGTCCACAGAGAGCTCCCAAAGCATCAGAGGGATCTCATTGGTAAAAGGTATCAGTCAGGAGAAGGGTACAAAAGAATTTCCAAGGCGTTAGATATACCATGGAACACAGTGAAGACAGTCATCATCAAGTGGAGAAAATATGGCACATCAATGACATTACCAAGAGCTGGACATCCCTCCAAAATTTATGAAAAGACAAGAAAAAAAATGGTCTGGGAGGCGACCAAGAGGCCTACAGCAACACTAAAGGAGCTGCAGGAATACCTGGCAAGTACTGGCTGTGTGGTACATGTGACAACAATCTCCCATATTCTTCATATGTCTGGGCTATGGGGTAGAGTGGCAAGACTAAAGCATTTTCTTACGAAGAAAAACATCTAAGCCAGGCTACATTTTGCAAAAACACATCTGAAGTTTCCCAAAAGCATGTGGGAAAAGGTGTTATGGTCTGATGAAACCAAAGTTGACCTTTTTGGCCATAATTCCAAAAGATATGTTTGGCACAAAAACAACACTGCACATCACCAAAAGAACACCATACCCACAGTGAAGCATGGTTGTGGCAGCATCATGCTTTGGGGCTCTTTTTCTTCAGCTGGAACTAAGGCCTTAGTTAAGATAGAGGGAATTATGAACAGTTCCAAATACCAGTCAATATTGGTACAAAACCTTCAGGCTTCTGCTAGAAAGCTGAACATGAAGAGGAACTTCATCTTTCAGCATGATAATGACCCAAAGCATACATCTGAATCAACAAAGGAATGGCTTTACCAGAAGAAGATTAAAACTTTTGGAATGGCACAGCCAGAGCCCAGACCTCAATCTGATTGAAAATCTGTGGGGTGATCTGAAGAGGGCTGTGCACAGGAGATGCCCTCACAATTTGACAGATTTGGAGTGTTTTTGCAAAGAAGAGTGGGCGAATCTTGTCAGAAAGTCAAAATGTGCCATGCTGATAGACTCATACCCAAAAAGACTGAGTGCTATAATAAAATCAAAAGGTACTTCAACAAAGTATAAGTTTAATGGTGTGCACACTTATGCAACCATATTATTTTATTTTATCCAACATGACCAATCCTTGTTCCTCATATATCTGCCATCATGGGACAATCGGAATCAGACACATCAGAATAATGATGGATCATGTATACAGGCAGCATAAGATAGGGCACAGACCTTGGTGAGAACTAGACTTTAAAATCATAGGTAGTAGCAACAGACATACATAGCTGTCAGATATTGTAATCATATTGTTGTTGCTTGTGAGAATAAAATCTGGCTATAATTGATATACATATGTACAGTAAGTGTTTTTTCCCAAGTTCTGTTTAACGAAAGTAGGTAAAATGTTGAAAATAAACTCTTGTTAAGAACTAGTCAAGATTTGTTTCGGGTCCAGTTCGCCGAAGTTATGAAATGGTTTGGTTCGGACCCGAAATAAAGTTGCTCCAGTTGCCCTGAAAGTTGGTATAACCCCTCTATTCTCCTAGGACTCATAATTTTTAGGAAAACTTGTTATCTCTTCGTCTTTTATGATTTTTTTTGCCCTCCTCCCTCCCCAAGCTCTGGAACGCAATGACAGCAATAGTAAATGATTTCTGAGTGACACTGACATACATAGCTAAGGGTAAACGTACGTTTGATGGCGCTAACAGCACCGACATGTTTCATGCTTTTTTAGATTCCAAAAATTCTCCCTTATTAGGGGCAGATGATGTTCATACACACGTGGTGTTATGGGATAAGAGATAAATAAATAAATAGTGGCTTGGGGGACCAAGCATCCAGAAATTAGGCTTTGACATGGTCGGAATTTCTGCCCCTGCGACACGCACAAGAAGAAAAAGTTGTTAGTTGTGAATGAGCCTAAAAATATTCTCCCTTCTAATTGGGAGCAGCAGCAGAGCAGTGTGGGTGTGGAAAGGGTACAGTACGGCTGTAGTGGCATGCAGATGCAATAGTCGCAGCTGGAGCAGTATAGCATAAAACATACAAGGCTGTCTATGGGAGTAAGGAAATGTCAGTATTAATGCAGTAATCACATACATATGCTACATCATGAAACTGAATGGACAATTGAGGCCTGACGCTCAATTTCTCATTATTACTCACAGGTAGATCTCTGCCCTACTCTGTGTCTTGTAGTAATCACATATAAATGCTGGTTTAATTCAATTTAACATTCCCCCTAAAAAATTAAACTCCAGCCGTGTGGAAGTGGGATTCACGGAAACGGACGATTGAGGCCTGACGCTTAATTTCTCCTTAATACAAACTGGTAGATTGCTGCCACACCTTTGGTATTGCTGCTGTAATCACGTATATATACAGCTTAATTAAATTAACCCCCCCCAAAAAAAAAAAAAAAATTTAATTGCAACAGTGTGGAGACTGAATATACGTAAATGGACGATTGAGGCTTGATGCTCAATTTCACCTTAATACACAAACCATCCTGATTCACAGCCCAGCATAGAATGGCATTCTGATCATGCTAGGGCATTTCCTTGCCTGCTGCACCACTGATTGGCTTGTCCAGTCTGTCAGCCTGGGAGCAAATCAGGGCAAGTCCTCACACCCACTTCCTCCCAGAGTCATGCGAAAACCCTTCTTCTTCCTCTCTAGGTCTTTTTTTCCACCAAAATGTGCAATAAAACGGCGCTATGCGCCGTTTTAGTAGATTCGTTCAAAACAAAGATGAAAATATTCAGGTTTGTCTGCCGTCTGAAAAATAGCAAAGTTCGGTCCGAACTGGTTTGCTCATCCTTATTAAGAACTACTTTTATACATAGCTATTGCATCTATATAAGTGTTAGAGGCTGGTATATTACACCTCAGTCATTCTCCAGCATAGCAGGAATAGGAAGATCAGCCAGCGTTAAAAAAAACTCATTAGGTAGTCTAAGCCTCTGCCTGATAATTTATATCTATAAAAACCTCAGTTTTATTGCGGTTTCTTTAAACACAAATCTCCCGCTACATGTCTATGTAAAATATTTTTATTTTAGAATCAATTTATCTTCTGAAATACATTTCAAAATTGCATTACAATTCATTTTACGCAACAGTGTACCTTGACAGTTTTTGGCTTTTAACTAGATAAAAAAAGGCTTTGGATAGATGTTTAATTTAGGATGCTATGAAGCACAACAAGAGGTAAACTTGACTTATTAATTCTACACAGATCTCGGCCCAAAAGACGTTTCAAGTCCATGTCAAATTCTTCTGATTGAAACCATTTAAAGTGATCTCACAGTGCATTATTTCTCATCATTTTCACAATATCTTCTAAAAAGCAATGACTCTCTAGTCATTCAGACACTACTCTTTTTATCTCTCCCCCCCCCCCTCCAGTAAAAATATTGTAGACCTACGTATCTAGACCTATTTATTATGGATGTAGTCTACTTTGATAATGATCAACTGTTGGATGATGCTTTTTACGAGATATGATGCTCCCTGGTTAGATTTTCTCATCTAATGATACAATGATTAAATGTAAGGTATGGTCCACGCTGCAATTCAGTTTCCCTTTAAAGACTAGAAGGACTCAAAAGACCCTGACGTGATAAGGCTTGTTTCACGCAAGTGAAACCTTTTCTCTTAATACACAAGTCAAACCCCTACAGGAAACAGTAACTGGTGCTCCCCTGACAGCTGCAGATCCACAGTGCGGAGCCACATCATTGAAACCAGAATGTCTCTGAAGCCACCAGCGCCTCCACTTCTGGGTTTAATGACATCGTCGGTGCCTGTGTACTATGGATCTGCACTGCTCGGCAAGCAGCAGCAGATCTATAACACAGGTGTTGAGTTGGTGATCCACAGCACAGGCGCAGAAGACAGATCAGGATGAGATGTCTTGCCCTGTCTATAACACAGACACTGAGTTGGTGAGCCACAGCACAGGCGCAGAAGACAGATCAGGATGAGATGTCTTGCCCTGTCTATAACACAGGCACTGAGTTGGTGATCCACAGCGCAGGCGCAGAAGACAGATCAGGATGAGATGTCTTGCCCTGTCTATAACACAGGCACTGAGTTGGTGAGCCACAGCACAGGCGCAGAAGACAGATCAGGATGAGATGTCTTGCCCTGTCTATAACACAGACACTGAGTTGGTGAGCCACAGCACAGGCGCAGAAGACAGATCAGAATGAGATGTCTTGCCCTGTCTATAACACAGGCACTGAGTTGGTGAGCCACAGCACAGGCGCAGAAGACAGATCAGGATGAGATGTCTTGCCCTGTCTATAACACAGGCACTGAGTTGGTGAGCCACAGCACAGGCGCAGAAGACAGATCAGGATGAGATGTCTTGCCCTGTCTATAACACAGGCACTGAGTTGGTGAGCCACAGCACAGGCGCAGAAGACAGATCAGGATGAGATGTCTTGCCCTGTCTATAACACAGGCACTGAGTCGGTGAGCCACAGCACAGGCGCAGAAGACAGATCAGGATGAGATGTCTTGCCCTGTCTATAACACAGGCACTGAGTCGGTGAGCCACAGCACAGGCGCAGAAGACACATTAGGATGAGATGTCTTGCCCTGTCTATAACACAGGCACTGAGTTGGTGAGCCACAGCACAGGCGCAGAAGACAGATCAGGATGAGATGTCTTGCCCTGTCTATAACACAGGCACTGAGTTGGTGAGCCACAGCACAGGCGCAGAAGACAGATCAGGATGAGATGTCTTGCCCTGTCTATAACACAGGCACTGAGTTGGTGAGCCACAGCACAGGCGCAGAAGACAGATCAGGATGAGATGTCTTGCCCTGTCAATCAACTATACCAGGGCGTCGCTGTAGTGGTGCTTAAAGTGCTACAGCCTGCCCCTCAGTACACAGTAAAGAAATATATCATTTTAATCAGCCCTGCTAGCCAGTATGTGTGGTTTAATAGGGTTGATCATGCTGACAGGGCAGCATTAAGCTGTCACTTTATTTTTTTCTTTACTTAAAGAGGGTCAATTATCAAGTCCAGCATTGTAACTCTGGCCTTTATATCCTCTGAGGATGCCCTTCATTTTGGATGAAGCCTCGACGTAAACTTAGTGCATCCTCCGGTAGTCTGTGTGCCTAAACTGAAATCTAGTTCAGCTTGTAGCTGGAATAGATTTCAATCATCATTTATGCCTGTAAACTGGTGTAAATGATGGCAAATGTATCAGGGCTGATGCCCCCGTCCACACAACACTCTCATTTAAAAAAGGGGTGTTGGCACTTAGGCGATGTCTCGTTGGGTACACAGCAATTTTACTGTAGACTGCAATGGTAAACCACTGCAGTCTATGGTAGAGGTTATCTGATGATCGCATGTTCAAGTCACCTAGAGGAGCTAAAAATTAAGTTTAAAACATTTTTCAAAAGTTTTTAAAAATATAAAAAAACACTAAAAGAAATAAAAATTCAAATTGACCCCCATTTCCCATACAAAATATCCCCCCCCCAAAAAAAATAATTAACATAATTGGTACAGGCGCGTCCGTAAAATTATTTATCCCATTTAGTGAATGACGTGGTAAAAAAATCTAAATGCCTTCAATGCCTTCCAAAAAGAATTGAATAAAAAGTGATCACAAAATCATACATGCCACAATTGGTATCAGTAAAAACATGACAAAAACTATACATGGAAAATTTAGTATCACTGTAATTGTACTGATCTGCAGAATAAAGTTAACATGTCATTTTCAGAAACTAAAACGTAAAAGAAAATGTAAATTGTTTGCAACAGGAAGGGGTTAATAAACAATTAAACACAAGAACAAGGGGCAAATTGTGAAATTAGTTGGGAGAAAGATTAGAAGCAACATCAGAGAATATTATCTTATCGAAGGTAATAGATACTCGGAACAAGCTTCCAGCAGACATGGTTGCCAATTCCACACTACATGAATTTCAATAAGCCTGGGATAAACATATATCATCTTATGTACGGACAGGAAGTCAGTTTCAGTATTAATTCATATGAGACTGTCATTGAGGCTCCCATAGGAATCAATAGAGAAACTGACTTCCTGTCCCCACATAAGACACCAGAGGAGACTTATCCGTAATGAGAAACTGGCTTTGTTGGCCATAGCAACCAATTAGGTTCTGATTGGTTGATATAATCTGAATGGTTGCTATGGGCAAGTTTTCCTTTACACCAGTTTTAATAAATCCTCCCCACTGCGTCAGTTGGAGAGTCAGAGTGTTGGTCACATGACACAGCTGAGGACCAGAAAGGAGGTTATAAATACAGCCACCGATAAGATTACTCTCACTACAATTTGCAGTACATCACATACTTTTCTGGCTGGGAGTGCTTCTTTAACCACCTCACATCCGCCCATAGGATAAAAACGTCCTATGGGTGAATGTTTATCTCTGAATGGACGTTCTGGAACGTCCATTCAGAGATCGCAGCTGCACACTAATCGTGCAGCTGCTGTGTCAGGGGCCCGCTGTCAGTGAGGGCACCACAGGGAGAAGGCAGGGACAGTTCCCAGGTGTCCCTGCCTTCTAGATCGCTGTATACACAGCGCTCACCATACGCTGTGTATACATCTGAGGAAGCGATATGTGCTGTTCCGGCCCGGTGGTCATTTGACCGCTGGGGCCGGGAAAGTGCAGGAGCTGTCGGTTCTTCCACAGACCTCGATCTGTACAGCACTGTATTCTGCTGTACAGCCTCTCTGAGGGCTGTATTTGCCCTGTGACTGGGGCTACTATGTCAGGAGAAATCAATAGTAAGAAAAAAAAAAAAGTTAAATGTCCCCCAGAGGTCTTGTATGACCTTATGGGGGACGCAAAGTGTAAAATAAAAAATAAAAATATAAAACAAAGTGTTTTATAAAAAAAAAAAAAATCCCCAATTAATTTTAAAAAAAGTTAAAAATAGAAAAAATGAAATATATTACACATATTTGGTAGTGCCGCGTCCATGACGGCCGGCTCTATAAATATATCCCATGATCCACCCCGTCTAATAAACACTATAAAAAAAAACTGTAAAAAAAAACAACATTTTTGTCACTTTACATCACGAAAAGTGCAACACCAAGTGATCAAAAAGGCGTACATCCCGCAAAAAATGAGCCCCAACATAAGAAAATCGCTTAAAAAATAAAAAAACTTTTTTGTTTCAAAAATTCTATTATTGTGTTAAAGTTAAATAAATTAAAAAAAAGTATACATATTAGGTATCGCGTCCGTAACAACCAGCTCTATAAAATTATCACATGACTTAACCCCTCAGGAGAACACCGTAAAAAACAAAAATAAAAACTGTGCCAAAAAAAAAATTTTTGTTACCATATATAACAAAAATTTAAACACCAAGCAATCAAAAAGGCGTATGCCTCCCAAAATAGTACCAATCAAATCTTCATCTCATCTTGCAAAAAATGAAACCCTACCTAAGACAATCAGTCAAAAAATAAAAAACTATGACTCTCAGACAATAGAGACACTAAAATATGATGTTTTTTTGCTTCAAAACTGCTATTATTGTGTTAAAGTATAATAAATTAAAAAAACTAGATATATTATGTATCACCACGTCTGTAACAACCTGCTCTATAAAAATATCACATGACATAACCCCTCAGGTGAACACTGTAAAAAAAACAACAAAAAAAACAGTGCAAAAAAGCAATTTTTGTTTCACCTTACATCATATAAGGTGCAACACCAAGCGACCAAAAAGGCGTATGCCCCCCAAAATAATACCAATCAAACGCTCACCTCATCCTGCATAAAATGAGACCCTAATTAAGACAATCAGCCAAAAAATAAAAAAGCTATGACTCTCAGACTATGGAGACACTAAAACATAATTTTTTATTTAAAAAATGCTATTATTGTTTAAAACTTAAATAAATAAGAAAAAGTATACATATTAGGTATTGCTACGTCCGTAACGACCTGCTCTATAAAAATATTACATGACCTAACCACTCAGGCGAACACTGTAAAAATAAATAAATCAAAACTGTGTTAATAGTTTGCTATTTCATTGAAGTTTCTGAAGTTAGAACTTAACATTTTATATAGTGCTGTCATTTCTCATGATTGCAGTAGTAGTACAATGAACTGGAACCACCAACGCAGTCAAACCCTTAGTACTCACATCCCCTGCTGCTACCGTAATTATTTTAGCAATCAAATGTGAAAAGAACATTTCAAAGGTTTCCAGATTAGTTATCCCTTGAACTTGTAGGTGTTAATCTAGATGCATTATAAACTGTCGGGAAGAACTTCATTCAGGGCATTTGTGCCTATGTATGTGGCTTTTAGTTGGACATTTTAAAGTAAATATAGCTTTTATGACCATAACTGTACAACATCTACTATATAAATTAATATAGTTAACTTCATTTTCGGATTTTAGTAAACTAACATAAATTCAGATGTTTGTGGAGAGGGTCAGGCAGTTCAACAAACAGGTAGAGTTGGGTATGTGAATGGAGCTCTGCAAAAGGAAATGCAGGTGTTGCTCAGTAGTGTTGAGCGTGAATATTCGAATAGCGAATTTCTTTAGCGAATATCGGCACTTCGCTAATTCGCCAATATTTCGAATATAGCGCTATAAATTCGCTATTTCGAATTTTTTTTTTTTTTAGTTATATTTCTTTCTTTCCCACTTCCCAAAAGTAGTTCTTACCTGTCCTGAGGATTCCTGGCTTCCTGGCTGCTCCAGTCAGTGCCCGTTGCCGCTTCCGCCGACTTCCGTGCTCATGGAGTGTCCCCATTACCATGAGAACGTCTCCATACTAGAATGTACTGTTGGATTTGAGAATTACGTTGAAATCGCAATGCGATTAATTCAAGTTATATTAATCGCATTGCGATTACAACTTAGCAGTGCACTGCTATCTTACATATTAGGCTAGAATTAACGAATATGGAATATAGCAGCAGTGCTAAGTAGAAATTGCAATGCGATTACTCCAAGTTATATTAATCGCATTGCGATTTCAACTTAGCACTGCTATATTCCATATTCGTTAACTTCGTTAATTCTAGCAAGCTGACCTATTATAAACCCAGCTCGAAGTTGAAATTGCAATGCTATTAATATAACTTGAAGTAATAGCATTGCGATTTCTACTTAGCACTGCTGCTATATTCCATATTCGTTAATTCTAGCCTAATAAGTAAAATAGCAGTGCTAAGTTGTAATCGCAATGCGATTAATATAACTTGAATTAATTGCATCGCGATTTCAACAGACATGGTTTACTATGGTTGCTAAAACAAGACCCACAGCTCTAGCTGCTATAGAGCCTGAGATGACTCCCCCAGCTTCAGTCAACTGTAGTCTTAGCCAAAAAGGAGAGAATCGGGGATACTGAAGGACCTTGGAGACAGATGGTAGATCTACTAAATGCTGACCAAATACTAATGGTGTAAAAGCAGATGCTCAAACTACAGGATCCACTTTTTTTGGGCTGTTCTTCTGACGGATCAGATGAACTGAAAAATAAACAGTAATGTGAACAATGCCTTTCTGCTGACACCCTCCCCACTGTTATGGGGCCAATACTTGAATTTTGGGCGACTGCCCGTTTCAGTCCACCCCGATAAATTAGACCTGATGCTAACATTGACCTGTAAGGCGGAGTTCACACTTCTGTTTTTTGGTCCGTTATTTCCATCACTTATTGCGAGGCAAATTCAGGAGCCAAGCCTACTCTTGGATTAGGTACGATGAACAGATCTGCACCTGTTCTGTGGATTTGACCGGCATCTGCTTTGGTCTCACAATAACTGACCAAATAAATCATGTGTGAACTAAGCCTAATAGTGACACACAGTCACTACATCTAACAAAAGGGATTCAAACTGCCATAACATGGATTAAAAGCTCTTCAGGAAATATATAGATTTTGGAGATACAATTCCTGTATTCTGACACTACTTTTGGGCTTTAAGGGGCTTATTTAACCACCCTAAATATCATAGAGAAAGGTTATATATGTGAAAAACATTGATTAAAAGATATGTTTGATATAGAGCCACATGAATAAAGAATATATATTATAAAGGATTGGCATACAATTACGACAATAAAATCAACGTGAGACAACTACTGTGGTCTTCAATAAGAAAAAATACACACAATTTTACAGCCTTTCTCTATGATATGTAGGGTGGTTTAATAAGCCTCTTAAAGCCCAAAAGTAGTGTCGGCTTTGTTGGTGCTAGCTCTCGCCACCTCTTGACTTATCTTCTATCTTTTGGCGCTCCACTTGCTTCCTTTTTCTTTTATATCTATTGTTATTGCGACCCGATCGTCAGGCCGCTTTGAACTATCAGTTCAACTTAGTGAGAGCAGCCTTACTTATTTCCATTTTCCACTTGTTTTTTTTTCTTGTGGGTATCCCTTGGTGCCTCATTCCTCTCCCACCCCAAACCCGTCATCCTTCCCCACAACCACCCCTTCCCTCCTCCATCCTTCTTTCTTTCTCCACTAGTGGTCTTGTCTGATAACTTG
The DNA here is from genome assembly GCA_033119425.1 of Bufotes viridis. Taxonomy (NCBI): domain Eukaryota; kingdom Metazoa; phylum Chordata; class Amphibia; order Anura; family Bufonidae; genus Bufotes; species Bufotes viridis. The sequence continues at coordinate 163,736,176 of CM065589.1, read as the reverse complement.
TCTGATAACTACTACTTACTCTCCTCTTTTTTAATTTTTTGCACCATTGTAACAAGTCAGTTTGTGAAATATCTTCTCTCCTAGATATATAACTTCAAAGTTGTCAACCCTCCTCTGGCTTTACATCAGAATAAAAACTGTGCATCAGGAGCTTCATGGAACGGGTTTTCATGGCTGAGCAGCTGCAAGAAAGCCATCATCACTAGTATTCTAATCGCGAATTTTTATTGCGAATATCGGCACTTCGGGAATTCGCAAAAATCTAGAATACAGTGCTATATATTTGTAATCGCGAATATTCTAGTTTTACTGTACTACAATATTACTGTACTGTAGTTCTACTGCTTCTTGCTTGTGGGCCAATGAGAGGGCTGCAATATCTTTGTCAGAACTTAGCATTATCTCTAGCAACCAATAGTTGCCTACCCCTGCTATATAGGAAACTCCCATCAGCCATTTTCTGCTGTTTTTTTGTAGTTCTGAGAGAGAGAGAGCAGTGTCATTGCTGTGCTCTGTGCTTTGAAGACTCATCTGGATCCTTATTTAATTACATTAGATAGTTATATATACATATAATACAGATATTTAGAGGGAGATAGTCAGTGTAGGTTAGATAGTAATATAGTGTAGCTGATAGGTTCCAGTGCAGGGTGTTAGGTAGTGTGATAGGAATTACTGTGCTGTGATAGGGATTAGTGTCTCTGTTAGACACAGTGCTGTGATGTCACAAGAATACTTAGTGCACCAATCAGTGATATCTACTCAGACCTGATAAAATGTGAAGTTGCACATATTGCACACAAAAAAATGCGCATCTTTACTGCCAATTTGCACAATCACGAAAATAATGACTGGTGATCGCGAATTCTAGAATTCACGAATTTATTGCGAATACTATGTTAATAATTTGTGAAATATCGCGAAAATGAATATTGACTATGCCGCTCATCACTAATCAAGACCAAGAACAATGCCAAGCATTGGGTGGTGTGGTGGAAAGCATGCCATCACTGGTCTCTGGAGCAATGGAAACGTGTTCTGAGAAGTGATGAATCGCGCTTCTCTATCTGGCAGTCTGATGGATGAGTCTGGGTTTGGCGAATGCCAGGAGAACGATACCTGCTTGACTTCATTGTGTGAACTGTAAAGTTTGATGGAGGGGGGGAAATGCTATGGCGATGTTTTTCACGGGTTGGCCTAGGTCCCTTAGTTCCAGTAAAGAGATACCTTAATGCTTCAGCATACCAAGACATTTTGGACAATGGTATGGTTTTTCTAACTTTATGGGAACAGTTGTGCCCAGTGTACAAAGCAAGGTCTATAAAGGCATGGTTGGGTGAGTTTGGTGTAGAAAAACTTGAATGTCCCATAAAGAGTCCTGACCTCAACCTCATCAAACACCTTTGGGATGAACTAGAATGGAGATTGGGAGCCAAGGCCTCTCGTACAACATCATTGGCTGACCTCAAACATTTTCTTCTGGATTAATAAGAAAAAGACACAGTCCAATATTGTAGAAAGTCTTCCTAGAACAATGAAAGCTGTTTTCGCTGCAAAGCATGGACAAACTCCATATTACTGCCTAGGGATTTAGAGTTGGATGTCATAAAACCTCCTGTAGATGTAATATGTAGGTATCCCAATAGTTTTCCCATATAGTGTATGTGCATGTAAATTAAGGCATGCATGAACTCTGCATATGTTGACCATTTATTTTTAGAAGGTGCAGTGTGTATAACTTTCTGCTTGGGTCATTTTACCGACTAGTATCAACTTTTATGGGTGTAGAGAGTGCTGAGTGACATTTTTATAATGTGGTATGTGTATACTCCAGAAAATATATAGTTATGGGAGTTAGTATGATTTTTTATTATGAAGTTTATTTGTACATGTAAAAAGTGTGCAAATTGTTCCAGTTACCAGAGGTGCAAAATGTCCAAAAATCCCTAGCAGCGAAAGGGTTCAGTGACTCATTCTTCTATGGCTGAGGGTTCGGCAGTTGCAGTGAAGACGTACAATTGGGATGGTTTCTACTACTGAGAATAAGCATTGTAGTTCGTGCTGCTGCCAAACTCTAGGTTGGCTGAGCCTGCTGTTCAAAGAATTTAAAAGCCTTGGAGTAGTTCCCTGAAGAGTAGGTAGTACATAAGCAACTGGTTCACTCGGTGAACTGGAAGTTCTAACATCTGTAGACCCCTAAAATCAAATCTCAAATGTTATTTATTACACAAACTTTACACAGTACAAATACTTTGTGACCCCTCGGGGGAATTGCCAACTTTTCAGTTTAAGACAGCTGGTACATGAAGAAAAGGTTGCAGTGCACACAGGATTTCGATGCCACTGGCCTTGGACAGTTTTATTATCACAGTTCATACACAAAAACACCCAAAGAAAATCCTAAACAAAACCTTTAGCCTTGTCCAAGCTCTAACTAAACAGCACTCACCTGGCACAACATACAGACCTACCATACCTCTATGCTTCCAAAGGCTGGCAATGTGGGAAAAGCTCACAGCTTATTTAAAGAAGCTAACCAGTTGTCTATGTATCAGAGAACAAAAAAAACTTTCCCAGACTTTTCTTCCCCACCCAGCTTTCAGTGAGTAAGACACTTCCCTTTCAACAGGCACAGATATGCCAATCTATATAGAGTGTGAGGCAAAAGTCTGGACACAACTTTTTAACTTGTGTAATTTGTACAAGATTGATTTCCAGTGTGTGAAAGTATTAAGTGGGAGGGAGGCTGCATTATTTGGTGTTGGAATCCTTTTTGGTCGTCATTTTAAATCGGCCATATTGAAATTAGCTCAGGTTTTTCCAATGGGAAGGGGGTCATGTTATATATCAATCTTGGCTAGAATTTACACATAAACACAGTAGAACTATCTGTTTTAACCTATGTTTAGCAGTTAAGTGAGATCAACGTTTCTTAAAGTGCTTTACATGACTTGTTCTGTGTCCACCATTTTGCTGGATGCACATGGTCAAACATTTAATCTAGACTTCATGAACACACTGAACAACCTTAGGTGATACTTCTTCATAGCACTGTAGGATTCACCATTTCAGGTGAGCCATACGCAATATAGCTTACCTGAAATATATACTCTTTAGAAATTGTTCACTGTCCAAAGCCACTTTAGTTGTTTCTAATATTGTTCTCCTGATGTTATGTCCATATCATCACATGAAATAACGAAGTCACTGCATTATCTATTAAATCAGACACAGTGCACACTTATGAGAAGCCATAGCATGCGGCGGATGGGCCTAGCATTGCATGCGGATGGGCAGATTCGTTGTGGGTGGAATTCCTAAGGGACTATATATTGACAGCGATGAGAAGAGTTCCATAACCTGAACCCCTAGAAAGGCGAGAGAAGTGATGCAGCACTAAAGAAGACCTTGAAGGAACATTCGGAAAGAGAAAAGCTAGGAATGGCTGTATTTTGTAAATGTGCTGTATGAATTTTCATTAGTGCTGAACCTGTTCATGTTGAATGTGCAATGTAAGCCCTGGGCTGCAGCTCAATGGGGAAGGGGCAGCTGTGTTGGGGGTAGAAGATGGCTAGAAGGTTGGCGGAGTGTTTAAACTAGGGACTGGGGGGAGGGGAATTACGTTATAGGAGGGGAAGATAGTGCAGATAGAGACTGGGGGCAAGGTAATGGGACTGGGGGAGGAATGGAAGGAGGGACTAGAACAGTTCAGAAGTAAAGGTGTAGGGTAAAAAATATACATAAACCTCTTAAGTGTATGTATACTAATGCCAGAAGCTTGACTAACAAGACTGGTGAACTGGAATTAGTGATGTGTGAGGAGGACTATGACATAGTGGGAATAACTGAGACATGGCTGGATGATAACTATGACTGGGCAGTTAATATAAAAGGTTACAATCTGTTTAGAAAGGATTGTCAAAACCGGAGAGGGGGAGGGGTCTGCCTTTATGTAAAGTCCTGTCACAAGCCCACAGTCCGAGGAGATTCAAGGGAGGGACATGCACATGTGGAGACATTGTGGGTTGAGATACATGGAGCCAACAATAATAAATTACTAATAGTAATGATAAGGGCACCATGCTTCATACCTGGTGGAGCTGTACCCGGATTAGACCCTTTTGAGACAAAGTTTTTGCTGTCTACTCATATCTCTCAGGGAAAACAGTAGCGGCTACACCGCGGGTAGCGCTCCTCTCCATCCTACCAGGCTCCATATCTTCTCAGAAAAAGAGTGCTACGGTTTTGCATCACTGCAGCCAGGTCGGTTATTCCGAGACACTGGCGTTCGACAGACACCCCATCTTTACGGGAATGGTACCAAGAAATGCAAATCATTTCCAGATTGGAGGAAGTGTCGGCTGAGTTTTCCGATACTTCTTCCAAATACCTCCGGATATGGTCAAGCTGGGCTACAGCACAAAATTTGTCTGAATTCTTGGATCTGATTGCTTCTTAACTTCTGCATCATGCTGCATAATTCGTGCTGAGGCCCCCCCCCCTTTTTTTTTTTCTTCTCCTATTTCTCTCCCCTTCTTTCTTCATACTTCTTTATGTCTGCTACTACAAATGTTGTTTATACATATAAGGTTTTGGTGACATCATTGTCATTGTTTCATTGTTCCTTGATATTATTAATGACTTCATTGTACGAAAACAAGGTATTATAGACAATGTAATAACATAGTCGACTCTTATGATGTTATGCAAATTCTCTTTAATGCATATGTCATGTTATATATTATACAAAAACTGTTTCAATAAACTCAGTTTAAACATAAATTACTAATAGGAGTTTACTATAAACCACCTAATATACCAGAGTCCACAGAAAATCTATTACTAAACGAGATAGACGAGGCCGCAAATCATAATGAGGTGGTTATTATGGGGGATTTCAACTACAAAGATATAGACTGGGAAACTGAAAGCTGTACTGTATATCTCATAAAGGAAAACAGTTCCTGGCAATAACCAAAGACAATTACCTTTCCCAACTGGTTCAGGAACCCACTAGAGGGACAGCCATACTGGACTTAGTATTAACCAACAGACCTGATAGAACAACAGATGTGCAGGTTGGGGGACACCTGGGAAATAGTGACCATAAAATAATAACCTTCCAATTATCATTCAAAAGAGCATTTCTACAGGGAGGAACAAAAATACCAAACTTCAAAAAAGCTAAATTTAGCCAACTAAGCGAGGCCATAGGCCTAACTAACTGGGACAAAGTCCTCAAAAATAAAGATACAGCTACAAAATGGGAAATTTTCGAAAGCATCCTAAAATCTCATTGTGAGAGGTACATACCTTATGGGAATAAAGGGTTAAGGAACGAGAAGAGACCAATGTGGATAAATAGAAATGTAAAGAAAGCAATAAATGACAAAAAGAAAGCATATAAATCACTAAAACAGGAGGGTAGCGAGGAAGCACTGAAAAACTGTAAGGAAAAAAATAGAACATGTAAAAAACTAATAAAAGTGGCCAAACTAGAGACAGAGAGATTAATTGCCAAGGAGAGTAAAACTAACCCTAAAATGTTCTTGAATTATATAAATGGTAAAAAGTATAAATCTGAAGGTGTCGGTCCTCTACAGAGTGATGAGGGGGGAGTTGCAGAGAGCAATGAGGAGAAAGCAAAGCTATTAAATATTTTTTTCTCCACTGTATTCACTGAAGAAAATAAACTGTCAGATGAAATGAAGAATGTAAAAGTAAATTCCCCATTAAAAGTGCCCTGTCTGACCCAGGAAGAAGTACAGCGGCGTCTTAAAAAGATTAAAATAGACAAATTGCCAGGACCACATGGCATACACCCCCGTATCCTAAGAGAATTAAGTAATGTCATAGCCAGACCCTTATTTCTGATATTTAAGGACTCTCTACTGACAGGGAGTATTCCACAGGATTGGCGCATAGCAAATGTGGTGCCAATATTCAAAAAGGGTCCAAAAACAGAGCCCGGAAACTATAGGCCGGTAAGTTAAACATCCGTCATGGGTAAACTGTTTGAAGGGTTTCTATAAGATGTTATCTTGCTTTTGTGACCAGGATGGTGATATTTTGAAATGTACCTCTTTTCAATTAGAAATGGGGGAGTTTGCACCATTTTATATAAAGTCAGTATAGACATCATATGTCTAAAAATGATTAAGTAAAGCTAGGAAGTCACCAGAAAAAGCCAGCAAGCAAGGAGAACTTAATTTGGAATCATTTTGCGCTCTGGGCAATCACAAGGTGGAAACATTTTGGAATTGGTTGAAACTTTGGTGAAGAACTACAGGATACAGTATCCTTTAAAGTTCACCTCCTTGGTTCTCATCTTGATAAACTTATGGGGACCATGGGAGTGTACTTGGAGGAGCAAGATTAGTGCCTCCACCGAGATATAGAATGCCACTACTAAGTACCAGATAACAATGGGACAATACATTTGAAGGTTGATAACTGTAAATCTTGGTACACTAGATATGTCATTTTTTCCTTACTTCATGTGAGCATGTGCTTAACGTATATAAGAATATTAAGCCACTCTCTGGGATTCCTATTACTCAGGCTCATCCCCCTCTATATATGTGAGGCCATTGCCTCATAATCTTTTTATCAATAGTGGGTTACTAGTCTGTACTCTATAATCATTCAGCCCTAACTGTCATAGAAATCTGATCTCCTGTGATAGACTTAGATTATATACAGCAGCCAATCCTAGGAGACAGAACTATAGGAAAGGAGAGCAACCTGAATCAATGATGAGACAAGGGGTGTGTCTACGACTACCTCTGACTCCCTGCAGGCAATGTAGTCAAGTAGTAGTCACAGATCATCCCCCTCTCTTCATGTAGCCCAGTTAAACAGCAAACCAGCAGCAATCATTGAAGATAAATAGCATGTAAGCATCATCTGACTTACATGACTGGACAGTCACTTAAAGGGGTTATCCCAAGAGTAATATAAAAAATGAATATCCAATATCATATAGTATGTGACAGTCTCAAACAAACTTTACAACCAACCCTGTATCTCACATGGATCCCGAGATCTCACCATGCATTGCTTCAATTGCATAGCTGGATTTATTGCAAGCTGGCAGTTTAGGGGGCATGCACTTTCTCAGGCGGCATGTCCTTTCTACTGCAGCTAGTTTCAGTTGACGGATGGAGCTGAGCATGTGCTTCCATCTCATTGAGCAGGTCAAAGAAATTAGAAAAAAAGAGAAAACAGCAGGTGGCGCTATACAGATAGATTTCAATGAATAACTCACTGGCTATAGTAAATTTTAATTACATAAAATTATAGAAGTATCCAGATCCAGGTGCTGGTTTGAAAAATGTAGAATATTTTTCATGGGACAAACCCTTTAAATACAGTAATAAAACGATGAACGGACTAAGCATTACATTTCCACAAGCCTTGGTTTCCTGTAAACTGGTAAAATACGTAAGTGTTCACATTTGATTAGGTGTAGTAAAAATAAAGCACTGTTCTTTACTGTATTAGAAAGGTGTTTCAGGATCTAGTTGTGAAGGCTATTTGTGTCAGATATAATATGGCAGTGTAAAAAAATGAAAATAAAAGGATGGTCATGTGTTTGAACGACGCAGATGTGCATTCTACATCTTAATTTCTTCTCCCAAGTTTTTTGAGGAAAAACCTATTTGAAATTCAGCGAACAAGAGGCTAAACACTCATTATACAAAGAGCTTCCTGTGCTTAACATCCTGAGTAACAGTGACAGCTCAAGAGACAAAAATAAAAGATCCCGGCTTCAAGGCAGATGTGTTGGGAATATAATCTAAAATGGAACAGGTTGATGCTAGAAAATTACTTTGATGATATCATTTTTTTGACCACTAGAGGGAGCTGTGGTAATATAACTTAAGCTGCAGCCGAACGCTATTGTTTAGTCACGAAGGTCGCAAAATACTGAATCAAAAGGTAATTTATATAATTGTAAAAGAATAAAATCGCACTAAAATGTAGACTGCATATGTAATTCTAAATGACAAGAAAACTGTGAATATTGTTTTGGCATTTAATGGCAATTAATTAAAAATGAACATGCTTTCTCAATGACTGCTGGCATGTCTAATTCCTGCCCCACATTTACTAATGCTGTTTAATACTTAGATGCTGTTTTTGGCAGGATCGGCCAACCATCCCATGTATGGGGTTCTCCCTACTCTCCACCTATGGCAGATGTCGTGAAAGAAGGGTTGAGCAAGTTGGGTTTCAACATGACCCAGTCCTTTTCTTCTAGGGGAGATATTAGTGATGTTTGGTATATGGGGGGTTGGGGAGGGGCAGAAGGATTCTAAGAGGTTTGGCCATCTTAAAATTACAGTAAAAAGTCATGCCTTCAATTGAACTGATATTTCCTTGGCTTGTGTTTGCATTGGATTGTTGGATTTTGATGGCTGAAGTCTAGATAGGATCCTGTCTAATAAACGCCCTATACCACAGGTCAGTCTTGACAGTCTGGGTGTTGTCCTTGAGTTCGATTACAATGGAATTACTTAGATCTCAGCTGTGATGGAATCGTGGTGTCTGCGATCACAGGATCATTACCTAATTCTGTCCTTGGTTTGCCTTCTGTTTGTTTGAGAACACTAGCAGGATTGAGAAGAAAGAAACAATAAAAAGTCCTGTAGAGATTAAGTGAGTAGTAAGTAAGTAGTGAGTAAGTAGTAAAACTGATAAAAACACCACAAATTTTTACTTAAACACTCACCAAGGCAACTTCTTTTCTAAAGCTAACCTAGAGCAGGTCTGGCTTCTCTAACCTCAGACGATGAGCTAGTATCTCCTGGGGAAATCATGTCTGGCCACTCCGCTGGCTGCCAGGGAAATGTGGCATTACATGGTGGCCAGGTCCACCATAGTGTGTGCTGTAACGGTACTGCTCTTCCTCTATGACGTCCATATGTCCTAATAGCACATAACAACCGCGGTGACATTATGCGACAGCCTTTCTCAGATGTTTTATTTAGGAGATTATTATTGGCTTCATGTTCCGGGTCGTTGTCCTACTGCTGAATAAATTTGAAGCCAATCAGACGCCTTGCTGATGGTATTGCATGATGGATACGCATCTGCCTGTATTTCTCAGCACCTAATTGGTTCCAAATTCAGTCTGGGGCAGGACAGCGACCCCAATCATAAAGCCCATGATATTAAGAATTATCTTCCGGGTAAAGAAGAATAAGGAGTCCTGGAAGTGGTGACATGGCCCTCAAAGAGCCCTAATCTCAACATCCTCCAGTCTGTCTGGGATTACATGAAGAGACAGATGGATTTGAGCAAGCAAGGATTTGAGATGATCTGTGGTTAGTTCTCCTAGATGTTTGCAAATCAATGAGTATTAAGATATGTTTGTGTCTCACTTGTAAAGTATTACTCACTGCCTGAAGAGAACGCTAAAAAGAAAATATTAAATACTTTATTTCTTATTCTGATAAAAAATTCGGGCAGGGCCGCCCTTTAAATGACAAAGGCAGAAAACCTCTGTCTAGGTCAAACCAATATAGGATCTAGGCTGGGCGCACCTTTAATGTGGCCAGGTGAGGCGGCCGCCTCAGGCAGCAATATCCAGAGGAAAGCAAGGGGCGGCGGTTTCAAGAAGAAGAAGACTTGCTTTACCACCAGGACGTGCCACGCACACGGGCACTGCTCTGATGACTGGAGGGGCGGGTACTATATGCCTATTTGGCACTTCCACCATTTTTACCCAGTTCACAGCGAGCGCATTACTGATATGAGCTCGCTGTGTGATGTCACTCACTCCTTCCAGATCAGCAGGTGCTGCGTGGCAAACTGCTCTATTGAGGAGCGCAGCCGCAGTACTGAGACTGCTCTCCTCTGCCTCCCCCTGTTGCCAGTGCTTGCTCCGTCCTGTGACGATGCTGTACGCATCAGATGAAATATGAGTGCGCGGGCCGGCACAGGCATTAGGGTGAACAGCGGGTACAGTATTGGGAGTAGCAGCAGGATAATATTGTTGGGGGACCAGGTCGGGAGAATGATAGAAAAGTAAGGAGTCTTCCTGGTCCGAATGGAGAAGAAGAAAGAGAATTTCTACATCAGAGGAGACGTCACTAGATGTAAGAGGTATGTAGTGCTGTACTCTCTTGTATCTCTGTATGTAAAGTCCATTAATGTCTTTAACAGTAGGGCTAAGGAGAGGAGATAGAATGAGAAGTGGACCCATGGAAGGATCGGGCAGCAGACAGCCCTGGTGCACCCCTGGATCTAGGAACTAGAACTAGCAATTGGCCATTTGTGACCAAAGCCTTAACAAAAATACAGGGTGCTTAGGCTGACAGAATGTCTAATAATGTCCTCTTGCATACCCTTAGACCCTAGACCTGTCAGTTGCACCTATGGCTGTGTTATGGTATCTCGGCTCAATATATTGATGCCTATATATATCTACCAGTACAGCCTGGAGAGGCTCAGATTAGCCTGATATTTTCAGTCAGGTTGTAGTGGCCATAGATTATAATGGCACCCTTAAACAGGGACCAGGTCCTACAGCCTGCACTGGTCAATCACATGTAACACTCGCTGAATGCACTGAAGAGAAGAGATCCTGCTCTACACGTTTCAACAGTATTGATTTTTGTCACGGCCATATCAGCTGGACGCATGGCGTCACATTATCAGCTGCAAACAATATCTATACATTCTGCCACAGAAAGCTCCTGATGATACAGTCAATTCTGTTGAAATGTATAGAGCAGGATCTATACTGAGCAGTGCATTCAGCAAGTGTTATGCCTCATTCACACATCAGTGTTTGGTCAGTGATTTCCATCAGTGATTTTGAGCCAAAACCAGGTGCTGCGCTAAACACAGAACAGGAGCAGATCTTTCCCTTATGTCTGTGGAGGCTCCTATCATGGTTTTGGCTTACAATCACTGAAGGAAATCACTGGCCAAACACTGACTGTATGAATGAGGCTTTACATGTGATTCACCAGTTCAGGCTGTAGGCACTGGTCCCTGTTTAAGGGTGGCATTACACTCTATGGGTGCACTGCACAACCTTTTCTGGTTGGGGGCCACATTGTCAGCCTGAACCAATTCTAAGGGCCGAAAATAAAACTTAAAGGGGTATTACCAACTGAAATACTAGATTTATGGCATATTGAACATACAATATATATCATAAAAGTCTAGTTACAGTTCTAGTACTCCCATCTAATGGGAGAAGGCATAAAAGATACATGTGAGCAGCCACAAGACATAGAAATACATGTCTGTGACCAGATGGTTAGGAACGGTCTAAAACCTTCCCAAACACCTGATGTACCTACGTGGCAAATTTGGTTAAGATCGGTCTAGCCATTTGGCCATGCATAAAGAACAGACAGAAATTCATTTTTAAATATATTAGAGATCAATACTTCTATTTTTGAAAGCATTCTCACGTTGCAGCATTTTTTCCACACCTGCCTAAAACTTTTGTGTGGGATTTTCACCATTTCAGTATACGGTTCCCTTCAGTATAAGTTGCAGTTCGTGCATATATTGTAGCATGGCTGCTGCGGGCACAGCTCTGTTTCATACGTCCACACGGCTGATTTGGCGCCAGTTCAAGCTGCAGCACGGATCTGCATTTGATGCAGTCTTCTATTGTGCAGCAATGTAAATGTGAACTGTTCAAGGGTGGCTAGGACATTGGCATTCTGAATGCAGAAATTCCCACAAAAGAACTCTTTATTGAGATTTTTCTTTTTCATTCCTAGATGCATAATGTCTGAAAACAACTTCTAAGGGCAATTTACTGCCAGCCTAGCAGTGCACTGCATAGAGATATCTAATTCTCGATTTCGCATCATGACATGATCATGACTGAACTTCAATGATAAATCTTAATGTATAAATCAGACACTGTGAGACCAGATAGCGAGCACTGAATCTGACAGCACAAGAAACATGACGTTCTGCAGTTGGTCTCAATAAAACCCAGGGACAGTTCCAACACGAAAAAATATCTACGTACAAGCGCCGATGTCACTAGAAATTAAAGACGAGACGTTAGATCCCCTTTAGGCACATAAAAATTTAAATATCCTTCTGGAGCCTCCCATCAGTGCTAAGAAAATGGGTACATATGGATAAAGATATTATTCCACCTAATTACAATATGTTTCTAGTAAGTAAAAGCTTAACTGTGAAGTTTAGCTGAATACTAATCACTGACGATATGTGACAGCAATACAGTGAGGCGAGAAAGGAAACAGTCTGTTCCAGGCGTGGAGAATGTTGGAGAGCTTCTCAGAGAATTCGGGAAATAATAAAGACAAAACATTTGTAGAGCCCATTTCGGCAAGAATTCATTATGTTTTCTAGAATGGATACTAAATTCTTTTAAGGGAATACACAGGACTTTCTTTCTCCAATGTATAAAAAGTTCAGGCTCCTCTCTAATAATAGAAAGTTTCAGTCAAGAATGACCAAGCCAAGCTATGACCCATCATCCATAATGTCCTCGCATCTCTATTCATACAATCCGATTCTCTATTGTGTGACGCTTTGGATACAGCTGTCCAAACTCGGCAACGAGGTCAGTGAGAATGAGCTAATGCGGTCACTTTAGAGCAATCAGTGGCATGTAGGAGGTCTCTGTAGCTCTATGCATTCAGTACAAGGACGGTTGTCGCTAAGATACTGGGGATTTGTAGATACATAGCAATACATAGTAAACCCACCAAAAGTACTGTCACAATCCTCCTTTCATAGGACCATGTCCTGGGTTCATTATCAACACACGTAATGAGATGCAGAACCGCAGAACAGTATAGTAATTATTCCTCATGACTGTATATGTCAATCAGAGCGCCCGTCATACAATGAGCAGCTCAATAGCTGCAGACAGTGTTACAGGAGATCAGGCAGTATCAAAGAGATGTCAGAGACAGTATTACTCAGAGCCTGGGACATGATGGGTACAAGACTCCATTTATAGCAAGCTGAAGACATTTACATAAAAAGACAAGAAGACGATTTTATCTAAATCACTAAATGTTTCCAAACACTAAAACCTATGCTCATACAGGTCAGTTAAATGAGTATGTCCAGTTATTTTCCACATGGCACAGCATAGGGCAAATGAGCAATCCTTTGAATCCAGAAGAAAAAAAATCATCAGTCTGGTGTGACGTTGTCTGAGAGCAGACTAAAAATGCAAGTTTGGGAGCGTTCGCATGTTTGAGTTCAAGTCTGTGTTTGTTTTTAGTGACTTTAGATTCAGGGGCTTTAGAAGGGGACTACAGTAAGTCAGTTGCTTTTCATTGCACTGTATTATTGTATTTTTCTATTCTCTTGTGTAATCCCCATTAGTATGTGTTCCACTATTGACAAGGCAGTCCAGTGCACATCTTATGTATGCAGTCCTCTTTGAGGGTGCATATCTTTGTTTAAAATGTGAGGAAATTGTGCATTTAGAATCGCACATCGTGTATCTGAACGAGCAAATTTCGAAACTGAAAAGGGTTGGCAATTTGGAAATGAGTTTATGTTCACTGAGCAGACACTCTATGGGGTAGATGTGGAGTAGGGTGGTAGTATGGAGGATCAGAAAAGTGAGGTAGCTAGCTGGATAACAGAAAGCGGGATAGAGGAAAGAGTGCCAGGGAGGCTAGCCCTGATCTTACACACCATTTAACAAGTTTGCAAGGTTGGCAGATGAGGGAGATATCAGTTTAGGGAAAGCACTACTGCAGCCAGACACTTCCTCTGTCAGTAAGGGGAATGTCAGCTCCAGTAAACAGGGGACCAGGAGAGCAGGGCAGGCCAGACAGGTGCTGATAGTGGGAGATTCAATTATAAGTGGTACAGATAGGGCGATCTGTCACAAATACTGGGATCATTAAACCGCGTGTTGTCTTCCTGGCGATTGAGTTCGACATATTGTGGATCGGGTTGATAGATTAGTGGGAGGGGCTGGCGAAGACCCAACAGTCATGGTCCACATTGGAAACTATGACAAAGTTAGAGGTACATGGAGGGTCCTTAAAATGATTTTAGAGATTTAGGTCACAAGCTCAGGGCAAGGATCTGAGCTGAAATACTACCTGTACCACAAGCCAAAAAAGCAGCGGTAGATTAGCAAGTGGTTTAAGAACTGGTGTAGGAAGGAGAGGTTTGGGTTCCTGAAGAACTAGGCCAACTTCTTTATCAACTACAGGCTCTATCGTAGGGATGGTCTGCACCTCAATGGGAAAGGTGCAGCTGTTTAGGGAGAGAAGATGGCTAAAAGGTTGGAGAAGTGTTTAAATTAGGGACTGGTGAGTGTAATCACATTATAAGAGGGGAAGATAGTGCAGATAGTAACCTGGGGATAGTTAATGGAACTGGAGGAGGAATGGAGGGAAGGACTAGAACAGTTAACTATTTGTAGGGTAAAAAATATACAAAAACCTCTTAATTGTAGGTATACTAACAAGCCTGACTAATAAAACTGGTGAACTGTGATTAATAATGTCTTAGGAGGACTGTGACATAGTGGGAATAACTGAGACATGGCTGGATGGTAGATATGACTGGGCAGTAAAAGTACAGGGTTACAGTCTGTTTAGAAAAGAGAGTAAAATGTAAAGTCCCGTCTAAAGTCCAGATTTATATCTAATATATAAAGCTGAGTGTATGTGTGTATGTCCACTAAAGGAATCCGCACCGTCGCATTTACAATCACGAAATTTGGCACACAGGTACATCAGATGTCCAGGAAGGTTTTAGACAGGGTCTCAGCTCTCTAGGATGTGTTGTTCCTGAGATATTCCATAAAAATTCAAATATGTAATATATATTAGCCAATAGAAGCCTGCAGGTCTTTCTCTTCATATCCCAACTGCCATACACACGGTCACATGTCCCTTATTAGCCAATAGAAGCTCGCAGGTCCTTAGTCTCCATATACACACAGTTTTACACCAGGTTGCCATAACAACCCAGCCATTTTTCTTCAATGCTGTAGGTCAGCTTTAAAGGGGCAGGGCGCTGTGGATGACACTGTTAAGGGAGCGGAGTGCTGTGGAGGTCACAGTTAAGGGGGCAGGTAGGGTGGCCATTCAGGCCACCCTCAAAACACAGACTTAAAGGGAACCTGTCACCAGGAAATTCACTGATCAACCAGGCATGCTGCCTTGTAGGGCTCACTCTGCTGAATATAATAATACTTGGTGATCTGTTGTCTTATTGTGGAGAAATAGTACTTTTAATCCATATGCTAATGAGCTGATTTGAGTCCAGTAGTTGATATGAGTCCAGCGTTTTTTCTATTCAGAGCTGTAGCCACTTCCCCATTCACTGCTTCAGATGTAAAAGGGGCGTGGTTTATTACATCATTCACTAATTTTAATAATTATTTATCAAACATGTGCTTATTACCCCATGAACTAACTAGCCCTTACTATAATTACTAACTTCAATAGGATATTCCTCCCCTTTTTTTACCTTAGTAATATAATACCTTAGCATTCCCTGTTATTCATTTCCCCGCCATTTATTAAAATGAATGAATGATGTAATAAACCACGCCCCTTTTACATCTGAAGTGAATAGGGGAGTGGCCACAGCTCTGAATAGAAAAAACGCTGGACTCATATCAACTACTGGACTCAAATCAGCTCATTAGCATATGGATTAAAAGTACTTTTTCTCCACAATAAAGCAACAGATCACCAAGTGAAAGGTATCATTATATTCAGCAGAGTGAGGCCTACAAGGCAGAGTGTTTATCAGTGAATTTTCTGCTGACAGGTTCCCTTTAAAAACCCTGCTCCCAGGTCTGCTAAACCACGCCCTGACCTGGTTAGGCCACGTCCCTTCACACTCCGCATCTGACGATTATTAAAAAAATGAAGGTAAAAATCAACTTCTGTCAGCTGCAGGGGTGGAAGGGAGGGTGACTTTCTCCCTGCAGCTCATGCTCAGAATGCACAATGATGCTGTCTGAGAGTGAGCTGTTCAAAAGGACATCCCTTTGTCCGTCCAGGCCCTGCGCTGGGCGGAGGACAGGGAGTCTGAAAGCCGGACTGTCCGGCCTTAAAACAGACCTCTGGCTACCCTAGGGGCAGGCTGCTGTGGAGGTCACAGTTAAGGGGATGGTCCGCTATGGAGGTCAGTGTTAAGGGGTAGATTGCTGTAGAGGCCACTGTTAAGGGGGCGGGGTGTTGTGGAAATCACTGTTGAGGAGATGGGGTACTGTAGAGGTCACTGATAAAGGGGCAGCCGCTGTGGAGGTCACTGTTAAGGGGGTGAGATGCTGTAGAGGTTACTGTTAAAGGGGCGGGCACTGTGGGGGTCTCTGTTAAGGGGTAAGGGAACGGTGGAGGTCACAGTTAAGGGGACGGTCCTCTATGGAGGTCAGTGTTAAGGGGCGGGGTGCTGTAGAGGTCACTGTTATTGGGGTGGGGTGTTGTGGAAGTCACATTTTAAGGGAACAGAGCTCTGTGAAGGTCACTGTTAAAGGGGCGAGGTACAGTGCAGGTCACTGTTAAGGGAGTGGGGTACTGTGGCCGTTACTGCTAAAGGGGCAGTCGCTGTGGAGGTCTCTGTTAAGGGGGCTGGGAATGGTGGAGGTCAGTTAAGGTGACTGTAACCTATGGTCAGTGTTAAGGGGCGGGTGCTGTAGAGGTCACTGTTAAGGAGCGGGCCCCTGTGGAGGTCACTGTCAAGGGGGTGGGGTGCTGTAGAGTTCAACATTAGGGGGTGGGCTGCTGTGGAGGTCCCATTTTAAGGGGGGGGGTCAGTGTTAAGGGGTGGGGGGCTGTGGATGTCACTGTTATAGTGGATACTGTCGATATCTTTTAATGACACACACAAACATTAAATAAAATAGATTCAATATGCAGAATGTAAAAGTAAATTCCCCATTAAAAGTGCCCTGTCTGACCCAGGAATAAGTACAGCGGTGTCTTAAAAAGATCAAAATAGACAAATCACCTGGACCAGGAGGCATACACCCCTGTATTCTAAGAGAATTTATAATCTAGACAGACCCTTATTTCTGATATTTAAGGACTCTATACTGACAGGGAATGTTCCACAGGATTGGCGCTTACAAATGTAGTGCCAATATTCAAAAAGGGGTCGAACACAGAGCCTGGAAACTATAGGCCGGTAAGTTTAACATCTGTCGTGGGTAAACTTAGAAGGTCTTCTGAGAGATGCTATCTTGGAGTATCTCAATGAAAATAAGCAAATAACGCCATATCAGCATGGCTTCATGAGGGATCGGTCATGCCAAACTAATTTAATCAGTTTCTATGAGGAGGTAAGTTCTAGACTTACCCGGGGTGAGTCAATGGATGTCGTATATCTTGACTTCTCCAAAGCATTTGATACTTTGCTACATAAAAGGTTAGTATATAAAATGAGAACACTTGGACTAGGAGAAAATGTCTGTATGTGGGTAAGTAACTGGCTCAGTGATAGGAAACTGAGGGTGGTTATTAGTGGTACACCTTCAGATTGGGTCACTGTCACTAGTGGGGTACCACAGCGGTCAGTATTGGGCCCTATTCTCTTAAATATTTTTGTTAATGGTCTTGTATGAGTCTTGCGCAGTAAAATATTGATTTTTGCAGATGACACTAAACTGTGTAAAGTAATTAACACTGAAGAGGACAGTTTTCTGCTACAGAGGGATCTGGATAGATTGAAGGCTTGGGCAGAGAAATGGCAGATGAGGTTTAACACTGACAAATGTAAAGTTATGCACACGGGAAGGAATAATGCAAGTCACCCGTACATACTAAATAGTAAAAAATACTGACATGGAAAAGGACTTTTAGTGGATAGCAAACTTAACTGACAGCTGATGCCAATGCCAATAAGATAATGGGTTGCACCAAAAGGGGCATAGATGCCCATGATGAGAACATAGTCCTACCACTTTACATATCACTAGTCAGACCACACATGAAGTACTGTGTACAGTTCTGGGCTCCTGTGAACAAGGCAGACATAGCAGAGCTGGAGAGGGTTCAGAGAAGGGAAACTAAAGTAATAACTGGAATGGGGCAACTACAGTACCCTGAAAGGTTATCAAAATTAGGGTTATTCACTTTAGAAAAAAGACTGAAGGAAGATCTAATAACTATGTATAAATATATCAGGGGTCAGTACAGATCTCTCCCATCATCTATTTATCCCCAGGACTGTGACGAGGGGACATCCTCTGCGTCTGGAGGAAAGAAGGCTTGTACACAAACATAGAAGAGGATTCTTTACGGTAAGAGCAGTGAGACTATGAAACTCTCTGCCTGAGGAGGTGGTGATGCTGAGTACAATAAAGGAATTCAAGAGGGGCCTGGATGTGTTTCTGGGGGGAATAATATTACAGGCTACAGCTACTAGAGAGGGGTCGTTGATCCAAGGAGTTATTCTGATTGCCTGATTGGAGAAGGGAGGGAATTTTTTCCCATTAAATGAGGAAAACTGGCTTCTTCCTCATGGGGGTAGCAAACTATGTTACTAAGAGAAAAGTAGGTTTTCAAGGACCCAGTTTCTGAAACACAGATCTGCCAAGTATTCTACATCTTTAAGAAAAACTCTCCCTACCAAGTACGAACATGACGGGTGACTATGTATTCAGTCATTAGTTATCTTTCATATAATAAATGCATGCGTTGTATGTAGCACTGTATTCTATATGTGCACAGGATGCTATAGGCATCTACCCGACAAGAAGCTTTACCTTCCGCTCATTGCTGTGAACCATAGTATTCTGGTAACAACTGTTCATATTCAGACCACGCGGAACATTAATTGCATTGAGCACAGAATGCTATCATTTCCATTCTTTGTTTCGATAGGAAGTACATTGATTTCTACAAGCTCAATTCTGATAAATGGAACCGCTGCAGAAATTTCTACCACTATACCTTTATATGGGTTTTCCAAGACTTCAATATTGAGGACTTAGCTTCAGGAAAATCAATACAATTCAATAACACCTTGCACCACCGCAGATCAGCTGCTTAAAGAGGATGCAGATCTCACCAGAGCTAACCAAGCACAGCGCCGTACGTTGTATAGTGGTTGTGCTTGATATTGCACCTCAGGCTCATTTAGTTGAATAGGACTAGGCCAATGAACATGATGCCACTGGCCTAGGAAAAGACTGCAGTGCTCACTGGAGTTCCGCAATCTCTTAAAACAGCTGCTCGGTGCGGGTACCAGGAGTCAGACCAACATCGATCAGATATCCATGGCCTATTCTGAGGATATATCATCAATATATCAATCCCAGAAAAACCCTTTGAAATTTTCAAATCACAAAGTTTTGTTTAGAAATTAAAGATTCTCTGTACTTTCACAAAATGTAATTTAATTTAATAGGGAATGGTGTAACTAGCAGATTTTCAAAAACTACGCCTGCATCCACCTGAAAAACTTTGCAAAGTCATGGCCACTAGGGGTCTCTCTTCTACTTAATTTGCAGTACACTCCCTGTTGTCAAGCAACATCCGTCCCTGGTAACAGACTCAGAAGATTCACAGGAAGGGGGGGAGTGTCAGAGATAGTTAAGCTTCTGAGCCTGCCTATACAGTGCTTCTGAAGAGCTGAGAAGCTCCTACATGTCTGTAAGTCTGATCTCTCCCCCCTCCCCCGCAAATAGTGGAAAGCAAGGGAAATGAGGTTACTGCATTTATTAATGGCAGATTCAACAGAAGGGAGACACCTACTGCTTCTGAATGAAATGCATCTAGCTGTGCAGCTGAAGCTCTGAATAATATGGCTGAAAGAGACTTTAGACAAACCCAAAAAACACCAATTCTTTCACAGTTTTGACTGTACTAAGAAGCACAGCCAATATGCAAACTTAAAACTCAGGTACGCTATAAGCATCTGACTTCCTACAATAGTATTAGAATATAATTCTAAGTAACTCTGCGCATGCATCAGACAACACTTAGCTTTTCCCTAATTGTTGACTCTATTCCTAAATGCTTAGCGCAAGGAATCTTTATTCCGGGCATAACGGGGTCAATGACAGCGCTGGCATTGCTTTCGGGCTCAGCCATCTGCTGTTTCCAGCATTACAGCAATTTCTCTTTCAGAAAATAAATGACTTGACATATCAGACATGAACTGGATATACCTAGCTTGTTCGGATCACGCAGCATCAATAAGGGAGCCCATAGCCCAGAGGTCGGTACTTACTGGTAATGCTGGCTTTTGTTTAGAGACTCATTTCCTGTCAATCCTGGAACGTGCCGAGGCTCTGACTGGACAGGGCTCTATACATGCCAACACACTGCTGTTGCAACCTGCTAATGTTTTGTGGTTTTCCATTAGCAGTGTTTGAACAAGCACCTTCTGCACTGAACAGAACGCTTGGCAAGCCACAGGCTAGTAAAAGCCACCATACTCTGGGTCCTGCCCTTCTCTCGTGCCTGGGGCATATTGCCAACAAGACTGCAATCAACCTTGGCTGTGGGAGACCATGAAATTTCCAGCCTTCATTTTCTGCATTGGAAGTGGCTCCTGTAGGAGACATCACTAACGCCTGACAGATGAATTTAATTACACAAAGAGCAAGCCAATGCATCTGGCACCTGTTTGGAAAGAGCATCTTCTCCCAGATGGACAATGGGAGTTTAGCTAAGCAAGCATGACTGCATAACAAATGAGCGCGCCTTGCCACCGATAACACAGGTCAGAGATGCTGGTGTTACTTAAAGCCTGACGGATGCACCATGGGGAGATGCCTGTTTTGTCTTTCTTAAGTGACAAACCAATGTATCTTCCACACTAAAATCTACTCTACATTTAACCTGCCATGAGTCTTCATTAGACAACCAAGGGCCTGACTAACTGGTCACCGTGGGGCAAGAGGTCATATTCAATATCGTGCACAGTAGCAGCAACATCATATATCTTAGGAGCAATACAATCCCCCTGTGGCAGTGAGATCCCCACTCCTGCAAAGCATCCAGCAGGATCTCATCATCATGACCAGAGGCCGGACTGTTCTCCCATTGTACACGGACACACTGATCGGACCTTTCCGTCTTGGCCATTACAGAAAAACAATTATGTAAAAGGTTTGTGAGAAGATAATGATGCCCCGCGTGCTGTAGAGACAGATACTGTTCCAGTGCTGATATACTCCACATCTATGTCCAAGTATGCAACAGAGCTCACAATCTAAATGCTTCATATCTACAAGGCCTATTGCACCCAAACCCAATTATCCTATATCCTGGGCCTATTCATATGCAAGGCCTAAGGTAGCAGCAGTAACCCCTGAGACAACGCACCACTTACACTGGCGGAATAACATTGTAGGGTGGAGGAGCTGTCACATGAAGGCGACTATGGTCAGAAGATTCAGCATGTTGTGACATGAGCTAAATGACTCCAGTGAGAATTCTATCTATCTATCTATCTGTCCCATATCTATCTATCTATCTATCTATCTGTCCCATATCTATCTATCTATCTATCTATCTATCTATCTATCTATCTATCTATCTATCTATCTATCTATCTATCTATCTATCTATCTATCTATCTTTTATCTCTATCTATATCATATCTATCTATCTATCTTTTATCTGTATCTATCTATCTATTTATCTATCTATCTATCTATCTATCTATCTATCTATCTATCTATCTTTTATCTCTATCTATCTATCTATCTATCTATCTATCTATCTATCTATCTATCTATCTATCTATCTATCTTTTATCTATCTATCTATCTATCTATCTATCTATCTATCTATCTATCTATCTATCTATCTCTATTTATCTATCATCAATCTACTTATCTATCTATCTAGACATATCTCTTCCTGTTACCATAAAAAAGCCACTTAGCCTCATGAAATGTTGACATGATAAATGTTAGCTGTATTCTGGTTGGCAGACCACTAGTATTTAAAATCCTTATAATTCACCATTAAAGGGTTGTCCAGAATTTTTTAAAAAAGTATTTTCCCCAGAAACAGCTCTGTCCGTGGACTTACATTCACTTACATGGGAATAGCTGCAATATCAGACACAGGGTGCTGTTTCTGGAAAGAGCAGATACAATTTTTAGAATCCTAGACAACATCTATAAAGGGGTTGTCACTTCAGTAAATACATTTATCATGTAGAGAAAGTGAATACAAGGCACTTACTAATGTGCTGTGATTCTCCATATGGCCTCCTTCGCTGGCTGGATTCATTTTTCTATCACATTATACACTACTCGTAACCAGGGATTCTGGCCAGCACAGGAGACAACATGGACGATCACAATACATTAGTAAGTGCCTTGTATTCACTTTCTCTACATGATAAATGCCATTTACTGAAGTGAGCATAGGTAAAATTGTGGTAGAAGCTGGACCAACCCTTTATGTTAGAAATGCTGGTAAGTTCAGGGTCCATAAGGGATGAGATCCATTAGATTGTGCTTATGCTGCATGAATCTATATGTGTAATACATACATGTTATACAGTAGCTGGTTTTGATGTAAAGTGGTCTAGAAATCAGAGCAGTTTCTAATCATACATCATATAGATTCATTTCCAATCATCACGTACCACAAAGATAATGACAGTGTTGCTGATCAGAAATACATAACTGTACTCGAAGCACATTGCATAGTCCTGCACGGAGCATATCCCAATAAATGTCCCTTAATTTATATCTGCTAATGCCAACCACCATTGTTTCTACTGTGTCCAGGCTTCAGGCTTGTTGTAATAATTGAGTAGCACATGAGGTGGGGACGAAATCTTCACACATTTATGAGCCGGCATCTGTATAAAGGGCCGGCTTCATGTTTATAAAGGAGGACAGAAGAGCTCAATACCCCCTAAAGCTCCTCATTCGGCCAACAGTACCTTGCTCTGTACTGATAAAGGACAAGAACCCCAAAACAGCTGTATTCAGATGGGCAGCTCTTGCTTGAAAGTAAGTCTCCATAGACCAGCTGGCATCTCTTCAGTGAGAAGCAGTATCCCCACATACACCTGATCTGTATCTAAGATGCCTCAGTCAGTCAACCAGTATTCTGCTCTGTTCTGATAAAGGACAAGAACCCCAAAACAGCTGTCTGCAGATGGGAAAGTAAGTCTCCATAGACCAGCTGCATCTCTTCAGTGAGAAGCAGTACCCCCACACACACTTACACACACCTGATCTGTATCTAAGATGCCTCATTCAGTCAACCAGTACTATGCTCTGTACTGATAAATGACAAGAACCCTGAAACAGCTGTTTGCAGATGGGAAAGTAAGTCTCCATAGACCAGCTGCATCTCTTCAGTGAGAAGCAGTACCCCCCATACACCTGACCTGTATCTAAGATGCCTCATTCAGTCAACCAGTACTATGCTCTGTACTGATAAATGACAAGAACCCTGAAACAGCTGTTTGCAGATGGGTAGCTCTTACCTGAAAGTAAGTCTCCATAGACCAGCTGCATCTCTTCAGTGAGAAGCGGTACCCCCACACACACCTGATCTGTATCTAAGATGCCTCATTCAGTCAACCAGTACCCTGCTCTGTACTGATAAAGGACAAGAACCCTGAAACAGCTGTCTGCAGATGGGTAGCTCTTGCCTGAAAGTAAGTCTCCCTAGACCAGCGGCATCTCTCCAGTGAGAAGCAGTACCCCCACATACACCTGATCTGTATCTAAGATGCCTCATTCAGTCAACCAGTACTATGCTCTGTACTGAAAAAGGACAAAAAACCCAAAACAGCTGTCTGCAGACGGGTAGCACTTGCCTGAAAATAAGTCTCCATAGACCAGCTGCATCTCTACAGTGAGAAGCAGTACCCCACACACACTTACACACACCTGATCTGTATCTAAGATGCCTCATTCAGTCAACCAGTACCATGCTCTGTACTGATAAAGGACAAGAACCCCAAAACAGCTGTCTGCAGATGGGAAAGTAAGTCTCCATAGACCAGCTGCTTCTCTTCAGTGAGAAGCAGTACCCCCTTACACATTTACACACACCTGATCTGTATCTAAGATGCCTCAGTCAGTCAACCATTAGCCTGCTCTGTTCTGATAAAGGACAAGAACCCCGAAACAGCTGTCTGCAGATGGGAAAGTAAGTCTCCATAGACCAGCTGCTTCTCTCCAGTGAGAAGCAGTACCCCCTTACACATTTACACACACCTGATCTGTATCTAAGATGCCTCAGTCAGTCAACCATTAGCCTGCTCTGTTCTGATAAAGGACAAGAACCCCGAAACAGCTGTCTGCAGAAGGGTAGCTCTTGCCTGAAAGTAAGTCTCCATAGACCAGCTGCATCTCTTCAGTGAGAAGCAGTACACCCTCACACATTTACACACACCTGATCTGTATCTAAGATGCCTCATTCAGTCAACCAGTACCATGATCTGTACTGATAACGGACAAGAACCCCAAAACAGCTGTCTGCAGATGGGTAGCTCTTGCCTGAAAGTAAGTCTCCATAGACCAGCTGCATCTTTTCAGTGAGAGGCAGTACCCCCTCACACATTTACACACACCTGATCTGTATCTAAGATGCCTCATTCAGTCAACCAGTACCATGATCTGTACTGATAAAGGACAAGAACCCTGAAACAGCTGTCTGCAGATGGGTAGCTCTTGTCTGAAAGTAAGTCTCCCTACACCAGCGGCATCTCTCCAGTGAGAAGCAGTAACCCCACATACACCTGATCTGTATCTAAGATGCCTCATTCAGTCAACCAGTACCTCTGCTCTGTTGTGATAAAGGACAAGAACCCCAAAACAGCTGTCTGCAGAAGGGTAGCTCTTGCCTGAAAGTAAGTCTCCATAGTAGGGGTCGACCGATTATCGGTTTGGCCGATATTATCGGCCGATATTGATGATTTGCACAGTTATCGGTATCGGCCCCTAACCAGGCCGATATACCGATAACTGTGCTCTAACAGAACATTGCCGCGCTGCTCTCAGCGCGGCCATGTTCCCTCAGCAGCACAGGGGAGAAGGAGGCAGTCCCTCCTTCCCCCTGTGCCGCGCTGCCAGTGGAGACTAGAGAAGAGGAGGAGGAAGGGCTGAGGGCGCACTGGCCACCAATGAGAGCAGAGGAGGCGGGGCTGAGGGCGCACTGGCCACCAATGATAAGGTTTAAGATATTACAAGCACATTGCCCAGACCCTGCCTCTGATGAGAGCTGCGATCGTGACAATTAACCCCTCAGGTGCCGCACCTGAGGGGTTAATTGCCGCGGATCGCAGCCATCTATCAGAGGCAGGGTCTGGGCAATGTGCTTGTAATATCTTAAACCTTATCATTGTGGCCAGTGCTTCCTCCCCATCCCCTCCCCCCATCCCTTCAGTATTGATATCATTGGTGGCAGTGGCCACAGGGTCCCCACCTCCTCTCTTCTGATCGGAGCCCCAGCAGTGTAATGCTGGGGCTCTGATCGTTACCATGGCAGCCAGGACGCTCCTGAAGCCCTGGCTGCCATGGTTTCCTGCTGCTGTGTGCCCATAGCACAGGGCAGCAGGGACAGTGTCAGGTCCTATTCACCCTGATAGATCTCTATTAGGGTGAATAGGACAAGGGATGTAAAGAGCCCAGGTTCTACCCCTAGGGGAAATAGTAATAAAATAAAAAGTAAAAAAATTTAAAATAGTAAAAAAACACCAAAATATTAAGTATAAATTAACCCTTTTCCAATTTTACATATAAAATATATAAACAATAAATAAAAAAACATATCGCCGTGACCAAAAAGTCCAAACTATTAAAATATATTTTTTTTAAAAAGCGTTGGACGCCGTAACAGAAAAAAAAAATCCAAAAATTAAAATGCGCAAAATATCGGTATAAAATATCGGCTATCGGCCTGAAAGTTCACAGAGTATCGGTATCGGTATCGGCTCTAAAAAATCAATATCGGTCGACCCCTACTCCATAGATCAGCTGCATCTCTTCAGTGAGAAGCTGTACCCCCTCACACATTTACACACACCTGATCTGTATCAAAGATGCCTCATTCAGTCAACCAGTACTATGATCTGTACTGATAAAGGACAAGAACCCCAAAACAGCTGTTTGCAGATGGGTAGCTCTTATCTGAAAGTAAGTCTCCCTAGACCAGCTGCATCTCTTCAGTGAGAAGCGGTACCCCCCCCCCCCACACACACACCTGATCTGTATCTAAGATGCCTCATTCAGTCAACCAGTACCCTGCTCTGTACTGATAAATGACAAGAACCCTGAAACAGCTGTCTGCAGATGGGTAGCACTTGCCTGAAAGTAAGTCTCCATAGACCAGCTGCATCTCTCCAGTGAGAAGCAGTACCCCCACATACACCTGATCTGTATCTAAGATGCCTCATTCAGTCAACCAGTACTATGCTCTGTACTGATAAATGACAAGAACCCTGAAACAGCTGTCTGCAGATGGTAAAGTAAGTCTCCATAGACCAGCTGCATCTCTCCAGTGAGAAGCAGTACCCCCTCACATGCTACATGTAACGCACCTCCTTTAGCTAACCAGCGCCATGGTCTGTACTGATGTGTGGGCAAGAATCACAAAACAGCTGTCTGATGTGTCCCTCTTCCTTTCACAAACCTCCCTGGTTTGGCTGGTATAAGATAGCCTTCTTTCTTTTGGGGGAGATCTAATTTGCAGCAGTTGGACACTAATCGGAGAGAGGACATGCTGCTGTCCAAGTCTGATTGTGAGAAGGAACAGCTATGACATTCAGCAGTTACTCTGCTCACAGAATCTATTGGCAGCAGAGCTGGAAGATTTCCATCCTCACAATTTCACTTCTTCCCCTTCAACCATACTTAAAAGCAAAGTCACGCCATCTGAAGTCATATCTAGGAACGGTGGACCTGGGGTTTAAAGGGCTGACTAGCCCATTGCTATGTAATGGGTCCAGTTCAAGAGTATCATCCCTTTATCGTGAGCAGAGACTGTAGAATCAGTCGCTTGATCTTTTTCAAGAAACAACTAACTACAGCCTCGACCATTCAGTCTTGAAGGGCTCTCTGACACCGCGCTCTCATCTTGTAATTACCATCCAGCACAGAACATGTCATTCTCCTGCTCTAATTTCATCTCTCCACATGCAATACGTTACTTAAATCAGTGCATCATCTGCATGCTTCTGCTCTGCACCTAGAAATATAGAGATTTTCCTCTTTATACGCCTGGCTCGTCACAAACAATTTCATTTTTTAAGGTTATTTTTTTCAGGATTTTTACAAAATGGCTGCAACTTGTCTTTTTTTCTTCATTCTTGTATGTTAAAGAATGGGCTGCGTGGGTGACCTCTTTTTCATGGTTCCAACTGCATGGTAATAATGTTTTTAACCCCTCTGCAGCTGTAAGCGCCATCATTTCAATATATCCCAATGTCTCGCCGTTCCCTTGGGCTTCGATGGAGTTTAATGAACTGTGATTGATATCTGAAGGAGCTAGGAGGACGGCGGTGAGGTTTTAACCAGCTGTTACCAGGCACATGGTGGGATACTGATTAGGACAGGACTGTGCGACGCTTGATTTTGCCTCCAATGCTAGAACACGTTTCTCCAAAGAGAACTGCAGGGCACCTACCAATCAATGGCAAGCAGAGCCAGCTATTCACCAAGAAAACCTTAATCCAGTCACATCTGAAGGTGAGTGGGTGCAGTGGCGGCTCACATTATATGCCCTGGGTGTCTCAACCTAAAACATCCAATTTCTGAACTGACAAAAAGACGGGATTTTCTATGAAAGCAAAAGCACATCTGAGGAAATCTCTGAAAGCTTCCTTGGCTCAGTCTCTGAAAATCCTACAAGAAAGTGGAGGAGACAGTCTCACGCAAGTCAGATGTTCCTATCAACAGGGTTTGTATTCCATCTAGCCACCACTCGCCATAGGGAGGAACATCGTCGCTATCTAGACTCAGTGTGGAGGATCCTTCTTGTAGTTTACTATTTAATGTCGTATGGGGGCCAGCAAGGGGCCACATTTTACTTAGGAAGCTGGTCCATTCACTTAGTCGTTCTTTTCTCGGGTTTCTTCTTGATTAAATGACTTCCATCTGTTACTCAGCCTCCAATTATGGAAACTCTGCATGGCAGTGATAGCGTCAGCTTGACAGAGGACCTCCATAGAAAGCAATGCAGTACAGTGTAGACAAAACATGTCTCTCGCCCGACCCTTTTATCACTGGCAGACTTCGAAGGCACAAGAGCCGCCAGCAACATGTGGTCACAAAAGTCTGTCAGAAGAATCTCTTGATATCGCTTTATGGGGTTTCCCACAGTATCCAGGAACATTCTAGGTCCTCTCAAGTAGATCTTCATATTAGGTGACTATAGAAAGTTGTCTATGCCGCTGTGCTCCTTCTACAAATGCTCCGGCCAATTTTTTTGAAGGTGTACAAGCTTTAAAAATGAATTTTAGGCTTTTAGTATTTCTTTTGAAGTACTCTCATAAAGATCCTGCATGGCATAGCATTGAAAGGGCGGACGATTTCACATTTTATGACCTGCCTTGTCTTTCTGATACGAAATAAAATCTTGAGGAACATCAACGTATCAACCCTTAGATGCCAGTTATCACCTGTGGGCATGGGCAAATTATCATTCTTGTTTCCGATGGAGACATTTATGACGGGACAGGTTTGATTTCATAGCAGGCTGAACCCAGGTCTTCAGGCTGTGGTAGTCACGTTCTGCCCAATCTACCAAGAGCTGTCTGGGCATGTTTCGCCTGGTCTAGAGTATTCGGGGACACAGGTCTCTTAGGTGATAAAAGATTAATGAAGACCAGGACCACAGCCTGAGCGACATTTGCTGTGACCTACATTACACGGTTCTGGCCAGACTACATGGAGGAATAATCAATATGATCTAAGGGCAGACCACGAGGGCGCTAATCTTTAACCACGCTTTAACCTCTACCCTTGAGGATGGTAATACATTCCGAATTTATTCATTTTACTTCACCGTATGTAAAAAGAAAATCACTGTTAAGAATCCATCAGTGTATCCATAGGCATAGCCCAGGAATGTACCCCCTGCGGATACGGAGCAGCACTGGCATTAATTACATGGTATTCCCAGGTAATACTGGGCACGAGACATGCTCTAAGGACACATACAACCACATAAAGTACCAGTCCTAATACTACTCGGACTATTCCTATAATCAGTAGTGTCTGGAAGAGGAGGATGAGAGCATCAGTCAGTGGTTCTGAGTAACATTTATAGGCTGATGGTGAAGGACTTATTGTCTCCTTAGTCAGGGGCCTGAGGGCAGCAGCCCAATTTCGGGATGTGATCCCGTCTCTGAACTTTCAACGTGCCACCTTTTGTCAGTGACATTGTCTCTGTGATGTGCTGAAGATGAATTGCTCGGTAATTACTCAGGGCATCTTGATGTTAATGAGAAGTAGGCGGTGCGGGAACATATCCTAAATGTACAGTGCCCTCCAGTATGTCTTACTCACGATGACCGCCCGGTTACATCATCCTCATCAGGCTTCATGTAATCAGAGAGATGTGTGGGAGAAGTGGACTACCCGCACAGCCGCCATGGGCAGCACAGGGGGGTGTATGGCCTCAGAGGGTTAGAATGGTAACTTTCCTCCAGTACAGCGCTGATCTGGGCATATGGTTCCTGCCAATGGTGCCCAAAAATACAGCTGCATGCTGACAGAGGGAGGCGAGATTTTACATGGATGTGGTATGGAGTCACAGATAGATAGATATGATATAGATAGATAGATAGTAGATAGATGGATAGATAGATGGATAGATAGATAGATGTGATAGATAGATAGATAGATAGATAGATAGATAGATAGATAAATAGATAGATAGATAGATAGATAGATAGATATAGATAGATAGATAGATAGATAGATAGATAGATAGATAGATATGAGATAGATAGATAGATATAGATAGATAATAGATAGATAGATAGATAGATAGATACGATAGATATGAGATAGATAGATAGATAGATAGATAGATAGATAGATAGAAGATAAATAGACAGATAGATACAGATGAAACTATTTATATTGTAATCATATCCATTATAAGAAGACTGATTCAGGTTACATAATAAGAAAACACAAAGACAGATAGATAGAAGATAGATAGATAGATAGATAGATAGATAGATAGATAGATAGATAAGAGATATAAGGATAGATAGATAATATATATATATGAGATAGATAGATATAAGTGATAGATGCAGATGAGTGATAGATGATAGAAAGATATAGAAATAGATGAGAAATAGATGAGAATGTGATAGATAGAATGTGATAGATAGATAGATAGATAGATAGATAGATAAAAGATAGATAGATAGAGATACTAGATAGATATATAGGATGGATGGATGATAAATACATACATTTTCCATCTATACATTAGATAATAGATAGATAGATATATAAGAGATTGATAGATAGATTGATAGATAGATAAGAGATATAAGGATAGATAGATATGATGGATGATAGATACATTAGATAGCGGATGATAAATACATACATTTTACATCTATACATTAGATAGATAGATAGATAGATAATAGATAGATACATACATATGTGATATATAAGAGATAGATAGATAGATAGCTAGCTAGATAGATAGATAGGTGATAGATAAGAGATATACGGATAGATGGATAATGAATAGATAGATAGATAGATAGATAATTGATAGATAGATAGATAGATAGATACTATATAGATAGACAGATAATAGATAGATATCAGGCAGATGCTGCTGTGTGGATGTCACCATGTGGGGGTCTGCTTCCAGCAGCCTGCCGTATGATTTAACCCATTGTCCCCCGCTTCCAGAATGGTGTCTGCAGGAGATCTGTCACATCCCCTGGATGGAGGAGATCTGTCACATCCCCTGGATGGAGGAGATCTGTCACATCCCCTGGATGGAGGACGCTCTTACAAACTTGCCTTTGCCCCCTTTACACACACAGGAACTATCTGACGGCAGGCTCCCAGCCCCCTGGCTTTGCCCCCTTTACACACACAGGAACTATCTGACGGCAGGCTCCCAGCCCCCTGGCTTTGCCCCCTTTACACACACAGGAACTATCTGACGGCAGGCTCCCAGCCCCCTGGCTTTGCCCCCTTTACACACACAGGAACTATCTGACGGCAGGCTCCCAGCCCCCTGGCTTTGCCCCCTTTACACACACAGGAACTATCTGACGGCAGGCTCCCAGCGCCCCGATCACACCCCCATGTGCCGGCCACTTACCACTCCGCGGTTGATGTCCTCGGCTGTAGGGGTCGGGGCGGCCGTAGATTCCCTCAGAGCCAGTAACAGAGCGATCAGAAACATGTCCCGAGGCCAAGAGCAGTCTCTGGAGAAGATGCAGCACATCCCTCGTCTTCCTCCTCAGCCCTGGGTGCAGCTCCTCACAGCTCAGCAGCCCGCACCCACACTCCCGGCCGCCATAACACATCCATGCTCACCAGTGGCCACATCCAAGGAAGTTTGCTAAGATTCCGCACAACAGGTCAAAGTGTCAGATTTCAGCACCTGGGACAGCTGCACACACGTGCCGAGGAGCAGGAGCAGGGGGGTGCAGCCTGGGTGGAGGAGACCACCTCCCTAGTGAGGGCTCAGGTCCTCCGCAGTGGTCGTCCAAGCCTCCTCAGCTCTGGAGCTCAGAGGACTCTGTGCTGTTGGCTATGGAGAAGGAGGAGTTGTGTGTGGGAAGGGGGGCTCAGCAGCCTATGAGGGCGGCTGGGAGAGGCTTGCAGAAAGGGAGGGGGTCCTAATTAATATTTTGTGTGGATTCAAAGCAAGCAGGTAGCTGATAAGCTGCAGCCATCTAAGTGGACGACAGAGGGCAGAGTTGAGCCCTGCAGGAGAATTTCCTTCTTAGACCTGAGGGAAGATCCCCGGGCATTGCCTGAGAGAGATCACATTTTCCTCCATCAGATCTGGTCTGTGTTCTAGCTACATTGGATCTCCAGCATGAAAACTTCTTTAAAAGCACATTTTACATTTTCTATTTTTCTGCCCTGGTTGAGTAAGTAGCTGGTAGAACACATTATCTAAACCCCAGGAGGGACCTGTAGTCATATACTGCTATATACCCTGCCCAGTCAGTGTGGTGGCCATTAGGAGACCCTCCATATGGTTCTGTACTGAAGGAACTGTTCACACTGAGGTCGCATTTGGTGCAGATTCCACTCCCAAAAGCCACTAGGCAGCCATGTGGAAACTGCTTTCCTTTCAACCTCATTTTTATTGGGTTTTTCAGAATATTTTACAAACATAAAACATTTGTACATAACTGTGTATATATAGCAGTAATAGGTATACAAATTTCCTTTAAATGCATCAAAATATTGTTGATACAAATAGGAAGCTACAGTCTATGACCACAACTGAGCCAAGAGAGGACGTGTCCATTTTTGCTGCAGTCAGTGCAATAAACCCCAGCAGCTCAGCGTTCCACTGAAAACAGTGGGAAGCGGTTTTTCTGTGGTCTACAAGTGGCTTTTTGGAGTGAAATCCGTGCCAAATTCAGCCTGCAAAGTATACATATGGGGAACATTTAAAAACTCCTGTCATAAAGGCTATGTACACCTTCAGGGGAAATTTTTTTTTTTACTCATTTCATTTTACTCATTCTGGGCTAAAAATCAGTTTTTCAAGTGGTCTTTATTTAAAATATTGAGCCATTCTGTCACAAACAGGTAACTGTTTTTCTAACTGTGTGACTGGTACTTCCACTTTGTGCGGTCATCTAATAACCCTTATCTCTAAACTACTAAGAGGTTATAAACACGTATTTAAAGGACCTTTCACGGGAAAATGCTTAGTAAAATACATATATAGACTTACAGGTCTGCCCCCGGTGGTGGTGTTTCTGCTTTTTTTCCCCAAAAGGTCCCCTCGTTCGTCTGCAGTGGCCCCCGTAATATTTCGTGCCTCATATGTAAATGAGCCGATTCGGCTCAACTGGGCAGGCTCCTGAAGTTCTCCCGGGAGTGCTTTTCTCCTCCCTGGCAGAAGAAGCTGGAGTTCTCGCGATAACTTGAGCGATTTCACACATCTTGAGCCATCTTGGACTACCCGGGGATTTTCCCGTGAAAGGTCCTCTTTAAGCCACATTCTTGTCAGTAAGGTAAGAAGTGAGCTAGAATTAGTGTTTATAAGGGCAGAGATAAGGAGCCGTCAGCTGAGCTGCCTGACGGAACAGAGTAAAAATTCAGAGCCTGCTACTAGATAAACTCAAGGCTGCACAAAGACAGTGGTTCAATCTTTAATAAAGACCAATTGAAGAAATGATTTTTAGCTCAAAATGAGTACAATGCAATAATGATAATACAATGCCCCTGAAAAGTGTACATAGCCTTTAAGTCCCTCTCTGCTGCCAGAGGAACTGCCAAAGTTATGTAGAGGCACGGGCTTCTACATCATTCTGGCTCTTCGTCCAGCAGGCATCCTTGCTGGTGTAGATTTAAGACATTTTCCCCGCTTCCGGCTGGCCTGCTTCCCTGCC
Source organism: Bufotes viridis (assembly GCA_033119425.1). Classification (NCBI taxonomy): domain Eukaryota; kingdom Metazoa; phylum Chordata; class Amphibia; order Anura; family Bufonidae; genus Bufotes; species Bufotes viridis. The sequence goes on along the minus strand of CM065589.1, from coordinate 163,702,669 downwards.
CATGCCATGCCCCCTATTCTCGACACTCAGAAGAAATTGCGTGAGCGAGGAAATGTCGCAAATTTTACTGCACAAACAACTTACAATTAAATTTGTGACCTATTTACAAACGTGGCATAAAAAGATGAATAAATGTCCCCCATAGTATAAATTATAGCATCTTAGTACCAGTCATATCTTTAGTCAGAACACAGGAAGGTGGATGCTTAACTCAAGTCCTCAAGGGCACACAGATCTGATAGGGCCCCAATTCAAACATTACTATGGGCCCCTCAGTAAGATTTCTGGCAAATTGTCTTAACCACTTTTCTGGTATTTACACCAGACCAATGGCATGAATGCGCTCATCAATCTCCCCATACGGCATAAAGTCTGCTTCCCCTCTCATAGCACAGCGGTCCCTCGAGTTACAATACTAATTGGTTCCGGGGCGACCATTGTAACGTGAGTCCGCAGTGCTTTATTATGGGTTACATGTAAATATAAATAATAATAATATTAATAATAAATAAGTCATTTTAAAAGCCCATAAAAATATTTAAAACCATCTAAGGACCTTGTCCAGCCAGCACAATCTGGGTGACTATCCAATAACAAAGCTTCCGCGACAGGCTGGGAGGGGGGAAGGGCCACTGATAACGACTTCTCTTTGGAGGGCACAAACCGCACTTTTTACCTCTTTAAAAGAATTGTCTGAGATGTGCCATGATTCCATGCGGCCACCACTTCCGGATCACATGCCATACGCTGGGCATGGGATCCTGCCTGTGGTTAGAACTCGCAGCGCATGCACTTCGCCGAGAGAATGAGACTCATGCTTGCGCTGCAGGATGAATCAGACTCACTCTTGCACTGCAGATTGTAATCCCAGGCTGGGGTCACATCTACGACACATCATCCCAGAAGTGGTGGCTGCATGGGATTGTGGTGCATCTCAGATAACCCCTTTAAATACACCAGATTCCCGCCGGAATGGACCTGGCATCATCACTTATCTCCAGATGACCCAGGTAAGGACCATGGAATAAGAAAAAAAAGGGGAAAGGGAAAAAACATTATCTGAACCCCAAAATCAGTCCCCCACGTGCAAATGACCACATGAGGCGCATAGCTTATATGCATTCCATGGGCCTATGCCAGACAGAGAGGAGTACAGAACATATAGTACCATTCTGTACTGTAAAGATGAGCTACTAGACAACCAGTACAGGTGTTATACCTGAGAAATACCATGGTGATCACAGAAATTACATGTTGAGTCTAGTTTCAACTTTTGAGGGCCCAGGAAAAACTATATTGTATTTTGAAAATATTGTACTCTATGGTTATTGTATCTTGATTGACCACTGTATACTGCAAAACTGGTTGCCCAAAGCTACCACTAGGGGGAGCTCACTGCATTGGAATTAATAGTTACCATTGCACTCAGTGGAAGCTGTGAAATCTCTATGCACTGTGCTTCCACTAGTGGCAGCTGCATGACAGTGCCATATATCTAACTAGTGGATGGTAGAGACCGTTCAGTGTCATCCCCCCTCCCCCTAGGCAACATAGCAGTCTTATGGTCTGCCTCCATGGTAGATATGCCCCTGGAAGGCGTGGTACAGAACAGTGGCATAATACAGTACAGTACTATGTACCACAATATTATCTCCAGCTATTGTGAAACTACAACTCTCAGCCTGTCAGAAAAGTCATTTGTAAGTCCCTTACACCGCTCTTGTGGCGTAATAAAGTTGCACATTATAGTGCACGCCATATGTGCACCATAATTTGTGACTTTTTAGGCTTCTCACCACTTTTCCGATGTGGTTACGTGTCCGGTCAGATTTACTAGAAGCTGGAGTAAGTTATAGCTGAAGTCTTAGCCCGCCCCTGGCTGGCGTAAACTTCAGTCTCTGGCACACGGCAGGACTGTGATGCAAGTAATTTATTAAGAGCCATCTGCCTCCTAATAAATTAGGCGCATCTCACGCCAGTGCAGGGAGATTAAGACTGGTGTATCCTTCCTATCTATCTATCTATCTATCTATCTATCTATCTATCTATCTATCTATTTATCTATCTATCTTATCTATCTGTAACTTCTATCTATCTAGCTGTCTCTCTATCTATGCAACTATCCAAGTCAGCAACCCAGAGGGCAGAGTCCTAGCATCATAGTGACTCAGAGTCTCCATCAGCAATTCCATCAGAAATGACAGAAAGGGGTCAACAGAATCAAATCAGAGGTTTGGGATTGCTGTCAGTGGAATAGATTCAGAGTTAGAAAAAAATTAAAAGGTCCAAAAAATAGAGCAGGCATCTGGTCTACTTTAAAGAGAAGCTGTCACTACTCCTGACACGCCTGTTTAACCCCTTAAGGACCTATGACGTACAGGTACGTCATATCTGGCCGTGACTTAAGGACCAACGATCAACGGCACGGACCCGGTAGTCAGTGACAGCCGGGTCCCTGCTGCATAAGCCGGCATCGGTGAAAACACATATGCCGGCGCATTAACCCTTGATGTGCCGCAGACAGCGCTGACCATGGCACGTGCGATCTCAGTGCAGGGATCGAAGCTGCCATCGGGCCCCCCCGTTGCTGTGAAGGGGACCCCATGGCAGGGAAGGCAGCCTGATGCCTTCCTTAGGCATCTTGGCTGCCTTCCGTGACAGCCTGTAAGATACAGCCCCCTGGATCTCACAGGCAGGAAGCTGTAAGTGTATTACGTTCAGTAATACACTTATAGCCAATGCATTACAATACAGAAGTATTGTAATGCATTGCAGAGGGGATCAGACCCCCAAAAGTTGAAGTCCCAGAGTGGGACAAAAAAATAAAGTGAAAAAACAAGTTTAAAAAAATAAAGTTTTACAAAAAATTTTTTTTACATTTCAAGGGAAAAAAAAAGCTTTTCCTTTTCCCAAAATAAAGTAAAAACTATTTTGTAAAAAATAGGGAAAAAAAGAAAAGTAGACATATAAGGTATCACCGCATCCGTATCGACCGGCTCTATAAATATATCACATGACCTCACCCCTCAGATGAACACCGTCAAAATAACATAGTAACATAATAACATAGTATATAAGGCCGAAAAAAGACATTTGTCCATCCAGTTCGACCTGTTTCCTGCAAGTTGATCCAGAGGAAGGCAAAAAAAAACAGTGAGGCAGAAGCCGATTTTCCCCACTTAAGGGGAAAAAATTCCTTCCCGACTCCAATCAGGCAATCAGAACAACTCCCTGGATCAACGACCCCTCTCTAGTAGCTATAGCCTGAAATATTATTATGCTCCAGAAATAAATCCAGTCCCCTCTTGAATTCCTTTATTGTACTCACCATCACCACCTCCTCAGGCGGAGAGTTCCATAGTCTCACTGCTCTTACCGTGAAGAACCCTTTTCTATGTTTGTGTACAAACCTTCTTTCCTCCAGACGCAGAGGATGTCCCCTCGTCACAGTCCTGGGGATAAATAGATGATGGGAGAGATCTTTGTACTGACCCCTGATATATTTATACATAGTTATTAGATCTTCCCTCAGTCGTCTTTTTTCTAAAGTGAATCACACTAATTTTGATACCCTTTCAGGGTACTGTAGTTGCCCAATTCCAGTTATTACTTTAGTTGCCCTCCTCTGAACCCTCTCCAGCTCTGCTATGTCTGCCTTGTTCACAGGAGCCCAGAACTGTACACAGTACTCCATGTGTGGTCTGATTAGTGATTTGTAAAGTGGTAGGACTATGTTCTCATCACGGGCATCTCTGCCCCTTTTGGTGCAACCCATTATCTTATTGGCCTTAGCAGCAGCTGCCTGACACTGGTTTTTACAGCTTAGTTTGTTATTTATTAAAATTCCTAGATCCTTTTCCATGTCAGTGTTACCGAGTGTTTTACCATTTAGTATGTACGGGTGAAAATAATAAAATAAAGACTGCTGAAAAAAAAACCTTTTTAGTCATCTTACATCACTCAAAGTGCAACACCAAGCGATCAAAAAGGCGTATGACCCCCAAAATAGTACCAATCTAACCGTAACCCCATCCTGCAAAAAATGAGCCCCTACCTAAGACAATCGCCCACAAAATAAAAACACTATGGCTCTCAGACTATGGAGACACTAAAACATGACATTTTTAGTTTCAAAAATGCTTTTATTGTATTAAATGTAAAAGAAAAAAAAATGGTATAGCCGCTAGTGTTGAGAGCGAATATTCGCATTGCAAATTTTTATCGCGAATATCGGCATATAGTGATATATATTCGTAATTTCGAATATTCATTTTTTTCATCTGAACCCATGATCCCTCCCTGCTTCTAGCTTGTGGGCCAATTAAAAGGCTGCAATATCTCTGTCAGAGCTTAGCAACATCCCTAGCAACCAATAGGAAAGTTGCCTACCTCGTACTATATAAGAAAATCCCCAGCAGCCATTTTCTGCTGTTTCAGGTAGTAGTGAGAGAGAGAGGAGTGTGATAATTGTGCTGTGCTGAATTGCTGTTTAATAATACTTCTGATACCTCATATATAATCCAGATAGTTAGTGGTAGATAGTGTAGGTTAGTAAAGCAATAGATTAGCTGATTAGGTTCCAGTGTAGGGTGTTAGGTACATTAGGTAGTTAGCTCAGTCATATATATAATCCAGATAGTCAGTGGTAGATAGTGTAGGTTAGTTAGTTAGTTAATAGTGTAACTGATAGGGTCCAGTGCAGGGTGTAGTGTAGGTTAGATAGAGATATAGTATAGTTTAGTGTAGTCTTTTGCTGGCTGTTTAGTCTGTAAAAAAAAAAAAAGTCTTCTGCTGTGTTTTAGCGTTTTGTGTGCTAGGATTGTCTGCGTCTTTTGTCTGTGAAGAACAAAAAAAGTTATGCTGTGTTTTAGGGTTTGTGTGCTAGGATTGTCTGCGTCTTTTTTCTGTGAAAAAAAATAAAAAAAAAAAAAGTCTTCGCCTGTATTTTTAGTGTTAGTGATTTAAGGTTTCTTGTACTAGGGAGGGATTATTGTCTGCGTCTTTTGTTTGTGAAAAAAAAAAAGCTCTGTGGCAGTGTGCTGTTTGTCACATAAGCAAATAAGTTTCAGCACGACCTGTTGCCGCTTTCCCACTGGAAGTAGGGCCCGCAATCCTTGGCGTCGGTAGCACCTGTGCAATCCCAGGGTACGACTTGCTCACGGCCTCCACAATGTTCACTCAGTGTGCCGTCAGGGAAATGTAGTGTCCCTGGCCAAAAGCGCTTGTATTGTAGCTGCCACCACCGCCTAATAAAAAATTACACTGAATGAATGTCACTGACCCACGTTATACAGGAGGTATAGAGCAAAGTAATGTCGCTGCCACCCCCACCTAATAAAAAAGTAAACTGAATGAATGTCACTGATATTTTGGATGCGCACACGTTATACAGGAGATTTTGCGCTGGTAATGTCGCTGTCACCACTTGCTAATAAAAAATTACACTGAATGAATGTCACTGATATTTTTGATGCGCACACGTTATACAGGAGATATAGCGCAAGTAATGTCGCTGTCACCACCGCCTAATAAAAAATTACACTGAATGAATGTCACTGATATTTTGGATGCGCACATGTTATACAGGAGATTTTGCGCTGGTAATGTCGCTGTCACCTCTTGCTAATAAAAAATTACACTGAATTAATGTCACTGATATTTAGGATGGGCAAACGTTATACTGGAAATGTAGCACAGGTAATTTCGCTGCCATCAGCAGCAAAAAAATTTGACTGAATGTCGTTGATATTTTGGATACGCAAACGTTATACCGGAGATGTAGCGCAGCTAATGTAACTGTCTGCAGCGGACACCCTCTACCTAAAAAGTACACTGGATGTCAAAGATAATTTTGGGATGCGCACACATTACACAGGAGATGTAGCGCAGGTAATGTCGCTGCCTGCAGCGGCCTAACTATTGCACGCTATTTAGCGCAGGATGCGCTAAAAATAGATATTGCTGTCACACTCAATAGTTCTTAAAAGAACTTTTGGGTTTGTAAAGTTTTAGCAATTTAGCGCAGGTTGCGCAAAAAATATATATTGCTGCAGCCGCACACAACATTAGTCCTTAAAAGGACTTTTGGGTCTCTGAAAAGTTTTTTAACTTAAAAAAAAGTAATTTTACTCCCTACGCTATATTTCCCTTCTTCAGCACAGCTCTCCCTGACTAAGGGAACTTTCACACTAGCGTTTTAGATTCCGTTTGTGAGATCCGTTTCATGGCTCTCACAAATGGTCCAAAATGGATCAGTTAAGCCCCAATGCATTCTGAATAGATAAGGATCCGTTCAGAATGCATCAGTTAGGCTCCGTTCCGCTTCTATTCTGTTTTGGAGGCGGACACCAAAACGCAGCATGCAGCATTTTGGTGTCCGTCTGAAGAGGCAGAGCCTAACGGATCCGTTTTTAATTACAATGTAAGTCAATGGGGACGGATCCGTTTTCAATGACACAATATGGTGCATTTGAAAACGGATCCGTTCCCCATTGACTTTCAATGTAATTCAAAACGGATCCGTTTTGGACTTTGTCACTTTTCTTTTAACTAATGCAAACGGATCCATTCTGAACGGATACAAACGTTTGTATTATAGGTGCGGATCCGTCTGTGCAAATAAACAGACGGATCCGCACCAACGCAAGTGTGAAAGTACCGTAACACTGAGCCGAACAAGTGTCATCGGGTGCTATATAGCACCCGATGACGCGTTCCAGCCAGCAAATCACTGTAATGCCAGTAACAGTGAGGGTAGTACTTACCTGCACGTTTATTGGCTATGTAGCAGCCAACAAACGTGCGGGGAGGAGACTCGAGCATTGCGCTCGAGCACATTTGGTATTCGGCTGAATACCGCCATGTGCCGAGCATCGAGATGCTTGAGCCGAACTAGTGTTCGGCCGAGCATGCTCGATCAACACTATGTGGGGTATATAGTGTGTGGCAGAAAAATGGATGTGCAATGTGCATGTGAGATATTTCTCTGCTGTTCTTGCATACATGCTACTGACATAGTGCTGTGATGTCACAACAATACTTAGTGCACCAATCAGTAATATCTACCTAGACCTCATAAAATGTGTAGTTGTATGTATTGCGAAAAGAAATTCGCATCATAAGTGTCGATTTTCACAATCGCGAATATTTTATAACACTCTGTTTGCATATAAAGCGATTTTTCTGACGTGCATGTGAAATGTTATCAAATACACTGCTGTAATGTCCAGCAAAAATTGCTTCCCACTATCTTTTCCAATCTTCTCAAACTTCGGGTAGTTAGAAAACAGTTGCGCAATTAGGCCACGCCCCTTTTGCACATGCTCATTAAAGAGGACCTTTCATCACCCTAACAAATCCAAACCAAGTATTCATACATGGAGAGCGGCGCCCAGGGATCTCCCTGCACTTACTATTATCCCTGGACGCCGCTCCGTTCTCCCGGTATGTCCTCCGGTGACTTCAGCTCTGCGTCTCAACTGGGAGGAGCCTGCCCTTGTTCTCCTGGGCGTCTCCTTCTCCCAGGCTGTAGCGCTGACCAACCGCAGCGCTCAGCTTATAGCCTGGGAGGTTTTCTTCTATAAGCTGAGCGCTGAAGAATAACCCGGCCGCCGAGATCACGCGATTCTGCGTGAGGCGGTCCGGAGTTGGTTAATAGAAATGGTGCAGGTTCCCCTGGGTCTTTTTCAAACACCGAGCACCCTTCAACTTATAGTGGAGTGCCAACCAATTTATGTATTACTGGACTGCGCTTTGTAGCGCTTGGATTAAAGATCTGCCATAGCGTTTATATACGTGCTATCTGCATGGGGTATGTGCAAATAGCACGTGTATAGCACGTGCAGTTGTGAAGGGGTTAAAAAGTGGGTTTTGGAAATTTTCTGAAAAAATTCAAGATTTGCTTCTAAACTTCTAAGCCTTCTAACGTCCCAAAAAAAGAAAATGTCATTTACAAAATGATCCAATCATGAAGTAGACATATGGGAAATGTAAAGTAATAACTATTTTAGGAGGTATCACTATCTGTTTTAAAAGCAGAGAAATAGAAATTTGGAAATTTGCTTTTTTTTTTTAATGTTTGGTAAATTTTGTATTTTTTTTATAAATAAAAATAAAATATTTTGACTCAAATTTACCACTGTCATGAAGTACAATATGTGACGAGAAAACAATCTCAGAATGGCTTGGATAAGTAAAAGCGTTTTAAAGTTATCACCACATAAAGTGACACTGGTCAGATTTGCACAAAATGGCCTAGTCCTTAAGGTGAAAAGTGGCAGGGTCCCTAAGGGGTTAATAGCTTCATGCATTCCCCATGTAATAACAATTCTGCAGCATCTATTCTTATGACATTTATCAAACCTATAGTCTACTCAACAGAGTGACTTAACCCCCATCAATAAGCAACGCGACAATCTGATAAAGTCTAGGGAGGGAGGGAGGGCGGGATATTGTCAATTTATACTTACGTGAATGCGCTAATTCCGTTGTGTCTGTTCTTTTATAGGTCCATAAAAGCCGTTAGTGGATTTTCCAATCAACTTTCTTCTTGAAATCTCCTGCCAAACTGCAGTTACCGGGGGGAATAGTCCATTCAAACCTTCAAGGCAGGTAAGTAAATAATATTGAAACTTAACATATACAATACCATGAGAGGTGTCATGACATCATGTATTCACAATATGATTCGCTCCATGATGTCATATTTCCCAGTTAATTAAACAATTTATTATAAAAAACACACATCTTTGAATCGTTAATATAAATTCTATTATATTCTATTATAATTGTTGGTTATTAAAAGGCCACGATGCTTATCATGTTACTAATGTTGTATAAATTAGATAATAAATAATTAACCATTTAATTAAATTGAGTTAATCACGTACTAATAAACCAACAATAGACCAAAAACACATTTATCAAACCTATAGTCCACTTAACAGAGTGACTTAACCCCAAACCGCCAAATCGCAAAATGAAATGGCCAAAGAAAACATTGCGAGCCAAAATTAAATAAGAAATTTTTCTATCATATTTTGCAGGTCTAAATTAAATATGTCACAACCAATATCCGAGAGATGGTCTTTTGAAGGATGGTACAGACCTCTAATGAATCCCTCTAATTCCACAAGTCCATAAGAATGTTCTCCAATAACATGCATGAATTTCTCCATCTGTTTATTCATTCTTTTTCTAATTTTTTCTTGAAATGCAAGATCTTTGTTAGACCATGCAAATTTTGAAATAGCCGGAGTTTCCTAGTAAGTGTCGGATTAGTCAAAAAAATTTCTTGAAATCGTAAACAATTTGATGAGTTTTAATTTTGCCTAGTTCATGAGAACCAATTTGAAATATGAATAAGTCAGGTTTAGGCATTTTTGACAAAAGGTATCTACATTCAAAAATTATATTGCTGATTTTTAATCCAGACACAGCTCTCCATATAACAGAATAATCTTCGGGGAAACCCACATTTTTGTAGATTTTCTAACTGTGGATCTTCTTTTGGCCAAGGATATTAGTTCATCACAAAGAATCCATATTATTTTCTTTGTTCCTGAAAATTAATGTATAATTAATTTAGGGTGAATGTAGTATTTAAAACAATTGGAATTCCATCTACTTATTTGTTTTATCTTATTATGATCCAATCCAATTTGTCGCATATGTTGCCGTTCCTATTCTGAAGGAATGTGCAGAAATTTTGATATCGTTATAGCTGAGTCTAGTTAAGTACCATTTGAGAACATAATTAAATTTATATTTGGTCAGAGGGGTCCCATGCATGTGTACAAATAGAGGACTGTAAACATTATGTCTCCTTTGTAGCCAATTCAAAATGTTCTACACCGGGCAAACTGACTTGTTTGAAAATGTATTCAGGTGTAACCAAATTCCTTTGCCTAACTGGTCTGTCTTGGATTTTTTTATATGTATTTTTAAGTAGCTGATATTACTAATGATGTCAGAAATTAATAATGGGGTTGTGACTGTTTATTATCTGCAGCTATTTTGCTGATTCGAAGAGAAGTGAAGAATGCTAGAGAGAAAAATGAAGAAAAAAGATGGGTTTCGTAAGAAGAACAAATTATAGGTAATTGTTCAATTATTTTTTGTAATAGTTCAGTAGATAATGGTCTGTTTTTTTCTTTATACACAGGATTTTTTCTAATGCCTTTAATGATCTGTTTTGAAATTATTCATTAAAGAATTAAAATTTAAAGAAAAAAGAAATACCTGACAATTTTTTAGAAAAAGCTTGTAATCCTTTTTTCCACATTGTTAAGATAAAAGAGATAAAATGCTCTATTATATAGTCAATGGGGGAAATTTTTTGTATTTTTGCAGAATTTCTTCCATTCCTGCCATGCGGCCCATGTATTTTTGGCTATTTATTATTAAATCGTTAGTTAATCTTCTGTTAAGTTCCATAGATGATTTGGACAAGGTATTCCTGTTCGAGACGCTTGAAGTACCATCATAAAAAACTCTTGAAGTGCTGTCAGGACAAAGAATCAGCGATAATATTATCTTTCCCAGGAATGTATTTAGCCTTAATCCAAATATTGTTTTTTAAACATTGTAGTACCAATTGACGTAATAAGGAAGTTACTATTTTGGATTTGGAAAAGAGACAATTGATGGCGAACACTACTTCTATATTATCAGAATGTAACAGGATTCTTTTGTTTTGAAATTCCTGAGACCAAATAGTCAAAGAAACTAGAACTGGAAAAAAGCTCAATAAAAACTAAATTTTTGGTGAAATTATTTTTGATCCATACTAAAGGCCACTTTTCTGCTGACCAAAGATTGTTGTCATATGTCCCATAACCTATAGCTGCGTCTGTATATAAAGATAAAACATCAGAATTAATTAACTCTTTTTGCCAAATTGTGTGACCATTAAATTCGCGTAAAAATTTAAGCCAAATGTTGATGTCTTCTTTTATTTGTTTTGTAATGCGAATGTGAGAGTGAGGAGATGAGTTTCCTGTTGTAGCTGAGTACAATCTATTTGAGGAGACTCTTCCTATGGGTTTCACACGAGAAATAAAATTCAAAGAACCTAGTAAATATTGTAGTTTTTTTAGAGTAGTTTTTTCTTTTTTGGACAAAACAGATAAATTATGAATAGTGAATACTGAATTACATTATATCTGTATTTATATAAATACCTAAGAATTTTAACTAGGTAGTCAGATAAAGAGTTTTGTCCATGGCCAAAGGAATATTAAAATAATTGTCAAAGAATTTATGTAAAAGCTTAGTGCAAGTGTTAGAATCCTTTTGACCTATAAATAGGAAATCATCCAGGTAGTGTCATATGTATCCATCTTCTGAATGAATTTCCAACATCCAATGTAAGAATGTTGAGAAGGCCTCAAAATAGTGACAAGAAAGTGTAAAACCCATAGGAAGAGCCACGTCAAAAAAGAACCTGTCAAGAAAATGGAAACCTAATGAATTGTAACCTTTCGGGTTTATTGGTAAGAGTCTAAACGCAGATTTAATGTCCGCTTTGGCAAGAAGAGCAGTTTGACCTGCCTGTTGAAGAATTGACAGGGCTTAATCAAAAGAAGAATATTTTACACTTGCTTTATATTTATCCATTTCATCATTTAAAGAATTATATTTTGGAAAAGATAAGTTATGAATTAGACGAAAGGAAATTAGTTCTTTTTTAGGGACTAAACCTAGTGGATATATGCGAAAATTGGGAAATGGTAGAGAAAGAAATGGACCAGCCATTCTACCGGCAATTATTTCAGATTGAATTTTTTCCTTAATTGTGTCAATATTTTGTTTTACAGATAAAGAATTATCAACTATAACGCAACCTGGACCTGGGCCTGAAAATTCCGTTAGAAAAACCATCAATTAAAAGTGTGGCCATCTGTTTGTTTGGATAACGATTTAGCCACTGAATTGTTTCTAGATCTTTGTTTGTGGGAAATGGATAACTTGTTTTTTAAAACATTTGCATGCAGGATGCGATCCGGAACAAAATGAACATTCATCTCTATATTTGCAATTTGTTTGCCATCTAGAATAATTTTCGTTGAAGGCAAAACAAATTCCTTTTTTGGTGTGGGTAGGACTGTTGTATTGTTGGCGAAAAAGATAATTCCTTTGAGGGAGCATAAGATTCAACCAAAGTCCAACATCCTTATTTCCCCAATTGATATTAGAATATACAGAAAGTTTTTGTCGGAATGACTCGTCATGTAGGCACCAACCAAATCCTCCAAAATTTTTATATGCTTCTAATATTGTATCAACGTGATAAAACAAGCCCGTGCAGAGATTGGGATGTTTTTCGCCCCCAATAATGCAGCATATATGCAAAATGGTTGCAGCCAATTCAAGAAAGACTTTTGCTGCGGTCTCTTTTTATCATCATCAGAATTTTTATCTTTGTCAGTATCAATTTTTAAATTCTCTGTAGATGAAGGTAAAAGGGAGAGCATTTCTATATTTTCTTTTTTCCAATTTTTTTCTTTTGTGTTCCGAGTTAAAGGGGTTCTCCGGGCTTAACCTTTTTTTTTGTTTTTCAAGCTAACCTGTGGAGGAAAGATTATTGCTCACATACTTACCTTCCAGAGTGCAGTTGTTCTTGAGAACTGCCTCCCGGTCACGTGGTCCCTTCAGATGGCTTTTCTGTGCTTCCGGCCGAAGTCCGTCTTCATCTCTTCCTTTCTTCACTGCTCCTTGCTGGAGAAAGCGCCGGCCGGCGGTCTTCATAGCGCACTAGGCTGAATGCTAGTTCGCATGTGCCGGTCGTCAGTCTCTGTATCATACAGGCTTCTATGTAAAGCCTGTACTGATTCCTGCACATCGTGATGTAAGCGCTGTGCAGGAGTGACAGCATAGCGATCAGTCACAGAGGCTGATCACTATGCTGTGCATGTCACAGGGGGCACTTCGGATGGCAAACAGGGGGCACTGGATGGCACAAGGGGGCAATGGATGGCACAATGAGGTACTTTATGGCAAACGGGGCACTGGATGGCACAAGGGAGTACTGGGTGGCAAACAGGGGGCACTGTATGGCCCAAGTGGGTAATGGATGGCCCAATGGGGGGAAATAGATGGCACAAGGGGGCAGTGGATGGCACACGGGGGCAATGGATGGCACAAGGGGGCAATGGATGGCAAACAGGGGCACTGGATGGCAAACAAGGGGGCACTGGATGGAAAACAAGGGGGAACTGGATGGCACACAGGGGAAATGGATGGCATAAGGGGGCAATGCATGGCAAACAAGGGCACTAGATGGCAAACAAGGGGCACTGGATGGCACAAGGGGGCACCGGATGGTAAACAAGGGGGCAATGAATGGCACAAGGGGGCAGTGGATGGCACAAGGGGGCACTGGATGGCAAACAGGGGCACTGGATGGCAAACAAGGAGGGACTTGATGGCACAAGGGGGCAATGGATGGCATGATGTGGGAACTGGATGACACAAGGGGGGCAATTGATGGCAAACAGGGGCACTGGATGTCAAAAAAGGAGGCACTGCATGACATAGTGTGGGCACTGGATGTCACTGTTATGGGGGCGCTGTGGATGACACTGTTATGTGGTATCTGTGGATGTCACTGTTATGTGGTATCTGTGGATGTCACTGTTATGGGGGCGCTGTGGATGACACTGTTATGTGGTATCTGTGGATGTCACTGTTATGGAGGACACTGTGGATGTCACTGTTATGGGGGCGCTATAGATGTCACTGTTATGGGGGTGTGCTAGATGTCACTGTTATGGTGGCACCATGGATGACACTGTTGTGGCGGCTTAGTATCAGTGATAGGGATCATGCAAACTACTGTGATAGGCACAGGAATCCATCGCTCAGTCCATATGTCAGCATCAATTTCCAGGCTAACCTCGGCTCCCCTGACCAGATAAGAGACTGGGTGTATCATACATTACTGTCATATCATCAGTTAGGTCAGGAGACTGCGGTCGGCCTGGGAGATGCGGTGACACACGGACTGTGTTTCCCAGGCTGATCATGGTCTTATCTCACATGTATCACACATGATGGCCGAAGATAAACCCTTCAGCAGTCAGGACCAAAAAAGATAGGATTAGGCCTCTTGCACAGGACTGTATCTGTTCTGCTTTCTCCAAGTAGCAGATCTGCTAAATAAGGATACTGCCTGTGTGAGATGTGCTTTTTTTTAAGGGCAATTGAGTTCTGATGAAGCCATTGATGAAGTCCATGTGTTTTTCACATCTGTATGTCAGTTCTGCAAAAAAAAAGAACATGTCCTATTCTGGTCCTCATAATGCAGACCTGAAATCCATAGAAATCAATGGTACTGCAAAGAAAAAAAATGTGGGTCACACATGGACAGTATCCTTATTTTGCGGATCTGTGTCTCGCAGACCGCAAAATGGATACAGTCGTGTGCATAAGGGTTTAGATACACAGCTCAGCAGGTTGCATGATACAAAATGTAATTATATGCACAGCTCAGCAGGCTGTATCATAGAAGATGGGATTAGATACACACTTCAGCAGGCAGTATCGCACACAACAGGCTCTGTATCAGGCACACATACATGTTAGGATTAGATACAGATGTGTTTGGACGTGCTTGCCAATTCCAGCTGTTTATCACACTCTGGAGATGGTGAGGGAAGAGCCCGTGGACGGTCAGTGATGAGTTTAGATACACAGCTCAGCAGGCTGTATCACACAGAATAGGATTAGATACAGATGTGTTTGGGTGTGCTTGCTGCTTCCAGCTGTTTATTACACTCTGGAGATGGTGAGGGAAGAGCCTGTGGACGAGCAGTAATGAGATTTAGACACTGAGTGAGAAGTAGATTCATGTCTGTGTGCAGAAAGATGGACACAGGAGTTATAGAGGGAGTAGCTGCTGCAGGCAGAGCAGGGTGGGGGGCGTGGCCAGCCTGTGACTCATCACTGTTCAGTGCAGCCAGGCTTGTGTATCAATAAAGTTATGCATTCAACAAAACAAGAAAGGAAGAAAGTAAACAGGGCTGCCAGGATATCTGATGTCTTCCAAGGAGAAAGGAATTCTCGGACATAAAAAAACAGATATTGGGGGCATATGTATGCAGGGTGAGGAGTGTTTGAAGCACATAAAAAGAATTTTGAGTGGAGACTAGTGATGATCAAGCACCAAAGTATTCGGGTGTTCGGCCCGAACACATTGCTATATTCGCACCCGAGTATAATGGAAGTCAATGAGAAACAACCAGGCACCCCCTGCTCTGAAGAGGAGAGGGTGCCTGGTCCATTGGAAAAGGTCAGAAAGTGACAGAAACACCACCGAAATGGATCGGGAACAGCATGGGGACGATGTCTGGATGCATATTGGACTCCTACTGTAGGTCGCTGCTGGGAACCATGTTGTCCGAGTTGTACGCCACTTTTACAGACTGACAAAAATAAGCCCAAACCCCCTCCCCCCCTCATAAAAATCAATTTCACAGGAAAAATTGTTAGGAAAAATTCTTTCCTGTATATTCAATTGTATATGAAGTGTAAGTGCTGCCCAAAATTATTTTATTTTTTTCCAGAACTGGGGCCATGATTAAGATGGGGGGCCAGAGGTATCTGTATTCTGCTGCTATAGGTGAAATTCTTTGACTGGCGCCAGAGGAACCACACTGAAAGCATTTGGCAAGAATGTTTTCATTAATCTAGGATTAAATTTGTAGCCTAGTTTGAAAACAATCCGACACACGATCCAGCGGCATTATTCCTATAACCCGCTGAGCATTTTCCTGGAAACCAAAGTCTTTGGGTTCCGAGGGGAGTATAGTTGCAAAACTGAAACTTAAACTTATTGATGGAAGGGCACCACCAGGATTGGAGCGTGTGGCTTCATTTGATTCCAGATGGGAAACCTCACCCGGCCCGGACACTGAAAGAATTGACAGATTGATACCTCTTTCTCGATTCTGTGGGTGGTGGTGCATGGCTGTTGTGAGTGGGTGGAGTGATTTGTCAGGTTCATTCCGATAAGCAACGAGATTCCTCTGTGCTAACGAGTTATGTCACCCCTGGCTACCAGTGCAAGGACATTGCAGAGTTATTATCAAAAACACTGGCCACAATAAAACTTATATAGAATTTTTAGTGTTTCACGAGGTGGATGATGCGAATGAGACACAGTTGTCAATAAGTGAGGGTCTTGTTAGGTCAACACAAGTCAGGAGGATGACCAGAGTGAGGAAGTGGAAGAGGAGATGGGGGACGATGACATCACTGACCCAACCTGGAAAGGTGTCAAGCCAAGCGAGGACAGCAGGACAGAGGGGGGTAATCCACAACAGGCTGGAAGAGGCTGTGGGGTGGCTAAAGGGAGGAGGCGGCCCACACCAAACAGGCCTGCAACTGTTCCCCCTTGCGGAAATCTCCCTTGCCAAGGGGTAGGTGTTCCGCAGTCTGGCTCTTTTTTGAAGAAAGTGTGGACAATAAAAGAATTGTAATTTGCAAACTGTGCCATACCAAAATAAGAACTCATAAATACCCAAATAATCATAACATATTTTACATCTTATTCATAAACTCTAAAAAAAAAAAAAGAAAAAAAAAGACAAGGTTCCAGCTCCACGTGCAATTTCTTTTATTTAGCTTCCAAAAAACTGGACATCAATGGCAGACAACGAGTACTGTGACGCGTTTTGGGCTACATCATCTCTCGCCCTTCATCAAGACATGTACAAAAACTCAAATCATGGTTATAAATACAGCGGTATGACACTCCCTCCTTGTCAGCTAATCATCCCCACCTGAGGTACCCACCCACAGGTAAGGAAAGCTCAGGGGGGAGGGGAACCTAACTAAGAGCACAGAGAATAGCATTCACAATCTGAATAGTCACTTATACTGCAATGTTAAATCATATTTCTTATTTAACCCATTCGGAGTGCAAGTTCTTAAATTAGACATCCAGTAGGTTTCTCTACTAAGGAGTTTCTGTCTGCGGTCCCCACCCCTGATTGGCATTGTTACTCTTTCAACACCCTGTACAAAAAATGCAGAGGTGTCACTCTTATGAACAGATCCAAAATGGAATGTCGCTGCCGATACATTGCGGGTTAAAAAATGTGGGACATCACTTAAGTGTTTTCGTATTCTTATTGCCTCTATGTGCACCCGGCATCCTCCGTTGCCAAGATACCTTTGTGGACTGAGCGCTGAGCTGGGTACTCGGCGCACAGCTGTCAGTCCTGGGGCAGGTCATGTGGCGCTGGCCACGTCACATGACCTCAGCCCATGTGTATATAAGCAGGCAACCTGCTGGCCACAGATTGCCTGTATTAGTACTTATTGGGCTACCTTATACTCCATTTGATTGCTCTGTATTTGACCTTCTGATGCCTGCTGTACACCTGTTACCTGCCTCTTCTTTTATCTGTCCCTCCCGCACTAACTCAAGTTAGGGACCGCCGTCCAGTTGCGATCCGTTGTTTAGGACGGGAAGTGCAAGTAGGCAGGGACAGAGGCGTGGGTGGCAGTCTAGTGGGCGCATGCTCTCTAGCGTGACACCCCTTTAAATAGAATTTTATGTTTTACAGGCTTTGAATAAAATAATGACTGATGTGGCTGTGCACCTGTCACAGTGCACCTACCTGGATATCCTGGACCCTAGGCATTGTTGTCCAAAGCAGAGCAAATAGGATGAATATTTGAGGGACTTTTTAGAGTAAATTGAGTCCAGACCTTGTGCTGAAGTTGAAACAGCTTTACTTTGCATAAACGTCTCTACAAACGATTTTCAGGCTTTCTCTTGGCTTCCAGCAGATTTTAGCATAAACTGGCAGAGAATAACAATCTCGGACTGCTATGCTGACAGGCTTAAATAGGAACTTTTCCTTTGATGTATGCTGCAACTTCTCTCTCTGTTGTCTGTCTCTAGATTATGTACCAGGGCACTTTTCCTTTGCTTTATGAGGCTCCAAGCTGTGTCCTCTATATCCAGCAGAGCTGAAGGTTTTCTGCTGGCTTACTTTGCTTAGCTGGGGCAAGCTATGACTTCCCCTAGTACAGTGGTAAGTCGAACTGACCTCTAACCAACTCGTCTCCTCCCTTCCTTAGAGAGGGTCAGAATAGAAAGCAGGTTTCAATATTTTCTAACAGTTAGTAATGCCAACGCTACTCAATCACAGTACAATGCGTGACTATACGAATTATTCACCAAATAACCAAAAAGGGACACGCAATACAATTACATAAACTTTATATTATATGCATTAATAATATTTTGATGATAAGTATATTTGCATCTGATTGGGATAAGGATTTTATGCAAGAGGTTGACTTCACGTTTATGTCGATGGTCACATGATCGGATCAGGATCGGATGACCTCTTAATATAGGTTTTCACATCAATGTATATACATACATATTTTGTATTTTGTTCGGTGACACTACCCCATTTTAGGTAATGGAGCGATTATGCTACCCCCGTCCTATTTTTAATCTTATTTTTATTTTTATCCTTTTCCTGCCTTTGCTTCTACCTGCTGTGTGGTCCTATATAATTGCAGGCAGCATCTCGCGAGCATTAGTCGGCTCGCATGCCTCTGTATTAGAGATGGATGAAGTCTCGCGAATTTTTCTATGGGGAGAGGACGCTGTCCTGATACGTCACGAATGCGACGTAATGCCGCAACACGTGACTTGTTCTTGTTGACAAGTACCCTTGTGTTGATGTCCGGTGGGCGTTGCCTTGCGGGCTCCCGTTGTGGCGTCATGATGCCGCGAGATCATGCGGCCGATTGGATAGGTGCTGGGCGTTGTTTCGCGCGTTTGTGACGTCACTGGTAGTGCGACGGCGTGGAAATATGACATATTCCCAGCATGGTTGCGATGAGGAAGTCAGTTCAAATTTAAAACATACACATGTGTCCTACATTATACCTGATAGACATGGATATATATAGAGGTTAGAGTGATTGATTCAGATACGCCCCTTGAGAAAGCGGAGCGAAACGTACGTCGGGGTGGGCTCTCCTCTCTGCAAAAGAAACCCGTGTCCTCCTTTCCAAGTGTCCCTCAGGTATATATTTATTGAACATATGTGTCTTTTTGCTGCAGTGTATGTGCGGTTTTGCCCACCAGATCAGCTTAAGTGGAGCACTGTTCTGTTATACAATTCCTCTATTGGGGATGTGTCTGTTTATGTCAGCACTGTTGTAAAAGGTTTATTACCTTATATAGGAGAGTAATCAGTGTTTTCTATGCATGGGAGGGGAGCCACATGTCTTGGCTACCATTTGCATTGCTGCCATATATATTTTTTTAATATTGATATTGTGTATGTTGTTGGTTTTTTTATCAACTAATAAAGTTTATGTAATTGTATTGCGTGTCCCTTTTTGGTTATTTGGTGAATAAATCTTTTCTAACAGTAGCACTGCCACGTCTGCTTCCACCTACTTCAACTTTCCAATTTCAAACATAGGAAATGTAGAATGTGGAGGACCTGGACAAAATACATAGAATGACACCGTACCAGCATACATAGATAGATGCAGGGCGTAGGAGTGGTAATGCCACTTGGGGGTGTTAAACTATGTCCTCAGATCAGAGCTCCTGCAGTGAAATCAGTTACTATGAAAGCTTGGGGACATGTAAAGTCTCCTAGGCCTGTGATAGTAAGCTGCCTGTTAAGCTTTAAAGGGGCTTAAAGGGGCTATCCAATTTCAAGAAACCCCCCACGTGTGCCAGACCCTTGACTGGTAATATACTTAACCCACACCGCCGCTGCTGCTTCTCCCTGCACATGGATGAAAACATTCGGTCTCGGGGGGAAGCAGCTAATTGCAGGCGGGGACGAGTAAGAAGTTTTGGAGTTTGCGAAAATGAAAAAATAAAAATGATGTGGGTTAAACAACTTCACATTCCTTAAAGGGGTTGGCCCATCTCGCACTTTGGGGGCCTATCGCTAGGATATGCCACCAATGTCTGATAGGTGCGGGTCTCACCTCTGGACCAGCATCTATCTCTAGAATGGGGCCCCCAAAGAGAAGGAGTGCACACTGCCCATGTGCAATGTGCTCTCTATTAACTTCCATACAAGTTCCAAAAAGAACCAACTGAGCATGATCATATATTTCCGGAACTCCCATAAAAGTGAATGAAGAGCGCACCATGCAAGTGTGGCCATCTGTCCATTCACCTGTAAGGGAGTTCGGCGCTCGCCTATTTTTATCACTCCCATAGAAATGAATGGAGGGCAGCCTGGGCAGTGCTACCTCATTCACTTTGGGGGCCCTGTTCTGGAGATAGATGCAGAGATGGGACCTGCACCTATCAGGCATTGGCATATCCTAGTGATATGCCACTAAGTGCAAGATGGGCCAACCACTTTAAAGGGAATCTATAAGGTCCCCCAAGCTCTATTAAGTACAGTACTACCTGCATACCACTGCTTCAGCTAACTTCAGATCACTAATTTATAAGTCCAGACTCACTCCCCATTCCCCTAGTATGTGCTTGCAAACCGGCAGTGGAATATATTGTGAGGAATTATGAGTGCACACACATGATGTAGAGGACTCCCAGATGATTCCTGTCTATGCATGGTTTTCCAGCCCCGTTTCCACAGCCAGGGTCTAAGTATATAACAGGAATCAGTCAGCACTCGATCTGCGGCGTTGCACGGGAAGGAGCCTTCTCCACAGTAATAAGAAACAAATCCCAGCAATCGTAACTTTGT
Organism: Bufotes viridis; assembly: GCA_033119425.1. Lineage (NCBI taxonomy): Eukaryota > Metazoa > Chordata > Amphibia > Anura > Bufonidae > Bufotes > Bufotes viridis. The sequence goes on along the minus strand of CM065589.1, from coordinate 163,681,952 downwards.
TGTAGTTTATTCTGTAGTTTGTTCAAATATCTGGATAATATAACGTTATCCTGGACGCGCGTTTCGGCAAATAGCCTTTCTCAGCAGGTCACAGGAATCAATGTTAAGCACATATATAAAGGCAAAGTGACGTCAGACGCCAACAATGAGTGACAGGAAAAACATCCAATTGAAAACATTGTTTCACTTTCAAAGTAAACAAACAGATTAATTAAACATGTTACCATCCGTTCTTAATTCACAGAAGACATCTGTAGAAATAATGAAATGAAAGCAGAATATCAGCATACAAGTCTTTTGCAATTATATTCATAAGTTATAGAACATAAACTTTTTAACCATTTGTGGCTAGGGTTACAATCTAGTTATTTCATATTCGCGATTCAATCCACGCGGATGCAAAGTATCCAAAGTGTGGATCCAGAAAGCTTCCTACGGAGCAGAAGCCTCTTGATATCACCACCCCTTCTCGGCATTTTGACCTGCTCAAGCTCCTGAAATTTTAACTGTGCAATATTATGCTTATATTTCTCAAAATGATTAGGTAATGGTAATAACAAATTTTTTGTTCTAATTGTAGACTTATGCTTGCAGATCCTATCCCTAATCGTCTGCATTGTTTCACCCACATACAGTAACCCACAGGGGCACTTAATAGTATAGATTACATTACTAGAATCACAGGTAAAATAACCGGTGATATTGAACGGTTTTCCTGTATGTGGGTGAAGCACCTGCGACCCTTTAATAATGTGCGAACACTGCAAACAACGTAGGCACGGAAATGTGCCTTTTTTCTGACTCAACAAAGTACTTTGTCTTAATGTTGTTATACCACTACCTAAATCAGCCCGTACCAATTGATCCCTATAGTTAGGATTCCGTTTATTACAAATCAATGGCGGAGATTTGAATTCCTCCACCAATGGATATGCCTTGGTGAGCAGGTGCCAATGTTTACGTACTGTATTGTCAAAACCCCTATTGAAGGCGTGGAATTTATGTATGAAAGCAATCCTTGGTGCTTTTTTATCTGCAATAACATCCCTCTCAGGCCGGGAGCATAGATCCTTTTGACCTTATCAAGAATAGATCTAGGATAGCCTCTCTCCTCAAACCTAGTGGTCATCTCCTCCATTCTAAAATTCAATTGTTCAGGGTCCGTCACAATGCGGTGTACACGTTGGAACTGTGATTTTGGTATTGCTTTTTTTAAAGAAGGAGGATGAGCACTGGTGTAAAAGAGAGTGCTATTCCTATCAGTGGTTTTTCTGTAAAGATCACTAGAGAGGATGCCATTATCATCCTTGATGATCACTGTATCCAAAAAGCTGACCTGGTTCCTATCGCTGGTCATGGTAAATTTCAAGCCCTCACATACTGAGTTCAGATATTCAAAAAAGGAAACGAGGGTATCATGTGGCCCCGCCCATACGCAGAATATGTCATCTATAAATCTCTTCCATACTAGAATTTTGCTAGATTCCTTATAGGTGTATACAAATTGATCTTCAAAAGATGACATAAATGTTTTAGCGTAGGGCGGGGCCACATTACTACCCATCGCAGTCCCCCGTCTCTGACCATAATAGGTATCCTCAAAGAGAAAGTAATTCTCATACAGCACTAAATGTAGCAACTGCAATAAAAATTCTCTCTAGTGATCTTTACAGAAAAACCACTGATATGAATAGCACTCTCTTTTACACCAGTGCTCATCCTCCTTCTTTAAAAAAAGCAATACCAAAATCACAGTTCCAACGTGTGCACCGCATTGTGACGGACCCTGAACAATTGAATTTTAGAATGGAGGAGATGACCACTAGGTTTGAGGAGAGAGGCTATCCTAGATCTATTCTTGATAAGGTCAAAAAGGATCTATGCTCCCGGCCTGAGAGGGATGTTATTGCAGATAAAAAAGCACCAAGGATTGCTTTCATACATAAATTCCACGCCTTCAATAGGGGTTTTGACAATATAGTACGTAAACATTGGCACCTGCTCACCAAGGCATATCCATTGGTAGAGGAATTCAAATCTCCGCCATTGATTTGTAATAAACGGAATCCTAACTATAGGGATCAATTGGTACGGGCTGATTTAGGTAGTGGTATAACAACATTAAGACAAAGTACTTTGTTGAGTCAGAAAAAGGCACATTTCCGTGCCTACGTTGTTTGCAGTGTTCGCACATTATTAAAGGGTCGCAGGTGCTTCACCCACATACAGGAAAACCGTTCAATATCACCGGTTATTTTACCTGTGATTCTAGTAATGTAATCTATACTATTAAGTGCCCCTGTGGGTTACTGTATGTGGGTGAAACAATGCAGACGATTAGGGATAGGATCTGCAAGCATAAGTCTACAATTAGAACAAAAAATTTGTTATTACCATTACCTAATCATTTTGAGAAATATAAGCATAATATTGCACAGTTAAAATTTCAGGTGCTTGAGCAGGTCAAAATGCCGAGAAGGGGTGGTGATATCAAGAGGCTTCTGCTCCGTAGGATACTTTGCATCCGCGTGGATTGAATCGCGAATATGAAATAACTAGATTGTAACCCTAGCCACAAATAGTTAAAAAGTTTATGTTCTATAACTTATGAATATAATTGCAAAAGACTTGTATGCTGATATTCTGCTTTCATTTCATTATTTCTACAGATGTCTTCTGTGAATTAAGAACGGATGGTAACATGTTTAATTAATCTGTTTGTTTACTTTGAAAGTGAAACAATGTTTTCAATTGGATGTTTTTCCTGTCACTCATTGTTGGCGTCTGACGTCACTTTGCCTTTATATATGTGCTTAACATTGATTCCTGTGACCTGCTGAGAAAGGCTATTTGCCGAAACGCGCGTCCAGGATAACGTTATATTATCCAGATATTTGAACAAACTACAGAATAAACTACAACAAAGTTACGATTGCTGGGATTTGTTTCTTATTAGGGTCTAAGTATAGACATATAAATAAGTGATCTGGAGTTAGGGGTGGCAATTCACTTAATAGGGCTTGGGGGAGGTTTCTGTCCAATTTACAGGAAGTATGCTATAGAGCAGGGGTGCACAACCTGCAGCCCGGGGGCCACATGCGGCCCTCAAAACCATTCTGTGCGGCCCCCAAACATCTGGTAAAAGACATGTAGGTCTATGTCTTATGGCTTCTTACATGTATCTTTCATGTATTCTCCTATTAGATGGGAGTCCTAGAACTGTATAACTAGACATTTATAGTATATACTGTATGTTCAATATGCCAAAAATACAGTATTTCAGTTGGTAATACCCCTTTAAGTTTTATTTTCGGCCCTTGGAATTGGTTCAGGCTGACAATGTGGCCCCAACCAGAAAAGGTTGTGCACCCCTGTTATAGAGCAAGAAGAGCTGAGCAAATTGACTCATGGTTGACAGCTACCTCTACATAAGTGTGCATACTGAGTTAGCTGTCAGAGCTACAATTACCCTTACCCCCACCCCCCAACCCCCCCACACACATACTTGACTACTTAGCCTAGAATGAGCAGTGATTTAAATTGCCTAAATTGCAAGTCATACAGAAACTTTTTCAACCAAACTATATATCAATCTGCCCAGCTCATCCAGCTCTGTAACATGCTGCTCCTACATGTTCAATATGATGGGTTGCCTTTAGATTTGTAGAAGTATTCCTAGTATAATACACACTTCATATTTTACAAGCTATTATTTCAGTTGAGTATTATGAGTACCCAGTGACCCCTTTTTACATTTTAAATATCAGTATCAGTGGCAAAGACTGGTTTAGTGGCATATTCTCTTGTTAGTCCGGAGTCATTTCTGTTGACTTGTGATAATTGTGTTCCCTTTTCTCCTATTATCTTATCTACTATCAGACTGTTGGTGTTAAAAGGTAACTGTCATGTTTTCATCAAAAAATCAATTTTAACATATGTTACTTCTGCAGCGGCATTATACATAAAGCAATCTTTAGTTTCTTCACATACCACAGTTTTCCCTGAGTTTTTCCTTTAGTTACGGCTGTTTAAACATTTACAATATGAGGACCTTCTCAAGATGGCTCCTCTGCCAGTTCTCTGAGGCCAAAACTGCTTTCCCTCACTTCCCATACACACTTGCTGTAGCCAGCAGCTCCCTGCCACTCTGAAGCCTAATGCAGCCATGCAGTGTGAAGGACCGCCCCTCTGTCTTCTGTTTATACTAAAAGGAAAACAGACAAGCCATAGCAACGGTCTTTTAAGGGAGCAGTGGAAAGGGACAGATACATTAATGAAAGCTGTTATTATAAGGTAATTACAGATCTTTTGACAATCATTGACAGACTAACTAAGGGTATACATGCCTAGCTCTAATAAACTAGCAAATAAAATAAATATATGACAGCTACGCTTTAAGCTTCAATTCACTGATCTTTGCTGGGACGTGTATGCAGAGCTGCCTTCAGATGACAGCATCTTTGTTCCCTATGATCCAGAAGTATGTCGGGCCTTGTATAAGTGCCATCCCTGTGTATAGTATCAGAGGTCCTGCCCGGTTCAGGTCAGAAATAATGCTTGGCACATTTGGAAACATAAAAAAACAAATGCACTCATGGCTAGTAAACCTGGAGTTGTTATTAAAAAAAAAGCAGCACACAAAACATATTACATTAAAATTAGGAGATGGAGAAAATGAAATAAAGTGAAATAAAATATATGGTAAGATGTAAAAAATGTAGCCTTTTACTCACTTCACCTGAAGAGGAGGTAAACAGGATAAACTCACTTTAAATACCATGGTATTCATATCAGAAGAGGAAGCTCACTTCCTGGGGATCATACAGGATGTGACCTAATAATATTTCCTCTTCTGATACTGGTACCGCAGTATTTGAAGTGAGTCAATATGGATGTTGTCTGTGGGTATTATTGTCATATTGCTCCTGATGAAGGCTTATGCCAGAACCCCGAAAAGCATTTAATATTAATAAAGCATCTTATCCTCCTGAACTAGAGTCCTGATTACAACTGGGGACTCGGGAGAGATTATATTCACAGTGGACTCGGAGCAAGGTGGTAAGGTACCAAGTGTCTTGAGTTTATCCTGCTAACCTCCCCCTTGGGTGGAGTGAGCAAAAGGCTACATTTTTTCTATTATACCATATATTTTATTTCACGTTATTCCCTTCTCTCCATCTCCTAATTTTAATCTAATTTTAATGTAATATGTTTTGAGTGTTTATACTTTGCTACTGTTTTTACCAACAACCCCCAGGTTTACTAGCCATGTTTTTTTATATGTTACATTATATACTGTTGGCTTAACCCACACTGTACACCCTCTTTTTTTTTACCAATAGTCCAGCCATGGCATAAACCCTTGGAGAGATCTGAGAAATTTCCTAAAAAGTACCTCTGATATACTTTTATTGGTCTAACACCTATACATTTTAAACTTTTTCTTTCTTCTATGATACCTATGATTTTATCTATTCAGTGTTACAACATATATACTCTAAATTGGCGCCACCCCTATACCCCAGCATTAAAGGGGTAAACAGGTCACTCTGACCTCCTTTTTTCCCTTTTTCTTTCCTTTACATTAGGAAACAGACAATGTTGTGTGGAAGTCAATCTTGTTATACCTTCCAGCTATAAGGTATTGACAGAGGTATCATTCTGCCAGTACTTCCTTTGAAGTGTCTGTCATATATATATTACTTCCTAAAATGCAGAAGGTGCGCTTGCAATGTGACACCCACTTGGCATCTTACAAGATGCATAAACAAAGACACAAAGCTCCAGTGTTTATTGTCTAAATTGATTTTCTGTAACCTCATAGTAATAGAGTGCGTTCTGTAAAGAAGTGTTTAGGAGAAAGGCACAATCTGATTAAGTGACACCAGTTGTCAAAAAACCCTCCAAGGCTAGAAACTGTCTCTATTCTTCTATTCTATACAAATAAACACATTGAAGGAGATGTATTAATCCTGGCACATCATGTGAACAGTGCACCAGTATCTCTCCCTGCTCCAGTTTTGAATTAGGATAAATTACAGTGAACGTACATAGCCCGTAATGTCAGAAGCAAATATCCAGTTAAGTTAAAAGGGTTTACAAGGAATACAGTACTGATCAATATTAATCAGTATCATATTAGTGGGGGCCAACTCCCAGCACCCCCACTGACCAACTGTTTGAATAAGCTGCAGCTCTCTGGTGAGTGCTGCAGCTTCATCACAACATACCAAGCACAGCACCATACATTGTAGTCACGAACGAACGTGACTACTCTAAACTTTCTGGAATGTAACTGGATCATAAATTTCATGTGATGTAATACCAATAAATGTGATAAGCTGCAAATACAAGAAGCTGTGTGCCACAATTTTCTACTATTTGACTACGACTCACAAGTCCTTGCCGGCACCAGCGACAATGGTGTGTGGTGCTCCACTTCCTGAATTATGATGTTTATTATAGTCACTGGATAACTGGAAGCCCATTCTCAAGTTGTCTACACTCTTGCTTTTAATCTCAGAAAAAGCCTTTTTTAAGTTTGAAAAGACATGTCACTGTAGTCGCGAAAAAAATCGCGACGGAGTAGGAAAGCTGGAGTAGCTTTTCTAGTGTTAAAGGATAAGACAGCATCAGACATTTAATACATGTGACATAAAGTACACCAACACAAAACTGACTTCAGATATTCCCCACATGATAAATTCTCCCCAATGTCTTTAAGTACATGCTAATTAAACCTGAAAGAGCTATAATAGGAAGAAAAAAAATCTGTACAACTAATCAAAGAACAAAATCAAGCCAAAAATACAAAAGAATAAAAAAACAAAGAACATTTAGGCAGATGGCAAATTATTGCATGTAAATTCAGATGAGTCCAGATGTTTATGTAGCTCAAGTTCTGCCATTTAGAATATTTCCATTACCATTATCCCGTGTTTAAGATGTTCTCTAATTTGTCATTCTTGTCAGATATTCAGCAACATGTTTACTAGTGCAGTCATCTTTCACATATCACGCACACATCTCAAACATACTGCACATAAAAGCTAATGCACACATTTCAAAAATAGAGCAAATATCGAATTCAGCCCCGGATGATGGAGCATAATTATTCACATGCACAAGCACAATCTAAGCATTAAATAAACCCTGATTATCTGTTAGTTTATTATATCCTTATAATCACATCCTTTCTCTCCATGTATGTTTTAACAAGGATCAACATTTATCTTATTTATCTTTAGCTTGTATTCAGCACAGGATGAGAGGATGGCCTAATTCTTTAGATGTACATCTGTTACTGGTAACAGTACACACCACAACTTATCTGGATACTTCTATTTTGCTAAAACCTCAAGAGAAAAAGTGTACCATAGTGTCCTATTAGACTTTACTTAGGAGTCAGGACCAAACCAGAGTGCAAATAATAATGGAGAGTCTGTACAGAAGTTACAGGGGTTCGTTCTTTCCTGGAGTAACCTCTAATAGAAACCACTTGTTGCTCGACTAGAAGTAAGCAAAGTTTTCAAAAATTTGATTTGGATGCTTTGCCAAATTACGCCAAGAAATTCTGTACATTATTAATTAATTTGTCACAAAGCACATAAAATCATGTCTATACTGGATTGCAGTTAAACTGCAGGTAGAGTGTATCTTGGTGAACATCACTGTGCAGTGCAGTAACTTGCATAGATAATCCTTTCTGGTAACGAAACAGTTACATTGTGTCAGAATGACAGGCAGGTCTCATATATAAATATGTGCACATCATCATGCAGGCCACCAACATTCCTAGCTAATCCCTTTTGTTAAACCAAAAGAAAAGCATATAGACAAAAATCTTTATTCATTATCTCCAAAAAGACATAAGATATAAATATCAGGACAGATAGTAAAAAACAATGCAGGTAAGTGCTGTGAGAGTGATATTCCCACCAAACTCCTGGTCAGCAAAAAGTCCCACTTTATCTAAAGATAGCACATATATAAGCTGTGACTCCCATCCCTATCAGTGTCACAATCATTAATTCAAAAGAAGCAAGGCGAGGCGAAACGTACGTCGGGGTTCCTGTCCCTTCCAGCTCCTGGTCAGTATATCGCACATACCTCAGTGTTCTCTTTTTGATACTCCTTTGTATGCTATGCAGTGTTAGTTGAAGGCAAAGGGTTTTTCTCTTGTGGTATTAGTTCACACAGCAATTAGCAATGATGACTAAGTCTGTATGACTTCCTGTGTATTATCATGTTCACATTACTTTATATAGAGGAGCAGACTGAACCATCATTAATTATTAATTGTGACACTGATAGGGATGGGAGTCACAGCTTATATATGTGCTCTCTTTAGATAAAGTGGGAATTTTTGCTGACCAGGAGTTTGGTGGGAATATCACTCTCACAGCACTTACCTGCATTGTTTTTTACTATCTGTCCTGATATTTATATTGTATATCTTTTTGGAGGTAATGAATAAAGATTTTTGTCTATATTATATGTGTGGTATTTATGATTCGGTGTTGCAGTAATGCTTCCACACATGACTTTCTATTATGTGATTTTTGTTTGGGTTTACAAAAGAAAAGCAAACAGCAGCCTTCAGTCAAACAAAAAAATGCTGAGTGCCCCTGCAGGAGCTGTGTCCAAATGACTTTAGTGGAACAAACAATGACAATGACAGCTAACAATGACTTTAGTGGAACAAAATAAATACATGGAGTAGGCGCCAATAAAGTAGCGGAGAAAAAAAGTTCTTTCAATCAATGTTGTGGCAATGCAGACACATTCTTTTGAATCCCTTCTGTTAGCTATAGAATGACTGTGCATCACTATTAGGCTTAGTTCACACTTCAGTTATTTGGTCAGTTATTTTCATCATTAATTGTGAGCCAAAAGCATGTGTGGGTCGATCCCACAGAACAGGTGTATATCTATTCATGATATCTAATCCGAAAGTAGGCTTGGCTTCTGAAATTAGGTCACAAAAACTGATGGAAATAACTGACCAAAATAACTGAACCTTGCAGGTCAATGTTAGTGTTAGGTCTAATTTATCGGCTGAACTGTGCACTGGCCCAAGATTGAATTTGTTGCCCCATGACAGAGTGTGTATGTGGGGGTGCCTGCAGTAAGGTTATGTTGACGTCACTGTTTATTTTTCCCTTCTTCTGATCTGCCAGAAGAACAGCCAAAAAAAAGTGGATCCTGTATTTTGAGCATTCTCCTTTACACGGCCAGTATTTAGTCAGCACTTGACCAGTTTTTGCAAGACAAAAACAGGAGTGGGTCCAAAACAGAGATAAAATATGTTGGAAACATTTGCATGTCTTCTGTGTTTTATACCCACTTCTGCTTTTGGCTTCCAAATCACGATGAAATCCTGATGCAAAATACTGACCATGTGATAAAGGCCTCATGCTCAATTTGCATGCATTTTGGCCATTTGCGCCTGAAATAGTTTTTTATCCAAATGGAAAAGAAATCCTGCAGGACTTTAATGGCCTCTATCACACAGTCAGTATTTGGCCAGTTTTTTGCATCCGTATCTGATCAGTATTGGTAAGGCAAAAACAGAAGTGGGTCCAAAGCAGGGATAAAATGTGATGGAAATAGTTGCATGTCTTTTGTGCTTTGGATCCACTCCTGCTTTTGGCTTCCAAATCATGATCAAATCCTAATGCAAAATCCTGATAGTAGGATAGAGGCCTTATGGACGCTCAGACGACAGGATTTTTATTTTTCTATTTTGATGGATCAGAAGAATGAAAAAATAAACAGTGATGTTAACACAGCCAAACAGGGACACTAGTGGCCCCATAACAGAGTGGTGAGGGTGGCAACAGCATGAAGAGTCATAATAGTAGACCCGTAACAGAAGGGTGAGGGTGGCAACAATATGAACAGTCAAAATAGTGGACCCGTAACAGAGGGATGAGGTTGGCAACAGCATGAAGAGTCACAATAGTGGCACAGGAACAGAGTGGTGAGGGTGGCAACAGCATGAAGAGTCACAATAGTGGCCCCGGAACAGACTGGTGAGGGTGGCAACAGCATGAAAAGTCACAATAATGGCCCTGGAACAAAGTGGAGTAGAGTGGCAGTAACAGCACAATATGGTGTCAGATCACAGTAGGAGCAGATAGCAGTAGAAGCAGCAGGCATGTAGGATCAGGTGCGTGGCAGCATTAGAATAGTGGCAGCAGCACATGGGCCCACATGCTGCTGATTGAGGAATTAAGAATTAAGCTGCTGCTGATGGAGCTGGTGCTGCCCTGGCCCCCTTCAGCAGTCATGGCAGTGGAGCGGGAGCTCAGAGGGACCCCCCAGTTAGACCTTAGTGAGGATGGACGATAGTGCACATAGGCTGTGACCAACCGACTATAAAGGATGTCTCGATAGTAGTTTAGTTTTTCATCTCTCTCAGAAGGTGTAAAAAAAGGCCACCATTTTGGACCGGTAGCGATGGTCTAACATTATGGAGAACCACATTATGGAGAGTCATTTCTCTGTCGAATGGTGATAATGTGGCTGTTACTATGCAAGCAACACAGCATGCATCTGGCCATTTGTGCAAGTAACTAAAGTAGGTGGGAATCCGTGCCTCCATCTCCACTGCATACTGCTGCGGTCTGTTGGGGTCATCTGCGTTGTCTTCATCTTTGCCCTCTAGCTCCTCTCTGCTGAGGTTGAGGAGCCCTGACTGCTGGAGAAGGAATATGGGCCGCTGGGAGAAGCAGTGGTTTGTGGGTCAGGCTGTACCACTACATCAGTTTTCCCAGGCCATTTTATTGTGACGCTCCATGTGTTGACACAAGGCCATCTACCCAACATTAGCACCTTGACCACACTTCACCTTCTGCCCACATATCCTGTATGCTGCTATACTAGCGTCCTCCAGTGACTTGATAAAAAATTCTTACACTGCCAAGTATGGCATTTTACCCCCACCACTCTGCTGACCGCCTGCTGCTGCCTTTATGAACCCATGCACCGCTGGTTGCTTCCTGACAGGTAGGCTCCTGAGTAACAGATGGTCTACCCCAGGTGCTTTTGGCTCCAGATCTCCCACTGCTTCCACCATGCTGGCTCACGGGCCTGCTGCCACACTCACCCCCTGATTATGCTGATGCCCCCTCTTCAGCCGGCTCCCACATGTGATCGGCTACATCATCATCCATTACTGTTTGGTTGTCACCTATGTCACCCTCACCAGTCTCATGGCCACGTCCCTGACCACTTTCAACTCATGCTCCCACCCGACTGTCATCATCATAGTTGCATGCCTATAGGGGGACAAAGTGTACCTCTCCTCCCAGTCTGTGCTGAAGCTGCTACCTGTCCTTGCTAAGCTTGTCCTTGCTGAAAAACAGAGCAGAGCTGGCAGCATACATTACTTCCCGAGGAGAAGGAGCAGCAAAAGAAAGAGGCAGTTGCAGGACAGATGAGGGCACAGAGGTTTTTCCTGGGCCATGCCAACTAGGTGTGGTGTCAGAGGAACCCACTAATTCCTGGCTGTGCGTGTCTGATGTCACTTGAGATGAAGAGCGAGTTGATCAAAACATGACCGCTGGAAAACAGTGGCAGCTGTGGCCTGTTGCAGCAGCTTCTGCTACCACTAACCCTTCTTCTGCGGCTTTTTTTGCAGACTTCAGCAACATTCTTGCCACTGCCCGTTCCTTTTGAGGGCCCAGGCAACTGTTGGTCATAGTGTACAGTAACTGAATCAGTAATGTAACTATGTAACCAAGTATGAATGGTGCAGCAGGTGAACTAGATAAACGTGCCTATATATTAGACCACCTGTTGATACTAAGTCTGATGCACAATAAGTTTATGTATAACAGAACATATTAAGTAAAAATGGCAGAGCAGGTGAACTAGATAAATGTGCCTATATATTAGACCGCCTGTAGACACTGAGTCTGATGCACAGTAAGTCTATTTATTACAGAACAGATTAAGTATGAATGGTGCAGCAGGTGAACTAGATAAACATGCCTAGGTATCAGACCACCTGTTGACACTCAGTCTGATGCACAGCAAGTCTATGTATAACAGAACAGATTAAATATGAATGGTGCAGCTGTTGAACTACATAAACGTGCCCATATATTAGACAACCTGTTGACACTGAGTCTGACACACAGTAAGTTTATGTATTACAGAACAGATTAAGTATGAATGGTGCAGCAATTGAACAAGATGCCCCGGGTGATTACAGTCAGCTTGCACTGTCCCTGCAGTCTTTCTATGCTCTCCCTTCAGTGTCTGAAAACTCTCCCTACAATCTCCCTACACTGTCCCAGCACTCTCCCTATGCAAAGTTCTACAAATAAAAGCTTTCTTAAACATCTGGACACATTTATAGTAAAGCCCCATCACTTCGGCGTATCTAGCTCCTCTTCGAAATGTAAGACAGATTCCTAGCTGTCTAACATTTAGACTTTTTTCTACACCTGAAACAGGTATAGAAAATGGAAAATGAGACGGGCCTGCCACCGTCCCCTTCCCTGCCACCCCCACTTTTTTAGACCTGGCATGAGTGGGGAGAAGTTACAGATTGCAGCTCTACTAACCATTTCTCCGCAATCTGCGTCTGAAATATGCCTAATTTAGGTGTATTTCAGCTGGATAAATGACCCTCATTGTTCCTTGTCTGTACCTATGCTCAGCTCACAGTAAAATGGCTGAGACCGCATGGGATGAGGCTGTGACATCACAGAGGATGGCTATCTGCTGACTGGTTAGCTACATGGCATCATGGGTGATCTTGTGTTTCTGGGCTTCTTACTTTCACTTTGTAACACATGTAGCAGCTATTTTAGGAAAAATAACAATTTGTTACCATAAAGCGTGATGAAATTCGGATTTGTTGCATATAGAATTTTTCCCAAACGTTGGATCAAATTCCACTTCAGATGCTTCGATTCACTTGACACTAGACATGAAAACTCAACATTTTTCTAGACTCAGTCACAGGCTGAGAACTGATAGCTGACACAAGCCTGTTGCTTGGCAGTGAGACACAGATTGACTGGTGTCCCTTTATTAAATCTTACTGGAATTAAAGGTGTTGCCCCATCTTGCAGCCAAGGTGAAATAAGAGTAAGAGCCAGCCAACAGGTGGCAGAACAGGATGACTACACTAGCTATGATAGCTGGGCCGGCTATGCAAGCTATGATGTTTCCCTAAGTCAGAATGCAATGGGAACTACTGAAGCAGAAGAGCACCGGACCACTCCACTGTTTACTGTCCACCTGGTGGTTGGTGCTTAGTCCCATCTTAGTAATGCAGTGATTGAACAACCCATTTAAAACTGAAAAAACGTAAGCGTGCTTGCAGATTCTATAACTAATGAGGTCAAGAATTTCAATTGTGATGCCCTTTCTCCCCAATTGCAGCCTCACTGCTCCTATCATGCAAGTCCCCAAGAGAGGGGAAATGTATAGGGACAATCCTGCTGGCACTGGGAGAGAGAATTTCAGGGGACAAAACAGCTTCCAGTTGAATCTAGCAGATTTGGTCTCCAATTGTCAGGGACCCCGAGGAGAAGACAGAAGCATTTAATACCTCCTCTGCCTTCACATTTGCTTCCTGAGTTGACCCAGCAATCACGTGTCACAGGTTGGGGGGGGGGGGGGTCCTGCAATACTTAGCTTACCCCCGACACTGACACCCACACTATGCCACTGCTTGCTTATTCCATAGTAGCTGCTGTGCTTATTACCATGGCATTTAGTCCTATGATATTAGGATTGAACACACGTTTTCCAATACTTAGATATTAATGACCTATTCTATTGGGAAGCTTTCCGCGCTGGAAAGTATACATTGGGCTGAAGGCTTTTTCCACTGTTCAGTTTGTCAGGTTGGCATACTGCAGCTAATTTCCTATTCACTTGAGCTATAGTTCTCTGGCACGGCACCTACACAGTGGATGAGATATTCTACTTCTAGATCCATCCACCATGTAGTTCCAGTCTCCAGAAACAGCTGATTAGTGGGGGTGGCGGGTGTCAAATCTCCATCCAGTGGCGACTCTAGGAACAATATATAGGGAAAGGGGGAGGCACATAATAAACCACAGTCAAAAATGGGGGGGGGGGGGTCACTAATCATTTTCACCACTTAATCATACTACTGAAAAAAAATTGTCAAACATTGTATACAATTTTTAAGGTTTTTTGTGTGTCTTGTCTAGTTTTTCTACTAATAAATTGATTATTTTACTTCATAATTGATTGGATGTGCATTTGTCTAATAGTCTTCTTGGACTCATCTGTAGTCCCTTTTGGTATTGCATAGTTTTTCTGACTATATATTGCACTCCTTTGGGGATATGCTGTGTGTGCCCCTGAGCATCTACAATTCAGTTGTTTGATTTGGCGAAGGTGGGTCGAGTCTTCACCCTTCCTTCGTTTTTTCTTCAGGAGTTGGCACCACGTTTTGTATATAATTCATTTGATTTGCTTGATACATCTCTGCATTGTGGCGGCTAGTTTGGAAGCCAGGGAAGCGGCTTGGAATTCACAGATTAAAAATGTTTTTCAGGAGGTTTCTTTGGAGAATGGTAGTAATGATTTTAAGCAGGTCACTATGGAATTGATTGAAGCTCACAAACTGTTCACTAGGGTATGGTGGAATATTACAAGTTTGGAGGAATATCTTAGGTGTTCCTTAGCCCCTAGAGGACTTAGAGTACAAAAATTTCCGGCATGGGAAGTTTCTCCCGATTTTAAAGTCACTTGGGAAACAGGTTTAATGCAGTGTTCCAAGATCCTTATGGGGATGCTTATTGAACATGATAGAGTACTTTTGGGTGAGGTTCGTCTCAAAATTAGAGATTTGGAAGAAAAATTGACTCATATGTCTGCAGATCAAGTGGGGACATTTAATGTTAGATTGCAGACTATTTTGACTGAATATGAAAAGGAGATCATGACTGGGAAGAAGGATAAATTCCAAAGGGATAAATCAGATTTTGAGCGAGGACAAGCTCATAGGTGGAAACACACTGGTAATATCAGACATGTGGGTCGGGGCCGTGTTAGGATGCAAACCACAGGTCAGGGCGGTGGGGTCAATACCACCAATAGTGTCACTAGTGATGGTTTTTTATCAGAATCCGGCGACGACGCCGAGTCAGGAGAGGATTACGTAAATAAAAAAAAACGAGCATACGGTGCTCAGAGATTTGGTCACAAGACACAACAACCACAACCACCAGCCCGGCGCAAGCGGCATTAGCCGTCTCAAATGATTTGGACACCTCAACTGGAGAGGACACCCTGAAAATTATCAATCTTTCTTCTTACAACTTGACACAGGTGGAAAAATCTGTCCTCTCTAGAGGCCTCTCCTTTTCTCCCATGTCTAAACTCGACAAATTTGAATTTATTAAGGATGTGTATCTTTTTTGTAGGCAGCTATGTTTCAGAAAATTGTATTCTCAATCCTCGGCTCTATCTACGCTCCCGGAGGGTGACAGACGTGTTCTCCTGGATTTAATGGATTTATTACGTGAGAATGATTCCAGCACAGGTAGGCGTGTTTTCACGCTGAGGAGACCTTCTGACATTACACCCAGCCTAAGTATTTTTCCAAATATTCATTCTTTCTTTCAGGCTATGGTGCAGGAAATCCAGCAGTTAAGGACTAATAGTATAAGTCATGCGAATTTGAGGTTGGATGAACAACGAGCACTTAGAAATCTACAAAATAATACAACATTCATAATTAAAGAGGCCGACAAATGAGGTAATGTTGTTTTGTGGGGCACAGAACTTTATGTGCGTGAAGCAAAGAGGCAATTAAGTAATCAGAATTTTTATACTCCTTTGCCATCTGATCCTACACAGGTCTTTCTTTGTAAATTGGTGAGGCTTCTGGACTCAGCTGACTGCATGCATATCATTACCCCCAAAGAACGTGAATTTTTGGAGGTTAAGTCTCCAGTGGTACCTACATTTTATATGCTGCCTAAGGTACATAAAGACCTGATAGATCCACCGGGTCGCCCCATTGTGGCGGGCATTGGGGGGCTTTGCGAACAGGCCAGTGTATATTTAGATTTCTTTTTGCAATCTTTTGTTGTAGGGCTTAGCGACTCAATGCAACTATCTTCGCGACTCAATGCAACTGATTGAGATTTTGGACAAACTTCGTTTTCCATCAGGAACTTTGATCCTGACTTGTGATGTGGAATCTTTATACTCCAACATCTCTCACGAGGATGGCATCTCTGCGGTCAAATATTTTCTTTCCAAATCACAGACGGGTGATCCAGCTCATCATACGTTTCTGGTGAGCCTCTTGCATTTTGTGTTGCACCATAATTATTTTGTTTTTAATCGTGTTTTCTATAAACAAGTATCCGGGACCGCCATGGGGGCACGCTGTGCGCCCGCTTACGCCAACCTATTTTTAGGTTGGTGGGAGGAAACACAGGTGTACCCCTTAGCCAAATTTAATGAACATGTACTGGGATGGTTCCGGTATATAGATGACCTTTTGATTTTTAGGAGTGGAACACAATCTCAATGCATTGAATTTGTACAACAGCTCAATCAAAATTCTCATAACATCTCTCTCACCCACAGGATTTCTGATGAATCCATTGATTTTTTGGATTTGAGAATCATCATCAATGGAGATAGGATCCAGACCTCACTTTACAGAAAACAAACGGCCACAAACAGCCTATTACAATATAACAGTTTTCATCCTCTTCATCTTCGGAACAGCATTCCTAAGGGACAGTTTTTGAGAATTCGCCGTAATTGTTCTGTCAATCAGGATTTCCAGAATACCTCCAAGGATTTAACTGCTCGCTTTCGGGCGAGAGGCTACCCGAAGAAGGTGGTGGCCCGAGCGTATGAACATGCTAACACGGTTGAACGCAAGGAACTTTTCCAACCAAAACCTAGGACACAACCAAACAAGGTTCGGTTGGTCACTAGGTATAACAATCAATGGCAGGATCTATATAAGGTATAACATACTCATTGGTATCTGTTGTCTACGGACACCAAACTCTCGGAACATGTGGATTTGCGACCGCATCTTATTGCACGTCGCGCTCCCAACTTGAAGGACATGCTAACACGTAGTCATTTTCAGAGGCCCCCTTTATCTTTGGGACGTGGAATCAGATTACAAGGGACGTTTCCTTGTGGAAATTGTAATGTATGCCACCTTATGATCAGTAGCAATTCTTTTGCATTACCGGGTGATCGCACGTTCACTCTCAGGCAGTATGTGAACTGCCGCACTAAGAATGTGGTTTATGGACTTCTGTGTCAATGCAACAAAGTATATGTGGGTCAGACTGGACAAGAATTGAGGAGGAGAATACAACAACATCTTTCTGCCATTGCCTTGGCAAGACGTGATAGGGAACGGGGGGACAAAGCTCTCACCTCCGTAGCCCTGCATTTTTTGAATGAGCACCAAAGCAACATCCGGGGCCTGAGGGTTGTTGGGTTAGCCAAGATCTGTGAAAATATTAGATGAGGTTCCATCACTTCTCAACTATTGCGTATGGAGTCCAGATGGCTCTTTAATCTGAATTCTCTGACTCCCAATGGCCTTAACGAGGAGCTCACATTTGCAGGATTCTATGGTTAAATCTGTTCACTTTGATCTAACATTTTCACGTTTTTGTCACTTTAGTACATTTTCCCCATATATATGGGGCTTGTGGCTGTTTCACAGCCTCCTTTCATACTACTATATATGCACTATGACACTTTAGATACCTGTGGTTCGGACACACATTATTTAATTTTTATACTCAAAAAATTATTATTTTTTGCACTAATGGTGTATTTAGCCTATTTGGTTATGTGTTTATTAATTGCATTGAATAATGTTCATAATTCTGTTTATTTATAATTGATTGTGCATTTACTTTCTGGTTGCTTAATTATGCCCCTATGAATTCTATGAAATAATGATGTATTTCTTTTTATTTACATTATGGGTATACATGTGATCATGATGGTTATATAAAATAGTTTGTATTTTCCTCTCTATAAATAATTATTTGGGGTATTCAATTATGTTTCTATGTATTTCATGAAATAACGTATGTAATTTGCTTGATTCATATTTGATTATGTATATTCGAATTCGATAATAATTTTTATATAATTTTAATTATTTATTCTCTTTTTTCTCACATCTGCACTTGTCACTTTTGCACCTTTCACTCTTGCACGTTTCTTTTTTTCACATTTTATAATTTTATTTCATTATTTTTCTTTTATTATTTTTTCTGCACTATTCTGCACATGCACTTTATATCATTGTGGACTTAATGTATTTAATATCCTTTACAGATTTGGTATTGATTATTGCTCTATTTATTTATTTTTGATTGTTCATTTTTGCAATTAATTAATCATGCACGGTTCCCATACATGCCTTTTGCATAAGGCTCTGTTGGTAGGAGCGCACATTGCGTTCCATTTGATATTATATGATCCTCTGACTATGTCCGGACATTTAGAGCGCAACTTGCGTGTCAGTTGCGGTCACGTGACCGAGTTTTCCTGCATTTGACACGCACATGCGTTCCACTCTTACTCTCATGGCTCTATGAGTCACTTCCTGTTACCTCACTTCCGGTATATGTTTTCAAACGCGCTCTGGCTTCCGCGCAGCCATGCTTAAACTATTATACATGTGCAGGTGAGAAACATTGCCTAATTAACTTATGTATATAGGGCTGGATGCACATTGAGCAAATTACCCCTGACGAAGCCGGACGTTGCCGGCGATACGCGTGGGGCATTTTTTGGTCGGCGGGGGTCCACATGGGGGCACCAGGCACAGGTTCTTTCTAAACTTTGCATATTCATGTTGCTGGGTATGTTGATGTTTTATGCTGTTATTTGGACCCAGCACATTTTTGCACACGTGATCCTGCAGTAGCCTGTACATCATTTAGATTGTGTATATGTGATATTATACCCTGGACTCCGCCGTTGTGTAGGGTCATTGTACCCACACTTGTCAAACATTGTATACAATTTTTAAGGTTTTTTGTGTGTCTTGTCTAGTTTTTCTACTAATAAATTGATTATTTTACTTCATAATTGATTAGATGTGCATTTGTCTAATAGTCTTCTTGGACTCATCTGTAGTCCCTTTTGGTATTACTACTGAAAAAAATGAAATAAGTATAGATATACATAAGATTACAAAATACGAGAGTATTGTGGTATGCAGGGATACATTTTTATTGTACTAACCTAATACATAAAAGACAAGCTTTCAAGAGTTTTACTTTCTTACTCGGGAGAGAAACACTCTCGAAAACTTTTCTTTATAGTTTAAAGCAATTTCCGCAAACATGGATCTGTGGATGACACTGTAATGGGGGATCTGTGGATGACACTGTTATGGGGGATCTGTGGATGACACTGTTATGGGGGATCTGTGGATGACACTGTTATGGGGGATCTGTGGATGACACTGTTATGGAGGATCTGTGGATGACACTTATAGGGGATCTGTGGATGACACACTGTTATGGGGGATCTGTAGATAACGCACTGTTATAGGGGAAACGTGGATGACACTGTTATAGGGGAAACGTGGATGACACACTTTTATGGGGGATCTGTGGATGACAAACTGTTACGGGGGATCTGTGGATGACACAATGTTATGGGGGATCTGTGGATGACACACTGTTATGGGGGATCTGTGGATGACACACCGTTATGGGGGGATCTGTGGATGACACACTGTTATGGGGGATCTGTGGATGACACACTGTTATGGGGGGATCTGTGGATGACACACTGTTATGGGGGATCTGTGGATGACACACTGTTATGGGGGCATCTGTGGATGACGTGCTGTTATGGTGGTATCTGTGGATGACACTGTTATGGAGGGGATCTGTGGATGACACACTGTTATGGGGGATCTGTGGATGACACACTATTATGGAGGGACCTGTGGATGACACTGTTATGGGGGATCTGTGGATGACACTGTTATAGTGGATCTGTGGATGACACTTATAGGGGATCTGTGGATGACACACTGTTATGGGGGATCTGTGGATGACACACTGTTATGGAGGGGATCTGTGGATTACACACTGTTATGGGGGATCTGTGGATGACACACTGTTATGGAGGGGACCTGTGGATGACACACTGTTATGGAGGGGACCTGTGGATGACACTGTTATGGAGGGGATCTGTGGATGACACACTGTTATGGGGGATCTGTGGATGACACACTGTTATGGAGGGGACCTGTGGATGACACACTGTTATGGGGGATCTGCGGAGGACACTGTTATGGAGGAGACCTGTGGATGACACTGTTATGGAGGGGACCTGTGGATGACACACTGTTATGGGGGCATCTGTGGATGACATACTGTTACTCGGTTGTGATTTTACAGCCATATCACAGTCTCCGTCAAGTTGTACAGCTGCTTTTAGTTGTGGGACTTTTCTGAGATTTGCTGTCTACCAGCAGGGTTGTATCAGCTGTAACTGGGACTGGGAGTACTGGAATCAGCACACTGCTTAAGGCAGGGAAGGGCAGGGAAGGGCAGGGGGTGCGGCAGAGCTTTAACTACACTAGGGCTTCACCTCTATAGCCTGTAAGAATCCACTGACCAGGTAGATATACGTCAGTGACTGGCACACACCTATTATCTGCAGCCTGTACTCAGGAGGATGCACTGGACATCACTACGGCTACGTTACTAGACGTCGGTGTGACTCTCCATATCCTGCAACTAAAATAAAACTAGGAACATTCATCCTGAAGCCAACATAGTGTTTAATAGGTGTTTAATAATAAAAAATACTTACATGCACATACTGTACATCACACATGTTATTACATACATGCACATAGTACACATCACACATGTTATTACATACATGCACATACTGTACACCACACATGTTATTACATACATGCACATAGTACACATCACACATGTTATTACATACATGCGCATACTGTACATCACACATGTTATTACATGCATGCACATAGTACACATCACACATGTTATTACATACATGCACATAGTACACATCACACATGTTTTAACATACAGGCACAGAGTACACATCCCACATGTTATTACATACAGGCACATAGTACACATCCCACATGTTATTACATACAGGCACATAGTACACATCCCACATGTTATTACATACAGACACATGGTACACATCACACATGTTATTACATACAGACACATAGTACACATCACACATGTTATTACATACAGACACATAGTACACATCACACATGTTATTACATACAGGCACATAGTACACATCACACATGTTATTACATACATGCACATAGTACACATCACATATGCATTCACTTTTACGCAGGATTCCTGGGGCTCCATCATGCAGTGGAAGGGGTGGGCACAAGGCAGGACTTAAGAAGATCTAACACTGCCTCTCCTGACAATCCTCCCCCTCCGGCCCAGACTACAGAGCTGCATCATTTACACCAGCTCTGGCTGTTTAAACACCAGCAGCTGTGTAAATAAGAGGGTAAGGGTTAACAGGGCACCATCTAGCCAAGGGAAAGGGGTGCAGTGACCTCTGATCAGGAGCAGGCAGGGAGGAGGAGTCTTATTATGATGTCTTCAGGCTGCTGTGTGCTGGACCCGCAGGGGTGGCAATATGATTAGACATCCCCACCAGCACTACTGCTCATTAGCTGCCTGCTACAGAAGTCAGGAGAGTAGGACACTTTGGAAGATGCAGTTGGAGGAGCGATTTCAAAGCAGGGGCTGGTAGTGAGTGCCACAGCCCCCTCCCCCCCGCCAGCATTTTAAAGGGGAATCAGCGGGGGAAGGGGGCACATGGGGGGGCAAGGAATAACCTGGGGGGGTGGGGGGGGGGGCAATTTCTCCCCTTGCCCCGCTGTAGTGACACCTATGTCTCCACCCATCTGACATTGATAAATATATGTGTGCCGGAAAACTCCTTTAATTAGAGGCTGTCTCAGTCAGTAACCCAGAACTTCCCAAGAATGTTATTGTGATTTATATGTTGGAAATGTCCCTAACTTAAAGGGAACCTGCCATCAACTTTATGCTGTCCATATTAACGGCGGAATAAAGTAGAGAGGTGATTTGATTTAGTGGTCTCTCATTTATAAGTAAAAAGTAAGTGGTTGCCGAGAACCAACATCACCATCACTGCAGACTAGGCCTGGAAAAGAGTCCCGGCCACCTGAGAAGAGTCCTGGTTATTCATGAGTTCCTGCTCTCCTGCCCACCTGCTGATGACTGACAGGCTTCTACCTAGTTTTCTCCCTTTCTCTCTAGGCGAGAACTTCCAATCATCATCAGACGGGCAGGAGAGCAGGAGATTATAAATAACCATCACTCTTCTCAAGTAGATTTGACGCTTTTCAAGGCTGCAATAATTATGATGCTGGTTCTTGGCAACCTCTTACTTTTAGCTCATGAGTGACACACCACTGAAATCAGCATTTCTATCGCTAATTTATGCTGCTAGAGTGAGGTCAGCATAAAGTTGATGACAGGTTCCCTTTAATGCTCCAATGGATATTGCTGGTGAAGACAACTGTATGCCATTAAGTTGGATATATTGCCCATAGACCATTGTTGTAAAAAAATATGCTTTTTTGTGGAGCCTAGATGTGTTTTCCAATGCAGCAAACAAAAGGAATAGTGACGTATATCAGCCTGGTGAATAATGTAGCTCCTCATTAACATTATGTTATATACTTTGCTACCCTGGAGCTTTTCCACATGATAAATTCTGTCTTCTGTACACTATTCATGTTTCCTTTGTGAGTTTTATTGAATGCACATAATAATTGCCCCTTCATTTGCCTATGCAGAAATGTCTCTTTAAAATGACATTTCCAAGATAACAGGTCACAATTGCTAATAAAATAAGGTTTCTAATTTTCTTTTCATTATAGAAGTCCATACATTAGGCACAAAAAAGGCTGGATTGTAAAGTGAGCATTAGATATCTTTGTGCAGCCCTCCTATATATCACAATTGGCAGACAATTAAAGCTTTGAACTCTTTTATGATTTAACCATAACACATAATAAATGAATATCTATGAGTTCAATTAACCTGAAATTCTCTTTATATAATTATTCCCTTTGTTCTTTTAACTCCCTGATCACCTTCAGAGGTACCCACATTTCATGCTTCCAAGAAAACCAAAGTAGGTTAAAAGAGCTATTTTCATACTTGGATGAATATGTCTCTTTAAAATTCTTTTTATTTTCATCCAGTAAAGGCCAAGATTAACGTATCCATACAAAATGAAACCCTTTATTGACCAGAAAATTATTTTTTTATTTTGTCCTAGTTTAATGTGCCAAACAGTGCAATGTGTGGCATTTGGTGACTACGAAATATCAGCCCTGTACTATACAATATAACATCATAAAATATCAAAATATTATAAATATAAGGATATATAAATATAAAAATATTTGAATATGAATATAAACATTCATGTTATTTAATGTAATACTGCTGCACATTGCTGTATGCTTTCCTTTTTGTTCTTTTTTTGGTTCTGGTGTTCTGTGAATCTCAGTGCCATGCACTACCCTCTCATATCTGCAGTAGGCATAAAGACCCCTTTACATTGGCTGAGCATTGGACAGATAATCACTCACAAGCGTTCATGCCACATATGCCCGACACCCGGAGGGGCAACCTGAACATCGCGTTTGACGTTAGGGAGGTTGGTTCCCGTCACCGCCTGCTATTGGCTGCCCCACTACCATCCACCGACAGATGTTTTTATCTGCGCGAAGGAAAGATGCAACAGCGGCCATGGGGGCTTCAGAAGTGACGCGGGTGTCGGGGAGCCAGGTAAGTACATTGTGTGTGAGGGGCCTGGGCATATGGGGAACATTTCAGGGGTTGGATAACCCTTTAATCAGCTTTGCATGGAGTGTTCTTTTGATCAGCATTACCACCAGCAGTATGTAAATAGGTATTTATTTATAAATTAGAAGTTATAATCGTAGCCAAAAAGTAGAACTTATTAGAGTTGAACGAGCACCAAAGTGCTCGGGTGCTCGAGTAGAACACTTTGGGATGCACAATGGAAGTCAATGGGAGAACCTGAGCATTAAACCAGGCACCCCCTGCTCTGAAGAGGGGAGGGTGTCTGGTTCACTTGAAAAGGTCAGAAATTGTGTTTTTTGTATATGTTGTTATATAAAAAAAAAAAATCAGAACTTGATGGCAACACCACTGAAATGGTTCGGGAACAGCATTGGGAGGATGTCTGGATGCTGGGAATGATGTTGTCCGAGTAGAACACCAATTTTACTGATGACAATAATATGCACAAAACCGAAGATAAAATAGATTTTTGAGGAAAAATAGTTAGGAAACATTCTTTCCTGTATATTTACTTGTATATAAAGTGCAAGTGCTGCCAAAAATGACAAGCAAGAGGCACTCCGATACACCCTTTATGACACACAAAGGAGTAATTCACATTGTGGTACAATTGTTCAGGTAGTGGGACTCCTACACTCACAAAGCCTATGCACTAAGTGAAAGGGATGCCAAAAATTACAAGGAACCGGCACTCCAATACTCCCTTTATTACACATAAAGGAGGGCATCATACACAACCTTTAAAAATTATGATTGATGGCCTGCTGGTGACCCTCAAAAACATTAGGAGCAAGGGCCTGCTGGTGACCCTCTAAAAAATGATGGACGAGGGCCTGCTGCTGAGCTGACCATCGAAAAAACTATGGTTGAGGGTCTGCTGCTGAGCTGACTAACTATTAGGGGCGAGTGCCTGCTACTGATCTGACCATGGAATAAATTATGGGTGAGGACCTGCTGCTGAGCTGACGATCTAAAAAATTAGGGTTGAGGGTCTGCTGCCGAGCTGACTCTCTTAAACATAAGGGCAGAATGCGTGCTGCTGATCTGACTATGAAAAAAATTATGAGCGAGTGCCTGCTGCTAAGCTGACCATCTGAAACATTATGGGTGAGGGTCTGCTGCCGAGTTGACTCTCTAAAACATTTGGGGCGAGTGCCTGCTGCTGTCTACATTCCTGCGCTGGCGTACTGTGGCATAGCTTCCTTTCACTTCAGTGGGAGCTAAGCTGTGAACCTTGTGCTAACTTCTCCGTTCACTGTATAGTTTCCAGTGCTGGCAGCTGCCCAAATCAACTGATTGTGCACCCCACCGATCTGATATTGATGACCTGTCAATATCTAAGTATCTGAAAACCCCTGTAAGTAGAATCACCAGCAATCTAGGTGTTCTAATCATATTATGGTAGGTAAAATGTGCTTATACTGTAATATGGACATCTGGTTTTGTGTGCGAGAGTAGACCAGATGCTCCAGGAGTTTAGAGATGAAGGGGACATTAGAGACAGGTCTGTAGTTAGATACGCAGGATGGGTCAGGAGAAGTTATTTTTTTTAATAATGGGGTTATCACACAATCTTTGAAAGAAGAGGGGACGACACCAGAAGAGAGAGAGGTTGAAGATTTTAACTAGGTGAGTCGTAACAGCTGGGAGAGATACTGGAGGAGGTGTGAGAAAATTGGCTCAGTAATACATATACACATACATGCTTGGTCCAGTATGTGTTGTTTTCAGTGTGGAGTGGCTTATCTCCTGGGAGAACACAAGGATTAAAAGTTGAGGGCTCCACATACACCCTAGATGTTTTTAACCCCTTATCAACCAGTGAAATACATGTTTGTCATAAATGATGATAAATCTGCCTGGTCTGATGGCCCCACCTACACAGCTACGTCACTCCCTCTTTTTCAGGAACTAAGTAGCCAAACCCAAATAGCATTTAAAAAGTTGCAAACCCTGGGTCTGTGACTATTTTACACTGGTTTTCAGTTGAGTGGGGATGATGATAATGATAATTTTCCCCCTATATATCTATGAATACCATCCAGACCATTGCTCAGAAGTATTTTGATAATCTACTTTTCGACCTAGCAGTACATCAGCAATCAGTGAAATGCTTTGGCAGCCTGCAGAATTTGGTGTCCCTAACCTATAAAAATGCCATGGTTGAATCTCGATTACCCTTGTCTTGTCCAGGAGCAGCCTGACCAGTGGGGCAGTAGGACAGAAGGGTGTCATGACCACAACAAAATCAATGCAGTCTTTTCTTCAGAGAAATACACTCTCATAATTGTGTCCCTGTACGTAATTCCAGTGTCAAAGGTTAAGATAGACAGGTGGCTGGAGGTCAAAGACTTGTCAAGTATGAAAGTGGCCTGTTCTGGCCTGCTTTAAGACTATGTAGCCTCTTCCGCTTCCTTGGTTCTTCCTCCTGCATCTCATGGAACTCTCAAAAATTCCTAGAGCTCCACACATAGAACATGTTCTACAGATATGGATTAGTTATCCACTATTATCCAAAATCTCAGCAGATAGGCAAATCAAACTCTCTATGTTAAAAGTTAGATAAAATAGCAGGTGTGGAGCCGAGGAGCAGTGGCAGGTCCTTGCACCCCCCCAATACTTTAAAAATATCGCACCCCCTCACAGTAGTATTGCCCTCATTGCACAACCTTCACAGTAGTTTTGTACAGATGTGTGCCCCCTAACAGTAGTTATGCCCACATTGTGCCTCCTTTAAGTACTTATCCCTTCGTTGTGCCCCTTTCACAGTAGTTATGCCCTCATTGTGCCCCCCTCACAGTAGTTATGCCCTCTCTGTGCCCCTTTCACAGTAGCAATGCCCTATCTGTGCCCCTTCACAATTCTAACACCCGTTTTGTGCCACCTTCACAGTAATAATCCCCATTGTGCCCCTTCACAGTAATAATCCCCATTGTGCCCCCTTTACAGTAATAATCCCCATTGTGCTCCCTTCATAGTAATACTCCCCATTGTGCCCACTTCACAAAGGTAATTCCCATTGTGCCCCCTTCACAGTAATAATCCCCATTGTGCCCCCTTCATAGTAACAATCCCCATTGGGCCCCCTTCATAGTAATAGTCCCTATTGTGCCTCCTTCACAGTAATAATGCGCCTTAATAGTAGTAATGCCCATTGTAAGCTCTTCACAGTAATAATGCCCTCTGTGCCCCCTCCATAGTAGACATCCATATGGTGCGCCCTTAATAGTAATAATGCCCATTGTTCCCCCTTCACAGTAAAAATGCCCTCTGTGCCCTCTCCATCGTAGAAATCCCCATTGTGCCCCCTTAATAGTAGTAATGGCCTCTGTGCTAGTAATGCCCATTGTGCGCCCTTCACAGTAATAATGTCCTGTGTACCTCCTTCATAGTAGTAATGCCCCCTGTGCACTGTGCCTCCTCCATAGTAGAAATGCCCATTGTGCCCCCTTCATAGTAAAAATGCCCATTGTGCCCCCTTCACATTAGCAATGCCCTCTGTGGTCCCTCCAGAGCAGAAATGCCTATTGTGCCCCCTTCAGAGTAGAAATGCCTATTGTGCCCCCTTCAGAGTAGAAATGCCTATTGTGCCCCCTCCAGAATAGAAATGTCCATTGTGCCCACTTCACATTTGCAATGCCTATTGTGCCCCCTCCAGAATAGAAATGCCCATTTTGCCCCCTCTGTGTTAAAAAAGCAAAAAAAAAAAAACACAGTACATACTCACTATGTCCTATTCCTGAAGCTCACAGTACTCTCTCCCCTGCAGACACAGATCGATCTGCAGCAATGTGTGGGCAGAGCTTATTCAGATTTCCGGGTTTCCGGCTCCACCCACACAGGCCAGCAGCACGATCTGTGCCTGCAGGCTGAATGGTGGAGCAGGGAGAAGACTTCCTGCTTCACAATTCAGAGCACCGCTGGCCTGAAGGAGGGAAGGAGCGCGGGGAACTGAGCAGTCAGTGAGTGACAGGACTGCAGCTCCCAGCGCTCCAGCAATGAGCGATTTCATCTGTATTGATGGAAGCGCTCATTGCTTCTGGACTCTGGCACCCCCTTAGAGCAGCACCCAGGGCGGATCACCCCCCACGCCCTCCCCTTATCACGTTAATGCCCAGGAGATTCCTTTTATTTTATTTCAGTTGGATGGGCTGAAATTAATCATCTTCCATTTTTTAATGGATGTGAAACATAGATGAAACAGATGAAAAATTGACAAATTGATGAAAAAGAGACCCATCACAGATATTGTTAATCAGTTATTATAATTGCTAGTTGATCTATTATGATTCTTTAGTAAAATAAATTGTGGCAATGGCTCCCCCCTAGTGCGTGCATTGGCTAAACTGGATTAAAATGGTACACCATCTTTGGAGCTACATATTATAGTGAACTTGCATTTGTATTACGTTATATTGTATTATTATAGGTATTTTTCTATTAACTGAATTGCACAGGAAGAATAAGTCTAGGTTTGTGGAGCAGAAATATCCAAATCCACGTGTCTATCCTTCTGTGTCAAGACACCAATGTGGCTCACTGAGACAGTACTTTGATTTTCACAGAATATATGGCAAATAGTGCCTGTATTCTGCGGTCAGCTCCAAAAGAAGAGAGAGAAATCCAGAGAAATGTCATTCATTTCTCACTCATAGAGAGATTACATCAGGAAAAAGCATATTGGGAATAGCTCATTGTACAATTTGTTAGAATATAGAAGAAGATGTAATGTGGAGCTATATGATTTTTTTTTGCTTAGGATGACGCCATAAAGAAGGTTGATAAAGATTTGAAGGTAAAAGTGGAAACATCTGAGCTCCCGTGTACTAATGTACTTCAAGAAAAGCTTGTATAGAAATGTAATGTTAAAAGAGTCTTGGTGTGCAGAGTTTTAAAAGTTCTTTCCTGGATTCAAATTTCAATTTTACTTCCGATGAATTTCAGTCTAATTGTATTATTACATATCTGATGAGAGACTGGTCATGGTCTCAACAGATATGAATTATTGTTATATATTAACTTAGAATACATCCTTCAATATTTGAGAACAGAGAGTCACTTATAAGACAGAATGCATTTCATTTGGTATAAATTCTATTTTAATAATTCAACATCCCCTAGTGTGAAGTTCATTTGATAATAAGTTTTGAACACAGTTCATAACATGAGCTCAGGATGTGTGAAAAAGGTAAGACATCTGAGTAATCTTCTGTGTTCTTACTATTATTACCATCATTAATATTTCATTACTACAGGGTAAATCTCTAAATGCTAAAGTCAAATGTCTGTGGCAAAAATCTCCCCATTTATATGAGCTGACCTGCCCATTATCTAAATGGCCAAACATGCTAAAAGGGTGCCCATTTAGTATACAATTAGGTCCATAAATATTTGGACAGAGACAACATTTTTTTAAATTTTGTTCTGTACATCACCACAATGGATTTTGAACAAAACAATTCAGATGCAGTTGAAGTTCAGACTTTCATCTTTAATTCAGTTGGTTGAACAAAATGATTGCATAAAATGTGAAAAACTAAATCATTTTTTAACTCAATCCCGTCATTTCCGGGGTTCAAAAGTAAACGGACAAATTAAATAATTGTAAATAAAATGTTAATTTCTAATACTTAATAATATTGAAAACCCTTTGTTGGCAATGACTGCCTAAAGTCTTGAACTCATGGACATCACCAGACACTGTGTTTTCTCCTTTTTAATGTTCTGCCAGGCCTTTAATGCAGTGGTTTTCAGTTGCTCTTTGTTTGTGGGCCTTTCTGTCTGAAGTTTAGTCTTTAACCTCTTAAGGGTGAAGGGTGTACATGTACGCCCTTGCGTCCTGTTACTTAAGGACCAAGGGCGTACATGTACACCCTGCGAATATCCGATCACCGCTGCGCACGTGGCGGTGATCGGGACAAGATGCCTGCTGAAATCAATCAGCAGGCACCTTGGCACAATGCCTAGGGGGGTCCTGTGACCCTCCCATGTCAGCGATCGCAGGAAACCGCAGGTCAATTTAGACCTGCGGTTTGCTGCACTTTTTGCAGTCTCTGATCCCCGCGGTCTGTGACCGTGGGGATCAGAGACAAAAAATGCCCCAAACTTATAAATTTTAACACCCCCTGCACCCCGCCATATTAGTGTCCCCCCGGGCGGTGCAGGGGGTGGGGGGATTGCGGTCGGTGCTGCCGGTGGGCGGTGCAGGAGGCAATTGCGATCCCCCGTCCGCCTCCTTTCAAATGCTTTCCCTGGTGTCTAGTGGGTATAGCAGGGGGTCAGCACATTGCTGACCCCCTGCTATAAACGGCTGACATCTGTGCTGCAGATGTCAGCAGTTTAACCCCTTCCATACCGCGGTCCATACAGACCGCTGGATGGAAGGTGTTAACAGGGAGGGAGCTCCCTCCCTCTCCCATCGGGGGGCTGCTGTGCCTTTGCAGCCCCCCGACAGGATGGGATAGCAGAGGGAGGGAGCTCCCCCCCTCCCTAATTATCACCCGCTGCTCTGTTATGGCAGCGGGTGACGGTTACCATGGCAGCAGGACGCTTTCAGAAGCGTCCTGCTCTCCATGATACTGAAACTCTGAATAGGCTTTTGCTAAAGGCAAAATCCTATTCAGACTTTGTAAAGTGAAAAATACAGTAAGTACACTATATGGTGTACTTACTGTATTATATAGACACCAGATCCACTGGATCTACAAGAACCAAGTGGGTCTGGGTCAAAAAAATGTCAAAAAAGTGAAAGTGAAAAGAAAAATACATATAACTGAATAAAAATTAAAAAAAATCAAATACACTACACATATTAGGTATCGCCGCGTCTGTAAAAATCTCCTCTATAAAAATATCACATGACCTAACCCCTCACGCAAATACCGTAAAAAAAAAAAACGAAAAAAATGGTGTAAAAAAGCCATTTTTTGTCACCTTGCATCACAAAAAGTGTAATACCAAGTGATCAGAAAGGTGTATGCCTCCCAAAATAGTACCAATAAAACCGCCATCTCATCCCGCAAAAAACGAGTCCTTACATAGGACAAAATATGGCTCTCAGACTATGGAGACACTAAAACATAATTTTTTTTCCTATAATGCTATTATTGTGTTAAAGTAAAATAAATAAATAAAAAGTATACATATTAGGTATCGCCGCGTCCGTAAAAACCTGCTCTATAAAAATATCACATTATCTAACCCCTCAGGTAAATACCGTTAAAAAAATAAATAAAAACAATGTAAAAAAATACATTTTTGTCACCTCACATCTCAAAAACTGTAATAGCAAGCGATCAAAAAGTTTTATGCACCCAAAAATAGTGCCAATCAAACCATCATCTCCTCCCGCAAAAAATGAAACCCCACATAGGACAATCACCCAAAAAATAAAATAAAAATAATATGACTCTCAGACTATGGAGACACTAAAACATGATTTGTTTTGTTTTAAAAATGATAATATTGTGTAAAACTTAAATAAATAAATAAAAAGTATACATATTTTGTATCTGCGCGTCCGTCGCAACCTGCTCTATAAAAATAACACATGACCAAACCCCTCAGGTGAACACACAAAAAAAAAAAATACGGTGTCAAAAGCCATTTTTGTCACCTTACATCACAAAAAGTGTAATAGCAAGCGACCAAAATGTCCTATGCACCCCAAGATAGTTCCAATCAAACCGACATCTTATCCCACAAAAAATGAGCCCCTACATAAGACAGTCGGCCAAAAAATAATAAAAAAATATGGCTTTCAGAATGTGAAGACACTAAAAAATAATTTTTTTCAAAAATGCTTTATTATGTAAAACTGAAACAAACCCCCCCAAAAAGTAGCCATATTTGGTATTGCCACATCCGTAGCAACCTGCTCTATAGAAATAGCACACAATCTAATCTGTCAGTTCAACGATGTAAATAACAAAAAATAAAAACGGTCTGAAAAATGCTATTTTTTTGCAAATTTTCTATTTTAATCTATTTTTCCAGTAACAAAGCAAGGGTTAACAGCCAAACAAAACTCAATATATATTGCTCCGATTCTCTAGTTTGCAGAAACACCCCATATGTGGTCGTAAACTGCTGTATGGCCAAACGGCAGGGCGTAGAAGGAAGGGAACGTCATATGGTTTTTGGAAGGCAGATTTTGCTGGACTGGTTTTTTGACACCATGTCCCATTTGAAGCTCCACGATGCACCCCTACAGTAGAAACTCCAAAAAAGTGACCATATTTTGGAAAGTACGGGATAAGGTGGTTTTTGGTTGCTTCTATATTACACCTTTTTTGAGGCAAGGTAACAAAAAATAGAAATTCTGAAATTTCATCTCCATTTGCCAATAACTCTTGTGGAACACCTAAAGGGTTAACAAAGTTTGTAAAATCGGTTTTGAATACCTTCAGGGGTGTAGTTTCTTAGATGGAGTCACTTTTTGTAGTTTCTACTCTAGGGGTGCATCGGGGGGCTTCAAATGGGACATGGTGTCAAAAATCCAGTCCAGCAAAATCCACCTTCCAAAAACCATATGGCGTTCCTTTCCTTCTGCGCCCTGCCGTTTGGCCATACAGCAGTTTACGACCACATATTGGGTGTTTCTGCAAACTACAGAATCGGGGCAATAAATATTGAGTTTTGTTTGGCTGTTAACCCTTGCTTTGTTACTGTAAAAAATGGATTAAAATGGAAAATTTTCCAAAAAATCAAAATTCAGAAATTTTAACTCCATTTGCCATTAACTCTTGTGGAAAACCTAAAGGGTTAATGACGTTTGTAAAATCAGTTTTGAATACCTTGAGGGGTGTAGTTTCTAGAACAGAGTCATTTTTGGGTGGTTTCTATTATGTAAGCCTCACAAAGTGACTTCAGACCTGAACTGGTCCCTAAAAAGTGGGTTTTTGAAAATTTCAAGATTTGCTTCTAAACTTCTAAGCCTTGTAACGTCCCCAAAAAATAAAATAGCATTCCCAAAATGATTGATACATGAAGTAGACATATGGGGAATGTAAACCAATAACTTTTTTGGGCGGTATTACTATGTATTATAGAAGTAGAGAAATTGAAACTTGGAAAATTGCAAATTTTTCCAAATTTCTGGTAAATTTGATATTTTTTTTAATAAATAAAAATGAAATTTTATGACTTCATTTTACCAGTGTCATGAAGTACAATATGTGACGAAAAAACAATCTCAGAATTGCCTGTATAAGAAAATGCGTTTTAAAGTTATCACCACATAAAGTGACACTGGTCAGATTTATAAAAATGGCCTGGTCCTTAAGGTGAAATAGGGCCCTGTCCTTAAGGGGTTAACAAGTGAAATGCATCTATTGGGTTCAGATCAGGTGACTGACTTGGCCATTCAAGAATATTCCACTACTTTGCTTTAATAAACTGCTGGGTTGCTTTGGCTTTATGTTTTGGGTCATTGTCCATCTGTATTATGGAACGCCGACCAATCAGTTTGGCTGCATTCGGCTGGAATTGAGCACACAGTAGGTTTCTGAAAACCCCAGAATTCATCCGGCTGCATCTGTTCTGTGTCACATCATCAATAAACACTAGGGACCCAGTGCCACTGGCAGCCATGCATGCCCAAGCCCTCACACTGCCTCCGCCGTGTTTTACAGATGATGTAGGATGCTGTGGATCATAAGCTGTACCGTGCCTTTGCCATACTTTTTTCTTTCTATCATTCTGATAGAGGTTAATCTTGGTTTCATCTGTGCAAAGAATGTTCTTCCAGAAGTGTCCTGGTTTTTTAAGATGTTTTTTGCAAAGTCCAATCTAGCCTTCTTATTCTTGAGGCTTATGAGTGGCTTGCACCGTGCAGTGAACCCTCTGCATTTACTTTCATGCAGTCTTCTCTTTATGGTAGATTTGGATATTGATACACCTACAGTATATCCTGGAGAGTGTTGCTCCTTGGTTGGCTGTTGTGAAGGGGTTTTCTTCACCATATTAATTATTCTGCGATCATCCACCACTGTTGTCTTACATGGGCATCCAGGTCTTTCTTTCTCAGGATGTACCAAACTGTACATTTTGCCACTCCTAATAGTGTAGCAATTTCTTGGATGAGTTTTTTCTGTTTTCGAAGATGAAGGATGGTTTTTTCACCTGCATGGAGAGCTCATTTGACCGCATGTTTACTTCTCAGCAAAATCTTCAAAATGTAAGCACCACACCTCAAATCAACTCCACGCCTTTTATGTGCTTAATTGAGAATGAATCAATGAAGGAATTGTCCACACCTGCCCATGAAACAGCTTTTGAGTCAATTGTCCAATTACTTTTGGTAATGGATGCCACATGTAAAAGAGCTGAAACTCCTAAACCCTTCATCCACTTTTAATGTGGATACCCTCAAATGAAAGCTAAAAGTCTGGACTTTATGTCCATTATATAACTATAACTTAAATATGTTTTAGTAAACAGGTTAAAAAAATGGTTTCAGTGTCCAAATAAATATGGACCTAACTGTATGTTTGACTGGCATACATATAGTGTTTCAGGATAAATTCGATTTGCTGCAAAGCCTAATTTCCTTATGTTTCGTGGTAGTGAATCAATTTAACCTGAAATAGTGTAAAAAAAAAAAAAATCATACATACCTGATCCATTTGCTCGTGACATGCCGGCCACTGCTATCTTGCTTGAAGATCTGGTCAGCGTGATGATGTCATTACTGGCTGCACAAGATTTTGCGCCGGATCTTCAAGTGAGATAGTGGTGGCCGGCCCGTCGAGAGCAAATGGATTAGGTTTTTTTTAAATTTGACATTCTGCTATTTATATCAGATAAAAAACACACTACAACCATGAATGTTCCAATTAAAATGCATCATATAGCTTTAATAAGTTTGTGACTAATCTTAGAATGGGGAAAGGGGACAGAAGAAAGACACCATCCCGGCATATCACATCCACATGATTCGATTCAATGTAAATAGCACAAGTAATATCTAATTTACAATTAGACCTAAGTAAAACAAAATACCTCAGCCTATGCCCAAAAATGGTACATGTGCGCTGCTATATCACAGATGACATATATCAAACTAAATAGTACATACTGCAATTATCAGTATGACCAGGACCAAGATCCCTAACAGTTACATAAGTACCGCAGGTCACTGTAACCTTACTCACCAGCTTGAAGGGAGATGTGTGTGCCGGGATGGCGCTACCCGGACGCGCGTTTCGGCAAGCCTTCGTCCGGGAGTCAAATTTATCATATTTGACCCCCGGATTTATATCAGATACCGCGATCATGTATACTTCGTACAGTATTAGAATGTATTGGCTCTGATGAGCCGAAGTTATTGCTTTGCGAAGTCTCGCGAGTCTTCGCACAATAACTTCATAAATTAATTTGTACAGTAAAAAAACATTTCCCGAACTCGGGTTCGGTTTACAAAGAAATGCACTTTTGTAAAATTTGTCAAAGCAGCTGAATCGAATAATGCACTAATCACTGATTAAGAACATTTGACTGCGCTGTATGTTTTTTTTTTTTTTTTCTAAAACCAGTCTATGTCAGACATCTGATAAAACGATCGGTTACAAACACTAAACATGGTGGGCTTTTAGCTAATGTGATGTCAGTAGTGAAACAGACCAGTCTGTAGTATATAGCTGACAATTGAACTTAATATTGAATTCAGTTGATTTCAAGATGAATCATATACACTGGGTTCAGACCTGAGCGTTTCTAAGACGCGCGTTTTACGCGCGTTTTAGTCGCGCGTTTTTATGCGCGTTTTTGGCAATAGTAAACGCGCGTTTTACGCGCGTTCGTGACTCTGGAGACTTTTTTTAATTGGTCTGGAGACCAATTAAAAAAGGGCATCTCTACACTTAACGCGCGTTAAACGCGCGTTAAACGCGCGTTCCCATTGAAGTCTATGGGAGGAAAAGCGCCACAAACGCCCAAAAAAACGCTCCTGAACGAGCTTATGCATCGGGCGTTTTACAGCGCGTTTTTACGCGCTGTAAAACGTGCAAGTGTGAACCACTCCCATAGGGATGCATTGGTTTTCATGTGTTGAGCGTTTTACAGCGCGTTTGAACGTGCTGTAAAACGCTCAGGTGTGAACCCAGGGTAAGAGTAGTTGAGAAATACTGTATGTTTCATTAGGTGTAAAATATACGCTGCAGAGCTGACCAGACCAGTGGCGTACATAGAGAAGTAAGGGCCCCATAGTAAGGATCCAACCAGGCCCCTCACACAGGACAGAAGGGTTTCTGCCTTAACCCTTTTCAATGACCGTTGGGCCATTTTTTCCACTGCCTCATTTGCAAAAAGTTGTTTCTTTAGAGGGTAGAGTCCTGACCAAGTTTTCACCCCCAGTAGAAGAGGAGATAATCCCAACTGGACCCCCTCTTGCCCTGAGCCCCATAGCAGTCGCATAGTCTGCCACTATGGTCCGCCCCTGTGACCAGATAATCTATAACGATTAGCTGTGTGATTTTGGCAATACATTTAATGGGTTTTGACACTGTTAAAGGGGCATTCTGAGATTCTGATATTGATGGCCTATCCTCAGGATAGCAAACAAAATATGGCAGCACACTGTTATTCATGCAAACAATAGAACTAGGGATTAGAAATTATTCTGGATTACAGTGGTACTATACCTACTATACATGAAAAATGGAAGCTTTTCACGCAAACGTGTGTCGCGCCCATCTATCAATATCAAGGTGGCTTCTGCAGATGGGTACCTATCCTCAGAATAGGTTATTGCTATTAGATAGACAGGGGTCTGGCACCTGGAACCCCACCAATCAGCTGTTTGAGGAGCATGGCAGCCTCCTCACAGCTTACCAGCGGCGTTCATTGGATGGCGGTTTTATTTGGTATAGCAGCCCAACCGCTTTCACTTGAATGGGACTGAGTAGCCCCTAGGCCATGTGACTAATGAACGTTCCTGTACTAGCCTAGGGAGAGAGATCAAAGCAGAATTACTGCTGTAGCAGCCATAGTGCCTGCTATAGGGTGCACAAAATCAAAGGGGCCTGGCCAGGCAGCAGTCTTAGTTCTCTCTGCCGAGACCATAGCCAGCTGATGTGTGTGTGTGGGGGGGGGGGGGGGGGCTGTATTAACCCACTCTGTTTTAAAATTAGCATCTAAGCTTTAAAACAAGACAGGGATTGCAGTGCTATCACCATACTGCTAGAAATGGTGCCTTTAGAAATTGTGTCAGCCAGTGTGGAGGTGATGAGGCAGGA
Organism: Bufotes viridis; assembly: GCA_033119425.1. Classification (NCBI taxonomy): domain Eukaryota; kingdom Metazoa; phylum Chordata; class Amphibia; order Anura; family Bufonidae; genus Bufotes; species Bufotes viridis. The sequence goes on along the minus strand of CM065589.1, from coordinate 163,644,793 downwards.
GCGGGGGATGTGCTGACGGGCTGCATGAAGATCCTTCATTCCCTGCTTAACTACTGTACATTAGTGTTGAGCACGAATATTCGCATTGCGAATTTTTATCATGAATATCGGCTCTTCGAGAATTCACGAACATTTAGAATTTAGTGATATATATTTGTAAAAACGAATATTCGTCAAATTATTTTTTTTTATCTAAACCCATTACCTGCCTGCTTCTTGCTTGTGGGCAATTCAGAAGGCTGCAGTCTGTAGTGAATTAGAATACTCTTCATTATTTAATTTATTTAATCTTCTGCGAAAAATCGTCAATGTAATATGCGCGTTAATCGAGTAAGGGTGGGTTATAGGCAACTTTCCTATTGGGTTGGCTTGCTAGATATTGTTGAGCGGCAAGGGCAATATTCGATTTCGCGATATTTTGCGAATATATGGACGAATATTCGGCATATATTTGTGATTTCGCGAATTCGTTATCTTTGTGCACTTTTTTTTATTGCGAAAATAGCAATGTAAAATTCACTTAATGCGCATGTGCAAAAGGGGCGTGACCTAATTCAAACTACCCGAAGTTTCAGAAGATTGGAAAACTACTGATCACTGTAAGTAATTTGAGATTACAGCAGTGTATTTGATTACATTTCACATGCATGTCAGAACAATCGCTATATATGCAGATAGAATGTAATGAAATTTTCACGATTACGAAAATCGCCACTTATGATATGAATTTATTTTCGCAATACATACAACTATATTTTATAAGGCCTAGGTAGATTTTACTGATTGGTGCACTAATGATTGTTAGGGATGTTGCTAAGCTGTGACCAAGCCTTCTCATTGGCCCACAAGCTAGAAGAAGGGAGGGATGATCACCTGATATGTACTGTGTAAAATAACAAACGAACATTCGTCATTATGATTATATATAGCACTATATTCTAAATATTCGCTAAAAAATTTTGGTATTTGAATATTCGTGTTCAACATTAACCACAACCCAGACATTTACCAGAATCGTGATCGCAGCATAAAATAAGTCACATCGAACACGTGCACCGTACTTACTTAAAAATCAATAAAGTTTCGATTTGTCCCTATCCTGTCCATTCTTTCATGAAATGTGCTATTATTCTAAAGTAGTACGTAAAAAAAACCACACATATTTGGTAACCCTGTAATTGTACCAACCTAGAGAATACCACAATGTTTATGCCATGTGTCGCGGGGACCCTTTCAATAGTTTGATAACGGGCTCAGCATTTTCTAGTTAGGCCTCCGCTAAAGATGCACCAGATTCATCACAGGTTGATGATGAATGATAAACCTGGTTCGCCTGTAGATTGTCTAGTTTACACCACCCATTAGTTGGTTTACTTTTACTTTATGCCAGAGTCATGTGGAAAATGTTTTGATGCATATTGTTGCATCATACATCACACCCCTTGCTGCTAAACCATGTCTCCTTTCCGAAAAGCCACACTAGCTTGTCAAATGAGGCAAAAATGTGTCTCAAAGGTAATGAGTTTGAAAATAGATACTGGTTACTTTTGTATGTAAGCTAAATAAAAATGGCATATGTAATATTTTCCAGTTGTTTGATTGTGATGAACTACTAACATTACTCTGTTTTGGTCAGATTTAGTAAAACTTGTGCAGGGGAAAAAAGGAGGAGTTGCCCATAGAAACCATTCATATTTCGGTTCTTACTTTTAACGTCCTTTAGGAAATGAAAGTACAGTACTGTGGCGATCTTGTTGATTTCTGGGGGGACAACAGCATTACTTTTTCTTTGCACCAGTTTTGATACAGGAAATCTCCCCTACTTCATTGACTTTCAGATTCGGCCAGATCAAAAAAGCTCTACACGATAACTAACTGTATAATATATAAATAGTTCATAGGTAGGCAACAAACCACTTCTAAGCCACTTTGAAGATGGTTGTACATGCAGCATGAAATATTCTATCTGCAGTAATCTACTGAGTGCAAGATCAAACATCTCTAATAATAATGTTCCTAATTTGATGATTTATTTTTGGGAAACAAATGCTAAGCTAGTAAACAATAGTATTGTGGGTTTTTATTATGTAACATTAGCTATACAGCAGTCATTTGCAATATCTACAATATTCAATAGCATATCTTCTTTAGTATTTTTGCTTTTTATATACCGGTACTTATTGTTTTGTTGCTACCCACAATAATCATGCTAGTGTCTATTTACAGATTTGGTTTCAGTTTTTTTTTTTCTGTAACATCTTCTACCCCAGATGATTTTCTGTTTTTGAGTTTTCGTTTTTAACTCGCTGCCTTCTTGAACACATAGCTTTTAAAATTTTTGTTTACATAGCCATATGAGGGCTTGTTTTTCGATAAACAAGTTGTACTTTATAATGGCATTATTTAATGTTGAAGCTGGAACAAAACTGCAAATAGAGTGAAACTGAAAAAGGAAAAAAAAAACGCAATTTCTCCAGTTTTATGGCTTTTGTTTTTACTGCAGTTAGGGCCCCTTCACACTGGCGTTTTTGTTTTCCGGCATAAAGATCCGTCGTCGGGTCTCTATGCCGGAAGAATCCTGATCAGGATCATCCCCATGCATTCTGAATGGAGAGAAATCCGTTCAGGATGCATCAGGATGTCTTCAGTTCAGGACCGGAACGTTTTTTGGATGCAGCAAATACCGCAGCATGCTGCGCTTTTTGTTCCATCCAAAAATCCGGAACACTTGCCGCAAGGCCGGATCCGGAATTAATGCCCATTGAAAGGATCTGGCCTTAAGCTAAACGTCGTTTCGGCGCATCGCCGGATCCGACGTTTAGCTTTTTCTCAATTGTTACCATGGCAGCTAGGACGCTAAAGTCCTGGTTGCCATGGTAAAATGTAGTGGGGAGCAGGGGAGCAGTATACTTACCATCCGTGCGGCTCCCGGGGCGCTCCAGAGTGAAGTCAGGGCGCCTAAAAAGCATGGATCACGTGATCCATGCGCATGGGGCGCTCTGACATCATTCTGGAGCGCCCCGGGAGCCGAACGGACTGTAAGTATACCGCTCCCCCGCTCCCCGCTCCTACTATGGCAACCAGGACTTCAATAGCGTCCTGGCTGCCATAGTAACCTGAAAGCAATTCGAAGACTGATCAGGATCCTGATCAGTCTTCTAATGCTTCAGGCGACTTGCGTTCTGACGGATCCGGCGGGACGGAAGTGCCTGCCGGAAGCTCAGAACGCAAGTGTGAAAGGACCCTAAAACTGACTTGTGCTCTTCATTGTCCAGGTCACTACAATTACAATGATGCTACATATGTATGGTTGTCCTTTATGTTTTAATACTGAAAAAAAAAATTATTTGGAAAAAAAAATACTTTTTCTTTTTATTGCCATATCCTGACCCTCATAACTTTTTTATAGTTAAGTCTACAGAGCTGTGTGGGGCTCGTTTTTTGTGTGGCGATCTACACTTTTCAGTGATACCATTTTGGGCTATGTAAGACCTTTTTATTCAATTCTTTTGGGGAAGTGAAGTGATGAAAAAATGGCCAATATTTTTTTCTGACACAACAACGCCTATGATTTTTTTATTGTTTATTTAAATTTTGTGGACAGGGGGTGATTTGAACTTTCATAGCTTTTATTTTAAACCATTTTTTTTAAACTTTTTTGGACACTTTTTTTAAGTTACCCATTTTGACTATAACATGCAATCATTGGATTACAATTAATATACAGTAACGGAATGTTATCCATTACAATATACAAGAATTGGTATATTCCAATTCAGTGCTGCCACCTGCAGGCCTACATTGGAATATACCTGTAAAAGGCATCAGAGCCTCAGCAGGCTTTGAGCTTTCACAGACAATGAATGGCTCCCCTGATCGCTGTGTGAGGAAACTGTTCCAGGCCCGGAAGTGCAGCTCTTTCAGGTTTTTCTGTCTGTTTCGTTTGACCATGGCATCTGAGGGGTTAAATGTCTGCAATTGGCATTTTTGCCATTCGCAGTCATTAGCCCCTGGTGTATGCTGTGTGAAACAGCAGGCACCTGGTGGCAATTGCACCGCCTCTGCTCCAGAGCGGGTTCCATCTTTAAAGACATCTTTAACAATATGTTACATGTCAGGAAAGGGTTAAGGACATATGGCATGAACACAAACAAATTCAGTTTTGAGGGTTATATACAGGAAATAAGCCTCACCAGGGCCGGTGCAAGGATTTTTGCCAACACAAGCGAAGCTAAATTTTGGCGCCCCTCCCGTCCCCCCGAGAACCCCCCCCCCCTCTAACACCAGCAGGGCCGGTGCAAGGATTTTTGCCGCCCTAGGCAAAAGAAAAGTTTGCCGCCCCCCCCATGTGACATCACAATGCCCCACCCATATGATCTGCCATAATAACTAACGCAAGGGCCGCCGTGTTTACATTAAAAAGCCTGCAGGGAAAGGCTATAGACACTAGAGCCACTACATTTAGCTGCAGAGGTTCTGGGGACTATAGTGTCCCTTTAATGTGAGGAAAATTAGAGACTAGTCCCATCAATAATGTACTAGATTGCCTACTTACACCCAGATGAGGATGATGATGGGCTCTGGCTCCACTGGTCTGGTGTGGGACAGGCTCGCTGGTGGCAAAAATCAATGTTCTGGGAGAATGGGAAGCGGCTCCATTTTTTAGGGCCCTTTACACAGTTCAAGGTCTGGGCCCCAGGAGAGTATGCCCATAAGGCCCACCCATAAGTCCACCTACATGTTCCACCCATGAGTTTGTTCACAGGGGGTGAAGTGTGTAGGAGTTGTGTTCTGTGCTGCTGTAGAGAATCTAATGTGTGTGCTTATGGGATGTAGTGTATAGGGATAGCAGTGTGTGGAGGTGATGCAGTGTGTGTGTGTGTAGTGGATGCAGTGTGTGTGTAGTGGATGCAGTGTGTGTGTAGTGGATGCAGTGTGTGTGCAGTGGATGCAGTGCGTGTGTAGTGGATGCAGTGTGTGTGTGTAGTGGATGCAGTGTGCAGTGGATGCAGTGTGCAGTGGATGCAGTGTGTGCAGTGGATGCAGTGTGTGTGTAGTGGATGCAGTGCGTGTGTAGTGGATGCAGTGTGCAGTAGTTGCAGTGTGTGCAGTGGATGCAGTGCGTGTGTAGTGGATGCAGTGTGTGTGTAGTGGATGCACTGGATGCAGTGTGCAGTGGATGCAGTGTGTGTGTGTAGTGGATGCAGTGTGCAGTGGATGCAGTGTGTGCAGTGGATGCAGTGCGTGTGTAGTGGATGCAGTGTGTGTGTGTAGTGGATGCACTGGATGCAGTGTATGCAGTGTGTGTAGTGGATGCAGTGTGTGCAGTGGATGCAGTGCGTGTGTAGTGGATGCAGTGTGTGTGTGTGTAGTGGATGCACTGGATGCAGTGTGCAGTGGATGCAGTGTGCAGTGGATGCAGTGTGTGTGCAGTGGATGCAGTGTGTGTGTGTGTGTGTGTGTGTGTGGAGTGTATAGGGAGACCAGTGTGTAGGTGATGCAGTATGTGCAGGTGATGCAGTGTGTGCAGGTGATGCAGTATGTGCAGGTGATGCAGTGTGGGTGTGTGCAAGGGATAGAAAGAAGTTTGTGTTTGTGTATAAGGTTTGTGTTGTGTGTTTCTGAATGTGTGTACAGAGTGCGTTCTGTGAATCTGTGTTTGCATGTGTAAGGCTCCATTCACACATCCACAATTCTGTTCCGCATTTTGCGGAACGGAATTGCGGACCAATTTATTTCTATCCACACTCCCGGGTCCACACTACCATCTCGCAAAAAAATAGAACATGTCCTATTCTTGTCTGCAATTGCGGACAAGAAAAGGCATTTTCTATGAGAGTGCCGGCGATGTGCGGTCCGCAAAATGCGGAACGCACATTGCCGATGTCCGTGTTTTGCGGATCCGCAAAACACACTTGGACGTGTGAATGGAGCCTAAGAGATGCATTGTGAGTAAGGGATGCAGTGTGTGTGTGTGTGATGGATGTCAAACTCTCCCCCCCCCCCCAGTCACTCTCTTCCTTACCCCCCTTGTGTCACTCTTTTCCCCTTCTTGTCACTCTCATTACCCCCTCATTACTCTTATTCCCCCTAGTCACTCTCTTTCTTGCCCCCTTGTGTCACTCTGTTCCCTCCTGTCAGTCCCTCTGGTGTGGTGTGGCCGCCCCTTCTTGTCACTCTCATACCCCCATCACTCTCATTCCCCCTCCCTCTTGTGTCACTCTGTCCCTCCTGTCAGTCCCTGTGGAGTAGGGCGCAGTATTAAGGCAGACAGCGTGAGCACTTCCCTGGTGTCAGTCCCTGTGGAGTAGCGTGGCCGAGCTCTGTCCGGTTCCGCGGGTACAGAAGCATTTGTTCCCTGTATCCGGCCGGACTGAGAGGAAGTGCACACTAAGTGAGCACTTCCTGTCAGTCCGGACAGGTACAGGAAACAAAAGCTCCTGTACCTGCGGACTGTACAGAGCTACGCTACTCCACAGGGACTGACACTAGGAAGTGCTCACACTGTCTGCCTTAATACTGCGCTTCAGGCGGCGCCCCAACAAGAGTGCGCTCTATGCGGTGGCGTACTCTGCTTATGGGTGGCGCCGGCCCTGAACACCAGCTCCCCCATGTCACATTTCTCCCCTCCATGATGTCACATCACCCCTCCTTTTACATGGCTCCCATGACCCCTATTGTGTCACATTTTCTTCCCAACCTCCCCATGTCACATTTGTCCCCTCTATGATGTCACATAACCCCTACTTTTTACATGACCCCCTATTGTGTCACATTTTCTGCTAGTGACCGGCCATAGTGACCAACTTGTGACCACAGGCACTGCCATACGGACCGTCACCAGACGCATGGCTACAAAGTGCACAGAGGTTGTAGTTGCACCTGAGCCCTGGAGTCTCAGGGGCCATAAAGGCTCCCGGTGCCGCACTAAAGTCACCCAGAATTATAAAATATGGGTGACAGCTGAGTGGCCCTCTCTGACACCACTGGGCACCACCATTAGCAGGTATGACACATGGAATCCTGTGCCACCTCCACCACCCTGCTGACAGGTGGCCGTGCCAGTCTATAGCCCTCTAACTAGACCATTCCTGAGGTATCCTCCTTCCACTGTCCCTCACACATGAAGCAGAGGCAGCACATACAATGGCTGGTCCAGACAGCGGCCCTCTGTTACTCAGCAGAAGGGACTCTGGTACAGATGACAGCTGTGTTCCTTTATGGGGCGCTCTACCTGCGTCGTGTGTGTCACCCAGCGCTACACTGCGTCCACTGTGACCCGCTCCTGCAGCAGCAGCTCCAGCAGCGCCACCATTCTGTACCTTGCACGCCAACCACTGCCTGGCTGATGTCACCAATCAGGGCGGAGCTGGGGAGGGCTGGAGGCGGAGTTACATACACAGGAAAGAGGGGAAAGGGGCGTGTGGAGCAGATGTGGGCGTGGCTTAATGTAGATGGGCAGATAGACGGAGCGTCTTGGCCTTCGTCATGTGCTGCTCTGTGTGTGAGAGCCGCCGCTGGAGCCGCACAGCGCACGCAAGCTGGGGCGGGTGTCCGGCGGCTCAAGTAGTACTCATACGTTGTATATTTAAAAAATAAAAAAGTTTGTTTTTCCGCCCAACAGGCCCAGCGCTATAGGTGCGCCCTAAGGCAGCCGCTTGGTCTGCCTTATTATAGCGCCGGGCCTGAGCCTCACAAACAAAAAAATCATACTACCAAAACAAATAGTAGAACACCTATCACATATAGTTAGGTAATAATGGCGGTGGTGGTGGGAAGAAACAAAAAAACAAAACAAAACATCCAGTAATCCAAAAAAGAAAAGAAAGAACCAGTAAATAATGGTTATTATTATTAGCACTAATAGAACTAACAAGCACAATGGTGTGGTGACTGTTTTTTAATATGTTTCTTTTAGCAACTGTATGGGTGGGGAGGTATTATTCTATTAAAGAGGCTGTCTAACCTAATTATTATTATTATTTTTTAATAAAAACAGCTTCCTATTGTGTAAAATAACAAATGGAGTAATACCTTATCAACCCCCTGCTATTATATAGACAAATCATCACTGAAGCAGTAACAATAAAGGGTAATGGTAGGGTAAGCTCCCTTTGTTATGTTACAGCATTGTAAGTTTTAGAAATATGTGAAGGGGTTGGAAACTCCCTTCAATACTCATGGTAGCCCCACTCACTAACAAGTGCATGACCTAACCAGACCAACTAATTCACATATTAGTGGAAAAGTCATGGCATACATTCTTTATACACTATTTAATAATAACATCATTTATAATAGTACACCTTTGTTCATTCAGAGTTCTAAAAGCCCATAAAACATCTATAACATGATGAAAATAAATACAACGTCTGGGCTCGGGCGACGTGCTTCCCTTTGTGGTCCTGCCTGGCGGCTGTCTCATTGTGGGTGATAAAGAGGAGGGACAGTGGGTCTGGGCAACCTGGCAGGACCAGGAAAGGAAGCAAGACAGCATTGTGCCCACCCAGAGGAGCTGGGCAGCAGGGACCACAGGCTTCCGAATTAAAATATATTGCTGCTCCAGCAGGCCGCAGCCTGTGCTTCTCAGTCTGGCCGCCTCTCCCTGGGCATCGGGCGTGCACTCCTTGGCTTTTAAAAGGCCAGTGAACACACTATCTAATTCTTCCAAAGCCTATTTCTGGAAGTACCTGGGTATTTTAGGCACCTTCCCCAGTGAGATAGAGCCTGAGCTCTAGAGCTAGGTTCTTAGCTTGCTAGTTTTACCAGTGAAGTTGTGCTTTCTGTTTTTTTTGCTCGTGTATTGATATCTGCCTGTTAACTGATTCTGATACCCGCTGGCTGTCCTGACTTTGGCCTGTCTACTGTACCTACATTCTGTTGCCTGCCCTGACCTTAGATTGTTTTATGGATACGCACAGACTCTGTCTTCCCTCACCTGTTCACTGACTACAAGTATTACCTGGCAACTACACCAGGACTGTTCCAAGAGGTAACGACCTGGTGGCTCCTCTGCAGCAAAGACCACATCCCTGTATAGGGTGAAAACCAGAGGACTGCCAGGATAACACCCTGAGGACTACCCCTAAACTAAACCGGTTATTTGGTACAGTGGTTCAACACCCACTGATTGTTACATAGATATATGTAGCTAAGGTAAATTAAAATGTATCCCACTGGCCTACCTACCTCTGCTGATCTATAGTCAGTAGCATGGCCATAGTTTTTAAATTTTTTTTAAGGCCATTGTATCTTGCTATAAATGCATGGACCTGTGTATATGCACACCCCCATGCTTAGGTGCACAAGAACTCAAATTTTGGACTAAATGTGGCCTGCTTGTAAATAACAATACATTCATTACTCTCTATGCTTAAATAAGCAATCACTATTTCCTAATCCTAGAGAACCCCTTTAAGCATTAACATTGATCATTTTCTGTAACTGGGAATGAATTATGAATAAGCATTTATTTGTCAGCTGGCCTTTTTTTTAAATATATTGGCGTAATCTGTAGTGAATGATTTTGTAAGTGAATTAGTAGACAGAACAATTTTTTAAGCCATTCACATAATGACAATTGCTTTGGTGTAGAAGAATGTGAGAACACATTTGTTTTGATTATACACTTAGAGAGTTGAAAGATGACTGTGTCACTAGGATGGATTCTCCTCAAAAGCTCACATACAATGGAACTAATGTTTTGTGCTCAACAACACATAGAGGGCTGGTTTATACATATTAGCTCTTTGTAGCAGCATGAATTCCGGCAGTCAGACCTCCACTGTTTTTATTATTATTTTTTTATTTTCTTTTTATGAAAGAAATTTTAAACAGTAGTGAGAACAAAATAACAATGTTCGCAGGCATCAAATGACCAATTTAGCTTGTGTCACTCCTGTTTTGTAGCTAGACAGGTTGAAGTTTTCCGAGCATTTAGAAGAATAAGCACTGCGGATATGTTATTGAACCGTACAATGAACCTGACGATAAAGAGAGAGATTTATCAAACTGGTGTAAAGTAGAACTGGCTTAGTTGCCCATAATAACCAATCAGATTCCACCTTTTATTTTTCATAGCTCATTTGGAAAATAAAAGGTGGAATCTGATTGGTTGGTATGGGCAATTAAGCCACTTCTACTTTACACCAGTTTGATAAATCTGCCCAAAAGTGTGTGAAAGTAGAGGGCAGAGAGACAGAGGGAAAAGGTATAGTGGGACGACAGACATCTGATGCATTGTTTTGAATTAGACGGAGATGTTTAACGCCTCACAACTGTATTTTGCATCTGTGTCTGATCTGCATTTTTTGTGGCTTGCACACAGACTCATTCATTTTTATTGGTCCGGAAAAAATAAATGGACCGCACAAATATAAAACAGTGGGTTCGCATCATGTTTTTCCCATCCCATACATCCCCGTACATCTGTTCACCATAGAGTTTCATTGTGAAAAAAAAAAAAAAGTATACATGTTTTCTTACTGGACTGTGCAGGATACAAGAACGTGGTGTGCTGCGTTTTTGTATCTTTTTTTCCTAACGTATATGTCAAACGGAGGCACAAAACCCAACCAAAATGTCCTATTCTGGTCTGTTTTGCTGACAAGAATAGTAATTTCTTGTGATGCGAGTCAGAAAAATGCAGATTGCACATGGATTTTTTGGATCCGTTTTTTCGTACAGCAATACAGACACTAGCGTGTATAGGGGTCCTTAATGTACAAAGCATTGAGTTCGGCAGAGGAGCTAAAGTTCATCCATGGTTTCCAAGTCTGTTGGAAGCAGATATAGGAATGTACTTCCATGCAGACAACTCCTCCATATATGATCAGTCTTCTGTGGCTGTGTAATGGTGGGGGGTTTCGGTTGGTTCCATGTTAAACCTCATCTGTTTATTTATCATGTCTTAACTCCTTAAAGAGGACCTTTCACCAGTTTAAAAAGTAAAAACTAACTATATCTGTGGGCAGAGCGGCGCCCAGGGGTCCCCCTGCACTTACTAGTATGTCTGGGCGCCGCTCCGTTCGCCCGGTATAGGCTCCGGTGTCTGCAGCTCCCTCTGTTGTACTGGGCGGAGTTTCTGTATTAGGTGTGTCCCTTGCTGCAGCGCTGGCCAATCGCAGCGCACAGCTCATAGCTTTTTAAACTAGTGAAAGGTCCTCTTTAAGAACACGGCCTATTTTAGTCTTCACTTTGGGGCGATTGTTTCATCTCTGCATTCTAAAAGCAATAACTTTTTCATTTTTTTCATTGACATAGCCATAGAAGGGCTTGATTTTTGTGAGACAAGTAATTTTAAATGCCACTATTTTGGGGTTCTGTATAACTTCAATTTTTTAGGGATGATAGCATGAACATCATTGTTTTTTGGGTTTTGTTTTTAGAGTGTTCACTGTATTTCGTTGGTCAATACCAAATTTATATATATATATATATATATATATATATATATATCATTTTCTATTTTTGCACAGTAAAAACTCTTTAAAAATTCTTGAAGGATATTAAAAATAATTTGTTTTTGTGTCACCACATTCACATCACATTTTCATTTTTGTATTGAAGTAGCTATGTGAGGGTTTGTTGTTTTGCAGGAGTTGTAGTTTACATTTTTTTGACATTTTGGTGTACATGACAATGTTTGATCATCTTTTATTGCATTTTTGTGAGGTAGAATAAGCAAAATCAGCAATTATGTCATGTTTTAATGTTCACAGTATAGAAAAAATAATGCGATAGTAATACCATTGGTACGGCTGGAAAAAGGCATCTGTCCATTTAATTCAGCCTGTTATTCTGCAAGTTGATCCAGAGGATGACAAAAAAGACCCTGTGAGGGACTTGGGCCCATCATCCTCTGATTGGCCAAATAGTGCTTTTGTATTGCAGTGTATTATGTCACTTATAGTAACTCTCAAATAATACCTATTAACCCCTGCCAAAGACATCAGTACATGGCAGGTCTGTATGCCATTGCGCCATACAATTAACCCTTTGGATACCAGAGATTTTTTCATTTAAATTTTTCTTCTATCTTCTTCCTATCTTCCTTGAGCGATAACTTTTTTATTTTTCCATTCACATATGCATATGAGGGCTTATTTTTTGTGGGACAAGTTTTACTTTCTAATGCCACCATTTTATATGGGATACAATGTAGTGCGAAGGGGGAAAGAAACTCTAAATGGGGTGGAATTAGAAAAAAACGCAATTCATCCACCATTTTATGGGTTTTGCCCCTACGGCGATCCATGGCAGAACTGACCCATGCCCTTTATTCTCTGGGTCAGTACAATTAAAACTATACCACATATTTATAGTTTTTATATCTAAATAATGTAAAAATAAATTAAAACTTTGAAAATAATTTTTTTTTTACATCACCGTGTGTGTGGGCTCATTTTTTTGCGGGACGATCAGTAGTTTTTATTGATACCATTTTGAAATATGTGTAACTTTATGATCACTTTTTTTGGTAAGAGAAGCAAGCCATTTTGACCGTTTTTTCTGTTACGTCATTAAGAAAAATATTTTTATATTTTAATAGTACAGGTATTTTCAGATGTGGTGATGCCCATGGCGTTTATATTTTTTGTTATTTATGTAATACCATATTGTGGCACATTATACCACCCCAACAGAGCCAAATACCACAGTCCATCACAAAATACTGCCAGCAGCACAAAATACATCCCCAAAAACTTCCGTTGGCCGTCCGTGAGTAGGGCCCAGGCCGGTAAGAAGCCCGGAAGCTTGAGCTTCCAGGTTTTTGAGCTTTTATATGTCGTGATCACACTTGATAACGTCATTTAATAACCGTGATCGGCATTATTGCCGGTTGCAGTCATTAGCCGCCAGTCTCTGCTGTTTGAAACAGAAGAGATGCGCCGGCCATGGTGACCGCTGCACACGTGAGTAGGCGCCATGTTTAGTCATCGCTCCAGTGCTGTACATGTACAGTGCTGGTAGAGAAAGGGTTAATGTGTAAAATAGATATTCAGTAACAGAAATTTCTGCAACACCATACCATACACCTTGCAGGTTCTTGAAAATACTTTTTTTGTCTTCTGCTCAGATATCACTGCACATCTCTCTGGTCACTGCCACCTCTGGGACATGGCTGCTGCAAGATGCTTCCCAATGGACAATATATTGAGGACTTTCTTTACTTTCTCACATTGCCCACAGTCCTCCACTGCCCTCCGCCTCTCAGTACAATAAAATACATCTGAGATAATTATACATTTCACTTACATTGTGCTAATTTTGAAAGGAATGACATGTAAGTTTCAGTGAGAGAGTTTTTTTTTTATTTGTTCAAAGAATCATAAAAATCATGGTTGTCCTGATTCCATGAGAGCCTTAAATGGTGTTACAAAGTTACATGGGTTGCAAAAAGACATAAGTTCTGCAAGTTCAATCTTTCTCAGATCGATTATATGACATTGTTAGATTAACCTTTGATGCCATTTAATAAGCATGTAGCCTTTTTAAATGCTGACATATTATCTTCCATTACTACCTCCTGGGGTAGGGCATTCAGTAATTTAACTACTGTAAGGAATCCTTTCCTATATTGATATCTAAATTGCCGTTTCTCCACATGTAACTAATGACCCCCCCCGGTCCTTTGTAAAGTCCTTGGAGCAAGCAAATCATTTGATTCTTGCATTAACCACATATGTATCTGTATATGGAAATGAGATCACAACTAAAGACCCCTTTACACTGCCTGATACTCGTACGAACGCTTGCTGTGATAATCAGCCATTTAAAGGTGCTGCTAATTTACTGATAAATGAACGAAATGTTCGTTCATCCGGTAATCAATTGTTGGTCGCTAGAGATGAGCAAATCAAAGTTGACAAAGTGGAATTCGATCCGAATTTCCTGGAAAAATTCGATTCGCTCCGAATTTCCACACGCTTCGTGGTAACGAATCACATTTTTAACTAAAATGGCAGCTGCACATGTTTGGACATGGAGCAAGGAATTCTGGGAACGACGGATCACCCTCAATGCCATGCATGCAGCCAATCAGCAGCCAACCAGCCCTGTGATGTCACAGCCCTATAAATAGCCTCAGCCATCTTGGATTCAGCTATTTTCCAGTGTACTTAGTGTAGGGAGAGACATCAGCAGGTGCTAGGGACAGTTTTAGAAAAGACATGAAAACTTATATTTTGCTGTATAGAAGTTCAGGGAAAGGATAGGGAGGAATCATTCCACAGTCCTGAAGCAGAACAGGGTTCAGTAGGGGAGGTTACAGCCTGGCTAATAGGAACAATCCTATTACACCTTGCGGCACTGACTGCGGATCCAAGTTGCCATTATACAGCTCTGTAATTCCAGCAAACCATTCTTGTTATTGGGGTGCAAGTGCTGTTTGATAGAGATGTCCCGAACTATTCGCCGGCGAACAGTTCCCGGCGAACATCACATGTTCGCATTTCTCCGTGGTGGGCGAACATATGCGATGTTCGGTTCGCCCCCTATACGTCATCATTGAGCAAACTTTTACCCTGTACCTCACAGTCAGCAGACACATTCTAGCCAATCAGCATACACTCCCTCCCAGACCCTCCCACCTCCTATCTAAAAGCAAGGACAGCATCCATCTTAGATTCATTCTAAAGCTGCAGTGTTAGTTAGAGCAGGGAGAGTGCTGCTGCTGCTGAATTAATAGGGAAAGCATTAGCTAGGCCAGTGTTCTGTGTCCACTCCAGTCCTCAAAGACTCTACGGCCTCTTTCACACGAGCGTGTCCGGATTAGGCCCCGTTCACACGTCTGTAGTGTGTTGCGGATCCGCAACACACCATGCTGGCACTCCCTAAAGAAATGCCTATTCTTCTTCGCAGGCTGCGGACAAGAATAGGACATGCTCTATCTTTTGCGGAGCACATAGTTCCGCAAATGCGGAAGCGGAGAGCACATAGTTTGCTCTCCGCATCTAGTCCGGCCCCATTCACAATGAATGGGTCCGCATCCATTCCGCAGAATTGCGGAATGGATGTGGACAAAAATTGCGGATGTGTGAATGAGGCCTTAGGTCCGGATGCGTTGCAGATGCGTTCAGTGAAAACTGTGCGATTTCACAGGTAAAGCCATTCAGTTTTGCCTGCGATTGCGTTCAGTTGTTCAGTTTTTTCCACGCGGGTGCAAAAACTGAAGGTTTACAAACAACATCTCCTAGCAAACATCAGTGAAAAACGCAACCCAAGCGCACTTGCTTGCGGATGCAATGCATTTTTCACGCAGCCCCATTGACTTCTATGGGGCTAGGGCTGCGTGAAAAACGCAGAATATAGAACATGCTGCGATTTTCACGCAACGCACAAGTGATGCGTGAAAAAAACGCTCATGTACACAGACCCATTGAATTGAATGGGTCAGGATTCAGTGCCGATGCTATGCGTTCACGTCACGCATTGCACCCGCGCGGGAAAACTCACTCATGTGAAAGGGGCCATCTGCTGTAAGGACAGCGTCCTGACAGCACCCCAAAAAGCCCTTTTTAGGGCTGGTACATCAGTCTGCTTTTATTTTTTTTAAATATATATATATATTGCAGTTGCCTGCCCCTGTGTGAGAGGCCGCAGGCCCACAGACTGTACTGTGTGCACACCACTTATATAGGGTGGCACAGTACCTTGCAGATAAAAAAGTCATTTAATTTTTACCCTTTAATACAATTGCAGTTTCCTGCCAGTGTGTGTCAGGCCCACAGACTGTACTGTGCCCACTGCCAGTGCCCACCACTCATATCGGGTGGCACAGTACCTTGCAGATAAAAAAAGTCATTTAATTTTTACCCTTTAATATAATTGCAGTTGCCTGCCAGTGAGTGTCAGGCCCACAGACTGTGCTGTGCCCACTGCCAGTGCCCACCACTCATATCGGGTGGCACAGTACCTTGCAGATAAAAAAGTCATATAATTTTTACCCTTTAATATAATTGCAGTTGCCTGCCAGTGTGTGTCAG
Organism: Bufotes viridis; assembly: GCA_033119425.1. Lineage (NCBI taxonomy): Eukaryota > Metazoa > Chordata > Amphibia > Anura > Bufonidae > Bufotes > Bufotes viridis. The sequence continues at coordinate 163,628,807 of CM065589.1, read as the reverse complement.
GCCCACAGACTGTACTGTGCCCATTGCCCACCACTCATATAGGGTGTCACAGTACATTGCACGGCGCACGCGCAGTGACCTAAAATTCAAACGTAGCAGACCGAGCATGGGTCTTTTTCCATCTCCCGGTTCCAAAAATCTATTCCATACACCAGCCCCTGATAGGGGACAAAACAGAGATTAAACTGGTGAGAACAGATTTTAAATTTTTTTAATTTAGAAAAAGGACAGCCTCTGCGGAGCTGGGTATTTTCTGGCCACGTTACTGAACGCTCCTGCACAATGGCTGTAATCTCATGCGTCCTTTTGCGGAGGTGACAAACCTGGTCAGTCAAACCCAAGACAACATCATCGACCTCATCCCATATGCGTTTTTTCTGGAGCGTGTCCTGCGAAGAGTGCTGGATCAGGCCGTAGATGAGCATGAAGAGGAAGAGTTGTGGTCACCATCACCAACAGAAGCAGCCTTGTCGTCGTCGATTGCTGGACCTGGGGCAACGCAGAGAGGAGTCTGAAGAAGAGGAGTCAGAGGAGGAAGGTGGCTTTGAGGAGGTGGAAGACCAACCACAGCAGGCGTCCCAGGGGGCTTGTTGTCACCTTTCGGGGACCCTTGGTGTTGTACGTGGCTGGGTGGAGGAAGAGACCTTCAATGACGTCAGTGAGGAGTTTGTGGTTGTGCAAATGGGCTGTTTGCGGTTGCTTGCGGTGCGTTAAACGGGGAGTTTGGTCTGTCAGAGTTTGGTCTGTCACTGTGAAGCAGGCAGTAACCCTTACACTACCTGATCGATACAACATCATACCTGATTGTATACACACACTGGATGTTTTAAAGCACGTTATTCGAAACAATTTAGGAATGTTAGGTGATTTATGCCCTTTACGGATTAAAACCCGACTCTGCGTCAACTACGTAATTTTCCATGGGAGTTTTGCCATGGATCCCCTTCCGGCATGCCACAGTCCAGGTGTTAGTTCCCTTGAAACAACTTTTCCATCACTATTGTGGCCAGAAAGAGTCCCTGTGGCTTTTGAAGTCTATGGCGGTTCGCCCGTTCGCCCGTTCGCGAACATTTGTGGAAGTTAGCGTTTGACGTTCGCGAACGGAAAATTTTATGTTCATGACATCTCTACTGTTTGATACAGCCATTAATAGGGAATTTATTACAAGGAAGTATTTCTATGTCTTAATTGCCCTTGTGCAGTGCAGTTATATGTTCTACAGCATTTTTTAGCTTGTATTCGTGGGAAAAAAGGGCTTATTAGCCGTTGTGTGGTGAAGTGAGAAAATTACAGCCCTTTTTGGCGTGTATTAGTGGCAAAAAATATATATATTTGCCAATCAGCAGTGCAGTTATATGTTCTAAAGCTTTTTGTGGTGTGTATAAGTGCAAAAAAGTAAGGGCTTACTTGCCGTTCAGGGGAGTGGCAGAGGCCAAAATATTTTTGGCACAGGCACAGGTCGCAGCAGAGTATGGGAGCGAGGCAGCAGGAGTCTCAGCGAGAGGCCTGAGCTCCCGGTGTCATCTTGTCTTGACCAGCAACCCAGCGGTTCTTGAATGGTTGACTCGATCATCCACTTTGTCCCAAGTGACATCAGAGACCCCCAGCGAAGAGTCGGTGGGTTCGTCAGACACAGCCCTTAATTGGCATGGCCCGGGAGCAGGCCCTGTGCTCTCACCTGTCCTCAACCTGCCTCTGTCCTTTTCTGTTCCCTCAGTCAGAGAAGTATTATATGCTGTGGGCTAAGGCTAGCTCCACTATACAGTGAGGATGAGTTAGTAGAGGACAGTAAGAAGCTACTGCCCAGCCAAGATCTGGAGGAGACATCCACCAGTAGTGAGGAGGAGAGTGGCGTGGGAGCTGGTGTTGCCAGCGGTCAGAAACCATTGAGGAGGACATCAGTGAAATGCAGACAGTACTCGATGATGATGTAGCTGATCGCAATTGGAAGCCGGGTGACGAAGGGGCTTCATCATCTTCGGGAGAAGAGGATGGCAGCTTGCGCGTGAGGCAGCAGCAGGGCCAGCAAATCGCTAGCCTGACCAGGAGTTAGCAGGGTGTCAGCAGTGGGAGGTCGGGAGCCAAACGGGCCCGGGGTAGACCACCCGCATTGCAGGAGTCTACATGCTCGGAAAGTAGTGCTGCAGGGGTTCATGGAAGCAGCGGCGGTAGCAGTCAGTCAGTGTGGAGTGGTGGGGGTAAATTCACCTACTCGGCCGTGTGGCAGTTTTTTGTTAAGCCTCCGGAGTAGGTGAACATAGCCATTTGTAGAATCTGTGGGCAGAAGGTAAGCGTAGCCAGGGTGCCAATGTTGGCACCACGGCCCTGCGTCAACATATACAGCATCACCATAAAGTGGCCTGGGAGAACCGTGGCTCCGATGTGGTGGTCCAGCCTGCCACAGCAACTGCTGCATCACCCAGTGGCATGCACCCGATTTCAGGCAGTCAAGGCTCCCCCACCTCAGCCAAATGGAGCTGTCTGTCCTTCCCATCATCTGCTTTTCCTGATGCTCCTGCTCCTACTCCTCGCCCGTCATTCCATAAGCAATCGATCACCAAAGCAATTGCCAAGAGACAACAGTATGCGTGCACTCATCCAATGGGGCAGAAGCTGAATGTGCTTCTGGCTAAGTTGCTGGTGCTGCAGTACCTCCATTTCCAAGTGGTGGACTCTGCACCTTTCAGAGAACTGATGGATTGTGCCGAGCCAAGGTGGAGAGTCCTAAACCATCATTTCTTTGCCAAAAGGCAATACTAGCCCTGCATATGTCTGTAGAACAGGAGGTGGGTCAGTCCTTGAGCCTGTCAGTGTCTGCCAAAGTGCACGGCATGTCCTTTACAGCCCACTGGGTGAATTTGGTTCCTGCACAGCCACACCAGCAACTTGGCCAGGTGATGCTGCTTCCGCCTCCATGTTCTGACTCCGTTGGTCCTGCGACAATGTCTGCCTCTGCCTCCTCATCCTCCACCATGTCCTTAGCCTCCACTGCAGGGACAATTTACAGTGCTCCTCCAGCATACCACATGTGCAGGGCATGGCAGTGTCATGCTATTCTGCACCTCGTTTGCCTGGGCGAACGGAGTCACACAGGGAAGGAACTGCTCCTTTTCCTTCATCAAGAAATCAAATCCTGGCTTTCTCCATGAGGTGACCGACAATGGGAAGAACATGGTATCAACACTGCGTCACGGAGGGCTGGGCCATGCGCCCTGCATGGCACACGTGTTCCACCCATCTGCAAGACATCCTAAAAATGACCAGGAAACTTTGCATGCACTTTAGCCACCCGTACACCGCAAAGCACACCTTCTTTGAGCTGCAGTGGCAGAACAGCATCCCCCAACATAGGCTGCTATGTGATGTTTCCACCCATTGGAAGTCCACCCTCCATATATTGGACCAACTATAAGAAAAGAGAAAGGCCATAAACGATTTATTGATGATCCAGGTGGATAGGAGTACTCCCTGTGTATCTTCGATGCCAGCCAGTGGCAGCTTATGCGTGACACCTGCCGTTTGCTCACGCCCCTTGAGGAGGCCATGTTATTTGTCAGTCGCCAGGACTACGGGATGAACAACATTATTCCACTGCTTCATGTCCTGGAACAGGTTCTGGTAAGTCTGGCTAGTCAGGGGACTGGAGACGTGGCGACTAGATCTCAGGGCTACATAAGCCCTGTGGGGGCTGAACTGGAGGAGGAGGACATTGGAAAATAAGTAATGTGTAGGAAAATGGGTGGTTTTTATACACAGGTGACAGGAGAGGAGGAGCAGGAGCAGCCAGAGGAGCTACAGGGCAAAGAGGAAGATGAGGTAGAGGACCCAGACCACCGTGGCAGTATGCAGTGGAGATGGAGACAGGGAATATCTCCGAATCACTTGCACAAATGGCCCGATGCATGCTCACTTGCTTGCGTAGTGACCGCCGAATTGTCACCATTCGGCAGAGGGATGCCTTCTGGCTCTCCACCTTGTTGGACCTGCGCTACTTGTCCAAAATGGGAGTCTTTTTTTACACCCGCTGAGAGGGAGGACAAGCTGAACTACTATAGAGACATCCTATGTAGTCAGTTGGCCGTTGCCTATCTGGGCCATCGTCCATCCTCTCGCAGGTCTGACCGGGGGCCCTCTGTGCTCACGTTCCTCTGCCATGGCTGCTGTGGCAGGGTGGGGGGTAGGAGCAGTTCCAGCTCCATCAGCAGCAACTTGAGTTTAGACTCGCTGATGAGCAGCTTTCTTCACCTGCCTAGTGGTGGCATACTTGGACAGCACCCTGCCACCCCACATTGAAGATTCACTAAACGACTGGGCAGCCAAACTGGATTTGTGTCCGCAACTGTCCGAGTTTGCCCTGGAAAAGCTGTCCTGCCCGGCCAGTAGTGTGGCATCAGAGCGGGTGTTTAGTGTGGCAGGGGCCATAGTTACCCCAAGAAGAACTCGCCTGTTCACCCAAAATGTGGAGAGACTGACTTTTGTCAAGATGAATCAGGCATGGATCAGCCAGGATTTCCACCCAACAATGCCTGATGCATCAGACTAGATCATCCATGGGGCCACACCAACACTTTGACAAAAGAGACCGGTTTCTTCTGGTTACCTGCCTCAGCTACTATTCTGATGCTGCCACCCGCCTAATTCCACACATCTGATGCCAAGTGCTCCTTCTTTCAACCACCATCTTCAACTGGTACTGGTATTACCGCCCACCTTTCCACTATGTAATCATGCCACACTGTGGTCTCCCGATGGTGCTGCCACCTCTACACTGTGTCACCTTGCCACTCTGTGGTCTCCTAATGCTGCTGCCACCTCCACACTCTGTCATTGTTCCACCATGTGGCCTCCTCCTGATGATGCTGCTGCCGCCACCTCCACACTGTCTTTGGGCCACTCTGTGGTCTCCTCATGCTGCTTCCACTTTACAACTATGTCATAGGGCCACTCTGTGGACTTCTCATGCTGTTCCCACCCTCCCCACTTCATGAGTGGGCCACCATTTTGCCTTTTTGCCTGGCTGACATCATCATTTATTTGACCCTTCTTCTGATCTGTCAGAAGGAAGGTAAAATGAAATGCACAACATATCCTGTCTATGTAACAGCTGTAAGGCCTGCATGACATGGTCCCTGTTTTGCATCAGAATTGGCTTATGATTTGGTAGCCAAAAGCAGGAGTGGGTGCAAAACACAGAAGACATGCACATATTACATTCACGTGTCATCTCTGTTTTGGATCCACTCCAGTTTGTTTTGGCTTTAACAATACTAATGGATCACTAACCAAATCCTGACCGAGTGAAGGTGGATGCTCCACAGACAGGATCCATTTTTGGGAGTTATTGTTCTGATGGATCAGAGGAAGGGCAAAATAATCAATTAAGTCACCACAAACTTATTGCTGACACCCTCTCCACTCTGTCGGGGGTTGGGGGTGCTCTACTTGTATAAGCGTTTAATATAACAGGTTCTGTAGACATCTATGTGAAATCAGCTGCCGATGGTGTAAAAGAAGTGCGCTTCTTCTTGGCGCTAAAATTGACCTGTAAGGCTGAGTTCACCTTTGAGTTATTTGGTCAGTTTTGGCCCCGTAACTGCCCAAATAAGTGAAGTGTGCAGTGATTCTAAGAGCGACGCCTGTCATCTGCATGTCATACTGACTCACAGTATTGTTTCACTACCACAGCAGACTTCCTATGCGAGTTACTGCAAGGCACTTTGTTCTACACCACTATAAAGGCTCTCTGCAGCCAGGAAATAGTTTTTTTAATGCGATTCTTCACGAATAAATTTGGATCAAACAAAATTTTTTCTAAAAATTCAGTGAACCGGCCGAATCGAATCTTTTAGAAATTTGCTAATTTCTATTGGTTACCTAAATCACCATTTGCAGGCAGCAGGTCATGCTGTCTAAACAGCAATCTGCTGCTCACAAACAACAATTCTGTATTTGGATAAGTGATGGCATTAACAATCACTCGGCCCCATACTGTGGAGGGGATCACTGCATGCAGCGGTCACCTCCACTATTGAGCAGTGTAAAGGGGCCTTAAAGGGGTATTCCCATCTCAGACAATGGGGGGCATATCGCTAGGATATGCCCCCATTGTCTGATAGGTGCGGGTCCCACCTCTGGGACCCGCAACCTACACTGAGAAAGGATCGTGGAAGGTGGGTGGCCTGATGACCCCTGGTTTTCCGGGGTCCGGCCACCTCCATGCACTCTCCCCATAGAAGGTAATGGAATCTCACCGCGCTTGTGCGGCTACCGCTGTTATTCATTTCTATGGGGCCGACAGAAGTAGCCAAGCCAGCGCTCGACTATTTTCGGCATCCCTATAGAATTGAATATAGTGTGGCTGTGCATGCGCAGTTCGCCCTCCATAGCCCTCAGGGATCCGTTCTCGATTTACCTTTGGGACCCACACCTATAAGACAATGGGGGCATATCCTAGCGATATGCCCTATTGTCTGAGATGGGAATACTCTTTAACCACTACAGGACCGCCTAACGCACGGATGTGTCCGGCGGGCGGTCCTGTAGTTCTGACTAGACGCATTGGCGCGTCATCTCGCGTTCACAGTGCCGCGCGTCTCACTAGTTATACTACAGCCTGCCAGCGATGATCAATCGCTGGCAGGCTGTAGATGTGAAATAAATCGCATCAAAGTGGTATTTCAGATGCTATTTTGTTAACAGCGTCTGATATACCTGCTACCTGGTCCTCTGGTGGTCCCATTTGCTGGGATCTACCACCAGAGGACCAGGTAGCTATGTAAAGTTGCACCAAACAGTACACTACCCCCCCCCACTTATTAACCCCTTGATCACCCCATCTAGATTCCCTGATCCACGGATCCGCAGATCCTCAAAACACGGACACCGGCAATGTGCTTTCCGCATTTTTCACATCCGCACATTGCCAGAACTATATAGAAAATGCCTTTTCTTGTCCACAATTGCGGACAAGAATAGGACATGTTCTATATTTTTGCGGAACGGAAGTGCAGAACCGGTAGCGCGGATCCGTAATTCCGGATCCGAGCGGGACAAAGTCTGTCCCCATAGAAATGAATGGGTCCGCAATTCCGTTCCGCAAACAGAATTGCGGACGTGTAAATGGGGCATAAGGGTCCCTTATCACCGCCAGTTAGTTAGCTACTTGTTAGGTAGTTAGCGCCCCTCCCACCGCACCGCAGTCACAGATTTTGGCAGAGATTTTTTCATCCACATTGATCGATGCGAATGAAAAAATCTGTGCCGTTCATTTTTATTTTATTTTTTCAGCCCAGAGGCTGAACGGAAAAAAATCTCATTACCCGTATGCTCAATATAAGGAGAATCGCAGAAACTCCTAATCCTGGCCATACGTGTAATGATTGCGGAGACCCTCAAATGCCAGGGCAGTACAAACACACATGTGACCCCATTTTAGAAAGAAGACACCCCAAGGTATTCGCTGAGGGGTATGGTGAGTTCATGTAAAAAAAAATTTTTAGTCACAAGTTAGTGGAATATGAGACTTTGTAAAAAAAAATAAAAAAAATATATCAATTTCCGCTAACTTGTGCCAAAATTTTTTTCTGTGAACTCGCCATGCCCCTCACGGAATACCTTGGGGTGTCTTCTTTCCAAAATGGGGTCACATGTGGAGTATTTATACTGCCCTGGCATTTTAGGGGTCCTAAAGCGTGAGAATCCAAATGCGTAAAAATGCTTTGTGAAATCCTAAAGGTACTCATGGGAATTTGGGCCCCTTTGTGCATCTTGGCTGCAAAAAAGTGGCACACATGTGGTATCGCCGTACTCAGCAGAAGTAGGGCAATGTGTTTTGGGGTGTATTTTTATATATACCCATACTTTGTGTGAGAAATATCGCTGTAAACAACAACTTTTTAAATTTGTTTATACAAAGTTGTCAATTTACAGAGATATTTCTCTCACCCAACATGGGTATATGTAAAAATTCACCCCAAAACACATTGCCCTACTTCTCTGGAGTACAGCGATACCACATGTGTGACACTTTTTTGCAGCCTGGGTGCGCAAAGGGGCCCAAATTCCAACGAGTACCTTTAGGTTTTACATGGCTGCTCACAATTTAGCCCCACCCAAAATGCCAGAACAGTACAAACACCCCACAAATGACCCCATTTTGGAAAGAAGACTCCCCAAGGTATTCGCTGAGGGGCATATTCAGTCCATGAAAAATTGAACTTTTTGTCAAAAGTTAGCGGAAAGGGAGACTTTGTGAGAAAAAACAATAAAAAATCAATTTCCGCTAACTGCCAAAAAAAAATCTTCTATGAACTCGCCATGACAGTGCCGGGCAGCGATCCTCTGCTGCCTCCGGCACTGTCTCCTTGCGAAATCCCGCGCCTGCGCCGCCGCTCTGTATTCGGCGCAGGCGCGATGAGCTGAGGACAGCAGGCACCAGCGTCCACTGCCAATCTTTTACCACAAATGTCCATTATATAACATTAACACCATTTTGTCCATAACAGTCCCCATATTAAAATGCTTCTTACCATATTTCAGTCCGTTGCAGAGTTGGGCTAAAAAATACTTTTATTTGATATGCAAATGAGGGTCTGAAGGAGCCCAGGGGCTGCATTCCAACGGCCTGTGCGCAAGCCCCTCGCTGATTTTCATATCCAACCACTCCCCTTTCACTCCTTTCTCTGGCTGATCACCTCCTTCTTCCATTCTGAAATCCCACACCTGCGCCGATGACAGCCCACTGATGCGGCGCCGGCTGGAACGTGACGTACGGGCCGGTGCGTGCGCACTCGAAACTCTAATGCCTCTGCCCATAATCTGTTATACAGTGTGCAGGTGCGGACATCCCTTTCATCGGCAAAGGCGGGGGATTTCAGAACAGAGGAAGGAGGTGATCAGCCAAACAAAGGGCGGGCCAAAGGGGTGAAAGGGGAGTGGTTGGATATGAAAATCAGCAAGGGGCCTGGGCACCGGCTGTTGGAACGCCGCCCCTGGGCACCTTTAGACCCTCATTTGCATATTGAATAAAAGTGTTTATTAGCCCAACTCTGCAACGGACAACATTATGGTAAGAACCATTTTAATATGGGGACTGTTATGTAAAAAATGGTGTTAATGTTATATAATGGACATTTGTGGTGAAAGACTCCCTTTAATATCTCTGCCTTCCCTTTGATGAGAGCATGTATGTTATGTCTTATAATGTTATATGTACCTCAGAAAAGATTATTAATCTTTGAGATTAGCAATTGGCGGAAAATGTGGCATCAGACAAGGTGGTCCAGTCACTTAGACAACTGTGTGACACCCAAAGCTATACCTGTAGAGCTTTACAGATCTCCTGACACTGCAGGCCAGGGGTATATATAATGAATAGCCTTAGTGCCCCTGTTATAACTGCTGAAGAAAAATAGGCCAATACTTGAGGGCGAGGCGAAATTGCACCTCTGAGGAAACCTTCCAAGAGGAAGCGGATAAACTATATATGCGATTTAGAGAAAGAGGCTATCCCCGCAAGGTTTTAAAAAAAGCATACAATCGTGCGAAAAATGAGAACAGGGAGGAACTTTTGTCAGCAAAAGGTAAAAGGGAGGTCGAGGGGAAGAAAGTGATTAGATGTATTGCCACGTATGACAGTAGGTACCAACAGATGATGGGAATTCTAAGAAAGTACTGGCATATCTTGACAAGTGATGGTGACTTGAGAGAAGTTGTGACCTCACATCCAAGTATCACCTTTAGAAGGGAAAAAACTTAAAAGATCTCCTTGTTCATAGCTTCTTGCCTAAGGACTCTATATCCAATGAAAGTTGGTTGAGTACAAAAGGTTCATACCCATGTGGACACTGTACCTTTGCAAGTTCCTACCCAGAATAAAGAGATTTACGAATCCTGTGGATGGTCGAAGTACACCATTGATGAGTTCTTTAATTGTCGCAGTAGCGGCATTGTATATATAGCATCTTGTACTTGCCCGAAGCTATATGTGGGCAAAACAGTCCAAGAATTACGACGGAGGATCTCAGGGCATGTAAGCTCTATCAATACGAGAAAAGAAACCCTCTGTTCAGACATATCTCCTACATGCACAATAATAATGTGGAGGTGCTGAAGTTTTGGGGATCGCAAAGATAAAACTAGGCCCAAGGAAGGGTGATCTTGATCGCAGATTATTACAATCTGAAGCGAAATGGATTTGGAGATTGAAGACGATGAGTCCACAGGGACTAAATGAAGGTTTTTCCTACACTGCCTTTATTTAAAATAAAAGTGATAATATAACTGATATGAGAGAAGATACCAGAGACTCCAAAATTGATGTCAATGATATAATAAAAAATAACAAAAAAATTTCTTACCCATTTATATCCTGCCCTTTCCCTCCCCCCCTCTTCATATATTTATAGTCAATCCAAAAAAGCAACATCTTAATTCCTGCCAATCACTCATCTGCCCCTTAATAAAAAGTAAAATATTCAAAATAAATGATCTAGGACCTACTGTAATAGCAAACTACTGATGTAATTGAGCTTTGAAAGTACATTAAGGTACATAGCTATTATATAATAGAGTGGGGTATAGATGCTATTATACAATATAGAGTACATGGGATATAGGGCCCCTACAGAAGACAAATAAATAACTAAAAATCAATAAATAATTAAAAAGGCTGTAGAACATTGCATAACTATGTTATGTATCCATACTGTACCAATAAATATGGCAAATTGATATAAGGTTGAATTGTATTTGGAATATATACCTTATGCTATAGAACAGTAATTGCTTCACGAAATGTCTGAATTAAATAAATGTTACTGGCAATTAATAAAAATATAAAGGAATATAAAAAATACAATATATATATATAAAATAAAAAAAATAAAAAAATGGGCAATGCAGTACTGTGTATTTTTCATAAAATAATGTGGGAATTTTTAAAAATCATGACAGTTCAATTAGGGCAGTACTATGAGAATCCTATTATCATAAAATAAACTTTTAGGAATACATGAATGAACATTTAAGGCAAGGATTATGCGGCCCCAATTTATCAAGTGCTTCATTGCACTAAAGGATGAACTAATATCCATGAGTAATTCTCTGTTGTCAGTAACGGATCCCTAATGCAGCGTTCGATTGGTTTGGTCTGGTGGAGATGAGCGGTAATCGATTGGAGCAGTCTGAAGATTGGGAGTGGAGGTGCAGGCTGGGTAATGTAAAGGTGCATAAAAGGACGTCACTGGGAGCGCGCGGCACACTAGTATAGCCCCAACTCCCTGACGAAGCCGCAGCAGCGGTGAAACATGTCGGGAGGGGTTATAGTGTGCCATATCTTTTAGACAGGGCAAATTCGGATCAGACAAAAATGAGGACATAATAGATCCACCGCATGTTTAGAATAGGTAGGTGTGGAGTTGTTGGGAGCAACATGTGCAGCAGCAGTCCTATTTAGTAGTTACAACACGTGCAGCAGCAGTCAGAAATGTCTGCGCAGTAAACCAAACAGACATTGAGCGTGATTGAGTGGCCAATGTGTGCATAGTTAAATTGGCAACAATGTGTTGGATGTATGAGAAGTGCTACATGAGCGCCTGTCAGTGATTTGTGAATACTAACAAACACTGGGCTGAGTGAATTGCTGACACTGTGTTGCAAGGAGTTAAGCAGTAGTTACACACTGTTTAATACACAAAAGGAAGTGTACCAACTGCTGCATACACCCAACCTATTTGGAATGGCCCAAATGAGCTACCTGAATAAAGTCATTAATAATATGTATTGAGATCAATAACCCATAGTGCCGAATCTAGTATACCCCATAAGTGGGTGACTGGATTAAGGTGGATAACAAGTGAAAAATAACTACATTATCCCCTGATGCCCTGATAGTTTTAAAACAATTTTTCTTTTCTTATGTCGTTTTTGTAGTTTATAAATAAAAGTTACGTTTTAATAAGACTAGTCAGGACGCCCTAAAAGGGTTTGCGGTCGTAAAGACCTTTGTGAAGTGTATATATTGACACCCTGAGGTGTCCTGAGAGGGCCTATTTGTGTTTGTTGTTGCTGAAGAAAAACTTACAGATGTCCAATGTCAATAGCATACAGTATGTACTTTAAAGGGAATATATCATCAGAAAATGACTTATATTTGTTTAACCCATTCATGCCCTGAATAACCTATTGTTTAACCCCTTCATGACTTCAATGGGTGTAACGTTGTAGTAATGAACTCCCACCACTAAACAGTTGACGGTGCTGTTTAGTTCCAGCATTGACTTCCAGAACAGCTGAACCAGCTGGGGTTCGGGATGTTGGAGCCCTGCTGATCAGCTAGTGTTCACCTATCCTGAGGATAGCAAAGCTGGACAACTCCTTTAACCTCAAAAATAGTAATAGCTATACTTTACAGTAGTGTGAATAACTAATTATCTTTGCCTAATGCACAGAAAGCAATGCTTCGTTTCTTCTGCTGCTCCACTAATCAGAACCCGCCCAAAACTGTTGCAATCCCATTGCCCTTTATTCCACTTTGTTACTTCTCTTTTGTGTAATATCCTGTGGACATCTCAGTGGTGGTAGCCTATATAGCCATTAAAACAAGATATATATATATGTATATTTATATATAAAGCCTTGGGTCATGCTATGAAAAGCTTGGCTCTTACAATCTCTGAATCACAATCGGAGCTTTATTTGCAGTGTAAATAAATGGTCAGTATGCTGCCAGAAATGTTCAGCCCATACACTACATACTAAACACAAAATACCTACATCAAAATTCAGAAAGTATTTCCCCATAGCTAAACTCTGTTGGCCTAATAAAAACCTTAGACTAGATCAATTCCACATTTAAGGAGGTTAGCACACAGGAGATGACCATCCCTTTATATAGCAGTCTATCTTCCCATGTCATAGAAGCATTACCTTCAGTGGAGACTTGGGAACAGTTTATCTTTCTATTTGTGTTTTTCTGTCATAAAACAGTCACACATTTTGATTCAAACCATTTTTGCACATCCATGTTTTACTTTTTGTGATTTTTACTCTTCTCTTTACTCTGCAGTTTAGAAAAGGAGGTGTAAAGTGGGCATGGATACCGGTGTAAACTAGGGTTACGCCAAATCTGTCTAACTGTGACTTTTTATAAAGGCATAATTTCACTCCAGATGCAGTAACAAAATGCAGTAACATCTCTAGACAAAAGTGTTTTTGCAAAGATGTGTGACATTTGATAAATTTGGTGCAGATTACATGAAGCAGACTCAAGCAAAACTGACTCATAATGAATCCCCTCCTATAATCTCCAGATCTTTTGCTTCCTCAATCTGCAAAGCCCAACCTACTTGTCATCCATTCAGAGTCTTCTGCGACTGTGAAAATCTGGGCTGATACGGTCCATGGGTACTATATTATACTGTAGATCTGTGCTACTCGATGGCTTCCAAACCATAATACAAGCAGGTGGATGGGAATTTGCAGATTCTTTACATTTATCTTCGCAAAGACAAAGTTACAAACTTCAGATTCATTTAGGTACTGTATAGCAACAAACTTGGGCACTGGGACATTTTCAGTAAATAACTGGTTCATCACTGATTCTGCAGAAACAATCATACACAAATGTAATCAAAATTAGGATGTAAGATGACAACGGATCTGTTGTATTGTCGCATGCTGATACATTACTCTTAGAAACTAACGCCTATATTAGACAGAGTAATATCATACCAAATGTAGTTCATGTGAACAAAATTGAATGGGCCTCACGAGATGTAATTAGTATGAGCAATTAAATGATGCACAAGGAATCGTTCATTTCTCACCAATCTTTTATCCTGCTAAAATATTATCGCTCCTCAATCACAGATCCACTCGTATAATATGGAGTCATCTACTCTTTTACACATCACGTAGAGGTGTGGTACTTTGTAGCAAACTATTAACGAGCGAAAATACGAACATCGCTCTATGTAATAAGCACAATTTTGGTTGCTAATGAGTCGTAAAATCTAAGATCTATAATTGTTATCTGCAAGACATTTGCTAGTCTAATACAAGCCTAAGAGTAATGCTAACGCTAATTGCCCAGTGTAAATGGGTGCAATAAGAATAAACATGGCGTGCTGGCAGGGTTTAGCACTACCTCAACACACCTGCATTACTATGTTTTACTGCTACCTTTTTTGAACATTATTCCAGTCCTAATAAATGTTCCTCACGCTGGGGCTAAGACTGAAGTAAAATGAGGCAGCCACTCTTCTGCTCTTTACTTCCACTAATGTCCTAGAAGCTGGATGTAGATTGGAACAAAGTTTCTTTTATTGTGTCACAGCCATTCTTACGTACCTTCATGTGAACATGAATACTTATGTGCCTCAGGCAGGTGCCACCTGGCAGACGAGCATTGGAAGGTGCCCATATACCTTCAATAGCTGCCAGTACCTAGACCGGAATTGCTCATTCAGTTGGCATCTATCTTTCCCAACTACAATAGTTTCAGTAGCATCAGAGACATCTGCATCAGACATTGATTCTTCAGACACCGAGACTCGCACCTTTTCCAACTCTAGGGGTCTTTTTGGTAGGGGCCGCAGAGGTAGAAGATGGCCAAGAGGGAGGGGCAGAAATGGGCAATCGAGAGGTGCATATGCACCACATATATCGTCATCATCATCGTCGGCATCATTAATGACGCCCAAAGAATCACAACATACCCAACAACCTCCATTACCCCCTGTCTCTTTTTTAGAGAAAAGTCAAATAGCTTACCATCTCCGGGATCGGGGAAGGGTAGACAAGACTTAAATGTTGACATACAAGGTAAACAAGACCCCAATAATGATTTACAGATCATCAACCTCACCACCCGAACTCTCAATCCAGTGGAAATAGGGGTTCTTAAACGGGGTCTATCCTTTGTCCCAACCAGTCGATTTGATCTATTCTCCTGGACAAAAGATCTGAACTTTTTCTGTCGTAAACTCAGATGGCACAAGTTCTTTAAACATAACAACAGGGAAACGTGTGAGAGACTTGGCCTCTCTGAATGCGACTATTCAGATTTACAAACATTAGTAGAGTTGGGCGAGGAAGGTAGACGTGTACCTGGGTTAGGTCCCTTCACAACTCTTAAACCCAAAAGTAAAAAAAAAATAAAAATGCCCCCACCACTGGACTATCACTGTGTTGACATCTTTCTTCAAATGCTACTAACTGACTTGGAACAACTGTCTGATGCTAGATCAAAAAATTACAACCTTTCCCATCAAGAAATACAAGCCCTACGAACACTTGAGAATGATCAAACCATCATAATAAAACCTTCCGATAAAGGGGGGAATCTGGTAATACTGGACCACATCCAATACAAACGGATGTGTCTAGATATACTTGACGACAGAAATGGATACAGAATACTGCCAAGTAATCCCACCAATGAATATGTGTTGGAACTTGGCAGGATTCTAGAGTCTGGGCTTTTGGATAAGGTCTTAAGTGTGACTGAATTTGATTTTCTTTTACCGAAATTCCCAAATATAGCCACATTTTACGGACTCCCCAAAGTCCATAAGGGGGTTAACCCCCTTAAGGGCAGACCCATCATCTCGGGGGTGGGTTCTCTTACCCAGAATGCAGGCATCTATGTTGATAGGGTGCTGAGGGAGTTCGTCGTGTCCCTCCCAACATATACGAGGGACACGATGGACCTCCTCAACAAAATCGACACCCTGGGTATAGACTCCGATTGCTTTTTGGCAAGTGTGGACGTCGAGTCCCTTTATAGCTCGATTCCCCACGAGGGGGGATTGGCCGCGGTCAAATATTTTCTAAGATCTAGAGGTACCCAATTCAGGGCACATATTAGCTTCATCATTGATTTGCTCCAATTCATCCTGACCCACAATTATTTTTTATTTAATGGGCGTTTCTTCCACCAGCTCAGGGGGACTGCGATGGGGAGCCCGTGTGCCCCCACATACGCAAATCTCTTCCTGGGCTGGTGGGAGGACACCCATATCTTTCCAGACCAGGAGATGTGGTGGTCCAGTAAGATCATCTTCTGGACCCGTTACATTGATGACGTTTTCCTGGTCTGGAAGGGTGGGTCGGATGAATTTGTGAGGTTCATTCAGGAGATAAATTGTAATGAGGCTGGCCTGCATTTTACCTATGAAATTGACTGTACCTCGATCACTTTTCTGGATGTGCGGGTTACGAAAGTGGAGGACAGATTGGTGACTAATGTATTCAGAAAGTCGACCGCGACCAACTCCCTCCTCCATTGGGAGAGTCACCACCCTCCCCCTCTAAAGCAGGGTATACCCAGGGGTCAATATCTTCGAATTCGAAGAAATTGCTTTGATAAGGAATCCTTTTATAGGGAAGCCCGTAACCTGCAGACTAGATTTCGAGAGAGGGGTTACCCACAAACATGCCTGAAGAAGGCGTTTGTGGATTCAGCTACTAGAGACAGAACTCAATTACTCGTCCCCAAGCACAGGAAGGATTCGGAGCAAACTACACGCATAATAGCAACCTTTGACTCTAGTAATACACAAGTAAGGGCGACCCTAAACAGATATTGGCCAATCTTAAAAATGGATGCGGATCTAATGGATGTAATTGGATCCCATCCAGGGATTACCTATAGGCGGGGTCGGAACCTTCAGGACCGCCTGGTCCATAGCCACTACACGTCACCGAGTAGAGACGGCACCTGGCTAGATCGGAAACCGCTTGGAGTATATAAATGTGGGTCGTGCAAGGCATGCGAATTTATTAACACCAATAAGATGATAACCTGCTCAGTAACAAAACAAATCTATGAAGTTAGGGATTTCTTTAACTGTCGTAGTAAAGGGGTGATATATTTATGCCAGTGCCCCTGTCCGTATGACTATATTGGTAAGACCAAAAGGGAAGCTAGAAGAAGAATTTTGGAGCATGTCAATGATGTGATTAATAACAGAACGACATCAGTGGCTACCCATATGAATGAATGTCACGGGGGAAACCCGCGATTGCTGAAGTTCTCCATTCTTGAAGGGGTACCAATGTCTGTGAGGGGTGGCGACTGGGACCGTAAGATCTTACAAAAAGAATGTAAGTGGATACATAGATTTAGGTCTCAGTCGCAACTAGGACTGAATGAGAGACTGGATTTTGCGTGCTTCCTCTAGTCTGTATTTCACATACACTTTTCTGTCTATCTTAATTTGTTGTACCTACCCAGTGAATTCTCTGTTTTTGTTACTCCGTATAGTACACAATAGTCCCTCACTGGCCAGAGGTGCATGAAGCACCCAAACTGGGACCATTAATTATATGTATTTTTGTTTTAACTCTTTGTTCCATTTTTCAAAACTTGCTCAGATCCCCCCTAAACCATCCATTGCCTTACTCCTGGTATTAGAGACTATTCATCAATTATGAATGACTCTATATTGCCATACCGATATAAGTGATGTGGAAGTTGAGATCGATTTGGACTAATCACTAGTTTAATTTTCAGCTACACATGGTTGACTATTGTGAAGTTAATGAAACCATGTGACTATCTATAGTAATATGCGGCCTATTGAATGAAGCTGTTATAGTCACGTGAGCACGGTGGGCGCTAAACTCTGTTGGCCTAATAAAAACCTTAGACTAGATCAATTCCACATTTAAGGAGGGTTGGCACACAGGAGATGGCCATCTCTTTATATAGCAGTCTATCTTCCATGTCATAGAAGCATTACCTTCAGTGGAGACTTGGGAACAGTTTATCTTTCTATTTGTGTTTTTCTGTCATAAAACAGTCACACATTTTGATTCAAACCATTTTGCACATCCATGTTTTACTTATTTGTGATTTTTACTCTTCTCTTACTCTGCAGTTTAGAAAGGAGGTGTAAAGTGGGCATGGATACCGGTGTAAACTAGGGTTACGCCAAATCTGTCTAACTGTGACTTTTTATAAAGGCATAATTTCGCTCCAGATGCAGTAACAAAATGCAGTAACATCTCTAGACAAAAGTGTTGTTTGCAAAGATGTGTGACATTTGATAGATTTAGTGCAGATTACATGAAGCAGACTCAAGCAAAACTGACTCATAATGAATCCTCCTATAATCTCCAGATCTTTGCTTCCTCAATCTGCAAAGCCCAACCTACTTGTCATCCATTCAGAGTCTTCTGCGACTGTGAAAATCTGGGCTGATACGGTCCATGGGTACTATATTATACTGTAGATCTGTGCTACTCGATGGCTTCCAAACCATAATACAAGCAGGTGGATGGGAATTTGCAGATTCTTTACATTTATCTTCGCAAAGACAAAGTTACAAACTTCAGATTCATTTAGGAACTGTATAGCAACAAACTTGGGCACTGGGACATTTTCAGTAAATAACTGGTTCATCACTGATTCTGCAGAAACACTCATACACAAATGTAATCAAAATTAGGATGTAAGATGACAACGGATCTGTTGTATTGTCGCATGCTGATACATTACTTTTAGAAACTAACGCCTATATTAGACAGAGTAATATCATACCAAATGTAGTTCATGTGAACAAAATTGAATGGGCCTCACGAGATGTAATTAGTATGAGCAATTAAATGATGCACAAGGAATCGTTCATTTCTCACCAATCTTTTATCCTGCTAAAAAATTATCGCTCCTCAATCACAGATCCACTCGTATAATATGGAGTCATCTACTCTTTTACACATCACATAGAGGTGTGGTACTTTGTAGCAAACTATTAACGAGCGAAAATACGAACATCGCTCTATGTAATAAGCACATTTTTGGTTGCTAATGAGTCGTAAAATCTAAGACCTATAATTGTTATCTGCTAGTCTAATACAAGCCTAAGAGCAATGCTAACGCTAATTGCCCAGTGTAAATGGGTGCAATAAGAATAAACATGGCCAGGGGCGTAGCTAACGGCTCATGGGCCCTGGTGCAAGAGTTCAGCTTGGGCCCTCTTCCCTCAGTGCTTTGTGTGTCTTCTTATGCAGTACAAGGGTCTTTGGGCCCCCTCAGGCTCCTGGGCCCGGTAGCGACTGCTACCTCTGCACCCCCTATAGCTACGCCCATGAACATGGCGTGCTGGCAGGGTTTAGCACTACCTCAACACACCTGCATTACTATGTTTTACTGCTACCTTTTTTGAACAGTATTCCAGTCCTAATAAATGTTCCTCACGCTGGGGCTAAGACTGAAGTAAAATGAGGCAGCCACTCTTCTGCTCTTTACCTCCACTAATGTCCTAGAAGCTGGATGTAGATTGGAACGAAGTTTCTTTTATTGTGTCACAGCCATTCTTACGTACCTTCATGTGAACATGAATACTTATGTGCCTCAGGCAGGTGCCACCTGGCAGACGAGCATTGGAAGGTGCCCATATACCTTCAATAGCTGCCAGTACCTAGACCGGAATTGCTCATTCAGTTGGCATCTAATTTCCCAACTCCCCCATACACATACTCTATGCTTGGTTTGGCCAAACATATTTGTGTTTTCAATTGGGAAAGAGAAGAAAGTCACTGCCAGGCACCTCTGTTAGCGGTTTATCTCCCAAAAGAACAAAAACCTCCTCATACACTTTAGCTTCTTGGCTAGTCCTGCCAATGGATTTGGCCAACAATAGCCTAATGTGTTTTGGGGCCTTATGTGTATCTAAACCAGAATTGCTAAAGTTGAACCACCAGTAGATACCACCTCTTTAATATAACTAATAAAACTATGAGCAATGGCCATCAGTATGTTGTAAAAGCATTCTAATTATACTTTAATGTTATTTGGATGTTAATTGATTGTCCTGGAAAATAACTTTTATTCATATGTAAAATGACTCCCAAGATATCCAGCTGGGCAGGCTTCAATTTTTAAAGTGCCCAAGCCCGCCGCTCTTCCCTATGTCAGCTCCTCTCCTAACTTCCCAAGGTTTC
Organism: Bufotes viridis; assembly: GCA_033119425.1. Lineage (NCBI taxonomy): Eukaryota > Metazoa > Chordata > Amphibia > Anura > Bufonidae > Bufotes > Bufotes viridis. The sequence goes on along the minus strand of CM065589.1, from coordinate 163,608,860 downwards.
CTCCCCTTTCACCGATAGACTGCAGTGAAGGGCCACATGGTAGTTTCCGGCAGAGAAGATATGCAATCACATGTTGCACAATAACATCATCTGGAGAAAAATGTCAGGGGTGGGTGTTGTTGTAGGGCACATATTTCAAACTGCCACAGTCTTGGAGGGTGGGATGTTGGGAGACGTACAGGGCACAGGCTGCCTGGTACAATCCCTTTGGGTTAGATTAAGGGACACAGGCCACATGGCATGATTCTGGACGGGAGTTCACAACCTGCATGCCACAATCTTTGGTGGAGGGATGTTTGGTAGATAATGGGCTTCACACCAAATGGCACAATGCATGTCTGACGAGCTGCAAAACTAGAAAGGTTTGTACTGTTGTAGGACACAGGCTTCCAACTGTCACAATCTTGGGGGATCCTTCAGGCTCCAGAGTGTGGGTGTGATCACAATTGCTGCACCCATTCTAGTTATAACATATGCTTGTCCGGAAAAACAACAGGATTCAGTGCTGAGTATCCTGCAGTCTGATATTGATGTGATGTGACTTCTTCATCACACTCTGTAGTGATGGCTGTTGTAATAATGACTGGCGTCGTGGAATATATTTGAATTAAAATGTCAAGTGATTAAAGACACATACATTTTCCCAGTTTAGTGCCTATTATGTGGGTTTTAAATATCTCTATTCTAATGTGGAGATCTGGCTATTTTAAATAAATACTATATCATCCTGATTAAAATAAGTGACAACTTAATGTGCTGACAGCTATTAGTTAAGGTTCATTTTCTTTAAAATGACAGTGAATAATGAAAGTAGCTGTCTCTCTGCTTTTGTTTGACCCTGGAACATCATAATACTAAAACTTTTATTGCTGGTTTAATGCAGAGCACCAGGAAGAAGCATAATCGGCAAGATAAGAATTCAGTCTTATTTATTTTTAGTGTTTAGTGCTCAACCTTCACATAAAATTAACATTCCTAAATATTTCTCCTGGGAATTATTTCCTTACTCTGGGATCCAATCCCATTTTTGGTAGCAAAGACAGAAGGGAGAACAGATCGCTATCACAAGGTTAACCGAGCCTAAAGGCAGCTATAATATGGCTCTGTATAAACTCTGAGTTGTACAAAGCCATAATGCAGCACTCAGGGAAGTCTATGGGCCATAGTGTACCTCTTTATGCCTATAATTTCATACAGAGTCATATCAATTTGTTTTTCTTTTGGATAATGACAATAATCATTATATAGAACCACCATATTTTGCAGTGCTTTACAATTCAGAGGAATCATGTACATACCAAAAGACATCACAGAATTACAGGGTAATAACCTAAACTTAAGGAAGTACTACAGGGAACAAGCTGAAAGCATGCTGTGTCCAGGGCGGGTAAGAAACCGTGGACGGATTCACCTCCGAACCCGAAGCTCGGGACTGTGAAGGTAAGCAGGGGGACATCAGCGGACAGCAACCGCTGTTACAGTTAAAAGTTTGAATGTGTTTTCTGCGGTGGATGGGCAACCAGTGAAGTGAATGGCACAGGCAAGAAGCATGGGTGTAGCGGATGGACACATAGATGATCCTGGCTGCTGCATTTAGGACAGACTGAAGGGGGGGGGGGGTTTAGTGTGTAAAAGACTGATGAGTACTGACTTACAGTAGTCAATACGAGGATGACTTAAAACAACAAACAGAGTTTTGGCTGGTTCCACTGTGAGAAAAGCGCAGATGCTGAAGATGCTCTTGAGGTGGAGGCAACAAAAATGTGCAAGTGATTGAATTATGAGGAACAAAGGAAAGATCTGAGTCAAATATAACCCCAAGACAGCGGGTGTGCTGCCCAGGAGCAGTCAAACATAACCCCCTAAATATCAAGTTTAGGTGGGTTAGTAGATGGGAGAAAGACATGAAGTTCACCTATTGAGAGATTCAGTTTCAGAGAGAGGACATAATGTTAGAGACAGCTGCCAGACAAACACTGGTGTTTTGTAGTAAGCCAGGGGTGATATCAGGAGGTGTGGAGTATATTTGGGTGTCATCAGAATAGGAATGGTACTGAAATCCAAATCTACTAATAATCTGTCCAACAGGGGCTGTATAGAGAGAGAACAGAAGAAGACCTAGAACTGAACCCTGGGGAACCCGAACATCAAGAGGATGAGGAGAAAAAGTAGTGCCTGTAAATGATATACTAAAGGAGTGGTCCAGCCAGTACTCCCCTTATGTCAATGGTGACAGATATACCCAGTAGTGCCATCCTCACAGGGGTTCTCATGTGTCATCTCAAGTAAGGGACTCTACCTCAGGGAAATGCATCCACCAATGCACAGTTGGCATTGCAGGAGGTGTTCCCAGGGGGACAAGCTCATTGGGGTACTTAGGACACTGACTGGGGTATGAAAGGGGTGTTTCTGGTTGGAGTTGGATACATGCACTTAGGTCATTGTGTTCATGGTCTGGATAAGCATCAGTTGTGACAGCAAAATATATTGACAGGAGATACTAAAGCTGTGGGCCAACCCAAAGTGTTGGGAGACACTGGGTAGAGCCTGGTACAGGTCAGTGGAACAACAGGTCCCAGCTCAGAATATTGTGGACTGGGACTCGGATGGTGTCGCCTGAGTGTTACATGTGCTCACTCACCAGAAAACTAAGCCTGGTTTCCACAGAATTATTTTCTTTGATCAGGAAAGCCATTTCTACTCTAAAAGTACTGGGTCAGTCAGTAAGGTATTTTTAGCTGTTTAAGGCTAATACTTTACTGCAGTGAGAGGGACATTGCTAAAGCACCCTTAACACTTGGACATCATCTGATCAAACTGTACCAGAGCTGGGTATTACAGCCACCATTGTAAGAGTAATATTGCCAGCCTTAGATTCTGCAGAGAGAGAATTTAGGGAGTACTTTAATCAACACCCTGTCCTATATCTATACATTGCTATCTTGGAAGATCTGCATTGTCAATTATTTGGAACTGTGTTTTGTACCAATAGGTGTACTAAGGCTTGGACTGGCCCACAGGGGTACAGGTGAATCCCCCATATGGCCTCTGAGCTAGGTGAGCCCCTAGTCTCCCACCCCGTGCACAAGTGGCACATAACACAGTAGACTTACTGCACTACATACATATATTCAATATACAGCACCTCAACTAGCCTATGTTCATATAAAGAAACTTGATAGATTATTAAAGAAACTACCCAGTTTATTATTATAGACACGATCAAAATTGAGATGACTTCTAGGTATAGAGGAAAGCTAGCCAGTATTCTCTTTTCCCCAGGACCTACCTTCTCAAAGTTGCTGCAGGGACCCCATATTCAATCATCTAGTAGCATCTTGTTGCTGTGTGAGCAAGTAATATTTGTATCCATACCGTGAGCCCCCCAAATAAATTTTACTGGTGGGCCCTAGGCACCCCAGTATGACACTGGATGTACTACAACTCCCATTCTACACTTTAAAGAGTAAAGAGAGACATTTATTTTCTACAACTGGACTGATTACTGACTCTAACATCATATGCCAGCCACTGCACCTACACACCCTGCCATGCACCCATACAAAATGTTAACACCAAAGGCACCCCAACTACTATCAGACAGGAGCCCCAAAAATAGGGTAAACTAGCGGTACCTTAATGACGTTATCTTGCATAACCTTAATGATTCTGGACCTTCCAAGATGGCTAGACTATTTCCTTCAGGGTTATTCTGATGATAAAGTATCTTCTCTAACAGCTATAGCCTCAGATATATACAGTCGTGGCCAAAAGTTTTGAGAATTACATAAATATTTGAAATTTGAAAAGTTGCTGCTTAAGTTTTTATAATAGCAATTTGCATATACTCCAGAATGTTATGAAGAGTGATCAGATGAATTGCATAGTCCTTCTTTGCCATGAAAATTAACTTAATCCCCAAAAAAACTTTCCAGTGCATTTCATTGCTGTCTTTAAAGGACCTACTGAGATCATTTCAGTAATCGTCTTGTTAACTCAGGTGAGAATGTTAACGAGCACAAGGCTGGAGATCATTATGTCAGGCTGATTGGGCTAAAATGGCAGACTTGACATGTTAAAAGGAGGTTGATGCTTGAAATCATTGTTCTTCCATTGTTAACCATGGTGACAAAGAAACGCGTGCAGCCATCATTGCGTTGCATAAAAATGGCAAGGATATTGTGGCTACTAAGATTGCACCTCAATCAACAATTTATAGGATCATCAAGAACTTCAAGGAAAGCGGTTCAATTCTTGTTAAGAAGGCTTCAGGGCGTCCAAGAAAGTCCAGCATTGTCTCCTAAAGAGGATTCAGCTGCGGGATTGGAGTGCCACCAGTGCAGAGCTTGCTCAGGAATGGCAGCAGGCAGGTATGAGCGCATCTGCACGCACAGTGAGGCAAAGACTTTTGGAAGATGGCCTGGTGTCAAGAAGGGCAGCAAAGAAGCCACTTCTCTCCAAAAAAAAACATAAGGGACAGATTGATCTTCTGCAGAAAGTATGGTGAATGGACTGCTGAGGACTGGGGCAAAGTCATATTCTCCGATGAAGCGTCTTTCCGATTGTTTGGGGTATCTGGAAAAAGGCTTGTCCGGAGAAGAAAATGTGAGCGCTACCATCAGTCCTGTTTCATGCCGACAGTAAAGCATCCTGAGACCATTCATGTGTGGGGTTGCTTCTCATCCAAGAGAGTGGGCTCACTCACAATTTTGTCCAAAACACAGCCATGAATAAAGAATGGTACCAGAACACCCTCCAACAGCAACTTCTTCCAACAATCCAACAACAGTTTGGTGAAGAACAATGCATTTTCCAGCACAATGGAGCACCGTGCCATAAGGCAAAAGTGATAACTAACTAAGATTGACGTTGACATTTTGGGTCCATGGCCTAGAAACTCCCCAGATCTTTATCCCATTGAGAACTTGTGGTCAATCCTCAAGAGTCGGGTGGACAAACAAAAACCCACTAATTCTGACAAACTCCAGGAAGTGATTATGAAAGAATGGGTTGCTATCAGTCAGGAATTTGCCCAGAAGTTGATTGAGAGCATGCCCAGTCGAATTGCAGAGGTCCTGAAAAAGAAGGGCCAACACTGCAAATACTGACTCTTTGCATAAACTTTTGCCACAACTGTAGATTCTCTGAACTCTAGCCTAGTTTTCAGGAGTCTGCACATGTAGGTTGTCTGAAGCTCTGCTCTGCTAACTCCTCACTAACAATGGGCCAGGCTCAGTCGATCACCCTGGTAACCTAACCCTTAACTACCGTGTTTCCCTGAAAATAAGCCCCACCCCGAAAATAAGACCTAGCCCTATTTTGCAGGGTTTTTGCAGTAGGGCTTAAATATAAGCCCTACTATAAAAATAAGCCCTAGATACATTTTATATTTAGGGAAGTGTAGGGGATGCAGCAGCTCAGGAGCTCTCACTAATTGCTCCTGAGCTGCCAGGGTGGGCGGGCAGGACCTCGGTGCCGGAAATCTCCGCTCTCCCAGCTGATCAGAGACGGGCAGGAGTTACAGCAGCACAGGTTGGCAGCACTTAGCCTTCAGTGAAGCCACTAACACGAGCAAACATCACAGCTGGTAGCTTCACTAAATGCAAAATTATGCCGGCAGCCGCGCTTCCATCTACGGTACATCGTTGGGCGTGCTGGACGGCTTCTTTGCCCTGTACTGCCGTCAGCCTGCACGTTCTAACTTACCGGTAGATGAAGGAGGCAACAGGAGGATCTCCTTCTCTCTGCTGCCTTGAGCTGGAGGTGCTGATTGGTGGTGAGCGCATCCTGCTCCCTCCCCCGCCTCCACCAATCACCACCCTGTCATCTCTCGCGCCGTATCTCCCTGGTACCGTACACATTGCTGCCTCGGTCCCTTGGGTAAGGACAGCACAGGGGCAGTATATGGTACCAGAAAGAAGTGTGGCATTGCCTGCCAGAGTACTGTATCAGAGTACTGTATATAGAAAAAAACAGGAAAAAACATACAGCGCCTCATGTGCAGAACAGAATGAGCTTACCAAATTCGGTTGTGCTCAGTCACAACCACTTGATGAGCCTTACTGGTTTTTTCCCTCACCAGATAGGGGGGTGCCGTACTGCTGCCTGGTCCTGGCCCGTCTCTTGTTCCACAAGTTCCCGGGTTCGGTAGATCGATTTGTGCAGAGGAAGAAAAATGGACCCTTCTACGGCGCTGCTGGCGTCATCAGTAATACACAGGAGAGATAACTGGATTTACTTTTTATTGGTTAAAAAAATCCAGTTATCTCTCCTGTGGATTACTGATGACGCCAGCAGCGCTGTTAAAGGGTCAATTTTTCTTCCTCTACACGAATCGTATCAGAGTACTGTGCCACCCACTGACACTACATGTTGTTCATGGAGCCAAAATAAGCCCTACCCCGATAATAAGCCCTAACCCTTTTTTCAGAGAAAACATAATATAAGACCCTGTCTTATTTTTGGAGACACACAGAATGCATTGCTCATATATTGCTATTAGGTATACATAGTGCATGAAAAAACAAGTGCTTTAACCTGGGCGGTCGGGCTTATCTCTGAATGGACGTTCTGGAATGTCCTTTCAGAGATTGCAGCTGCATGCTAATCGTGCAGCTGTCAAGCGGAGGGCCTGCCGTCAGTGACAGCAGGGCACACCAGGGAGAAGGCAGAGACCGTTCCTGGGTGTTCCTGCCTTCTAGATCGCTGTATACACAGCTGAGGAAGTGATCTGCTGCTTCCTGTCCCAGCCCGGTGATCACGTGACTCCCGGGGCCGGGGGAGTGCATTAGCTGTTGGGTCTTCCATAGACCACGATCAGCCCTGCACTGAGGCTATACAGCACAGTATTATGCTGTACAGCCTCTCTGGGGGGTGTATTTTCCCTGTAACTGGGGCTACTATGTCAGCTCCAGTTACAGGAGAAATCAATAGTTAAAAATAAAATGAAGTTAAATGTCCCCCAGATGTCTTGTATGACCTCATAAGGGAAATAAAAAAATAAAAATAAATAGTGTTTAAAAAAAATTAAAAATTCACATTTTAAAATTAAAAATAATTCAAATTGTTAAAAATAGAAGAAAAAATAAATAAAAGAGACATATTTGGTATCACTGCGTCTGCAACGACCGGCTCTAAAATAATATTATATGATTTACCCCATCAGGTGAACGCCATAAAAAAACGTAATAAATAAACTAAATTGCACCGAAACAGATTTTTTAGTGAGCTCACCTCTCAAAAAACATAATGTTAATCAGTCCAAAAGTCGTATGTACCCCAAAATGGTAGCAATAAAAATGTCACCTCGTCCCGCAAAAAACAAGCCCTCACACAAGACTATAGCCAGAAAAATGAAAAAAATATGGCTCTAAGAAAATGGCAACACAAAAACTTGATTTTTCTAAGAAGGTTTTTATTGTGTAAAACGAAAAAATGAAACACAAATTAGACATATTTGGTATTGTTGCATCCATAATGACCGGATCTATAAAAACATCACATGATATACCCCATCAAGTGAATGGTGTAAAAAAAATAATAGAAAAATGACACCAAACAGCTTTTTTTGTGACTTCACCTCCCAAAAAATGAGATAAAAAGCAGCCAGAAAGTCAAATGTACCCCAAAATAGAGCCAATAAAAATTACAGCTTGTCCCACACAAAATAAGCCCTCAAGCAGCTCATTTAACAAAAAATACAAAAAGTTATTGTTCTTAAAAACCATGTCAGAAAATTCCATGTTACAAAATCCAGATGCCGCTCCTTCCCTTCGAGCCCTGGTGTATCCTCAAATAACAGTTAACTACCATAATTGGTGTCTTACTGTATTCAGGAAAAAATGGGTAGCAAATTGTGGGTGTATATTCTCCAGTTATCTTTTGTGAAAAAGAAAGTTTGGGCCTAAAGCACAATTTTCTTGTAAAAAAAAAATAATACATTTTTCATTTTCACACCCAAGTATTAAAAATTCGATGAAACACCTGTTGAGTGAAGTGCTCGCTACACCCTTTAAAAATTCCTTGGCTGGTGTAGTTTACAAAATGTGGTCACTATTTGGAGGTTTTCAATGTGGGGATACCTCAGGGTCTCTTCAAATGCAACATGCTGCCCAAAGACCATTTTAGCAAAATCTGCCCTCCAAAAACCATATGGCGCTCCTTGCCTTCTGTGCCCTGCCATGTGCCCATACAGCGGTATACGACCACACATGGGGTGTTTCTGTAAACTGCAGAATCAGGGTAATAAATATTGAGGTTTGTTTTTTTTTATTAAAATGGAAAATCTGCTATTTTCTCTTGTATTGTCTTTATTTTTAACTAAAATCCATTTTTTCAATTGGTCTTTATTAAAAATGTTGATTCCCTTTCTCTATACAAATTTTAGATTCTCTAGTAGCAGGCTCTTTTTTTTTACTCATTATGTCATGCAGCTCAGCTGGCGGCTCCCTATCTCTGATTCTAGCTCAATTCTTATCTTACTGATAAGAATGTGGCTTAAATAAGTCTTTATATGACATATTTAGTAATTTAGAGATACTGTATGGTTTATTTGATGACTGGCACAAAGTACAAGTGAATGTACCATACACATAGCTAGACAAACAGTTAACCTTTTTGTTTTTAATAAAACTGTTTTTAATAAAGACCAATTGAAAAAAAAAAGATTTACTCATTTTAGCCCAAAATGAGTAAAATGCATTTAAATCATAATAAAATGCCCCCCAAAGGTGTTTATATAGCTTTTAAATGTTTTTAGGGCATGAATGTATCTTAAATAATAAATACATTAAACGTTTAATTTCTAATCTCATAAGTCATGAACTTACATTTTCCCACTTCATGAACAATAAAGTAGTTATTTATTTAATACAACAGTTATAATACTGTTAAGACTATTGTTTTAACTTGAATTGGAAAATATAACGCTCTAAAAGTGGCAATACACATGAAATATTTGTTAAATTTGTTGTGAAACACCCTTGACATGAATGGGAAAAAGACCTTATTAATCAACATCAAGCCCTGAAGTCATTGGTGCTGAATATACAAGAATGCCTACAGCTATATTCAAACTCTAATCAAAAGTTCTCTCAGGAGAGTCAAGGATACAACAGCAGCAGAGGGGGGATACACTTCATTTTAATGACCATTATTTTAAAGTCAGATGTTCAACAGGCACATACTGTATGGACATGCCAGTGTTGAGCATTTTGCACAGCTTATGCAGAGACATCACCTTATGATTTTAAAGTGCCCCATAAAAAGCATCCAAAAGGAAATAAGAACATGAAACTCAAAGAGCGGCACCAATATTCAGGAATATATACATTCAACATGTAGTTCTTTCACTTTGACATGAGCCATCTCATTTATGTTCTACCACGACTGGTTCCTTATGTCTCTCTGGTTGACAGTTTTACAGCACATCAGATTTTTCAGCCTAGAAGAATGAATGTACATAACAATACAGCTGCCCTGCCATTGTCCTTTGTTGTGTATTACATTCATTTCCTGCCTTCTCAATACAGAATTGTTAATTTTGTGTGGGATGAATTCTTGAATAGCTAATCATCAGCTGCACTGCTCACATCTGCTCAGTAGTGCATACACTATATATTCCTATACAGTACCCTTCTTGACCCATCTCTTGAAAACATAGAAATAATAGTTGTCAAAATGTGCCGCATATGACAAGTAGAATTCTTCTCATTAAGTTAAAACAAAAGGATGAGATACGGATGTGTGAGGGAAAGGGAATGTACATGGAGTCAAAGGAACCAGGACCAATGGGCTAACCAATAATTAAATGTTGAGCATGGTTACAGTTTCCAAAATTAGCACCATCCACAGTAAAATGCTGACATCTGCTCCTTTCTGGCAACAATAATAATCACCATCAGGGTCACAACTTTAGGCGGTGCAGAGTTAGCAGTTGCATCTAGGTCCTAGTGTCCTTAGGGACCAATAGCCAACCACTCTGCCACATCATATTAGTGTCACATCACTGTGCATTATCCTTGAATGATGACTGCTGTTTTGATTAGCATAGTGCTGTGACGTTACTGTGAGCATTGTCTTCATATTTTAACATCAATAAGTGTGCAATAAGCGCTGGCTATGACTTGACATTGTGTTATTACTGATATGTTTTGCCACCACTACATTTGTTATTCCTGTCTTATGACATTACTATGTGAGGTGGCTTGTGCTATAATTACTGTACAGTGACATCACTTTGTGCACCATGCCTGTTCTGTGACATCACAGGAACCAGTATTCATGTGTTGTGACAGCATTGTGTGAATAACAGCATCACTGTGACTATTCTATACAGTATGATTCCACATTGATGTGATGTACCAGGCACTATGTGTGATATGGTGCAGTGTGTAGAAAATGTACAGGTGGTTATTATAGCCATATTGGACTGGACTTTATCTCTTGGCTATATTAGCCTGCTGTGCATTTACTACACACTGCACCATAAACATCACAGACATCTCACACTTATGTATGTAATACAGTGATGTATATGTGCAGTGATGCAAATGCGTATGATGGTGGTGAAAATTATTAGTGCCCCCCCCTCCATTTTGATCAGATGTGAGGCAACCAGCTCTGAGTCTCCGGACACAGTACAGGGAGCCTAAGAACCGAATAAGTCTATGAGTTATAAGAACCGAATGATCCTCCATACTTATAGACTCATTCGACTCTTTGAGTTAAAAGAATCCTGTCACCAGAGCAGAGAGCACTACAGTGAGTCTATTGCTTTTGTTCATTGCAGCAGTGATAAGGGACAGACAGGACAGTCAGCAGAGAGATAAGAGAAATGACAGGACACAGAGTTTAGTTTACAGGAGATCCTTATTCAGATTGAATTAACCCTTTAGGATCAAATTGGTTTCTCAAGGAGATATATGTATGTTAAAGGAATCCCTTCTTCTGAAACATCTGTCTCCCTCAGTAGCTCTATAACTAAGGCTGGATTCACACGTCTGTGTGATACCGGCCTGGATTTCTTCTGCGTGCAGGAGCGCACTGCGTAAGTGGTTGCTATGATGCTGTGTGCTTCCTGCTGCCGCCGCAGTACAGTGATACACTCGTATAGATCAAACCAGTGCAATACTGTACCACGGCGGCAGCAGGAAACGCACGGCGTCATAGCAACCACTTGTGCAGTGCACTCCTGCACTCAGAAGAAATCCAGGCCGGTATCACACAGACCGTGTTCCATGGACGTTTGAATCCAGCCTAAGGGTGGGCTCACACTAGCGCTATGGTTCCGTTACGGCTTTCCATTATAACATGGTTATAACGAAAAATAACGGAATCTATAAGATAGAGGTCAAAACAGGAGCCTTTAAGAGGCATTCCGTTTTGCTTACATCATAGTAGAAGTCTATAGGAATCATAACAGATCCATCTGGTTTCCTGTCGACAAGATTAATAACAAACATACATATCTAAATGGCGGGGGGCGCACTTGGGCAGCTCAGCCTCTGTTGGTGGTGGACCTTGTCCCAGCCCTGTACCAGGGGCCATTATAGAAATGCTGTGAATTTATTGTCACTTTTACACAGGTTATGTAAGATATCTGCAAATATTATTCATGTGCGGGTACATCATAGTTGCAGTCGCACCTGGGAGCCAGTGCCTGAGGGTCTTTGGGCCCACCGGAGGACATGATTCTTAGGGTCCCCCTCTGAGTATACAGGACATGTACACATTTACTTTAAGTAGGAATATTCCCTTCCCGAGTTATGAAACTTTTTCCTACTATGCAAATTAGGCTTTTGGTGCAATGAGGGTATCATTGCACCCAATCTCTGCTCCTTTCTCTGGCCAGCCCCTCCCTAACTGCCTGCCCCTGTCAATCAAAGTAATGAGGGGCTGGTCACAGAAATGAGTGGAACAAGAGTAATGGTGACACCCTCATTGCACCAAACTCCTAATTTGCATAGTAGGAAAAAGCTTAACTCAGGAATGGAGCCCCAGCTCAACAAGAGATAGACACTATTTTAATCAGCTATATGTCTATGCAAACAGTTGGATAGGGAAGGTCGCTGGTGATTCCCTTTAATTTTCTGTGCATTATTACCTATGAAGGACTTCTATCACGGATAAGATTTATTCGGATATGTGGTTCTGAGCTGGGCACAAACTATAAAGGACTCCTGTGCAAGACAAGTTTGTTGGCACCTTTAATGCCAATTTGTTGAGGTGCTCGTCACAGAGCTACTTTCCAGTAAGCTTAATGGTGTACTAACTTTCAGATTTAAATCCACCAGTAAAAGCTATGGCAGCAGCTAGCAGCCCTTTACATGCAATGAAGTAGACGTCAGGAAGTATTGGTGGTCCTTTCTTGATAGGATGGTGGTGGGCCCCTGTTCAGCTGCATAGGTGTCACACATGGTATGTCTACACCTGATCTGGTTATTGGTTCCATGGGCAGCTCCAAATGAGATTGTCTTCTGCTTAGAACTGGAGCTATTTTATTCGGGGTCCATTACTGTACCAGAGCTTGTGCCCGGAGAAGAATTCTCTGCTCATTTGGTGGGCCAGTCCGACACTGGTCTGAGGAAGCCCATTTCTTCTGCCTCATAATAGGACACCAGTGCTATAATTGCATGTTAAGTTGAAGGGACCCTTGAGTCAGGATCTGGGGACTTCAACGTGTGACCACCAGCCCTTCTAATGACCTGGGCTGGATTTGTACCAGTTTCCTAACATACAGTAAATCTGTCTGGCCATGGGAAGCCATTACCATTCTGCCAAGCCCGCAAACCTTCCAAAGCACAAAAATTCACATAAAATTGTGACTTTTGTATTCAGGAAAACTGACATACAGTTTTGATAAACTGCCACAAGCTATACCCTAAACCTAAACCTATTCAGACTGTATCTTAGCAAACAATAAAGGTTAAATATCATTATGGACATCTACCCAGAAATGCAATTTTTTTCCAGTTGAATGATACATAAAACAATGGGTAACATTTGGTTAGGACATTTATAACTGAGCAGCACATTTATTTCACTCCACACGTAACTATGTGTGATTTTGTGTACAATTTGCATGTGCTGTTGTGTAATGACAGAGCTGTGCTATCAGCTTGAATGACGCCAGCAATGCTTTGTGATAGCTGTCATAAGTGCCGTCCCTGCCTTGGAGTGCTTACTTTACATAAGGAAAGAAAATTATGTTTTTTTTGTTCAGGAACCACATAAATCCAATTACAGCATTTGATAAGAGATGGATATGTGTGTCATAAACCATTATGCTACTGCTTTTTCTTACCAAATAAATACACAAAATAATAGAAAAATTGAAATGTGATTGCAAAGCCATATCCTCAGGATAGTACTGGTGGCACGGATTAACAATGGCACTTGCATAAACCAAACTTATTGAAGCAACTAAATAGTTAAACAGGGTCTAGCCAACAAGCTGGTTCCATGTAGCCCGGGGGATACAATTTTCAGAATGTAACTGCAGACTATAATATAACTCAGCTTGCATGTCCATTTGCTAGTTTAATAAAAATGGAAATTCGTGATGGTTCCTATTTGCCATTCCACGTTTAGGGCAACATTACATTCTGTTGTGTTTAGTGTTTTTTTTCCTTTTTTTAAATTTAAGGTAAGTAAATATCAACCTACAAACTGGAATTACCGCGAGGAATACATCTGTGGTAGCATAAAGTGTATATTGTGCTTTTTTCTATGTATGTGGGTCCTGTCTGCCGAGATTTATTACACCATATCAGCATGACAAATGTGAGCTGAAAATGACTTGTTCCAGCTTTTTCATACCATGGAATTCAGTAGTGAATTTAAATGACCAAGAACTGACGACTTGGTCCCTCCTAAATCTTTCATGTCTGAAACTTCATGTCTGATGATGATGGACTAAACATAAGCATATTAAGTAATACTATGTCAGCACATTAGTGTAATACACAGGACAATCATCCCATCTTACTTCTCCTACAAGGTTGAACTGAACCATCTGCACTAACTGTCCTGAATTTGCCAACATAATCATTGGTAAGTATGTATCATAGCATATGAGGAGGAATGCACACAAAACAGGTCTCCACATGCAAAATAGGAAAAAAAGCATATAAAGATGTCAAAGGCAAGAATTATAATGTCCCAGTACAGGCATACTGCAGTTGTAAAAACTTTGGCCTTGTCTTCATTATAACAGCACTATCGCATTCTATAGATACTACTCACCTGGTCCGGTTACAGCACCAGGTCTCCATGAGCGGCTCCCGCTGACGGACTACTCCAGTTGTTAAGCAACTGGATGGTCTTACTGCTCTGGATCCCACAGCTGCAGGATAATGTCAGGTTGCTAGGGCATTTGGCCCCTGATGATGAATTCAGGCCTAATTAAAGTGGAATCATACTTCCTTGCTTTGCCTGTTGATTGTAGTTTATTCCTGTCCTCTCATTCCTTGTTCTATTGTTCCTTGTTTGACTCCTGTGATTCTGACCTTGGCCTTGTTCCTGGTTATTCCCTCTTCCTTGCACCTTGGATTGTTTGTTTGGTACCTATTGTTTTATCTCTGGCTCTGACCGTTAGTTCCATTCTTGACCACAGTTTCCTCTTTTCTTCTGTCCTGTCTCAATCAAATTGATCTTTTGGTGACCTGTAGCTTAATTCCTTTCTGTGCTTCTGACACCAATCCATGAGCCCTTTAAGGAGGCAGTCTAGTTTGATACTTAAAGGGGTTCTCTCACTTCAACAATGGACATTTGTACCAGACATGTACTAATGGATTGTTATTTTCCATATTCAGTATCGTAGCTAACGGCTCATGGGCCCTTGTGCAAGACTTCAGCTTGGGCCCCCTTCTCTCAGTGCTTTGTGTTTCTTCTTATGCGGCACAAGGGTCTTTGGGCCCCCTCAGGCTCCTGGGCCGGGTAGCGACTGCTACCTCTGCACCCCCTATAGTTACGCCTATGTCCATATTGCCTTCTTTGCAGGCTGGCACTTTTTCCTTCAGTGTGCAGGGTACACACCCTGGATAGGGGCAGTGAATAATGCAATTTAAAAAATGAATTAAGCCAGCCAAGGAGGCAATATGGAGAATCACAATACATTAGTAAGTGCCTTGTATTAACTTTCTCTACATGATAAATGCCATTTGTTCATGAGACAACTCCTTCAAGGCAAAGTGATTTTTTGCCTTTTTGATCTCCACCTTGCAAAAGCCATAGGAGGGAATTTATCGTGAGGGAAATATTTGATGTCAGTTTTGCTTCCGTATGCATTGGCTTACTTTTTGCTACATTTATGAAATGTCACAGGTTGTTTGATAAATTTGGGTCATCCTTAACCCTAACACTTTAGTCTAAAAAAGCTTCTCCAGTTTTCCTATTCCAGCCTCCTACTGGAGTGAGATTGTGCCTTTTTTGCAACTTTTTAAAGAAGTCTCAATGATAAATATGGAGTGAAACTCATTAACATAGCTAACCACACCTACTTTTCCACCCACATTACAAAACTGGAGTGAGTGGTGTAAAAATGCAAAAAAACACAAAAAAACTTATTTTGTGAATTTTTGAAGCCAGAATTCTGGAGTTAGGAAACGATAAATAAGGGCCATAATGTTTTTATTTTTCCATTGACATTTCCATATGAGGGCTTGTTTTATGTGGGACGATTTGCATGTTTAAATGACACCATTTCAGGGTGCATCCTATGTATCTTATAACTTTTTGGCATAATGGTGTGAAAAAATAATTTCACAATAGTCTTTAGGATTTTGCTTTTACAGCGTTCCTTCATTTGTTTGTGTGGTAAAAATGGCGTTAATTTTATTCTGTGGGCCAGTACGATTATGGAGATACCAAATTGATATAATCCTTGTCATGTTTTACAACTTTTAAAAAATAGCATTGGACGATCAATGGCTCCAAAGCGGCGGTCGATTGACTCTTCTGGAACAAAACTGGGGACAAAGACACCAGAAGGCAAAATTGATAAGTTTTTGAAATCCCCCTCCCTTAATGAAAAGGGGTTATCTAAAGGGAAAATGACTACTAACTCTAAGAAAACTGTTAAAATTCCCCATGCTGAAGAATCTTCTGAGGATGGGCTATTAGATCAGGAAGGAGGGGAGGAAAGTCTCCCATTGCAAACAGAAACTGAACATGACCCCTTAGCTCTGGAAAAAATCTTGTGCGCTGTGAAAAATAATGGTATGTTAGTGCAGGGGATGTCTATTCAATTAGGGTCAATGCAGAGCGACATATCCTTAATTAGAGAAGACCTGACCAAAATCCGAGATCGAGTACTTAATATGGAGAAGACGGTCGACTCTTTGCAATCTGATATGGAGATGATAAAATCTAAGACTCTGTTTCTCTCTTCAGAAAACCACCTCTTACAAAATAAATTGGAGGACTTGGAAAATAGATCAAGGCGGCATAATATCCGCATAGTTGGATTTCCAGAAGGAGCTGAAGGCAGGCAGCTAGCTGAACAACTTAAGGATGTAATTTTGGAGAACTTGGGCAATGAACACTTTTCTTCCATGTTTCAAATAGAAAGAGCCCACCGGATTCCAGGGGGAAAACCCATTCCAGGGAGGCCGCCGTGAACAATTCTAATAAAGCTATTACTATCTATGGACAGAGATATGATACTGAGAAGGGCAAGAGAATGCTCACCCATCGACTATCAAGGCAATAAGTTGTTATTTTTCCCTGATTTTTCTCGACAGACTCAGGAAAAAAGAAAAGGTTTCACTGAGATAAAGAAACGTTTGGCGTCCAAGGACATTAATTATTCTCTACAGTATCCAGTGAAATTAAGAGTGATTTATAATGGGACTATTCAATTTTTTGAGAAACCGCAACTTGCGCTGGATTGGATTGAATAATTGGGCATTTGAAAATGTTTTTATGAAGCGATGGAGGGGATGGAGGGGGGAAGGGACTAGCGGGGGGGAGAATGGCCGGAAGGTAGAGGTTTGCTGACTAGATCGGGCGGACCAAAGGGGGGGGGGGAGGCAATCGGGGAGGGAATTCAATCTGCAGGAAGGGTTTTTTTTTTTTCTTCTTCTCTCTCCTCCTTTCTTATTTGATTGATGTCTGTTAGAATCGTCTCTTGGAATGTTAGAGGTCTTGGGGAAAGGGTTAAGAGACAAGCTATCATGGATGCAGTAAAAAGACACCTTCCCGCAATTATTTGTATAGTGGAAACCCATCTCACTGAAGGGACTGTGTCCCGTCTAATGACAGGATGGCATTCCCAATCCTACCATTCTACTTTTAGTGGCGCCTCTAGGGGTGTATCGGTTCTGATTCATAACTCCATAGACTTTTCATTAATAGAATCTCATATAGATAACCAGGGCAGATTTATTTTTTTGTATGGGAGGCTCTATGGATGCAGTTACATTCTCGCCTTTTTTTATATACCTCCGCCATTTTCCATGTATCCACTTACCCAACTATTGCGTTTTTTGGAAAAGAAACCAGAATGTCGGCTTGTTCTGATGGGAGACTTCAACGCGGTTATGGATCCTAAAAAGGACAGACTGACTTTAGATGCAGATCGGGGAAGGAACATCTGCAATTCTCCACTGCCTCAGTTCTGTACGGAAGTTGGATTGGTGGATATATGGGAACATCTTGGCGGAGGAAAGAGAGTATACTCCTGTGTTAGCAGAGGAGGCAGAGCAATGTCTAGGATCGATTTGGCGCTTACTAGTGAGAATAACTTGAATAATATTAAAAAGATACGATACTGAGTAATAACAGTCTCAGACCATTCACCTGTTTCAATTGAGGTTCGCATTGGGGAGAATAAAGACAATAGGGGATTCGGGTTTAAACTGAACCCATATTGGCTTACTATTATGGATAATTACCAGTCTACTAAATTATATGTATCTTCCTTTTGGGAGGTGAATCTCCCCTCTGCTAATATTAATGTAGTCTGGGACGCTCTGAAAGCATATCTGAGGGGGGTTCTTATTAGTGATATTACTGCTGTGAGGAGATCATTTAAGAAAAGGGAGGAGGACTTGACTAATACCGTGGCTTCCACAACGGAGCGATTTATTAATCAATCTACTGAATATAACAAAGAAGAGATGCAGAAGGCTAGCTGTTCTCTGAAGGAATATGTAATTGAGAAAGCAAATCATAGGTTATCTTTTAAGGGACATAAGTATTTCTCAGAATCTCGACGTCCTGGTAAGCTTCTAGCTAAAATAATTTCACAACAGGACCAAAAAAAGAAAGCTATTACTCTAGTTCGTAATACAGATGGGGTAATAATATCAGACCCAGAGGGAATTAGAGACACTTTTCTGCAATATTTTTCCCAGATATATAGAGCTTCTCCTGGTTTGCCAACTGACCTGGCGAGACAGTTCCTGGAGAGAATTTCCCTTCCGATGCTAACAGAAGCCCAAAAAGAATCTCTGGAAGGAGAGTTGTCTCTTGTGGAGATCCAAGAGGCTTTGAGGTCTATCTCCAGGAACTCATCGCCAGGGTCAGATGGTTTTCCATATGAATTCTACCGTAAGTATAGTGATGTCATCCTCCCTCATTTACTGGAAGTGTTTTCTCAAGCATTGCAGGAAGGGGCTCTGCCACAGTCTATGATGGAAGCCGTGATAGTTTTAATCCCTAAAAAAGATAAAGACCTGGCGGACCTGAGCTCATACAGACCAATTTCCCTATTAAGCTATGACTCAAAAATATCGGGAGCCAAATGCAAATACTCAGAAATCACTTTATTAAATAATAAATAGTTAAAATTCCATAAAAAGAAGAAAGGTGCAGGTGCTATAGCGCCACCCTGGACCTCTACATAGGCAGTTATCAAATCAATCTGGGTATAAAGTTGGTACATTCCCATCAATAAATATAAAGGTCATTACACCAGGACAAAACAGCCTCAGAAATTTTTTTTTTTTGTAACACCATATATCATGAACTCTACATGAAATCAAAACCTTACCCAGCGCAGTATGTATCACGCCCAGAGGACCAGGATGGCGCCACCCCGACGCTGGTTTCGGCGAACTTTCGTCCGGGGGTCACCTTTATACCCAGATTGATTTGATAACTGCCTATGTAGAGGTCCAGGGTGGCCCTATAGCACCTGCACCTTTCTTCTTTTTATGGAATTTTAACTATTTATTATTTAATAAAGTGATTTCTGAGTATTTGCATTTGGCTCCCGATATTTTTGAGTCATAGCATGTTTGATGGGAGTATATGCTCCATTGTATGCATGTTTCAATTGGCATCTTGAGGATATGCCTGGTATTACATGTAAGGCACTAGCTACAGGCATTAGATGCTTCCGTGGTTTTCTGACACAATTTCCCTATTAAATACGGACGTTAAGTTGTTATCAAAGGTTCTGGCTAAGAGGCTTTCTCAGGTAATGTCCTCTCTGATTCATCCAGATCAAAATGGCTTTATGTCAAAAAGGGGTACCCATCATAACCTGCATAGGTTCTTCACTAACATTCAGTCTCCCGGAGGCGGCGCCCGCTCGGTCCTGTCATTGGATGCTACTAAGGCGTTTGACAGGGTCGAGTGGACGTTTCTCTGGGAGGTGATGAAAAGAATGGGTTTTGGCCCTAAATTCATGGGGATGGTTCAGTTGTTATATAAATGTCCAGTGGCCAGAATTAGGATTAATGATATGCTGACAGAGAGTTTTGTATTGGGAAGAGGTACACGTCAAGGATGTCCTCTTTCCCCTCTTTTATTTAATATCTATATTGAACCTCTTGCAGCTAGTATAAGGCAAGACTCGAGAGTGGCTGGCTTTGGTGTAATGGAGAAACAGGACCGTATATCCCTTTATGCAGATGATATCTTGTTTTTTATTCACCAAACAGAAAAAACACTCCCTCGAATAATGGAATTGGTCAGCCTATTTTCTTATCCTTCTGGCCTGGAGGTTAATTGGGGGAAGACTGTTCTTCTCCCTGTAGACAAATTGCGAGGATCTGTGGAAAATGTCGCTAATCAGATATCGATTTCCGATTCAATAAAATATCTGGGGATAATAGCTTCTGCCAAAATCCAAGACTATCTCCAACTTAATTTGATTCCGCTATTGTCAAAGGTGAGATAAAAAATTAAGATATGGCAAAAAATTCTGCCCGCAAGAGGGGACAGAATTTCATTAATAAAAATGGTTGTGCTGCCCCAGGTTCTTTATGTTCTTCGCAATTCGCCTGTTTGGATTGAGGATAAGTATTTTAGGTTGATAGAACGGATGATTAATGATTTACTATGGGGGAGGAAGCGGGTAAGACTAAAGGCGCTGTATTTTTCCATGCCCTATAACAGGGGAGGCCTTAACCTCCCCTATTTTAGGGGTTATTTTATGGCCTCTCAACTTTGCTTCTTTAATGACTGGGAAAATAGCTAACTCTGTAGAAAATTGGTGAAAGACTTATTTACAGTATTGGAGTCCAACTATTTACTTAATACACTGATTGGATATAAACCCTTCTTCAGAATGGCTACAAAGGCATGGCTGGTTATAAAGAGTTGGTTTAAAGTCAAGGCATCACTTATTAAAAAAAAAAAAAAAAAACTGCACTTACTGATGATCCCATCAGTAAGTGCAGGGTGCTAGCTGTATAAAACATGGGTCCAGCTCCTGATCCTGTGGCTTCACAGTGGCTTACTATTACAGCACTGAGCATTAACTCAATACACTGAGTGATTGTTGATGTGAATCTTCCTGCAGCAAAGTCCATACATCCTTGCATATATTAAAGGGGTTGTCTGCAGTGGCGTAACTACCGGGGAAGCAGGGGAAGCGGCTGCTTCGGGGCCTGGTTTGACAAGGGGACCGGTGCCCGGCAGCGTGACACCGTCCAAGGAGTTAGATAATTATCTAATAAAGTTTTTCAGGCCAGGCCGGGCCCCTTCACATACAGTGCGGCACCGGCCTGTCCATCATTTGGAAAAAAAACTTAGCCCCCTGTGGCCCTGCCTCCCTGTTGCGCTCTTATTCTCCCTGACCTGAGCAGCAGGCGGGAGAATAGGAGCGCTACAGGCAAGAGAGGAGCAGCAAGGCAGCGGCAGAGCAGAGCGCGCATTTCAGTCACTGTGCCGAGCTTCAGGTATGTCTGTGATGTGTTTGATCGCTGCCCTGCCTGTGTGCCCCCGTCAGCTCGTGCTGCTGCTGCTCCGTGTCCTGGCTGGCTCTCAGTCTCAGTGCTGCCACAGTGCAGCTGCTCCGTTCACCTGTCCAGGCTCTCACAGAGAGTCAGTTCAGAGTTCAGTTGATTTTCTAATGAAGTTTGCCTGGCCACCCCAACCCCCCCCGACCCCCCCGCTTATGGACCCAGCTAGCTCACCCCATGGAGTCAATGGACCTTGTCTGTGCCCCACTTGACTCCTGTGTGCGTCTCCCTGGCCCTTTCAGTGCAGCCCCTGGCCCTTATCTGCACCCCCTGGCCTGTGCCCCCCCCAGCCCTTTGTCTGCACCCTCCTACCCCCCCTCCCCCAGCCCTTGTTTGAGCCTCCCCGGCATTTGTCTGCGCCGCCCTGGCCTGTGCCCCCCTTGGCCCCTCTGTGCGCCTCACTGGCCCTTTCAGTGCAGCCCCTGGCCCTTATCTGCGCCCCCCTGGGCTGTGCCCCCCCAACCTTTGTTTGCGCCCTCCTATCCCCCCCCGCCATTTCTGTGGCCTCATTGCTTTGGGGGCCCATGTTTGCTTTGGCCTCATGGCTATGGGGGCCCCCTATGGTGGCTCGGGCCTCATGGCTTGGGGGCCCTATGATTACTTGGCCTCAGGATTTGGGGGGCCCCATGTTCGCTTTTGCTTCATGGCTTGGGGACCCCATGACTGCTGGGCCTCATGGCTTGGGGGCCCCTGACTGTTTCGGCCCCATGACTTTGAGGGCTCGCTGACTGCTTCGGCCCCATTGCTTTGAGGGCTCGCTGACTGCTTCGGCCCCATGGCTTTGAGGGCTCGCTGATTGCTTCGGCTCCATGGCTTCGGGGGCTTGAAGCCTGCTTCGTACCATGGCTTGATGGCTCGATGACTGCTTCGCCCCTATGGCTGGGGGCTCGTACGACTGCTTCGGCTCCATGGCTTCGGGGGCACGATGACCGATTCGGCTCCACGACTTCGGGGGCCCGATGACCGCTTCGGCTCCATGGCTTCGGGGGCACGATGACCGATTCGGCCCCATGGCTTCAGGGACACGATGACCACTTCGGCTCCATGGCTTCGGGGGCACGATGACTGCTTCGGCTCCATGGCTTCGGGGGCACGATGACCGCTTCGGCTCCATGGCTTCGGGGGCACGATGACCGATTCGGCTCCATGGCTTCGAGGCACGATGACTGCTTCGGCCCCATGTCTTCGGGGACCGATGGCTGTTTTAGCTCCATGGCTTCAGGGCACGATGACCGCTCGGCTCCATGGCTTCGGGGGCACGATGACCGCTTCGGCTCCATGGCTTCGGGGGCACGATGACTGCTTCGGCTCCATGGCTTCGGGGGCACGATGACCGCTTCGGCTCCATGGCTTCAGGGGCACGATGACCACTTCGGCTCCATGGCTTCGAGGCACGATGACTGCTTCGGCCCCATGGCTTTAGGGGCACGATGACTGCTTCGGCCCCATGGCTTCGGGGGCACGATGAATGCTTCGGCCCCATGGCTTCGGAGGCACGATGGCTGCTTCGGCCCCATGGTTTCGGGGGGGACCGATGGCTGTTTTGGCTCCATGGCTTCGGAAAGCACAATGACCGCTTCGGCTCCATGGCTTCGGAGGCACAATGACCGCTTCGGCCCCATGGCTTCGAGGGCACGATGACCGCTTTGGCTCCATGGCTTCGGGGGCACGATGACCGATTCGGCTCCATGGCTTCGGGGGCACAATGACTGCTTCGGCTCCATGGCTTCGGGGGCACGATGACTGCTTCGGCCCCATGGCTTCTGGGGCACGATGACTGCTTCGGCTCCATGCTTTCGGGGGACCGATGACTGTTTTTCGTCCTGCCTGGTGATCTACCTGGTGGGTTGAACTTCTGTGCCTCCAGGTTGATTTGGCCCAAATGTCTCACATCCATATCTGCTTCCGGGCGCAGGCCACTTTTCCAAAGTCTGTTGGTGGTGCATCCATTGTCTGCCACGCTTCACCAGGTGTACTCTTCCTTAACGGAGCTCAGCCTGGTCAGGGTCACCTGCCATGCGGGTCAGGCGACTTTTTCAGTAACATTAGCTTGTCCGGTATTCAGGCTAGACCCTCGGTTTTAATTAGTACACATTTTATCAAGGCCATTTGTCATAGTTATAACTTCCTGCGGTCTGCCAGTTAGGTATCGTATGTACATTTGCATTCATTCTGCATGCCACAGGCGGTATCGCTGTGCGGCTCCACCCGCCAGGCAGTCCTTTGCATTGCGCTCTCCTGTTCTTCTAGTCCCCTCGGCAAACATAATTTATTATTCACCATTTTGTTCTGCTTCACAGTCGTCATTTCCTTGGCTGGTCTCTCCTTATCACCACCTAGCTTTCCACCAGACTCTCCTCTTCTGGCACCACTCTCCCTGCTGGTTCCACCGTCGCTTTGCTTCTGCCGGGCACTTCTTTACTGCACTGCTCCCTCGGCTGGAGAATCTTTTACTGCACGGCTACCTTCACCGGGTAGTCGGATATGCTTACTCTCCGAGTTTAGTCTTTACTACACTGTCCCTCTTCTGGACAGGCTTCTTTACAACACGGCTTCTTCTGGCAGACTTTGGGTGCCGCATGGATTCTTTCCGTTTGCTCCTCATTTCTGCATTGCTTCCTTTGCTGGTCACTCCTTGTTACCATTCCGTTCCCTCTGCGGACAATTTAGTGCTTGGCAGGGATTATGGTAGGTCATTTGCTATGCTCGGCTGACAGGGAGCTGATTCCAGAAACATACTAATAGACTTAATCATGGTACATACAGGATGGGCGGCGGCGCCACTGCCGCCACATACAACGTTGTCATTAGGAGCGTGGGCCACCCCCGGGTGTCATAGCTCTTGTTCATTTTGTTAGATCCTTGTTCTCTAACTCAACGTCCTTAGCCTATTACATTCCAATAATCCACATTAAATTATTTATGTCACACTTAGGCTTCTGTTTTAAACCTATTGTCTGTTCTTGTTGCATTCTTCATTCTACATTTTCAATCACCATAGTTGGTTGCCCGCTTATGTTTTTCTTCACGTTCAATAATCAATGTGGCCAGCTCACGAACTCCTGCCTGGTCGACAGATCACCTGTCTGGCTATGCTCCCCCCCCCCCCAAGACCAGACTTCAATTTCCGGAGTTCAAGTCATTGGTGTCATCGGCCACCTACCTTCAGGTTCTCGTACCGAATGACACTCATCATTAGGTGTCACTGGCCATGTTGGTCTGGTCTCGTGTTCACGATATTCGCCTGTCAGGTTTTTTAACGAAATGTAGTTATTTCAAGTATCGCATCGGTCAGGCCCATGGTGTAATCCCGCCTGTACTTTCTTCAGGCCACTTTTTAGTTTATTTTCTTGTTTACCCCTCATATTTGTCATTTGTATTACCATGCCGGTTATGTTTTCAATCAGCCAGGTCTGCGAACTAAATCGCCAGCAGCTTACCGCAATCGCACTCCTTCACTCACGTGAGGGCTTCGACAGGATTCCATATACTACGTTCTTAGCTTATTGCTTTACATCCTCTCCTGGCCTACATGGTATTCTTCGGGCCCTTCTTTGCATAGTCTAGACAGTTAGGCTCTCAGTTCTCCGGTCTCATAAGGCTAGGGGGAATTTGTCAGTGCTCGCACCACAACCAAGTCTTCAGGTTTAGTTAGTATCGTCCACGCTTCCTTCTGAAGCGTTTCCCAGTTCCTCCCTCGTGCATTGGGGCAGTATCTGTGAAATTCAACATTCTGTCCTGGCTTTATCCGCAGGATGGATGCAGGCGTCATTATGGTTGACTTATGTACCCGAACTCTCGTGGGAGATATTGCTTCGCAGTTTGGATCAGAGGTTTCTTTGTACAGGCCATTCAAGTCTCTTTTCACCCTACATGGCTGGTTTTGCCCCCTTTTATAGGCCTACCCACGGACATGGCTACAGGCACACCACTAGCCATTTAGTTAGGTAAGATGCGTCTTGCAGTTACGGTGGGTCTCGGTGTTTATCCCACTAGGGCTCTTCGGCTTTCGTGTCCATAGGCCTGACCACAAGTATGGAAGTCTGATTAGGCTGCATTTGTGGGAGGGGCGGAGGCTCTACTTAAACCAGGCACAGCCCTACCTAGGGGGGGGGCATTTTCTTAGTTGCCCCACCCTCCCTCCCTTTCTATTTTCACTTCTACAGGGTATGCCCCCCTTTTATAGGCCTACCCACGGACATGGATACAGGCACACCACTAGCCATTTAGTTAGGTAAGATGCGTCTTGCAGTTACGGTGGGTCTCGGTGTTTATCCCACTAGGGCTCTTCGGCTTTCGTGTCCATAGCCCTGACCACAAATATATATATATATATATATATATATATATAAATACAAAATCCAGGGCAGCACACCTTGCCAGACGTAAGAAAGCAGGAGTCCCAGCGGTATTCCACTTTACGTCACGGTTCTATACAAAAAAGAAACACACCGCAGCACTTCCAAATAGGTGAAAAAATGTGGGGTCCTTTATTCACCCATGGGGTGGCCATTTCACACCATCAGCTTTCGGTCAGTGATGTACCAGGGGCTATTATAGTAATGCTGTGACTTTATTGTCGCTTTTACACAGGTTATGTGAGATATCGGCAATAATATTTATGTGCGGGTACATCATAGTTGCAGTCGCACCTGGCAGCCAGTGCCTGAGGTTCTTTGGACCCACTGGAGGACATGATTCTTAGGGTCCTCCTCTGTGTATACAGGGCATGTACACATTTACTTTAAGTGGGAATATTTCCCTTCCCAAGTTATGAAACTTTTTCCTACTATGCAAATTAGGATTTTAGTGCAATGAGGGTGTCACCCTTGCTCTCATTGCACCCAATCTCTGCTTCTTTCTCAGGCCAGCCCCTCCCTCACTGCCTGCCCCTGTCAATAAAAGTAGTGAGGGGCTAAGTCACAGAAATGAGTGGAGCTTGAGTGGAACAAGAGTAATGGTGACACCCTCATTGCAAACAGTTGGATAGGGAGGTCGCTGGTGATAGATTCCCTTTAATTTTCTGTGCATCATTTCATAAAAAGGACTTATCATGGAAAAGATTTATTCGGATATGTGGTTCTGAGCTGGGCACAAACTATAAAGGACTCCTGTGCAAGACAAGTTTGTTGGCACCTTTAATGCCAATTTGTTGAGGTGCTCGTCACAGAGCTACTTTCCAGTAAGCTTAATGGTGTACTAACTTTCAGATTTAAATCCACCAGTAAAAGCTATGGCAGCAGCTAGCAGCCCTTTACATGCAATGAAGTAGACATCAGGAAGTATTGGTCCTTTCTTGATAGGATGGTGGTGGCCCCCTGTTCAGCTGCATAGGTGTCACACATGGTATGTCTACACCTGATCTGGTTATTGGTTCCATGGGCAGCTCCAAATGAGATTGTCTTCTGCTTAGAACTGGAGCTATTTTATTCGGGGTCCATTACTGTACCAGAGCTTGTGCCCGGAGAAGAATTCTCTGCTCATTTGGTGGGCCAGTCCGACACTGGTCTGAGGAAGCCCATTTCTTCTGCCTCATAATAGGACACCAGTGCTATAATTGCATGTTAAGTTGAAGGGACCCTTGAGTCAGGATCTGGGGACTTCAACGTGTGACCACCAGCCCTTCTAATGACCTGGGCTGGATTTGTACCAGTTTCCTAACATACAGTAAATCTGTCTGGCCATGGGAAGCCATTACCTTTCTGCCAAGCCCGCAAACCTTCCAAAGCACAAAAATTCACATAAAATTGTGACTTTTGTATTCAGGAAAACTGACATACAATTTTGATAAACTGCCACAAGCTATACCCTAAACCTAAACCTATTCACTATCGATATTCCCTTATCTCCCAAATTATGGGTTTTGGGGGATTTATCGGAGGTTAATTGTCAGGCTACAAAGGGTCGACTGCTGACTAAAGTGATTTTGAAAATGGCTTTCCCCCTCCGCTCCAGATTGTAACAACTGGCTTAACTTGGTTAATAAGGTCAGAAGTTACGAGAAGATTTTGTATAGACAGCGAGGATCCTATGAAAAGTGGGATAACATATGAAAGGAATGGGACGATTAATTAAATGGTGTGATAATTTTTTTTTTCCTTTTTTTTTTTTCTCCGCAAGGCAGGGGGGAGGGATTGGTCGGGGGGGGGGGGTGGAGGTGTGATGCTTTTGTAATTATGTTCTTTTTTTCATAAATTGTATGTTATGATGCAAATTGAAAAATATAAAAGTATTTAAAAAAAAAAAAAAAAACTAAACCTATTCAGACTGTATCTTAGCAAACAATAAAGGTTAAATATCATTGTGGGCATCTACCCAGAAATGCAATTTTTTTCCAGTTGAATGATACATAAAACAACGGGTAACATTTGGTTAGGACATTTATAACTGAGCAGCACATTTATTTCACTCCACACGTAACTATGTGTGATTTTGTGTACAATTTGCATGTGCTGTTGTGTAATGATAGAGCTGTGCTATCAGCTTGAATGACGCCAGCAATGCTTTGTGATAGCTGTCATAAGTGCCGTCCCTGCCTTGGAGTGCTTACTTTACATAAGGAAAGAAAATTATGTTTTTTGTTCAGGAACCACATAAATCCAATTACAGCATTTGATAAGAGATGGATATGTGTGTCATAAACCATTATGCTACTGCTTTTTCTTACCAAATAAATACACAAAATAGACACAAAAACATAGAAAAATTTAATTGTGATTGCAAAGCCATATCCTCAGGATAGTACTGGTGGCACGGGTTAACAATGGCACTTGCATAAACCAAACGTATTGAAGAAACTAAATAGTTAAACAGGGTCTAGCCAACAAGCTGGCTCTATGTAGCTACAAACTATAATATAACTCAGCTTGCATGTCCATTTGCTAGTTTAATAAAAATGGATGTGTTCGTAGGGTGTCAATCAGGGAACATAGGTAGCTTTTGCTCTCTAAGGTGTCGGCATGTGAGGGGTTAAACTGTTGGGCTCTGAGTTATATCTGATCCCATCAGAGAGTGCAGGGTGCCAGCTGTATAATACATGGGTCCAGCGCCTGAGCCTGTGGCTTCACAGTGGCTTACTATTACAGCACTGAGCATTAACTCAATACACTGAGTGATTGTTGATGTGATATCCTTGCATATATTAAAGGGGTTGTCTGTCTATATATATATATATATCCATGAAAAATAAACGCAGCACTCTTCTTGTGAAAAAAATCGCAGTGTCTTATTCACACATGTGACACAAAATAAGCAACGTTTCAATCCCCTTCCGGGATCCTTCTCATAAAGACACTGCGGTTTTTTTCACAAGAAGAGTGCTGCGTTTATTTTTCATGGATATACATGCCTGATGTCAAGGGTGAGACGCGTGCACCTGATAAACCATAAAAGCGAGTGCTGCTGGAATTATTATATATATATACCGTATATATATGTATATATATATATATATATATATATATATATATATTTGTAGAAATGGGGCAGCACTCCTTTAGTGATGCAGTCCGTGTTCCCTTGTTCAACCCTTGATTATGGGTATAGATATACACTGAAGAAATCCACGGCACTCCTTGTAGAAAGTAAAAAAATGTGTATTTATTCACACATGTCAAAACGGCGACGTTTCCGTCTTCTCACAGGACCTTTCTCTCTTTTTTCACTTTCTACAAAGGATTTCCGTGGATTTCTTCAGTGTGTATATATATTGTGGGGAGTCGCTCTGGTAGATAGCGGTGCGGGTGCAGTACCGAGGCAAAACAAGGAGTCCAGAATTGTGCAACAAACAGTGTTTTATTCACACTGACACAAAAATAAACAGAAACAGTCTCTTGGTGGTAATTCACACAGGCCAGACACAAGGAGGCAAAGCAAAACAGGCCAACACAGGTTCAGTCACCTGGGAGGTGTAGGTGCAGGTTCGCACCACGCTGTCGGCCCCGCCGCAGGAGAATCCAGCTTCAGGTAGCCAGGAACAAAACACCTCCTTGCTGAGCTCTTTCCTCCAGGACAGAGAACTCCTCAGCCCTGTTAGCAGCTCCAGGATAATCACTTCCCCAGCTGCTAAGGAGGCTGCCTTTTAAAGGGGCCGGATAAAGTCCGGCCTGGACCGTGGGGAGTAGGCACCCACCCTACACTTTACCTACTCCCAGTAAGAGCCGGCCCGGATTAGCTTTGCAGCCAAACTAAGTCACAGAGTCTAGCAGCACTAGCTGCTGCAGACAAAAACCCGGCTCTCACCTCACCGAGGCCAGCAACCTCGGTGACACGTACCTGCCATCGCATATGATACCTTGCACCCTCTTACACACCCCCTTTGTTCAGCCCTGAGGGGTGAACACACGTGAGGCAGTGGACGCGGGACAGGGCATCTGCGTTGCCCTGCAAGCGGCCTGCCCTGTGTTCCACGGAGAATTTGAAATTTTGAAGGGATAGGAACCACCTGGTGACCCGAGCATTCCTCTCCTTGGCCTGACTCATCCACTTGAGGGGGAATGGTCGGTCACCAGACGGAACCTCCTCCCTAACAGGTAGTAGCGGAGAGATTCGAGTGCCCACTTGATAGCCAGGCACTCCCTCTCCCACTATACTATATCTGGACTCAGCGGGACTGAGCTTACGGCTCAGGAAGACAACGGGATGTTCTTCCCCGTTGACCTCCTGCGACAGTACCGCACCGAGGCCTACCTCCGAGGCGTCGGTCTGTACGACAAACTCCTTGTTGAAGTCGGGTGTCACCAAAACCGGGGACCCACACAGGGCCGACTTCAACGCGGAGAAAGCCTCCTCCGCCTTCTCACTCCAGCTAACCCTCCCAGACTTTCGCCCCTTCAACAGGTCTGTCAATGGCGCTGCTATTGTGGCAAAGTGGGGCACAAACCTCATGTAGTATCCTACAATCCCCAGGAACGACTTTACCTGCCTGGTGGTGACCGGTCGGGGCCAGTTGCGAATGGCCTCTACCTTAGTTACCTGAGGTTTGATGACTCCCCGCCCAATTACATATCCCAGATATTTGGTCTCTTCCAACCCAATCGCACACTTTTTGGATTGGCGGTTAGTCCAGCTTTCCTCAGGGCATCCACTACCGCCTGCACCTTGGGTAAATGGCTTTCCCAGTCGGTGCTGTGGATGACTACATCATCTAAGTAGGCCGAGGCGTACCGACGATGTGGTCGCAGCACTATGTCCATTAACCTTTGGAAAGTGGCGGGGCGCCATGCAGGCCAAGGGTAACACCTTGTAGTGATATAGGCCCTGCTGGGTAACAAACGCGGTTTTTCCTTAGCCGTCTCCGTTAAGGGTACCTGCCAGTACCCTTTAGTGAGGTCCAGCACAGAAAAATAACGGGCTTGTCCTAAATTTTCAACAAGCTCGTCTACTCGGGGCATGGGATGCGCGTCAAACTTGGATACTTCATTTAACTTGCGAAAGTCGTTGCAGAACCGCAGCGTCCCATCCGGCTTGGGTATTAGGACTATGGGACTGGCCCACTCACTTTTCGACTCCTCAATGACATCGAGCTTCAACATTAACTGCACTTCCTCCGCGATGGCCCGCCGCCGAGCCTCGGGTACCCGGTATGGTTTTAACCGGACCTTGGCCTGAGGCTCAGTGACGATGTCATGTCGGATGAGAGACGTGCGGCCAGGGAGGTCTGAGAACACATCCGTGTTCCGACTGAGAACTCCCTGACTTCCTGAACTTGTTTGGAAGACAGGCTGTCTGCAATTTTACCGTGGTTACGGCTTCACAGGCCTCGAACTGTGGGGCTGGACCCTTTTCACCTAGAAGCCCTGGTCGGGGCTGTGGTCGTCGGCCGCGTCCTATCTTTCCACGGCTTAAGTAAATTCACGTGGTACACCTGCTCCGGCTTGCGCCGCCTGGCTGGTGTACCTTGTAATTTACTTCCCCTACCTTCTCGATCACCTCATAGGGGCCCTGCCACCTAGCTAGGAATTTGCTGTCAAGGGTGGGTACCAGAACCAAAACCCGATCTCCCGGATTGAAGTCCCGTACCCGAGCCTGACGATTGTACACCCTACTCTGGGCTTGTTGTGCTGCCTCCATATGCTCCCGGACCAAGGGCAACACCCTTTCCATCCGTTCCTGCATCTGGGCGACATACTCAATGACACTTTTGTGGGGGACAGGCTGTTGTTCCCATGCTTCCTTGGCGATATCCAACAGGCCCGAGGGTGTCTGCCATAAAGCAGTTCGAAGGGCGAGAACCCAGTAGAGGCCTGGGGCACCTCTCGCACTGCGAACATGAGATAGGGCAGAAGCAGGTCCCAGTCCTTCCCATCTCTAGACACCACCCTTTTTAACATATTTTTAGAGTTTGATTAAACCTCTCAACAAGACCGTCTGTTTGCGGATGGTAAGCGGACGTCCGTAACTGCTTTATACGCAACAATTTACACAGTTCCTTCATTACTTTGGACATAAAAGGGGTCCCTTGGTCTGTCAGAACCTCTTTTGGCAGGCCCACACGGAAAACATCTCCATTAACTCTTTGGCAATGAGCCTAGCTGAGGTATGTCGCAGAGGCACCGCCTCCGGATACCGAGTGGCATAGTCGAGAACTACCAGAATGTGTTGGTGGCCCCTAGCAGACTTTGGTACAGGCCCAATTAAATCCATAGCGATTCGCTCAAACGGTACTTCAATAATTGGCAGAGGTACCAGAGGACTACGGAAATGTGGCTGGGGGCTAGTTACCTGACAGGTTGGACAGGACTTACAATAATTTTCTACCTCCTTGAACACACTGGGCCAATAAAACCGCTGCAGTATGCGGTCCTGGGTTTTCTGCCACCCCAGGTGTCCCCAAGAACATGTTGGTGGGCAAGCTCCATGACAAGCTTGCGATACGCTGTGGGCACCACCAACTGTTCAACAGGTTCACCTCGGATTTGGTTCACCCGATACAACATATCCTGCAGAACAATAAATCGTTGGGAACATTAATTCAGCCCCTGGTTTCTGGGGTTTACCATCAATTTCAGCACATTCTCC
Organism: Bufotes viridis; assembly: GCA_033119425.1. Classification (NCBI taxonomy): domain Eukaryota; kingdom Metazoa; phylum Chordata; class Amphibia; order Anura; family Bufonidae; genus Bufotes; species Bufotes viridis. The sequence continues at coordinate 163,576,647 of CM065589.1, read as the reverse complement.
CAGGCCCTGGTTAGGGTTTGGTCCCGGTGTTGTGCGGTCCCAAAATTTTCCCGGAGACATTGAGGTCTGCCAACTCAGGTCCCGGTGGCAAGTCCTCCGTGTCTCCCACCATTACACTCCAGTGGGGTTGTCTCCCCCACTACCGCTGCAGCAGTGGTCACCCCTACCGCTGGCCCTTCAGACTCGGGCTCCCAGGGTTCTGGCCTTCCAGTGGTATCAGGCCACTCTGCTAGGGTTACCCCTGTCTCAGGGCTATTAGACACTGCACCTCAGGCCACAGTGATGGAAAACCAGGAAGTCTCTCCCAATTATCAGTTCATAGGGTAGCTTTGTGGAGATCGCCACCTCACAAGTCCAGGTGCCGGCCGCCGTGGACAGAGACATTACAGCAGTGGGATAGTCCTTTAAGTCTCCGTGAATGCACACCACACCCACTTTCCGGCCCGTATACTGGGTGGGCTGTACCAGGGCAGCACTTACCAGGGTTACCAGGCTCCCTGAGTCCAACAGCGCCACTGCCAGGTTATCCCCGACTTGCACCTGGCACAGATGGCGACTGTCTATTGTCTCGGGGTGCCGGTCGCACACAGTCTCCGGGCATACATGGAAGGCCGGTACCCATAATTAGTCTCCATGGGTTCCCCCACTGTGGACAGTTGGCCCTTATGTGTCCAGGCTCCCGACACTGCCAGCAGACCACTGGGGACGGATCTGCAAGAGGTACATCCCGGGCGGGTTTGGCCGGCCGCCGGGACTGGGGTGGAGACTTCCGGGGTTTGACTGGCCCCCTCCCAAAAGAACCCCTTGCAGGTTTCTGGTGGCCTCATATCGGCTCCACCAGGTCGACCATCTCAAGGGCATTGGTGGGGATACCTGGCCGATCCAGTGTTGAAGGGGGTAGGCAAGGCCCTCCAAAACATGTCAGCCAGCAGCCGGTCCAGCATAGCAGTCGGACTTAGAACCTCAGGCTGCAGCCATTTTGCAACCTGTGCAGCAACTCCTTAGTACTGCGGCCTGGCGGGTTCAGCCACTTTAAAGTCCCACTGGTGGACCCGCTGAGCCCGGACCAACACGTTTACCCCCAGTCTGGCCAGGATCTCCCCCTTCACCGTGGGATAGTCAGCAGCCTGGTCGTCTGCCAAATCAAAAAAACTTGCTGGGGTCCGGATGCCAGGAGCGGAGCAACCACCTCGGCCCACTGGTCACGGGGTAACTTTTCCCTCACGGCGACCTTTTCAAAGACCGCTAGGTATGTCTCCACGTCGTCTGCGGGGTCATCTTTGGGATCGCCGCACGGACCGCTTTCGAGCATCGTGAGTGCTTTGTGATAGCTGTCATAAGTGCCGTCCCTGCCTTGGAGTGCTTACTTTACATAAGGAAAGAAAATTATGTTTTTTGTTCAGGAACCACATAAATCCAATTACAGCATTTGATAAGAGATGGATATGTGTGTCATAAACCATTATGCTACTGCTTTTTCTTACCAAATAAATACACAAAATAGACACAAAAACATAGAAAAATTTAATTGTGATTGCAAAGCCATATCCTCAGGATAGTACTGGTGGCACGGGTTAACAATGGCACTTGCATAAACCAAACGTATTGAAGAAACTAAATAGTTAAACAGGGTCTAGCCAACAAGCTGGCTCTATGTAGCTACAGACTATAATATAACTCAGCTTGCATATCCATTTGCTAGTTTAATAAAAATGGATGTGTTCGTAGGGTGTCAATCAGGGAACATAGGTAGATTTTGCTCTCTAAGGTGTCGGCATGTGAGGGGTTAAACTGTTGGGCTCTGAGTTATATCTGATCCCATCAGAGAGTGCAGGGTGCCAGCTGTATAATACATGGGTCCAGCGCCTGAGCCTGTGGCTTCACAGTGGCTTACTATTACAGCACTGAGCATTAACTCAATACACTGAGTGATTGTTGATGTGATATCCTTGCATATATTAAAGGGGTTGTCTGTCTATATATATATATATATATCCATGAAAAATAAACGCAGCACTCTTCTTGTGAAAAAAATCGCAGTGTCTTATTCACACATGTGACACAAAATAAGCAACGTTTCAATCCCCTTCCGGGATCCTTCTCATAAAGACACTGCGGTTTTTTTCACAAGAAGAGTGCTGCGTTTATTTTTCATGGATATACATGCCTGATGTCAAGGGTGAGACGCGTGCACCTGATAAACCATAAAAGTGAGTGCTGCTGGAATTATTATATATATATGTATATATATATATATATATATATTTGTAGAAATGGGGCAGCACTCCTTTAGTGATGCAGTCCGTGTTCCCTTGTTCAACCCTTGATTATGGGTATAGATATACACTGAAGAAATCCACGGCACTCCTTGTAGAAAGTAAAAAAATGTGTATTTATTCACACATGTCAAAACGGCGACGTTTCCGTCTTCTCACAGGACCTTTCTCTCTTTTTCACTTTCTACAAAGGATTTCCGTGGATTTCTTCAGTGTATATATATTGTGGAAGTCGCTCTGGTAGATAGCGGTGCGGGTGCAGTACCGAGGCAAAACAAGGAGTCCAGAATTGTGCAACAAACAGTGTTTTATTCACACTGACACAAAAATAAACAGAAACAGTCTCTTGGTGGTAATTCACACAGGCCAGACACAAGGAGGCAAAGCAAAACAGGCCAACACAGGTTCAGTCACCTGGGAGGTGTAGGTGCAGGTTCGCACCACGCTGTCGGCCCCGCCGCAGGAGAATCCAGCTTCAGGTAGCCAGGAACAAAACACCTCCTTGCTGAGCTCTTTCCTCCAGGACAGAGAACTCCTCAGCCCTGTTAGCAGCTCCAGGATAATCACTTCCCCAGCTGCTAAGGAGGCTGCCTTTTAAAGGGGCCGGATAAAGTCCGGCCTGGACCGTGGGGAGTAGGCACCCACCCTACACTTTACCTACTCCCAGTAAGAGCCGGCCCGGATTAGCTTTGCAGCCAAACTAAGTCACAGAGTCTAGCAGCACTAGCTGCTGCAGACAAAATACCCGGCTCTCACCTCACCGAGGCCAGCAACCTCGGTGACACGTACCTGCCATCGCATATGATACCTTGCACCCTCTTACAATATATATATATATATATACTCCAAAGACATACTGATAGGGAACTTAGTTTGTGAGCCCCATTGGAGACCGCTTGATGCTAATGTCTGTAAAGTGCTGAGGAATATAGTAACGCTATAAAAGTGCGTAAATAAAAAAATTAATAAAGCTTTCCATAGTGAATAATAATAACATAAATCAATACTCTGCTGATCCCCCACTGCCCCCATTCAGGTGCTTCACAACACTCTGCCAGCAGCCGATTTCACACCATCAGCGTTCGGTCAGTGATTTCCATCGGTGATTTCGAGCCAAAACCAGAAGAGGTGCCTATAGAGAAATAAGTTATAATGGAAAGATTTGCACATGTACTTTGTTTTTGACGTCACCTGATTTTGCCTCACTATTACAGATGAAAAACACTGATCAAACACTGAACAAACACTGACTGTGTGAAAACGGACAGATTCCCGTTTTCTTTCCACACACAAGAAATGACTGTGCAACCAATCATTGACAGAAGTGGGTAACTACTGTGGCTAGTGATTGGCTGAGTAGGAATTGCCTGTATGGCTAGAGGAAGCGGGAAGCAGAGTCTGACAAGGGTTCGTGATGAGTTGTAACAAGAGAAACGAGTGATCAATAAGGTATTGATTTATTTTATAATTTTTAACCATGGGTAGACTTTTAAAAAATGTCTGTAAAATTCCTTTAAAAATGCATGCAGCGAGATCTGGAGAAGTCGGTGAAGGGGATGTAAGTGGTAGTGATCCTGATGAAGGGTTGTGTTGCGGTGTTGCTTCCTGGGGATTGATGCAGTGTAAATATTGAATTGAAGAATGAGGCCAGAATTAAACAAATATCAGTCTATTTTACTGAGTTCAACTTAGAACTTTAAATACCTTCAATAGCAGCTGATTTCAAGTGCAGTTTTTTGCCACCAGTAAGTAATATGGAGGCAGGTTGGATGGCTGCAGTTTAGTTCTTGTATTTTACTGGCCTAGTAGTAGTCTGGGTGTTGGGTTAGCAGCATCTTTAATGCTTGTTTCAGCTGCTAACTCTGTTGTCTGACTTCTCAATGATTTATTTGAGGCACAATCTCCGTGGAGTACCTCTCTTTGGAGCAGGAGCTCTGTAGTGTGCTTCCTCATCCCTCTGTGGTTACATAGGAACTTCCACTCCAGGTAGGAAGCAGGACCATCCCACTCCTATAAAGAAGAGAGGAACAGGGTGGTTAGCCATGTTCCTTGCCAACCATTGGTATCCGCATACTTACTGGTACAAACAGCCATACCATGTTAAATACAACACCATAAATAACAATATAAACCAATAACTATATACAATATTGTAGTGCCCCCAGGACATGTAGACCAGGAGATTCCTTATATTCTTTACCCTAATCTAGCCAACGTCACACAGGATCTAGACATATGAAAATTTTCATATTTAAAATGCTTGGCCTTCAGAAGGGTCTGTGCTCTGCACTGAGGATCTCTCTGTATTCTCCATGTTCCATCTTGTTCATTAATAAGACACATTTTAGAACTGTCAATCTCACAAGAGACAATGAATGTACATCAGCAGGAAACAGTCTAGAGTTATAGCCTGTGCATTAAAAGCCTTTTCTCTCAGGCCAAGATGAAGTGCACATACAGTACCCTGATCTATACTGAAAAGACCCCTGAGAGATACTGTAGAATACAGTTATTTAATTTAACAAATGGTATTGATTCTGAGTTTCTTGCCACTTAGGCTAGATTTGATTTGCTGACCTTGGGGACCTGGATCAATAAATTACCAATAATTTTGAATGCTTTTAACTCACATATATGACCTGTAGTTTAGGAGAAAGGACCTATGACCTCAGATACGTATTGTAAAATGTCCTGCTATCCCAAGCAGTGCTAATAAATTAATCACGGCTTTGGCGTATAACCTTTTTTCTTTAAGAGCTAAAGAAACCTCTGACAACAATTTTAGTTCTGAATCTAACACATGCTGTGTCTTTTATCTAGCCTTTCATCTTTTTCATGAGTCATTAATAGCACTTTATGAACCATCTGCAAGCATACACCTTCCCGTGAGCAGAGAGAAGCCCAGAGGTTAATTAACCACAGGTAGGGCAGTTAAGTTTTACTATTGCACGGTGTTACTGGGGGATTCTGTCCAGCTCAGTGAAATGATGAGATATTTTTAATGTATTTAAAAATAATGAGAAGAAAGGTTCTGTCTTCAGCCATAACAAAACCTTTTTTTAGTCTTCAAAATTGTATTTTGCTTCTTCTGAATGTAAATTATGTGGGAGTGCCAATATTAGCATACTTCGCTTCCAGCTGCCAGAAAATAACTGCCCAAGATGTTCCTTTTGTTATAAGAAGTCTAAATTAATAGTTTTTCTTTTTAAGTTTGATTGTAATACAAGGCCAACTTTGGTGATGATATACATTAGAGATGAGCGAATCGAAGTTGATGAAGTGGAATTCGATCCGAATTTCAGGAAAAATTCGATTTGCACCAAATCCAAATTTCCTGATTCTTTGTGGTAACGAATCGCATTTTTTTCCTAAAATGGTTGCTGCACATGTTAGGACATGGAGCAAAGAACTCTGGGAACGAGGGATCACCCACAATGCCATGCATGCAGCCAATCAGCAGCCAGCCAGCCCTGTGATGTCACAGCCCATATAAATAGCCTCAGCCATCTTAGATTTAGCCATTTTCCAGTGTACTTAGTGCAGGGAGATACGTCAGCAGGCTCTAGGGAAAGTGCTAGAAAAGACTTGAAAACTTTTATTTTGCTGAATAGAAGTTCAGGGAAAGATCATTAGAAGTGTAGGAAGAGGATAGGGAGGAATCATTAGATAATATTGAAGCAGAACATGGTTCAATAGGGGTGTTTACAGCCTGAGTAATAGGAACAATCCTATTACATCTTGCTGCACTGACTGCAGATCCAAATTGCCATTATACTGCTGCTTACAGTTTTCAATAGATGATACCTCTGTAATTCCAGCACACCTTTCTTGTTATTGGGGTGCACGTGCTGTGTGATACAGCCACTAACAGGATGTATTACTAGGAAATATTTCTAAGTCTTATTAGCCCTTGTGCGGGGAAGTGAGAAAATTAGTTTTTTTGGGCATGTATTAGTGGAAAAAAAAGGCTTATTAGCCGTTGTGTGGTGTAGTGAGAAAATTACAGCCTTTTTTCGGGTGTATTAATTTCCATTTTATTTATTTATTTGATCTAACAGTATGTCAGACAGAAAAGTGACAGGCCCTGCACAGAGGAGGGGACCTGAGCTCCTGGTGTCATCTAGCGGTTGTGTCTTGATCAGCAACCCAGCGGTTCTTGATTGGTTGACTTGGTCATCCACTTCGTCCCAAGTGACATCACACACCCCCAGCAAAGAGTCGGTGGGTTCGTCAGACACAACCCTTTTTTGGCATGGCCCGGGAGCAGGTCCTGTGCCCTCACCTGTCCTCAACCTGCCTCTGTCCTTTTCTGTTCCCTCAGCCAGAGAAGTATTATATGCTATGGACTCAGCTCCACTATACAGTGAGGACGAGCTACTAAAGGACAGTAAGCAGCTACTGCCCAGCCAAGATCTGTAGGATACATCCGCCGCTTCCTCCAGTAGGCGGGCAAGTAGTGATGAGGAGAGTGGCGTGGGAGCTGGTGTTGTGAGCGGTCAGTATCCTGGCTCAGAGACCATCGAGGAGGACTTCAGTGACGAGCAGACAGTACTCGATAATATTGTAGCCAATCGCAATTGGAAGCCAGTTGAATTAGGGTCTTCATCATCATCGGTAGAAGAAGGTGGCAGCTTGTGCGTTAGGCAGCAGCGGAGCCAGCAAGTCGGTAGTGTGGCAGAGAATCAGCAGGGTGGCAGCAGTCAGAGGTTAGGAGCCAAACATGCCCGGGGTACACTACACACTTCGCAGGAGCCTACCTGCCCGGAAAGTAGTGGTGCAGAGGTTCACGGAGGCAATGGGGGTAAAATTACCTACTCACAGTGTGGCAGTTTTTTGTTAAACCGCTGGAGGAGGTGAACATGGCCATTTGCCGAATCTGTGGGCAGAAGATGAAGCGTGGCCAGGGTGCCAATGTTGGCACCGAGGCCCTGCGTCAACATATAAAGTGGCCTGGAAGAACCGATGGTCCAGCCTGCCGCATTAACCGCTGCATAACCTAGTAGCACGCATCTGATTTCAGGCAGTCAAGGCTCCACCACCTCAGCCGAAGGGAGCTGTCTGTCCTTCCCAACATCTACCGGTCCTGCTCCTCCTGCTCCTCGCCCTTCTACTCCTCATCAGTCGTTCCGTCAGCAATCGATCACCAAAGCAATTGCCAATAGACAACAGTATGCATGCACTCATCCAACGGTGCAGAAGGTGAACATGCTCCTGGCCGAGTTGCTGGTGCTGCAGTCCCTCCATTTCGAAGTGGTGGACTCTGCACCTTTCAGAGAACTGATGGCTTGTGTTGTGCTGAGGTGGAGAGTCGAAAGCTGTCATTTCTTTGCCAAAAAGGCAGTACCAGCCCTGCACAAATATGTAAAACAGAAGGTGGGCCAGTCCTTGAGCCTGTCGGTTTCTGCCAAAGTGCACGGTAGCGCCGACGCGTGAAACTGTAACTACAGTCAAGGACAATATATGTCCTTTACAGCCCACTGGGTAAATGTGGTTCCTGCACAGCCAATCCAGCAACTTGGACAGGTGACGACACTTAATGTTCTCACGCCATTGGTCCTGCGACAATGTCCGCCTCTGCCTCCTCATCCATCACCGTGTCCTTAGCCTCCACTGCAGGGACAATTCACAGTGCTCCTCCAGCATGTGCAGGGAATGGCGGTGTCACGCTGTTCTACACCTTGTTTGCCTGGACTCACACAGGGGAGGAACTGCTCCATGTCCTTCATCAAGAAATCAAATCCTGGCTTTCTCCGTGACAACTCAAAATCGGAACCATGCGTCGTTGCTGCATCAAGAAGGGCTGAACCATGCTCACTCTCTGCACAGTATTGGCTCCATCAGCAGCAGCTTGAGTCTAGAGTCGATGATAAGCAGCTTTCTTAACCTGCATAGTGAAGAAACTACTCACCAGCAGCAGCTGCAGCTAGACCTGGAGCAGGACCTGAACCAGCAGGTGGTGGCATACTTGGACAGCACCCTGCCACCCTACATTGAAGATCCGCTAGAATACTGGGCAGCCAAACTGGATTTGTGGCCGCAACTGGCAGAGTTTGCCCTGAAAAAGCTGCCCGCCAGTAGTGTGGCATCAGAGCGGGTGTTTAGTGCGGCGGGGGCCATAGTTACCCCAAGGAGAACTCGCCTGTCCACCAAAAATGTGGATAGACTGACCATTATCTATATGAATCAGGAGTGGATCATCCAAGATTTTCAGCCACCAATGCCTGATTCATCAGATTAGATCATCCATGCTGCCTCACCCAAACCTTAACAAAAGAGACCGGTTTCTTCTGGCTACCTGCCTCAGCTACTATTCTGATGCTGCTACCCACCTGATGGCACACATCTGATGCCAAGTGCTCCTTCTTTCACCCACCATCGCCAGCGGGTACTGTTATTTCCACCCACCTCACCACTCAGCTCTCCTCATGCTGCTGATGACACCTCCACACTCTGTCATCGTGCCACTCTGTGGCTTCCTCATGCTGATGCTGCCGCCACCTCCACACTATGTCACCTTGCCCCTCTGTGGCCTCCTCATGCTGCTGCCACCTCCACACTCTGTCATTGTGTCACTCTGTGGCATCCTCTTGCTGCTGTCATCTCCACACTAGGTCACGTTGCCACTCTGAGGCATCCTTATGCTGCTGCTTACTCAAAACTATGTCACCTTGCCACTCTGTGGCCTCCTCATGCTGCTGCTGCTCCCACCTCCACACTATGTCACCTTGCTAGTCTGTGGCCTCCTCATGCTGCTGCTAACTCAATACTACGTCACTGGGCCACTCTGTGGCCTCCTCATGCTGCTGCTAAATCAAAATAAAAGAAATAAATCCAATATACGTATCTTCCAAAATGCTGCAGTCCTTATAAAGAGGTGGGTAAGTCTCTCGTCAAAAGTTTAAATAATAAATGGACCGCGCAGAAAGTACTTCTTTTCTCACACCAAAGGGAATACTTTTTGATCGATCTTTGACATCAAGCTCACACTGCTTCCTTTCTTATGTATCGATCTGTACAGATTGAAAGGAACCACATATAGTGAAGTATTGTCAGTTAGAACCTGCAGACACTCTGGAATTGCACTCACCGTGCTCTAGTTGTAACACTAGCGTATCAAGATGTTTAAACACAGGTCACCGGCTTGCTTTCCTTCATCCTATGTGAAAATAACTTCCATAGTGAAGACCGTAACACAGCATATAAAATTCCAATTTTAATCTACTTATAAACTGGTGAATAAAATCACAGCGTTTTTATAAAAACAATCGCGTCTGCCCGACCCGGGTTTCGCTCCAAATGGCTTCGTCAGGGGCGTCACTTCCTCTCACATTCACCTCGCCCTAAAATATCCACTAACTTCCCTTCATTAATTAGTAATCACCTGGTATCAAAGTTGCTGCCCACATCGCTGTGCAGTCATTCACACCAATGCCGACCATCTCCCGTGCGGCACCGCGTCCAAAGCAACATATCCACCCCTACATGGCCCAAAACCGCATTCTCGCAACCACATCCACAGTTACAGTGTGGTGCGAGCGCAGCGTCGGCTCTGCTACATCGCAAGATGCACTGAGTCAGCGCTGCTAAGCCTGAATTGCGAACAGCTCAGCACTAGCAAATCTGAACTGCGCTCCGGCACTACTACATCAGGGGGTACCCCACAGTCACCTATGGGAATACCTAATCAAAACACATAGGAGGAAAAGGTTCAAATTAAACTGGGTTTTAAATCCAGGTCCACATTTAACCCCTTGGGTTGTAAACTTCCCATGTTATATATCCATTCTACTTCAGTTTGGTCTATCTTGTTCTCATAACTTCCTCCTCGCCAATGTTTTTTGACATGAGCGACTCCTGTAAATTTTAACCCCTTCGGGTCCATCTTATGTACATATTTAAAATGTAGGGGTACCCCATGCGTTTCCATTCCTTTTTTTATATTATTTATGTGCTCCTGTACACGTACTTTTAACTTCCTCATGGTGCGGCCGACGTACTGGAGGCCACAGGGACACTCCAGCACGTAGATCACACCCGAGGTCTCACAAGTGGAGATCACTTTGGACGCGGTGCCGCACGGGAGATGGTCGGCATTGGTGTGAATGACTGCACAGCGATGTGGGCAGCAACTTTGATACCAGGTGATTACTAATTAATGAAGGGAAGTTAGTGGATATTTTAGGGCGAGGTGAATGTTAGAGGAAGTGACGCCCCTGACGAAGCCATTTGGAGCGAAACCCGGGTCGGGCAGACGCGATTGTTTTTATAAAAACGCTGTGATTTTATTCACCAGTTTATAAGTAGATTAAAATTGGAATTTTATATGCTGTGTTACGGTCTTCACTATGGAAGTTATTTTCACATAGGATGAAGGAAAGCAAGCCGGTGACCTGTGTTTAAACATCTTGATACGCTAGTGTTACAACTAGAGCACGGTGAGTGCAATTCCAGAGTGTCTGCAGGTTCTAACTGACAATACTTCACTATATGTGGTTCCTTTCAATCTGTACAGATCGATACATAAGAAAGGAAGCAGTGTGAGCTTGATGTCAAAGATCGATCAAAAAGTATTCCCTTTGGTGTGAGAAAAGAAGTACTTTCTGCGCGGTCCATTTATTATTATGCTGCTAAATCAACACTATGTCACCTTGCCAGTCTGTGGCTTCCTCATGATGCTGCTAACTCAACACTGTGTCACTGGGCCACTCTGTGGCATCCTCATGCTGATGCCACCTCCACACTATGTCACCCTGCCATTCTGTGATCTCTTCTTGCTGCTGCTAACTCAACACTATGTCACTTGGCCACTCTGTGGCCTCCTCATGCTCCTGCCACCTCGACACTATGTCACCTTGCCACTCTGTGGTCATCTCATGCTGCTGCCAACTCAACACTTTGTCACTGGGCCACTCTCTGGGATCCTTATGCTGCTGCTAACTCAACACTATATCAGTGGGCCACTCTGTAGCCTCCTCATGCTGCTGCTGCTGCCACCTCCCCACTATGTCATTGTGCCACTCTGTGGCCTCCTTATACTGCTGTTGCTGCCACCTCCACACTATGTCTTTTTGCCATTCTGTGGTCTCTTCTTGCCGCTGCTAACTCAACACTATGTCACTGGGGCACTCTGTGGTCTCCTCATGCTTCTGCTCCCTCAAGACTATTTAATTGGGTCACTCTGTGGACTTCTAAAGCTGTTCTCCCACCCTCCTCACTCCATGACTCCATGATGTTTGGACTGGTTGACATCATCATTTATTTGACCCATTTTTCAGAAGTATGGAAAAATGAGACCCACTACGGATCCTCTCTGTCTAGCAGCTGTAAGACCTGTATGGTCCCATCAGAAAGGCTTATGATTTGGTAGCCAAATGCAGGAGTGGGTACAAAACATTCACTTTTTCGTGAATTCGTTTTTTTGGGGGGTTATTGTTCTGACGGTTCAGAGGAAGGGCAAAATAATCTGTGACTTCAACACAAACTTACTGCTGACACCCTCTCCACTCTGTCAGGGGGGCTCTACTTGTATAAGCGTTTAATAGAACAGGTTCTGTAGACATCTATGTGGAATCAGCTGATGACGGTGTAAAAGGAGTGCGCTCTTTCACGCTACAGTAGGATCTTGGGCCTCTACACAGTTCTTTATACCTGGCACTAACATTGACGTAAGGCTGAGTTCACACTTGAATTAGTTGGTCAGTCTTGGCCTCGTAACTGCCCAAATAAGTGAAGTGTGGTGTGACTGTAAGAGCGACGCCTGCCATGTACATGTCATACTGACTCACAGTATTGTTTCACTACCACAGCAGACTCACTATGCATGTTACTGCAAGGCACAGTGTTCTACACCACTCTACAGGCTCTCTGTAGCCAGGAAATAGCAGTTTTTTTAACACGATTCGCCGCAAATAAATTCGGATTGAATAAATTTTTTCAGGAAATTCGGCGAACTAGCCGAATCTAATTTTTGAGAAATTCGCTCATCTCTAATATACATTGCAAAACCTTTGCAGGTGATACATCTAAAAAAACACATACATAAAAAATGCAATTCAATTCAAAGAATAATAGGACTTCCTTTTCCTGGCAGCACTGATTGGATAGTGTCAGGCTTCTCAACTTCTAGCGGGAATAATTGAGGAATGGCACAACATAGACACATACATACAATAAATGCTCCAGAATTGTTGCTACAAGAGGGTTACAAATAGTTGCTAAACAGATATGTCATGAGAGGTAAGAGGTCCTTCTTAACTGTGTTCTCTTTGCAACAGTAATTGCAATAATCTTGTGCTCCCACAAGAACCAAAGTATACAGTTTCTTTTTGACATTACTAGAAATATAATCAGTGAGATGACTTAGTAACAACAACCTCCATGACCTCCTTGGACCATATCCCCTCCTTTATCAGAATTCAAATGTACAGTGGTATCTGAAGCCTCAAGGGGGAAAAGCAAATAACATGATCTTGGATGATGAAGGAAGTTGGTTGTAGAGAAAATTGGATCTGGATTAAATTATCTGCATCGTCTATTAAATCAGGATGTACATTTATTATGTATTCCTAGTGGAAGTTTAAATGCTCTGGTCAGTCTTAACTACTGTCCCTGACAACATCCTCCTTTCTCACCTATTCCTGTCATAACATCAGTCAATACGGATTGAATTAAAAAGAAAACACCAATGAAAGGTTCTTCATATTAGGCGGACATACGGTAAATAGGAAAAGGTGGAAGTAAGTGGTATCAACTTATATGTTACCTCAAGTAACAGGATGACAATCTAAAAAATAGAGATACAAACATTTTACATTTCAGGAAATATAGTTGGTTGAAATGTGAACAAAATAACCATATTTTTCTCCCTATAAGACGCACCTGTCTATAAGACGCACTTTGGTTTTAGAGGAAAATAAGAAAAAAATATATTTTTCATGAGACCCCAGCTCAGAGCCCCAATCAGACCCTCAGTGTTAAACAGATCTGAGATCAGACCCTTAATGTTAATAAGACCCCCAAATAGACTTCATATCAGACTCCCGATGTTAAAAAGACCCCCACTCAGACCTGAGATCAGACCCCCAATCAGACCACTATGTTAATAAGACCCCCATTCAGACACTCAGATCAGACCCCCAATTTTAGGACCTGTAGTTAGACCTCAGATCAGACCCCCATGTTAATAAGACCCCTATTTAGACACTAAGATCAGACCCTCAATGTTAATCACGGAGCCAGCAGAAGAAGACCAGGAGGCAGTGAGTACAAAGCCCGGGGAGTGCTGCATTTATTGCTTCCCGGTCCTCCTGTACTAATGAGCTCTTCCATAATGGAAGCACTCATTAGCATTTGCCCCCATAAGACTCACTGCCACCCCCCCCCCCACTTTTGGAGGAAAAAAGTGCTTCCTACAGGGCGAAAAATATGGTATGTCAATATAAAATATTGGTTTGTATTAAAAAAATATATATGTACAAACACTGGCAAAGGATTTATGAAACGTTTGCTGACTTTTTTTATTTTGATACCACTCACCCCGGTTTTGAAAAGTGGGTGTGGTTAGCTATGTTAATTAGTTTCTCTCCAGGTTTTTTTTTTGAAAGTCTCAAAAAAATTTGCAAACTCACTCCAATAGATGGTGATGTAAAAAACTTGAGAAGCACATCTAGACCAAAGTGTTGGGTAAATTCTCACGTCTGATTTTTGAGCATTTTTTAACGTGTTTTACACACATCAAATGCATCAAAAAACGCCTATAAGCAGCCTATCATTAATTTGCTTGTGGGAAAAGTACTCTAGAATTGAACAAAGTTTTCAATAAGTTTTTAAAAAAAAGGTGTAGGAGTGTAGTTTTATTTGTTTTGGTACATGAAAGTTCAATTCATTTGCTGCTGTATGCTGCTGCTCCTCCCTCTCAGCTTCCTGGACAGCGCTGATTTTTTAGACGTGTATTTTGAAAATCAGCCATGTGAACTGACCCTTAGGCTTAAAGGTGCACCAAGTTTAACAACATTAAAATAAATTTGGTGCAAAGTACTCCAACACAGACTCAAGCAAAACAGACCTAAAATTAAATCATAAATTCCCTTTCTAAGTATTTAACTCTAACTACTCTAGGTGACCTTAACATTTTGTGTTGGAATCATGAAGATGCACATTTTGTGTTACACAATTGTAAAAAGATAAAAAAAGCTTTCTATTGTAAAAAAAAAAAAAACCCAAACAAAAACAATTTACAGAAATATTGTATGGAAACACTACAGTCATTGTCTAGATCTTGATGGATAACCACCGGCACTCCAGCTGTTTTAAAACTACAACTCCCAAGATGTACACTTGCTTGGCTGTTCTAACAACTCCATTGAACTGAGTGAAGCATGCTGGGAGTTGTAGTTTCACCACTGCTGGAGGTTAGCCATCACTGGTCTAGAACTACATCCAGCAAACTCAAAAACTGCTATCACTTGGTTGGTAGTAAAGCTAAGGCTACCCATCTCACTGTGAGGCCAGATGGACTTGGCTGCTGGGGACCCAGGTTATGTCTGCTGAGTAAATCAGTAGAAAACTGATGTAAGCTTACTAATAGCAGACCTACCAGAATGACAATGAGGTACAAAGACTAGTAAGCAAGCAGGGTCCAAACCAGGAGAGAAATATATATACAATACAGCAGACAACTAGCTAATCCATAGACATGCCAAAAATCAGTACACCAGGATAATCTAAAGAAGCTTAACCAGCAGACAAAGGGATAATCCAGAAACAAACCACAAATAAGTTCAACAGGAGTTCCAAAGCAGGAACTGAGTAGCACAATGGACACAGGAGCCAGGACACACATGTAAGAATTATTGCCTGGTTTAAATCTAATGCCCACTCTTCCGATTGGCACCCTCTCTCTAGGGCTTAGCTTGCTCGACATGGTAACCCTTCAGGCACACACCATAGACTGAAGAGAAGACTGCTGGGCAGAGAGTAAGAACCTGCAGGATGGAGACTCAGCTCTATGTTTGATTAGGAGATATAAAGCTGAATGAATGGCTAACTACTGCTTTAATATTCTATATGTAAAAACTCAGTACTCAAGATCAGCTCTTGACAACCAAATGTTAAGACTTACTTACTTACTAAGAGTATATACTCTCTGTATACTGTTTGCTACACTAATTTGTACCAAGTCAATACACGCACTAAGCTCTTGAACATTGCACAATTTGAATGATACAGATAGAACAACCTTTTAAAATAATCGAAGAAACAATAGGGTTGATCATGGCAGCCAATACAGTGATGACTTTAATTTCCTAAAATTGATCTGTCAAATGGCTGGTGGTCATAAACACGTACTCTGTTCATATTTTAACTATCTCTTTATCTATAAAATTTGAAGGTACTGAGTTAATAGGGAGTCTGACATTCACGACCTCTAGCAGTTAATAGGGTTGTCTCACTTCAGCAAATAGCGTTTATTATGTAGAGAAAGATAATACAAGCCACTTACTAATGTATTGTGATTCTCCATATTGCTTACTTTGCTGGCTTGATTAATTTTTCTATCACATTATACACTGTTCATTTCCACGGTTACGACCACCCTGCAATCCAGCAGAAGTGGTCGTGCTTGCACACTGTACAAAAAAACCCTAGCACTAGCCTATGTGCGCTACCACAGTCATGGCCACCAGAAAGGTCAACACTTTTTCCTATAGTGTTCAAGTACGACCATCATTGATGGATTGCAGGGTGGTCGTAACCATTGAAACGAGCAGTGTATAATGCGATGGAAAAAGTGAATCAAGCCAGCAAAGTAAGGAAAATTGATAATAACAACACATTAGTAAGTGCCTTATATTAACGTTCTCTACATGATAAATACCACTGAAGTGAGACAACCCCTTAAATAGAAGTGGAGTGCTGATACAAAGATCATCTCTCATGGACAGAGCATTGATTTCTGTTGGCCTAGGAGGACCAGAACTCAAAGTTTACTCAAAGATTGCAACTGATTGCTGGGGATCTCCAGAGCGATACACTCTATGATCATCTTTAGAGATGAGTGAATTTTTCAAAAATTTCAGAGAGTCTTTATAGCTGTGTAGTGGTGTAGTGGTATATACTGTGCCTTGCAGTATCACACATATGGAGTCTGCTCTGGTATTGAAATAATACCGTGAGTCCGTATGACATGCAGATGACAGGCGTCGCTCTTAGAATCAATGCAGACTTCACTTATTTGGGCAGTCACAGGGCCAAAACTGGCCAAATAACTCAAGTATCAACTCAGGTCAACTATCAATAAAAATACATTTCATTCAATTCACGAAAAATACATTACATACAATTCATAAAATAAAAATTATATCTTTGTTTCGGTGATCCCAGTTAAAGTTGAGCAGACACCTGGAAGTTGGGGTTCGCCGGGTTCGGCGGAACTTCGCCGCAAAGTTCGGGTTCGCGACCCAAACTTGACCTGAACTGGATACCGAACCTCATTACAGTCAATAGGGACCCAAACTTTGGGGCACTAAAATGGTTCTAAAAAAAGTCATGGAAAGGGCTAGATGGCTGCAAAAGGAAGCAAAATGGGGATAAGAACAGGACAATTGCCTTGCAAACAAACTTAAAATAACATAAAATACATAAAAATTTCAAATAATAATCTTGAACTAGGAGGAGGAGGAGGTCCATATGGAGTAGGAGGTTGAGGAGGCGGTGGAAGTGGTGGTGTAGGTGGAAGTGGTGGTGGAGGAGGTAGTCGTCAACACTGTGTTTTATTTTTTGTTTTGTTTTTTAAATTTGGGTAGATACCAAAACATTGGGAAATATAGAAAAGAAAACAAGGAGGTGCGCTGGAGTATAACAAAGGCTGGGTGAGGCTGGTATAAATGTCTATTCTGCACAAGGTATGGACAAGTCCTGTGGGATCCATGTCTGGTTCATTTTAATGAACGTGAGCTTGTCCACATTGGTGGTGGACAGGCAGCTGCGTTTGTCTGTGATAACAGCCCCCTGCTGTGCTAAACACACGTTCAGACAATACACTAGCTGCAGGAAAGGCCAACACCTCCAAGGCGTAAAGGGCAAGCTCAGGCCATGTGCCCAATTTGGAGACCCAGAAGTTGAATGGGGCAGACCCATCAGTTAGTATGTGTAAGCATGTGCACACATACTGTTCCACCATGTTGCTGAAATGCTGCCTCCTGTTAAGACGTTTCAACCCTGCCTTCTGAGGTGCTGGTGGTGCTCCAGCTGTGTTGGCGACTTCTTCCTCCTCCTCTGCCTTCGCCTTGGGCTTCCACTGAGTCCCTGGTGTCAGGTAGGAATGCCATCAGCAGTCCGTCTACCAGCGTGCACTTGTAAGGGGTTAGATCACCCAACAATCTAAACACTGCTGAATTTACAGAATATATTTCCCAGTCAGGTATGCAGTGAAGGGGTACTTTGAAAGAATAAAGAGGTATAGATCACTCAACAATCTAAACACCGCCTAAATTACAGAATATATTTCCCAGTCAGATATGCAGTGTAGGGGTAGTTTGAAAGAAAAAAGGCGTACAGATCACCCAGCAATCTAAATGCCGCCGAATTTACAGAATATATTTCCCAGTCAGTCACTATCAAAAATGGCCGAATTTACAGAATATATTTCCCATTCAGTCACTATCAAAAATGCAGCACAGGCCGCAAAGGTACTTTCTGGCAAAAAACAAAAGATGATTTTTTTCACCCACAATGTCCCAGTTGTATTTACTAATTATATTTTACTATCAGAAATGCAGTGCAGGCCGCAAAGGTACTTTCTGGCAAAAAAAGTGATTTTTTTTCACCCACAATAACCCAGTTGTATTTACTAATTATATTTTACTATCAAAAATGCAGTGTAGGCCACAAATGGACTTTATGGCAAAAAAATGTGATTTTTTTACACCCACAATGTCCCAGTTGTATTTACTAATTATATTTTACTATCAGAAATGCAGTGCAGGCCGCAAAGGTACTTTATGGCAAAAAAAAAGTTATTGTTTTTTTTCAGCCATAATATCCCAGTTGTATTTACTGATTATATTTTACTATCAGAAATGCAGTGTAGGCCACAAAGGTACTTTCTAGTAAAAAAAAAATGTATTTTTTCCCCCCAGAATCTAACAGATGGATTTACTGAATTGATTACACTATCACATATGCAGCACAGGGGTACTTTATAGAAAAAAATGTGAATATGTCACCCCCTGGGTACCTGAACTGGACCACCTATATTATTTTCCCTTCCACTGGCATATATGCAGTGCAGGTGCACTTAAAAAATGGGTATATGTCACCTACTGAACTACAAGAACAGGATTACATTATTGCCCCTGGCACATATGCAGTTGCCAGTGCCCTGCACTTGCACAAAATGGCTGCCGACGCCCACCTAACTAACAGACGGATTAAAACTTATTTTTCTGTGTCACTGGACTCAGGGCAGGGTACACAAATGTTGCATTGCACCCACAAAAAAAATTGCTGTAGATGGCAGATTTAACACCAAGCTCGGATATCAGATTCTTTCCTAATCTCTCCCTCACAGCAGCAGCATCCTATCCCTACACTAAGAGCTGATGTGACATGTGGCTCTATGTGACTCCAGCTTATATAGAGGCTGGGTCACATGCTGCACTGGCCAATCACAGCCATGCCATTTGTAGGCATGGCTGTGATGGCTTCTAAGTGCACACATCTTAAACGCTTGTTGATTGGCTGCCCTGCACCCTTTCAACAAGCTTTATTAAACAGCCAAACACCAAACTCGAATCCAAACTTTTAAGGAAAAGGACACAAAAAACCCTAAAGTCCGGTACGAACCTGAACTTTACAGTTCGGGTTTGCTCAACACTGATCCCAGTCCTATAAATGCGGAGCTCTTGCATATAATAAAATTATTAAAATGTTAAAAAATGCGGTTGGTGCTATCTTAGTAGTCACTTGGTGTCACCTTTATTATAATTTTATAATGTTCTTAATGGAACACAGCTTGAAAGCGTATTGTTCTTTCTTTACCTGCCGATAATTCTGTTGTTAGATAATTTGTAGCGCTATGAATGATATGACAGATAACTTCAAATTTACTGTTGATAGGTGTTTAGAATGTTTATAAACACTAATATACTGTAGTTCACTTGTTGTTATAGTAGACTTTGGTTCTCCTATGAATCAACAGTTAATTTGATTGAGGTGTTAGATGCCTGCACGTATAGTTAGTAAGTTAGTTTTTAGATCTGATATTACTTGATGTTTATGATGTTAATAAAACACTTGTGCAGTCCAGTTATGATTAGGCTGTTAGTTAACAATTGATAAATGAGTAAGTTAGATGTCATCATATGCAGACTGTTTAGCTGTTTGTGTCACAAATACGTACAAATAGTCTCTGTATTCGTAGGGCCCACCGTGTGCTCACACAGCACTTGCTGCATTAATGCAGCTCTCATGCGGCACCTGTTCTATTCACATGGCGCTTGCATTCATTAATATGACACTTAGTATTGTGACAGACACTTTCTTCAACTTTTGGACAATACGTCCGTCTTACTCACTGTTCCATTGAACTGATTTATTGTCAGCTTGATTGTTACGCCTCTTACTGTAGTGCTCCCCGCTGGACCCGCACCTTCGCCGGCTTAATCTTCTGACCTCTGGCTCATGCGCTCAGGGATATCGCTGAAGTTTGTAATCGTGGTCAGGCTTCTAGATTTCCATGCACATTGGCTCCCCAAGGACCGACACTCCACAACTGCCACCAGACGCGTTTCGGACATTCCTCAGTGGTATAAAATTCTAAGCTAAATGAGGTACTGGGACTTAATACTGGACTTTAAATAGTGTCAAGTACAATCAAATATCCGGACAGGATCACTTTCAAATGCAATATCACTACTTACATTATTTTGCTCTTGTCATTCACATTTTGCGTTTTAGTTTTCATTTGTACAAAAATTTAAAATAGAATAAAAAAAAGAAAAAAAAGAAAACAAACAAAAAATTTCAAAAATATATAGAAATTATGAAAATAAAATGATGAAAATAAAAGTAGATAGGACATATGGAAAAATGTAAATTCATTGTGGCATAGGGATCGGGGGAAAGACACAAAAGATGCCAATGCATTGAGAACATAGCATTGGCGACTGATGTGTTTGATCCCCACGCCCATCTATAAAAATGGGTTTGGGGATCAAACACATCGCCAATGCTATGTTCTCAATGCATTGGCGTCTTTTGTGTCTTTCCCCCATCCCTATGCCACAGTGAATATCACCGAAACAAAGATATCCTTTTTATTTTATGAACTGTATTTTTTCGTGAATTGTATGAAATGTATTTTTATTGATAGTTGAACAAGCAAAAGACACATGCAAATAACTGTGAGCCAGCCAATTTGTGTTTAAATTTACAGAACATGCCCACAACTTAGAAGAGGTTTTTTTTTTTTTTTTATTGTGAAGCAAACAAACTATGACAAAATAAGAGAAAAAGTCAATGTGCATGTCTATTCACCCAGCTAAAGTCCAAGTCGCTTTGGATAAGTCTCTATGAGCTTGCCATATCTTAACACTGGGATTTTTGCCCATCCCTCTCTGTAAAACGGCTCCAGCTCCTTCAAGTTGGATGGTTTGCGCTTGTGAACAACAGTCTTTAAGTCTAACCACAGCTTTTCTATTGGATTGAGATCTGGGCTTTGACTAGGCCATTCCAACACATTTGCATGTTTCCCCATAAGCCACTTAAGTGTTGCTTTAGCAGTGTGTTTGGGGTTATTGTCCTGCTGAAAGGTGAACCTCCGTCCTAGCTTCAAATCATGCAAAGAGTGGTACAGGTTTTGGCTGTTGGCTGCTGAAAAAACATCCCCACAGCATGATGCTGTAACCACCATGTTTCACTGTAGGGATGGTGTTCTTTGAGGGATGTGATGTGTTGGGTTTGCGCCAGACATAGCGTTTTTTTTTGATGGCCGAAAAGTTCAATTTTCGTTTCATCAGACCAGAGCACCTTCCTCCATACATTTTATAAATCTCCCAGTTGCCCTTTTGCAAACTCACAATGTGCCTTTTTGTTTTTAGCTGAAACTAGTGACTTTCTTCTGGCCACTCTGCCCTAAAGCCCAACTCTATGGAGCGTACGGCTTATTGTTGTCCTATGTACAGATACTCCAGTCTCTGCTGTGAAAAACTGCAGCTCTTCCAGGGTTACTATAGGTCTCTGTTCTGCCTCTCTGATTAATGCCCTCTTTGCCCGGTCCGTGAGTTTTGGTGGGCGGCTGTCTCTTGGCAGGTTTGCTGTTGTGCCTTGTTCTTTCCATTTGGTTATGATAGATTTGATGATGCTCATGGGGATCATCAAAGCTTTTGATATTTTTTTATAACCTAACCCTGACTTGTACTTCTCAACAACATTGTCCCTTACTTGTTTGGAGAGTTCCTTGGTCTTCATGGCAGTGTTTGGTTAGTGATGCCTCTTCCTTAGGAGTTGCAGCCTCTGGGCCTTTCAAAAAAGGTGTGTATATGAATTGACAGATCATGTGACACTTAGATTGCACACAGATGGATATCATTTCACTAATTATGTGACTTCTGAAGGTAATTGGTTGCACCAGAGCTTTTTATGGACTTCCTAACAAACAGGGTGAGTACATACGCACATTCCAATTTTCTGTTTTCTATTTCTAAACAATAGTTTTATTTATATATTTTTCTCATTTCATTTCACCAACTTAGACTATTGTGTTCTGATCCATTACATAAAATTCAGATTAACAAAAAATTGAACTTAAGGTTGTAATGTAACAAAATACGAAAAAAGTCAAGGGGGGTGAATACTTAAGCAAGGCATGTCTACAGAACCTATTCTATTAAACGCTTATACAAGTATAGCCCCCCGACAGAGGGGAGAGGTTGTCAGCAGTAAGTTTGTGTTGACATCACTGATTATTTTGCCCTTATTCTGATCCGTCAGAACAATAACCCCCAAAAAACGTATCCTGTCTGTTGAGCATCCGCCTTCACTCGGTCAGCTTTTTGTCAGTAATCCATTAGTATTGCTAATGCCAAAAAAACAGGAGTTGATCCAAAACAAAGATGACACGTGAATGGAATATTTGCATATCTTCTGTGTTTTCTACCCACTCCTGCTTTTGGCTTTACAGCTGCTACACAGACAGAATCCGTTGTGCGTCTCATTTTTCCTTCCTTCTGACAGATCAGAAGAAGGGTCAAATAAATGATGATGTCAGCCAGGCAAATAGGCAAAATAGTTGCCCAGTCATGAAGTGGGGAGGGTGGGAACAGCATGAGAAGTCCACAGATTGGCCTTATGACATAGTGGTGAGGTGGAAGCAGCATAATGAGGCCACAGAGTGGCACAATGACAGTGTGGAGGTGGCATCAGCAGCATCAGGAGGTGGCCACAGAGTGGCACAATGACAGTGTGGAGGTGATGGCAGCATTAGGAGGCCACAGAGTGGCAAGGTGACATAGTTTGAAGGTGGCAGCAGCATGAGAAGACCACAAAGTGGCAAGATGACATAGTGTGGAGGTGGCAGCAGCACGAGGAGACAACAGATTGGCAATATGAAATATTGTGTAGGTGGCAGCAGCATGAGGATACCACAGAGAGGAAAGGTGACACAATGTGGAGGTGGCAGCAGCATCAGGAGGCCACAGAGTGGCAAGGTGATATAGTGTGGAGGTGGGTGGCAATACCAGTATCCACTGAAGATGGTGGGTGAAAGAAGGAGCACTTGGCATCAGATGTGTGGCATCAGGCGGGTGGCAGCATCAGAATAGTAGATGAGGCAGGTAGCCAGAATAAACCATTCTCTGTTGTTAAAGTGTTGGTGTGGCACCATGGATGATCTAATCTGATGTATCAGGCATTGGTGGGTGGAAATCCTGGCTGATCCACGCCTGATTCATCTTGACAAAGGTCAGTCTCTCCACATTTTGGGTGGACAGGCGAGTTCTTCTTGGGGTAACTATGGCCCCCACCGCACTAAACACCCACTCTGATGCCACACTACTGGACGAACAGGGCAGCTTTTCCAGTGCAAACTCTGCCAGTTGTGGCCACAAATCTAGTTTGGCTGCCCAGTAGTCTAGCGGATCTTCAATGTGGGTTGGTGTCCAAGTATGCCACCACTTGCTGGTTCAGGTCCTGCTCCAGGTCTTGCTGCTGCTTCTGCTGGTGAGTAGTTTCTTGACTAGGCAGGTGAAGAAAGCTGCTTATTAGCGACTCTAGACTCAGGCTGCTGTTTATGGAGCCAATACTGCTCCAGCCACGCGCCCCCCCCCAGCAGCCATGGAAGTGGAATGTGAGCGCAGAGGGCCCCCCTTGGTCAGACCTGCGAGAGGATGGACGAGGGCGCAGATAGGCAACGGACAACTGATTACATAGGATGTCTCTATAGTAGTTTAGTGTGTCCTCCCTCTCAGCGGGTGGAAAAAAGGCCACCATGTTGGACTGGTGGCGAGGGTCCAACAAGGTGGAGAAACAGAAGTCATCCCTCTGCCGAATGGTGGCAATTCGGCTGTCACTACGCAAGCAAGTGAGCATGCATCGGGCCATTTGTGCAAGTGACTCGGAGGGATTCCCTGTCTCCATCTCCACTGCATGCTGCCATGGTGTGTCTGGGACCTCTGCCTCGTCTTCCTCATCGCCCTGAAGCTCCTCTGGCTGCTCCTGCTCCTCCTTTCCTGTCACCTGTGAATAAAAACCACCCATTTCGATAGACATTGCTTGTGCTCCAATGTTATCCTCCTCCAGTTCATCCCCCACAGGGCTCATGGGGCCTTGAGATCTAGACGCCACATCTCCAGTGCCCTGGCCAGCCAGATTTACCAACATCTGTTCCAGGACATGAAGCAGTGAAATGACGTTGTTCATCTCGTAGTCCTGGCGACTGACAAATAACGTGGCCTCCTCAAAGGGCCTGAGCAAACGGCAGGTGTCATGCATGAGCTGCCACTTGATGACATCGAAATTACACAGGGGAGCACTCCTGTCCGCTTGGATCATCAAGAAATTATTTATGGCCTTTCTCTGTTTGTATAATCAATCCAACATATGAAGGGTCGAATATCAGCCTATGTTGGGGGATGCTGTTCTGCCGCTGTAGCTCAAAGAGGGTTTGCTTTGCAGTGTACGAGTGGCTGAAGTGCATGCAAAGTTTCCTGGCCATTTTTAGTATGTCTTGCAGATGGGTGGAAGACTTCAGGAACCTCTCGACAACCAGATTGCTCAAGTGTGACATACAGGCCGCATGGCTCAGACCTCCTTGACGCAGCACCGACACTATGTTCTTCCCATTGTCGGTCACCATGGTTCCGATTTTGAGTTGTTGAGAAAGCCAGGATTCGATTTCTTGATGAAGGACACCGAGCAGTTCCTCATCTGTGTGACTCCATTCACAGAGACAAACCAGGTGCAGAACAGCGTGATAGTGATGAGTCTACAATCACCCATCAATTTTCCATAAAAAATGTCACCATTTCGAAATTCGGTCCATACAGCAAAAGGAGGTGTACAATCACCCATCAATTTTCCAGAAAAAAACCGTTTGAAATAAAAAAAAATCGCCATTGAAAGGATAATGGAATTCGGTTGATACAGAAAGTCTACAATCACCCATCAATTTTCCCCAACAATCCTTTTTCACATAAAAAATTTCACCACTATGTAATTCGGTCCATACAGCAAAAGGAGGTGTACAATCAAATTTCCCGATAAAAATATGTTTGGAATAAAATGGCCTGTGTACACTACATGCCTCCAAAATAATTCTTGGATGTCTACATGAAAACAATGTATTTGCTGTAAATCGCGTCAGAGGCATAGTTGGTTGACTTCACAAGAGATGCAGTGTAGCGGAGTTCAGCCATCTCTATTTGCTTCCCGCTGTTTACTGCTCTTGAATTAAAATTAGGGCAAACAGCTTCAGCTTTCTCTGATATGTATGCCTACGGAGTCCTTTTGTTATGGCTTTGCACAGGGAGCAAGAATGTTGAGCACAATTCTGATGGAACTCCTGATCTTAAGAAACTGGACATGGACTCCAAAGCAGAGGCTCTCCTGTCATGTCTTGTGTGCTGTGGAGATCGAATGCAGACGGAGCAGATAAAAACACATGAATATTTTCAACTTACTGAAGTTGCTTGATTTAATTGTGAATAGATGCTTAAGACAAAGTCTGCTGGTGTGTTGTCATCAGCATCTTCATTGTGTTCACTGCAGGACCCATGACGACATCAATTTTCCTGAAAAAATGTGTTTGAAATAAAAAATTTCACCAATGAAAGGATAATGGAATTCGGTTTATACAGAAGAAAGTCTACAATCACCCATCAATTTTCCCCCAAAAAGCTTGTTTCACATAAAAAATTTCATCACCACATAATTCGGTCCATACCGCAAAAAGGGCTTTACCACATATAACTGCACCGCTGAATGGCGAATATCTTTTTCTTTTGCCACTAATACATGGCAAAAATGGCTTTACCACATATTACTGCACCGCTGAACGGCAAATAGGCCCTTATTTTTTTCCACTTTTCCTCTACACAAAAGGCTTTTCAACATATAAGTGCAATGCTGAATGGCGAATATATTTTTATTTCGCCACTAATACACGGCAAACGGGGCTTTACAACATATAACTGCACCGCACAAGGTCAAATAAGACATATTGTAGAAATATTTCCTTGTAATAAACCCTGTTAATGGCTGTATTAAACAGCACTTACACCCCAATAACAAGAACGGTTTTCTGGAATGACAGAGCTGTATAATGGCAATTTGGATCCCCAGTCAGTGCACCAAGGTGTTGTTTCTATTACCCACTTTGTAACCTCCCCCCTACTGAACCCTGTTCTACATGAATGCTGTGGAACGATTCCTCCTTATCCTTTCCCTGCACTTATAATTAATTTTTTCAACACAATCAAGTCTTTCCTATCATTGTCCCTAGCGTCTGCAGACGTCTCTCCCTGCACTAAGTACACTGGTAAATGGCAGAATCTGAGATGGCTGATGCTATTTATAGGGCTGTGACATCACAGGGTTGGCTGGCTGCTGATTGGCTGCATGCATGGCATTATGGGTGATCACGCCTTCCTAAAATTCCTTTCTCCATGTCCTCACATGTACAGCAGCCATTTTAGGAAAAAAACGATTCGTTACCACGAAGCGTAAGGAAATTTGGCTTCGGTGCGAATCTAATTTTTCCTGAAATTCCTGAAATTCGTTAGCTTCGATTCGCTCATCTCTAATCATCTTATAGACAAACCCTCCTAAATAGTATTGTATAAACTGTCACATTACATTTAAAGTTTCGTGGTATACATGGATTGTAAAATATGTACTACAATCCTATCTACCCCCTGTGAAAAAAAGAATAAACTATATATTACTGTTATAAATGCTTTTCCTCCATTAAATTGGTTGTCCCACTAAAAATATTCTGCAGTCTTCAAACCAGCACCTGGATCTGAATACTTTGTAATTGCATGTAATTAAAAATTTTGCATCACCACTGAGCTATTCAATAAAATGTATCTGTATAGCACCACCTGCTCTTTGTTCTCTTTCTTATTTCTTTGTCTGACTCACTGAGAAGGCTGCACATGCTCAGTTTCATCCTTCAACTGCCTCCTGAGCTGTGATAGGGAGAGCATGGACACGCCTCCTGAGCTGTGATAGGGAGAGCATGGACACACCTCCTGAGCTGTGATAGGGAGAGCATGGACACGCCCTCTTAGCTGCAGCAGAAAAGACACTCCCCTTGAGCTCCCAGTTTGATGTAAATCTAGCAGAACAATGAATGGGGAGATCTCTGGATACATGCGATGTTCAGGGCTGGTTTTAGCTTTGTTAGAAAAAGAGATTGTTATGTACTGTATGATGTCTCATTTTTTACATTTATAATGGGATAACCCTTTTAAGCCTCATTCTGTGTATTTTCAGGTCCTTTGTCAACATGTTTTTTTATGAAATGCATGCTTCATTGAACATTTCATCCAAAAGTAAGAAACCAAAGTGCCTTAATATATACAAGGAAACTGCTGATCTCTTAACAAATCACATTTTCGGTGATTTCAGAAAGGCAATTCCTATAAAGGCCAGCTTATTCCTGAGTGTAAGAAAACAAGGGTATTAAACAATGTTCCTTCGCCAGTGAAAGGGTTAATGTTCAGGGATTTAATCAAATATAGCCCTTTGACAGATGCAAATGCTCTTTGCATCTTGACAAAAGAATTATACAGAAGAGCATTAGAATATAATAGCACAAGGCTGTGGCCTCAGAAACACTTTTCTTATTTATACAGTGAGTGTCTGCATTAAGTAGTATACTGCCACAGGCAGAGATGAAGGCATTGTAAGTCACTCAGGAAAAGTCTATTAATACATTGTGCCATTGGAAGCTCTGTTCCAGGTCTCTCACAGTCCTGTGATGCTCCCTAAGGTTAGCAACGTCGGCTTGAAAACAAAGGAAAAATGACATCTGCCAACTAACATTTGTTCTCGTCATAAACTACTGACTACCTCTATAGAAGTGACATTGCAGTAGCTTTGCTTTTATGGGCCAGCTGTAGTGTACAGTACGTGTTCCCACTTCCCATCTTATTCAGGTTTTTATAAATTCAAGTTACAATTTGCTTAGGTTAAGGCCTCATACACACGACTGCATCCATTTTGTGGTTCGCAAACCGCAGATTCCTAAAATACGAATACCGACTGTGTGCATTCCACAATTTTCTCCCACCCATCAGTGGAAAAATTGTCCACAAAATGGACGAGAATAGGAGATGTTCTACAATTTGCTGAATGACCACACGGCTGTCCGCATTGTTTGCAGACCCATGGAAATGAATGGGCCTGTGTGCGATCCACAAAAAATGCAGATTGACATGGACCAAAACTATGGTTGCATGCATGAGCCCTTTCCGTTTTTCCTCCCTGCCTCCAGAAGCCATAACCCTTTTATTTTTCATTTCACATAGTCATGTGAAGACTTCTTTTTGTGGGACAAGGTGCGCAAAGCTGAAAAAAAATATTCCAAATGGGGTAAAATTTGAAAAAATGCTAGCAGTTCCGCCAGTATTATCGGTTTTGTTTTACGGCATTCCCTATGCAGTAAAACTGAGGAATGTTCTGCTGTGCTTAATGCAATTGTGAATGCAAATCATCAAGATGCGCTGCTGGCAGATCCCTTTGCAATTGGCGCCCAGTGATGTCCCAGATGTGCTTGATGGGAGACAAACCCAGAAATGCTACAGGCCGTACCATACTCCTGGGACACTCTGGAGAAAGGCCGTACCACCAGTTTCACAAACAAATCAATGTAATGCTTAGCTGTTAGTGTACTGGAAATTAATACTATAGGGGTCCAGCATATCGTACATTATGCCACTCCGCACCATAATCCCAGGAGTAGGACTGGTGTTTAGATAAGAAATGGGGATTAGACAGATTCCATGAAGTGGCTTTATATACTACTGTATATACACTCGTGGCCAAAAGTTTTGAGACTGACATAAATTTCAGTTTTTACAAAGTTTGCTGTTTTCATTTTTATGGTAGCAATTTGCATTAACTCTAGATTGTTTATGAAGAGTGGTGAATTGCAATTAACTGTAAAGTCATTTTGTGCCATAAAAATTAACTTAAAGGGGTTGTCGCACGAGAAATATTCTACAGTTTTCAAACTAGCACCTGGATCTGAATACTATTCTAATTGCATGTAATTAAAAATGTATAATAGCCACTGAGTTATTCAATAAAATGTATCTGTATAGCGCCACCTGCAGTGCAGTTTGTTCTTTTTCTCTTTTCATTGTCTTGCTCGCTGAGATAGCCGCACATGCTCAGTTTCATCCTGCTTCCAGAGCTGTGATGGAGAGAACATAGACACGTCCCCTTAGCTGCAGCAGAAAAGACACTCCCTTAAGTTCCCAGCTTAAAGGGGTATTCCGGTAAAGTAACTTAATTTTTGAAAAACTGCATTAAGGCTGCAAGCTGTGACTCAACCAGAACCCATACAGTTGTGTTCAAAATTATTCAACCCCCACTGAAATTGAGTGTTTTGGCCAGTTTGACATTGATTTTGATCATTTCAGTCATCTTGTTTACAATTTAATCAAAGAGGCACTTGTAAGTCAGACAAATATAACATTTATAATGAAATAACCACAAATGTCTTTTCTGTGCTCACATCATTATCAGTTTTATTCAACCCCCAAGTGACATTCAATCTTAGTACTTAGTACAACATCCTTTTCCAGTTATAACAGCTTTTAAACGTGAAGCATAGCTTGACACAAGTGTCTTGCAGCGGTCTACGGGTATCTTCGCCCATTCTTCATGGGCAAAAGACTCCAGTTCAGTCACATTCTTAGGCTTGTGCGCTGCAACTGCTTTCTTTAAGTCCCACCAGAGGTTCTCAATCGGATTTAAGTCTGGTGACTGCGATGGCCACTTCAAAATGTTCCAGCCTTTAATCTGCAACCATGCTGTAGTGGACTTGGAGGTATGCTTGGGATAATTGTCCTGTTGAAAGGTCCAACGTCTCCCAAGCCTCAGGTTTGTGACGGACTGCATCACATTTTCATACAATATCTCATGGTACTGAAGAGAATTCATGGTACCTTGGACACGCTGAAGCTTCCCTGTACCCGTAGAAGCAAAACAGCCCCAAAGCATGATTGACCCCCCGCCATGCTTCACAGTAGGCAAGGTGTTCTTTTCTTCATAGGCCTTGTTCTTCCTCCTCCAAACATCCATGGGCCCAAACAGTTCTAATTTTGTTTCATCAGTCCACAGAACACTATCCCAAAACTTTTGTGGTTTGTCCACATGACTTTTGGCATACTGCAGTCGACTCTTCTTATTCTTTGGAGACAGCAAGGGGGTGCGCCTGGGAATTCTGGCATGGAGGCCTTCATTACGCAGTGTGCACCTTATTGTCTGAGCTGAAACTTCAGTACCCGCATCTGACAAATCTTTTTTCAGTTCCTCAGCAGTCACACGGGGACTTTTCTCCACTTTGCGCTTCAGGTAGCGCACAGCAGTCGAAGTCAGCATCTTCTTTCTGCCACGACCAGGTAGCATTTCAACAGTGCCCTTTGCCTTAATTTGCGAATGATGCTTCCTATGGTGTCTCTTGGTATGTTTCACCTCTTTGCAATCTTCTTATAGCCATTGCCCTTCCTGTGAAGAGAAATCGTTAATTTCTAACGATAATTTGTTTTCCCTTAGTCCTACCAGCAGCACAGATGGGGTTAACCGCTGGCAGGACCGGCGGAATGTTTAATGAGCCCAAGACTAATAACTCAATTTAACAATTAAGTGTCTCCTTAAAAGGAGGAAGTCAACCCCCAGCCCACTGTGTTTATAGTAAGAAGAAAACTAGACTTACTAGGGTGGGAAATTTGTGTGCTGCTGTTAGGACTAAGGGAAAACAAATTATCGTTAGAAATTAACGATTCCCTTACGTCCTACCAGCAGCACAGATGGGGAGATAGCAAGAAGAAACCCCTAGGGAGGGCCTTCCTGCCTGGCAGAACTAAGAAAAGTCTGCCCAAAGGCCGAAAACTCAGCTAGACTGGCATCTAGTCTATAATGGGAGATGAATGTCGATTCAGAGCTCCAGGAAGCAGCTTTGCAAATCATGTTGAGAGGCAGAAGACTCCTCTCGGCAAAAGAAGTAGCCACAACTCTAGTAGAGTGGGCCTTCACGAATCCCGGAGGGTCCAGAGATTGTGGAAACAAGGGATTCCTTAATAGCCTCCTCAATCCACCGACTGATGGAAGGTTTGGATGCCTTACAGCCTTTAAACTTACCGGCAACAGGATTAGCAGATTCTCATCTTTCCTGAACTCCTTGATCTATCCACATAGATCCGGAGACATCTCGAGACGTCCAGAGGATGTCTAGCAGGTTCCTAGGAGGAGGTGGTAGATGTCGACAGAACCGGGAGGAATATCACCTGGTTGATGTTCTGGAAGGAAGGAACTTTAGGCCTACAATACGGGAGGAATCTAAGAAAGTCCCGGTCATGTAAGAAAATGGTATAGGGCTCATGCTGAGAGAGCTTGAAGCTCAGAGACCCTCTTGGCCAAAGTCACTGTAAGGAGAAACACAAACTTCCAAGTGACGAACTTGATGTCCACCTCCTCTCACGGTTCAAAGGGGAGATGCTAACCCCCTGAGAACTACTGAAAAACCCATTGAAAAAAGGGGTCTCAGTACTGTAGGCTTTAATCTTTCAGCTCCTCTAAGGAACCGTTTGATCAGCGGGTCCTGAGAAAAAAGCCTGTTAAGGCAAGCTGAAATGGCTGAAACTTGAACCTTCAGAGAAAAAGGGAAAGGCCTCTATCAAGGTCGTCTTGCAGGAACTGAAGGATAGCGGAGAGGGCGGATCTGCAGACGCCACCTCAGTTGAGGTACAACAGGATGAGAATATCCTCATAATACAAGAGTAGGCTCTCTTGGTAGAGTCCGCTTTAGAATGAGACAGCGTTCTCAGGACCGACTCTGAAAGCCCTTCTATTCTGGGAAGGGACTGATCAACCTCCAGGCTGTCAGGTTGAATCTGTGCAGATCTGAGCAGAGGTGAGTGTCCCACGACACCAGGGTCTGCTGTGGGGGAGCCTCCAATATTGTCCTCGACTCAACTGGGTGAGCTAGGTAAACCAGGATCTCTTCGGCCAAAACAGTATGATGGCTATCACCGAGGCCTGATCCTGACGGATTTTCATCAATACCCTCGGTATCATGGAAAAGGGAGGGAAGATGTAAGCCAGCCTGAACCTCCAGGATATTGACAGAGCGTCTAACGCCAGGGGTTGTCCTCCCTGTAAAGGGAGCAGAACCTCTCCACCTTGGCATTGAACCTTGTTGCCAAGAGATCCACCTCTGGCATACCCACTTGAGGACTATCTGCTTGATTCTCCGGATGTAAGGACCAATCCACCGACGGAAGACCGCGGCTCAGCCGCTATCATCTTGAGGAGCCTTGGATGTGGATAGCAGATAAGTGGGAAGGTACAACTCTGCCTAATCCAGAATCACCCGATCTCTGACAGGAGGGAAGTGATCTCGTGCCTCCCTGCTGGTTGCTGTAAAGTACCGCAGTCACATTGTCTGACTGGACTTTCACCGTTTTGCCCGGATCTGAGGGGCTAAGTGAAGGAGGGCTAGCCGGATAGCTTGAATCTCGCAGAGATTGGATGAAAGAAGCCACTCCTGAGGAAACCAGGTCCCGTGAACTGGAGAGTTGTCTAGGTGAGCGTCCCAGCCTACTTAGGACGCATCCGTAGTCAATATGACCCAGATTGGCTGGGTCATAGACTTCCCGTCTAAAAGATGGCACCACCATCTGAGGGAATACCGAGTTTGCCAAGTCAGGGAGCACAGGGAGTTTAGCCCAGCAGGGCTGCCATTCCATTAGGAGAGGACCTCCGACTGTAGAGGGCGGAGGTGCCATAGAGCTCAAGGGACTGCTTCCGCAGATGCTGACATGAGCCCCAACATCTTCATGAGAGTCCGGATTGGAACTCGCCGAGGAACGGAAAGGAACTTGCCGTGTTCTGAACCCGGAATCTTCTTTCTGGAGTCAACTGGAGCGACATCCCAGTGGAGTCGATTATGAAGCCTAGATATCTTACTGAAGTCGACGGGCTCACGTTCGACTTCTACCAGCTGATCCAACCTAGGTGGAACAGAAAGGAGATTGTTACCTGAAGAAGTTGGGTTAGGACCGCTAGAGCAGAGGCTTTCAAAGCCAGTCGTCCAGATAAGGAATGATGGTCAGTCCTTGAAGCCTCAAAGCCGCCACCACAGAACCACCTTGGTAAAAGTGTGAGGGGCAGAAGAAATGCCAAAGGAAGGGCAACAAACAGAAGATGCCTGACGACACGGACACCTGGACCGTGATCCTGATATACTTCCTGGAACCAGGATGGATCGGGATGTGCAGATATGCATTCTTGAGGTCCAGGGTTGCCATCACGTCTCCAGATTGACGGCGTGAACTACTGACCTGATGGTTTCTACACGAAACTTCACCTTCCTTATAAATCGATTGAAATATCTCAGATCGATAATCATCCGGAGATCTCCTGAAGCCTTGGGAACCAGAAAAACTGGTGAATAGATCCCTAGGCCCCGTTCTCCTGCCGGAACCTCCTCCAGAGCCCCTTTGCAAATGTAGTCCTGAATGTAGGCCTCTAGGATCGCCTCCTTGGCAGCTTGTAGAAGGTTGATCTTGACAAACCTGTCCAGAGGAAAAGAGGTGTTGTTGACTAAATAACCGTTGGAAATGATATTCAGGACCCAGGGATCCGAGATCTCTTGGATCCATTCTTCTCAGAAGTGGGAGAGACGACTCCCGACGGGTACATGAAGCTTAGGAATGGGGAAGCTTATTGGCAGGACGGCAGGAGTAACGGGAATTAACCAAGAGCCTCGAAGAGGCCCGTAGTCAGGAGGTGGATTTTCCATCTTTGGCTCCTCCACGAGAGCACCTCAGCCTTTCGCTGTGCTCTCCAGTCACTACAAGAGCTTGTTTGCTGGCCAGACCTGCCACCGCGGTCTTGTCTGCCCTGCGCTCGAAATGACTGCTGGGGAAGGCTCTTCACCTTCTAGTCTGAAAGGCCCTCCATGATCTTATCTAGCTCCGAACCGAACAAGCGGTTGGGCTCGAATGGAAGGCCATATAAGCTGTATTTTGAGGAATTGTCAGCGACCCAAGGCTCAAGCCAAAATGGAATATGGGCCGCCGAACCCGGGCCATGCTATATATAGGCCCCTGACATTATTTGATAGTATTGTTACAGGGTGCCAAAGGCGCACTTGGTCTCCCATGAGCCACAGACCTGCTGCTTAGCTTCAAGAGCAAGGATCTGAGTTTGGCCTCGCTCCCAGGACTTGCTTCACATCAACTTGAATTTGATCCAGGTGAGATCAGAGGAACGTAGAGACTTCAAAAGCCGCTATGGCTGTGGAAGCGGAAGCCGCAGCTGCCGTAACACCCCGTCTTAGTTTGCACTCTGCAAGGGGTCCTGCAGCTAGACCCATCGTCTGCAGGAACCAGAGTGCGCTTGGACAACTTGGCAATAGCCATGTCCACCTTGGGAATGGATCCCCACGAATCCACCAAGGGTTAAGCCATCGGGAACATGGATTTAACTTCTTTGTTAAAACCGGACCTTTTCCAGGTTTTTCCACTCTATATCATGACAGAGAGGAGGGTCTCATCCGCTTCGAAGACACGATGTGCCCGAGTAGCGGGAGCGGGAGGCTCCCCACAGTCAACATCATGGTCCCCCGACCTGATGGACTTGAGCAACTTCTGTGTCTTTCCAGGGAGAAAACACAACGTCAGCTCCTCCTCATCCGAGGAGGAAGAAACTAAGGAGACCAAAAGGTCTCCTTACCGGGACAGAGGTCTCCATAGGGGCCTGGGCACGAATAGGAAGCCTTTCCATCCAGCAGGCCTATGACTCCTTTAACAGAGCCATTGATACATATCCTGCAAAGTAGGTTCACTAGAGGTCCGAACCTCTAACGGCAGCTGTAACACCTGGTGTAGGTTAGGTCAACAGACCAAGGGATTCCCAACCGGTCTCCCAAACTGGTCTTAGCCCAGCCTTAAGCTGTTTAGCTTCTGCGATCTCACGAGTGCAGGTATGATCAGCTTACAATAACCGTTGACTGCTGCAATGGTAGCAGGATAGATGCTTCCTCTTGAAATCCACTTTCCTGCCTTCCGAATCCCGCGGAGAAGACATCACTGCGGGAAAAAAGAGACAAATAAAACATTTGTAAACCACCTATCTGCGCAGGAAAGGTAGAAAAACAGACCGGAGGAAGCTGAGGAAAAAAACACCACAAGTGGAACAACACCAATTTTAGGACTCTGGGAGCTGGCTGAAAAAGCATATGCAGCCAGAGACTGAACTGGAGCACACAGCCTCCAAAAATAGGGGAAAGGGAGGGATAGCCAATCCACCCTTCCCCAGTAAATCCTCCACAGGAAGACGCATAAAAAAATCGTGCCCGTGAAAAATCACGGCCGGATTACCCGGAGGTGATGAAAAGGAGAGTCCCCGTGTTACCTCCGGAAGATGGCGGCGCACAGGGACCGGGATCCCGGACCAAGGACGCCGCCAAAATACCCCAGCCAGGCGCACTGCGCGGGCCGGCAGCAAACAAGCTGCCGGCCAAACTGACAAGGTACCTAGGAAAAAGGGCAACGCCGTTACCCAAACGAAAAGAAGGCTCCCCGCACTTTCCATAAGAAAGGGGGGAACAAACCGCCTAGTCCACCTGTCCAGGAGGACAGAAAAAAACACAGTGGGCTGGGGGTTGACTTCCTCCTTTTAAGGAGACACTTAATTGTTAAATTGAGTTATTAGTCTTGGGCTCATTAAACATTACGCCGGTCCTGCCAGTCCACGGGGGGTGGTTAACCCCATCTGTGCTGCTGGTAGGACGTAAGGGAATCACCTCTTCTCTGGTCTTCCTGGACCATTCTCTTGACTTCACCATGTTTGTAAACACACCAGTAAATGTCTAGAAGGAGCTGAGTATCACAGTCATTTTAAATCTGCCTAATTGATGCTTATTATGCTTGATTGCTGCTCCTTGACATCCAGAGGTGTTTTCAATACCTGATCGAAAACACTTGAATGAACCTCTGTTCTTATGAGTGGTAGTCTTTAAGGGGTTGAATAATTGTGTCAATGAAGAAATCACAAAAAAACATTTAATACTGTATTACAAAAACTATTGACGTAATTTTAGTTGCATTTGGTTCTTTAAAAAGTCCTTGTAAGATTTCATTCTGAACACAATTACAAATGTACACTAAATTCCCTTAAACCCTTTACAGCATTGGGGGCTGAATAATTTTGAACACAACTGTACATATAACCAGAGTTTCAATTTACCTTACAATCTATTTGTCTAGCTCCTGTGTGGACTTACAACACACAGAGTATAATGGTGCCTGATCTTCCCTCACAAAACTACAGTCCCCACAATCCCTAGCTTTCTGTTGTGAGTAGTGATATTTATTGATTGGCTGCCTGATATACAGTCCAGTTACGCCCCCTCTACTCAGTAATCACCACCACACTAACACGCCCTTTGTTTCACAAGATGTTTACCTAGAGCAGACATGCTCAACCTGCGGCCCTCCAGCTGTTTCAAGACTACAACTCTCAGCATTCTCGGACAGCCTACAGCTATCAACCTACAGCAGGGCATTGTGGGAGTCTTAGTTTTACAACAGCTGGAGGGCCGCAGGTTGAGCATCACTGCCCTAGAGGATTAATAGCAACACACTGAGCATGCTCGACCTAAGAAAGGCTCAGAACTACAGGTCGATGGAAGAAAGGAGAGAGGAAGAAAACTACCTTTCTAACTACTGAATGGTAAATATGTGAAATTTACATTATATTAGATAATTACTGATGATGAATTAGTCTAAAACTTAAGTTATATTTATGGTAACCGGAATACCCCTTTAATATAAATCTAGCAGAGTAATGAATGGGGAGATCTCTGGATCCATGTGAGGTACAGGGCTGGTTCTAGCTTTGTTAGAAAGAGATTGTCATGTACTATATGATCTCTTATTTTCATTTTTCCCATTATTTGTGGGATAACCCCTTTAATGACAAAAACACATTTCTGGACCTTTTGAACCCTGCTGCAATATTACCTGCTAACATAATTTCAGTGATCTTTTTATTAGCTAAGGAGAAAGCGTTCATGAGGACAAGGCAGCTGATATCACTAGGAATTAGAAAAGCAGACTATTTGCTTTAAAAGGATGGGGGTGTTGCTTGGAATCATTGTTATCTTCTGTTAACCATGATTACCTCCAAGGAAACACCTACAGTCTTCATTGCTCT
Organism: Bufotes viridis; assembly: GCA_033119425.1. Taxonomy (NCBI): domain Eukaryota; kingdom Metazoa; phylum Chordata; class Amphibia; order Anura; family Bufonidae; genus Bufotes; species Bufotes viridis. Next base: position 163,539,421 of record CM065589.1, on the reverse strand, counting down.
GCATCAAAAAGACCTAACAGGTAAGTACATTGCTGCTTCTAAGATTTTATCTAAATCAATCATTTATTGGATCATCAAGATCATCAGAGATTAGATTGCTGTGAAGAAGGCTTCAGGGTGCCCAAGAAAGCCCAGCAAGTGCGACCATCTTCTAAAGCGGATTTAGCTATGGAATCTGGCCACCACCAATAAAGAGCTTGCTCAGGAATGGCAGCAGGCAGGTGTGAGTACATTTGCATAATGAGGTCTTTTGGTAGATGGATTGGTGTCAAGAAGGGTAGCAAAGAAGCCACTTCTCTCCAAGGAAAGCATGAAGGCAGGAGCGTAGCTAATGGCTCATGGGCCCTGGTGCAAGAGTTCAGCTTGGGCCCCCCTTCCCTCAGTGCTTTCTGTGTCTTCCTATACGGCACAAGGCTCTTTGGGCCCCCTCAGGCTCCTGAGCCCGGTAGCGACTGCTACCTCTGCACCCCCTATAGCTACGCCCATGCATGAAGGACAAACTGACATTCTTTAGGAAGTACAAGGATTGGACAGCAGAAGACTACCATGAATAAATCAAGGTATTAAAACATCCTTCAGGGGCAACTTCTTCCAATGCTTTTTCCAGCATGAAGGGGCATCCTGTTACAAGGCAAAAATGATAACTAAGTGGCTCAGTGAAGAAAACATTGACAAAACATTGAGAACCTCAAAAAGTGGGTGGACAAGCAATAGCACAGAAGCTATAATACACTCCAAGGCAAGAAGGAGTTGCCATCTGTAAAGATTTGGCCCAGAATCCTCACTTTCAGGCCTCCTGCAGACGACCGTGTGGCCTTTTCAGTCTTTTGCGGGCCGTTTTTATTGGATCCGTTTTTTTTGTTTCTGTTGGGTTTCCGTCTCAGTTCAGTTTTTCCGTTCTGTTTTTCCGTATGGCATATACAGTAATTACATAGAAAAAATAGACGGTTTCGCAAAAAACGGAACTGATACGGAAGACATACGGATGCATTTCCGTATGCGTTCCTTTTTTTTGTGGACCCATTGACTTGAATGGAGCCACGGATCGTGATTTGCGGGCAATAATAGGACATGTTTTATCTTTGCACGGAACCGAAAAACGGAAATATGGAAACGGAATGAACACGGAAACACTTCAGTTTTTTTTGCGGAACCATTGAAATGAATGGTTCCGTATACAGACCGTATACGGAACGCAAAAAAAACGGTCCGTACACTCGTAAAAAAAAGTTCATTTGAAAGAGGCCTCAGTCTGTGGCTAGTGTAACCAATGTATGGTAATTTAAAGGGATCTCATTAAATCATGTATATTACCTATATTACAGTCAATAAGTCATTTCATAGGGTAGGTAACACTGGTGTAAAGTAAAGCTCGTGGTTTTGATTATGTGCATAGTGCATACCTATTCATGCCACAGCTGCAATATTTCAACCACGTTTTTATACTTGCATTACTTTTGATTGGAGAAAGAATGTTGCCCAAGAAAGTGATGTTTTTACAACACAATGGCATATTGTTACAGTTTGATTCAGTTGTACATCCTCGTGTAGCATAGGGAGATGTTTCCTAATGATTGCTGTTATTTTGTCATACTAACAATTGTGAAAAAAATCACGGATTACTGGGAGCTCACATATTCACTCATATTTGTTCTTTTATTTTGTCTCTTTTGTATAAAAAGATGTTCTGAATGGGATCTTGAATTTACTGTATTTTTTGCAGTATTTAGATGAGTCGTCTGTACCTGTGGGAAAGAAGTCTTTTAGCAATAATGATTTTATATTCTTTCACAAATGCATCATCTATAGAGGATGGTCAGCTTGTTCTGATGTATTCCATGATGAGTAGATTTTTAATTATGCGTGATGGATGGCATATGGTAGCATGTAATAAGTTGTTACCGGATACCAGCTTTTTGTATGATCTTGTTGTAATATTGCCTTGTATGATGCCTCCTGTCAAAATTAAATGTGGAAAAGCTTTTAATATCTATTAAGATAAGTGAAAGACAGGTTATCAGCATTATTATTAAGATAAGTGTAAGACAGGTTATCAGCATTATTATTAAGATAAGTGTAAGACAGGTTATCAGCATTATTATTAAGATAAGCGAAAGACAGGTTATCAGCATTATTATTAAGATAAGTGTAAGACAGGTTATAAGTATTATTATTAAGATAAGTGTAAGACAGGTTATCAGCATTATTATTAAGATAAGTGTAAGACAGGTTATAAGTATTATTATTAAGATAAGTGTAAGACAGGTTATCAGCATTATTATTAAGATAAGTGTAAGACAGGTTATAAGTATTATTATTAAGATAAGTGTAAGACAGGTTATCAGCATTATTATTAAGATAAGTCAAAGACAGGTTATCAGCATTATTATTAAGATAAGTGAAAGACAGGTTATTATCAGTAGAGTTGAGTGAACACCAGGAAGTTCGGGTTCGCCGGGTTCGGCCGAACTTCGTCACAAAGTTCGCATTCGGGACCCGAACTTGATCCCGAACTCGAACCCCATTGAAGTCAATGGAAACCCGAACTTTGGGGCACTAAAATGGCTCTGAAAAAGTAATGGAAAGGTCTACAGGACTGCAAAAGGAAGCAACATGGGGGTAAGAGCTGGACAACTGGCATGCAAACTAATGTGGATAGGGAAATGACTTAAAATAACAAAAAATACATAAAAATTAAAAATAATAATCTTGAACTTGGAGGAGGAGGTCCATATGGAGTAGGAGGTTGAGGAGGCAGTGTAGGTGGAAGCGGTGGTGGAGGAGGTAGTTGCCAACAACACTGTGGACAAGCAGCTGCGCTTGTCTGTGATAACGCCCCCTGCGGTGCTAAACACACGTTTAGACAATACATTGGCTGCAGGGCAGGCCAGCACCTCCAAGGTGTAAAGGGCAAGCTCAGGCCATGTGCCCAATTTGGAGACCCAAAAGTTGAATGGGACAGACCCATCAGTCAGTACATGTAGGCGTGTGCACACATACTCTTCCACCATGTTGCTGAGATGCTGCTTCCTGCTAAGACAATCCATATCAGCTGGTGGTGCTTGTGGCGTGATTACAAAGTTTTTCCACATATCCGCCATGCTAACCCTGCTTTCTGAGGTGCTGGGGGTGCCCCAGCTGCGTTGGCGACTACTTCCTCCTCTTCTGCCTTCGCCTTGTGCTACCACTGAGTCCCCGGTGTCAGGTGGGAATGCCATCAGCAGCGTGTCTACCAGCGTGAAGAATATATTTTTTAGTCAGGTCTGCAGTGCAGTGGTAGTGTGAAAGAAAAAAGGGGTACAGATCACCCAACAATCTAAACGCCGCTGAAATTTACAGACTATATTTCCCAGTCAGGTATGCAGGGCAGGGGTAGTGTGAAAGAAAAAAGGGGTACAGATCACCCAACAATCTAAACGCCGCCAAATTTACAGAATATATTTCCCAGTCAAGTATGCAGTGCAGGGGTAGTGTGAAAGAAAATAGGGGTACAGATCATCCAACAATCTAAACACCGCTGAATTTACAGAATATATTTCCTAGTGAGGTATGCAGTGCAGGGGTAGTTTGAAAGAAAAAAGGGGTCATGGAGCGTCCTGGTTATCCGGCATCTATTCGCCGCGCTGAAGGATTATTTTGAAAGTGTGTAGAAGCCACTCTGGGCCCCCACGCTGCAGATTTATCATGAAGACATCATGGAGATTTTACAGCATATAACTACAGCACCAAACAATCTAAATGCCGCTGAAATTACAGAATATATTTCCCAGTCGGGTATGCAGTGCAGAGATAGTTTGAGAGAAAAAAGAAAGGATTATTTTGAAAGTGTGTAAAAGCCACATGGGGCCACCATGCTGCAGATTTATCATGGAGACATCATGGAGATTTTACAGCATATAGCTACAGCACCCAACAATGAAAACGCCGACAGAATTTACAGAATATATTTCCCAGTCAGGTATGCAGTGCAGCAGGAACACACCATCCAAGCCACTTGTGAATGACTGGTCTGATAACCATGGAAATGTCCACCCACAATCTAAGAGCTGGATTTACTGATTAAATTTCACTCTCAGAAATACAGTGCAGGCCGCAAATGTACTTTATGGCAAAAAATACATGATTTTTTTCATCCACAATGTCACAGTTGTATTTACTGGTTATATTTCACTCTCAGTAATGCAGTGCAAGCCGCAAATGTACTTTATGGCAAAAAATACGTGATTTTTTTTTTTACCCACAATATTCCAGTGGTATTTACTTGTTATATTTCACTCTCAGAAATACAGTGCAGGCCGCAAATGTACTTTATGGCAAAAAATAAGTGATTTTTTCAATCACAATGTCACAGTTGTATTTACTAGTTATATTTCACTCTCAGAAATGCAGTGCAGGCTGAAAATGTACTTTATGGTAAAAAATAAGTGATTTGTTTCACCAACAATATCACAATTGTATTTACTGGTTATATTTCACTGTCAGAAATACAGTGCAGGCCGCAAAGGTACTTTATGGCAAAAAAACTAAATTATTTGTCCCCCCAGAATCTAACAGATGGATTTACTGAATTGATTACACTGTCACATATGCAGCACAGGGGTACTTTACAGAAAAAAACTGTGAAAATGTCAACCCCTGGGTCCCTGTACTCACAGACGGATTACCTATATTATTTTCCCTTCCCCTGGCACATATGCAATGCAGGTGCACTTAAAAAATGGTTATATGTCGCCCACTGAACTACAAGAACAGGATTAAATTATTGTCCCTGGCAATATTGTCACTTGCACAAAATGGCCGCCGATGCCCACCTAACTAACAGACGGATTAAAACTTATTTTTCTGTGTCACTGGGCTCAGGGCAGGGGACAAAAATGTTGCATTGCACCCACACAAAAAAAATCACTGTAGATTGCAGACTTAACACCAAGCTCTAATATCAGAATCTTTCCTAATCTCTCCCTCACAGCAGCAGCATCCTATCTTTACACTAGTAAGAGCTGACGTGACATGCGGCGCTACATGACTCCAGCTTATATAGAGGCTGGCCAATCACAGCCATGCCATTAGTAGCCGTGGCTGTCATGGCTTCTAAGTGCACACATCTTAAACGCTTGTTGACGGCTGCCCTGCAACCTTTTAACAAGCTTTATTAAACGGCCGAACAGCGAACTCGAACCCGAACTTTTATGGAAATGTTCCGGTTTCGGGTCCGGGTACTAAAGACTCTAAACACTAGTTATCAGCATTATTATTAAGATAAGTGAAAGACAGGTTATCAGCATTATTATTAAGATAAGTAAAAGACAGGTTATCAGCATTATTATTAAGATAAGTAAAAGACAGGTGATCAGCATTATTATTAAGATAAGTCAAAGACAGGTTATCAATCAGGGTCGGCTCCAGGTTCATGTGGACACTTGGCCGATAAAGTCTCAGTGGGCCCCCTTGTGCCATTTTGCAAGGCGCTTACAGCAATGAATCTGCATGTATTATACATTAAATACCTTTCACAGAGCATGCTACAGAGCAGATATATGTGAATCAGTCCTTATGTGCCTACTTTTATTTTCTACCCAGTGTTTCAGTCCCTCAGGTCTACTTACAGATATGTGCTCCCTCACAGTAGATATGCCAGGATATGCCCCCTTCATAGTAGATATGCCAAGATATGTGCCCCCTCACAGTAGATATGCCAAGATATATGTCCCTCAAAGTAGATATGCCAAGATATGCCCCCTCACAGTACATACTCTATGCCAAGATATGTGCCCCCTAACAGTTGATATGCCAAGATGTGTGCCCCCTTCACAGTAGATATGCCAAGATATGTGTTCTCTTACGGTAGATATGCCAAGATATCTGCCCAGTGCCCCCTTCACAGTGGTTATGCCCAGATGTGCCCCCTTCACAGGAAGTGGGAAAAAAAAAACAATAAAAACACCTCGCCTCAATCACCTGGCTCCTCCCATGATCTGCGCTCCCCATCAGCAGCAGGATATTGTGACACATCACGCTGCTGTGTAGGAGGAGCACTGATTCCCAGCCTGCCCCGCTCCTCCTCCTACACAGATCAGCTGGAAGATGTGTGAGGACATCGTGCTGCTGTTGTGGAGCGCTGGCGCTTCAATGGTGGAGTGCGGAGCAAATAGTTCCCTGCTTCAGTGGTGTGCCTACGGTGTTTGGGACAAAGCCCCCACCCTCAATACTTAAAAAAAATTGTACCCCCTCACAGTAGTATTGCCCTTATTGTACAACCTTCACAGTAGTTTTGTACAAAAGTGTGCACTCTCACATTAGTTATGCCCACATTGTGCCCTCTCACAGTAGTTATGCCCTCTCTGTGCCCCTTTCACAGTTGTAATGGCCTATCTGTGCCCCCTTCACAGTAATAATCCCCATTGTGCCCCCTTCATAGTAGAAATCCCCATTGTGCCCCCTTCACAGTAATAATCCCCATTGTCCCCCTTCATAGTATAAATCCCCATTGTGCCCCCTTCACAGTAATAATGCCCACTGTTCCCCCTTTACATTAATAATGCCCACTGTGCCCCCTTCATTGTAGTAATTTCCTCTGGCTTTGTGCCCCTTCCATAGTAGAAATGCCCAGTGTAACCCCTTCACATTAGTAATGCCCTCTGTGGCCCATCCATAGTAGAAATGCCCTCTGTGCCCCCTCCATAGTAATAAAGTCCTCTGTGCCCCTTCCATAGTAATAAAGTCCTCTGTGCCCCCTCCATAGTAATAAAGTCCTCTGTGACCCCTCTGTATTAAAAACAAAAAAACACAGTACCTATTCACCTTGTCCCGTTCCTGAAGCTCACATACCTCACTTCCCTGCAGACGCAGATCGCTCTGCTGCACTATGTGGGCGGATTTATGCAGATTTCCTAGCTACAGGCTCCGTCCAAAACGTCCGGCAGTGCGATCTGTGCTTTCAGGCTGAATGGTGGAGCAGGGAGAAATCTTCCTGCTTCACCATTCAGAGCGCCGCTGGCCTGAAGGAGGGAAGGAGTGCGGTTTGCTGAGCAGTCAGTGAAGTGACAGGACTGCAGCTCCCAGCACTCCAGCAATGAGCGCTTTCATCTGTATTGATGGAAGCGCTTATTGCTTCTGGACTCTGGCAGCTGTGCTGTGGGCCCCTGCAGAAGCTGTGGGCCTCGGCACTTGCCTGGGTATGCCAGGTGCTGACCCCGGCCTTGTTATCAACATTATTATTAAAATATTTGCAGAACACAGGGACAGTATTTTTGATCTCCCTTTTACATGATCAACATGTTGTCAATATCTCTTCAATACCAAATCAGATGGTGGTATTTCATGCACAATATAGTGTTCCTGCTGATACAGGTTGTCTACTGAAGGGGAGAATTTCACTCCCATAGGGCAACCTATGTGCTGGATGATTGTATTCTTGATCAAATGAGAATAAATTGTTTGTCAGAAAGAATTTGATCGCTATTAAAATAAAATCGAAGAACTGCTCTAAATAGTTACTGTATTGGCTCAGATAATGTTACAATGCTGTTAAAGTCTTCTTATGTGAAACAGAGGTATATAGTGTGATTGGATCATAGCACATTCTAGCCAAAGTCCCTTTGCATTTCCATTACCTTTAGTACCACACTGGAATCTCTGACAAATCCTGAGGAATGTGTGACCAAAAGATTGAGAACGTCATCTACACAGGCATATAGGGGGAGATTTATCAAAACTGGTGCAAACGAAAAGTGGCTCAATTCTGACACTGGCCTCCTGCCATAAATACTGCCTAGGCTGGTGGATAACTGATCAGATGGCCTAATCTTGGTGTAAGGTGGTGGTCACCTTGCCAGAGCAAAACCCCTTTTTGTCTGTAAAATGACCTAGCCACATAGAGTACTTCTTCTGTGTCTCTCCTTGTGTGGCTCAGATAAGAAGATTATCAACACATTTGTGTTAACTGGCAGAACTGCTGGGGCAAACTGGAATAGTTTAAAGCTCAACCACAATGGAGACATAAAGGTATCTCAGTGGGTTACACAAGTTGAATTTGCATAAAAATATAGGTATACCTATTAATAATATGTAAGCTAAACAGTGTTATAATTCACCCTCTTTCACAGTTTACAGTGCATATTTTAGAATTCACTTATCCCTTATAAAATATGACAGGTTTTATTGCATTATTTTAAATAAATTTCATTACAAAAATAATGTCCTCAAGTCTTGATAAACTTTCTGCAAAGTGACAAGATCTTTTTGAGGCATTCCAATGCTCAGAAGTGAATTATACTATTTCTCATGTTGGGACCGAGCGAGGTAAACAGATTTATCATGTGTACTTTCCGTGATGCATAAATCTTTTTTTTCTTTCAACACTTTCAAATGCAGGATGATTTGGGACTTTAGCTCCTGTAAGAAAGTGAGTTAAGTGATATATAGGTCTCCATAGTTGAACAGTTAGATTTTTTTGCACCTATTTAGTGATGGGCTTCTACTAAACAAATAATTCCTGTTATTTAGGACATATAGACTTTGGAAAAATTAGGTTGGAAGCGTATAATAAAGTCATTGAAAGGATATTACAATTAAGAAACTTAAAATTCAATACAATGAAACCTCTCCAAAAGAGTACCTCTTTCAGAAGACCATCCTTCTATGTAGATGAGATTTCCTGTGACAGATTTTTTTGGTCCATTATATAAACCATTAGAAAACCTGGTGTGGTGTTTAACAAGCAAGATATGCTTAACCCATATGCAGTTGTGCATGTATATAGGGGAGCACATCCTGCACTTGTAGTCCGTTGCTAGGGGCAATTAACAGCAAAAAATGCATACAATGGAAGATGCCAGCAACGGACTACAAGTACCACAATAACCATCCTACATACGATAACGATACTGTGGATGTGGAGAACAATCAAAAACATAACCATAGCAAAGGCAGGTGCACTCTGCAGCATTACTAAACCCTCACACTGATGTTAAAATTGAGAGGTTAGTTCGACACATCCCACTAGGAGACATGCCTTAAGCTCGAACACCACGGCAAGGTCTCTCAAGTAGCCCAAGACCCTACCACTCAACCTACCTGTGCCGTATGGGCGATACCAGGGGCCGTTGGGCATTACGGCAGCGTAAGGCCTGACTCGCAAACATCTCACCAATGACCTCCAGCATGTAACCATGCTTGCAATGGGAGGTGGGAGGTGCCTGTGAGCCCCACCCGAGACCGGATGATATGGCCCAGAGCCTCCCAGGTGTACCTGAATGTAGCCTGTAGATGAAAAGCAGGCACATTTAAATTGGAGTTTATACACCTCCAAACATATTATACAACCCATATGCAGTTGTGCATGTATATAGGGGAGCACATCCTGCACTTGTAGTCCGTTGCTAGGGGCAATAAACAGCAAAAAATGCATACAATGGAAGATGCCAGCAACGGACTACAAGTACCACAATAACCATCCTACATACGATAACGATAATGTGGATGTGGAGAACAATCAAAAACATAACCATAGCAAAGGCAGGTGCACTGTGCGGCAATACTAAACCCTCACACTGATGTTAAAATTGAGAGGTTAGTTCGACATATCCTACTAGGAGGACATGTCTTAAGCTCGGACACCACGCCAAGGTCTCTCAAGTAGCCCGAATTACTAACCTCTCAATTTTAACATCAGTGTGAGGGTTTAGTATTGCCGCAGAGTGCACCTTCCTTTGCTATGGTTATGGTCCATTATATACTACCATCTTCTTCAAATGAACTTGTGGGCATGTCACAGAGGTTTGATTGTATATTACATCCACCAATCTGCTCAATGAGTAAAATCAGCAGCACTCCTTTTTATGAACATAAGGCTGGGTGCCATGCAATGAGACCTCCTGGTGTGATGGGCAATGTGCATATCACATGGAAAGCCAAGACACACCAAGTCCATGTCTTTCACACAAATATTTGCAACATTTCGACTACACCAAAGGTCTTTTTTCAAGCATGAGAAAGATCTTGAAAGGCGTTGAAACGTTGGATATATTCGTAGAAAACAATATTCTGAAATGTAGTGCTGCGACTTTTCTTGTTATATCCATCCATCTATATCCTGTATGTTAATGGGTCAGGTACACAGACATTTGTCTATGTATCCCACATATAAGCACAAGCTCTAGATAACATAAAACTGAAGGGCCAATTATTGTAGCTGTACTCCAATAAGTCTGTTCATATTTATTTCATGTAAAGAGGCAGGAGTTATCTGGGGCTGATGAGGTCTAACAAGCGTGAAATTTTGCATGCAAGAATATGTATCTTGGAATAAATGGCTTTATAATGATAGGCTATATTTGTGCAGTATACACCAGCTGTGACTAAATTCATAGATAGGCACAAGGATTAAAAGGAATTATGGCTTTGCTACTGTGCTAAAATAAGAAATAACCCCTCTGGTTTGGGGATTTGTGATGGACAAGATAACATGTAAATACAATACCTTCTGCTTTACTGAGGAAATTATGTATTCTGCTTTCTTTAAACCATGTATTACTCTTCTTGGAACATCATATATTCTACCTAAACATATAAAAAGCTTTCTAAATACATCACATTTATTGGAGACAGTTGAAAAGCTTGTAGATAGGCAGACCCATAATGCAGTAGTATACTTAGATTTTCCCACATGCTGCCGCAGCTAGCCCATGTGTAGCTGGTGCAGATGGGAGTGGTAGTGGCCCTCGTGATAATGTGTCACGGTGTACTCCCTCAGGCCGTCACTCCCTGGGGTCAGTGCAGTGAATGAGGAGCACACTGTGTTCCCTTGGGGTGCCCTCTGTAGCTGTGTGCTCCCTGTCTGATGGTAGTGTGGGGGGTGTCCATGGTGTTAAAGTTCATGTAAGTGCTAAGCAGGGCACGTGATGGAAATGCAATGGCCAGCGTGTGGTGTTAGGAGAGTCAGAGACCAGGCCAGACTGAAATTACCAAGAGTTTCACTTTACTGTGTGCACAATAGGAGTTGTAGTACATCCAGCAGTTAGCTGCACAGAGTGCAAATTCCTCCCAGGTGTCCAAGAATGAGCTATAATATGCAAAATAACTATGGAGCCCCAGTTATGGGTCTTCAACCCAGTGAAAGCCTGATATCCCTCAAGGGAAGGAAAACCAAGCAAAGGGGTGTCTCCATTACAGAGTCTGTAGTTGGGCCCTAGTATAGACCCTCGGGGAACAAAAATGGAATTGCACTACCGGTCAATTGACTGGAATAACCCTGTAGGGGTCCTACCTGTATTATTAAAACTACGTTCTTTATTGATTATCAAAAACTAAAATAAACAAAAACCTATACCAATGTGGATTAAAATTATCAGGCTATGGTAGGGACTAGCTCAGTTGAATAGATACAGTGTGAGATACAGTGCCTAGTACTAGGGTGCCATAGGAGTGATTAATTTTGCTTTTGTTGTTATTATGTGGCACAATATTTGTGCTTTGGATATATTAGCACTGTGAAGATGGTAAATTATGTACTATGTTGCTACATTAGATTTCCTTTCTATATAGTGGCAATCTGGCTTTATATTGTGGTATCCTGTGCCAATATAGGTAATTAGATGGAGTGGATCTCTTATATATCACTTAAGGTAAAGGTACCCACTATAGAGCCAAATACACTAAGTGCTTTATACAACAGCACAGAAAACCACTCCTAATGAGCACTATACTGTATACTGCCCAAGCAGACTGATCTCCGTACAATATTAATCCAAAGTTTCGAACGAAGTGACTTCGTATGTAACATCTGATGCTCGCTTCTCTCATCTATAATATATATATATATATATAAAATCAAAAAGCAAGCGTCACTCCAAAATTGAAATAAATAAAAAAAGTTTAATCACCCATGTGGAATCGCGACGTTTCGGCTCCAAACTGAGCCTTTTTCAAGTTTGGAGCCGAAACGTCGCGATTCCACATGGGTGATTAAACTTTTTTTTATTTATTTCAATTTTGGAGTGCCGCTTGCTTTTTGATTTTGTATATTGGGTTTGAGCATATACCCTAGAGCTAAGCACCCGCCTAATTTTTCAGTGCTGCCGGATAATTTTCCTTTTAGTATATATATATATATATATATATATATATACATACATACACACAGTATGGATTTCTGCACAGATTGGTCATAAAATGTGATTTGATCTTTGTCTAAATCACAATAGACAATCACAGTCTGCTTAAACTAATACCACACAAAGAATTAAATGTTACCATGTTTTTTTTAACACACCATGTAAACATTCGCAATGCAGGTGGAAAAAGTATGTGAACCCTTGGATTTAATAACTGGTTGAACCTCCTTTGGCAGCAAAAACTTCAACCAAACGTTTCCTGTAGTTGCAGATCAAAACGTGCACAACGGTCAGGAGTAATTCTTGACCATTCCTCTTTACAGAACTGTTTCAGTTCAGCAATATTCTTGGGATGCCTGGTGTGAATCGCTTTCTTGAGGTCATGCCACACCATCTCAACTGGGTTGAGGTCAAGACTTTTACTGGGCCACTCCTGGAGCCATGGGTAAACATTACGACACTATTTCAAACAGCAGAGACCCGCAGCTAAAGACCAAGACCAGCAATAATGCTGATCATGTCATTAAAGCCTCAAGATGCCGTGATCAAGTGTGATCACGGCATCTAAAAGCTCAAAAACTTCCTGGCTTCTTAAGGGCATCCTCTGCAATGAGGATGCCAATAATTGATTTCAATATGATGAGTCTCTCTGAAGAGACCCAGGGTATTGAAGCTGCAATTCTTATTTTGGCCAGCAGGTTGCAGGCCAACATAAGAAATGAACAATTCTAGTACCGATATGGATATTTAAGAAACATAATGGTACAGATTTAAAACAAAAAAAACGGAGTCTTGTAGCCTCAAACACGAGCTACAAAACAATAAAAAAAAAAGTTAAAAATATATTTAAAAAAATTAATTGCCCCCCTTTCTGTAGAAAAAATAAATAAATACATAAATAACAAATAAATATAAAAATCATGGGCATCACTGCATCTGAAAAAGCCTATACTATTAAATATAAAAATATTTTTCCAATTCGGTGAATGGCATAACGGAAAAAAGGGTCAAAATAGCTAATTTGGCATTTTTTCATTGCTTCCCAAAAAAAGTGATAAAATGTGATCAAAAAGTCACACTCCAAAATGGTATCAATAAAAAAAACTACAGATTGTCACGCAATTAATGAGCCCCCACACTGCTCAGTAGATCTAACTATATAAAAAGTTATGGGCGTCAGAATATGGTAATGTAAAAAATAAAAAAAGTTTTCAAAGTTGTAATTTATTTTTTTAATTTATTTAGACATAAAAACCCTATACATATGTGGTATCGTTGTAATTGTACTGACCCAGAGAGTGAAGAGCATGGGTCAGTTTTGCCGCAAAGGGAATGCTGTAGGGACAAAACCTGTAAAACTGTTTGTGTGTTTTTTTCCAATTCCACCCTATTTGGAATTTGTTGTCCGTTTCCCACTATATTGTATGCAATATTAAATGGTGGCTGTGGCGTTTAGAAATGTCAGCTTTATACAATTACGCATCTGTGAGAGAGCAGCCTCTATGCGCACAGAGGTGACCTGTTGAATAAAATTCTCCACTTACAGTTTACGCATCAGATACTCAGGAGTTAATCAAGTAGCTTTTAATCCAGAGATTGTATTACAAGATGTGCAGGAAATCCAGATGGTAAAAGAATTATGCCAACAATATCTCTTTGTTAAGTAGAAGATAGCAAAGCATCACTGCGAAAACAGGGAGTGCCTAGGCTAAACTAACTAGAAACCTGAAAAGGGGGGGGGAGGAGCATACCAATACACAATGCAAGATACTGAAACAGAACACTCTCCGCCTGGTATCGGTAGATACCACTATTTATATGCAACAATTGGAATTGTATAAAATAAAAATAGCTTGCAGATGCAAATAATGTCCATCTACCTGAAAAGGAAACATGCAATGAACATTTATTCAAATCAAAAAAGGATATGTCTTTAGTTCAGGCCATAGAGCTGGTACTGGAAACAGTCTTAGAAGATGTTGAGCATCTTGGTAGAAGGGATCTCAACCTGGAAGTTCTGCAGGCATGAGTAACACAATTTCTGTAACAGGTCAGAAGAAGGTCTTGATTACTCCACCTCTCGCAGTTCTTACTTCCACCTTACAAAACTTTCCATCCGAACTGGAAACGACTTTAGTAATAGGTCCAGTAGGCCAGTCAAGAAGATCAACTTGTTTGTCTATTAACAGAACAAAATCTCCTTCCTTTAAATTAGGTCTTGGTTCTTGCCACCTTCTGCGTTCTCTGCAGTGTCTCATCAGAACTGCATGAATCAGAAGGCTTGTTGTCAGTGATGATATTGGATTCATAATGATGAACTGTGTGAGTACTGCAAAGCTGGGAAGGGCTTGAAGAGAGCTCCAATTGAGATCCGGAAGGCATTTCTACAAGCTGCCCTTCTGTCCAGGAACATTCTTCTGCAGCTGACTCCTTGGGAATAAAGCTGCTTTCTGATTAACACGTTTTTAGAATATTTGGGCAAGGAACCTCTTGCACATAGTAGTGGTTAGTACACTGCCTAAAGTAAGAAGTTTGTCCCCCTCTTAATACTTCAGTTCTGAAGGAGTGTACTTGGATGGGTCTGCGGGCTCTGTCGAGACATACATTCCCCACGATCACCCAACCCACAGTAAGTTTCTGTGCATATGGAGCGTTGAAAGGGCCATTGTGAAGTTCAAGGACCTTATGAGCCTCAAGAATGTCTCTATCTAGCAAGAGTAAAATCTCAGGATGGCTATTAAGGGGAGGAATCTCTCTGGCTATGTTCCTGAGATGAGGGTAATGCTGTGCGTCTTCAGGTATGGGAAACTCAATCCTTGCATCTGTCAATTCGTCACACTCAATAAGGGTTGGAAGAGAGAGTTTCCTATCTCCTTTGATGGCCTTTAAGATAAAACCATTAGCTCTTCTTTCTGAGGTTGTCACAAAACCAGAGCATGTTCCTAGGGACTCTTCCTGCCATGACTCTCCCTGCCTCGGAATGGGGCTTGCGCCAGCTAACTGGTTCTAGGTTCCACCTGAATGGTCCCGGGTGAACAGCGGACACAACTTAGGGCTAGCTAGGGAACGATTACTTTGGTCATCTAGAATAGCATACATTCTTATGGTCTTCTCTGGTTGTGCAGTAGGAAACACATCCACGAGGAAAATCTTGGAACAAGACTTACCACACACAAGTCCTTCTCCGCATACCTCTGTGCATCTGGGCGTGACGGTAGTGGCTAGTCGGTCGGCACTCTCCCCGCCATGACTCTCCCCACCTTCATTGGTAGTGCTTGCGCCAGCTAACTGGTTCTAGGTTCCGCCTGTTTGGTCCCGGGTGAACAGCGGACACATATAAATCACTATTACATTCAGAACACTTGAGTGGAACCTCACAGTCTCTGGCGAAATGCTTAGTGGATGCACAGCATCTGAAGCAGATATAACGACTCCTTAGGAACTCCTTATGTTCCTCAAAGGGCTTTCCTATGAAGACACGGCACTTCCTTAAAGGATGTGGTTTATTATGGATAGGGCAATGATGATCAGGTTCCTTAGGGCTTTAGTTTCCAATGAAAGCGGCTGCGTTAGTAGTGGGCACAACCCCTGTCTTTTTTATACGGAAATTAAACCTTTAGGGTTTCTCTGTCTGGGACTGAACGTCTCGTGTCTCTGTTTAGTAGAGCCAAAGATGTTAGTCCTCAAGGTGTTGAAGCTCAGATCGTTTTTGGCTTTAGCTAAGTCCTTGATGAACTTACAGAAGAATGCAAATGGTGGAAAGGGAACGCGATGTTGCTCCTTGTATTTTGAACCTGTTGTTGCCCATTGGCCTTGAATATTGAGAGGTAATTTTCCATGATCAGGCCCACACCATGGTAGGTATCAAGAAAGCTGATACCTGGTAGCTGCGGGTCTTGACGATTTCAAACTCAAGAAGAAGGTTGCTTAATTCCTGGAACCCTCGGCGGTCTGTATTGGATAATTCAGGAAAGTTTTATAGTCATTTAAATAAGGCACGTTCAACTACTTCCAAGCCGCCGTATGTCTGCTCTAATCTTTCCCATGTGAGGCGAAGGCCTTTGACTGGTTCGTAGATATGAATGGTTTTGAGTCTCTTAACACAGTTTGACGACCATGGACCTAGCCATCTAATTAGTAAATCAAGTTCTTGCATAGGCGTAGCACCAAGGGTTTGAACTGTTGTCTTTAAAGTGGCCTTCCAACTTCTATAGTTCTCTGGGCGATCATCAAAGTTCATAAGGCTAGTACTGATGAAGTCCCTGAGAGTGAGGTACTTAGCAATTTCTGATGTGTCATTTCTTTCCTGCATCATGGCAACAGGAACTTCTCCCTCCCTGGTGTTTTTCGCACCATGTGATACCCTATGTTTTGGGGTTGGAAGATGGAATGGAGTGGCAACTGGGTTGAGCGTAAGTGAAGGCTTCACATCTGGTAATCTTGGCGCCAGAATCTTGGTCGCTAATTGACTACTCTCAGGAGGTTTTAATGTGATTTGATGAGCTTGAAGCGGCTTGGTCTCTAAAGGCGCCTGAAATACTGTGTAAGGTGCCAAAGGTTTGAAAGAGAGAGAAATGTCCACTGGACTGGGGTCAACTGTATAGTTATCGGCTGCCTCTTTTTCTACTCACATGAGTTCAGCAAGCTGGTGTGCAGAGGGCGAATCTTCTGGTGCACATGCATTGACTTTGCTTTGGTTTAGGACGAATTGCAGTGCATGCCTTTCTGAGTCATTAGATATCTTGGACATAGGATGATAAGCTTCTCCTTCTTCAGCAGCTTCTTCAAGAACTCTAGATCCATGGCTACTGCTTCTTCCCTTTCCTTCTGAAGGACCTCCAACTCAGCTTCGGCCTTGGCTTTGGGCGCTTGCACTTGAGCCTGTATAGCTTGTGCTTGAGCCTGTATAGCTGCTTGATTAGCTTGTGATTGGGCTTGTTTCTCTGCAATTTGTGCCTTAATGGCTGCTTCCCTTCTAATGCAGTGAGCTTTTACCTTAGCTGCTTCCGCTTTTGCGCATGCCAACACCAATGAGTTATTCAGCGAAGAGTGCTGTTAGTGAGACCTTAGCGATGAGGACTGAGCAATAGATTTCGAGGAACGGGATGAAGCCTTGGAGTGCTTTGAAAAGTTGGAATGGCGGGACGCAGTTTCATATTGTTGTGATATCTTGTCCTCTAGCACTAACTTGACTGCAACAAATCTGCTATATCTTTCATCATTAAGTACAGTGTGGGTCTTTAATTCTAGGATGAATTCCTCTGAATCGAGACTTGATAACAGAGAAGAATATTTTTCAGACAGTCTCTTATAACTTTCATAGGTCTTATTCAATTTTGTACACATGGCCTTTTGTTGATCTTCATTATAGCCTGATCCATGTGCTGCATCCATACATTGTTCAGTCTTTTCCCACAAACTGGATAAATTATTACATCATTCAAATTTATTAGATAAGACGGCCTCTTGCGTTTTTAATGAGGGTTTGGAGATTCTTTTAGCTGTATCTTGCAATTCCATTTGTAACACAGCAGTGACCTCTAGTGGTTGGTTCAGTCTTTTAAGCCTGTATGAAGCTGCAAGTGCTAGACGCTTCTGCGATCCTCAGTGAATGCAGTACAGAGCAGGATATGATGAAAAAGTCTTACACAAGCGAAGCTATTACCCTCCACTGCAGCAAGCAGGAGACCAATGATGATGGCTTATTACTTGGAGGAGGAGAATATTCTTTCCTTAGCAATAGAAGGAAAATACTAAGGAAATTCGTTTACTGTTGCATTTCGAAATGTCAGCTTTATGCAATCATGCATCTGTGAGAGAGAAGCCTCTAAGCACACTGAGGTAACTTGTTGAATCAGACATTCTCCACTTATAGTTTACGCATATCAGACACCCAGGTGTTAATCAAGTGGCTTTTAATCCGGAGATTGTATTAGAAGATGTGCAGGGAATCCAGATGGCAAAAGAATTATGCCAACAATATCTTCTTGCTAAGAAGATAGATGCTGCTAGTGAGAAAGCTGAGCACACTATGAACAAAGAATCACTGGGAAAACAGGGACTGGCTAGGCTAAACTAACTAGAAACCTGAAAATGGGGGGGAGAAGGGAGGAGCATGCCAATACACAATGCAAGATACTGAACCAGAACAGAGGCATTTTAAAGTACAACTAGTCCCACAAAGAAAAAGCCCTCATATGGCTATGTGAATGGCAAAATAAAACAGTTATGGCTCAAGGAAGATAGGGAAGAAAAATGAAAACCCAAAAATGAAAAAACCTCTGGTATCCAAGCAGTTAATACTTAGGGCCCCAACATAAAGCTACAGTACTCAAATAAATTATTCTTTTTGAAATACCTGTCACAGGAATTACCATCCAGTTCTGTTTCATAAACTGCCCACCATGTGGCTGGCTATGGCAGGAGCTGTTGCAGTTTCACTTTCTCCCTTCTAGACCTGAAGGCACCAAAAGAAGAGTTGAGGAGGAGCTACGCAATATTTAAGGTGTGTAGGTCCAGGTGGGGGAGCTCGGCTCTACACATCATGCAGAGAAGCCAGGAAGTTCCTCTCATCTCCTCCCTCCCCAGATCCTGCTCGCAGCCTGTCATCCCCTCACCCCCTGCCATCTGTCTGTGGCCTGCTGCCCTCCTCAGCCATCTTCACCAGGTTGAAGCTGCCCTGCCTCATTTGCAGCTACCACCATGCATATAGTTGGCCCGGTGCAGCAGGGCGGCTGGCACCACATAGCTCTACATCCAGTGATGTCACCTTTGATGTAAACGTTCTCTTTCCTCATCTTCTCCTTTCAGAACAGACCACCATGGTGATTTTTCAGCCATCTCCCATCTCTGCAGAGATTGAGAAGCAGACATTAGTTTCCTACTTTTCCATCATCCTCACATCTTCTGAAGACCCCATCCTACCACTCATAATAGTGTGCATGCTGTGCTCCCCAATACTATACTGCAGAAAAAGTTCCCCTGAAAATATTACTACCAAGCTGATAGTGCCCCCTTCAATAATTATTGGTACACAGTGCCCTAAAAAAAAATTGCGCCCAGCAAATATTGTCCCTGACACTAATAGTATAAACATAATGTTTCTCAAAAACAATTGTGCTAAGCTGATACTGTGCCAGGCTGACCCCCAAAGTCTCACCAATAGAAAAAAAATTATCTCCCAGAGTGCATAGTGACCCCACAGTAATAATGCTTCCAAAAGTCCCGCCAATAGTAATAATTCTCTGCCAAGGTGCACTTAGTAGTAAGAGGCCCCCAATAGTAATAATGTCCCCACTGTGCCCCAGAAACAATAATGCCCCCATAGTGCCCATACTAGTAATCATGTTCCCCATAGTCCCCCAGTAGTAATGAAGCCCACCATAATGCCCCCAGTAGTAATAATTCTCCTTATAATGTGACAGAAGAAAGTAGTAAAAATGTAGATGTGTGCAAGTGCAAAAAATGCCCCATAATAGTGTTAACTAGTACAAAAATGCCCCCGTTCTGTTTGCCAATACAAAAAATCCCCCCTTTTAGTGCCCCCAGTTGAGCTAATGTCTTCCTAGCGCTCTCATAATGTGTGCCAGTATAAAATGCTGCTATATTGTGCCCCCAGTAAATGCCCCCATAGTGCTTCTCTCCCCTATTCCTCATAGTGCCCCCATAATGTGCCAATATAAAATGCCACTATATTGCCCCAGTAGATGACCTCAGTGTCCCTCATAATGTGTGCCAACATAAAATGTGCTCCAAGTAGATGCCATCAGTGTCCCCCATAATGTGTGCCAGTATAAAAGGTCCCTATATAGTGCCCCAGTAAATGGCCACAGTAGATGATCCCATAGTGCTCCCCTCCACCCAGTGCCCCCCATAATGTGCAAGTGTAAAAAGCCCCCTATATAGCACTACTTGTAAATGCCCCCATAGTGCTTATTTTTCCCCATTCCACATAGTACCCCCCATTATGTATCACGGTATAAAATACCCCTATATAGTGCTCCTGCAGATGCCCCCCAGTAGATGCCCTCATAGTGTCCCCCATAATTTGCCAGTATAAAATACCCCTTCTTAGTGCTCCCAGTAGATGCTCACATAGTGCTCCTCTCCCCCTTCCCCATAGTGTCCCCCATAATGTGCCAGTATAAAATACTCTTTCTTAATGCCCTCAGTAGATGCCCCCGTAGTCCTTCTGTCCTCCCTTCCCCATAGTGCTCCTCATAATGTGCCAGTAAAAAATGCCCCTTCTTAGTGCCCCTAGATGCCCCCATAGTGCTCTTCTCCTGCACTGTGCAAAATAAAAAAATAAACACTAATAGTTACCTTCCTTCTGGCATGTGTCCCGTGCTGTATGCTGCCTGGCTTAGGCAGCGTGACGATAATGATGTCATTGCATCATCTGATACAGCGTCTGCCTAGGCCTGAAACCGAGGAACAGGGAAGGGAGGTTCCTCTCCGCTGTCCCGCTGCAGCATCCAACTGTATATAGTTGGATATAGACTGATGGACAGATTAGCTCTTCCACAATGTAAGCTCTCATTTGCCACTGCCCCCCCCCCCCCCACACACACACACTTATCTCCAGTGGTAGGCCCTGACAAGGATTAAAAAAAAAAGATTGGACTGTGCCACTGTATCCAAGACAGGTAACATACAGCAGAATGCTTCACAGTCACTTGCAAAATCCAAATTACATGTTTATATTTCTGTATATGATTTGTTATTTAATTTAAACTAGAAAATCCATCACACTCTTTTCCTGAATCCCCATTTATTCAATTCTGCATTCTATTCTACAGATGTTTCAAGCATCTATCAGTAATTGAATGGTACATTCAAAGCTTTAGAATTTTTTATATTGTTCCTTACGACCCATCATTTTGATTTTCTCTACTTCAAATGTATTGAATTGTAGAAGTGGAAGAAACTGGTTAAAAGGTAATCTATTAAAAGGAAATGTCAAAGACAAAATTGAGCTAGGGCAGCTACCAGTACAAGGCTGGTTAAATGGGTTCTCTGAGAATTAACAAAATAAAATGACTGAAAATACTTAACTATTACGTTATTATAAATATATTCCCAAATGCCTTTCATTAGTTATAATGGCTCATTTTATCTGGGGAGCAATCATTAGAAGAAATAAAATGGCTACCATCCTATTAGTACATACAAAACCTGTCCTAATCACACAGCAGTGCAAGATACTACAGAACACTGAGCCAAAGAGCCGCCTCATCCTCCTGTCTGCTCTACTAGTCAGGGATTATGATCCTGAATACAGACAATAAGATCTTCAGTTGAATCTCTGTAGGAATGGAGATCATGAGGAGACATGAAGTAAAGAGAGGGCAGACAGGACAGTCTGTGGTAATGTGAGGCTGTGGTAATGTCACAGACTGCATACAAGTGCTGCTACTCATTAGTAGTGATGAGCGGCAGGTGCCATATTCGATTTCGACAAAATTCGCGAATATTCGTTTCATGTTCGTCGAAATCGAATATTCGTCATTATTCCAGTTATCACGATTAATATGCGATTTAAATAATCGCGTATTGTGATTGTAACTTAAGGCTACTTCTCTATTGGTTTGATATCTAGAAAAAGCGAAGATGACGAATGTATTCGTCATATTCCTCAAAACGAAGATAACGAAATATTCTCCATCTTCTTTTTAGCTACCTATTCGTCAACTTCGCTAATTCTAGCAATCAAATAGGAAAGTTGACTATAGAGACAGCTGTGTTTAATTCACTATGCAATTATATTATTTTTTTTATTAAATAGAATAATTATAATAATTATCAAGTATTATAATTATTCTATTTATTTAAAAAAAAAGCAAAGTAATATAATCGCATAGCGAATTAAACACAGCTGTCTCTATAGTCAACCTTCCTATTTGATTGCTAGAATTAGCGAATTTGACGAATATGGAGCAAAAACGAAGATGGAGAATACTTTGTTATCTTCGTTTTGAGGAATATGACGAATACATTCGTCATATTCGCTAATTCTACCAAGTCAACTATAGTAAACCAGGTCTAAGTTGAAATTGCAATGCCATTAATTCAAGTTAAATTAATTAGAGCTGGTTTTCTAATGGGTCAGCTTGCTAGAATTAACGAAGTTAACGAATATGGAATATAGCAGTGCTAAGTTGAAATCGCAATGCGATTAATATAACTTGAAGTAATCGCATTGCGATTTCAACTTAGAGCTGGGTTTCTAATGGGTCAGCTTGCTAGAATTAATGAAGTTAACGAATATGGAATATAGCAGTGGTAAGTTGAAATCGCAGTGTGATTAATATAACTTGAAGTAATCGCATTGCGATTTCAACTTAGCACTGCTATATTCCATATTTGTTAATTCTAGCCTATGTAATATAGCAGTGCTAATTTGTAATCGCAATGCGATTAATATAACTTGAATTAATCGCATTACGATTTCAACTTAATTCTCACATCCGACGGTACATTCTAGTATGGAGGCGTTCCCATGGTAATTAGTAGAGATGTCGCGAACATAACATTTTCCGTTTGCCAGCGGCAAACGCAAATTTACGCAAATGTTTGTGAACGGGCGAACAGTGCGAACCGCCATAGACTTCAATAGACAGGCGAATTTTAAAACCCACAGGGACTCTTTCTGGCTACAATAGTGATGGAAAAGTTGTTTCAAGGGGACTAACACCTGTACTGTGGCATGCCGGAGGGGAATCCATGGCAAAACTCCCGTGGAAAATTACGTAGTTTACAATGTAATGTTATAATGTTAACCTAAAATTTTAATATTTTCCATTTATAGCCATAATTTCTTTTTTTTTTGGTGACATGATCACATTAATTACTAAAACGTCAATTTTGAAAGTTTTGGATTTCATGTATGCATGTTGGACAAGGTCTATGATCTGAGCTGGTCCCGTCACGCGTGCTGCTAAGAGCGCCACAGTCCGCAGTATTCGGTTTGAATTGTCGCACACACATGACCACCGGCACCAGAAAATAGTCAGTGAATAAGTGGTCCGACCATAAGGGGCGCCATGTCTATTACCCTGTTTCCATGTAACAGTGGCTGCTGTATGTATTGATAATGAATTATTACTTTGGCCCAGACTAAATTGTCCGTACTGTAATCCCATTGGTTACAATAAAACAAAACACAATAAATTTGATAGTTCAATAAAATTTACTAAAATAATTTTTAAATAAAGAGCGCGTATTTTCGGAAGAGGAGTATCTGTAATGACCAAATTTTCCAAAAATATAACTAAACACATAAATAACAATTGGTGTGTGATAGAAAATTAATGTAAGCATCGTACCTGGACAAAATTTGTCTCTGACCTCAGTGATCCGAACCATATTATAGCGTTTAAAGGGATTCTGTCACCTGGAAAATCAATATTAAACCAAACATAGGTTCTTATAGCTCTTCATACCTTATTGCCATAGGTGTTCTTTACACTTGGACCTGGCTTTCTACCTTCATGAAAATCCTCTTTTATCTTTATGCTAATGACACCTGAAGGTGCCCAGAGGGGCGTTATTTTCATTCAAAAAGTGTTCAGGAACGCCTTCCATCCAGTGCCCAGGCCCGCCTCCCCCGACAGAGCCCAGGCCCACCCCTCTCTCTGCTCATACCATATGTCCCTGGCATTGCGAATGCCATCAAGCTCCGTCCCCACTGGCTACGTCACTAGTAGCCGAACTACTTGTTTTGGGGTGTATTTTTACATATACCCATGTTGGGTGAGAGAAATATCTCTGTAAATTGTCAACTTTGTATAAAAATTTTTAAAAGTTGTCGTTTACAGAGATATTTTTCACACAAAGTATGGGTATATATAAAAATACACCCCAAAACACATTGCCCTACTTCTCCTGAGTACGGCGATACCACATGTGTGCCACTTTTTTGCAGCCTGGGTGCGCAAAGGGGCCCTAAAACCAATGAGTACCTTTAGGATTTCACAGGGCATTTTTACGCATTTGGATTCCAGACTTCTTCTCACGCTTTAGGGGCCCCTAAAATGCCAGGACAGTAAAAATACCCCACATGTGACCCCATTTTGGAAAGAATACACCCCAAGGTATTCTGTGAGGGGTATGGTGAGTTCATGTAAAATTTTATTTTTGTCACAAGTTAGTGGAATATGAGACTTTTTAAAAACAAAATTTAAAAAAAAATATATATCAATTTCCGCTAACTTGTGCCAAAAAATAAAAATTCTGTGAACTCGCCATGCCCCTCACGGAATACCTTGGGGTGTCTTCTTTCCAAAATGAGGTCACATGTGGGGTATTTATACTGACCTGGCATTTTAGGGCCCTGAAGCGTGAGAATCCAAATGCGTAAAAATGGCCTGTGAAATCTAAAGGTACTCATTGGCTTTAGGCCCCTTGCACCCAGGCTGCAAAGTGTCACTCATGTGGTATCGCCGTACTCAGAGAAGTAGAGCAATGTGTTTGGGTGTATTTTTACATATACCCATGCTGCGTGTGAGAAATATCGCTGTAAACAACAACTTTTACATTTTTTTATTCAAAGTTGTCAATTTACAGAGATATTTCTCTCACCCAGCATGGGTATATGTAAAAATACACCCCAAAACACATTGCCCTACTTCTCCTGAGTACGGCTATACCACATGAGTGACACTTTTTTGCAGCCAAGATGCGCAAAGGGGCCCTAAAACCAATGAGTACCTTTTAGGAGGGCATTTTTACGCATTTTTCTTCTCACGCTTTAGGGCCCCTAAATTGCCAGGGCAGTATAAATACCCCACATGTGACCCCATTTTGGAAAGAAGACACCCCAAGGTATTCTGTGAGGGGCATGGCGCGTTCATAGAAGATTTATTTTTTGGCACAAGTTAGCGGAAATTGATTTTTATTGTTTTTCTCCTAAAGTCTCCTTTCTGCTAACTTTTGACAAAAGTTAAATTTTTCATGGACTCACTATGCCCTCAGCGAATACCTTGGGGTGTCTTCTTTCCAAAATGGAGTCATTTGTGGGTGTTTGTACTGTTCTGGCATTTTGGGTGGGGCTAAATTGTGAGCAGCCATGTAAAAGCTAAAGGTACTCGTTGGAATTTGGGCCCCTTTGCGCACCCAGACTGCAAAAAAGTGTCACTCATGTGGTATCGCCGTACTCAGGAGAAGTAGGGCAATGTGTTTTAGGTGTATTTTTACATATACCCATGCTGGGTGAGAGAAATATCTCTGTAAATTGACAACTTTGAACATTTTTTTTAAAAAAGTTGTCGTTTACAGTGATATTTCTCACACACAGTATGGGTATATGTCAAAATACACCCCAAAACACATTGCCCTACTTCTCCTGAGTACGGGGATACCACATGAGTGACACTTTTTTGCAGCCAAGATGCGCAAAGGGGCCCTAAAACCAATGAGTACCTTTGGATTCTCACGCTTTAGGGCCCCTAAAATGCCAGGACAGTATAAAAACCAAAAAAAGTGACCCCATTTTGGAAAGAAGACACCCCAAGGTATTCTGTGAGGGGTATGGCGAGTTCACAGAAAAAAAAATATTTGGCACAAGTTAGCGGAAATGGATTTTTTTTTTTACAGTCTCATATTCCACTAACTTGTGACAAAAAATATAATTTTGCATGAACTCACCATACCCCTCACGGAATACCTTGGGGTGTCTTCTTTCTTAAATGGGGTCACTTGTGAGGTTTTTGTACTGCTCTGGCATTTGAGGGTCTCCGCAATCATTACACGTATGGCCAGCATTAGGAGTTTCTGCGATTCTCCTTATATTGAGCATACGGGTAATGAGATTTTTTTTCCCGTTCAGCCTCTGGGCTGAAAAAAGAAAAAAAATGAACGGCACAGATTTCCTCATTCGCATCGATCAATGTGGATGAAAAAATCTTTGCCCAAAAATGTGCAAAAAAAAAAGTAGTAAGGCCCCATTCACACGTCCGCAAAAATGTCCGCATCTATTCCGCAATTCTGCGGAATAGATGAGGACCCATTCAGTGTGAATGGGGCTGGAGGTGATGCGGAGAGCACACTATGTGCTCGCCGCATCAGCATTTGCAGAGCTGCGGCCACAAACTTCCGGGTTTCGGCCCCCAAACATCCGGCCGCAGCCACGCAAAAGATAGAGCATGTCCTATTCTTGTCCGCAATTGCGGACAAGAAAAGGCATTTTCTATATAGTTCTGGCAATGTGCGGATCCGCAAAATGCGGAAAGCACATTGCCGGTGTCCGTGTTTTGCGGATCCGCGGATCCATGGATCCGCAAAACACATACGGACGTCTGAATGAGCCTTACAGGGGGGTAATTAGTGTCAGGGGAGTGACATGGGGTGATCGGGGGTTAATAAGGGGTTAATCAGGGTTTAATCAGTGACGGGGGTGGGGGGGTGGGGGGGATGGATGGGGGGGGGGTCTGTGTGGTGATTGGTGCACTTATAAAAGTTTCCTTTGGTGGTCCCAAGCAAAAGGGACCACCAAAGGAACGATCAGCAAGCATATGAGACGCTGTTAACAAAACAGCGTCTGATATGCCATTTTTTTTAACTTCTACAGCCTGCCAGCGCATGATCAGCGCTGGCAGGCTGTAGTTTACCTTCTCCCCGACGCGATCCTGTGAACGCGCGCACGCGCGTGCGCGCGTTCACAGGAAATCTTGCCTCTCGCGAGATGACGCGCCCGCGCGTCAGAGAGGAACAGACCGACCGCCTGCAGAACGCAATCCTGCGTTAGGCGGTTGGTAAGAAGTTAACCACTTCAGCCCCCTAGCTTAAACACCCTTAATGACCAGGCCACTTTTTACAATTCTGCACTACACTACTTTCACCGTTTATTGCTCCGTCATGCAACTTACCACCCAAATGAATTTTGCCTCCTTTTCTTCTCACTAATAGAGCTTTTATTTGGTGGTATTTCATTGCTGCTGACATTTTTACTTTTTTTGCTATTAATCAAAAATGACCGAAATTTTTGCAAAAAAATGACATTTTTCACTTTCTGTTGTAGATTTTTTTTTTTAAAACTACATTTCTATATAAATTTTTCTATAAATTTATTGTTCTACATGTCTTTGATAAAAAAAAAATCCAATAAGTGTATATTTATTGGTTTGGGTAAAAGTTATAGCTTTTACAAACTATGGTGCCAAAAAGTGAATTTCCGCATTTTGAAGCAGCTCTGACTTTCTGAGCACCTGTCATGTTTCTTCAGGTGCTAGAATGGCAGGATAGTATAAATACCCCCCAGGCCCCCAAATGACACCATTTTAGAAAGAAGACATCCCAAAGTATTCTCGGAGGGGCATGGTGAGTTTATGTATCATTTCATTTTTTTCACAAGTTAGCGGAAAATGACACTTTCTGAGGAAAAAAAATAATAATAAAGTTTCCATTTCTGCTAACGTCTGTCAAAAAAAAATAAAAATCTCCCACGGACTCACTATGCCCCTCAGTGAATACCTTGGGGTGTCTACTTTCCGAAATGGTGTCATTTGTGGGGTGTGTTTACTGTTCTGGCATTTTGGGCGGGGCTAAATTGTGAGCATCCCTGTAAAACCTAAAGGTACTCGTTGGAATTTGGGCCCCTTTGCGCACCCAGTCTGCAAAAAAGTGTCACTCATGTGGTATCGCCGTTAAAATACACCCCAAAACTCATTGCCCTACTTCTCCTGAGTAGGGCGATACCACATGTGTGACACTTTTTTGCAGCAAAGATGTGCAAAGGGGCCCAAATTCCCATGAGTACCTTTAGGATTTCAGAGGCCATTTTCACGCATTTGGATTCTCACGCTTTAGGACCCCTAAAATGCCAGGGCAGTATGAATACCCCACATGTGACCCCATTTTGGAAAGAAGACACCCCAAGGTATTCCGTGAGGGGCATGGCGAGTTCTCCGGAAAAAAATTTTTTTGCACAAGTTAGCGGAAATTGAATTTTTTTTTTTTTTTTTACAAAGTCTCATATTCCACTAACTTGTGACAAAAACTAAAATTTTACATGAACTCACCATAAACCTCACGGAATACCTTTGGGTGTCTTCTTTCTAAAATGGGGTCACATGTGAGGTGTTTGTACTGCCCTGGCATTTGAGGGTCTCCGCAATCATTACACGTATGGCCAGCATTAGGAGTTTCTGCTATTCTCCTTATATTGAGCATACGGGTGATGAGATTTTTTTTTCCGTTCAGCTTCTGGGCTGAAAAAAAAATAAAATGAACGGCACAGATTTTTTCATTCGCATCGATCAATGTGGATGAAAAAATCTCTGCCAAAATCAGTGACTGCAGTGCGGTGGGCTGGGCACTAACTACCTAACAAGTAGCTAACTAACTGGCGGTGATAAGGGACCCTTATGCCCCATTCACACGATCCCACTCGGATCCGGAATTGCAGATCTGCACTTCCGGGTCTGCACTTCTGTTCCGCAAAAATATAGAACATGTCCTATTCTTGGTAGGAGGTATATCAGGTAGCAGGTATATCAGACGCTGTTAACAAAACAGCATCTGATATACATGTTTGATGCGATTTATTTTGCATCTACAGCCTGCCAGCGATTGATCATCGCTGGCAGGCTGTAGTATAACTGCTGAGATGCGATCTGCTGTGAACGTGCGCGCGCGCTCATAGCAAATCTCGCCTCTTGCTAGATGACGCGCCGCCGTGTCAAGGAGGAACATACCTGCCGCCTGGACGCAGCCCTGCGTTAGGCGGTCGGCAGGCGGTTAAAATGGCATCCGGCATGCTTGCTGCCATGTTGATGCCACAGATGGTACCCTAGTCGCCGAACTATGGCCTGCTTCTCTGTCTGGGAGCGGGTCAGGTCATATACCTCCTGCAACATATGCTGCAATATAACAATTATAGGATGTAATCCCGAAGTTGTAAAATACAATTATTAGTAACTACAGTCATCTCAACCATCCAAAATAAAATGTAATATCAAAACGCTAAAAGAGTAGATATTTATATAGTTCCCTATGGGACTATATGAAAGTAAAATTAATTTTTTTTTATATTCAAAGCAAATATAAGAACTAAACTCCACAGTGTCCGCCCCTTTAACAGTGACTTTCAACAATGGCCGCCCCTTAAACAATGACTTTGAGAGTGGCCGCCCCTTTAACAGTGACTTTGACAGTGGCCGCCCCTTTAACAGTGACTTTGACAGTGGCCGCCCCTTCAACAGTCACTTTGACAGTGGTCGCCTCTTAACAGTGACTTGAACAGTGGCCGCCCCCTTAACAGTGACTTTGACAGTGGCCACCCCTTTAACAGTGACTTTGACAGTGGCCACCCCTTTAACAGTCACTTTGACAGTGGTTGCCCCTTAACAGTGACTTGAACAGTGGCCGCCCCCTTAACAGTGACTTTGTCAGTGACCGCCCCTTAACAGTGACTTTGGCAGTGGCCGCCCCCTTAACAGCTTAACAGTGACGTTGACAGTGGCCGCCCCCTTAACAGTCACTTTGACAGTGGTTGCCCCTTAACAGTGACTTTGACAGTGGTTGCCCCTTAACAGTGACTTTGACAGTGGCCGCCCCTTAACAGTGATTTTGACAGTGGCCGCCCCTTAACAGTCATTTTGACCTGTATGGCAGTTAGGAGTTCAGTGAAGGCCGCAGTCTTGTTGCTATTATGGCTAATATAAATGATAAATAATTAGAAATGACATCCCTGTATGACATACTTGTTAGTTATAATTACTTACAGTGATCAAGAATTCCAGCTCTTCTGGCTTGAAATAACTAATTTTGCGATTTCTGAAGATATTTGTAAACTTCTCTCGAATGTGTCTCTTCCAGTCTCCACTCTCTTTGCGAATTGCGATCCAAAGGCACGCAAGTACAAACGCACGCACACGATTATTTAAATGACGTATTATCCCGATAGCAAATATAACAGTAAAGTGGACTGTACAGGCAGGCAAAGTTCTAAGTTGTATTCGCGTACGAATTAAACTTAATTCTATTACAACCGATAGGGTGAGTTAAAAAAATTCGATATTCGAATATTCGCGCTCAACACTACTCATTAGCCACACCCCCACCTCTTCTTTGTACTTCATGTCTCCTCATGAACTCCATTTCTACAGAGATTCAGCTGAAGATCTTATCATCTGTATTCAGGATCATAATTCCTGACAAGGCAGGGACCTCACGCAACTGCATGGTTTGCGTGATGGTAAGGACGGTCACTGCCCACTCACTGAGATAGAAATATCCGGTATGGTAGGTTAGTATATGGAAAAAAACAGGAAGTTCCGTTTTGGAAACATTCAATTTCAGATGTAGAGAGGACATGATGTTAGAGACGGTGGACAGACAGTCACTGGTGCAGCAGTACAGGGATAATGTCACTGGGCGAGGTGTAAAACTGGGTGTTGTAAGGCACTAGTTAGTAGTTACAAGGTTGCATGTGATTTTGAAATTCATGTAAGTTTCTATGTAGATCCAGCCTAGGATTAACAATAATTTTGCCCCTATCCTATTGTTTATCGCTAAAGTACAGTATCTAGCTACAAAAAAAGGAAGGGCAGTCGGCCATTTCTATATATTACTTTTTATTCTGGCTCAGGGAGTGAGTTTTGGTAGAGTTCATCTCTCATTACTCTGAAGACTAGTTATACCACCATTCAGAGGGTATTTCATTGGCGTGATATGTTTTATAGTAGACACTTGTTACTCAAATTTATAAAAGGAAGCCTTAGAATAAAACTTTCTGTGGCGGTATTCCCCATGAGCTGTACTGTCTCTATGCGCTCGGTGCCGATTGCCAGCTCGTGCTTTGATTATCTGAACACCTGTGTTCTCAGCTGGTTCCCTTTATTAGAGAACCTTATTTAATGTTAACATGAGCGGAGCTCAGGGGACGCGTTTCTATCCACAGGTCTCAGTTAAAGCATGTTGTGATGGATTTCACTGCTTTCTACAATAAATCCTGTTCAGACTTTAAATTCCAATATTCCAGCTCTAGTTTTCTGTATGCATAATGCTGAGAACATTTTGTAAAATCATGTCATATTAAATAGATGTAAGTAAGCTCAAAGAGTTGACTATACTTACCTGACAGCAGAGTTAAGGTCCCTTTACACGGGACAATTTAGAAGGTGACTGTTAGGAAAGAAGCTTTCCTTCCCGGCAAGCACCTGCTCGTCAATGAGAAAGACTGCTGTATTTACATGCAGCGATCTCCTCCATAGTATGGGGAAGAGAGATTGTTAATGCCATCGCTATGCCTCCTTCAGAATCATTGTTTTCCAGCAGCAGAGAGTGTTTACACAGCATGATCTACTGCCGGCAAACCATGATTTAGGTAACCACACAAACAATCATATTACCCGATGAGCAGGCGTTTTGCTAGTTTATCGGGTAATTGTGGCATCTTTACACAGGCAGATAATAGCGGAACGCTTGTGTAAAACGGCCTTTACTGTGCAAATAGCAGCATCAGGATTACATTGCCCATGCAAAGTAATACTCATTAGTAGTATGGTCCATTGTTTTTAAGACTACTTTACTTGAGTCTTGACATATTGTTGTCAAATCCACACACATTGACTCTAAGCCCATATAAGTCCTTTATAACATATAGTTATTGCCAAAAAAAACAAACCTATTGGGGTACATTTATCAATAATATTGTGAGGGTCCATTCACACGTCCGTGTGTGTTTTGCGGATCCACGGATCCGCAAACACGGACATAGGCTATGTGCGTTCCGCAATTTGCGGACCGCACATCGCCGGCCCTATATAGAAAATGCCTTTTCTTGTTCGCAATTATACTGTACTTCTCTATGTGCCAGAATTTGGAGCTACATTATGAGAGCACCCAATGCTTTTACAAATTCATGCATTATATGGATGGTCATTTATTTGCTGCAGGGATAATGTATTCCTAGGCAAAGCTTGCCCTGGCAAAGCTTGCCCTGGCGTAGTGAAAAACCTTTTAACTTCCACATACTGGGGCCCCGACCGAAACTGCTGCTGTGCATGCGCAGAGCTAAACATCGGATCCGTCGATGCGCCGAAACGACGTTTAGCTTAATGCCGGATCCAGATTAATGCACTTCAATGGACATTAATTCCGGATCCGGCGTTACGGCATGTCTTCCGGATTTTTGAACGGAGACAAATCTGCAGCATTCTGCGGTTTTGTCAACGTCCAAAAAACGTTCACATCCTGAACGGATTTCTCTCTATTCAGAATGCATTGGGATAATCCTGATCAGTATCTTTCCGTCCTAGAGCCTCGAGGACGGAACTCTAGGACGGAAAGCAAAAACGCAGATGTGAAAGGGGCCTAATCCAAACCATTCTGAGACAGTTTTTTGTGACACATCATATTACTGTACATGTTATCAGTAAATTTGGGGTGATAAGTTTTACCTTTTTTAAACAAATACCAAATTTACAGAAAATTTGGAAACATTCTCAATTTTAGTGATGCCTTATAAAATAGTGATTTATTGACATTCACCATATGTCTCCTTTATATTGGCATAATTTTTAAATGTACGGATGTAGCAGAGGTAAGACTCAAACCCTTAACGCAAATTTCATTAACTCATCGCATTATCTTGAACAAAAGCTATTGACAAGCAATTGCTTAACGCGTTTAGTTAACTTTAGTTTAGTTAACACATGTCATAAAACATGAGTGTTAACCCTACTCAATCCGGTAATTCATTTTGTTTAGGATATTAGAAGCAATTTTTCAAGTTTTCAAGGCAATTTACAAATGTGACTTTTTTAAGGACCAACTCAGTTCTGAAATTACTTTGAGAGGCTAACATAATAGAAACTGTCCTTAAATGACTCCATTTAGAAACTACTACCTCTTCCCCCCAAAAAATTATTCAGGACCGATTTTAGAAACTGGGGGTGGAGATTAACACATGAATGGCCAGTTCGTATCAAAGTGTGGGAGGTGCTTGAGCAATGAATGGCTTCCACAACAGTAAGATCCGTTGCAATAAGGACCCTTACCATAAACAGTCTGTGCCCTACTGGTATTATCTCACACTGTTTTGCAGATTCTAGACCTTCTTAAGATGTCTGTTCTTTCAGAAGTACTTTAGTGTTGGAGCTGTTCGTTGGTAAATTTATCACTCAGAGATGGCAGTTCTCTGGAACTTGAGGCCTTGTCTGCAAAGCATCTATATCACATGTCTGTCTTGCAACTCTCTTCAGACTAGACTCCTCCAGCCAACCAAAGAGGGGCAGACCTGGGTCCATCACCCTGACAACATAAATGATAAACAAATGTTAACCAAATCGTTTCCTGTATACTTGCCATTGGAAATACATAACATATGTGAAAAGTATTTAACCATAAATCACAACATTGCACTAAATAATATTAGGTTAAGTGCTATAGCAATTGTTAACAATTTGGAGTGCCCCACTTTGATACTGCATCAGCCACACATGAGAGACCGATTTCCTGTTTACACATTAAAGCAAGCTCCTGGGCTGCTGCTTAGACGAGATCACCTGACCAGATTCCCATAGTGAAGAGGTTCAAAATGTTTGGATCCAAGTGAGCTGGAGTGTAAAAAATTGCTAGAACACTGGTGGTAAATTATCATTATATGTAAAATATATATAAACATTTTTTGGAGTACTTCTTTAAGCAGGACACTTTTGTCTAGAAATGTTACTCAGTTTCTCTTCTCCACCTGCTCACCCACACTGGAGTGAGTTTCAGCTTTTTTTTTTGCTAATTTTTAAAAAAGTCACAATGATAAATCTGGAATGACACTAATTAACATAACTAACCATAATCGCTTTCCTACACACTTTTCAAATCTAGAGTGCGTGGTGTAAAAATGCAAAACGTTGCAATTTTTGAGCAAAGAACCCCAAAAAGTTGCAGAGACCTACTAATGCAAACCCATTAAGAAGATCGGGACATTTTTATTTTCAGTTGCACATATTTCAGCAACAAATCTGCCACTTGTGAATGTACTATAAGGGTCCATTCACATATCCGCATTTTGCAAAAATGCGGAACAGATGCGGAATATATCAGGACCCATTCATTTCAATGGGGCCACAAAAAATGCGGACAGCATTCAGTATGCTGTCCGCATCCGCAATTCCGTTCGGTTCCGCAATGCGGATCCTGAAAAAAAGTAGCGCATGTCCTACATTTGTTCGCAAATTGGGGACTTTGGCCCCATTGTAGTAAATGGGTCCTCAAAAATGCGGATGACGTGCGGAAAAGTGCCAAATGTCATCCGCAATTGCGGATCCGCAGGAAATAGAAAAAAAATCCTGACCCATGTGACCTTGATCTCCAGGGAGACAGGTGGCAGAAGACAGGTTTCTTCTCATCAGAGCAGCAAATTGAGACACCATGTGCAATTTTGAAGTAGAGAAATGAATAATCCTAATCCAAGAGAGGCCAGCCCTGTGGGGCTCCAGGGCAGAAGTATACCATGAAAGGACAGTAAAAGATCGCTCATGGGACGACGTTTGCTGGGAGTTGCTGTCCACTGCATGGACCTCCGCATTCAAAGAAAAGAAAGCTAAAATGCGTGAGTATATAATTTAATTAAAAGTTATGTGTATTTAATATTGCTTCATACACGCATTCATGGTGCATGGTCTGTGTAATCCCAGCCTGCCATGCACTGGCATGCATTGCTACGACACAATGCGCTCCTGTACTCCAGAGCATGGCAGGCTGGGTATACATGGACCGCGCTCCACGTATGTGTGCGAAAAATAAATAGGTGTGGGACAGCACCATCGGCGGCCAGATGGCCGGTAGTCTAGGATGTGGCGGTGCCCGCGATGTCAGGTCCTGACCTGAAGAACCCCTCCAATGGTAACAGATGAAAGAAAATCGCAGCACTCCAAGGTCTTCTAGTTTTCAAAGTTTATTCCACCACGTGAAATGCGACGTTTTGACTCAGTAAAGACCCCCCCGGGTCGAAACGTCACATTTCACGTGGTGGAATAAACTTTGAAAACTAGAAGACCTTGGAGTGCTGCGATTTTCTTTCATCTGTTACCACGTATGTGTGCGTCACGACTTGTTCCATGAGTGCGCCATATGTCCAGGAACAGCATAGACAGTGTACTTTTGCACATATTCTATGCTTCTTCATGACAGATCTCAACCCACTTTTCTGCAAATATATTACATTATATATTTTTTTTGAAGAGGCCTATTCTGAAAATGTCATTTTTCTAATTAAATAACAATTTTTATGATTTTATTTTTAAAACTATCTTATATATGAATTAATAATAGGCCTCTTTTACAAAATTGATTATTAGTGCTCATGGCCGTTGAGTGGTCACTCCATGCATTGTGGAGTGCCATTTGCAAGCAGCAATACGGCCATGTGCAAGAGCCCTAATACTAGAATGATTTTTAGATTATCACTCCTACACGTGACCGTATGCTTCTGAGTCACATAGTCTGAGTCACATGGTCTGTGATTAGGCCATATGTCAAAGAAAAACACTGATTGTGTGTACATGAGATAAATGTCCCTTTTAAGCTTTTAACCAAAACATTTCTAGTATTTTAATAATAAATACAATTTTTTTTTTGCAGTGGACCAAATAAAAAAAAGGTGGTACACCTGCCAGGATCAGTTCCGGAGAGAACTAAATAATAAACAAAAGAGCCGTGAAGGAGCCAAACCGAAGAAACCATACATGTATACAAAGCAACTCCAATTTCTGAAGCAAATCATGGAGTTAAGACCGTAAGTAGTTTTTAAGTTATATACTTTTTTGGTGGACCATTCACTAGTTTGTACTCAATAAAATATGGTACCTCACGCAGTAGCACATGTCCCCTACATGTCATGTAGCAAATATTCTTCATTATATCCTCCGTTGCAGTGCAGTAGTCCCCATTATGTTTAGACGCCCTGTATGCTAATTAGCTAGAATCGGAACAGGGAGGAGGAGACATCAGCTTTTTTCACAGGGTGATTCTTCTATCCAGCTATGACGCTGTTTAATCGCTGCGGAGTGCTCACTTTCTCTCGGCTGTGACGTGATCCTCTGTGATTGCACTGCTCAACACTCAGATAGAAGAAACGCCAACAGAGAAAAGCTGATGTCTCCTACTCCCTGTTCAGATGCTAGTAATTAGCATACAGTGCGCCTAAAAAGAATGGGGCCTAAAGCGGTGCAACCGAGGAGTGTACCCTGCAAAATTTTAGTTATATGACACTTAGGGTACATGTGCTACAGTGTGAGGTGCCACATTTAAAGAGTTCTAACTTGTGAAAGGTACTCTGGGAATAAATGTTGTAAAAAAAAAAATATGTTAACTTTTTTTTTTTTACAGAACTGTGTACAACATAAGTGAAAATTCTGGTTCACAATCAGCATTAGTAGAAGTGGCTGAGAGGCCACAGACTTCAACAATGGTTGAGGACCAACAAGTGGTGATGGAACTCCAAGAAGGCACAGAAGAAGCCTCAGGTTCACAGCTTCTGAACACAGCAGGGGAAAAACCTGAAGAAGATGTTCCACAAATCCCTCCCAGCAACCAAGCAGCAGAGAAACCCGTTTGCCGTTCTTCTGGCAGACGAGCCAGACGAGTCAATACCTATTCCGGTTTAGATCTCTGAGAACGGGTGGATATAATGGTGATGGAGTATCTAAACCGGAATTGGTCTGACGGGAAGGAAGAAGTGGCATTAAAAGGGCTGGCTCCTTCCTTCCAGAAGAATGGCAAACGCGTTGCATCGCTGCAATGGCGATGCTACTGGACCTCTTCGCAGGCCCCCAGGAGCCACATCATCTGGTGGACTATATGGTGAACTCAAGAAATGCAATGCTTAATGTAAATCCTACTTCAAGTCACCTTCCTGATCCCCCAATTGTACATCCCTCGGGCCCTTTCATGAGGAAATTGTATGACCTTTAATTATTTTTTTTGTTAATAATTTTTTTGTTACATTTAAAATTTTTATTGTTTTTTTATTTATAAAGGTTTAGATTTTATCATTTATGTTTGTATTTAATATTGACCTATTTTCAATTTAGGTAATTATTATTAAAAATGGCCTCATGCACACGAAAGTTGATGCTTCTGTTCCATGCATTTGGTACCGCAATTTGCGGTCCCCAATGCACTGTGAACTGATGTGCAGTAGTCGGGACTGATCCAGACCCATTGTACTTGAATGAGTCCGTGATCCATCCGTTCTGCATCACTGTGATTGAGGAACCATTCAAGTGAATGGATCCACATCAGTGAAGACCACAGAGACGGGAGCCCGTGTATTGCGGAACTGCAGTTTGCGGGCTGCAATACTGCAATGAGGAGATTTTATCAGAAATTTTTATATTTTATGATATGGCACTAGGGTTGAGCAAACCCGAACTGTAAAGTTTGGGTTCATACCGAACTTTAGGGTTTTTGGGACCCGGACCCGAAACCCGGACACTTCCATAAAAGTTCGGGTTCGAGTTCGGTGTTCGGCAATTTCTTGGTGTTGTTTGGTGTGATTGGCCAAGAGCAGCATGTGACCCAGCCTCTATATAGGCTAGAGTCACGTAGTGCCGCACGTCACTCTGCTCTTCTCAGTGTAGATATAGGATGCTGCTGCTGTGAGGGAGAGATTAGGGAAGAATTCTGTTGAATTTGGTGGTGTAGTGTTCAATCTTCAAACTACAGAGATTATTGATGGTGCTATGAGCTCAGTGACACTGAAATTTTTTAATCCACCTGCTAGTTCGGGGGGCGTCGGCGGCCATTTTTGCAACTGCAGTGCCCTTGCAACTGCATGTGAACTGCTTGTGTACCAAGGACATTACATTAATTCTGTTCTGGTAGCACAGTGGAGGACAAATTCCCTTTTTTGGCCGTTCAAGTACCCCTGCGGCCTGCAGCGCATGCCTGGCAGTGAAAAAATTACATTAGTCTGTCATATCTTTTTGTGTCCTAAAGCGATTTTTTATCTGTCTGCCACAGGCACTGCATATCTCACAGTCCAATAAAACCGCTAAATACTGCAGTTACCTTGCTGATATAAAAAAGCACACTTTTTTGCAAGATAGTAACTTTACTGGCTATGCTGCATTTCTGACAGTCCAATTAAAACGTTACATACTGCAGTTACATTGCTGCTATAAAAAAGCGCATTTTTTTTGTGCTAGATTGCAAATTTGCGTGCTATGCTGCATATCTAACAGTCCAATACAACCGTGACATACTGCATTTACATTGGTGCTATAAAAAAACACACTTTTTGTGCTAGAAAGTTGACAAGGACGTAAATTTGTAAAAATTGTCTGTTCCATTGTCTGTTCCTGCTCTGCATAGGTGACAGGGAGGTAAATTTCAAAAAATCATCTGTTACATTGGTGGGTGACATTTTGCCAGTTTGCCATATACAAACCCCTGCTCTGCATAAGTGACAGGGCGGAAAATTTCAAAAAATCATCTGTTACATTGGTGGGTGACTTTTGCCAGTTTTGCCATATACAAACCCCTGCTCTGCATAGGTGACAGGAAGGTAAATTTCTAAAAATCGTATATTACATTCTTGGGCCATAAAGTACCCCTGCCCTGCATATCTGACTGGGAAATATATTCAGTAAATTAGGTGGCCTTTAGATTGTTAGGTGATCTGTACCCTTCTTTCTTTCAAAGTACCCCTGCACTGCATACCTGACTGGGAAATATATTCAGTAAATTAGGTGGCGTTCAGATTTTTGGCTGCACTGTATAACAGACAGGGAACTTAGTTCATTACAATTGGCGGTTGCATTGTTGCCTGACATAAAGCCTTTTTTGGTTGCGAAGCCAAAGGTAGTCGCCAACAATGTGTTTTGTTTTCTTTCTTTTTTTTATAAATTGGGGTAGACCCCAAAACATTGGGAAATATAAAAAAGAAACCAAAGAGTAAGTGCGCTGTAGTATAACAATGGTTAGGTGAGGCCGGTATACATGCCTTTTTTGCATAGGGTACGAACAAGTCCTGTGGGATCCATGCCTGGTTCTTTTTAATGAACGTGACATTGTCCAAGTTGGCTGTGGACAGGCGGCTGCGCTTGTCTGTGATAACGCCCCCTGCCATGCTAAACACACGTTCAGACAATACAGTGGCTGCAGGGTAGGCCAGCACCTCCAAGGCGTAAAGGTGAAGCTGAGGCCATGTCCCCAATTTGGAGACCCAGAAGTTGAATGCAGCAGACCCAGTGGCCTACCGCACATTGCTGGCACTATATAGAGAATGCCTTTTCTTGTCCGCAATTGCGGACAAGAATAGGACATGTTCTATTTTTTTGCGGAAACACGGATGCGGAAATGCGGATGCGGACATCACATAGTGTGCTGTCCACATCCATTC
Organism: Bufotes viridis; assembly: GCA_033119425.1. NCBI lineage: Eukaryota > Metazoa > Chordata > Amphibia > Anura > Bufonidae > Bufotes > Bufotes viridis. The sequence continues at coordinate 163,499,962 of CM065589.1, read as the reverse complement.
CTGTCTCTTTGAAATGAATGGGTCTGCAACCTTTCCGCAAAATTGCGGATGGGATGCGGATCCATTTTGCGGACGTGTGAATTCGGCCTTAAAGAGGCACTCCCACAAAAAATGTTATCCTGTTAGAAAGGTACATGATGTAAACTGTAGTGAAGGTAATTATTTTTAGCTGTGACTGTATTTGAGAATTATCCACTTTATCCTGAGCTTTGTCACATGACTCTCCAAATAACACAGCCAGTTTCTCTATGTATTCTTATGGGAGCCTCAATGTCAGTCTCATAGGAATAAATACACAGATACAGTCACTGGTAAGATTACCTTCACTACAGTTTACATCATGTACCTTTCTAATGAGCCAGAGAATACAGATTTTTGTGGGAGTGCTTCTTTAACGTGTCCTTTAGCTGGTTCATGAAACCAGGCCTTAAGCCCATAAATCCTTGGTGCATACATAATTTTAAATGAAACATCATCTTTAGGCCTCTTCAACCAAATATAGAACTGTCTAAATTTATAAAAACGCCGTCATTAGTCATGTAGACATTTTTGATCAGAACCTCTGGCATTTTCACAGGTGCACATTATATAGCGCTCTGTAGCAGGGAAATGCAGCAATGTGTCCTACAGTGAAATAGGATTAAGGAAATGTAAAACTGAAGCATATCTTAGTCCCTGTGATATCTGATCCTTTTCTCTTGTTGCTGTGAGGATTAACCGGATTGCTAGGGAGATCAGCTTTATAGAAAGGTTCGTAGCTGCTGTTTTATCCCCCAAATCTGAAGCCTCAGATTAGTCTATTCAGCACAGATAGTTCTGCATAATTCCTGGATTTACGTTGATGCTGTTAAAACCTGCATTTGCTCCAAATCTTTACTAACCTGTTAATTGGAGTCAGAAAAGAAGACAGTAATAAAGTCAAGTTACTATTTATACACCTTCTCAGTAGGACTAGTAATATGAAATTACAGCTCCGCGGGAACTTTCTAAGCATACTATTGCTAAATTGCACAGTATACTATTTCCGTTACAGAATGAACTGGACACTGGACTCATTAGATAGTGGAAGTGGCATAAAATGAATAGGAGGTTGATTAAAATGACACTGTACGGAAAAGGGTTATGGTTCCAGCAGAGGTGATTTGTGGTTTCTGGTCATAGGGCCATAATCGAAATCGAAGAAAATCTTTTATTTTACTGCTACACAATGAAAATTTTGGAATTTGTCCTTCAAAGGACAAGAATGACTACAGTATGTCAGTCACAGTCCATGCAAAAATGTGAGTGCACTACCTAACTACTGTATTTCATAGGAAACGACAGTTATTTACAATTCACAAACACCTATTTGCCGGAGAAACCTCAGCAGTCACCATGCCCAAATCTAGCCTAGATTATAACAATATTCCTCTGGTTTATTCCACATTCTGGTATTTTTATTGTAGAAATCACTGCAGGCCATAGCACCGGTAACTACATGCCCCTTGCCTAAATAGGTAGGTAAGTACACCTTACATTTAGCATAATCTATCATTATATTGAGAATTTGAAATAGTGAGCAAATTACAAGAGGGTCTCAAATGCAGGTGTAATGCTGGCCATATACATTAGATAGCTGTAGGCTGAACACTTGTGTGACAAATACTTTCCCGACTTCTCCCTATACATACATGCTCTTATCAGCTAAGTATGCACATGTCCTGAAAAGGGACATGGGAGAAAGCTGCAGCCAAACAACTCTGACAGTGGCTTATCACGCCAATGACTAAAGAGTTGGGCAATTGAAATCCAATTACCAGATCCTTATCCTCCTAAGTTCCTAACGACAAACGATGATGGAGATAAGGATCTGGCAGAGCCACTCTCAGAGTCAGCAGATGGTCAATCAGTCCTGTCAAAATCTCTGGGTCCAGCGTAAGGCACAGAAAAGGCACAAGATTGGTTTACAGACTGTGCCTGTGCAGTAGCATGGATGTTAATGGCACTATGCCAGGCCACTGTAGGGATTGACCAAAATAGTGGGTTGATAATAGCCTTACACGATGTACAAGTAACAAGCAGTCTGAAGGAGATTCAGAATGCACATACGTAGAGACGGAAATATGCAGTTGTTTCTCAAGTTTGAAACTCTCTATGTAATGGTCTTAGAATAATGGGGCAGATTTTATTGCATTTGTGTCTCAAAACTTGCTTACATGCCTTAACACAGGTGGAGATAACCTCCGGCCCAGGGGTCACATACGGCCTGCTGGATCATTTCATGTGGCCCTTGGCTCCCTGCCAGAGCATATAGTGCAAATTATGAAAGCGGTCATAAGCATGCAGAAGGCACAAGAAGGTGAGAACAGCGCGGTACCGGCTGTACTCACCTTTCCTGGTCTTCTTCCAGGCCCCGCTCTTTGTCTGACACATACAGAATCAGCATGAAGTCCACCTAGTCGCGCACTATGACCTGATGCTGTGCACTGTCAGCTCACAGTACAGCTCGACGGGAAGAAGACCAGGGAGGGTGAATGAATCTGCCGAGTGGCAGCGCCATCTGGAGCTGGAGAGGAATTTTTTTATTTTTTTTCAACATATCATCTGAGGTCTGATTAGGGGGTTGATCTGAGGCTAGGTGGTCTGATGGGGGCTAGTGTGAGGATAATGGAGAGTCTGATGGGGGTTCTGATCTGAGGCTGGGGGGATCTGATGGGGGTCTGATCTGAGGCTGGTGGGGTCTGATGGGGGGTCTGATCTGAGGCTGGGGGGGACTTATAAAAAGGACTGAAAAAATACAAGCAAAGCTTCAGAAGAGTGATTATTATTTATACCTCGTATTAATGAACTGAGTAGATTATGGGGTCTGATGGGGGTTTGATCTGAGGCTTATGGAGGCTGGGGAGGTCTGATGGGAGGCTGATTTGAGGCTGGAGGAGTCTGATGGGGCTGATCAGTGGCTAATGGAAGCTAGGGAGGTTCTGATGTGGGTGTGATCTGAGGCTCATGTAGGTGGGGGAGTCTGATGGGAGGCTGATCTGAGGATAATGGAGGCTGAGGAGGGTCTGATGGTGGTGTGATCTAAGGCTGGTGGGTCTGATGGGGGTGTGATCTGAGGCTGAAGTAGGCTGTGGAGTCTGAAGGCTGAGACTGATCTGAGGCTGAGGGAGGTGGGGCTGATCTGAGGCTGAGAAAGGGGCAAAGGCAGGGACAGTGGCAGGGATAGTGAAAGCTGGTTAAACTCCTCTCTAAACTTCTCTGGGATGAGCTTGGCTGCTATTAAAGGGGTTTTCCCATCTCAGACAATGGGGTCACATTGCTCGGATATGCCACCATTGTCTGATAGGTGCAGGTCCCACCATTGGCACCCACACTTACAATGATAACGGAGCGGGGAAATGAACGGAAGGCGTACTGCGCATGTGCAGCCGCCCTTCATTCATTTCTATGGGGCCGCCAAAAATAGCCAAGCGCGGGCTCGGCTATTTCCATCTGCCCCATAGAAATTAATTGGAGCATAGGCCGCGCATGCGCAGTGCGCTCTCATTCACTTCTCTGGGAGCAGTTGGGAGCAGCGGGGAGCAGCTGGGAGCAGCTCTTGGTGGTGGACAGACCCCGGGAAATCCGAGTTCCTCCAGCCACAGCGCTCCCCGCTTTTTTCTCGTTGTAGGTCCTATCAGAGAATGAGGGCATATCCTAGTGATATGCCCCCATTGTCTGAGATGGGAATACCCTTTAATGCCAAATAAGGAAATAAAGAACTAAATAAATAGCATGCAATTAGACTGCTATATTTGGTCAAAATGACGCATGTACTATATACAGCAAGCTGCACACAGCTTGCATTTGTGGGAGGGGCATAGGGTTTATAACCCTCGCGCTAACTTCAAGTCAGCGACGCTTCGTTTGCAGCACTTGACGCACTTCCGGTGACCTCATCTCGGCGCTTCCTCACTTCCTGCATTCCTGCTCTGGTAAGCGGCGTGTGCGCCTGGTAGGCTCTCCCTGACTGAGAGCCTCGGAACCTGTGCCCCCGCCTTTACTTCTTTCCGCCTGCAAGTTCGCAGATGCCGCGGCTTCTCGCACACGTGCTCCCCCCAGTCCGGGCGCCCGTTGCCGACCCTGCTGCGGCTGGCCGTGCCCCGGGCAGAGCCATTGCCGGATCCCCTTTGCAGCCCTGCTCCGGGAAACACAAATATGTATACGGTGGAGTACATAGTACCGACACCATGATAGTGGTCAAAACTATATGCTAATAAAGCAGCAGCCATAGTGATTAGTGGGTTTATCACAATATTTAAATTGTGCATTGTCTCCGGTCCTGGCGCAAGGCTGTCTCGGGGTTCGCGGCTGCTCCAGGGCACCCCCCGGGGCAGGCGCATTTTTTGTGTAATAGCCGGCCGGCGGGCTTTCGCACGGCTCTCTCTCCCTTCTGTCATATATAACATAATCTGGTATTTATTAAATGACTTCCATACCCTACGTTTATGATCCCTGCACTGGATTCACGCATTTGCTAGGTCCACCCATATGCTGGGTTGTTGCACGTTTCATCCGCCCCCTCATACGCAGGGTGTATCCTGTCCGTCACATCCCAAGCCTTTTGCCCATGCGCTGTGCTCTCGCAGGCTACCGTTACCATTCCACATTTTATTGACGACTACCTCCCGGCATCATTGCTGGTTCTAGTGCACGTTTCGGTCTCTCTTTCTCGGGTCTCACGCTCTTCATCCATCACCTAGGCTTGGTTCAGCCAGACTATGATGGGTGGCAATTTATACCTCATCCTTGCTATGCTGGGACTGCCATCTGGGTGCTCGGTTCATCACTCTGCCAGTTTCCAAGTCTTCTTCTCTTCAGTCAGTCACATGGGCTCGGCGTTCTGGGCTCATCCTTTGTGAATCCGCGCACTTTTGCACTCACGACAAGCAAGCATTTCACCTCTTTAACGCCGGATCGTTGGCTCCTATCCTACGTCTTCCAGGGTCAAATCTATTCAATTCTTCCACGGCCTACCCCCGGGTCTTCAGATCCATTTCTTTTTATGCTCTATCTCCTTCATCCACTTGCGCTCACATTCGGTCAAGCTTCCTTCCCTAAGTGAGGTCTGTTATTACTCAGGGTAACATGATCATCAATAATTTTATTTGCAGATGCAAGTTTCTGGTTTGGAATCCGGATACATACGAGCTCCTTAGGTCCAGCATCAAAGCACACTTATGTGTTCTCCTTCTCTACTTACCAGTCCTCCGTTTCGCACGTCCTGGTGTGCCCAGGTTCCGCGTTTTCCTCATTCAGCGTTCTTCTCAGCTACTCGTCTCCATCATCATCTCTAGTATGCCCAGACTAAGGTCACCCGCGGCTGTCGCTCCTCTTCCTCGTCCCATTCACTTCACCTTCCACGGCTGGCTCACGTTCTCCTTGCTGTTCGTCTCGCCCCGTCTTCTCTCCTGCTCTTCAGGGCCCTCTGGCCTCTTTCTGACGGTTCTCTCCCTGCACCAGGGTCTCATGGGTGGGTTTATTATTGTCCTCCACTCTTCCTCCTGTCATTTCTTCAGCACTCATTGTTCGGCATGTTGCACGTTATTCTCTCTGGTATGCCCAGATCTCTTTTTGGTTGGTTCGCCCAGCTCACCGGATGGGTTTTTCAGGGGTTCGGCATCCATAGTTCCTTCTCGCTCTTCACACGTTAATCTGGTTCTCTGCCTTCCTGGTACGCCCAGGTCCTGGTGGTCTGATTCGCTCAGCAAGCTCGGTTCATGCCTCGCCTCTGCTGTACCACGTTAGCTTTCGGTAGGCTTGATCCTAACCCTCCGCTTCATTTTTGTTTAGGTCATCTAGGTGCTGCCTGGTTGCACGCACTTTCAGGCAGTGCCATTCTTCCTTTAGGGCGTACACGGCCTGCGGTTTTAAGATCTCAGTTCAGCTTCAGGTATGGCGGTTCAGCCGGGCTAGGTTGCAGGTCTTCGCTATCCTACGGTTTATGTTCGTTAAGTCATGTTTCATTTTCCCCGGTCCTAGGTTTTTCTCTTAAGAGGTTCCTGCGATCAATCCTATAGGGTTAATTCCGGCATTCAGGTAAGTTATTTTTTTGCGGCCGCCAGATTTATGTATTAGGCCTGGCCCTCTCTTGTTCAGTTTAGTGGGTTTCACGTTAGGTTCCAGCAATTATCTTTCTTTCCAGCTCCATCATGTCGCACGGTTCCGATATTGAAGACGCCTTATCAATTCCTGAGTCAGCGGCCTCCGATCAGGCCAGTCGATCATCCTACAGTAACTGGACCATCCCTAAATTGATCACAGAACTCAACAAGAGAGGAATTCCGCATACGGCCTTGGCCAGGAAGGCCGAGCTGTACCACCTGCTGTTTCCCGATCCGTCCGCTTCCTCATCGGATCAAGTTTCGTTTTCTACCATTCAGCTCTCATTGACCCAGTTGCACGCCACTATTAATAGCCTCTCAAGCTCCTTGTCTGAAGTCTCTGCCAGGGTTCAGGTGCTTGAGAACAGGGAACCATCCACTACTTCATCTATCCCTCCAGCTTCAGGTCCGTCCACTTCACGCTCGTTGTCTCCCGGCAGGGTCATGGTCCCCCACGGTTTCCCCCTCGTTTTTTGTCCCAGAAAATCTCAGAAAGGACATCCTGGCGGGCAAGGACATTATTTTGGCCTCCAATCTTATTTCCACTCACGATATGGTGGAAAATAAAACTATTGCCTGCGGCGACGTATCGGTCGTTCTTAGATCCAAAGACGCACGTTTAAATAGGAAATTGTCAATATCCGAGTTTGTTCTCGCTTTTAGCCTGTAACGAGACATAGTTTGTTCCGCCCAGCCAGACAGATGAGAAGAGCTGGACACATTTCTATATCGGGTCACTGAATTAGGGTACAAGTATGGAGGGCATGCCTTTTATGAGTATTATCGTTCCTTCTCCGCTAAGGCCGCGGCCTCCCTCTCTCAATTTCAACACATTACAAACTGGGCCTCGCTGGATACGGAACTTTTCTGCAGGCACTTTGCGGGCCTCAAGGCTGCTGCCTGCGCCAATTGTCAGTCAGTGTTGCATACCTCAGACTGGTGCCCCAATTCAAACCCAGCTCCTCAGTCAAGGCAGCTTCCCTGTCTTCCTTCAGCCCAAAGTCAAGGCCCTTTGTTGGACAAGTTAGGCCGTCCCATAACCTTTTTAGGTAAGAATCAGATTTGCAATAACTATAATTCTTCGTTCTGCAATTATGCCAAGTGCAAAGCCCTATATATTTGCTCTATCTGTTTCCAGGCTCACCCTCAATCATCCTGCTCTCAGCGTTCGAAAAGTTCCTGACTAGCCGACATAGACGTAGACGCATTATTAACTTTTCTTCAGGACCATTTCGATCGCAGTTTCGTACAATTCTTGAAGTCCGGATTTTTTGAGGGTTTCCACACAGGTCTTGTCACCTTGCCCCAAGTCACCTGGGAAGGCCCTAATTTGTTATCAGCTCTTGCCGACTCCTTCAGCTGTAGACGCGCTCCTAGAAGTCGAGTTACAGAAGGGGTTCATTATCGGCCCTTTCGCTCAGTCCCCTTTCAATGTTTGGCGTGTAAGTCCTATTGGTCTCGTTACAAAAAAGTTTTCTAATGAAAAGAGATTGATTTATGACCTCTCAGCGCCTCATGCTTCTGCCATCCCCAGCCTCAACTCTCTCATCTCGTCAGAGGAGTACTTAATGCAGTATTCCTCTCTGGATGAGGCGATCCAGCTAATTTTACAGGCTGGAGCGGGTGCCTGGCTCTCCAAGGCGGACATTTCGGACGCATTCAAACTGCTACCGATTCATCCTCATCTCTGGAAATATTACGGAATCAAGTGGAGGGATTGTTACTATTTTGCCACCCGTCTGACGTTCGGGTCAAAGAGCAGCCCTTCGCTCTTTGACCAGTTCGCCCAGGCCATCCACTGGATTCTGGTTAACCATGGTCACTGCTCCAGAATAATCCATTATTTGGATGATTTTCTGTTGGTGGAGCAGCCCGGCATCATCTCCGACAGTCTCTCCAACCTCTTGTCCATTTTTTCAACTTTGCACGATGGTATTTTCCGACGCTGCGGCATCCACTGGCTTCGGGGCAATATGCGGTGGGGTAATCTATGGGCCAACTCACCAGTTGCTTTCATCACCGATAACCAGGTGGTGGTGGACATTCTCTCCAAGGGCAGATCCAGCTCTCCAGGGGTCATGAGGTTCATCCGTAGGTTAACTTGGTTGTCGCTCTAGTTTAATTTCCAGTTCGTCTGCAGGCATAACCAAGGGGTTAAGAATGTGACAGTAGATGCTCTACCCTGCTTCAATTTCAAACTTTTCTTTCAGGTCATGCCAGGCGCAGAAAAAGTCGGATTGGTGCCACCAGCCTTCAAAACCCTAGTCATGGACTAGGCAGATATATCGGGGCAGCAAGAACCCTAATCCGCAGGTCCCTAGACGTTAATTCAGCTAGGAACTATCACACAGGCTGGAATATCTTTCAACAATTTGCCCGTCGTCATCCAAGGGCCAGCACGGAACTAGGCACCTACATCACTGCCTTTTTAGCCTACTGGTTCAATGAGCTGAAGTTATCTTACAACACCATTAGGCTTTATTTGGCAGGGGTTCAATATCATTATATGATCAGGCACCTAGGCAGTAAGTAATTTTTCAACTCCCAAATCATAAAAGCCACTCTGTGCGGGATCATGAAAAGCCGCCCTAAAAAAACCCTGGTCAGGCAGCTGGTTTCGGGTGATTTATTTAGCTTTCTTCCTCCCTAGACGGTAAGCCTTTTGGGCCTTTTAACAGCCTGGTCCTCAAGGCGGCACTGTACCTGAGCTTTTACGTCTTTCTTAGACCTGGCGAGTTCACTAGCGCCTCACCTAGCCATACGGAGCCGTGCAAAGGTCACCTGGTACAAAGGCAGGGACAGTTCACGCTTTCATTGCCAAAATCAAAGACTTCACAGGTCGGTCCGCCCGTTACCATAGAGTACTATGAGACCTTTAATGAGTGGTGCCCTGTAAAGGTTCTAAACGAGCTATGGCAGTCTTTGGCCGGTCGCCCTATGGACAGTCCCCTCTTGCCTTTTCCGGTCAAACCTCTTACTCCAGGTCAATTCATTCAACACATTCGGATCGGATCCTTAACAAAAGGTTAGGCTTCGATCCCAAAGCAATCACTGGTCACTCCTTCTGGATCGGGCCGCGTCAGCGGCTTCTAAACACGGAGTTTCTAGCCATATAATCCGTAAAATGGGAAGATGGCGTTCATCTTACTACAACTGCTATATTTCTCAACCTAGGGCCGAAATAGCTCCTTAAGCTCAATTAAAAATTATTTTCCTACTGGTTTGTTTTTGCCCCCTTTTTTAGCATACCCACATTACATGGCTACAGGCACACCACTAGCCATTTTATTTTGGTGTTTAAATGTTCATTTCTACTTCCTCGCCCGCAGCCAGGACCACAAATACAGCAAGCTGGACACAGCTTGCATTTGTGGGAGGGGCATAGGGTTTATAACCCCCGCGCTAACCTCAAGTCAGCGACGCTTCGTTTGCAGCACCCCGCCCGCCATCCCCTTTCTTTAAAGCGGTCACGGGATATGCCCCCATTTTTAGCATACCCGCGTTACATGGCTAAAGACACACCACTAGCCATTTTATTTTGGTGTTTAAATGTTTATTTCTTCTTCTTCGCCCGCAGCCAGGACCGCAAATATATTATATATAGTGCAGACACTATTTTGTGCTGCAAGAATACAGCACTCTGGATTTTTTTTTAATTGAAACACAATTTCTGTAACTTACCCCTAAGTCAATTATATGTTTGACCAAATATAACAATATTACTAATATCCAAATGGCCCTTGGCAGCAAAAAGGTTCCCCACCCCTGCCTTAACATGTGTTTTAGACACTTTTGGATGCTTTTTACAGCTAGTCGTCATTAAGTCAGTGCTTAGCATGAAAAGGGCAGGGCTTATATTACGATATCTGTCCATGTTTATCATTGCATGCCATGTGGGCTGATTGCCAGATGCTGGTGGTATGTATGTAGGGCCATGTGTCAGTGTGGCAATGCACATCCGGATACTTAGTCTCTCATTGTTTCTGTGTGGGCTGGTTATCATATACTTCTGGATATGTGTCTAGGGCCATGTGTCGACGTGGCAGTGAATATTTGCCTCTGTGTTGTGTGTACTGGCCATGGATACTTTGTGGTGCAGACATGACCATTGGTATTTCTCTGTTCTATTCAGCTGGACAGGGGTTAATTGTCCTTGCTTGCTGTGTGTTTCATGTGGAGGTTAATCCCTCTTTCTGTTTGTGTGCACCTGTGGGTGATTTGGGCTAATGAGCTCAGCTATATCTTCTGTCTGTGTATCCTGATCTTGGCTGAGTAACAGCAATAGTTTATGTATCTGCCTTTGTTCAGTCCTTGCCAGTCTGTATGTCTGATCTGTGTCCATTGTCATGTCTGACCTGTTCCTGCCTGTGTTCCTGCATATGTTCCTGCTGTCTCTTTCTGTTTCTCTGCTTGGTTGATCTCAGTTTAGTTCTGTCCATATTTTGTCACCCAGTCTGGTGTTTCTGCTCTTGTTCCAGTCTTTCTGTTGTTCCAGAGACCTGTGTTGTAGTCTTGGTTCCTGTTCAGACTGTGCCTATGGTTTTGTGCTTTTCCTGATCCTGCCTTTGTTCCTAAGTCCTAGGGTTAGCTGCCAAGTACACTGGGACCATCCCAGAATAAAGCCATCTGAAATCCACATCCACATTCCTGTATAGGGGTTAAAGGTTGAATACCAGGTAGGTGCTAGAATAATGCCCTTAGGGTTTAGCCAAACATCAGATCGGTTACTTGGTGCAGTGGTTCAACATTACCAATGATCCATCTTGAGCTGTAATCAGTGGATCCATAACATCTTAAAATGTGACATTGTGCACCAAAAATATGACAACAATTTGACACACTTTGCTACAGACAAAACCGACAAATAGGTGGTGCAAAGTCAGACTAGACAGTCTAAGTATGTGCCAGATTTATAAGCCAGACACATTTTAAGACTGTCTACTGTGAGTTTACACTGTCTCAGTGTACGACAGTATTAGTAAATCTGTCTGACTGTTGTCCAATATTTTATTATTGAGGAATCCCCAAGAGACATTAGTGACATCAAACATTATAATTGTAGGTGACAATTTACATAAGAAACTAAAACTATTCTTTTTAAAAGAGATTCCTGTTAAAGATGAAGAAAAGAGGTTGCCATAGACTATATGCCTTGGAGCGATGTCTCTTATTTAAAGCACAGAGAAGAATAAATACTAAGTAAAAGTCTTTTCTTTATACTTTTATTTTTATGATTCTTGTTTTTTTTTTTTTGCTAAATAATGCTTTGAAAACTTCATGAAAATGGAACGAAAAATCACGTGATATTCTCTTTATCATCTCTTTCAATTACTTGAAGGCCAAATCCATGTGGCAGATATTAACTTTATTTTGCTCAATGAAAGAAGACAATCTATAAATGGAGGTAAAGTTGTTTAGGCTACTTTCACACTAGCGCCAGCATTCTCCGGGCCTTCCGGATCCGTGCTGCCGCTAGTGCACCGTCCACTCTGGCCCCATAGACTATAAAGGGGGCGGGGCGGGCCGAAGGGCCAGCCGCAGCACAGCAAACATGCAGAGAGGCGGCCAGAAAAAAACTACAGCATTGTTCAGTTTTGATTTAATACAACCGGATCCGGCCAAAATGAAGCCATCAAAACTGCAGATGTGAAAGTAACCCAACTTGACTATTGTGACAAGGGAACAAGGAACAAGGCCTGAAAACAAGGGAAGAAAAAAGGACCCCTCCTAGTCAAATCCCTAGTCACAGTCCTCACTGGCTATCAGTATGAACAGACCCCAAAGGTAGGTGAGTTCATACGCAGGAGTACCTAGAGTCCTTACTCACCCTATAAGATCCTGGCGATAGTGACAGGACTGAGACTACCAGTTCCTCCAGAAAGGAAGGAGTCTCCGTCAGGCCTACAACAAAGGGCAGGGGAAAAACAACACACAGGTAAACCAAAACAAAATGCAAAATTGAAAGGAAACACTTAACTTTCCAAAGGCACAGATGTAATCATAACTCCATAGTGGATGTGGACATAAGGGCAGAGGTGCGGAATTTAAAGTGGACCTGGAAACAAAAATAAAAGTAGCCGAATGTTGTAGGTGGGTCCAGATTGACAGAAGGTGGCAGGATCAACTCAAGTAGGTGGGGTCAGAAATACCATAGAGAGAGCAGTAAATTGTGCTGCAATTTTTTATTTGGCTCAGTACTGCTCAAGAAGAACCAAACACCACAGTAAAGCACAATATACTGCCACAGTAGAACCAAAAATCTCCCTAGAAGCTGCCACTCTGTGATAGCCAGTGCCAACTGCAACATCCTGTACTCCTCCACTTGTCTCTAATTAAGATATGGCGAAATGGGATGAGGAGCTGAAATGGAGGAAACAGCAGTGAGCCAGCCCTTCCTTCAGCATTCTCCTTGGACTCTCAGTGCTACCATACACACAGGAGAATACAGAACCACATACCTCTTACATCCAGTGACGTCTCCTCTAATGTAGATGTTCACTTTCCTTATCTTCTCGATTAAGACCAGACAACACATGATGACATCTTCTAGATATATTCTGTCTCTGATTCCTCAAATTTCCATCATCCTTCTCCTGCTGGTGCCCACATTGACATTCTGCTACTACCTTCAATACTGTGCCCGCTGTGCTCACCAGTGCCCCCAAATAATTTACTGCAGAAAAAAGTCCCTCATTAATAATAATAATGCCCTCTGTAGTGCCCCCAGTGACTATAATGTTTCAGTTCACTTGAAAGGACAGGGTACGAAATAACGGATTAGCCCAGATGAGGACTTTGCCTGACAGGAGTGAAATCATAAAGGCCTTCTTTACCCAGTCATAAAAAAAACAGATGTGGTTGAAATTCAAAATGAATAGTGCACTGGTTAATGATGCCATAATACAGCTTGGGGTCTCCATCATAGCCAGGGGGTAGAGTAGGTGGAGCTGCAGCAATAGTCAAAGAGTTTAGGCCAGTAGACATGTTGTGCAAGACATCCTACAGTCTCTCATGGCAGTCACTTGGTAGAACCAGCTCCTGACACATCTTGGGTAAGCTCAGAGACACCAGAGAGAAGTACTAGGGGATCAAGCAAAGCTTATGGTCAGTGGCAGACCAAGATCATGGCAGAGTCCACGAATCAGTCAGAAGTCGGTACATGGGGAGACAAACAGGTTATATCTCTTTCACGGAATCTAGCAAGCTAGAAAGACCTGGAACAAACAGCCCAGCATAGCAGAGCTAATTAGCTCATTAGTCAAAAACCTGAGTATAACATTAGAAAGGGGGATTTACCTGAGCAATGCCGCAGGGAAAAGTCTCTCTAATACACACATAGGAAGAGGCTTTGCAGCCAGGCTGCAGCATGCAGCGTGGGACACAGGAGTCTGGTGACCAGGCAGAAGCTAGGTGAGTGATGCAGCACCCATGCACATCTTGGATAGCAGAACAGCAGCAGACACCACCATGATAACAGACTTTTCAGCTGAAAGGCAACTAGAAACAGCCAAAGATGCCTCCCACTCAAGTATGAAAGGACTTGATCTTCAAATTTTCTGAGAGACCTGGAAGTAGACCTTAGTAGAACTGATGCTGCGTACAATGCTTTAGGGGATACACTGCTCTAAGAAAACTGGTTGCTTGGAGTGACATGCATTTTTGTCGGTAGCGGACGGAAGTTGATGTTCAGGCAAACACCCCTGAGGGACACTTGTCAGGAGGAGGATCTGGAGCTTTGTTGTCTCTTGTGAATAGTGAGTGGATTTCTTTTTTATATGCTATATACATACTATATACCAATGGTGGCAAACCTGTGGCACAGGTGCCAGAGGCGGCACTCAGAGTCCTCTCTATGGACACCGATGCCCTGGAAAAAGTCTAAGGCATACCAATATGCCTTAGACTTTTCCTGCTATTCATTAGCGCAGCGGGCGCTATGAACAGCACAAGCAGCACACTAAATGTAGGCAGGCTATTATAGCTAAATTATAAAGTACATGGGAAATATACTATATTGGACTGTAGTATTCAGGTTAAATTGCCGTGTTGGCACTTTGCGATAAATATGTGGGTTTTGGGTTACAGTTTGGGCACTCAGTCTGTAAAAGGTTCGCCATCACTGCTATATACAATGTGAAACATAACTCCAGTCCATCAATTCTTGGCCACCATTAAAAATTAAATTGCTGTTGTATATTGTATTATGTATAGAAATGACAAGTATTAGAGTACCGGTAATTAAAGATTTTGAAGGGAGCCTGCCACTTTAATCATGGTCATCTGCTGTATGTTATAGACCTGAAGGAACTGAGCAGATTGATATATAACTTTGAGGGAAAAGATTCACAATAACTTGTAAAGGAGTCATTCCTAACAGAGAGGCTCTTTTTGGTCCTTCCAGTGGCATGCCTGATCCCCACTCTAAAATAGTGGATAAAAGCAGATAGACACAGATGTAACCACTTTTAGTTATACAGTTCTTACAAGAGGTAATAGACTTGATGGTTAGATTCTCATGTGGGGCAACTGACATAAGGTTACAGACTACAGTCTCTCAGGGAGGGCACGGTGGCAACTGGTGTTCCAATCGTACTGTCGCTTTAAGTGGCAACAGCTTAGGCTACTTTCACATTAGCGTTTTTTGCTGATCTGTCATGGATCTGCAAAAACGCTTTTGTTTCAATAATACAACCTCATGCATCTGTCATGAACGGATGCGGTTGTATTATGTCTTATATAGCCATGACGGATCCGTCATGAACACCATTGAAAGTCAATGGGGGATGGATCTGTTTTCTATTATGTCTTGCTCCTCACCACATAACAGACAGAAAAACGCTGCTTGCAGCGTTATTCTGTCTGCAATGGGAGAGCAACCAAACGGAACAGAATGAATGAGCCCTATCTCATTGTTTATACAATGAGGGGAACACATGGTGGCCTGGTTCCTCTCATTGTATAAAGGTGTAATGTTAAATAAAGTTTTCTTACCTGACAACAGGGCAACGGTAAAGGCAACGGTCTTTTGATCGGGTGCCATCCCGCTCTCCTGGGATTGGTGGTCCTTGCAACGGTCCCCACGAACAGCAGGCTATAAAAGAAGAGGAACAACGGTTAATGCGCACTCACGGCGCAGAATTCATCTGATACCGCCCACCCTCCCCTGGATGTTTCGGGAAGGGTTCCTTCGTCGCCTTGTTCTGTTATGGGGTAAGTCGCTCACCAGTGAACGGACATTGTGTTTGTTTGTATTTTGGTTAATAGTAATTTAGGTAAATAACAGAACATTGCGGCCTCTTTTTGCCACAAAACTTATTGGTATGTTATTATTGCTTATGAAGTATAATAAATCAGTTATGAATATTGGAAGCGTAGTGTGTTATTTTAGATGGAAACTAGGCCACCATGCATTTTAGTGCATTCCGTTTCGTTCAGTTCAGTTTTGTCCCCATTGACAATAAATGGGGACAACACTGAAGTGTTCTCTTCCGCTATTGATATCCTATGACGTGAAAGTAGCCTTACTCTCTTCCTCTGCTTTCTTTCCCCAAACTACCCTTGGCATCAGCACTCTGGCTAGAGTCTTCTGAAGGTGGCAACAGTGGCTAAACTGTAGTTGGTACCATGATATATCCTTCATGTGGCATGGTCTTGCACAATGTAGACAGCCTTTGACAGGTGCTTCCATATTGCAGTATCTCCGTCCTTAAAACGACTGCACCCCCTCTGCACTTACCTCAGAAGCGGTGTAACAAGGGATTGCAGTGTGACCTCCTGTCCAGTAGGTTGTGCTAGAATACAAGGAAGGGCTGTGGCCAGATAAGCATAAAGTCTGGGTGGTGGAAGCAGCTAGTGCTGGGAGGAAGGAGGAGGGGAGGCAAAGCAGTAAGAGGCTTGAGCAAGAGAGGAGTATGTTGTGGTGGGATGCTCCTCACACAGAATAGAGTCTATGAGAACTCCAGAATAATGAGAACAAAGGAATCGCTTAGTGCCCCAGTACAGAGGACTGTTAAAGAGAGACAGCCAGCTGGTGAGGTCTTAGAACACGCGTAGATGGAGTGGGAGTCTCCCGGCCAGTAGGCACGCCACTGAAGAGAGACCTTCACTGCCAGGTAGGCCTTATGCAGCTGACACTGACTGAAAAGTTATTCATTAGAACTTATTACTTTCATATTTTGCTTGATCTAAAGTTAAGACTTCAGTAAAGTTCAGTTAAAGCCAGTGGAGTTGTGTTTGTTGGGAGCACACAGTATTACGGCGGTATGCCCTATCTAGTGACACATGGTATTACCCTATTTCTCTCACATAGCTTTACATGTGGCAAGCAGGCTGGAGGGTCTTAGTTACAGTCTTGACTAGTAGCAATCCACAGTTGCTATCAGGATTTGGATGGCTATGTTGCTATCTTCTACCCATATTGTTCTACCCTTTTACCTGAAACTGCTCCATGGTGTCCAGCTGCATCTTTCCCCTACCTATGCTCTGAGATGGCGCTCCTTTATGGCTAGTGCCACTCACCTCTACTGCTAGCTAGCTACAAGTATGGGTCTGTAGCATTTTCCAGCAAACATTGGATCTGTGTCTCTCTGTGTATCCTGCATCTCATTTCTGACCACTAGGCTTTACCTACACTTCTATATATTCCCTCTGAGCTTGTGCAAACTTTTGTGGGGATAGCAGTGACACAACCTCCACATCCTGACCTCTGATTCAGCCCCACCTCTGCTTTGTTCCTCAGCAGTTAACCCTTCCACTAATAACATAGTAACATAGTTTGTTAGGCTGAAAAAAAGACACCCATCCAGTTCAGTCTGTTATCTTGCAAGTTGATCCAAGGAAAGGCAATAAAACCCTATGAGGTAGAAGCCAATTTTCCTAATTTTAGGGGGAAAAAATTCCTTCCCAATTCCAAACATGCAGTCAGAATGTCGTATGCCGGAGACCCAAGGCAGACCTCCGGGTTGTCATGCAAACAGGATACACGCACAAATTGACCAGGGACCAACAGAGTACTTTATTACACATGTAATAAAAGAACATGACAAGATACATACATACAATATATGCTGGTTAAGCAATAGACCTACCACAGAACCAAGTGCATCGGCAGACCAGAGGCAAAACCCAGATAGAGGAGAGCCAGTGAGCCCCAGGACATGGATCAGACAACAAGACAAATGGCATCCAGCACAGAAGCAGATGCCTGGAAACCAAGCAGAAAGGAAGCATGGTGGTCGCAGGCAGAGCTGCACACAGACAAGAGATCCTCCCTCTGGAGAACCCAGGGGCCCTCTCACGAAGGCAGGACAAACAAAGGAACAGAAGCAGTAAGGCACTGCACAACAGACAAGGAACGGACTAGATCAGAAGCAGTAGGCACTGCCAGGCTGGACAAAGGACAGAATCCGAAGCAGTTTAGCACTGCCAAGCTATCAGACGCAGTGAGAGCACTTCTATAGCCTAGGCATGGAACAGAGTGGATCCAGACAGAGAACAGGTACAGAAGAACAGGCAAGGCATGGACAAGGATAACAACATCAACATAATCACAGAAAAGGTACAGAAGAACAGACAAAGCAACAACAACAATGCTTTACCAGGCAACACCACACAAAAGGGTAGATAGCAAAAAACCTGGGTCAGCAGCAAGGGGCTACACCCAGTAAGGCACAAAACAGGCAGACCCCCTGGGTGACCAGCAAGGTGCAACACCCAGCAAGGCAGAAAATAGACTGACCTCCTGGGTGAGCAGCAAGGTGCAACACCCAGCAAGGCAGAAGAAAGACTGACCACAAGCCCCACAGCTCACAGATAGATATAGCTGGATAACTAGGACACCTGATAAGTCACACCCAGAAACAGACCAGGGGAAGTTAACCCCACCACAACCAAACAAGGAGGGGAGCCTGCATGAACAGGGAAATGAACACACAGGCTGCGGTATTAAACGTTGCCCCTGGCAACCAGCATTCATGGAGTCCACCACAGTCAGTACGAGAGAGCACAAACCACCCATGACACAAACAGAAATGCATCCATACTGAGACTCTGTTCACAAACAGCCAGCAAGCATCGCAGAACCAGCATACATGGGAACACCCACAGCCAGTACACAAAGCGCATGGAGCCAGCCTGCACGGCACTAGTGACAGGAGCCACAGAGATGCAGACATTGAATCCACAAACACAGGCCACAGTTCACACACACCACCACAGCCAGCACACAGTCCCAAGCAACCAGCAATACAGGAGGCAGACTGTGGCCAGTACACGAGAGACCCTGCAGCCAGCCTGCATGGCTACAGTCCCAACAACTGCACAAGAACACATACATGGCATAGTACACAAGACACCGCAGCCAGCACTCAGCCCCAAGCAACCAGCATACACAGGAGTCAGCCTGCAGCCAGTACGCAAGAGGGCATGCAGCCAGCCTACACGGCCGCAACTGTCACAGTGAACCGCACCATGACACAGAATAACTCTGTGCATCAATGACCCTTCTCCACAAAGCTAATAACTGTAATCTGTAATATTATTACACTCCAGAAATACATCCAGGCCCCTCCTGAATTCCTTTATTGTTCTCACCATCACCACCTACTCAGGCAGAGCGTTTCATAGTCTCACTGCTCTTACAGTAAAGAATCATCATGTTTGTGAAGAAACTTTCTTTCCTCTAGACGCAGAGAATGTCCCCTAGTCACAGTCACAGTCCTGGGGATAAATAGACCATGAGAGAGATCTCTGTACTGCCCCCTGATATATTTATACATAGTTATTTGATCTCCCCTCAGTCGTTTTTTTTCTTAACTGAATGAACCCAATTTTAATAATCTTTCTGGTTACTGTGGTACACCCATTTCAGTTATTACTTTAGTTGCCCTCCTCTGAACCCTCTCCAGCGTTGCTATGTCTGCCTTGTTCACAGGAGCTCAGAACTGTACACAGTACTCCACGTGTGGTCTGACTAGTGATTTGTAAAGTGGCAGCACCATGTTCTCATCATGTCTTCTAAGCCCCTTTTGATGCAACCCATACATTTATTGGCCTTCGCAGCAGCTGTCTGACACTGGTTTCTACAGTTACGTTTGCTGTCCACTAAAATTCTTAAGACCTTTTCCATGTGAATGTTACCCAGTGTTTTACCTTTTACGTAGTATGTAGGATTGACTTGCATGAACAAAACCTTACGTTTGTCAGTATGAAACCTCATCTGCCACTTTTCTGCTCAAGCCTCCAATCTATCCAGATCCATCTGCAGCCGTATACTATACTCTTCTGTGTTAATTACTTTACAGTTTAGTGTAATCTACAAAAATTTATATTTTACTGTGCAGCCCCTCTACAAGATCATTAATAAATATATTGAAGAGAATACGGCCCAATACTGACCCCTGTGGTACCCCACTAGAGACAGTGACCCAATCTGAATTTGTACCGTTAATAACCACCCTCTGTTTTCTATCACTGAGCCAGTTACTTACCCACATACAGACATTTTCTCTATCTAAGCATTCTCATTTTATATATTATAATTTTTATTTATTAGAGCGCCATTCATTCCATAGCGCTATAATAAGCAGTGCACATACATAATACAGGCAATTGCATTAAGCATGAACGAGACTAGTTACAGACTGGTACAGAAGGACAGAGGGCCCTTCCCATGAGGGCTTACAATCTACATGGTATGGGAGAAGGACACAGTAGGTGAGGGTGAAGCTGGTCATGGCGGTATAGAGGCAGCAGTGTCCCTGGTTGTAGGCTTGTCTGAGGTGGGTTTTCAGGTTTATTTTGAAGGATTCCACTGTAAGTGAGAGTCTGATATGTTGGGGTAGCGAGTTCCAGAGTATAGGGGATGCCCGGGAGAAATCTTGGAGGCGAGTGTGGGAAGAGGTGATAAGAGGAGAGAAGGAGGTCCTGTGTGGCTCAGTATCAAATGCTTTGGAGAAGCCAAGATTAGAGATGAGCGAATTTCTCAAAAATTCGATTCAGACATTTCGCTGATTTTATTTTTAAAATTCGGTTTGATCCAAATTTATTCGTGACAAATCGCGTTAAAAAACGTCTCTATTTCCTGGCAGCAGAGAGCGTTTATAGGGGTGTAGAACACTGTGCCTTGCAGTAGAGAGTCTGCTGTGTTAGTGAAACAATACTGTGAGTCAGTATGACATGCAGATCACAGGAGTCGCTCTTAGAATCACTGCGCACTTCACTTATTTGGGCAGTTACGTGGCCAAAACTGACAAAATAACTCAAGTGTGAACTCAGCCTTACAGGTCAATGTTAGCGTCACCAGCTGATTCCACATAGATGTCTACAGAACCTGTTCTATTAAACACTTATACAAGTAGAGCCCCACGACAGAGTGGAGAGGGAATCGGCAGTAAGTTTGTGGTGGCAATGACAGAGTGTGGAGGTGGCAGCATCAGTAGGAGGCAACAGGGTATCACAATAACTGTGTGGAGGTGGCAGCAGCATCAGAAGGCCACAGAGTGGCACAATGACAGTGTGAAGAGGGCAGCGGCATCATCAGGAGGCCACGGAAAGGCACAATGACAGAGTGAGGATTTGGCAGCAGCAGCATCAAGAGGAGGCCACAAGGTATCACAATGAGAATGTGGAGGTTGCAGCAGCATCAGGAGACCACAGAGTGGCACAATGACAGTGTGGAGAGGGCAGCAGCATCATCAGGAGGCCACAGAGAGGCACAATGACAGAGTGTGCAGGTGGCAGCAGCATCAGGAGGAGGCCACAAGGTTGTACAATGACAGTGTGGAGG
Organism: Bufotes viridis; assembly: GCA_033119425.1. Classification (NCBI taxonomy): domain Eukaryota; kingdom Metazoa; phylum Chordata; class Amphibia; order Anura; family Bufonidae; genus Bufotes; species Bufotes viridis. The sequence continues at coordinate 163,479,055 of CM065589.1, read as the reverse complement.
TGGCAGCAGCATGAGGAGACCACAGAGTGGCACAATGACAGAGTATTGAGGTGGAAGCAGCATCATCAGGAGGCCAAAGAGTGGCACAATGACAGAGTGTGGAGGTGGCGACAGCAGCATCAGGAGGAGGCAACAGGGTGGCACAAGAACAGTGTGGAGGTGGCAGCAGCAGAATCAGGAGACCACAGAGTGGCAAGGTGACAGTGTGGAGGTGGAAGCAGCATCAGAAGACCACAGAGAAGCACGGTTACATAGTGTGGAGGTGGCAGCAGCATCAGGAGACCACAGAGTGACAAGGTGACATAGTGTTCAAGTGGCAGCAGTATCAGGAGACCACAGAGTGGCAAGGTGACATAGTGTGGAGGTGGCAGCAGCATCAGAAGACCACAGAGTGACCCGGTGATGGAGTTAGGAGGAGGGTGGCAATACGAGTACCAGCTGAAGATGGTGAGTGAAAGAAGGAGCACTTGGCATCAGATGTGTGGCATCAGGCGGGTGGCAGCATCAGAATAGTATCTGAGGCAGGTAGCCAGAAGAAACTGGTCTCTTTTGTCAAAATGTTGGTGTGGCACCGTGGATGATCTAGTCTGATGCATCAGGCATTGGTGGGTGGAAATCCTGGCAGATCCACGCCTGATTCATCTTGACAAAGGTCAGTCTCTCCACACTTTGGGTGGACAGGCGAGTTCTTTTTGGGGTAACTATGGCTTCCACCGCACTAAACACCCGCTCTGATGCCACACTATCGGCCGGACAGGACAGCTTTTTCAGTGCAAACTCTGCCAGTTGCGGCCACAAATCCAGTTTGGCTGCCCAGTAGTCCAGTGGATCTTCAATATGGGTTGGCAGGGTGCTGTCCAAGTATGCCACCACCTGCTGGTTTAGGTCCTGCTCTGGGTCTAGCTGCTGCTGCTGGTCAGTAGTTTCTTCACTAGGCGGATGAAGAAAGCTGCTCATCAGCGACTCTAGACTCAAGTTGCTGCTGAAGGAGCAGGAACTGCTCCTACACCCCCCCCAGCCACAGCAGCCATGGCAGAGGAACGTGAGTGCAGAGCCCCACCCACCCCCCCGTAAGACCTGCGAGAGGATGGACGATGGCGCAGATAGGCAGCAGCTAACTGAATACATCGGATGTCTCTATAGTAGTTCAGTTTGTCCTCCCTCTCAGCTGGTGTAAAATCGGCCCCCATTTTGGACCAGTAGCAAGGGTCCAAAAAGGTGGAGAGCCAGAAGTCATCCCTCTGCCGAATGGTGACAATTTGCTCCTGCTCCTCCTCTCCTGTCACCTGTGTAGAAAAACCACGCATTTCGCTACACATTGCTTGTGCTCCAATGTCCTCCTCCTCCAGTTCATCCCCCACAGAGCTTATGTGGCCGTGAGATCTAGGCACCACATCTCCAGTCCCTTAACCAGACAGATTTACCAGCATCTGTTCCAGGACATGGATCAGTGGAATGATGTTGTTCATCCCGTAGTCTTAGCGACTGACAACAACTCACGACTCACGGGCAAACTGCCACTCTTCTCCCGATGATGATGAAGCCCCTAATTCACCCGGCTCCCAAGTGCTATCAGCGTCATCATCATCATCGAGTACTCATCGAGGATGCTTGACAAAGGCTAGTACATAGCCGAAACACGTGTAGCATTTTGTCTCCTCATCTATGGGCAAAATAAAAGGAATATAGCTGCAAAGAACTGAATTTGAGTGCTGATCCTTTCTTCATTCATCATCGAGTACTGTCTGCACGTCACTGATGTCCTCCTCAACGGCTCCTGACCGCTCTCAACACCAGCTCCCACGCCACTCTCCTCATCACTGCTTGCTCGCCTACCGGAGGAAGCGGCAGATGTCTCCTCCACTTCTTGGCTGGCCAGTAGCTGCTGACTATACTCTAGTAGCTTGTCCTCGCTGTTTAGTGGAGCTCAGTCCATAGCATATAATACCTTTCTGAATGGGGGAACAGAAAAAGTCAGAGGCAGATTGAGGACAGGTGAGGGCACAGGGCCTGCTACCGGGCCCCGCCAACCAAGGGATGTGTCTGATGAACCCACCAACTCTTGGCTGGGGGCTGTCTGATGTCACTTGGGATAAAGTAGATGACCGAGTCAACCATTCGAAAACTGCTGGGTTGCTGGTCAAGACACGACCGCTCGATGACACCGGGAGCTCAGGCCTCTCGCTGCGACTCCTGCTGCCATGCCCACTTACTCTGCTGCGACCTGTGACGGCGCCAGAAATATTTAGGCCTCTGCCACTCCCCTTTGCAGGGCCTGGCACTTCTATGTCTGACATACAGTTACATCAAATACATAAATAAAAAGGAAATTAAAACACCCCAAAAAATTCTGTAATTTTCTCACTTCACTACACAACGACTAATAAGCACTTTTTTCCCACTAATACACGCCAATAAGAGCTTTAGAACATAACTGCATCGCTGAGCGGCAAATAGAGCGGCAAATATATATATTTTTTGCCACTAATACATTCCAAAAACAGCTTTAGAACATATAACTACACCACTGAACGTCAAATATAAATTTGCCACTAATACTAAGACAAAAAGGGCTTTAGCCCCTTTTACTGCACTGCTGAATGGCAAATATATATGCGTTTCTGGTATCTTCTCTCTGGGCTCCCGACAAGTTTGAGGACCTTTCCCACAGCCAATCAGTGGCCGCAGCTGTGTCACGTGTCAGGCCAGTGATTGGCTCAGCGGGAAAGGTCCTCAAACCATTGATTGTCTGAAGCAGAGAGAAGATACCAGGACCAACAGAGGAGAAGAGGAAAAGGGGAGCTGCTGCAGACAGGACCAGGGCCAGGTGAGCATAATGTTTTTTACACAACATTAATGGGGGGGTGACATGGGAGGGGGGAAATGTGCCATGGAGGGGGAGAAATGTGACATGGAGTGGGAAAAATATAACATGGAGAGGGATAAATGTGACATGGGGGCTGATGTGACAAAGGGGGTGATTTGACATGGAGGGGGAGAAATGTGACATGTAGTTTGTTTTTGACATAAAAGAAAAATAAGTTAAAGAAACATATATGCTCAGGAGGTGGGTGCGGTAGGTGGACTGCAGGGTATTGCGAGGCAGGCATTCAGGCGATTGGAGTTGGTTCCTGGTGGAATGCTGGTGTTAGGAGTTCTGGTGGCGGTGGTGTGTGGGTGTGTGTGGGGGGGGGGTCGCAAAATGTAGCTTCGCTTGTGTTGGCAAAAATCCTTGCATTGGCCCTGACTTCACTACACAATGGCAAATACTTTTTTTGTGCCACTAATACACGCCAAAAAGGGCTTTAGAACATATAACTGCACCGCTGAACATTCAAATAATATATTTTTTTTCCCACTAATACACGCCAAAAAGGGCTTTAGAACATATGACTGCACCACTGAATGGCAAATGTTTTTTTTTTGCCACTAATACACGCTAAAAAGGGCTGTAATTTTCTCACTTCACCGCACAACAGCTAATAAGTCATTCCCCCCTCCCCTCACTAATACAAGCCAAAAATGCTTTTGAACATTTAACTACACCGCACAAGGCCAATTAAGATGTAGAAATATTTCCTTGTAATAAACCATGTTGATGGTTGCATCAAACAGCACTTGTTGGAATTACAGAGCTGTATAATGGCAATTTGGATCCGCAGTCAGTGCAGCAAGGTGTAATAGGATTGTTCGTATTACCCAGGCTGTATACTCCCCTACTGAACCCTGTTCTGCTTCAATACTGTGGAATAATTCCTCCCTATCCTTTCCCTAAACTTCTATGCAGCAAAATAAAAGTTTTAAAGTCTTTTCTCCTACTGTCCCCAGCGCCTGCTGACATCTCTCCCTGCACTAAGTACACTGGAAAATGACTGAATCCAAGATGGCTGAGGCTATTTATAGGGCTGTGACATCACAGGGGCTGGCTGGCTGCTGATTGGCTGCATGCATCGCATTGTTGTGGGTTATACCTCGTTCCCAGAGTTCCTTGCTCCATGTCCTAACACGTGGGGCAGCAATTTCAGGAAAAAATGTGATTCGTTACCATGGAGCGTGAGGAAATGCGGATTCCGTGCAAATAGAATTTTTTCTCAAATTCGGATCGAATTCCAATTCGTCAACTTCGATTCGCTCATCTCTAGTTCAGATATATATGACATCTACTGACTCACCCAAGTCAAGTCTAGAACATACCTTCTCATAGAAACTGATTAAATTAGCCTGACATGACTGAACCCTCATGAGGCCATGCTGATATGGTGTGTGGTAAGGTGCAGGGTGCCGTCGTGGATGGCAGGTATGTGTCACCGAGGTTCATAGCCTCGGTGAGGTAAGAGCCGTTTTTGTTGATGTCAGCAGCAGCTAGTGCTACTGACATAGTTTTAAATAGCATGGCTGCAAAGCCGATCCGGGCCGGCTCTTACCGGGAGCAGCTAAAGTGTAGGGTGGGTGGCTGCTCCCCACGACCCAGTCCTGGTTTTGGGCTGGGTTTAAAAACTCAGCCAGCACCAGCAGCTGGGGGCTGTGATTGTCATGGAGCTGCTAACAGTCCTGTGGAGTTCTATGACCTGGAGGAAAGAGCTCAGCAAGGTGGTGTTTTTCCCTGCAACTTGAAGGTGGAATCTCCTGCGGCTGGGCCGACTGCTAGGTGTGAACCCTCACCTAAACCTCCCAGGTGACTGAACCCTGTGTTGGCCTGTTTTGTTTGGCCACATTATTTCTGTTATGTGTGAACTATCACCAAGAGACTGTTTTTCATTTTTGTTGTGCAAGTGTGAATAAAACACTGTTTATTGCACATTCTGGACTCCTTGTTTTGCCTCAGTACTGCACCCGCACCGCTATCTACCAGAGCGACTCCCCACAGGTGTTATAAACTTATTTTCATCGAGGTACTCCAAGGTAGCATCTCTTTTAGAAAACCTTCAAACAGTTTACCCATGACAGATGTTAAACTTACTGGCCTATAGTTTCCGGGCTCTTGTTTTGGACCCTTTATGAATATTGGCATTTTGCTAAGCGCCAATCCTTTGGAATGCTCCCTGCCAATATAGAGTCCTTAAATATCAGAAATAAAGGTCTGTGTACAACATTATTTAATGCTCTTAGGATACGGGGCTGTATGCCACTCGGTTCTGGTGATTTGTCTATTTTAATCTTTAAGATGCCTCTTTCTGGGTCAGACAGGCCACTTCTTTCTGGGTCAGACATGCCACTTTTAAAGGGGAATTTACTGTTATACTCTGCATTTCATCTGACAGTTTATTTTCCTCAGCGAATTCAGTAAAGAAAAAAATATTTAATAGATTTGCTTTCTCCTTATCACTCTCTACAACCTCTCCCTCATCACTCTGTAAAGGACCAACACTTTTAGTTTTTAACTTTTTAACATTTATATAACTGAGGAACATTTTAGGGTTAGTGTTACTCTCTTTGGCAATGAATCTCCCAGTCTCTAGCTTGGCTGCTTTTATTTGTCTTTTTACATATTCTATTTTTTTTCCCATATAGTATTTCAGTACTTCCTCAGTTCCTTCATGTTTTAGTGATTTAAATACTTTCTTTTTGTTGTTTATTTCTTCCTTGACATTTCTCACAACAGCTTAAAGTTCATTTGTATGATAAAAGGGTGCAAGTAACATAGCACACAAGTGCTGGGAGATATAATTACATGCATAATCATGAACATTTCTGATCCCAGTGTGTCCTCAACAATAGTCACTTAACTCAACTTAGGTTCTATTGGAACAATGTCGATGGTAACCCACAGCAACAGATAAGCAGATAAGTGCTGTGGGTACTGTTGCTTTGCAACAGGGAAGAAGGTTTTTTTCAACCCCCTTAAAAGCATGCAATTTATGCCCTAAAATTTCTATCCCTAAAAGCAGTGGCATACCATCAATAGAGGCAGATCACGCAACTGCTACAGGGCCCGGAGGAAAAGGGGCCTGGAGCTGAACTCGTTATTCTTTTCCTGTCAAGAAAACACTGCATTTTCTTGCAGCTGCCACTGGGAGCACAATGTAAAGAGATTATTTCAGCTTTCATTCCAGTAAATGGTAACTTTATTAATTCCTATGCTGAGCTCCCCCTAGTGGTGGCTGTATGCAGCCAGCTTTGTAATAGAATGGAAGCAGATTTATCTATACATTTATGCCAGTTATCAGGTGTAACTATATTAAGAAATATGGTGTTCAGAATGAGCTGCATACTTATGAAGCACCTGTTCCACTTTTTCTGACATAATTTTTCTTGAAAATTGAATTAAAATTGAATGTTTGTTAAAAATTAATTAAAATGTATCTGCGTAAATGAAATAATAATAAAAAAATCATATAAATTTGTCAGAAACCCTGGATTTTGTGCTTTGAGATGCCTAAGAGTGATTATGGTACAGGTACTCGGAAACTAGGTGAGTTGGGGGGGGGAGGATGGGGGGGACATGATAGGTTTTGAGCTATGAGATCTGTGTATGCCCCTGTTTAGTGATCTTTTCCCACAAAAACCTGCTGAACTCCTCCTGTTCAATGTGATAAGTTAATTTCAAATCGTGTCAGACAGAGATAAAAACCTTGAACTGATGCAGATATTTAATACATTATTTCAGAAATATTTTCTTGTTTAGGTTTTACAATGAGAAATGTTTTACTTTATAAAGTAGTCTGTTATGTTACTTTGCAAGGATTGCCATTTTCAGGGATAAATCCATAGAAACTGTTGTTTGTTCCTTGACATTTACCAACTCTGGATTCCATAACTTAATGTAGAGATGTATCATACATTTATGTAGTCATCCTTGCTCTGTGGTTGCACGCATTATTCTTTCATTTAGCAGAATGATATGTCCAAAAAATTTATGTATGGCTTTAGCTAGCTGAAAAATATACAGACAGGTATTCACTCCCTTTCCTGCTAACTTTCCACTTATCACTCAGAGCTTTACCCAGAGTGAAAGCTACATGCTGTCAGTACTGGTCCATCTCCGTAGAAAGTGCCCTAGGCAGCTGTTTAATAATGGCAAATCCATCAGAGTACGGAGAGTTGTTCTTCCAGTCATGTTGTGGCCCAGAAAAGCGGATGCTAAGGCTCTCTATGGATTTGTCCTATCCCATTAAATAGCAGAGAGCAATACCATAATGCACCATTGTGGCTTTAGATGTGCTTTTCATATTTATACAATGTGTTGATGTATTCTGTAGCTCATTGCCAAAGGCAGAGAGCGGCACTACAAGCAGCATACGGCAGTTTTAATGGCCTCCTCTAGTCACAGTGCCTGTAGCAGGTTTGTCTGATGTATTTTCTTAATGGACAAACAGAATGAATGTTACCAATGATGATCCTCAATGCAAAGTTGTAGGTACACTACCAAGAAACATTCTCTTTTTCCTAATTTACATCAAGGTCCTTCATTTTCTGAATTTTTTTTTTACTTTTTCTCATGCTTTTCCCTTAGCTGTTTGGGTCTTAAATCTGCATCAGTGCATGTTTTTTTGATTTTACTTATCCATAACTAACATAATTCTCTCTGACCCTATCAGCAAGCCAAGTAGGTTATAAAAAAGATTAGAATATAAAGATGCAGGCTGTTGCTTTTCAAATTTCTATCTGCATATTCTCTGTGGCATATATGCACAGATTCTTATTCATATTTATATACCAATGCATAAAACATGTTGGTGCAGCCTCATGCAGATTTGGGGTAAAGACCAAAGGGGTCATTTATCAAACTGGTGAAAGTAGAACTGGCTTAGTTGCCCATCGCAACCAATCAGATTCCACCTTTAATTATTCACAGCTACTTTAAAAAATGAAGGGATGAATCTGGTTGCTATGGGCAGTTCGACTTTACTTTACACCAGCTCTACTTTACTTGAAAATGACACTTTCTGAGGAAAAAAATAAAAATAATAAAGTTTCCATTTCTGCTAACTTCTGGCAAAAAAATAAAAAATCTCCCACGGACTCACTATGCCCCCCAGTGAATACCTTGGGGTGTCTACTTTCAGAAATGGGGTCATTTGTGGGATGTGTTTACTTTTCTGGCATTTTGGGCGGGGCTAAATTGTGAGCAGCCATGTAAAAGCTAAAGGTACTCGTTGGAATTTCTCTCACCCAGCATGGGTATATGTAAAAATACACCCCAAAACACATTGCTCTACTTCTCCTGAGTACGGCGATACCACATGAGTGACACTTTTTTGCAGCCAAGATGCGCAAAGGGGCCCTAAAACGAATGAGTACCTTTTAGGAGGGCATTTTTACGCATTTTTCTTCTCACGCTTTAGGGCCCCTAAATTGCCAGGGCAGTATAAATACCCCACATGTGACCCCATTTTGGAAAGAAGACACCCCAAGGTATTCCGTGAGGGGCATGGCGAGTTCATAGAAGATTTTTTTTGGCACAAGTTAGCGGAAATTGATTTTTTATAGTTTTTTCTCATAAAGTCTACCTTTCTGCTAACTTTTGACAAAAAGTTCAATTTTTTATGGACTCACTATGCCCCTCAGCGAATACCTTGGGGTGTCTTCTTTCCAAAATGGGGTCATTTGTGGGGTGTTTGTACTGTTCTGGCATTTTGGGTGGGGCTAAATTGTGAGCAGCCATGTAAAAGCTAAAGGGAATCGTTGGAATTTGGGCCCCTTTGCGCACCCAGGCTGCAAAAAAGTGTCACTCATGTGGTATCACCGTACTCAGGAGAAGTAGGGCAATGTGTTTTGGGGTGTATTTTTACATATACCCATACTTTGTGTGAGAAATATCGCTGTAAATTGACAACTTTGTATAAAAAAATTTAAAAAGTTGTCGTTTACAGCTGTATTTCTCACACAAAGTATGGGTATATATAAAAATACACCCCAAAACACATTGCCCTACTTCTCCAAGATGCGCAAAGGGGCCCTAAAACCAATGAGTACCTTTAGGATTACGCAGGGCATTTTTACGCATTTGGATTCTCACGCTTTAGGACCCCTAAAATGCCAGGGCAGTATAAATACCCCACTTGTGACCCTATTTTGGAAAGAAGACACCCCAAGGTATTCCGTGAGGGGCATGGTGAGTTCACAGAAAAAAAAATTTTTGGCACAAGTTAGCGGAAATTGATATATATATATATATTTTTTTTTTACAAAGTCTCATATTCCACTAACTTGTGACAAAAAATAAAATTTTACATGAACTCACCATACCCCTCACGGAATACCTTGGGGTGTCTTCTTTCTAAAATGGGGTCACATGTGGGGTATTTATACTGTCCTGGCATTTGAGGGTCTCCGCAATCATTACAAGTATGGCCAGCATTAGGAGTTTCTGCGATTCTCCTTATATTGAGCATACGGGTAATGAGATTTTTTTTTTCCGTTCAGCCTCTGGGCTGTAAAAAGAAAAAAAATGAACGGCACTGATTTTTTCATTCGCATCGATCATCGTGGATGAAAAAATCTCTGCCAAAATAAGTGACTGCGGTGCGGTGGGCTGGGCGCTAACTACCTAACAAGTAGCTAACTAACTGGCGGTGATAAGGGACCCTTATGCCCCATTCACACGTCCGAAATTCTGTTTGCGGAACGGAATTGCGGACCCATTCATTTCTATGGGGACAGACTTTGTCCCGCTCGGATCCGGAATTGCGGATCCGCACTTACGGGTCTGCATTTCCGTTCTGCAAAAATATAGAACATGCCCTTTTCATGTCCGCAATTGCGGACAAGAAAAAGCATTTTCTATATAGTTCTGGCAATGTGCGGATCTGCAAAATGCGGAAAGCACATTGACGGTGTCTGTGTTTTGCGGATCTGTGGATCCGTGGATCCGCGGATCCGCAAATCACATATGGACATGTGAATGGAGCCTTACAGGGGGGTGATCAGTGACAGGGGGGTGATCAGGGAGTCTATATGGGGTGATCAGGGGTTAACAACAGGTTAATAGTGGTTATAAAGTGAGGGGGGGGGGGTTAGTGTAGTGTTTGGTGCAACTTTACAGAGTTACCTGGTCCTCTGGTGGTCGATCCCAGTAAATGGGACCACCAGAGGACCAGGTAGCAGGTATATCAGACGCTGTTAACAAAACAGCGTCTGATATACCTGTTTGATCTAATTTATTTTACATTTACAGCCTGCCAGCGATTGATCATCGCTGGCAGGCTGTAGAATCACTGCAGAGCCGCGTTCACAGCAAATCTCGCCTCTCGCGAGATGACGCACGGATGCGTCCAGGAGGAACAAACTTGCCGCCTGGACGCATCCGTGTGTTAGGCGTTCGGCAAGCCGTTAACTGATCCGTTTTGGACCGTTTGTGAGAGCCCTCGAAACGGATCTCACAAACGGAATCCAAAACTCTAGTGTAAAAGTACCCTTAGACACATGAGACCAAAGTGGAGATGTGTGGCTATAATGCAAAGCACCACATTTGGAGAAAACCAAACACAGCATATCAGCACAAACACCTCATAACTATCAAACACAGTGGTGGAGAGGTGATGATTTGGGCTTATTTTATAGCCACAGAACCTGGGCACCTTCCAGTTATTGATTCAACCAAGAACTCTTCTGTATACCAAAGTATTCTAGAGTCAAATGAGAGGCCATCTATCCAACAGCTAAAGCTTAGCCGAAACTGAGTCATGTAACAGGACTATGATCCAAAATACACAGGAAAATCTGCAACAGAATGGTTGAAAAAGAAAAGAATCAAGGTGTTGAAATGGCCTGGTCAAAGTCCATACCTTAGCACAATTGAAATAAATGCTGTGGTGGGATCTTAACAGAGCTGTGCATAAATAAACGCCTGCAAACCTCAATCAATTAAAGCAACTTTATAAAGAAGAGTGGAGAAAAATTCCTCGAGAATGATGTGGGAGACTAATAAAGCCATACAGAAAATTATTGCTGCTAAAAGTGGTTCTTTAAGCTATTAATTCATGGGGTGTACTTAGGCTTTTCACACATGGCTTAAGGCTGGGTTCAGACTTGCGCGTATTTGATACGCGCGTAAAACGCGCGTCTCTGTCGCGCGTATTACAGAGCGTTTTTGAAAATAGGAAACGCGCGTCGTAAGCGCATTCGTGTGATTGACTACTGTGGCGTCAATCACAATACGCGCGACAAAACGCCCCATAGAGGCTCAAGAACTTTTTTGAGCGTAGGGCGTTTTTCAGCGCGTTCAAACACGCTGTAAAATGCTCAAGTGAGAACCAGGGCCATAGGGAAGCATTGGTTTTCATGTGTTGAGCGTTTTACAGCGCGTTTAAACGCGCTGTAAAACGAGCAAGTCTGAACCCAGCCTTAGCATTTTGGCTTCATTTGAAAATGGAAAAGGTGGAACCTGGTGTGTGTTGTTGTTCATCTTGGGTTGTAGTTACGTATGTCACACAACAGACCCCTAATTGCTGTACATATCATTGTCTACCACTAAAGCTGATAAAATATTGACTTCTGCCAGGCCCAGTTATGGCATTAATATCTGTTGCCGATAGTGTGACGATATGTTTCACAGCAGCTCATTAGTGTCAGCGCCATTCATGTGCTTCTCATCTTCTTTGTGTGGTGCCAAATAAATTAGAAGTCTAAGTATGCATGTGCCATACTTCTTTCATAATGAGACCAGACACACAAGTTGGTTCCATTCAAAGCACTTCTGATCCCCCAAGACAAGAGACCTTTATTCAAGTTCCATTCAGTTAAATAGCAGACATGACATCACATAAGGAGTCTTCCTTAAGAAAAGGTAATTGGCTCCTTAACTTCATAGGAATGGTTTCAGCAACTTCAATTCTGAGTTGATCAGAAGATTTGAAACCTGTAACCTAACTCCCCCTCCCCCTTCCCAGTAACCTTACACACACCATCTGGAAAGCGGCCTTCTTGTGGACAAAAATGTGTACTACGTGATTTTCAAAAATGCTATCTCTCATAAATCTCTCCTTTTTGCGGGAAATAGACCAAAGGTGAACAGGCAAAGTAAGGTATTCTCCCAACGCCCTAAACAGCAAAGAGCTGGGCTTTCCTTATTGCTTCACCAGGTCCCCTCAAATCCCTTTCGGGTTTGCCTTCACCTTGTCCTATTTACCCCGCAACCATCGACAAAGTTTTATTTATTTCAGGATAGAATAATCTTTGTCTTTGACAGGGGCACAGCACATATATATAGTATGGGCATGGATGAATGAAAGATTTACAAAACAATTTTCCTAACTGAAAACTATATAGCACCCCGTTAAAGCTAAAGGCTAAAAACACTGTAGTCACTGAACCAGTTCCCAAAACATTATTCTGATCATGATGTGATTAATTTCAGAATTGTTCCCATCAGTTAATTTATTAAAGTCTATCAATTTCTTCAGATCCTTGGTGATCCTTCCATCAGGGGCAGTTTGTCCAGAATGTAGATGCAGCAGGAACTTCCAACGATCTTGTAGATTCCTCCTTTTTCTGCTGTCAAGGACCAGTCGGTTCTGTAAAGTTATCACTGGAAAAGAGTTTAGTTGTTCTGCCATTCCCTTCGCAGCATCACAGGTGTAATTCACAAATTTCTGTTGATGACAATAGAGATGTTAATCCAATCTACACATTTTTATTACTACTAATCGTGGGAATTAATGACTCAAATCCTGCATCTATCTGACTTGTAGCTTTAAGTTAGTCATCTTGTAGCTGACTTGTAGCTTTAAGTTGTGGCATCCATGTATATACCTGAGTCAAAGGATGTAGGGAGCGACCTCCTTTGTCGTGACAGGACATTATATTCCTTACTGACTTGATCCCATTCAGAAGGAGAGAATAGAACAAATGGCATCAGTACTTGATCAGGGTACATTGGCCACTTCATTCTACCTGCATCCTGGGTTGGATTTTCAAATCTCCACACAATCACCAGATATCTGCGTTTTGATAATTTTGGTTGATTAACCACCTGTCAGGAACTACAGTGTCACTACTTGTCCCATTCAGCTGAATTATGTAAGAACAATATCCTGGAGGGAAAACACCAAAGGGCTTTCCTGTATAAAATCTTGTCTCTAAGTCCAGTTTGTCTTCATATTATTAAATTGGCCAAATATTTAATGCCAATTTTAGGTAAGGACGTAGGAGCCACAGATGTAACTGAACTTTGAGGTTTTCCCTTACCAACATTCTAAATTTGCCTAGGGGATCTTTGTCACTTACACGTGCTCCTAAAACATATATCCCCGAATCCTGTTGGATAGGATTTCTAATGGACAGGAACAGAGGATTACATTCATTATGTTAAAACTATTTGATGATGTTCCCTTCAAGACAGTCATTCTTTGAAACAAACCTTCACCTTTACTGACTCTAGAGATAGTTTCCACTGGTTTTTATTCCCAACACTTCATATTGGTGTTCCATCTTGTCAATCTCCAATATTCACAGTTGGTATGGTCATCTCTAAACACAATTACCATAGACCGGGTCAGTTCCAGGCACACAGATGTACTTATCAGACCAAACCCAAGTGTCCTATCTGTCATCTGTCTTACAGTCCACTATACTGCAAAAGTAAACTTAGTTGTTCCTGACTCATCTTGATAATATAACACAGTTGGAATTTGATTTGACTGTGATTTCCCCCTTTGTACAATATGAACCAAACAATACAACATGCAAAAACATTATGGCGCTTATAGTCCTGGCACTTGATTGCAACATGACTCGTAGATCCAATCAGGCTCTCCTTCCAATTCGACAGCAGTGGCAGTGATTATCAGGACTTGAGGTAGATCTTCAAACCGTAGGTCTAGGACTTTCCTCACATGTCTGGTTTCATCAAAACAACTAAAACTTGGAAATACACATTAGACCAGGGGTGCACAACCTTTTGTGGTTGAGGGCCACATTGTCAGCTTGAACCATTTCCATGGGCCGAAAATAAAACTTAAAGGGGCATTGCCAACTGAAATACTGTATTTTTGGCATATTAAACATACAGTATACACTATAAATGTCTAGTTACAGTTCTAGGACTTCCATCTAATAGGAGAATACATGAAAGATACATGTAAGAAGCCATAAGACCTAGACCTACATGTCTTTTACCAGATGTCTGGGGGCCACACAGAATGGTATCGAGGGCCGCATGTGGCCCCCGGGCCGCAGGTTGTGCACCCCTGCATTAGACAATTTGTGAAACAGACAACATAATTTGGAAAACTACTATGCTGCATCTGGAGCTGTTGGGGAAAATAGAGACCTAATCTAGGGGTATTCCTAAAGAGAACTTCATAAGGACTTAAGCCTATCTTCCGGTTAGGGGTGTACTGGATGGAGAAAAGCCCCAGGGGTAGGTACTCTCACCTCAGTCAGTACCTTTTATCTGTAGCCTTTGCTACAGGCCAAATCTCTAAAGAAATGTGGAAAGAGATCAATACAGACACAAACATATTTACACTGTTCCACTTTTGTTCTGAATGTAGTCAATCCGCAGTCTCTGAAATGGGTGAGTTGACCTTGGCCTATGCCTTCCTGGAACTCCCATAGTTCTCCCATCATTATTACAGTATTTACCTTCGACTAACCTACTAGTGGCAGCATCGTTGAACCCAGGAGCCATCCACCACAGAATCCAATCACACCTTCTCTCTCTTGATTTGCCCATGTTCTAAATTCATCCTCTTTAGGTAGAGTGCCCTCTAGAGGTAAAGTTTCTTACCAACTCTCCAGAGTCCATTCTCACTACCTTTATCTTTTGATGTTTCCTTTCAGCCTTTGTAGTCTGTATCTGAAAAAGACAAACTTTTGGAAGTCTACTGGCCCTGAACCATCTTTTATCACACAGACTTCTACATAGCGTTGACTTCAGGTAATAGTTCAGCCTGTACCTTCTCAGGCAGCATCAGGGCATCAAACATCTTTCATACACTCAGCATTCATCATTGATGGGCTTAACCATGGATTAAACAGTCTCTGCTTTGCAAGATTAGACCATAATAATGAGTTATACCGAAGGCATACCTGGATTAATATTGATTAATTGGAGATAGTCATGTGAATTTGAATTTTTATTTTTAGAGGTACTACAGTACTACTCCTTCACCGTTCCAGAGGCAGCAGAGTAGTTGGATCCAAATTTGTGCACCTTTAAGGCGGTGAAACGTTGGTAAGAGGAGTAGGAACTGCATTACTATCTACTCCTACACATGTGATACTACCCTTAGCCATGAGTGATCATGGAACATGTTTGCTATGAGACAATAGAAACAAATCCTAAGGATTGTATAGGTATTAGGGATCCAGCATTTGATTCTGGATTGTTGATTCCCTATGGGCGTTGCACTTGAAGGGCTGAACATTTGTAGCTCCTCCCATGGGTGAGGAAGTGGGCAAGTACATACAGAGTCTTCCTCTCCCCCCTCCTTCTTGTGGGGAGGACTGATAGGCAGCCACGCCCACCTTAGGCCTTTGTTCAATTGAACTTCTACAACATGGAGGGACAACATGGAGGACTATAGTGAACTGTACTCAGGCCTAGCTAATATTAGACCTTTCCAGATGATCCTCAAAACCATCCACAAAGGCAGCACTTATGATTTTCTCATTCATCTGTAAGGTATGTTCAAAGCCCAAATCCACCCAACTTTCCTGGAGTCTAATGAAAATTTCCTCCACACTCTCTGCCCTGCACTGATGCACATTCAGACAATGTGACAGGCTAATCACTTAAATGCTTCCTCCCCCACCCACTAACAAGATGAGAAAACTCAATTTTTATTTTACTATAAACCAGCATAGGTAAGTCCTCTGAATTGGGAATTCTACTTATCAGTAAAATTGATGTTACTACTATTTGGGAATAATGGGTACAGCAGATTAAATACATCATAAAATTCCTGTGATTGTAATCAACTTCTAAAGAAGGACTAAAAGTCCCTAATTTAATAGGATTGGACACTTCCAATTGGCATCATAGGGATAATCACTGCCTGCACATTTTAAACTAGTGACACATACAATTGGAACCGGTTCTTTGCAAAAAACATTACGTTTAATCCAATACTGGAGCCCTGTCTGAAACATCTATACTAATAACACACACACGTGTTGCGATGTTCGCAGTCTACAGATGCATTCCCAATTACCAGCCCCCACCATAAGAAGGGGGGGGGAGCGGGGGGTCAAATTCCTCAGGAGGGGGTTTCAGCAGAGCACAATGTGGGGTTGTAAAGGAAATTAACAGAATCACACAGATGGCAGGGGTGCCTCTGGAGGAGTACATGCTAGACAGAAGCAAGGAGTTTTTTTTTAGAACTACAAGGCGCAGAAAAACACTGTGTGGGTTACAGCAGATGTGGTGGGGGAAGGGATGCCACATGGCAGACTCTTTGTTCTCTATAGGATTCAAAATCCTCCATCTTGCATAGACATGCTGCTAAGTTCATTTCTCCACTTTCTTCAATTTCTATCAATCACTTCCATAGACAATTTTCACCATAACTCAACTTGCACCAGCCTATTAATATCCTTCAACCAACTTCTCTTTTCATTCAATACACTTTCCACAATCCTTCATGTAGTCTACCTCCTACTGCACTTTCCTTCTTATGTTGTTTTGATATACAGTCTCTAGGGGGAACTCTTACACAATACTACGTATTTCCGGATAATACCGGAAATCTCTGCTACATAGTATCATATAATGCTATCAACCTGTTTTTTTTTAACTCTTAACTGAAACATTTCCTCTCTTTCTTTGCATTAGCTGAGCTGCTGTTAACATATCCTCATTATATCCTGCAACATTCGAATTTCCCATTATTGGGGGCTCCACAGCTTAACAATATGTGGCTATTATTGATCCCACAATCTTACACCAAAATAAGAAAATGGTAATACAGAATTCAAACAATATACAACTGCTACTGATCCCACACTACCTTTGGTAAAGACCCCAGGTCTAATTCACCTCTTAGGGATACACAATCTTAATAACTTCCAATCGCCTATATAATACGAGACTGGTGTTAATCCTAATCTGTGTAGGGATACACAATCTTAATAACTGCCAATCGAATTGGTGTTAATTCTACTCTCTGTAAGGATACACAATCTTAATAATTGCCAATCGCATTGGTCTTAATCTTACTAGTCACTCTCCAAGACTCTTGTCAGAGCTTGGCTGGGATCCAATTCTATGTCACAGGATATTCGACTCAGCTTTCTAACAACGTCTGCTTTCTTCTCAGTTTCAGCACGTTCCAACACACAAAGAAGGAATATTCAAATGGGTTCTTTCGTTCTAAAGGACAGATCAGCTATAATTTGAACCCTTCTAACGTGATAACACCAATTCAACTCTTGAGAACTACAAAACCGGAAGTTTCAGAGGAGAATCGAAAGAAAATAAAAAATTCGTACCTTGCTAGCATGCAATCTCGTCTGATGGTTCCTTTTAAGTCACTCTCGTGGTGTTTGAATCGGAAGTTATGCAAGCTGTCTGCCCACCCAGGGACGCCATTTTGTCAGTGCAATTCATGCGCTTCTCATCTTCTTTGTGTGGTGCCAAATAAATTAGAAGTCTAAGTAGGCACGTGCCATACTTCTTTCATAATGAGAACAGACACATAAGTTGGTTCTATTCAAAGCACTTCTTATCCTTCAAGACAAAAGGCCTTTATTCAAGTTCTATTCAGTTAAATAGCAGACATGACATCACATAAGGAGTCTTCCTTAAGAAAAGATAATTGGCTCCTTAACTTCATAAGAGTGGTTTCAGTAACTTCAACTCTGAGTTCATAGGTAGATTTGAAACCTGTAACCTAACTCCCCCTCCCCCTTCACAGTGACCTTACACACACATCTGGATAGCGGCCATCTTGTGGACAAAAATGTGTACTACATAATTTTCAAAAATGCTATATCTCACATTAGTTACTCTTATCTTTTACCCTGGGAAAATGTTATATTTCCCAGCACAGGATACCAACATATAAATTAGTAGTGGAATAGCACAACTAATCCCATTACTAGTATAGATGTCAGTTCCGCAAACCTTGCAAATACCTAAAAATACATAGAAGAGAGGGAATGGATAATTGGAAGGCATCAGGCGGTGCACAGGGCATTTTTCATTTTAACAATACAGCAAAGGCTTCTGATAGAATAAATAAAATGCAAGCCAGTATTAAATCTGATATTCCTGACACTGAAAACTCCTTATAAATACAGTATACTTAGAGAGCTACATTAAAATAGGTATGATAAATGTGGCATTTCTAAATGTCAGCTTTATGCAATCATGCATCTGTGAGAGAGCAGCCTCTATGCGCACTGAGGTGACTTGTTGAATCGGACATTCTCCACTTACAGTTTACGCATCAGACACCCAGGAGTTAATCAAGTAGTCTTTTAATCCGGAGATTGTATTACAAGATGTGCAGGGAATTATGCCAACAATATTCTCGTTGATAAGAAGATAGAGATTCTCCTCAGAAGTAGAGCACACACTCACAGCAATGCATGACTAGGAAAACAGGAAGTGGCTAGACTGAACCAACTAGAAGCTGAAACAGAGGGGGGAGGAGAAGAGAGGAGCATACCAATACACAATGCAATATACTGAAACATAACACTCCCCGTCTGGAATCGGTAAATACCACTATATATATGCATACAATGGAATTGTATAAAATAACAATGAATAAACTTGATGAATAAACAGATGAATAATGTCCATGAACCTGAAAAGGAAACATTCAATGAACATTTATTCAAACCAAAAAAGGATATGTCTTCAGTTTAAGCCATAGAGCTGGTACTGGAAACAGTCTTAGAAGATGATGAGTATCTTTGGTAGAAGGGATCTCAACCTGGAATTCTGCAGGCATGAGTAACACAACTTCTATAACGGGGTGGAGGAAGATCTTGATTACTCCACCTCTCCTGGTTCTTACTTCCACCTAACAAACTTTCCCATCCGAACTCGATACGATTTTAGTAATAAGTCCAGTAGGCCAGTTGAGACAATCAAATTGTTTGTCTCTTAACAGAACAAAATCTCCTTCCTTTAAATTAGGCCTTGGTTCTTGCCACCTTCTGCGTTCTTGCAAGAGGCAGAGGTACTTTCTTCTCCACTTTTTCCAGAACTGACTGGCGAGATGTTGTACCTGCTTCCACCGAAACGTATAAAGGTAGTGCTCTTTCAAAATGCCAGATGGCACAGGAATATTTCCTATCTTTTCTGGTTTATACTTGAGTGATCTTTTATGAACCCCAGATGTGGATTTCTTCTTTTTTACTACAGGAGATTGTCTGTTGCTTTCATTAGAAGCTGAGTGAGACTTGGTTCTCCTTGATCTTGCCAAAGATTTAGAATGTGACTTCTCTGTCCGTGTCACCAATTTAAAGCGAGCGTGCCTATTTTGTGAGGCTGATATAGATGTAGATTGCTTTCTGCCTATGAATCGTGAACGCAAAGGCTCATGTCTGCTTTTCACTTCTGAAATGGGATCTGTCTGGGATCTGTACAGACTTGGGTTGTTGACATGCAATATTTGTCATGGACATTGGCGGTGAACTTTTCCCTGTGGTTTCCAGAAAAGGCTGAGCAATATGAGGGTGCTCATCTGTTGAAGACTGGGAAGAACTATGATCCTCTTGGGTGCAATCAACAACTGCAGATGGAACTGAAGGTTATTGCAAAGTATCTGAAATGAACTCTTCCTCTGTTGAAGGAACCTCCTTTATAGAAAGTTCAGAAGATACTTCTTTTACAGAATTAAGCTTATTGTCAAACTGTTGACTGGAAGGCTCACATTTCTGCGTTCTCTCATCAGAACTACATGAATCAGAAGGCTTGTTGTCAGTGATGATTTAGGATTCATCATGATGAACTGTGTGAGGACTGCAAAGCTGGGAAGGGCTTGAAGAGAGCTCCAATTGAGATCCTGAAGGCATTTCTAGAAGCTGCCGTTCTGTCCCGGAACATTCTTCTGCAGCTGACTTCTTGGGATTTAAGCTACTTTCTGATTAACAAGTTTTTTAGAATATTTGGGCAAGGAACCTCTTGCACATAGTAGTAGTTAGTGGTTAGGACACCGCCTGAAGTAAGAAGTTTGTCCCCCTCTTAATACGTCAGTAGTGTTGACCGAACAGTTCGAGCATAGTTCGGGTTCGTAACGAATTTTGGGGAGTTCGGGACCCGGACCCGAACATTTTCAAAAAAGTTCGGGTTCGGGTCCGTTGTTCGTGATTTCTTCCCGCTTTCTGAAGGGCTGCACAGCAGCCAATCAGCTAGCGTTTTACTTCTTGCCCTAAGAAGCCATCACAGCCATGCCTACTAATGGAATGGCTGTGATTGGCCAAGTGCAGCATGTGACTTAGCCTATATTTAAGCTGGAGTCACGTAGCGCCACACGTCACACTGCTCTGATTAGTGTAGGGAGAGGACGCAGCTTCTGTGAGGAGGAGATTAGGCACGGAAAAGTCAGCAAAAGCACCTAATGAAGTGATCGATCTACAGCTGTGAATCATTCAACTTCTGCTAGTTAATTGCTCACTGGTTTTTAGGCTGCACAGAGCGTTTTTCTGTCAATTTTTTCTGGGGTGATCGGCGGCCATTTTGTGACTTGTGGTGCACCAGCACAAGCTGCCACCAAGTCCATCAATCCATCAATACTAGTTGTTTTTTTTGCTATATCCTACATCAGGGGCTTGGCTGTGCTTATTGTCACCCCTAGAAACTCAGGATAGAAATTTCTATATTTTTTTAAGGGGTTAAATTCAATTGCCAAAATAGCAATACCCTAAATCTGATGTTCCAGCTGTAAGTGTAATACTGTCTGCTGTCTGGCAAAGGATAGATTATTTTCAGTGGTGAAATTCAATTGCCAAAATAGCAATCCCCTAAATCTGGTGTACCAGCAGTGGCTGGTAAAGTAAAATAGTGTCAGGCAAAGGATATATTTTGTTCTGGGGTGAAATTCAATAGCCAAAATCACAATACTGTAAATCAGTGGTTTCAGCAGTGGCTGGCCAAGTTTAATAGTGTCCTCCAAAGGATATATTTTGATCTGGGGTGAAATTCAATTGCCAAAATAGCAATACCATAAATCAGTGTTTTTAGCTGTGGCTGGCCAAGTTTAATAGTGTCTGGCAAAGGATATATTTTTTTCTGGGGTGAAATTCAATTGCCAAAATAGCAATACCATAAATCAGTGGTTTCAGCTGTGGCAGGCCAAGTTTAATAGTGTCTGGCAAAGGATATATTTTGTTCTGGGGTGAAATTCAATTGCCAAAATAGTAATACCATAAATCAGTGGTTTCAGCTGTGGCTGGCCAAGTTTAATAGTGTACAGCAAAGGATATACATTTTTTATGGGGTGAAATTCAATTGCCAAAATAGCAATACTACGGTGTCCATATTAGGACATCGTCAAACATCATCCACAACTCTATCCTCCTTCAGGCAAAACTCCCTCCTTCGTCAGCCCAAACTCCATCAGTCCTCTTCCCTCAGGCAAAACTCCCTTCTCCCTCATCCAAAACTGCCTCCTGCCTCAGACCTCAGCCAAAACGCCCTCCTCCCTCATCAAAAACTCCATCAGATGTCAGACAAAACTCCCTCAGACCTCAGCCAAAAATTCCGTCAGACCTCAGCCAAAACTGCCTCCTCCCTCAGACAAACCTCCCTCATCCAAAACTGCCTCCTCCCTCAGACCTCACCCAAAACGCCCTCCTCCCTCATCCAAAACTCCATCAGATGTCAGACAAAACTCCCTTCTCCCTCAGACAAACCTCCCTCATCCAAAACAGCCTACTCCCTCAGACCTCAGCCTTTGGATGAGGGAGGTTTGTCTGAGGGAGGAGGCAGTTTTGGCTGAGGTCTGACGGAATTTTTGGCTGAGGTCTGAGGGAGTTTTGTCTGACATCTGATGGAGTTTTGGATGAGGGAGGAGGGCGTTTTGGCTGAGGTCTGAGGGAGGAGGCAGTTTTGGATGAGGGAGGAGGGCATTTTGGCTGATGTCTGAGAGAGGAGGCAGTTTTGTATGAGGAAGAAAGGAGTTTTGGCTGACAGAGGATGGAGTTTTGCCTGAGGAAAGAGGACTGATGGAGTTTGGGCTGACGAAGGAGGGTGTTTTGCCTGACGGAGGATGGAGTTGTGGATGATGTCTGACGATGTCCTAATATGGACACCGTACAATACCATAAATTAGTGGTTTCAGCTGTGGCTGGCCAAGTTTAATAGTGTCCTGCAAAGGATATATTTTGTTCTGGGGTGAAATTCAATTGCCAAAATAGCAATACCATAAATAAGTGGTTCTAGCTGTGACTGGACAAGTTTCATAGTGTCCGTCATAGGATATATTACTCTCTGCGGTGAAATTCAGTTGCAAAAATAGAAATACCGTAAATCTGGTGTTCCAACTGTGACTGGACAAGTTTCATAGTGGGCGTCATAGGATATATTATTTTCTGTGGTGAAATTCAGTTTCAAAAATAGAAATACCGTAAATCTGGTGTTCCAGCTGTGACTGGACAAGTTTAATAGTGTCCGGCAAAGGATTTATTATTTTCTGGGGTGAAATTCAGTTGCCAAAATAGCAATACCATAAATCTGTGGTTTCAGCTGTGGCTGGCCAAGTTTAATAGTGTACGGCAAAGGATACATTTTTTTCTGGGGTGAAATTCAATTGCCAAAATAGCAATACCCTGAATCTGGTGTTCCAGCTGTTGCAGGTCTAGTTTAGATCTGTCCGGCAAAGGATATAATTTTTTCTGGGGTGAAATTCAGTTGCCAAAATAGCAATACCATAAATCAGTGGTTTCAGCTGTGGCTGGCCAAGTTTAATAGTGTACGGCAAAGGATATATTTTTTTCTGGGGTGAAATTCACTTGCCAATATAGCAATACCCTGAATCTGGTGTTCCAGCTGTTGCAGGCCAAGTGTTAATCTGTCCGTAAAAGGGTATATTACACTCAAGGTGTATATACAAGTGCTGAGATGGTCATCCTCAATAACTTCACACGCTACAGTGCATCTCCCATTGTATTTCTGTACGTTAAAGGGTATATAACACAAAGTGTTAAAATACAATTGCTGAAGGCATAATCCTACATATTTTTTCACACGCTACTGTGCATCTCCAAGTGTAAATCTGTCCATAAAAGGATACCTTTCATCCAGGTTCTAAATACTAGGCCTACAATTGATATTCCCCTAAATCAGTGGTTACTGCTGTGCCTGGATTAGTGTAATACGGTACATAAATAAATAGGCAGATAGTGCTAGGTGCCTGTAAAAAAAAAGCCTGACTTTGAAATCAATACATTGGGCCAAATATTTTTTTTTCTTATTGTGGCGCTTGGTGAACGGTAACAATGAGGAAAACATCTAGTAAGGGACGCGAACGCGGTCATGGTGGTATTAGTGGACCCTCTGGTGCTGGGAGAGGATGTGGCCATTCTGCCACACGTCCTAGTGAACCAACTACCTCAGGTTCCAGTACCCGCCAGAATTTACAGCGATATTTGGTGGGGCCCAATGCCGTTCTAAGGATGGTAAGGCCTGAGCAGGTACAGGCGCTAGTCAATTGGGTGGCCAACAGTGGATCTAGCACATTTACAACAATATCTCCCACCCAGTATCCGCAGAAAGAGCACAGGTGGCGCCTGAAAACCAAGCCCATCAGTCTATCACATCACTCCCATGCATATCAGGGAAACTGTCTGAGCCTCAAGTTATGCAGCAGTCTCTTATGCTGTTTGAAGACTCTGCTGGCAGGGTTTCCCAAGGGAATCCACCTAGCCCTTCCCCAGTGGTGAAAGACATAGAATGCACTGATGCACAACCACTTATGTTTCCTGATGATGAGGACATGGGAATACCACCTCATCGGAGTCCGCACGTCTCTGATGATGACGAAACACAGGTGCCAACTGCTGCGTCTTTTTGCAGTGTGCAGACTGAACAGGAGGTCAGGGAGGAAGACTGTGTGGAAGACGATGCAGGGGACGATGAGGTCCTAGACCCCACATGGAATGAAGGTCGTGCCACTGACTTTCATAGTTCAGAGGAAGAGGCAGTGGTGAGACCAAGCCAACAGCGTAGCAAAAGAGGGAGCAGAGGGAAAAAGCATAACAGCCGCCACCAAGAGAGTTCGCCTGCTACTGGCCACCACCACCAGGTACCGAGCACCCCAAAGGCAGCTTCAAGTAGTTCCCTGACTTGGCACTTCTTTAAACAATGTGCTGACGACAAGACCCGAGTGGTTTGCACACTGTGCCATCAGAGCCTGAAGCGAGGCATTAATGTTCTGAACCTTAGCACAACTTGCATGACCAGGCATCTACATGCAAAGCATGAACTGCAGTGGAGTAAACACCTTAAAAACAAGGAACTCACTCAGGCTCCCTTCTTCTGCTGCTGCCTCGGCCTCTTCCTCCGCCTTGGGAGGAATGTTGCCGCCCACCAAACAGAGAATGTGCCACCAACACCACCACCTGCGTCACCAAGCATCTCCACCATGTCACACGGCAGCGTTCAGCTCTCCATATCACAAACCTTGGAGAGAAAGCGTAAATTCCCACCTAGCCACCCTCGAGCCCTGGGCCTGAATGCCAGCATTTCTAAACTACTGGCCTTTGTAAAGCTGTCATTCAGGCTGGTGGACACAGACAGCTTCAAACAACTGATGGCCACAGTATGCTGTTCCCAGCCGCCACTACTTCTCCAAGACAGCCGTACCTTCCCTGCACAACCAATTATCCGATAAAATCAAGTGTGCACTGCGCAACGCCATCTGTGGCAAGGTCCACCTAACCACAGATACGTGGACCAGTAAGCATGGCCAGGGACGCTATATCTCCCTAACTGCACACTGGGTAAATGTAGTGGCGGCTGGGCCGCCAAGGATCGCAGGGCATCATTTTTTGCCTCCTATAGCCTCCTCCTCCTACTCGGCTTCCTCCTCCTCTGCTTCCACCAGCTCATCCAGTCAGCCACACACCTTCACCACCAACTTCAGCACAGCCCGGGGTAAACGTCAGCAGGCCATTCTGAAACTCATATGTTTGGGGGACAGGCCCCACACCGCGCAGGAGTTGTGGCGGGGTATTGAACAACAGACCGATGAGTGGTTTCTGCCGGTGGGCCTCAACAGCCTGGTGGTGTGCGATAATGGGCGAAATCTTGTCGCAGCTCTGGGACTTGCCGTTTTGACCCACATCCCTTGCCTGGCGCATGTGCTGAATTTGGTGGTGCAGAAGTTCATTCACAACTACCCTGACATGTCACAGCTGCTGCGTAGTGTGGGCCGTCTGTGTGCGCTTCCGGTGTTCACATCCTGCCGCTGCTTGCCTGTCTGCGCTACAGCGTAACTTCGGCCTTCCTGCTCACCGCCTCATATGCGACGTGCCCACCAGGTGGAACTCCACCTTGCACATGCTGGAGAGACTGTGCGAGCAGCAGCAGGCCATAGTGGAGTTTCAGCTGCAGCACGCACGCGTCAGTCGCACTGCAGTACAGCACCACTTCACCACCAATGATTGGGCCTCCATGCGAGACCTGTGTTCCCTGTTGCACTGTTTCGAGTACTCCACCAACATGGCCAGTGGCAATGACACCATTATCAGCGTTACAATACCACTTCTATGTCTCCTTGAGAAAACGCTTAGGGCAATGAGGTGGCCCAGGAGGAGGAGGATGAGGGGTCATTTTTAGCACTTTCAGGGAGGTTTTTTGCAACAGCAGAGGCCAGGTACAAATGTGGCCAGCCAGGACCCACTACTGGAGGACAAGGAGGATGAGGAGGAGGTGGAGGAGGATGAGGATGAAGCAGGTTCACGGCAGGGTGGCACCCGACACAGCTCAGGCCCATCACTGGTGCGTGGCTGGGGGGATATAGAGGATGATGACGATACGCCTCCCACAAAGGACCTCTGGGGAGCCTGGCACACATGAGCGACTACATGCTGCAGTACGCAGCGACAGCAGAGTTGCCCACATTTTAACGTGTGCGGACTACTGGGTTGCCACCCTGCTGGATCCCCGGTACAAAGACAATGTGCCCACCTTACTTCCTGCACTGGAGCGTGATAGGAAGATGCGCGAGTACAAGCGCACGCTGGTAGACGCGCTCCTGAGAGCATTCCCAAATGTTACAGGGGAACAGGTGGAAGCCCAAGGTGAAGGCAGAGGAGGAGCAAGAGGTCGCCAACGCAGCTGTGTCACGGCCAGCTCCTCTGAGGGTAGGGTTAGCATGGCAGAAATGTGGAAACGTTTTGTCTCCACGCCGCAGCTAACTGCACCACCACCTGATACGAAACGTGTTAGCAGGAGGCAGCATTTCACTAACATGGTTGAACAGTACGTCTGCACACCCCTCCACGTACTGACTGATGGTTCGGCCCCATTCAACTTCTGGGTCTCCAAATTGTCCACGTGGCCAGAGTTAGCATTTTATGCCTTGGAGGTGCTGGCCTGCCCAGCGGCAAGCGTTTAGTCTGAACGTGTATTCAGCACGGCAGGGGCGTCAATACTGACAAACGCAGCCGCCTGTCCACAGTCAACGTGGACAAGCTGACGTTCATAAAAATTAACCAGGCATGGATCCCACAGGACCTGTCCCTCCCTTGTGCAGAATAGACATTTATAACTGCCTCCCCCTCGACCATGTATTCTTGTACTCCAGGGCACTTCTTTATTGAATCTCCATTTTTTTAACTTTACCATGATTTTGCGGTGCAACCCAAAGTTGATTGAACCTCTCCTCAATCTGGGCGCCGGGGCCTAAATAACTGAAAGTGGCCTGTTACAATGGTGGGTGACATGAAGCCTGAACCTCTGCCATGCGACCTCTCTCCTCTGTCTGGGTGCCGTGGGCTAAATATCTGGAAGTGGCCTTCTCCAGTGGTGGGTAATATGACACCTTATTCCTTGCTTTGAGACCTCTCTCCTCTGTCTGGGTGCTGGGGCCTAAATTACTGAAAGTGGCCTTCTCCAGTGGTGGGTGATATGACGCCTGATTCTCTGCTGTGGGACCTCTCTCCTCTGTCTGGGTACTGGGGCCTAAATAACTGAAAGTGGCCTTCTCCAGTGGTGGGTGATATGGCGCCTGATTTTCTGCTCTGGGACCTCTCTCCTCTGTCTGGGTGCTGGGGCCTAAATAACTGAAAGTGGCCTTTTCCAATGGTGGGTGATATGACGCCTTATTCCTTGTTGTGGGACCTCTCTCCTCTGTCTGGGTGCTGGGGCCTAAAAATCTGAAAGTGGCCTTCTCCGGTGGTGGGTGATATGATGCCTGATTCTCTGCTGTGGGACCTCTCTCCTCTGTCTGGGTGCTGGGGCCTAAATAACTGAAAGTGGCCTTCTCCAGTGGTGGGTGATATGACGCATGATTCCTTGCTGTGGGACCTCTATCCTCTGTCTGGGTGCTGGGACCTAAATAACTGAAAGTGGCCTTCTCCAGTGGTGGGTGATATGACGCCTTATTACTTGCTGTGGGACCTCTCTCCTCTGTCTGGGTGCTGGGGCCGATATAACAGAAAGTGACCTTCTCTATTGGTGGGTGATTTGAAGCCTGATTCTCTGCTATGGGACCTCTCTCCAATTGATATTGGTTCATTTTTATTTATTTAATTTTATTTTAATTCATTTTCCTATCCACATTTGTTTGCAGGGCATTTACCTACATTTTGCTGCCTTTTGCAGCCCTCTAGCCCTTTCCTGGACTATTTTACAGCCTTTTTAGTGCCCAAAAGTTCGGGTCCCCATTGACTTCAATGGGGTTCGGGATAAAGTTCGGGTCGAGTTCGGATACCAAACCGGAACATTTTCAGGAAGTTCGGCCGAACTTCTCAAACCTGAACATCCAGGTGTTCGCTCAACTCTATACGTCAGTTCTGAAGGACTGTACTTGGCAGGGTCTGCGGGCTCTGTCGAGACATACATTCCCCACGATGGCCCAACCCACTGTAAGTTTCAGGGCATATGAAGTGTTGAAAGGGCCATTGCGAAATTTAAGGACCTTATTATGGTAGCAGAGAGTAAAGAGGAGCCGCACTCACCATCCGGGAAAAAACTTTCTCTTTCATTGTAGAATCTTCAGGCGCACCATCACCTAGCAACCAACACGCCGCGCGAGAGTTGCAAAATCGCGCGCCGCTTGGCAGCGTCATGTGGGAGGGAGGGCGGAACACATCATCACCTGACAACCCCCGATGCTCAGTAAGGAGCGCGCGTTACAATATTCAACACATATGCAGCTGGGCAACAAAAACGCCCAAGCTGGGCAAAAAATTGCATGGAGCAACAATATCATGACCCATATGTATACACTCAACGGGATACTTCAAGAATGCATGCATTATGGGGAATTAGCAATGCGAACATTTATGCAAACGCTAACATATCATTCCGTTAAATAAGGCCTAACGGACCGGTGGCATCTGTCTTAATAATTAAACGGGCTTCTTTTTGAAGCAAGATGCGGTGACGGTCGCCACCCTGTGATACAGGGGCGACAGACTCAACTCCCGCGAATTTCAACACATTGGCATTGCCTCCGTGTTGAGTGCGTACATGTTTAATGAGGCGAGTACGCCCCTTTCCTGTTTTTATAGAGTTCCGATGCTCACGGATTCGTTCCATTAAAGGCCTCTTTGTTTTGCCTATATAAATGGCTCCACATAAACATATCAATACATATACCACGAACGTTGTTTTGCATGTGATAGGTGGTTGCTAGGTGACGGTGCGGCTCCACCTCCCTCCCTCCGTGACGCTATTAAGAGGCACGCAATCTTTTTAAATTTGTGTAACAGCCGGAAGAAGTGGGACGCCTGCGGGTCTCCCTTGACGATTTCAAACTTAAGAAGAAGGTTGCTTAATTCCTGAAACCCTCAGCGGTCTAAATTGGATAATTCAGGAAAGTCGTATAGTAGTTTAAATAAGACACGTTCAACTAATTCCGAGCTGCCGTTTATCTGCTCTAATCTTTTCCATGCGAGACTAAGGCCTTTGACTGGTTCATAGATATGAACGGTTTTGAGTCTCTTAACACAGTTTGACGACCATGGACCTAGCCATCTAGTAAATCAAGTTCTTGCACAGACGGTACACCAAGGGTTTGAACTGTTGTCTTGAAGGTGGCCTTCCAACTTCTATAGTTCTCTGGGCGATTATCAAAGTTTGTAAGGCTAGTACTGATGAGGTTCTTGAGGGTGAAGTACTTAGCGATTTCTAATGCATCATTTCTTTCCTGCATCATGGCGACTGGAACTTCTCCCTCGCTGGTGTTGTTGGCACCATCTGATACCCTATGTTTGGGGGTTGTAAAATGGAAATGAGTGGCAGCTGGGTTGAGCATAAGTGAAGGCTTCATATCTGGTAATGTTGGCGCCAGCGTCTTGGTCGCTATGCAACTAGTCTCAGGAGGTTTTAATGTGATTTGATTAGCTTGAAGCGGCTTGGTCTCTAATGGCGCCTGAAATACTGTGTAAGGTGCCAGAGGTTTGAAAAAAAGAGAAATGTCCACTGGACTGGAGTCAACTGTATAGTTATCAGCTGCCTCTTTTACTACTCTGATGAGTTCAGCAGGTTTTCATGCAGAGGCCAAATCTTCTGATGCAAATGCATTGACCTTGCTTTGGTCTAGTACAAATTGGAGGGTACGCCCTTCTGAGTCATTAGATATCTTAGATATAGGATGATAATCTGCTTCTTCTTCAGCAGCTTCTTCAAGAACTCTGAGTTCAGCCATGGCTGCTGCTTCTTCCCATTCCTTCTTAAGGACCTCCAACTCATCTTCAACCTTGGCTTTGGTCGCTTGCACCTGAGCCTGTATAGTTACTTGATTAGCTTGAGATTGGGCTTGTATAGCTTGTGCTTGAGACTGTATAGCTGCTTGATTAGCTTGAGATTGGGCTTGTATAGTGGCTTGATTAGATTAAGATTGGTCTTGTTATTCTGCGACTTGTGCCTTAATGGCTGATTCCTTTCTAATGCAGTGAGCTTGTACCTTCGCTGCTTCCACTTTTGCACATGCCAACACCAATGAGGTACTCAGCAAAGAATTCTGAGATTGTTTTGAAATCTGAAATTTCATTTTTATTTAAAAAAAAAACAAATTTACCAAAAATTTGGAAAAATTAGCAATTTTCCAAGTTTCAATTTCTCTACTTCTATAATACATAGTAATACCGCCCAAAAAAAGTTATTGGTTTACATTCCCCATACGTCTACTTCATTTATCGATCATTTTGGGAATGCCATTTAATTTTTTGGGAACGTTACAAGGCTTAGAAGTTTAGAAGAAAATCTTGAAATTTTTCTGAAATGTTCAAAAACCCACTTTTAAGGGACCAGTTCAATTCTGAAGTCACTTTGTGAGGCCTACATAATAGAAACCACCCAAAAATAACCCCATTCTAGAAATTACACCCCTCAAGGTATTCAAAACTGATTTTACAAATGTCGTTAACCCTTTAGGTTTTCCACAAGAGTTAATGGCAAATGGAGATAAAATTTCAGCCAAACAAAACTCAATATTTATTGCCCTGACTCTGTAGTTTGCAGAAACACCCCATATGTGGTCGTAAACTGCTGTTTGGCCAAACGGCAGGGCACAGAATGAAAGGAACGCCATATGGTTTTTGGAAGGCAGATTTTGCTGGACTGGTTTTTTGACACCATGTCCCATTTGAAGCCCCCCGATGCACCCCTAGAGTAGAAATTCCATAACTGTGACTCCATTTAAGAAACTACACCACTCAAGGTATTCAAACCTGATTTTACAAACTTTGTTAACCCTTTAGGTATTCCACAAGAGTTTTTGGCAAATGAAGATGCAATTTCAGAATTTCTATTGCTTGTTACCTTGCCACAAAAAAAGTGTAATATAGAGCAACCAAAAATCATATTTACCCTAAAATAGTACAAACAAAACTGCCACCTTATCCCATAGTTTCCAAAATGGGGTCATTTATTGGGAGTTTCTACTGTAGGGGTGCAGTAGACCAAAACCATATGGCGTTCCTTTCCTTCTATGCCCTGCCGTTTGGCCATACAGCAGTTTACGACCACATATGGGGTGTATCTACAAACTACAGAATGAGGGTAATAAATATAGAGTTTTGTTTGGCTGTTAACCCTTGCTATGTTACTGGAAAAATTGATTAAAATGGAAAATTAGAAAAAAAAATAGCTGTTTCGGGACTGTTTTTATCTTTTGTTATTTGCATAGGTGATCTGACAAGTTAGATTGATTGCTATTTCTGTGGAGCATGTTGTTATGGACACCACAATACCAAATATGACTACTTTTTGGGGGTTTGATGATTTTGTTTTTGATTTTTTTCTTGTGTCTCCACATTCTGAAAGCCATGTTTTTTTTTATTTT
This sequence comes from Bufotes viridis, assembly GCA_033119425.1. Classification (NCBI taxonomy): domain Eukaryota; kingdom Metazoa; phylum Chordata; class Amphibia; order Anura; family Bufonidae; genus Bufotes; species Bufotes viridis. The sequence continues at coordinate 163,447,703 of CM065589.1, read as the reverse complement.
TTAGGTGACTGTCTTATGTAGGGGCTCATTTATTGCCGGATGAGATGACCATTTGATTGGCACTATCTTGGGGTGCACATGACATTTTGGTCGCTTGCCATTACACTTTTTGTGATGTAAGGTGACAAAAATGGCTTTTGATACGGTATTTATATATTTTTTTTTGTGCTGTATTCACCTGAGGGGTTAGATCATGTGTTAATTTTATAGAGCCGGTTGTTAGGGACATGGCGATACCTAATATGTATACTTTTTATTTATTTATTTAAGTTTTACACAATAATATCATTTTTGAAACAAAAAAAAAAACATGTTTTAATGTCTCCATAGTCTGAGAGCCGTATTTTTTTTATTTTTTTGGGTAATTGTCCTATGTGGGGTATCATTTTATGCGGGATGAGATGGCAGTTTGATTGGCACTATTCTTGAGTGCATATCACTTTTTGATCGCTTGCTATTACAGTTTTTGTAAAGTGAGGTGACAAAAATGTTTTATTTATTTATTTTTACGGTATTTATCTGATGGGTTAGATCATGTGATATTTTTGTAGAGCAGGTTTTTACTGATGCGGCAATACCTAATATGTATACAGTTTTTTTTATTTATTTTACTTTAACACAATTACAGCATTTAAGAAAACAAAATAATGAGCCATATTTTTTTATTTTTTTGGGCGATTGTCCTATGTAGGGGCTAATTTTTTGCGGGATGAGATGGCAGTTTGAGTGGTACTATTCTGGAAGGCATACACCTTTTTAATCACTTGGTATTACACTTTTTGTGATGTAAGGTGACAAAAAATGGCTTTTTTTACACCATTTTTTGTTTTTTTACAGTATTTACTTGAGGGATTAGGTCATGTGATATTGTTATAGAGCAGGTTTTTTTGGACCCGGCGATACCGCATATGTCTAGTGTATTTTACTTTTTTTAATTATTATTCAGTGATATGTGTTTTTTTTATTTTCTTTTACCCAGACCCACTTGTTTCTTGAAGATCCAGTGGGTCTGATGTCAGTATAATACAGTACAGTACACTATATCTATTCTTTTTGTCTACCCCATGTACAGTAAGTACACGCTCCAAGTGGAGCATGTCAGTGTGTTCTTATCAACGAACACACTGAGAGCGTAAGGGGTCAATAATTAGGGGAGGAGTTGGGATGTGATCTTACCCAATTAGTGGTGTATATCTTGGTCATCTGACCTGGATGGGTGGTTCAGTACCCAGAGTTCACCAATGGGGTCTGAACCCACCCACAATCATAAATTGGTAACGTGGTATTGGTAACGTCATGGCAACTGTCCGTGAGATATTATTTTCAGTGATTTTGTTGATTAAGCAGAGGTGGCTTCATTGAAATGATACTTTCTTAAACAAAAGAAAATCTACAAGATATCAAAAATGGGAAGAATGGTCAAAAAAATGTGAAACGCATCATAATAATGCACAAAGCATCTGGATGACTGCATGGCAACATAACACATATAAAATTGACAGATTTCAAACAATTCATTCAACCGTGAGCTAAAATTACACAAGGACCACACAAATGTGACATAAAGCTGCAAACAGATGTTAAACCACTGGACTATTTTAAGTTCAATATGGATCTGGAAAGAGAATCCACGCTTTGTCTTTTCTTTAGCCCTGCCATAATTTCCTTGGGGTACAAATGCCATTGATTCATGTAAGCATCACCAGCAGCCTGGTAACTTTGGAACCGCTGCACATTTCTCGTTAGGGAATTGCACAGCTAGTAACTCATTATACAAATAGCTCATATTATCTGTTATAATGATTACAGTGAATTTCCTCCTTTTAACACATTTTCTTCCAAAATGCTGTGCTTATTAATTTCTTATCATACCTTGAAGGGGTTTCATGGATTATTGTACTATAATTTTTTAACAGATATGCTTATGTAGTTTACCTAATGTGCATGTTCCCCATGTTTTAAAAAAATAATTGTTTTGTTTTTTTATTTGGACTCTCCTGACCTGTTTTCACCTAGTATACAAAACACTATGGTTGGATCACAGCCTGTATGCACGACACCAATTCCAAAAAAAGTTGGGACACTGTACGAAATGTAAATAAAGGTAAATAAAAAAGAATGCAATGATTTGCAAATCTCATATTTTATTCACAATAGATCATAGAGCACATATCAGATGTTAAAAGTAAGACATTTTACCATCCCCCCAAAAAAACTAATTCATTTAGACCTTGATGGCAGCAATGCAGCTCAAAAAAGTTGGGATAGGACCATGTCTACCATTGTGTAGCATGTTTTTTTCTTGTAACAACAGTCTTCAAACATCTGGGAAGGCAGGTGACCAAGGCTTTTAAATAGAGTGTACTATAACTAGATCCTACATTGACCTGAATTATGTAGGCTTATGCCCAGGAGAGGCAATTCTGATAGTGTTAGGTACCCATCTGTGCAAGTCACCTTGCCGTTGGTAGATGAGTCAAACACACTTTTGATAAAAATAAATAAATGTATATAAAGCGATTAAAATTTTCATATACAGTGCCTTGTAAAAGTATTCACCCCCCTTGACTTTTTTGGGGGGTTTTGGTGCCTCACAACCTGGAATTAACATATTGTTTGAGGATTTGCATCATTAAATTTATAGAACATGACCACAACTTTTTGCGGCAATTACAGCTCCAAGTAGATTTGGATAAGTCTCTATCAGCTTGCCACTGGGATTTTTGCCCATTCCTCCTTGCAAAACTGCTCCAGCTCCTTCAAGTTGGATGGTTTGCGCTTCTGAACAGCAATCTTTAAGTCTGACCACAGATTTTCTATTGGATTGAGATCTGGGCTTTGACTAAGCCATTCCAACATATTTACATGTTTCTCCTTAAACCACTCAAGTCTTGCTTTAGCAGTGTTTTGGGGGTCATTATCCTGCTGGAAGGTGAACCTCCGTCCCAGCCTAAAATTACGCACAGAGTGGTACAGGTTTTGCTTAAGAATATCCCTGTATTTAGCACCATCCATCTTTCCCTCAACTCTGACCAGTCTCCCAGTCCCGGCTGCTGAAAAACATCCCCACAGCATGATGCTGCCACCACCATGTTTCACTGTGGGGATGGTGTTCTTTGGGTGATGTGATATGTTGGGTTTGCGCCAGACATAGCGTTTTCTTTGATGGCTGAAAAGTTCAATTTTAGTCTCATCAGACCAGAGCACCTTCCTCCATACATTTTGGGAGTCTCCCACATGCCTTTTCGCAAACTCACAATGTGCCTTTTTGTTTTTAGCTGAAAGTAATTGCTTTCTTCTGGCCACTCTGCCATAAAGCCCAACTCTATGGAGCGTACGGCTTATTTTCATCCTATGTACAGATACTCCAGTCTCTGTTGTGGAACTCTACAGCTCCTCCAGGGTAACCTTAGGTCTCTGTGCTGCCTCTCACATTATTGCCCTCCTTGCCCGGTCCGTGAGTTTTGGTGGGCGACCGTCTCTTGGCAGGTTTGCTGTTGTGCCATGTTCTTTCCATTTTGTTATAATACATTTAATGGTGCTCCTGGGATCAAAGATTTTGATATTTTTTATAACCTAACTCTGACTTGTACTTTTCAACAACATTATCCCTTACTTGTTTAAAAAGTTCCTTGGTCTTCATGGCAGTGTTTGGTTATTGATGCCTCTTGCTTAGGTGTTGTGGCCTCTAGGGCCTTTCAGAAAAGGTGTAATTACAGATCATGTGACACTTAGATTGCACACAGGTGGACATCATTTCACTAATAATGTGACTTCTGAAGGTAATTGGTTGCACCAAAGCTTTTTATGGGCTCCATAACAAAGGGGGCGAATACATATGCACATGCCAATCTTCTGTTTTCTATTTCTAAACAATAGTTTTATTTATATATTTTTCTCAGATTAACAAAACATTGAACTTGGGCTATAATGTAACAAAACACAAAAAAGTCAAGGGGGGGGGGATACTTTTGCAAGGCACTGTATAGTAAGTATAGCAGTAATTCAATTCAGAATAATCCATTTTGTTGTGCTTGCATGTGTTTTTAAGCATGCCTGCCATGTTAGTGTGCACCTACACTTTATTGCTTTTTGTTGGTAGGTGCTGGTCTAATTTTATCTTTACCAATGCCAAGGTTGCTTATGAGATCTGGTTGGGTATCGAGACATACAAGTTTCATAGTGTTATCCTGCAGCACATTTGCCCACAGATGTTGCACCTAGGCTTGTAGATTCTAGATCCTTGTAGATCCTGAAGCTGGCATTCCAAGTGGTCCCAAAGATGCTTGATTGGTGACAAATCTTTTAAATGGCAGACTAAGGAAGTGTTGCAGTCTGGTGGAAACATTCCTGAGAAATCATTGCTGTGTGTGGGTGAGCACTATCCTGTTGAAAATGGCATTTGGAAGCCATGAGAGTGAAGAACTGTGGTTGAAGGATGTCCTGCACATATCGCTGAGATATGTGTTCCTCGTATCACTACTAGCGGTTACTGGCTGTTGTATGCAATGGCTCCTTAGATAATCACAACAACAGTTGGGGCGGTGTGTTACTCTACAGCAAAGTCAGGATCGAAGTGCTCACCATGAGGCCTCCATGTTTGAACTGATCATCGTGAGATCCCAAACAGAACTTAAATTGTTGCTGAAGATGAAACGGTTCCAGTCTGTACAAGTCCAGATTTCTCTTGCACCCCCTCTTAACCACTACAGGACTGCCTAACGCACGGATGCGTCTGGCGGGCGGTCCTGTAGTTCTGGGTTGACGCGTCGGTGCGTCATCTCGCGAGACACGAGACTTCCTGTTCACAGTGCCGCGCACCTCACAAGTTGTAGTACAGCCTGCCAGCGATGATCAATCGCTGGCAGGCTGTAGATGCGAAATAAATCGCATCAAACAGCTATATCAGACGCTGTTTTGTTACCTGGTCCCATTTTCTGGGATCGACCACCAGAGGACCAGGTAGCTATGTAAAGTTGCACCAAACACTACACTAACCCACCCCCCCTCACTGATCACCCCACTGTCATTGATCACACTCCTTGTAGGGCTCCATTCAGACGTCCATATGTGTTTTGCAGATCCGTGGATCCACGGATCCGCGGATCTGATTCACGGATCCGCGGATCTGCAGATCCTCAAAACACGGACACCGGTAATGTGCTTTCCGCATTTTGCAGATGCGCACATTGCCAGACTATATAGAAAATGCTTTTTCTTGCGGACAAGAATAGCACATGTTCTATATTTTTGTGGAACGGAAGTGCAGACCCGGAAGCGCGGATGCAAAATTCCGGATCCGAGCGGGACAAAGTCTGTCCCTATAGAAATGAATGGGTCTGCAATTCCGTTCCGCAAACAGAATTGCGGACGTGTGAATGGGGCATAAGGGTCCCTTATCACCGCCAGTTAGTTAGCTACTTGTTAGGTAGTTAGCGCCCAGCCCACCGAACCGCAGTCAATGATTTTGGCATTGATCGATGCGAATGAAAAAATCTGTGCCATTCTTTTTTTTTTTTTTTCTGCCCAGAGGCTGAACGGAAAAAAATAATCTCATTACCCGTATGCTCAATATAAGGAGAATAGCAGAAACTCCTAATGCTGGCCATACGTGTAATGATTGCGGAGACCCTCAAATGCCAGGGCAGTACAAACACCTCACATGTGACCCCATTTTAGAAAGAAGACACCCCAAGGTATTCCGTGAGGGGTATGGTGAGTTCATGTAAAATTTTATTTTTTGTCACAAGTTAGTGGAATATGAGACTGTAAAAAAAATATATATATATATCAATTTCCGCTAACTTGTGCCCAAAATTTTTTTTTTCGGTGAACTCGCCATGCCTCTCACAGAATACCTTGGGGTGTCTTCTTTCCAAAATGGGGTCACTTGTGGGGTATTTATACTGCCCTGGCATTTTAGGGGTCCTAAAGCGTGAGAATCCAAATGCGTAAAAATGCCCTGTGAAATCCTAAAGGTACTCATTGGAATTAGGGCCCCTTTGCGCACCCAGGCTGCAAAAATGTGTCACAAATGTGGTATCGCCGTACTCAGGAGAAGTAGGGCAATGTGTTTTGGGGTGTATTTTTATATATACCCATACTTTGTGTGAGAAATAACGCTGTAGACGACAACTTTTTAATTTTTTTTATGCAAAGTTGTCAATTTACAGAGATATTTCTCTCACCCAACATGGGTATATGTAAAAATACACCCCAAAACACATTGCCCTACTTCTCCTGAGTACGGCGATACCACATTTGTGACACTTTTTTGCAGCCTGGGTGCGCAAAGGGGCCCTAATTCCAATGAATACCTTTAGGTTTTACATGGCTGCTCACAATTTAGCCCCGCCCAAAATGCCAGAACAGTAAACACACCCCACAAATGACCCCATTTTGGAAAGAAGACACCCCAAGGTATTCGCTGAGGGGCATAGTGAGTCCGTCTGAGATTTTTTATTTTTTTGCCAGAAGTTAGCAGAAATGGAAACTTTATTTTTATTTTTATTTTTCTCAGAAAGTGTCATTTTCCGCTAACTTGGGGGAAAAAATGAAATTATACATGAACTTACCATGCGCCTCCGCGAATACTTTGGGGTGTCTTCTTTCTAAAATGGTTTCATTTGGGGGTATTTATACTATCCTGACATTCTAGCACCTGAAGAAACATGACAGGTGCTCAGAAAGTCAGAGCTGCTACAAAATGCGGAAATGCATTTTTTTGCACCATAGTTTGTAAACGCTATAACTTTTACCCAAACCAATAAATATACACTTATTGGAATTTTTTTTATCAAAGACATGTAGAACAATAAATTTTGAGAAAAATTTATATAGAAATGTAGTTTTTTTAAAAAAAAATTACAACAGAAAGTGAAAAATGACATTTTTTTGCCAAAATGTTGTTACATTTTTATTAATAGCAAAAAAAGTAAAAATGTCAGCAACAATGAAATACCACCAAATGAAAGCTCTATTAGTGAGAAGAAAAGGAGGTAAAATTCATTTGGGTGGTAAGTTGCATGACGGAGCAATAAACGGTGAAAGTAGTGTAGTGCAGAATTGTAAAAAGTGGCCTGGTCATTAAGGGTGTTTAAGCTAGGGGGGCTGATGGGGTTAAAGTCTGTCAACTGGCCAAAATATCCTCAAGTGCATTGTAGAAGCTTGTCTAGTGGCCAACAATCTCTCACCAAGAGCTACTGTAAACTGCCCAAAAGTAGCCTCTGAAAGACTTTTTTTTTATAAGGCAGAGGGTGAAGCCTCTTGTGGCAAGTCCCACTGTTTAATCAGACCATAACTGTAATAATTTACATATTTGCCTGAGACATTACTGCATGCTGAATTTTGCAGCAGTCAGGCATTTCTATCTGGGTGCATTTATTTTGTCAATGAGTATATATGCTAGCACTATAATGAATCTGATTATATTTACTGGTTAGCAATCTCATTTCTATATTATAAATTGTGTCTAAATCTGCATTTTAACTAAACTATTTAATTTCCCAGCTGTCAGACATCCCTATAGCACAAAGCACACGTATTTAAAGAGCAAAAACAAATCAATCTATGGCTCGTTTAGAAAAGATTATACTTTGTAGTTAAACCGTCTTCTTAGTGGCTGCCTTCTATCATCTTATGAAGTCTGTGGAGGAAATAATTTGCAAAAATAAATCACTATGATCATCTCATATTGTCCCACATTATGGCAGCACCATATGTATTTTAAGAAATGTACTGCCAAAATAAGATTATACTCCTTTTTCTGACATCAATAAAACTCCTTGACAAAATGACTCCGCTAAAATCAACTTGGGGACTGTAAGGTCTTGATCTGAAATAAAAAGGCAGACAATCTGTAAATAGAAACCCTATAAGGCCCAGTTAACACTTCTGTTATTTGGTCAGTTATTTCAACCAGTTATTGTAGGCCAAAACCATGTGCAGGGTGAAAAACACAGAATACAGTAGGTGCAAATGTTTCCATTATACCTGATCTCTGCATAGGCTACACCACTGGTTTTGGCTCACAATAAATGATGTAAATAACTGACCAAATAACTGAAGTGTGAACTCAGCCCAAAACGTTAAAGGGGTTGTCTCACTTCAGCAACTTACATTTATCATGTAGAAAATGTTATTACAAGACACTTACTAATGTATTGTGATTGTCCATATTGCTTCCTTTTGCTGGCTGGATTCATCTTTCCATCACATTATATGCTACTCATTTCCAGTGGTTATGACCACCTCTGCAGCGCAGATACTAGGTGGCTGGGACAGGAGCTGCTGTGCATGCCACCAGAGAGGACAGCTCTTTTTCCTATAGTGTGCAAGCACGGCCATCACTGCTGGATTGTAAGGTGGTCATAACCCCTGGAAAGAAGCACTGTAAAATGCAATGGAAAAATGAATTAAGCCAGCAAAGGAGGCAACATGGATAATAACAATACATTAGTAAATGCCTCGTATTACCTTTCTCTACATGATATATGCCATTTGCTGAAGTGAGACAACCCCTTTAATTAGGTGATGTATTAAAGGGTTTTTCCAGCTATTCTATTAATTTAGGATAATAGGGGTTTTAAATATATGGGCGATATACAGAAGTCCTCTACTTAGTATTGGCTTGGAGGGGGACAATTTTGAAGCTGAGCACCAGTGAAATTTTCACTATTGTTGATGCCCTGCATAGCACCCCATAGCAAAAACATGGAACAAATGCGCCATCAAGTGTTTTTTGGAGCTTTTTTTGAGAACCAACTCATTGCATGTAGGTTTCTGGGTCTGTCCATACAGATTGAACCTGGTTGGCTGATCTGAATATCTATATCATTTGTTACCGATCACCAGCGAAACTATGGAGTTCTTTATCCCAATTACAGTATGCCAAAATAGAATTATAATCCTGGTAACAAGTGCCACTGATATTGTACTATGCCTGACAAAACTGTCCCGCACATTTAGAAGGCTCATATTTTTAATCTAGAACAAAAATTACAGATTACAGAACCGCTAAAAAAAACAACAAAAACTGCCACAAAAATGTATGTGAAATACCACCTAATAATTAACAGAGCGCTCAAGCTTCAAGATTTGAAATTGAAGCAAAACACACACAAATCTGCTGCCTTTTTCTAATTTAAATCAAGATGTGCTGTGGTCTGAGGTCTAATTACATCATTTCCATGTTTTTAGCAGCAAGATTACTTGTAGATTCATGTACATCCCCTGGTCTGGTGAGAACATCTGTGCCGTGGGATACTTGGTCTCTCCTTGTGTTTTTTTTCTAAGCCTTAATTGTTTTCTATGTCAAAATGCTAAGGAGAGCTCTCAGTTATTTAATTTCCAAGCACGTCTCACCACTGGGATGTGTAAAAACACCTGCGATCTTTATACAGCATGCTGGAAGTACCTAGTTATAAGTGCAATGAAGGAAGTACTTAAACATTCAGTCAAACAGTATATTTAGTTCTTTTCTAGACTGGGGTCTCTATAGAGAGTCCAATAAAAAGGAAAATTACATTTAAAGAGTAACAAATCCTTTGTTGAAAAGAAGGAAGGGCAGAAGCGCAGTGCGGAGTACAGTTTTTCTAGAATCTAGAGTACAGATGTCATGTACTTTCTATGGATATGTACTCCACTTGCTTGAAAAGCCAAGCAGACCTAATGGAACTAAATTGACAGAGCAGTCTGAGCTGCGCTTCTGCCTCTTAATATTTTCAGCAAAGGTTTAGTGATCCTTTTAAGAGGTATTCTCATCTGAGACATTTAAGGGATAGCCGCAGGATATTTTGTAAATGTCTGATAACTGTGGGGGTCTCACCTTTAGGCCCCTTTCACACAAGCAAGGTTTCCGCGTGGGTGCAATGCGTGACGTAAATTCATAACACCCGCACTGAATCCTGATTCATTCTTTTCAATGTGTCTGTGTAGATGAGCGTTTTTTTTCACGCATCAGTTCTGCGTTGCGTGAAAAAGGCAGCATGTTCTATATTCTGCGTTTTTCACGCAGCCCTGGCCCCATAGAAGTGAATGGGGCTTCAGTGAAAAACGCATTGCATCCGGAAGCAAGTGCGGATGCAATGCGTTTTTCACTGATGGTTGCTAAGAGATGTTGTTTGTAAACCTTCAGTTTTTTATCACGCGCGTGAAAAACACATCAAAATGCATTGCACCCGTGCGGAAAAAACTGAACAACTGAACGCAATCGCAGACAAAACTGACTGAACTTGCTTTTAAAATGGTGCGAGTTTCACTGAACGCATCCGGAGCCAATCCGTGAAATTGCACGATTTTTCCGTGCGAATGCAATGCGTTTTAATGCATGTTACACGCGTGTGTGAAAAATCTGAATGTTTGGTACCCAGACCCGAACCCTGACTTCTTCACAGAAGTTTGGGTTTGGGTTTGGTATTCTGTATATTTTATTATTTTCCCTTATAACAAAGTTATAAGGGAAAATAATAGCATTCTTAATACAAAATGCTTCATAAAATGTGGCTTGAGGGGTTAAATAATAAAAAAAATGTACTCGCCTCATCCACATAATCGCGCAGCTGGGAATCATCTTCTTTCTTCTCCTTTCATTACCTGCAAAAGGACCTATAGTAATGTAATCGCGCTCACCATGTGATGAGTGCGGTGATGTCAGCACAGGTCCTGCTGAATGAAGATAGAAGGATCATGTACACCGGTTCATGATTGTACTTGTTCGCATCAACAATTTCACAGGCGTTGAACAATCGTTTTTGGTCAGAATGCTCAAACATTTGCATGCCACGATTCTCGTCCATCCTCTATTGCTTGCATTCAAATCTTAACAATTATCTGCTTGTCTTAATCCACCTTAACTCTCCTTGTATCTAAAATAAACAAGAATCAACATAAATTCTTAGTTTTCTCTGTGAAGTGCTATCACCCTCCTTTCTGATGTCCTAGCTGCTAGGACCTAGCACATGGCCTTATGTGCCTTGTTGTATATATGGCCTTGGCTACCACTGGAAGAGGAAGAAGTTGATGATGGACGAAGAGCAGGAGGCTGATAATGATGACACCGGCCATGATGACTAATTATCTTAGTGGGAGGCAGAGTCAGAAATAGGCAGGCTGGACAGAATGCAAAGCTGTATGATTTCCTGCTTATGACCACGGGCGTAGGAAGCAGGGGGGACGAGGGGTCGGATCCCCCCCCAGGAAATAATGCGGGGGGGACAGTTATGCTAAAATGCCCCCCCAGCGGCAGCGGGACAATGTGTGCGGCGGTGGCGGGGCACAGGGAGATGAACGCTTCGATTGTGGAAACGTTCATCTCCATAGTCATCTGTATCGCCGTCCTCAGAACAGCAATACAGATGGCTGTGCTGCGGAGCAGGAGAGGGAGAGTCGTCTCCCTTCCCCGCTCCTCTGATAGGCTACCGGCACCAGGCCTGCAGCCTGTCAGATGTAGGTACAGGCGGCGCGATGATGTCATCGCGCCGTCTGTGAGCTGTACAGTGCGGGACACAGGCCGGAAGAGGCCTGCATCGCATTGCTGTAAAGGATGGAGGTAAGTATAAGTGTCTTGTTTTGTGTGTGTGTGTGTTTTTTTTTTTTTTTAAACCGGACCCACTGGCCCATAAGGGGGGGGGGGGAGAGATTTTGGCACTTGAGGTGGCGGGCGGAGAGATATGTGGGTGTGGCTTGAGGGTGGGCGAGGACACAGGGGCCCCATAAGTGCTGTCCCCCCAGATTTTTGGGGCTTCCTACACCCATGCTTATGACAAGCATATCTGTACCATAAAACAATCTGATGATTACTGGATAGCCATGCCTATAGACCCTCACTATCAAAACAAAATAAGTTAATGTTTTCCTGTTGCAAATAGGGTCGCCAAATTACTTTATTACCAGGATAAACTGGGTATGCAGCTTGCCACAGATTTTGTGTGTTGTGCCAGGCTGATACAAATCAGAAAATGAAGACATCCCGACCAAAACTGGCCTTTTTCTAGTGCATGCCATGCTCTCTGACCCCATGGATTTCTGGGCTAGCAGACTGGAATAATGGCCCAAATTAGTCAAGTATGCTGTCTCTGTGCTGTCTTGTCCAGCTTCTAGTGTCATCTCTAGAGAGGATTTTCTGGGTGGCAGGGGGCACCATGACCACCAAATGGGCAAAGTTGTGCTCCGCTAGTGCAAAAATCATCACTTTTGTCAAAATGGATAAGGCCTGGATCCATGAGGATTTTCCTTTAGCCAGTGAATAGATCTGCCATTGCTGACGCTGCCCCACTGTGCCACTGCCACTGTCTGCCTGCCTACCATCATGTTCTGTACTGTATGGCTGCTGACGTCATCTTGCCACTGCCATTGTCGACCTGCCTATCATCCTGCAGAATCTGATGCTCCTTGCTGCTAATCCCCCTACTGCCACTCCCATTATCCCTACTGTCACTACTATTACCACTACACAGCCACCACTACTACTACTTATATTACTACTCCTAAACAGCCACACACATCTAGTGCCTTGTCTGTTCCATGCTGTACTGCCACAGCCACTGGTATACATTTGATGGTATGTTTCCAAGTAATATTGTTAGGAAATCACATTGAATATATAACTAGGAGCATGTCTTTACTTGGAAAGATTATATATGGAGTGGGCTAAACAAAGAACCAGTACATACCTCTTGATTTCCAGAAATAGCATGGCATGGGGCACAGGGCGAGGAACAGATGCATTTGGTGCACCCCAGGCAGGAAGCAGATGCAGTGTCTCACCATCAAACCTAAGCAGTGAGGCTGCCAATATAGCAATTTTTATAATCCGATGTGGGACAATATCCCTAACAGAACCTCTTGCATATTTCGCTTAATATATTGGTCCCCTGATGAGCCATAGTTCCGTGAAAACACGTCAAGACATGGCCCACAGCATCATCTATACATACACACTTCTGGATCTGAACATTTTGGACATTTCAATTATAGGACTATCCAGTGTTCTACTGTAGGTAGGGAGGGTAGGAAAACTCCAGGGGAATCACTCCCAACAGGGTGGTCAATCCGCCTACCTGGAAAACAAGATCAGGTATAGGGAATTTAGGGATTACTCGGAGCAGCTAGGTCTTCCCTTCCTGATCCCACCTGGAGTATTCATTTTACATGTCAGATTCTACTAGATCCGGTAAGGTATCCACTTTGGTATATTTTTTTTATTTCAAAAAGGTGTTTTGTTTATTTTGGGCCTTGTACTTTATCTACACTAATTAAAAGCTATGTTTCAAATATTGTCTTTCCCAGTAGAAGCATGCTCCTGGTTATATTTCCACATACCACTATTAAGTTACATTCACACTGTATTGCTACTGCTCCCAATGAAAAGGAACAATTTTTCAGGTTCGTTCAGAACAAGTCACTGTTTCTTTTGACAATTAACACTTGTACTTGTATGAATACGTGCAGACATTCTGCCCCCTATAAGGCATCATTTTTGAACGTTTGTGCAAAACAAGCCACAGTTTTTTTTTTTTTACATTAACATGTATAAGTATACACAGGGGACAGGGATCTGCCCCCATTAAGACATAATTTGTGTGCACGGCTCTAACAAGTCACTGTTATTTTTCCATAACATTGTGTGTGTTTATAAGGGACAATGTTTGGAAGCTTTCTAATAAGAAAAAGCATAACAAATGCAACAGGACAGTGTGTTTTTAAATACACTGTTTGTTAACACCGTCAACCATGCATTTAACCATAGCTATATATGCCAGTACCACACTGACATTATTTGCTATTGCTGTCATTGCATTCAAGAGCTTAAAAGATTGGGAAGGGAGAGAAAAAGCAAAAATTTAAAATATATTTTTAAAAAGAGACAACGAAAAGATATATAAAAAACCCAGAGTCTTACGAAACCTCAGTGTATCATATACCAATTTTCAGGCCATATGGAAAAACTTTGATTTTTGTACAATCGGACACAAATCTAATTGTGTAAAAAATTTGATGAATTGGGCATGAAACGAATTACAAGAATTTCACTCATGTCTAATTTGAGACTTAAAGGGTTGTCCACCTCTGGGGGCATATTAGCCAGATGCCCCCCCCCCCACACTTTGGTGGACATGTGGAGGGAGGCATACTTACCTACTTCTCACTGCTGGGTCCCAGCTCCTTCATTATCCCATCATGTTTCCTGCGCTATGGTTCCTGCTAATAAACTTCCTATTTGTTGTGGTCACATGTGGGAAAAGTCACAGCTGCAGCCAGTCATTGACTGCAGCAGCCACATGATCACCTTCAAGCAGGAAGTTTACTAACTGGGAATGTGTTACAGCAGCAGCATCGGGAGACTGAAGTAGCCAGAACCCAGCAGCTGGGAACATGTATGGGTGGGTTCACACTAGCGTTAGGCATTCCGTTATTGCTTTCCGTTATAACATGGTTATAATGGAAAATAACGGAATGCCCAGACAGAATGCAAAACGGAAGCCTTTAAAAGGCATTCCGTTTGCTTTCCGTCATAATTGAAGTCTATGGGCAGCAAAACGGATCCGTCCTTCTGTCTTATGGATTCCGTTATGTTCCGTTATAACCACGTTATAACGGAAGGCCATAACGGAAACCATAACGCTAGTGTGAACCCACCCTAAGTATGCTTCCCTCTGCAGGTCCAGTGACATGGGGGGACAACTGGCTGATTGGCATCCGAAAGTGAACAAACCCTTTAAGGAGATGATCCAGGATTTAAATACTGATTACCTATTTGCAGGATAAGTTATTAACATCTCACTGTGGGAGGTCAATGGTTGGTACATTTGCTGATCAACTGTTTGAAGAGGTCACAGCACATTGGTTATATTGTCTTTGTGCAAGTGAATGGGATTGGACTGCAATACCAAGCACAGCCACTATACAATCAGACCCCCACCAATCAGATACTGATGATCTATCCTGAGGATAGTTTAGTTTAAGAATTTTTTCTCAACATGTCAGGATTAGAACTCTTGTACTTATTCACAGAGGAAGGGGATAACAGTGACGGTGAGCTGCTTCATTACATTTTGCTTACAGAGTGCAATAAGGTAATAAAGTATAGACTGCATATATTAATATGTTTATAAATACAAACCAAAATGGCAGTTGTGCTCCATTGAAACAATGGTGGATTCTGTTAGCTTAATTAAAAGGCAGGGATTCCAGTGGCTTTAAAGCCCAAACACCAGAATTCAGTGAAATTAAAAAATATAGGAAGAAACCGCATTGAGCTTTGATTTATGTGGCCCCGTAACCACACAAACTAACCGTCGCCTTTGATCCCTTTTAAACAAAATTCCCAAGTCAGGACAGAAACACAGTTATTGTTTCTTCTAAACTACAATAAATATTCTGGTCAAGAATGAGAAATCCGTCTAAACAAAATCCAATTAGGTGTTCTTACAACAGCATCAATAGCCAGGTAGGAAAGAACACAGGAGAAGCACCAGGCTCTTTACCTCCATAAAGATGCACATTTTGAAGAGCTGCTTTCAAGTATTGTTTTAAAAATAATTATACCAGTGACTCGCTTGTCCTTCTGTCAATACACGCCACGCGTAGACCTGCAGAGAGACTGGCCTATAATGCCGATATAATGAGCTATTGTTTGTATACTTGTAGAAATATTCAATACACTAATAAACTGCATGTGAAGAATTGTTTCTGAAGACGTCTGTAAGCTGCCAATCGTTTGGAGATGAGCACAGCTATAATCCAAACTAATTCTAGATATATAGTCCACAATAAAAAGTGGCATCTTATTAAACTGGTAACTTAATCAGAAGATATTGTGGGGAATAAAGAGGTTTCAGCATCTGTTTTCCAATTCGATCTAAAAATGCAAAAAAAATGTAATTGCCTTTTTATGATTAATTTCAGAAAATATGTTTTTAAGACTTGTGAATATTTTTTATAGATATCAAACTATCAGTTGTTTTGCCATGAAGATTTTCTGATACTGCTGGTTGATAACACTGTATTGTTTAGACAGTTCTTTGCTCAGACAAATAGGATAATATATTCATTTAATGGGATAAATATAATATATTTAGTCTTTCAGTTTTTTCTTGAAATACATTGTTAAATTTTACATCTCAAATATATGTTCAGACAAGATGTGTTGTGTATAATGAAATGTACCTGTAGCTTTGGATAAGTGTTTTTTCCAACATTCATTGTGGTTTGTACCTGCAATTTAGGGTCTATGGGGGTCATTTATTAAACAGAAATACTTCTAAATTAGGCGTATTTCTGGTGCAAATTACTGTGCAAAGGTCCTTTGTGCCACAATTTGCCACTTCTTCCCACTCATGCCAGGTCTAGAAAAGTGGACAGGGAAGGCCCATGTCATCTACCATTTTCTACGCCTGTTTTAGACAGCGGCGGATCCGGATCTCTACATAACTTCGGCGGATCCACCGTCAGTGCAGGGCTTTAGTAAGACCGGTGTCTAAAACACCGATCTTAATAAATGTGCCCATATGTACACAGCTGTTATATGTCATCCATACAAGTGTATAGGCTCTTACGATTAAAACTGGAGGCAGATTTTTCTATAAGAACAAAATGTTCCATTAGATGCCATCATTTAGATATTCTTTCCTAGAAGCATATGGCACTAGGTACTAGAAAGCTGTATATCCACCATGGAGCCTCTATATGCATGGCTCTGATGTCCATTAGTCCTAAATTATCTCACGAGGTTCCATTGTTCAAATATCACCCAGGTTTTTCTTGCCCTATCTTCTGATAATATGGATATTTTATGACAAAAAAGAAATAGAAAGAATGAGTTCCTGTATCATTATGTGATAGCACCTTTAATAACTGAATAGTGTTTTAAGTGGAACAAAAAAAAATTTACATTTAAAAAATCATATATCAGCTAACCTAATCCTACTGGAGATTATGGTGGGTTTCCTCTAGGGATCTTGGTCCAATGTTCTGGCCAAAGGAAAATATGTAAAAGACCTAAATCAGACACACTTGTGACAATCTTTATTTCAGATCTTGCACAAACATTGAGGTGCTTACCTATTTAAACCCCAAATAGAATTGAAAGTAATAGTAAGTAATAACTAACACCGGTTCCTATAAAGCCCTGAGCTCCAATTGAAATATAATTACAGCAAACATGAAAAATAATAACAAGCTCAGTGGCTATGGGTGACAATAAAAGACCCAGGCTATGTAGTGTTGGCATACATTACACCTAGAGATGAGCAAACTTATTGAAATTTATTTTGAGTTCGATTCTAATGACTAGGTCTAAAAATTTGATTCAGGTCCAAATCAATTCGACTCAAATCATAAATGCTCCAATTGGCCTCAAAATTGGTGTATGACACTCTGAGGTTTCCTAGTACTCATATTTAGGCCTCATGCACATGACCGTTGTTTGATTCCGTGTCCGTTGTGCCGTTTTTCGTGATTTTCTGCGGACCCATTGGTTTTCAATGGGTCCGTGGAAAACTCGGTAAATGCACCGTTTGTCCTCCGCGTCCGTGGTCCGTGATTCCAGTCCGTCAAAAAAATATAACCTGTCCTATTATTGTCCATGAAAAACGGTTCACGGACATATTCGAGTCAATGGGACTGTGAAAAAATGCGGATGGCCATCCGTGTGTCATCCGCGTTTCGCGTCCGTTTTTTTGCGGATCACTTGGCAGGCACTTGGCAAAAATTGTCAGCCTGCCTTTTGGTAAAATCTATTGGGTCATGTCTGCTAAAAAAAACGGAAGACACACGGAAACACAACGGAAGCAAAAACTGACACGGATCACGGAACAACGGAACCCCGTTTTGCGAACCGCAAAAAAATACTGTTGTGTGCATGAGGCCTTAGTCTTATTTTTTAGATTTAAATTAAGAAATTAACGGAATGGCAGCAATAGTAAATAATGTAAGAGTAGGGATAAATATTAGAACACAAGAATGTGGGCTTTCATGGAAGTTAATAGAACGCATGCTCGTCCTGCTGCTTCATTCATTTTTGGGGGCTCCATGGTGTATTGGGCCCCAGTTCTCATGATTGTTGGGGGTTCCAGCAGTAGAACCCATATTGATCTAATAGTTATCCCTATCCTGTGGAATTATTTCAATACCCCTTTATATTTTGACGAAGGCACAGAAGTACACCACATTTCCAGAATCACAATTCCATTTTTACTGACAGCTGGCTTGATGGAGTAATGCCTGATGAAGTAAATTTTGGTGAAGGTGCGGAAGTGAGCCACATTTCCAGAATGACAAGACAATTTTAAAGGATAGCTGGCCACACAGAGTAATGCCTGCTGAATAAAATTTTGGTGAAGGAACAAAACTGGGTCACAGTTACTACAAGTAAGTGGTACAGCAGTAACTGCATCACTAGAAAATTGGCCAGGTGGGAGATTAGCTTGCACACAAGCTAATTGCTGGTTGTGAATAATTGTCTCAAGACCACACAAACTCTAATGGATGTCTTATAATGAAGCAAAGGACAAGGAGAAGGAGGAGTCTGAGCAGGAGAAGAAGTAGCTGATGATGTCAACAAGGAAACTGTACTACTTGAGGCCAGTGGCGTTGCTAGGGCTGGTGTCACCCGGTGCGGTAGAAAATGGTGTCACCCCCCCGCTAGCAGACAGATCGCCGACGCCCCCCATACAAAACTACACCCCCCCCATACAGAACTACACGCCCCCCCATACAAAACTACACGCCCCCCCCCATACAAAACTACACGCTCCCCCCCCATACAAAACTACACGCTCCCCCCAATACAAAACTACACGTCTCCCCCAATACAAAACTACAAGGCACCCCCCCTGCATACAAAACTACACGGCACCCCCCCCTCTGCTTGTAATATTACACGGCACCCCCCCTGCATGCAATATTGCACAGCACCCCCCCCGCATACAATATTGCACAGCGCCCCCCCGCATTCAATATTACACGGCACCCCCTGCATGCAATATTGCACGACAACTCCCTGCATGCAATATTGCACGGCACCCCCTGCATGCAATATTGCACGACAACCCCTGCATGCAATATTGCACGGCACCCCCTGCATGCAATATTGCACGGCACCCCCTACATACAAAACTACCCTGCATACAAAACTACACGGCACCCGCCCCCCAGCTGCATACAAAACGACACGGCAGCCCCCTGCATACAAAACTGCATTATTACACCCTCCAAACCCCCCATGCAATATTACACGGCCCCCTTCTGCAGACAATAATACATCCCCCCTGCAAAATATTACAATGCCCCCCTACAAATATTACACAGCACGACCCCCCACCCGTATACAATATTAAAGGCATCCCCCACCTCTGCATACTGTCTCACACAGACTCCTTCACCATACAGTTTTCGGGCCCCCCTCCCCTCAGCACGTCCACAGCACACATTCACTCTCTCTCTCCCCCCTCTATGAGTTAGGAGCAGCCATCTGTGACCTGCTCTGCAGACAGCCTGAGCTCTCAGGTCTCTGGATTCCGACCCTGACTGCTGCTGCGCTGCCAATTCAGAGTCACGTGACATTCTCTTGTCACGTGACCCAGTGACGTCAGGAGGTCCGCTTCTTGTCTGGAGTTTAGCCACTACCGTCAGTGCAGCGCCGGGGGTGAGGGGCCCGGGGATGCTACTGGTGTTGGGTGGGGGGTCCGGGTGTCACCCCATCAGACTGGTGTCACCCGGTGCGGCCCGCACCCCCCGCACCCCCCTCGCAACGCCACTGCTTGAGGCTGCCACACAGAAGACCGGGAGAAGGACACACTTGTCCTGAATGTTAAACAGTTCAATTTTCCCACTGGAAATGGTGATACCGACTCATGTGCTGCAGTAGAGCCCCAGTACCTATGTTTGTGTTTAAATGCCAAAGGCTTATTTTAGTCCTGCAGATCTTGCACACGAGTGTTTTTGTGTGCCACCTTTGCAAAGAATACCGCTATATGGGAGAGCTAGCAGCAGCTGAGTTTGTTCTAGGTCTGGCACGTTTTGAGCCTGTGTCCATAGTATCAACTGCATTACTAGTTCTCAAGATGACCATAATACAACCAATCTGGTCCTGGATGTTTTTTTTGAGGTTTTGCCTGTATGTTGACTGTGCTCTTTATTGCGGCCACAGACACCACCATTCTCCTCAAATTTTACCTCCTCCTCTGCACCCTGATCCAGCTTTCAGGTCTTGTCCAACACACAATTATCATTATAGTGCTCACCCTCCCTGTCACTTTTATCAGACTGTGATATGTCATTGTTGGCTCCTTGGCCCCTTCACCATTCCCTTTTCTACATTTTCCCCAAGTGTCACTGTTGCCATGGCCACCACTGCCCATACCACTACCACCACTGTCACTAGAAGTGCCACTACTAACACCACCATCACCAACACAACTATGTATCTGGTCTCCCACCTCCACATAAACCTCTTTCTCATTGCAGTCTAAACACTAGTGCTGACACTTCTCACACAAGTAGTCAACAAGACTATCTTAAGTATCTTCCAAAGCACATGTGGTGTTGTTATTTTTTTTGTTAGGAAAAATGAAGGTGCCCTACTAGGAGGGGGCAATGAAGACAGAGATGATGCAAGTGAAAGACTTCTCTGTGGCTGCAAGGAGGAGAAGCAGGAGGAATGAACTGAGACCTGGCTCAAAGGCATGCTTTCTTTAAGGCCCCATGCACACGACCGTTGTTTGTTTCCGCGTCCGTTCCGTTTTTTTTCACGGATTGGATGCTTCCCCATTCATTTCAATGGGTCCGTCAAAAAATGCGGATGGTCAACAGTTTGTGTTCCGCATCCGTGTTTTCATTCCGTCAAAAAAATAGTGCATGTCCTATTTTTTTCACGTTTGCGGACAAGGATAGGCATTTTTACATTTTACAACGGTCCGTCAAAAAAAACGGTCCGTCATCCGTTTTTTTTGACGGACGCAAAATTTCAAGGAGGAGTGGACGCGGAGGCAGGCAACGGTCGTGTGCATGTAGCCTAAGACTCAGAGGTGACATAAACATCATCCTGCTGTGACTAAGAGGATGAGTGAGTTACATAGTCCACCATGTGGACTTTGTTATCAAAAATAATTTGGTGCCTACGGGAAGCAAGGGAGAACTGTGTCCTGCTGCTACTACTACTGGTCGGATGAGTGGTGCCTAGTGTGTTGCCACTGCTGTTTGCACTACTACAGCCACAGACATTCTGACTCACAGATGATAAAGCACAAGTCTTTCGTTTTCCACTCTCATTTACCAGACATTTTGTTATGAGGCCTATTTTTACAAGTCACAGGTTTGGTATAGTGATTTTTAAACAGTATCCAAATTGCAAGTGTTTTTCTGTAATTAATAGACAGAGACAAAATTAAATATGCCTCTTCTTCAATGAACACATGCACACTGGTATTGACAATTTACAATGGTATATTGACATACTCCAATGTGTTGAATCAAACTGCTTTATTAACGCAACAATATAATACGTTGAATTTAACTGGTATATTAACTCAACAGTATAATGCTTTAAATTTAACTGGTGTATAATCGCAACAGTATAATGCACTGAATTTAACTGGTAAATTAACACAACAGTATAATGCATTAAATTTAACTGCCATATTAATGTAACAATATATTGCATTGAATTCATCTGGTATATTAACACAACAGCATAATAAATGTAGTTGCTTCATTAACACAACTGACTAATGTATTGAATTTAACTCCTATATTAACCCAACAGTGTAATGAGCTAATTTAACAAGAATATTAACATAACAGTATAATGCATTAAATTAATACTGCACAATGTTAAACAGTGACAAGATTAAAGCTGTTTTTTAGAAAGAAAAAGGTGCAATTGCTCATCGTAACCAGCGAAATGTATGCTGCTGTTCTTGTACAATTATGAATTGTAGAAGCTTTTGGTTTTTTTTATTTTTATTTTTTAAGGCTGGCTGTTGAAACAATGATGTTTCTGCAGGCACGGTAGGATTTTGGTTATTGCAGTGCATTACGTGAAAGTTTCTACTTGCCAGCAGATGCCCTCAGTATAAAACACACACCCTATGCTTTCCCTGTCTGATAAAAAAAACTGTTCACCTATTGATTCAATCTACTAAATACAGTGGGATACAAAAGTGTGGGCTTCCTTGGTCAAAATTACTGTTATTGTGAACAGTTACGCACGTTGAAGATGAAATGATCTCCAAAAGGCATTAAAGACGAAAAACAATTTTCAACATTTTAAAGAGGATATGCCACCAGAAACCGCAATCCAATCTGAAAGCACCATGTTATAGAGCAGAAGAAGCCAAGCAGATTGATATATATAGTTTTGTGGGAAAAGATTCAGTAAAACCTGTAGTTAATACATTTATATCTCTGCTTTTCTACTTTTTGTGAACAGTATCGGTTAAGGCTGCACGATATATCGAAAAAATAATCGAATCGCGATAAGCGCAGATTGCGATATGGCGATTAGCCGACCCGAAAATGCTGCGATTATATATGAAGGGGCCCCGCGCACATAACTGGCTTTGTGTGTAAAGTGTTTTACTACTGTCTGAAACAATCTCTCTCCTATTGATAAAATGGCCAGCCTCTGTACTCACTTTCACTATGAATGCACTGCAGCGAGCAGCAGCGAGCGGGCCGGCATGTGACTGACGTCACTTAGTCATGCTCCTGCTTACTGAATGAAGTTGGAGGAGGGTGACTAAGTGATGTCAGTCACGCGCCGGCCGACCCGCTCGCTGCAGTGCATTCATAGTGAAAGTGAGTACAGAGGCTGGCCATTTTATCAATAGGGGAGAGATTGTTTCAGACAGTAGTAAAACACTTTACACATAAAGCCAGTTATGTGCGCAGTTTAGGACACATGAGGGGACACATAGGGCCATGAGGGGGAACAGCATAAGATGCTATATGTGTGTCATTCATGTGTGTCTTATGTTGGCCCCCCTCATGGCCCTATGTGTCATAGCACACATCCCCTATAATAGTGCCATCCACAGATCCCCCCCCATAACAGTGCCATCCACAGATCCCCCTCATAAAAGTGCCATCCACTGATCGCCCCCATAACAGCATCATCCACAGATCCTCCATAACAGTGTCCTCCACAGATCCCCCCCATAACAGTGCCATCCACAGATCCCCCCCCCATAACAGCATCATCCACAGATCCTCCATAACTGTGTCCTCAACAGATCCCCCCCATAACAGTGCCATCCACAGATCCCCCCCATAACAGCGCCATCCACAGATCCCCCCCATAACAGCATCATCCACAGATCTTCCATAACAGCGTCCTCCACAGATCCCCCATAACAGCATTCTCCACAGATCCCCCATAACAGCGTCCTCCACAGATCCATCATAACAGTGTCATCCACAGATCCCCCACATAACAGCGTCATCCACAGATCCCCCACATAACAGCGTCATCCACAGATCCCCCACATAACAGCGTCATCCACAGATCCCCCACATAACAGCGTCATCCACAGATCCCCCACATAACAGCGTCATCCACAGATCCCCCATAACAGCGTCATCCACAGATCCCCCATAACAGCGTCATCCACAGATCCCCCACATAACAGCGTCATCCACAGATCCCCCATAACAGCGTCATCCACAGATCCCCCACATAACAGCGTCATCCACAGATCCCCCATAACAGTGCCATCCACAGATCACCCATAACAATGTCATACCCAGCCGCATCAGCGGCTCATATGGGAAAATCCAAGCAAATAGACCTGTAGCACAATTCCCTTAAAATATCCCATCGCATATAGTTATCGCAATTTATAGGGCCAATCGCACAAAATTCCCATATCATGCAGCCCTGGTATCGGTACAGGATGAAGGGGTTATCAGTGACTGACAGCTATCTCTCTATTCTCTCTTATACACACAATGCTATCAGTGACTGAATAGCTATCAGTGCTATCACAATGCTATCAGTGAAGTATAAAAGAAAATCCCTCAAACAAGAATTGAAAAACTCTTGGCTAGCTACAAAAAGCGCTTACAAGCTGTGATACTTGCCAAAGTGGGTGCTACTAGGTACTAACCATGCAGGGTACCCACACTTTTGCTTCAGGCCCTTTTCTTTTAGTTATTATTTTGAAAATGTAAAATAAAAATAAAAATTGTTTTTGCTTAAAGTATAACTGCTGTTTGATTTATTTTTTTTACTAATGTGTAGGGACAGTGACAAGGAACATTTTTCTAATATACTTTATTTAGGGAAAACTTGGGCTTAAATGTCCCTTAGTGGTGCTCTTTCAAATAAGCGTTACTAAGGGATATCCGTCTTCCATCAGCATAGTACTGTGCTGACTAAGGAGATGGGCTGTACTGGGAGCTGTGGGCCTCTGCCTGCCCTGCTCCCTTACAGCCTGTTGGGGAGAAGAGCCTAATATGTTTAAATTAAATATACATTGACAAACTAATTAAATAAAGACATCTATACTATGTTTATGCTCACTGACCAGCGTGGCTAGCACCGTCAGTAAGCTTTCCCTCTGCACTCTCGGTAAACGCTATAGAGAGCGGTAAGCACTCACTACAGGGAGGCAGGGGGAAGCTGTTATACAGTATATAGGTACAACATTTCAATGAGTTATCATCTATAAACTCTTGCAGCACAAGGTTGTTCATTTTAGTACAGTTATTCTACTTTGTATTTTCCACCACACCTGTAATACCATATGGAAACAGTAATAATTAGCATGTGGTTTCTGGTGTTCAGCAGTACTAATATCATCACAGCAACTAATATTCATTTTAACATTCATCGTCTGGTCGTCAGTATTTTATTTAGCCAGCTTGAATAAGATATAAATCTCATCTAAAAGTAAGAAAACTGTCTCTACTGCCACTAATAGGTAGCAACAGTAGAATATTTGAAGTTGTAACCCTGATGTTAAGTCATCCATTCAACATATAGCAACATTCAGAGATTGAAACACTGGAAGTGATTGCCTTGCTTCAAACCATTTTTCATCGGACTCCATTAGGGAAAAATTAGAGCTATTCCCTAAGACCCTAAACCTGCATAAATAGGAAGGTGCGCTGCCACACAGGTCTGTATGAAGGAAACTGCTGTGTGCATGAGGTCTTGTTACAGGTACACGCAACCTTTTTTCATGTTTCGTTTTCTGACTGAACAGAAACACGCTCCATGGGGAAAATGCAATCTGCTTTCATTTTTTTTAAATTCCGTGCTTAGAGATCCCACAATTTTAGCTCAGAGGCAGCTACGAGCATGATAGTCTCCATGCCATGGATGGGCTCCGTCTAGAGGGAAGATTAGTTTCATAAGCAAATGAACATTGTTTAATAATTCAGAGCTGTTTCCCGCATGAGTTTGCACAGGAGAGTTCTGCTTCAAAGAATACACTACTGCAGAGAAAAAAAGTCTAAGATTCTAGCAAGTTTAATTCCAGTGGCTTTAGTACAAAAAATCAACCGACCATATGATTACAGATGGCTGGAGAAGTACGCTCAGGTCACTGAAGAAATTGCTGCTTGTACAGGAATAAACAGTTTACTTCTGAAACAGCTGCTTAGCAGTGAACACTTTTGTTCCATGAGGAAGAAAGAAAGATCCACAATTTTGGACTTCTAGAAATTTGTGACCATAAGAAGCGTAATGATGATGACAGTAGGAACCTACATGAACAGAGGCGGACTGGGAGAAATGTAAATGCTGTGTACACCATTGGGGGCATTTTTTTTTACATTAGTGCATTGTACTCATTATGAGCTAAAAGTCATTTTTTCAATAGGACTTTATTAAAAATATAGAGTCATTTTCTCTGTCCAGAGCTGAGATACTCTATTAGCAGGATCTGAATTGTCTCTATGCTCGTCAGGCAGCGAGCTGATGGGCTCCTTATCTCTGCTCTCTGACCTTATACAGTCATCAAAGCTCAATCCTCATCTTACTGATAAGAATGTGGCTTAAATAATTGTTTATGACCTCTTAGTAATATAGATATAAGGGTTATTAGTTGACTAGCACAAAGTGAAAGTGAAAGTAGGATGCACACAGCTAGAAAAACAGTTAACCCTTTGTGACAGAATGGCTCAATATTTTTAATAAAGACCAATTTAAAAAAATTTTTAATCCCAAATGAGTAAAATGCAATAAAAAAAATTGTCCCCAAAGGTGTACATATCCTTTACAGTGGTCAGAGCCAACACAAGTAGGTGGGGTCAATAATACCATATTGCGGCACAAAATACCACCCCAACGGAGCCAAATACCCCATTGCAACACAATATACTGCAATATACTCCCCCAGTAGAACCAAATAGCATGGTGCAGCATAAAATACTGCCCAGTAGAATAAAATGCCATAGTGCAGCACAATATACAGTACTACAGCAAAAGAACCAAATAAATCACAAAATAATGCCCTAGTAGCAAAAAATATATGTGCCTGGAATCTGCCCCTCTGTGGTGGCCAGAGCTGCCATGTTCCATCCTCCTACTCCAGTTACTTCACGATGGTAA
Source organism: Bufotes viridis (assembly GCA_033119425.1). NCBI lineage: Eukaryota > Metazoa > Chordata > Amphibia > Anura > Bufonidae > Bufotes > Bufotes viridis. The sequence continues at coordinate 163,421,149 of CM065589.1, read as the reverse complement.
TAAAATTAAATCCCAGAATCAATTGGGCAACTGCAGCCACCGGCTAAGTACATACGTGCTTGATGCTCCCAGCATTAATTAACTGTGGGACCATTACTTCTCTGACTAGTGGTTGTGAGCAGGGCTCAGGCGACCGCCTGGGCATCGGCACATCAGGAAATTTCCCTGTAGCTTCTATGGCAAATCTTCAGCAGAATCCACATGCACTGGGAATTTTATCCTGTGCAAATTTGTCCAACAAATCTGGGATGTGTTTGATATCTGCTCGTAGATTTTCCACCTTGAATTGTGCCATTACATGGGAAAATATGTGCCATATAAGATGTAACCTAAAACTTCTAGTTAAGTAGTGACACAAACACCAAATGTGGACTCAAATGGACATAGAATCCATTTTGGGTTATATAATACAAATAATCATACCAAGGAATCAGCTGTAATATTGTTAATCAAAGTTCACAGATCAACTACTTAGTCCTATACTTAAGCAGCTGTACCCAGCTATTAATCCTTAATTCAGTTTTACACCATGTCACCATTAGTGTTGGATGCGAATATTCGAATCGAGAATTTTTATCTCGAATATTGCGACTTTGAGAATTTGCAAATATTTAGAATATAATGCTATATATTCATATTTTTGAATATTCTATTTATTTATTTTTTTCATCTGAACACATAATCCTTGCCTGCTTCTTGATTGTGGGCCAGTGAGAAGGCTGCAATGTCTTTGTCTGAGCTTAGCAACATCCCTAGCAACCAATAGGAAAGTTGCCTACCCTTTTAGTATATAAGAACCTCCCCAGCAGCCATTTTCTGCAGTTTATTACAGTTCTTAGAGAGACAGCAGTGGTATTGCTGTGCTCTCTGCTTTCCTATGTCATTACATTACATAGTTAGTTAGTTAGCTTATATATATTATACAGATAGTTAGTGGGAGATAGTCAGTGTAGGTTAGATAGTGATATAGTGTAGCTGATAGGTTCCAGTGCAGGGTGTTAGGTAGTGTGATAGGTTCTGCTGTCCATACATACATGCTACATACATAGTGCTGTATGTATGTATGTATGTATGTATGTATGCTACCCTCGAAGATCCCACCAAGTGACTTCTTCAACAATGACCTGGATTGCTCAGAGCTCAAGCTTTCCTCCAGAATCTTCTAGAACAGAGTAACATTCCAAATAAAGTCCTAGAAGATCCAAAGAGAACAGAAATAAGAAGGGAAGGGGGTTGTGTGGTGTTGATTCTGTACTAAAAGTCTGCAACAAATCTCCCCCGAGTATATCCTTACTTTAATGTTCTTATTGAAAGGGTCACCTGAGATGGGGCACCCATGGATTCCTGGTGTCAGAGAACCCTTTTAATTATATGGAAGCACTGTAGACAGTGCACATGCTCTGTCTAGATCTCTGTAGCTAACACAAAGCTTTTAACATGGAGTATAGGATATCTTTGCTGCAAATGCAATACATCTGTATTGAAAGCATTTCTGAATGTATTGTAATTCCCATACCAGGCTGGCAGTATCATTTCATCTATTCGCCCCTAGGTGGTGCTGGCATCATGTATATAAACCTTGGGGTGTGCTAATAAAGTTAGAGAGTTGAGAGTGAGAGGAGAGAGAGGAGACAGGAAGTAATTGTATGGAGGAGCAAAACAGGCCCAGTCCACAATGTAGCTGCCTTTTCACCCTCTGGGCCCTGATCAAGCCTAGAGAGGACAGAGTATTTACAGCAGCACAGCACAGACAAGTAAGTCTATGTCTGAATATAGAGACAGTCTAGTGGAGATTAGAGCTAAAATTGGCCAATGGACTTCACAAGCACCGGTGACCGGGACTTAAAAGTACCTGGACATAGCCGGATGATTAGAGGCGCCTAATTGTCCTTGAACACATGCCTTTATGGACATAGTGGACCTGAACATTTTCAGGAGAGCATCCTGCATAAATAATGTAGCAGAGATTTTGTCTGCCACAAGGGAGAATGCCCTTATTGGATTGCTCAACATTAGTAAGAGAACATTATATTTAGTACCTGAGTACTAGCAGGTTGACCTAGTGTAAACCTATATCAGCAACAATCTATTTATTGCCTGGTAGAGTAATAGCCTTAGGAAAACTCCTTAACTGACAACTGCCCAGCTTGATTAGAGGATTACAACATATTTGATCTATTACCTTCTTCTGTACTAATGAACTGTACTGACTGCCTGAAGACAATTGATTTAAGTAAACGTTAAACTGTTTTACTACAACTGACTCCTCATCTCTTCCACCACCAATCTTCGCACCTAACGGTGCTGGCGTCACGAACACAGGGCCCAGCCACCAAAGAACCCTAAATACTTATACCATCAAGGGCACCTTAACGTCCATCTGGCTGGTAATTCCTGTACTAGAGAGTGCCTTCCCCATCATGGCACGCCGGCCCAGGGAGGCTCTGCTAACCATGAGTAACTAGCAACTACTAGCCCATCGGCCCACTGTAGCTCACATGTTGCCCTGCGGACTTGGTTATTGTCGCCCTGTGTGAATTCTGACCACATCTACATCAATAACTGCAACCAAACTGGCTTGAATAAGGGTAGATGTATGTGTGGTGTGGATGCAGCCTAAGGTACTGAGCCTGTAACTTCAAGCAATCAGATCAGCACTGAAGTTAATTTAAAGACCATTCATAAGTTACATTTGACATTAGTCTAGTGTCAGTCATTTTATTTAGCAGGATATGGCTCCCAATTTTAGAATGGCTTAGTTTTCAATGAATTCCAAACACCAAAATAATTCATAATCAGAGCCAATCTGACCTACCTAAATTATTTGACCTCAATCAAAATGTTTCCTAATTCAGTCACTATCATTGACATATACGGAGGGTGATACCCCATAAAGGGAAATAGAAAGGCTTTATTTTGCCTCAACGGAATTCATTTGGTAAATGTTGAGCAGGACCATCAGCCTGATAATTATTCCTGGATGTCTGCCTGATTGGAAATCATTGCATGAAGAGGCTCTGACAAGTAATAAAATTATGCTAAGAAGAGAGTGTAAACCAGAGAAAGCTGACACACTGCGGATAATGTGAGAAACCATCTCATCGTCTCTGTAATCTGCTCTCAGTAACTGCATGTAAACCCTTTTAAAATTACTGATAGTAGTAGGCAGAAGACTAACACATATATCCAGATAATAACATTATCAGAAAATTTACAAAGGTGGTTTGGCATACCTTGTGTGACGTCAGAGGTTCCTAAATCCTTTAAAGGGAGTTTCCAGGATTTTTATATTGATTAATATCAGATCAGTGGATTTCCAACAACTCAATCAACTGCTTCTGAGTAGCTTTGTTGCCAGATATAGGCACTACAGGAACTACACAGCTCCGTCCTCTGTGTAGGGGATGGGGCTGGTTATTTCAGCGCTGCTCCTGTTCAAGTGAATGAGAACAGTGCTGTAGTAACCAGCGCTGTCCACTATACAGTGGATTGCGCTGTGCTGTTCTGCTGCCGAAGCTGATCTGTAGGGATGCAGAATAAAATCTGATCCCCGGTGGTCAGATATTGATGGCTAGGGATGTTCGTGTGTGGGTTCGTGTTGTGGTATTTATTGAATTGCGTTATTGGATTCCGTTACCACGGACCATAATGCAATTCCTTGGACTCCAGCATAACGTAAAGCATACGGATCCGTTATGCAGGCCATAGACTTCTATTATGATGGAATGAATAACCAAATGCCTCTAAAGGCATTCCGTTATGCATTCCGTCAAGGAATTGCGTTATGGTCAGTGGTAACGGAATCCAATAACGCAATTCAGTAAATACCACAACACGAACCCGCACACCAACTTCAAAATATGAAATTCACTCAGCCCTATTGATGGCCTATCCTGAGGATATAAAAATCCTGGAAAACCCTTTTAATATAAATTCAGTCTTTATGTGATTTAAGTATACACCAACTGTACTTTTCTGCTTCTGTGCCAATTTTCAATGTACATACTAAGTTTGTTGATGGTAGCAGATTGGTCTTATCAAAGTCTAATTCTACTTACAAACTACAAATTCTAGCCTCATCATGTGCTTGCCTGTAAAAAATGTGGTCACTGATAATTATTTTCTCAGACTAAGGGCTCATGCACACGAACGTATTTTCTTTCAGTGTCTGTTCCGTTTTTTTTGCGGCCAGTATGCGGAATCATTTATTTAAATGGGTCCGCAAAAAAACTGAAGGTACTCAGTGTGAATTCTGTTTCCGTATTTCCGTTCCACAAAAAATTAGAACATGTCCTATTATTGTCCGCATTACAGACAAGGATAGTACTTTTCTATTAGAGGCCAGCTGTTCCGTTCCACAAAATACAGAATGCACATGGACGCGTTCCGTATTTTTTGCGGACCGCAACATACATACAGTCGTGTGCATGAGGTCTAACAGTATTGAAGCTAGGAAAGGGCTATCCATTCTGTGGAAACTTCATCAATCATTACCAAGAAAAAGTCTGACTTGGAGGACCTGGTAAGTCCAGACATTTACACAGACCTGCATAAAGGTTCTATTACTTGTTTATTTCTCGTTTTGAAACAAATCCCAATTTTCTTCTCTTCGGCTGCACATTTTACAAAGTGAAACTAAATGTAAAGGAGATAAGCTCACCCATAATGCCGTGCAGCCAGCCAATCCATAGAAACCCATCTGTAACGCCCAGAGTGGCATTACCACTTCTGCAACCACTTCAGCTACTGTCTCCTGTGGGCTAATATAGTGTCATCTTATGCATTTATTGCAGGTCCTATACAATGTGCATTGCTATTTCTATGCAACTGTTATTGTTCATGTAATGTACCTGGTTCACCAGAAGGTGGCAGCAAGCATGGCAGAGCTACATTTGCAGGGGATGGAACCTTCTTTCCCTCTTCTCTTTTCTCCTTCTAAAGAGGAGTTTAGTTAGTTAGAGGTTAGTGGAGAGTACTCCCTGCTAGGGAAATGAAGCAGGTCCACGTCCCTGCTGGACGTGTCTTGCCTAAGCCAGCCAGAGCACCGTCAGCTTTGCTGGATGTGGAGGCCACAGCTTGGAGTCTCTGAAGCCTGGATTAAGCTAGAGTCAGACTACACAGAGAGAACTCACAGCATACAGCCAGAGCAAAGTTATACAGAAAGCTTATCAGCACAGCAGAGCCAGAGAGCAACAGATGTAGCAGGGTCGAGTTTGTTTGCCTGCCAGAGTTAATGCTAACACCTGCTGGGTACCAAGAAAAAGCCTGAAACTGTTGGAGAAACGTTTATTCAAGTAAAGCTGCTATTGAACTTCATCACATGGTCTGGACTCAATTTATTTCTTCAAATCCCTCAAGAATTCACCCTATTTCCTCTGCTTCAGACGACAATGCCTGAGTTCCAGCGTATCAAGGTAGGAGCACCGTGATACATGCACCAACATTAAGGGACATTATAGGCTACCCTACACCACTCTGGCATTGTTTCAACTGGGTACCATCATTGCAACTGGCGTCATGAAAAACATTTGCTTTAAGGGACCCATGGCCGCTGCAGTGCATCGCAAATCCCCCTGTGATGACAAAGGACTATAAAACCCTCATCCCATGTGGTCTCTGCCATTGTCCTGTGAGTTGAGCATTGGGAGTCTCAAGCGCTCATTTGCTAGGGACAGTGTTGCTGAAAATGATTAATAGAAGAATATTGGAGAGGGAGAGTGCAGGGAGACTTATTCTGTGTCAGTTTTATTTATTTATTCCTGCATTTACTTATTCCTACATCAGCTATAAACGAATATACTGTAAGGTCCATATATATTTGGACAGATACAACATTTTTCTAATTTTTGTTCTGTACATTACCACAATGGATTATGAACAAAACAATTCAGATGCAGTTGAAGTTCAGACTTTCATCTTTAATTCAGTGGGTTGAACAAAATGATTGCATAAAAATGTGAGGAACTAAAGCATTTTTTAAACTCAATCCCTTCATTTCAGGGGCTCAAAAGTAATTGGACAAATTAAATAATTGTAAATAAAATGTTAATTTCTAATACTTGGTTGAAAACCCTTTGTTGGCAATGACTGCCTAAAGTCTTGAACTCATGGACATCACCAGTCGCTGTGTTTCCTCCAGTTTAATGCTCTGCCAGGCCTTTACTGCAGCGGTTTTCAGTTGCTGTTTGTTTGTGGGCCTTTCTGTCTGAAGTTTAGTCTTTAACAAGTGAAATGCATGCTCTATTGGGTTCAGATCAGGTGACTGACTTGTCCATTCAGGAATATTCCACTTCTTTGCTTTAATAAACTCCTGGGTTGCTTTGGCTTTATGTTTTGGGTCATTGTCCTTCTGTATTATGAAACGCCGACCAATCAGTTTGGCTGGATTTCAGCACACAGTAGGTCTCTGAAAACCCCAGAATTCATCCGGCTGCTTCTGTCCTGTGTCACATCATCAATAAACACTAGGGACCCAGTGCCACTGGCAGCCATGCATGCCCAAGCCATCACACTGCCTCCGCCGTGTTTTACAGATGATGTAGTATGCTGTGGTTCATGAGCTGTACCATGCCTTCGCCATACTTTATTCTTTCCATCATTCTGGTAGAGGTTGATCTTGTTTTCATCTGTCCAAAGAATGTTTTTCCAGAAGTGTGCTTATTTTTTAAGATGTCCAATCTAGCCTTCTTATTCTTAAGGCTTATGAGTGGCTTGCACCGTGCAGTGAATCCTCTTACTTTTATGCAGTCTTCTCTTTATGGTAGATTTCTTCCAAATGATCCTTCAAAGTCTCTATGTCCTAGAAAAAGTCTGAAAGTAAGGCCTCATGCACACGACCGTTGTTGTTTTCCGCGTCCGAGCCGCATATTTTGCGGCTCGGGCGCGGACCCCTTCACTACAATGGGGCAGCAAAAGATGGGGATAGCACTCGTATGCTGTCCGCATCCGTTGCTCCGTTCCATGCCCCGGCAAAAAAAATAGAACATGTCCAATTTTTATCCGTTTTGCGGACAAGAACAGGCATTTCTACAATGGGCTGCGTTCCGGTGCGCAAATTGCAGAACAGAACACGGAGCAGATTCCGTGTATTGCGGATCCGCGGTTTGCAGACCGCAAAACACCAACGGTCGTGTGCATGAGGCCTTACAGAGAGAGGAGGAGCTGTATGTTCCTGATAACATATTCTCATCGATATTAGATTATGTGAAAAGGAAGGAAAATTAGATGGCAGTAGAAGGGCTCCCACCTGTTGGGCAGGAGAGCGCTGGGATTGGAGATGTGGGTATGACAGAGCTGTTTAATAGTCTTTGTTTACTGTCAAATAACCTGCAGGAGATTGCAGGCAAGAAGAGTAATAATATGCACATTGTGCCTCCACCTAACCAGCTAAACCCTATACCAACAACAGACCCTGTTTAAAGGTGCCGCTCAGTTCTTACTGTAACATGGCCGCAACCAGCCTGCTCCGTGTGACCGCACCGAGTGGTCAGATATTGATGGCCTATCCTGAGGATAAAAAATCCTGGAAAACCTTTTTAATATAAATAATGTCTTTATGTGATTTTAGTATACACCACTTGTACTTTTCTGCTTCTGAGCTGATTAATATTCTGTGTTTACTGTTAATCTGCAGGAGATTGCAGGCCAGAACAGCAATAATATTCATATTGTGCCCCCACCTAACCAGCCAAACCCCATACCAGCAACAGCCCCTGTTTAAAGGTGCCGCGCGGCCATTAACAATGAAGACCAACTATACCAGGGATCAGCAGCCTTCGGCACTCCAGCTGCTGTGAAACTACAACTCCCAGCATGAAAACATGCTCAGCTGTTTTTCTAACTCCCATAGAAGTGAATGAATCATTCTGGGAATTGTCATTTCTAAACAGATGGAGTGCCGGAGGTAGCTGATCCCTGAACTATACAGTGCAGTCTTTATTATTGAATGAAAGGCAGCTGTGGGCTAATTGGCAACATAGTTCATTACTGTAATATGGCTGCAACCTGCCCGCTCCGTGTGACCGTACTCTAAGGCAGAGTGGCCAGGGTATACCTGATTTATAGCGATTTGTGTCAAATTAATTTGTAACTTCAGTGAAGTAGCTGAATCCAGTTTTTAAAAACTTCGCTCATCTCATATTGGTCAATGTACAAGGGCCTTTTCTACAGCAGAATTTCTCCTGCCGCTTTGCCACAAACTTCACTTTCTACATTGTAAAGAGTAAGCTCCAGGTTCGAAATCCACAGCATAAAATGGCACAATGCACATGTAAAATGTGCATTGCAGGTCCAATTACACCGCAGCTTTTTTCATAGTGCATAGGTGAGATTGATTAAAATCTTACTTTGCTGCTATTATCTATCTATCTATCTACGGTATCTATCAATCTATCTATCTATCATCTATCTATCTATTTATTATCTATCTATCTATCTATCTATCTATCTATCTATCTATCTATTTATCTATCTATCTTATATCTATCTAATCTATTATACCTGTCACTGTAGTACTTCCTGAATTGGTCACTGAAAAGTGATCTGTACAGAAAAGGAAGTCTCAACATAAATTTAGGCTTAGTGGCCAATGTGAAAACATGATTTTTTTTTTTTTTTAGACAGATATTGACTTTGAAAACTGAAACAGAAATCACCATAAATTCTAAAACTGTGTTTAACATAAAAAGTGATTTAAACAATAGGTAGGTTTTGATCACACATTCCTTTTAAATCAGTCCTCCAGCACAGAGCAATGAGATTGCAGGGTTAAATGCAGTCAGTTTTGCTAAAAGTATTTGTAGAATGCGATGATATTTCATTTTTAAGTGCTACTATTTTCCATCCTCTTACTATTCGGGCAGATCTCAGAAGATGGATTTGTCATTGATAAATTGTAAGAAGGAAACAGAAAACACATTCCAGGCTAAGTAACAGAAAAAGCATCAGGCTGAAGACATTTTCAGGACACTTTGAATTCATACAGCAGAAAAGTGTTTTCCACAAGTACCTGTCCTTCCGCTGATTTGCCAAGACAGCCAACATATGCTTAGCTATTTAGCAATGCTGATTCTGTAGCTCTACATTACATGCAACAAAATCATTGAGGAGCTTGTATGTGAAGATTGCTTCACGTTCTTCTCTCAGTGCTGAGGAGTCCATGTTCTTCATTATAAGGCTACAATGTAGACTGACAAACCTGCCACAACAAACATTGGATTTAGTGATCCTGACAGGCTACATGAAGCCTCTCTCAGAAAATTTCCATGCTGATAAATGTCATAGCACAACTTTAATGAGGCTCGCGTTAGCTGTACCACATATCACTGACAGAGCCCAGAGCAAGGAATAACAAAAAACCCCACAAGCCAGAAGTAATGTGGTTTCTCCACTGTGTTCCCAATTAAAATAACACATTGATTTGCCAACCCCATCGAATATAGTCACTCATATTAATATGACGCATTTTCACTTGGGATGAACGTGTGAATTAGAAATCTAGAATTCATTGAAAACAAAGATTTTGCCAATGACCCGTATACAAGGGTTTGCTGAATATCATATAAAAAACATGCCAAGCCAACATGCCCCCAAAATTCACGTTATTTGCAATGATGAAAAATTGTGTATGTAGGATGGGTGGTAAGGGATGGTTGTATCTGTGATCGCAAGGGACAGTAAATTGGCCTATATTTCTGAAGAGAAGATTTCAGCAGACTGCAGTAGTAGTACCTGCATTTCTTGAAATTAAGCTTTTCCTATTTTTTAAGACACTGCTCCAGTGCTGCTGGTCTGTGGTCCCCACTGCTCTATGTTAAAGAGGACCCATCCCCACTCCTGACATGCCTGTTTTAATGGCTTCATGCATTCCCCATGTAATAACAATTCTGTAGCATCTATTCTTATGGCTCTATGTTGTGCCATTCCTTTATATTTCAACTAGAAGTTATGAATGAATTGCTAGCAGTCTGCAGTAAGGGTACAGAGGGGAGGTAACCAGTCTGAAAATGGCAGCACTGATTGGATACAGTCAGTCTGTGCAGGTACCCCCCCCCCCCCCAACTGGTTACCTCCCCTCTGTACGCTTACTGAAGGCTAAAAGCAATTAATTCATAACTTCTAGTAGAAATTATAAAGGAATGGCACAACACAGAGCCATAAGAATTGATGCCTCAGAATTGTTATTACTTGGGGAATGCATGAAGCTATTAAAATAGGCATGTCAGGAGAGATGAAAGATCCCAATCCCTATAATATTCACTGTCAGAGTCTAGACAATGAGCTATTTCAACAATAGAGCAGAGTAGAGCAAATTAAATAACTAAGCATGTCTCAGCAAGCACCATTAGTGGTATGTGGTCACAATACAGCAGTCTGTAGTCTGTGAATTAGGTGAGATGACTGGTGGCTGCATTGTGCTGAGAGGCAGCTTAACAGAGTTTGGATCCATGAAAAAAATCTAGCTGACTTAAAAAGTGCCCCCCCCCCTTCCTTTTCTATAAATCTTAGATGGAATTCTTGCTGGATGAGGAAACGTCTGAATAGTTGCATAGACCTGATAGTCATAGAAGGTGGATACAGCATGCTTGGCAATACAGCACCACTGCAGGTGAAACAAAACATTACATTGTCTGTATAATGCCTTCATCTACCGGTTCCTCAAGAGCTACTTTTTGTTGCTCAGCTCTGGCTAATAAGAGGTCCTAACATAGAGATCCTGAATGGAAAACCCACCCCTTACTTTTTAACTCAAAATACCCTAAATGGGTATTAGCAAATTACGTTTTTAACCCCTTCCTGACCAAGCGATTTTCAATTTTTTCGTTTTTACTTTTTACATCCTGCCTTCTGGGAGTTATATATATATATTTTTTTTTTTCCTATGAGGGCTTGTTTTTTTGCAGGATAAGTTTTTACTTTATTGCATATTCTGTAGTGGGAAGCTGGAACTGGAAAAAAAAGGCAATTCCGTCACAGTTTTATGAGTTTCTTTTCCACTGTGTTTTCTATGCGGTAAAATTGACATGTTAACTTCATTTTGGGGTCAGTATGATTACAGTAATACAACATTTTTATAGTTTTTCTTCTGTTTGAATAAACCTTTTATATTTATATCTACGTACCTGTGTTAGAGCTCACATTTTGTAAGGTGATCTATATTTTTCATTAATACTAATTCAGGTTGATATGATTTTTCGATCACTTTTATTCAATTTTTGGGAGGTGAAGTGAAAAAAAAAATACCAAATGGCCTATTTAGATATTTTTTTTCCCATTACGCGATTCACTGTATGGGATAAATACTTTAACCCCTTCAGGACCAAGCCATTTATCACCTTAAGGACAGACCATTTTCAGCAAATCTGACGTGTCACTTTATGTGGTAATAACTTTAAAACGCTTTTACTTATCCAAGCCATTCTGAGATTGTTTTCTCATCACATATTGTACTTCATGACATTGGTAAAATTGAGCCAAAATATTTCATTTTTATTTATAAAAATACCAAATTCACCAAAAATTTCTCTACTTTTATAATAGATAGTAATACCTCCAAAATGACATTCCCCATATGTCTACTTCATGTTTGGATCATTTTGAAAATGACATTTTATTTTTTTGGGACGTTAGAAGGCTTAGAAGTTTAGAAGCAAATCTTGAAATTTTTTGGGCGATTGTCTTAGGTAGGGTCTCATTTTTTGCAGGATGAGAGGACGGTTTGATTGGTATAATTTTGGGGTGGGTATGACTTTTTGTTTGCTTGCTGTTACACTTTTTGTGATGTAAGGTGACAAAAAATTGCTTTTTTGACACCGTTTTTATTTTTATTTTTTTAAGGTGTTCACCTGAGGGGTTAGATCATGTGATATTTTTATAGGGCAGGTCGTTACGGACATAGAAATACCTAATATGTATACTTTTTTTTATTTATTTAAGTTTTACACAATAATATTTTTGAAAAATAAAATTATGTTTTAGTGTCTCCATAATCTGAGAGAATTTTTGTGCAATTGTCTTAGTTAGGGTCTCATTTTTTGCGGGATGAGATGACTGTTTGATTGGCAATATTTTGGGGTGCATATGACTTTTTGATCGCTTGCTATTACACTTTTTGTGATGTAAGGTGACAAGAAATGGCTTTTTTATTTTATCTCTTTTACGGTGTTCACCTGGTATTTTTATATAGCAGGTTGTATCGGATGCGGCGTTACCTAATATGTCTACTTTTTAAATTCTCCATAGTCTGAGAGCCATAGTTTTTTTTGGGGGGGCGATTGTCTTAGCTAGGGGCTCATTTTGTGTGGGATGAGGTGACGGTTAGATTGATACTATTCTGAGGGGCATACGCCTTTTTGATCGCTTGGTGTTGCACTTTTAGTGATGTAAGGGGACCAAAAAATGTTTTGTTTTTTTAGCAAAGTTTATTTTTTTTATTTTTTTACGATTTTCACCTGAGGGGTTAGGTCATGTGATATTTTTATAGAGCCGGTCGATACAGGTGCGGCGATACCTAATATGTCTACTTTTCCTATTTCCCTATTTTTTACAATAATTATTTTTACTTAATTTTGGGAAAAGGACGCTTTTTTAACTTAAAACTTTAATTTTTTATTATAAAAAACACTTTTTATTCACTTTATTTTACTTTTTATATTTGTCCCGCTTTGGGACTTCACCTTTTCATGGTTTTATAGCTTTTTCAATTCAGTACAATACATTCTGTATTGTACTAAATTGAACCACAGTATCACCGTCTGACACAGTAAGATGCTGACAGTTGCCTAGGAGACCCAGCCCTCAGGCTGGATCTCCTGGGCTTCCGTAGCTGGCAGGCTCCGATGTTTGTGCATGGAATCAGTGGGAGCCCCCTCCTTCTGTAAACCCCACAAGTGCTGCAGTCAGCGTTGACCACTGGATGTGAAAGGGTTAATCCACCGTCATTACCGCACACAGCGGTGTCGGCTGATGCAGCAGAGGCCCGGCTATCAGTAACAGCCGGGCCCGTGCTGCAGATCGGGCGGGTGCAGCTCCTGCACCCACCCAATCACATCACGTACATGCACATGAGTATGCGGCAAGAATTACATGCACGTGATAATGCAGGAAGGCGTTAATATTTGATTAGGTCAGGCATTTTGGGATGCGACAATGTAAGTGATGTGACAATGCTAATGATTATATTTTATTGCTTATTTTTAAAATGGGAAAGGGAGTTATTTGAAATTTTTTATCTATTTTTTTTTTTATATCAATAACTTTTTCACAATTTTTCTCACTTGTAAGTGATAATGTGTGAGGGAATGTATGGAGCAGGTTGCTCCGGTAAGCCCGCTCCATTCACCACGGGTGCTGGTTGTACAATACAGTAGGCACCTGGTCGCAATGCTTGGGAATGACGATTACGCTGAACCCCGTCATTTAACCCCTCAGATGCCATAATCAACAGCGATCACGGCATCTGTGAGTTAAGCTGCATCCCTCTGCCTTCTGATCGGTGCCCACGCAGATCTCCGATCAGTTACCATAACAGCCGGAGGCCTGCTGAGGCATCCCAGGGCTGTCATAGTAATCTGACTGCTGCGCTATGCATGAGGTAAAGCTCAGCAGATCAAGTGGCAGAATGTCATTCACCCCAATAGATTTATATTAGGGGGAATGAGACAAGGGATCAAATGATCTCAGGTTCTAGACCCCTAAGGAGGGTTAAATGTCTTTATGTAAAAAGGTTTTTTTAAGCTAAAAACATTAAAAGTTTAAAAAGCTCCTTTCCTAATTTTACATATAAAAAGAAATAAACAATAAAAAAAATATTAGGTATCACCGTGTCTGAAAATTTTTGAACTATTAAAATATCAAAATTATTTTCTTGTGCAATGTACACCATGATGGAAAAAAATGAACACTTTTCGTCATTTTTTGTTACCTTGTCTCCCCGAAAAAATTTAATAACAGTGATCAAAAAGTTGTACGTACCACAAAAATGGTACCAGTAAAAACTACAGTTTGTTCTACAACAAAAAGCATTCATACAGCTCTGTGGATGGAAATTTAAAAAAGTTATTGCTGTCAGAAAATGGTGATGCAATGAAATTTTAGATTTTTTAAAAACATTTTTATGTTTTTAAAAGTAGTAAAACAAAATAAAAACTATACAAGTTTTGTATTGTCATAATCATATTGACCTGCAGTATAAGGACATCATATAATTTTAGTGCACAGCGAACGCTGTAATGTCAAAACCCAAAAAACCTTGGCCGAAATCGAGGTTTCTTTCAATTTCATCCCACAAAGAATTTTTTCCCATTTTGCAATACAAGACATGATAAATTAAATGGTGCCATTAAAAAATTCAACTTGTCTCGCAAAAAATAAGCCCTTAAATGGCTGTGAACGGAAAATAAAAAAAAGTTATGGCTCTTGGAATGTGTGTGTGGGGAGGGGGGGGGGGGCGAAAATGGGGTTGATCTGGAAGCGGTGATGAAACTTTAATATAAACAAATGAGCCTCTAGGAGCAATGGGCTGAGCTCTCTCTGTAATGGCAATGGCCCCCGTTGCTCCCAGAAGCTAATTTGCATATGTGAAAAACATCATTTTCTCAGCAATGCGGGCACATATGAACATGGGACCAACACAGATGCCTTCAGCTGCCAAGTGCACATGTAACAGTTCCGCCAGTTTCATAGGTACAAATCTGTTGACAGATGCCCTTTAAGAGGTGTGGAAAATATATAGTTGGCGCCTAGAAAATGTTACGTTTCCAATTATAGTCATGTCACTATGACTACCAGGCTCAAAGCTGATTATAAGAAGCGATTGTGTTGCTCACATATATGATTTTGCTTTTAATAGATTTTCCTTCTTTATTCTAAGCATGTTTCCTTGAATAGGTTATTTTAGAAAACTTATGCTAATAGTGCCCTAATATAATGTAATAGGGCTCCTCAGCAGAGCACCCTTATAGTTTTTGTAGTCTTTTATCTTGACAAGCTATATATTGCAATTTAGCTCTCTTTATTATTTTGAGAAATTTTCTCTGGACATGTAAATTTACAGCAGTACTGAACTAATAGTAAGTAAATGTTATATTTTTTCCAAAGGTTACTGTCAATGGATCATGTGAAATGAGACCAATGCAATGAAAGCTACCGTTTCACAATCTAAAAGGCAAAATGAATAAAGGCTCTAAACATGGAACCGATCTAAGAAAATATGAAATGAAACACCATCAGAGTTCTGTACATAAACACAAAAAAAACGCTTCATTAGCATCGTTGTATGACACAAAGATCCCTATAACATCGCATGGATTTGTATATGTCAATCGTAACAGAGACCATAGCAGTCCAGCTATAACAGAGTTTTCTGTGCTCTCAGTATGAGAACGTATTCATATAATTCTGAATCAGGGATCAGCAACCCTCAGCACTTCAGCTGCTATGAAACTACAACTTGGTTATCTAAGCCCCTGAGGTGGACAGCCAATAAAAACAGTATATTATATTCTGCCCACTCAAACATCTTTGAAGCCACTATAGACAATTTTTTGCTTCTTGCGCTTCCTTGTTTGTTTATATACCCTACTGTAAAGGTGTTGTCAGACTCATCCCCCTTTAATATCATCTGTGGACATTATAAAGGGATTTTTTTTTGCGACAGAACACACCTTTCTTGAAATTTTGCCTTACCAGCCACCAGCATAAGGAGGTTTGCACAAAAAGCGGAATTCTCAGCTTTTTGTCCAAAGATGATTTTTTGACCATCCCATTTGTCCAGCAGAAACTATGCAGTAGTCTTGTATGGGCTTGGGCCCACCTGACCGCTGGGATAGTTGAGGTCAATAGTCCAAGAATGGTCATGATGTCTCTTTTTGATGCTACCGACAAGTACCGAAAGGAAGAGACTGCTCTGGTCAATGCTTCCTGTTTGTCTATAGGAAGAAAGTATGTGAGAATCAAGTTGAACAACTAGAAATACCTTTTGTCTGCTGGAAGATTTCCAATTTCTCCAGATTTATTATCTATACTAAGGATTCTAATGGTAGTTTGGATGTTTGACTGAAGAAGTGTTTCTGAGTCTGCTGCAATAAAAAATCATCCAGGTAAGGGATCAGCAATATACCCTGTTGATGCAGATGGCTGAATACTTCTGCCATAATCTTGGTGAAAATCCTTGGAGCACTTGACAGGCCGAATGGAAGCGCCTGGAATTGAAAGTGGCATAACAAATACTTTTCCTAAATGATGTTAGTTCTAAGAATCGGTAATGTACTATTCCCCTGCAAAGGTGATGAGTTATTCGGTTCCGTTCTAGATGACATTTTAGAAGAAGCATCTTTCTATTCAGCAAGTCTGAGATAGATCTGAGAATCCTGATGGATGGGAACATGATAGTAGGCATCCGATAAATCAATAGAGGTCATAAAGCAATTTTCCTTTAGTAAATTTATAGTGGATTGTATAGTCTCCACTTAAATTTCTTATTTTTAACAAATCGGTTAAGGTTTTTCAATAATTGATAATTGATAATAAGTCTGAATAACCCATTTGGTTTTCCTACAATGAATACTGGAGAGTAGAATATTGAGCCCTGTTGCGCAAGTGGTACTGGGGTTAGGACTCTTTTGAGGTTTAAAGATGAAATCTCTTACTCCAGAGCTTGTTGGGAAGATATTTGAGGTAGACAATGATTTATCATGAATGTTAGGGGGAAGAGACTGGAATTCTATTCTGTGATCTTTGTAGATAGTGTTTAGGGCCCATGGTTCCAAAGATATCTGTGGGCTCTGTAGGTGGAATTAGCAATAGCTGCATTTCTTGCTTATTACCACACCATGTCTGCAGAGGCATCTACCAGAAAGTTTGATACTTGTTTTAGTACTGGAACAGAAGCCAGAATTTCTGATGAAAGATAAGATTCAAGATGATTTAGCCAGTAGAAAGCAATTTAGTGGTACATGTGGCTGCAATGCCTGGTCTAAATATGGCAGTAGAAGTCTCCCAAGATCTTTTAATGAATTCTGCAGCTTTTTTATCCATTGAGTCTCTGAGTAGACCTATATGTTAAAATGGTAGTGCAGTCTTTTTGGAAATTCTAGTGACTGGGGCATCAATTTTTAGAGTCTTATCCCAACAGACTATGTCTTCTTCAGAAAATGGATATTTCCTTTTAAAGATTTTTGAAATATCGGTATTCTTTCCTGGTTCTCTCTATTCTCTAGACATCATCTTTTTCACATTGTTGTGTATTGGACTACTCTCTTCCCTTTTTTCTCACAACCCTTCAAATATCTGGTCCTGAATTTATTTAGGTTCCTTAAAATCTTCCATTTTCATTGTGGCTCTAACTGCTTTAAGGAGAGATTCTGCTTCTTCCGGAAAACAGAGGAGTCTCCCTGAATTATCTTCAGAGAAGTCTGAATCTTAATTAGAGAGAATATCACCTTCATCTAAATCCAGATCTATTTCAGTCCAAGCCCCGCTCTACTTCATCCCTCCCAGAACCCTGTGGGAGTTTAGAAAAAGATGAGGCTGGTTTAGACAAGCACCTGGTTTAGACGAGCACCCCAAAAAGTCTTCCATGAATCCCTAGGGACAGGAAACAACTGGAGCAGGTGATGGGGAGGAATCTTCCAAGTAGTTTCCTGTCCCTGGAGGCAGTGAGACCCTCCTGATTAGTGCCTTTGTGAAGGTGTTAGGAAAATCTATACTATTATTATAAATAAAAAATTGTGATCTATCCTTTGTTTGCTTAAATGCATGAAAAAGCTGAGGATATCTAAATGTGAAACTTGTGCAGGGGATATGTGTTTCTTGTTACTTTATTAAAGGAAGGATAATACCCTCCTTACAAATCTGTGAAACATGCCTAATACTCCTTTTAACCCAAAAATAAGGGTCAGAAACACTAAGAAATTCCTTAAAATATAAATTATTCCACAGAGTAGTAAATTGGGAACTGTGCGTAAAATCCAACAATTTTCTACACAAGGCCCAAATTTGGTTCAGCATTCCAGCGATTAGACATTTTTTAAATGTATTAGTAGCCAGGCAGCCACTTTCAAGCAACTTGAAAAAAGTAGTGAACTTCCCAGCAAACTAATAAGTTCCTGATGAATCCCCCATCATTTTCATAAATTATCCATTGCAGTTGGGCTGCAACGTAGTATCCTTGGAAAAAAGAGAGGGACAAGCCCCCTGTCATGAGTTGGAGGTCACGCGAAAGACTTCCGCGTCGTCAAGCAATAAACATACGGAATTCAGGTACAGACACACAAGAGTTTATTGCACAAACAAAAGCCAAGGAAGGAAGCACAGGCAAAACATGAGCTCTATGTACCATCAGCACAGTGGGAGAAAACCCCGACTGCGCCACTGTCTAGTAATACTCCAGAGGGGCATGACTAAGCAACTCCTGGTATTCACTAGGGCCCCAGATAGTAGGGTTAGGCTTTGCAGCAGAAAGTTGCCAGGGTCCACTTCAGAGCGTGAACTAGACAGTGACAACAGGAACGAACGTACAACAGGTACCAGAAAGTACCGACGGTACATAGGCAAACATAACATAGACAGGCAAATACAAACAAGGCAACTAATTAAACAAGCAGGAGTTCTACGCAAGGAAACAGGAGTGGCAATGAGCAGAGAAGGACTTGCTCCATCAGTAATATACTGCATGGCCTTGCCCATAGCACTCTGCAGCAAAGAAAGCTGCAGCAAGGGCTTGCTGAACAGAGTGTCCCCTAGCAGAGACAGAGTCCTCCATACGGAAGAACGAATACGAAATAGGGGAAGACAGACACAAAACAAGACAGGCAAGACTAATCAGGGCAGAGGCATAAATACATAATAATAACACAAGGTGACTCAAACATAACTGGCAGAACTTATAGCAGAAACACAGGAATAAGGATGACAATGAGCAAGTAGGCGAACCCACAGAACACAGACAGACACGGATCCCATGGGTCAGCAGCATGGGAGACAGAGTTCGAACCAGGAGCAGGACAGGACAAACACACCAGGAGAGCTGACCCAGAACTGAGCGAACATCAGCCTTAGGCCTCATGCACACGGCCTGTAGTCCAGCGGCGGCATGAAGCGCACGGCGTCATAGCAACCAATGACGCCATGCGCTCCTGCTGTCAGCTGGATTCTAGGCCGGGATACCACGGTCCGCGCACGGCCGTGTTCCACGGCTGTGTGCATGAGGCCTTATATACAGGTTCCATGAGTGCAGCAGAGAGGCCACACCCATGGAGCAGAAAGAGAGGATTAACTCCTAATAGGTACAAAGGGGAGTTAACCCATACAGAACCACATACAACACACAGGAACGGAACTGCAGCGAAGAGCTGCAGTACAAGCATGGACAGAAGGTCACAGCCAGAGGTAGCGACTGTGACACCCCCTCTATCCTCCAGGACACACAAAAAATGCTGCTTACGACCTACCCTTTTCCTCCCCCATATCAAAGCATTAATCAAATTTTCTATTACCTTAAAAATTGAATTATCTATCCAAAAAGGACATGCTGTTAATACATGCAGAAACTGGGGAAGGATCACAATTTTTACGAGTGTGATCGTATCCGCCCTGGAAAGAGGGAGCTTGTCCCATAAAAAACCTTTATTCTAATACTGTGGACCAAAGAGATCACATTCAATGGAAAATAATCTCTAATGTTACTCCCAAGATACTCAAAATGTTGATGATCCTTAAGAATATAAAGCTCTTTCATATCTACGACTGCCTGTTTGTCTAATGGGAGAAGAGTTGATTTTCCCCAATTAATCTCTAATCTAGGCAATACACCAAAATCCTTAACCACCTCAATTGGCCTGGATAATGAATGGGAAGAATCGTATAAACACACATTGTTGTAGTCCCCATCTATGCCAAAACTTCAGATTCCACTGTCCTCCCTGATCACACAAGTCATTGGCACCAATACCTGGTTTAATAACCACAGTATCACTGTACTTGATTGGCCAGTAAACTCGCCTGACCTAAACCCCATAGACAATCTATGGTGTATTGCCAAGTGGAAGGTGAGACACAAGACCCAACAATGCAGAGGAGCTGTAGGCCACTGAAGCAGTGCCATAGGCTGATCACCTCCCTGCCACACTGCATTGATGCAGTAATTCAAGTATTGAGTGCATAGACTGGACATTCTTTTCAGTAGGCCAACATTTCTGTATTAAAAATCATTTTTAATTGGTATATAATTTTCTGACATACTGACTAGGGATGAGCAAATCAACTTCGGATGAAATATCCAAAGTTGATTTGCATAAAACTTTATTTGAATACTGTATGGAGCGAACACTCCGTACAGTATTAGAATGTATTGGCTCAGATGAGCCGAAGTTATTACTTCGCAAAGTCTCGCGAGTTTTCGTGTAATAACTTCAAAAATTAATTTCTACTGTTAAAAACCTTTTCCCGAACTTGGGTTCGGTTCCAAGTAATAACTTCTGCACATCTGAGCCAATACATTCTAATACTCAAACGAAGTTTTATGCTCATCCCTAATACTGACTTTTGGGTAAGCTTCATTCTCTTCATTGTTTACCTGCTCACCGTCACAACCGCAGCAGTGACCAGGTGTATTTACAAGTAAGCCATATCATTCACTTCTATGGAACAGATCCTTCCTATGCACTTGAATGGAAGGAGCTGTCCCATAGAAGTGAATAGGGCGGTCTAGGTGTAATTACACCTGCTCACTGCTGCAGTTGCAATGGTGAACAAGTAAACAATGAAGAGAAGGTAGCGCCTGCATGGAGTTTAAAAACACAATAGATGTGCTTTTTTATACAAAAGACGTTTATAAAAATGTCCCTTGGGGGACAGATGGTGTTGAAACACGCATATCAAGAGCATGCCCAGAAGAATTCAGGCAATGTTGAAAACCAAAGGTGGATTTACAAAATACTAACAAAATAATAAAAATTAGAATTTAGAATTTTAGGAGCAAAACTGTAACAATGAAGTTTCATGAGAAGAATCTGCATAACTAATCATATGCCAAATAGTTGCAAGTCCAATTTATGTATGAGATAGCCAAGATGATTGTCTATAAAATGATGGTAGTCTCACGTTCGAAGCTGTAGTGGATGGTGAGATATGGAGCCTGAAAGTCAAAAGTTCAAAACATCATTACCTTTTTGCTTGAAGGTGTATATCTAAAGATACATTAACATTAGCGTTTTTTGTGGATCCGTCATGGATCTGCAAAAGCGCTTCCATTACAATAATACAACAGCATGCATCCGTCATGAACGGATCTGTTTGTATTATGTCTTCTATAGATAAAATTATTTGGTTCAGATGCTGTCATGTGTGTGTGGCGGCAACCAGAAGGAGTACAAAGACAAGTGTGTCTACAGTTAAGCATGGTGATAGGAGTGTCATGGTTTGGGGCTGCATGAGTGCTGCCGGCTGTGGGAAGATACAGTTCATTGAGGAAACCATGAATGCCAACATGTACTGTGACATACTGAAGCAGAGCATTATCCCCTACCTTCAGAAACTGGGCCGCAGGGCAGTATTCCAACATGATAAAGACCCCAACACACCGCCAAGATGACCACTGCTTTGCTAAAGAAACTGAGGGTACAGGTGCTGGATGGGCCAATCATGTCTCCAGACCTAAACCCTATTGCGCATTTGTGGAACACCCTCAAATGGAAGGTGGAGTAGTGCAAGGTCTCTAACATCCACCAGCTCCGTGATGTCTCCATGGAGGAGTAGAAGAGGATTCCAGTGGCAACCTGTGAAGCTCTAGTGAATTCCATGCCCAAGAGAGCTAAGACAGTGCTGGAAAATAATGATGGCCACACATAATATTGACACTTTGGGCACAATTTGGCCATTTTCACTTAGTGGTGTACTCACTTTTGTTGCCAGCAGTTTAGACATTAATGGTTCTGTGTTGAGTTATTTTGAGGGCACACCAAATGTACACTGTTATACAAGCTGTACATTGACTACTTTACATTGTATCAAAGTGTCACATCTTCAGTGTTGTCCCATGAAAAGATATAGTAAAATATTTACAAAAATGTAGGGGTGTACTCATTTTTGTGAGATACTGTATGTATAATAAAGTAATATTTGAGTATTTTCATTTTCTTAATTCCCAGATAACCCCTTTATTCATGCCTGGTAGCAGCATATTTCTTGTGAGGACTGAAGGCTTGGGCATGTCACATACCTGACCCATCTTTCCTCAGACATCTACCTTCAGGGAGAGTTGAGACAACTACATACACATTAGATGGTCTGCCTGTCCCTCTGAAATTGAGAGGTTTGGCCAACATTCTAATAATGTGGGTAACAACCGCTGAGAGAGCTTTAACGCCTTCCCAACATCCGCCATACATGTATGGTAGATATCTTTAAAGTAGAGACATTAAAGATGACACCCCCTCATGAGCTGAGCTTGGTCAGGAAGGGGTTAAAGTGGCCATATTGGTCATCCTGCATTACAAGTGTAAGTAAGAATTGTCTGAATAAAACTATAAAGGACTTGACAGAAGAGGACAACTCAAGGGTGTTTAGATTAGAGGAAAATGCTATTCATGGTTCAGTGCACAAAAGATACACTTTTAAAGGCAGTTCTATATCCTATACATTCTTCAGCAGCATTTCAGTTATTATCTAGAGAATATTAAAACATTCCAAGCACTGCAGCAGTAATAAACAATATATCATACAGATAGCTTGATTTTTATAAAAACACAATTGTATCTTCCTATCAATACTGAAATTGCAGGTTTATTTTTACCGTTTTTCTGGTAAACCTGATGTCATGACTGTAGACAGAGAAACGCACTCACACAGTGAGCCCTAGATGGAACCCAACACCGCTGTTCCTGCCTACTTGCAGAGCAAGCTCTAAGTGGCAAGTCCACAACTAGTCGACCGTCCCTATAGTGGTAAGTGCAGGGAGCCAAACCTAGCTCCCGCGGTACAAACCGCAGGGGCCTGTTCACACACAACAGAAAACAAAGCTGACAAACACAGAGAGAAGGGTCGTACAGATATAGGTCAAGCCGGGAGGTTAATACAGTACCTAATCACAGAGAGGAGGGTAGTCACAAATAGCCAAGCCAAGGGTTAAAACCGGACGGGAACCAGGGTACAAAATCGGAGAGCAAAGAGAGGGGTCCAAGTCAAGCGGAAGTCAAATCCAAATATCACTAATCCAAAAACGCACAAAAGCAGAGCAAGGGAAAACCTATAACTGGCATAGAGTATAGCCAGCAGGTGCTTTAAAGGGGTTGTCCAAGTTATATTTATTGATGACCTATCCTTAGGATAGATCATCAATATCAGATCAGCAGAGGTCCGACAGCCGGCAACCCCGCCGATCAGCTGTTTGAAGAGAAGGCGCGTGCCGTGCCAGTGCTGCCTCCTCTTCATTGTTTACCTGCTGGCCATCGCATCTGCAGCGCTGAGCAGGTGTAGTTACACCCAAGCCGTCTTATTTATTTCAATGGGACGCCTCTGTAGTATACACTTGTATAGGAGCGATCTGTCCCATTGAGATGAATGGGACAGCTTGGATGCAATTACACCTGCTCACCGCTGCAGATGCGACGGCCAGCAGGTAAACAATGAAGAAGAGGCAGCGCTGTCACAGCGCGCGCCTTCTCTTCAAACAGCTGATCGGCGGGGGTGCCGGCTTTTTAACCCCTGCCGATCTGATATTGGTGAACTATCCTAAGGATAGGTCATCAATAAATATAATTTGGACAACCCCTTTAAATAGAGAACTAATCACACCCAGCAAGCATGTGCGCTTACATCATCAGGGGGCATGGCTAAAGTGGCGCATAACCAGGGGGCATGGCTTAATTTGCATTGAGGGGTGGTGCCCAAAGTGACACTTCACCAAGGGGCGTGGTCATTGCGGCATATCAACATGTAGGCACCACCTGGCAGTGCAACTGACACCGTGCTGCAGTGCCTTAGCCGCAGACTGTGGCGCTGGAGTTCGGACAGTTGAGTTGCTGACACCTAACTGTTCTCAAAATGGTCTTTATTGGTCTAAACTGCTCCACAATTTGAGACAAATATATGACCTCCCCTACTCTGATTTATTTCTTGTACGTGACCCTGTATAATAAACAGAGACTCTACCAAAAATACACACTGCAGTTATGTAAAGGAGCAGCCATTTTCATTTATGCTCAAGTATACTTTCAGTGTATCTATAGACTATTGCTTTCTGATTTACACTGAATTCTTCAGGGAGCTGCTCTAACTGCTCAATATTTAGCCTTTATCTCTGAACTCCTAACAGCTCATACACTCTCCTTACAGCTAAAATCTTATAAAACTGATAAAAATGTGGCCTAAGGCCCCTTTCACATCTGCGTTGTGAGGATCCGGCATGCACATCCGTCGACGGAAATGCCCGCCGGATCCGTCACAACGCAAGACAACTGAAAGCATTTGAAGACTGATCAGTCTTCAATATGCTTTCAGGTTACCATGGCAGCCAGGACGCTGCTAAAGTCTCGGCTGCCATAGAAAAGAAGTGGGGAACTGTGGTAGAAGCTACTACCTTCCGTGCGGCAGCTGGGGTGCTCCTGGATGACATCACCGGGTCCCTGCGTCGCATGGATCACATAGCTATGCTATGTGAACCATGCGACGCAGGGACCGGGTGACGTCATTGAGGAGCACTCCGGCCGCCGCACGGAAGGTAAGTAGCTTCTTCCCCGGCTCCCCGCTGCTTTTCCATGGCAGCCGGGACTTTAGTAGCATCCTTGCTGCCATGGTTACCATTCTTAAAAGCTAAACGTCGGATACGGCGATGCGCCGAAACGACTTTTAGCTTAAAGTCGGATCCGGATTAATGCTTTTCAATAGGCATTAATTCCGGATCTGTCCTTGCGGAATGTCTTCAGGATTTTTGGCCGGAGGAAAATCCGCAGCATGCTGCGGATTTTGCTACGGCCAAAAAACTTGTCAGTACTGAACTGAAGACATCCTGATGGATCCTGAACGGATTTCTCTCCATTCAGAATGCATTGGGATAATCCTGATCAGTATCTTTCCGTCTTAGAGCCCTGAGGACGGAACTCTAGGATGGAAAGGAAAAACGCAGATGTAAAAGGGGCCTAAATGAGCTGTCAGAGGTTCAGAAATAAGGGCTACAAATAAGGCCACCACAGCAGCTCCCTGACAAATGCATGGTAAAGAAGTGGTCTACAGATACACCAAAAGTAAGGGCTGTAGAAACAAAACTATTTAATTTTTTTTTTAAATAAGCCCAATTGAAAATTATTATTATTTTGCCCAAAATGAGTAAAATACAACGATAAGAAAATGACCCCAAAGGTGTCAATAGCTTTTAATGCAATACACTTATTCTCATTTCTGTACACAAGAGTTAAACTATTGTATCTCAGAAATAAAAGGGATTTTCCAGGTGTTTAACATTAACAATCTATCCTCAGGATAGGTGATAAATATCAAATTGGCAGGGCTCCGGATTCCCGCCTATTAGTTGTTTGCAGAGGCTGAGACACTATTGGGAATTCTGCAGCCTCCTTGCAGCTTATCAAGCACAGCGCCATCCAGTGTATAAGGTCTGTACTTTGTATTGCAGCCCAGCGTCATTCACCTAAACAGGACAGAGCAGCACCTAGATCAGTGATGGTGAACCTTTTAGGGTCCGAGTGCTCAAACTGCAACCCACACCTCCTGTATTTATTGCAAAGTGACAACACTGCAATTTAACCTGAATACCAGTATAATATATCTTCCATGTACTTTATCATTTAGCTATTCAGCTATAACAGCCTGTCTACATTCAGTGCGTTGCCTGTGATGCGCATAGCATGCCCTGCACTGATGAATGGCAGGAAAAGTCTGAGGCATATTCGCACACCATAGACTTTTTCCAGGGTCCGGGTGCCCACAGAGGGGTCTCTGAGTGCCGCTTCTGGCACACGTGCTATAGGTTCGCCACCACAGACCTAGGCCATGTGACCGATGATTGTGACATCACTGGCCTAAGAACAGCGCCGTGGACTCTTCAAACAGCTGATTAATGGGGATGCTGGGAGTCGGACCCCTGCTAATCTGATATTGATGACCTATCCTGAGGACCGGACATCAATATTAAAATCTCAGACAACCCTTTAAGGATAACTGAAGAATTCTGAAATAAAGTTTCTACTATAAATTACACATAGTAGGTGGGGGCCCTTTTACAGATTTTTTTCATTTAGGTACATAAGGCTTTAAGTTATGTCTTTTGGTATTGAGGAATACACCATACACACGACACTTTACTGCAACCTCTTTGTAAGTTAAAATACATAATAATATACAATAATACTGTGTACTCAGGTCTAGGCTGTACTGTACATGAAGTCTAATAATCAGATACACTCTGGGAAAACTGCCTACAGCATCTATAGAATGCATCTGCAATACATTTACACTGCCTGTAATGTGCAATTGTACCATAGATGAGGAAAGTCAGTGTACAGTCATTATGTTGGGTTGATAAACTACCCGTCTGACATAGCCCTTAACCAGAAAGTGTTAATTCAAACATCCATCAAAATTAAGGGATGCTTATATACTATTAAAGGGAAACTCTAGTTAAAAAGAAATACACATTTTCCCATCATTATTTATTTTAACTACATAATACAATTTGGTTCTATTCCTCATATGCTAAGCAGCATGAGAATTTGTAGGAGACAATGTCACATCTCTGGTAACACTGCCTAAAACACTTATAGAGTGCATCAGTAGGACAACATGGTCATTCAGTAGCTGGCACTGTTGCCTTGCAGTTCCAGGGTCCGGGTTTGATCCGAGCAAAAGATGGCCATACACATAACACAGTGATTGACCGTATTGCAGCTAGTCTATTGTTCATGGGATCAGTCATACAAATGACTCTGCGAGATGTCAGACTAAACTGGCTGATCAGGGAATCAGTTCTCTGGTCCGTAAGCACAATAGCAAATGATTAGCCAAATTGCTGAACATGCCATATACAGTTTTGGACAACAATGGATGAAATTTTCCAATCTGAAAGATTACCGAAAGATTACATTTTTGACAAACTGAAGTGTGTCATTGGCCATTGCAAATGATAAGTTGCACTATTTTCAAATGATTGTTGTCTGAAATACATAGCTGAAATTGGGAGTTTAGGACAACTTCAATCTGCATGGAGTTTGTACGTTCTCCAGGCACTCTAGTTTACTCCCACACCTCCAAAAAAATACGGATAGGTTAATTTTAAATTTATCTCAAAAAGAAACATGGCACTCATTATATGATAAAATCTTCACTTTATTGCAGTGTCAGACATAACAAGACGTGGAAAAGTTAGAGCAATGGCCATTTCATGCTATTTTGCACTTTGGCCCATTGGAGTGAAAGGTAGCATGAAGCAGCAGTCGCTCCAACTTTTCCACATTTTGTTATAGCTGATGCCACAATAAAGTGTAGATTTTAACAAATGGTGAGTGCCATGCTTCATTTTCTTTTTGAGATAGACATTTATACTTGAGCATAGATGACCACTGAAGATTAATGATATTGAGTGCCATCAAGCATTGCCTTGCAGCCACAGGGATTGTCGAGTATCATTGAAGTGCCAGCTCCTATCTTTAAATAATTTGAAATATAGATTGTGAAACTCAGCGGCGATAGGTGAATCATGACAATCTATGTACAGTGCTGTGGAATATGTTGGTGTTATATAAATAAAAAATAAAAAAAACATCTGTTGAAGTGTGTATCAGAGCTTCTCAAACTCTTCTTCTCAGGTCTCACCAGCAAGAACAAAATGAAGAAGAACATTAATCAGTTCACCACACCAACAATCTGGGGGATGTGGAATGCCTCACCATTGGGAAGCATTAAATGCTAGACTTATGCACCATGGACTTACCAAAGAAAATTATCCTGAAGATCCATTTTCCATCTATACAGTGAACCTGCATATCATCTCTTCATAAATTCTGCTCTAGGCATTGTACAAACTTATAAATGTCATGAATTCATAACTCGTGCAATAACCCAGCAAACTAACAATTATGGCAGAAAGTTTTTATCTACTAGCTACATGTCAACGCCTGGTCCTGCTAGAAGATTGTGGGTACACTGATGGCCAGTTCTAGAGACAGAAGAGATACAGCTTACTTCATTTTAGGTCAAGACAAACATACTAAATACAGTAAAACTGCATATCATCTCTTCATAAATTCTGCTCTAGGCATTGCACAAACTTATAAATGTAATTAATTCATAATTTATGCAATAATCCAGCAAACTAACAATTATGGCACCAAACAGAAGAGACACAGCTTACTACATTATGGGGCAGGGAAAACATACTGCGCATGTCTTTACATCAGTGACTTTCTTTTTCAGTTGCTGATGACTATAGCATCATTTTTGCATGCTTGTGCTGAACAAATAATTTTTATCTAGCATTCCTTCATTAGTTACTGAAAGAAAAAATATATTGTACTATTGTTACAATGGCAGTTCATGGCACCACTTGTCCATGCGCAGGGGTGCCGGGTTGCTGTGTGTGAATTAAGGCCTTTGTTTGTTGTATTTCACCTCACTGCATGGATGTTCCCAGTTGCTCATCCGCCTTGGGTATATAAGCTTTGCTGGTTCCTCACTTCCTTTCCTGAGCAACTGATCTCTGTAGATCCTTCCAGGTTTCTCTAGCTCACTAGAGTCTGTAAAGAGCTATAATCTATTTATCTGCCTGTGTACTGACTGCTGCCTATTTACTGACCCTTTGTCACCTGATATGTGCCTGTTCACTATACTGATCCTGTGCTGCCTGCCCTGATCTTTATACTGTTTCACCAATTTGTAAAAACTCTACGCGGCCTGCTTCCTGACTACTAATATTGTCTGATTCCTTGGAATCATGCACTTGTGTCTGATCCCCATGGTTCAGCAGAGAACCACACCAGGGGTATTCCAAGAGGTAGCGGTCTGGTAGCTCCATCGGAAGCGAAGGCCAGATCCCTGTAAAACTAACTAAACTTAAAACTCGGAAACTGCAGGATAACACCCTCAGAACTACCCCTAAGTCAAACTGGTTGGTGGGTACAGTGGGTCCACAACCACTACCTGTAACAAATATGGAGTAAGGATAAAAGAACCAATTCGGACAAATCCACTAAAAAGCTGCATATTGCCATTTTAGGGCACATTTGAGTAGAAAGAGAGCACTTTAGAGGAAGAAGAAGGGTTCTCATATTACCCTGAGAGGAAGTTGTGGGAGGACATGGCTCCCAGGCTAACAGACAGCCTGGATGAGCGAATCATTAATGCAGCAGGCAGGGAGGTGCCCTAGCAGAACACCATTCTGTGCTACGCTGTGAATAAAGGTCGTTGTGTGTGATGGTGTCTGCCAGGAAAATGACCGTACGGACAGTGAAAAATCTATCAGGGACATTCAGAAATAAGTGAAGCTTATTGCCAGGGAAAGTGAAGGGAAAGGCTAGGATTTCAAAGAAGAATGGTGTGTGTTGTGTACAACAGAGAGAAGCAGGGCAGCTGATAGACAGGATAAGAGGAGACATGACCTGTGGCTTACTGTGCCTGCTATCAGAAGTGCAGGTGCACCTCAAAAGCAGCTAGCAAATCCCCCATTTTCACAGTAATCATTTTTTGTAGGGTTCAATATAATTAAGCAATATATATATATATATATATATATATATATATATATATATATATATACACACACACACACAAACACATTATTAATGCAGCAATACCCATAATGTGGCAGCAATCTACGAATTTTCAGTTTCAACATGGTCGCAATTAATATTTTCTGGGGGGAGTTCAATTTAATTAAGCATCATAAATATGTGATTACTGCAGTGTGACAGCAATCTACCTGTGCTTGTTAAGTCAAAATTGAGCATCAAGCCTCTGTCGTCCGTTTATGTATTTTTAGTTTCCACACAATCGCATTATTATTATTTTTTTTTAAATATTTTATTGAGAATCAGACAATAATTTTTTTATACATATTATATAACGTCAGTTTTAATTTTCTCCATTTTTTTGTCCACCCTTATAATAATAATAACATTTATTTATATAGCGCCACCGTATTCCGCAGTGCTTTACAAATTCATAGGGTTCATGTAAAATACAAAAGTAACTGGCTAATATACAACTGAAACAATAGGAGTCAGGGCCCTGCTCGCAAGAGCTTACAATCTATGAGGAATGGGGGGTGACACATAAGGTAGTTGATTGTGATAAGTAGGATTCGAGCCATTATTGAACCGACAGTAGTGGGGCCGGCCGATCTGCTTCAGGTTTGTGACTACTAGAGGATCGAGTTTAGGCCAGAGGAGTTGGTGGGGGAGAGGTTTAGTCCTGGAAAAGTCATTTTAGGAGGCTTGATAGACTGCCTGAAAAGATGTGTTTTTAAGACCCTGCCCACCCACCACCCTTTTTGCGACACGTCTCTCCAGAGGAGGAGTTTAGAACTAGAACGAAAAATTATTTCCATCTATACCATATCCTAGTCCATCCATCTTCTATATTTCTCTGTTTGTAAAGAACCTTCTCATAACTCTTGATCTTATTCACCAGATTTAACCATAAAGCTACATTTGGTATATTCCTTGAAAACCAGACCCTAGTAATCAAGAGTCTTGCTAAAAACATCACTCTTGTTAAAAGGGCCTTTTTATCTTTATGTTAATTTACTTTAGAGGGGTCACCCAATATCTAGCATTCTAACATAAAGGGGATCGCTATTTTCAATTTTTCCTTAATAACCATATCAATTGCTCCCCAGTACTAAAACATGTGCACAAAATCACCCCCCCCCCACCCTGTGAATCACATCGTGGACGGTGTACAAGTGTCTATATCTAATAAAGATTTATCTTTAAGTTTAAGAAGTGCCGATCTAAGCTGTAGATATCTAAACCATAATAAATTGGTTATATTCTCTCTTTGTGAAATCTCCAAAAATGAAAGTACTTCTCCCTGCCTCACCACTTGTGAAAGATAAAAAATGTTATTTTTTTAGCCAAGTTGATCTAGGACTTGCAATTGAAGATTATGCCAAAGGGGTGTACAAGATAAAGAACCCTTTATTCCTAGCCATCCACAACAGTGCGTCAGGACTTACTGAACAGTTTTCTTGACTCAGCATAATCCTGGCGCACACTAGATAACTGCCCTGATTCAAGTAGAGTAAACATGTTATCGTAACCCGATCTACTCACCAATGACCTATATAGTGGGCTTTTATTCCAATGACAGAAAAGCCATAGCTGTGCAGATATAAAATATCCCTTGAAATAGGGAAGGTTAACCTCTCCTTTTTCTATCGGCTAATATAGATGTTGCAGTTTAAGTCTTACACGCTTTCTTTGCCACAATAGGTCATTGATGATTCTGTCAACTAACTTAAAAAAATTATCGTCAATCCATACTGGGGCATTCCTAAGAACATAAAGGAACTGTGGTAAAATCACCATCTTGGTCAAGGATATTCTATCGGCTCTAGATAGAGGAAGTCTGAGCCATATTGAAACTTTAGATCTCAATTTGGTTATCAATAAATTTAAATAAAGATGTAAAAAGTCTTCAACCTTAGGAGAAATTGTCATGCCCAAATACTCAAAGGACTCAGAAAACTTCTACAAATTAAGAAGCCCCTCTCTGGCAAGTTCAAATCTATCTACAGGCATAAGAGTGGTTTTTGACCAATTACTATCAAGACCTGATACTTCCCCAAAGGAGTTAACTAATTGAATAATTCTTGGGAGTATTTAATTAGTATTATTTATAAACAATAAAACATTGTCCGCATATAGAGAAATTCTGTCATCTATCCCTAATATCCCAAATCCTTCAATCTTGGGATTCTGCCTCACCATTGCTGCCAAGGGCTCAATATAGATGTAAAAAAGTAATGGGGAAAGAGGACACCCTTGACAGGTGCCTCTACTCAAGGGGTAACTTTCTGTCAAACTCCCATTAATGTTCAAAGGGGCTCTAGGGGACTTGTATAAAAGCTTAATCATATTTATAAATCTGGCCCCAAAGACCATTTTACCAAGAACCCTCCAGGGGAATCTCCACTCCACCCTGTCAAAAGCCTGAGAGGCATCAAGAAACAGGATGGAGCAGGGAAATCGGCCTATAGGACTCCATATCCAAGGGATCTTTCCCTTTTTTTTGGAATTAATACTATCAGGGCTTCTCACATTAATCAATCATTGAAGGATGGCATTCTTCCTGATTCAAACACCTTCAGCAGCAATGGAAGGAGAACCCCGCTATATTTGTGGTAGAATTCGTATGGGAATCCATCTGAACCAGGGGAAGAGTTACCCGAATCGACTTTTAAAGCTGCCTCTAACTCCTGAGGGGAAACGTCCAGATCAAGGTATTGTCTTTGGCTATCTGTAAGAACAGGTAGATCAATAGAGTTCAAATAAACATCGAAGTGTTCATCTAAAGTATCTTTGGGAGGATTTCATTTAATTAAACAGCATATATACATGATTACTTCAGCAATACACATGGTGTGGCAGAAATCTACCTGTGTGTGTTAAGTTGAAATTGAGCATTATGCCTCAGTCGTCCATTTTATGTATTTTCAGTTTCCACAAGATCACAATTTAAATTTTTTTGTGGTTCAATTTAATTAAGCACCATATATATATGATTACTCCAGCAATACCCATGGTGTGCCAGCAATCTACCCATCTGTATTAAGTTGATATTGAGCATCAAGCCTCAGTTGTCCATTTACGTATTTTCAGTTTCCACACAATTGCAATTTTTGTGGGGAGGTTCCATTCAATTATGCAGTATATACACATGATTGCGGCAGCAATACCCACGGTGTGGTAGCAATCTACCTGTGTATATTAATTTGAAATTAAAGGTCAAGCCACAGTTAGAATAAATTTTTTTGGGGGGATTGTTAAATATAATTAAACTAGTTATATATATATATATATATATATACATATATATATAATCACTGCAAGACACAGGGTAGGGCAGCAACCTGTCTATAAGTGATAACGTGCCATGCCTCAATTGTTTGTTTTTGTGAATTCTATTTCCAAACAATTGGAATTTAAATGTTTTTTTTTGGGACTTGTTCAATCTACCACCAATACACAGGCCAGCACACACAGAAAAGTATATGTGAGGGATAATGAATTTAGGCTTAACCAGTTTCCCTATATTCACACGTTGTTAATAAAAAAAAATTAATGGCTCTGTGAGAGAGCTGAAACGTTGCCTGTATCAACATGTGTTGAATAAATATCACACTTTTTCCACTTTTTTTATCCAAGGAGTGCTGCGTTATATTTATTTGGATTATATATATATATATATATATATATATATATATAAATACCCAAAAACGAGGCAGCACTCCGTAGTCAGTGGTAACGGTGACCCAATTTATTCCCAGGCAACGTTTCATGCAATACAATAGTGTCATGAGTGAATATATATGCCCCTCTCAAAAGTGATAACATGGTACATAAGTGGATAATTAGAAAATGGAACAAGCATGACATCACAATACTTTTTACAATCAGTGTAAATATAATTCAAATATCAAGTGCTTCTTAGTAAACCTCGAAATCAGTGTATCGGTATATCTAATACCCAAAATATAGTGTTTGTTTATTCAGTGAGTACAAAAGTGCAAGTTCTTACAGACTATCAAGAGTTAAAAACTGGTCAATCTGGTAACGACACAGCTGTCAAGTATTATTTGTTAATAGAAAACATAAAAAATGGCTACCATTGGTGGTCAGTGATTGAGAAGTAATCTATGCCAGGTGAAAGAGTTTTAGATCCCCCCTTTGATGTCCTATAGGAGGGCTGTGAATTTACGTGACCAGCTAGTTCAAGCTGATATAACTAATAAGGAAACAGGTCAAACATATTTTGGGGTGAAATAAAATGGATGTTATCCCTGTCTGAGCTGCGTTAATTGCTGTTACATTCTCAAAGGCAATAAGTTTATCCATCCAAAGTCTAATGTACAGTATGACATACGCCACTATTTAACCTGTGACAGTTCTTTTGTAATATACCTACTTCAGTGTCCGTGTAATCTCTTATACGTAGGGAAAACCATCTTATAGCTTAAAACACGGTTGAACTACCATAGAGATACCATACACCAGAAGAGAAAAGATCTACCAGTATCAAAGCATTTTGTTGAAGTGGGTCATAAAGAGAAGGATCTGAGATTCAGAATTATTGATCCCATACCGCCCCTTAAAACAGGTGGGAACAGGAAGGAGGTATTGAAATGGCGTGAAATGGTATGGATCTATCTTTTGAAAACATTAAAACCTGATGGCCTTAACACTGAATTCAAGTGGGGATTATTTGATAGATAGAGACTGTTGCGTTGCTAATCCTGCGGTTCCGGATCCACTAGTCTGGTGTATGTTTATACAGTAATGTCACCTATGTGCTTTATATTGATTATTTTTTTCTCCTTTTTCTTTTAGATGGGAGTCCTTTGCCTATTTTTTCCAGAAGTGGTTTTGTGTGTCCACATGAGTTGGCTTGGAATTTGACTTTTAAGTCTTATAGTATACTGAGTTTACTGGACATCAGGGGTTACATCAGTGTATTATTTATCATTTATGTGTGTATGCATGCATGTAATGCTTATTATGTTCACAAGACAGCAGTACATTTGTGTAACTGAATGGGGACATTGACGTGCCTTCGTTTGGTGACACTCCCGACAGACTGGTGGTCTAGCTAATATTCCCCCCTCTATGCTGGTATTGCCCCGCTTGTCATTACAATCTTGAAGTATGTGTGTTGGCTGACCCTCCTTTGAGCAGTGAGCTGGTTGGTATTGGCATACCAACTTTTTCAATGTTAGCAGTTCGGCGCAGTAGTCACCCTGACGGGATGACACCGTGCGGATGGAAGAGTCACCTTTTATTTTACTTTATTCATTTATTTGAATTGTTGGATTAATTTGCCCACGATGGATTCACTGATGCCCTGCATTTTTTGTTAACTTCCTGTATATACAGGGTTGCTATAGCTACATACACACCCCTTATGCTGATTGGCTAAGCCATGGTTACTTGTCCCGCCTTCCTCCTACACATGCGATACGTTCTTCGTCAGCACGCCCTGTGGGTGGTGTCTGGGAGACGTGCTGCAGGTTTGAGTGTGAGCTCGGTAATGACCTGGTCCCGCACGTGCGTATATTGGAACGCCGATACATGCAGTCATCACTGACCACCAATGGTAGGCTGTTTTTATGTTTTCTATTAACAAATGATACTAGACAGCTGTGTGGTTACCAGATTGACCAGTTTTTAACTCTTGATAGTCTGTAAGCACTTGCACTTTTATATTTTAAGTTTTTTTTACACTGATTTAACTTTGTATAACCCACGATCATGTGACCAAGTATTGTGATGCCATGCTTGTCCCATTTTCTAATTATCCACCTATGTATCATGTGATCACTTTTGAGAGGGGTATATATGTTTACTCATTACACTACTGTATTGCTTGACAAAGGCCTCATTAAGAAGGCTGAAATGTTGCCTGGGAATAAATTGGGTCACCGTTACCACTGACTACGGAGTGCTGCCTCGTTTTTGGGTATTTATATGCAGTGAAAGACCGTCTGTCCTCCCAGAGGGATTGCACCCCACCACTTTATTCTATCTGTGCTGCTGATTTTTATGGTGTATATATAGATACAATATATATATATATATATATATATATATATATATATATACGTAATAATATTACTAATAGTAATTGTGGTCGGATCGGCTATCAGAAAGGTGTACCTAACCTATCTAACCCTATCTACAACAAGCAGTTGAATTGTGCCATAACTGCTGCGGTAGGGCAGCCTAAAGGGGGCCACCCTAATATGAAGTGACTGTAAGATGGTGTGGGTGGGTGGGTGAAATCAGCTGAATCGGCGTCAGCCTGGGCCCACAGGTGCCTATAAATAGCCTTGTAATCAGCCTCCCCTCCCACAAATACAGCAAAGGTCTTTGCTTAATACTTGTGGTCGGATCGGCTATCAGAAAGGTGTACCTAACCTATCTAACCCTATCTACAACAAGCAGTAGAATTGTGCCATAACTGCTGCGGTAGGGCAGCCTAAAGGGGCCAAAAAGAGTAGACCTTAGCTTAAAGCAAAACATATACATACCATTACGACACCCACTTTGAACGCAAAGACACTACACAATGAAGGTGCGGAATATACCGTACATATCACAGAGACTTCTATGTACCTTACCTCTTTGTCACGTGTGCCGGCACGTCGTTCTTGGAGGTAGCTAATGTTGATGTTTTTGAAAGAGTGGTTGGTAATCAGAAATGATTTACTCCTATGTTGACCAACATATGAACATATTACGAGACGGTCTGAATCCTGAGAGCTGCAGACTGAAACAACAATGGTGAATCTGATGGAAGGGCCTAATTGAAGTCCAACCATTCGCCAAGGGCCCTGTTAATGGTAGCAAAATACTTCACCTATACTTATTCCCCAGGCCACCGCTTTAATTATTATTATTTTTTATAAAGGACCCAAAAAGTTAGAAGATGGCGGATGCCGTCTAACTCTAGTAATGGATTAAGTGAAATGTGTAGACTCACCAGGCCTGGGGAACCATAAGCACGAGTACATGGCTGTTCCAATTAACGAGCTAACGTTGCCTGTAATGAGGACAGAAAACATACCCACCATACTAGCAGTTGTGACAGGAAATAAGCTTAAGGTCGCGATAAACTATGTATGCTGTGCCTACAGTAGTGATAGGACTTGTTGGTGCGACACCAACACCCTCAGCCCGAGTTTGACGATGAAGCAAGCATGTCTGTAATGAAGACATAATGTACACCCAATGCCTGCCGCTATGACAGGACAAGCTTAAGGTCGTGATAGACTACGTATGCTGCGCCTGTAGTCGCGCTAGGACTTATCGTGACAGTAACGTGACAGACTTCGTAAATCACCTGTAGTCGTGACAGGACTTATTAGTCTGAAGTCGTGACAGACTTCGTAATTCGCCTGTAGTCGTGACAGGACTTATTAGTCTGTAGTCGTGACAGACTTCGTAATTCGCCTGTAGTGGTGAGACAGGACTTATTAGTCTGTAGACGTGACAGACTTCGTGAATCGCCTGTAGTCGTGACAAAACGTATTAGTCTGTAGTCGTGACAGACTTCGTAAATCGCATGTAGTCATGACAGGACTTATTAGTCTGTAGTCGTGACAGACTTCGTAATTCGCCTGTAGTGGTGAGACAGGACTTATTAGTCTGTAGTCGTGACAGACTTCGTAAATCGCCTGTAGTCGTGACAAAACTTATTAGTCTGTAGTCGTGACAGACTTCGTAAATCGCATGTAGTCGTGACAGGACTTATTAGTCTGTAGTCGTGACAGACTTCGTAATTCGCCTGTAGTGGTGAGACAGGACTTATTAGTCTGTAGTCGTGACAGATTTCGTAAATCGCCTGTAGTCGTGACAAAACTTATTAGTCTGTAGTCGTGACAGACTTTGTAAATCGCCTGTAGTGGTGAGAGGACTCCCTGTGGACGAAACTGATGCCATAGTATTATTTTTTATTTTTTTCTCCTGAACAACCCTTTGAGAGCCGAAATTTGAGAAACGTGAAAAAATGAGACCACAGGGTCAGCTTCCTGGGAGAATGGGTCTATAATGCAAGGACGGGCAAGAGAAAAGTAACAGCGGGGAGCGAGGGAAGCAAGAACCTAGAGAGGGTAAATGGGAGAAAAATTAAACCAACCATGAAATTGAACAGATGGGAGAAAAAGCCAGAGGCATTACAGTTCGCTAAGAGAGGACCCAAATCGTGACAACGTATGAACAGCTTGTGAAACATAGTAGGAAACTTACTCCTATTAACCCACTGACCGCTGAGGGACTGTATGGTGAGCTGGGGCAGGAGACCAGTCTGAGTGAATGCAAACCAGGACTAAAGAACAGCACCCAATTTTTTTTTTTTTTCACCAAAGTGAAACAGAAAAGTAGGCCTATGGAATGTAACAACCAGCGAGGAAAGAAACGTAAACCTGAAAGAAAGCGGTATCAGAGCGGTGTGCTGACTGCTCTAGTGAAAATACTGAGTAACCATGATGTAGCAATGAAAGGGAAAATGCAGCTTTAAGTGGAAGCAGAATATAACATCTGATGTAAGAACAGGTGGGTGAATGCAGCTCTGGATGTGAGTGGTGCCTAAAACATGGTATGGGCCCAGCTCTGAGCATGAAGAGCAAGGTATAACGCAGCCGTATGAATGCAATCTGAAGTGAGCAGAGTATTAATGTGATGCAACGGCAAATGCATGAACGCAGCTTTTTGGACGTAGCTTTTGAAGGCAACGAACCTAACCATGATCATTCGACCATAAGCGCCCCACCTCCTTCGCCCCAGAGCGCTACAAGTCACTAACTGTGTAACCAAGTCCGATCCTACCGTGAATGCCAGCACTTGCCTTGCACCTTCTGCTATTACCCAGGCGCGAACGAACCTCCACATAATGCTGCAGGTTTTTTTTTGTTTTTTTTTTAAATGGGTCACCACAACACCATCTAAGAAAACATAAACGTGTTTGAACATAACCCATGATGCAACGCTAATTAATCGACATATAGTGCACTTATAAACCTAGCACAGAACCGCTGACACATGCGTGCCCATACCATACAGTTCATAGATTAAACACACTTACATACAAGAGCATCAGAACTCAAATAACAGCGCCTTGACCGATCTGCTTGTGTCCCCATATACAGACCACTGATATACATTTACCAACACCTTGCATGTCTGGCTTTAACTACGGATGTGCCCCCACATGTAAAACAGGTAACAGAAAAACACGAACTTTTTTTTTTTTTTACGTATGAAACAGATATCAGAAAACATGCGACCATACCTACTCTAGGCGCATGCTACACCAATAACTATATGCAATAGCCCCTAACAAGCCCCTAAACAGCTAGACAAAATACTAACAACAGTCATTTGACTGTTAGCCCCCAACTCTGCTTTGACCCAGAGAACTGCGAATCGCATACCGCACTGTGGGTCCCGTGCCAATAAGTACAATTCTACAGTAAGTGCCAGCATTCGCCTGGCCTTTTTGCCGATGCCCAGGTGTGAACGAGCCTCCACATGATGCTGCTGTGTTTTTTTTGTTTTTTTAAATCAACCATTGATACACAAAACACAGCGTGCATAGCTTGAGCCCACTAACAACCAATGCTCGGCCCTTTAGCGCCCAAACTCTGCTTCATCCCAGAGCGCTACATGTTGTGGACCGCAGCGTGGGTCCCATGCAAACCATTCCGATCCTACCATGAATACCAGCGCCCTCCTGAGACATTCTGCCATCGCCCAGCCGTAAGGAGCCTCCACACCATGCTGCTGTATCCTAGAGCTGACCCAGAGGTAGTGAAATCAGCTGAATCGGCGTCAGCCTGGGCCCACAGGTGCCTATAAATAGCCTTGTAATCAGCCTCCCCTTCCACAAATACAGCAAAGGTCTTTGCTTAATACTAATATAAAACTAGTGAAGCAATAATAAATAGCTATAATGAAAATATTGAAAAATATATCGATGTCAAATCAACAATCAAATATATATGTAAACAAGTATATATGAATATAAATAAATGTATAAGTGATATATAAAAAAATTGTAAAATATATATATATATATATATATATATATATATATATAGATATATATATCTTCAACAAAACCAGATGAAAGATCATGAAAACAATAAATAATGATGTAAGACAGAGGATACATAAATAAAAATTATAAGAAATCTTTGTTCGCAATAAAAGAGGCAAAAAAAAGAAAATAGGCAATATAATAATTACAAATTAATTTTAAAGGCCTTATTAAGACCATATGGATTTAATATATTCAGTTTAAATATCCAATACATTTCACGTTGTCTTATATAGCGGAGATCATTACGCTCATGTACTGGTAATTGTTCAATGGGTGTTACCTTAAAACCTAAAAACGAACCATCGTGATTTTCAGCTGCATGCTTAGACACACTATGTTTGAGAAATTTCTTCTTGACATTTGACCTATGTTTGTTGAGTCGATTTCGAAGTGTTTGAACTGTGCGTTTGAACTGTGTAACCACGTATTGTAAATTGCATGGGCATTGAAGGATATATATCACATGTATAGAATTACAATTTAGAGACCCTGTGATTGGAAACAGTACCCCATCTTTCTGGTTAGAAAAGATCTCTTTCTGACATGTCTTTCTGACATCTCTTTCTGACCACATTAGTTGCTTCCTGTGCATATACCTCCTATGCCCTCCATCTTAATTGTTCGTTTAAGCTTACTAGGGGACAACGTATTTTTCAAGGTGCGTGCCTGTCTATATGTAAGACGGAGTGTTTTGGGAATGATTTTGCTCAACACTGGATCTTTCTTTAGGATATACCAGTGTTTAGCCAGAACTGATTTGATGACATTGTGGTTTTGATTATATGTAGTGATAAAGTTCCATTCAAAGCTGATGATACCTTCTTCAGAACCCCTGAAATGAGATCTCCTGGATATCCTTTATCAGTAAATCTAGTCAATAGTATAGCACTTTGTTCACTTGTAAATGGATGAAGTAGTCCAGCACAAACCACAGATGTAGATTGCCAACTTTCCTTTATTTTCGTTGCATTAAAATACAGAAACAGCTTAGCTTGATGTTTGGTACACTCACTCCCAGGGTCTACATGTTTCAGACACAGATGTTCTTAATCATGACCTTTGTTCTTGGAAATCCTTTTCCCTAGTACAATTACGACAAATTTTTCTAAACTGGCTAAAAGGAATATTTTGCTTCCATTTGTTGTACTGAGTGCTTTTATAATTGAGGTAGCTGTTACTATCAACGGTCTTAAAAAAAGTGTGCAAATATTACTTTCCTCTGAGTAAACCTCTAGATCTAAATATTCAATTCTATGTTGATTGAATGACTATGTAAATGCCAACCCCCAGTCGTTATTATTGAGATGGGAAAGAAACAGATTTGCAAAACTTGGATGCGTGCTATTTCATGGAGGTCTCCTTTTTGGGTTCTCTGACCCCGTTTTTCGACATTATATATAGTTATCTCTTGCGCACTCCTACACCTATTCAGGGTGCCCCCGTTGTCGTTCAGTATTCATTAGATTCGCAAAACTTGCCGCAAATCACGTGCCCATTGCGGTACCCCTAATTTATCGATATATCTGATCCTCAAATACAAACACATTATGTGTGAGAATGAACTGAATGCTCCTGATATTAAATTCTCTTTGATCAGTAGGCATAGTGTGGTCCAAGGTTAGATAGTCTGCTACACATTTGATCCTGAGCGAATGTGGTATATTAGAATAAAGTGCTGAAACATCAAAGGTCAACCAATAGTAATTGTTCTCACATGTGATTTGTTGTAATTCGAGTATTAGTGAGGTGGAATCTTTCAAATAAGATTTGAGACCTAATACATTTTTTTACAGAAAAATATCTATATAATGGGAGAGATTATGTTGCGTCAAGGAATTTACCACTGAAATAATTAGTCTTCCAGGGGGGTTATCAAGATTTTTATGAATTTTAGGTGAGTGATAAAACAGAGCTAGAGTGGATTCTTTGACTTCTAGATATTCTCTTTCTTTTTTATCCAAAAAGGCTTCGCCTGACTTGATGAGCATAGAGAATTCTTTTTTATCCTGTTAAGAAGGGTCTTCTTCTAACAGTCACATGTAGTATTCAGTTTCTGAAAGAATCCTTTCCACTTCCTTAATATAATCGGCTCTATAGTAATATTGTTATTGGACTTCAATTTTCTTAAAGAAAGAGTCTCAGCAGATATGAGGTTACGTTTGGTGTTCAGGACTTGATTATTCTGTCGAAACTCACCCGCAACTACTGTATAAAAGGTGTCAATAAAATTACCCTTATGGTGTATCGCAGGGATGACCAACCTGAGGCTCTCCAGATGTTGCAAAACTACAACTTCCATCATGCCCGGACAGTCTACAGCCATCAGCCTACAGTAGGGCATGGTGGGAGTTGTAGTTTCACAAAAGCTGGAGAGCCGCAGGTTGGCCATGCCTGGTGTATGGGATAGAAGTTTGAAGTGGGTTTCAAACCAGATGCTATATAGCCATTTTTGTCTCCTGCATGGGTTGTGAATCCTCTACAGTGTATTTGTGATGTTGGTTTTTTGGGACATTCTCAAGTATTTTGAAACGTCTTTTTATTGTCAATATATTTATTTAAATTGAGGAACAGATTAAATTCATTGATTTTGGCCGTAGGGCAAAAAGAGAGGCCTTTCGCTAATAGTGAGATTTCTCTTTTGGATAGTTTGTAGGTGGATAGGTTGAATATACCTAACACCCTAATAGACTGTATTGGTGGGTCTATTACACCTTTCTTTTTGTGATAGCCCCCTCTGCAGTGTTTTCTTTTTGAGGTTGGTTTCTGGCCCAGTGGATGGAAGAAATTTTTTATGGTGGTAGTTTTTGGACTCTTTCTGATGGGAAACATAGAGGCGGGAGTGATAATGGGGGTAGAGAGAAAAAAGAAAAGGAAGTGGAGGGGCTGCTAGGTTGCCCATCAATGATAGTGGAATTATTAAAGGGTACAGAATTAGAAGTCACGGGTTCAAATGGTTGCTGTCTGGGAGATAAAGCCCTATGGTACTAATTAATGTCGACAGTATTAGATACTCGAGGGGTAAGGTTATGGAGGGTAGCGAGTCAGTCCGCTTCAACGTCAGATATTGGAGTCAGAACTGTCAAGATAGGGGAACCGTCTAAGTATGAGGTAGGATAAACCAAAAACTGTGTTGCTGGAAGATGAAGTGGAGCGCAGGCTGCTAGGATATCGTTACTAAATAGGGAAGTAGGAAGAACAGATCTAGTGTGAATTGGGGTCTGTAGTGGTTTCTTGATGGATGAAGAAGGGGTTTGACAATCGGTAGTGGAGCTGGTCTCCAGATTACTTGTAATGTGTGGTGTAATATAAATCGGCACTAGTTGGTTTAGATTAGATCGAATGTCACTATTAAGACCACTAGGTTGGTTAGTGGTAGGACTAGTCAGTGCAACAGGAGTGGCTATAGGTATGGAATGATTGCTGGGATTGGGCCCTGGTCTTCTCGTGGGTCCTTTCTTATCATTTTTAGGCTTTGTATAAGTTGTTTGGATCTATGGCTATTAACGTATTAATGTTTTTAGTTCTATATTAATATATGTCACCTTAACCGTATTCAATTTGAATATAGGGGGGGTAGACCTATATTTAGAAGGTATATTAATCTCTAAATTAGGACTGTCATTGGGGATGGATTCCACTGGTTTTTATTATTGTTGGAAGCAAAATCCAACCTATCTCTAGCAAGTTTTTTGCTTTTCTTGAGTAATATCTATTTCTCATAGGAAAGGATTACGTTGCCGGCCACACTACCTCTGGCACATCTATGTGTCGACTTCTCCTTCTGTCAAGTAGATCATGTGACCCGGCGTTACCTGCTGGAGTCACAGCTCTATAGTAAAGAACACATGATTTCATAATATCACGTGCTCCTTACCGGCCCATAGCCTCAGCGTCCTGTTGCTC
This sequence comes from Bufotes viridis, assembly GCA_033119425.1. Taxonomy (NCBI): domain Eukaryota; kingdom Metazoa; phylum Chordata; class Amphibia; order Anura; family Bufonidae; genus Bufotes; species Bufotes viridis. The sequence continues at coordinate 163,377,430 of CM065589.1, read as the reverse complement.
TAACAACAGTCACGTGACCCCGTTTTTGCGATCACGTGACCTGTTGTTCCTAACCACGTGTTCTTTACAGGCCCGCCGCCTTAGCGTCCAGTGCTTTGACAACGGTCACGTGACCGCGCTCTTGCGATCACGTGATTTGTTTTTCTTAATAGCGATCCTTGCTTCTTTTTCATTATTCCTGCTATTTTATTTATATTGTAGCTAATCCTATTGCCTCATGACATGATCTTAATTAGTATTTAAAGTTCATTACATTAAAACTGTTTCTATTTATTATTAACGAACGAAGTGTACCTCTAAAGATGTGGGGGTGTTCCGATTTCTTGGGGACCACCCCCACATGCGTTTTTTGGCGTTTTTTTGAGTATTTATACTCCCTCATATGTGTCCTATTTTTATACCTGATGAAGGGGGCCTCAGTATCCCCAAAACACGTTTTCTTGTTATATTTGTAATAAAGAAGATTCGTTAATCCTAAGTTCGATTGGCAGCGGATCTTTTGCGCCTGAAAGTGGAGGTACCATTTTTCCATATTTTCGCCTTGAAGACTTGTGCATTCTCTGCACCAAGGATTTACTCTTACGGCAGCATATCCGGCCTCTGGTTCACAAATTTTCCACATGCCAACAATAGGGTTGTGCCTATCTATAGTACAACCTTGAAAGGTGAGCCTTCGCTTTTTTTAACTAATTTCTATTGTGTACAGAACGTACTACCCTATTTTGCGCTCTCTCTTGTGACCAGTTTCTCTGGACACACCCATTGCCTTTGTACTCTCATGTGGCAGACAATGTGGACCGCTACCTGCGATTCTTGCTGTGCTGGAAGGTTCACACTTCAGCTCTCACAGGAAGGGACAGTACATCTTACATGTACCACTGTGTCAATGTTTTTTTCTGGAAGCGGCGAGGCAGCATCCCAGCAACAAGGCCAGGTCCTTTTGCCCCCCCCCCCCCATTATTGTGTCAGACTGGCTCCCACACTAGACACTTATCTGCCTCCTTTTCCTCCTCCAAGGACATGTTCCCGTCCCCAACAGCAGCTGGGCACAGGGTTGCTTGCACTACCCCTCCTTCCTATTACATGTGTTAGGTCAAGCGTTGCCACACTGTTTTGGAGCTGATCGGCCTGGAACACACCGGCGAGCAGTTGATCAAGTACATCAAGCAGCAACAGCTTTTGCTACACAGATCCAAACTTGGACAATGGGCGCAACATCGTGGCTGACATGAACCTGGGCGAAATAATACATGCTCCCTGCATGGCACACATCATCAACCTAGTAGTGCAGCACTTTCTAAATAAGTACACTGGCTTGCGCAATTTGCTAGCAAAGTCCAGGAGACTGTCCAAGCACTTCAGTCACTCTTACATGATGAGGAACACTCTCTGGACCTGCAGCGACAGAACCTCCAGACAGCCTCAGCAGGAGAGATCATGTGTTGCTTCAAGGCCAGGTAGTGGCAGATCCTCTGAGACGCCTGTTGGGTGCTGAAGCCCTTCTAGGAGGGCACAAAGTTTGTCAGCAGGGATAACTGTGGCATGAACAACGTCATCCCTCTTGTATTTATCTTAGAACAGACCACTGACGCTCATGCAGCAGGGGACCACGGCGGAAGAAGAGCAGCTGATATATCTTGCTGTCCTCCCTATAGCTGTTGGAGACACACAAAGAGAATCTTCCATGGAGAAGGAGGATGATGAAGATGAGGAGGATGAGGAGCTGCCACTGTAAGAGGAGGACAACACAAAACACTTTGTAAGCAATGGAGTATACCTCCTTAAATATAGAAAATTGTGCAAAATTTCAACAAAGCCTATATAAGTAAGTGCCATACAGGGGCGTACATAGAAATCATTGGGCCCCATAGCAAGAATCTGAATTGGGCTCCCTAACTCCACCCACTACCCACCCCTGGCCCATCCCACCACCTGCCCTGGCTCCACCCCTGCCACACCCCCCATTGTATTCCTACTGACGCAGAGAATGAAAGGCACAGGTCAGTTTCGCAGAAAAGGGAACGCCGTAGGAACAAAACCCGTAAAATGGTGGAGGAATTGTGTTTTTTGTTTCCAATTCCACCCCATTTGGAATTTTTTGCCCGCTTCCCACTAAATTGTATGCCATCTTAAATGGTGGCATTAGAAAGTACAACTTGTCCCGCAAAAAATAAGCTCTCATATGGATATTTGACCGTAAAAATAAAAAAAAACATATCGCTCAAGGAAGATAGGGAAGAAAATGCAAAAATTAAAGAAATTCTGGTATTCTAACTGTTAAAGGGGTTATCCAACCCCTATTATACCCCCCAAAATGTCTGGCCACTGCATGCAGGTAATACTTATGCCCGGGGGGCAGTCAATAGCAGGCCGCAAAGGAAATGAGCCTCCCTAGCATCACCCGTGATGCTAAGGAGGCTCGTTCCCATTGTGGCCCGCTATTGACTGCCCCCCACATCTCTGGATGTTTTTATTCATGTGACAGGGGGGATGCAATGGTGGCCGTGTGGGCATCAGTGACGCGGCTGCCGGGAGCGGGATAAGTATTACTTGTATGAGGAGCCCTGGCATTTTGGGGGGCATTATAGGGATTAGATAACCCTTTTAACTCCTTGCTGCTGATGCTTAGTTTACTATGAGAAAAAATAACCATTTATCATGAATAATGACTTTCGAGTATAACTTGATATTGCTGTCATAACGTGTAAGAAATAAAAGCGTGAACATCATACGTTATACAGAAAAATATGATCTATTACACGTTACACACCAATAATGTTGTTAAACCTTGCACACACCAGTAACTCCACCATATAGTGCTTCTCCCATACACTATGCACAAATAATAACTTATTATGCTATACAGATAATCCTGTTTATACAATGTACAAGCCACCATATCCTGTACATAGTGGGACAGGGCACTGTTAGGACTCTTTCACATGAGCAGATGCTGTGCGTGTCATACACGAGTGAATGACAGCCAAGCCCCACACTGGACAGCAGAGACATGGAGCATTAACATGATTGATAACGCTATGTGCCTATCTGTGATCTTTTTACTACGAAATCACGATAAGATAAAGTTGTCACTGTTATTTTGTAGTAAAAAGATCACAGGTAGGCACATAGCGTTATCAATCATCTTAATGCTCCGTGTCTCTGCTGTCCGGAGGCTGCTTGGCTGTCATTCACGCTGCGGATTACCCGCACGGCATCCACTCGTGAGAAAGAGCCCTTAGAGAAGGCAGATGTCAGGGACACGGCAGTGGGTGGGAGATCAGAAGCTGCTAGAGGCTCTATGAGGGGAGTGAACATAAAAGGGTACTTTCACACTAGCGTTAGTGTGATCCGGCAGGCAGTTCCGTTGTCGGAGCTGCCAGCCGGATCCGCCGTTCAGTGTGACAACTGACAGCATTTGTAGACGGATCTGGGGGCGTATCAGTCTACAAATGCATTGTAGCAGTTTTCCCGGTCTGCGCATGCGTAGACCGGAAGGACGGATCCGTCCTTCAGTTGTTTCACAATGCTGGATCCGGCACTAATGCAAGTCAATGGGAATTAGTGCCGGATCCGGCATTCCGGCGACTGATCAGGCATTTTGGACGGACATAATACCGCAGCATGCTGCGGTTTTATGTCTGGCCAAAACGCCTGACAGTGACTGAACGGAAGGCATACTGATGCAAACTGAACGGATTTCTATCTATTCAGATTGCATGGGGATATGCCTGATCAGTTCTTTTCCGGCATAGAGCCCTTTTGACGGAACTCTATGCCGGAAAAGAATAACGCAAGTGTGAAAGTACCCTAAGACAAAAGGTGATGGAGATCTGTTATTAGAGGAAGGATAGCAGCAGCTGGTATGGGCTCTCTTATAGGAAAGGGGAAAGAAGCAGGTGGCATGGACTGTGTTAGATCAGGGGGCAGAAGTTGCCAAGGGCTTTGTGCTAAGGGATTGGGCACATCAAGTCCAATAGGTGATAGGGGCTCAGTTACTGGATGATGGACAGAACCAGAATGGAGGAGGACAGAAGGTTCCATGGGCTTTGTGAGTGGGTGGTGGTGACAAGGAATACAAAAGGTGGGGACTTCAGGGAACATAGAAGATGATAATGGCTGGAGGCCACAGATGGTTGCAGCTATTCTGTGGCGACAGTAGTATAGGGGCATACAAGAGAGGTTCTGTGGGGGCCAGGAGGGAGATAATAGTTAACAGCAGCAGGATAGAGGGAGATGGCAGACAGCTAGTTTTATACCTGAGATTCTTTCCTGCTGCAGTATTTTTTCCCGGCTGGCGATGGGGGGCGTGGCCTCACGGGGTGGGGGCGTGGCTTCACAGAGGTGGGCATGGCCATTGAAGTTTTATCTGCTTGAGCCTGACATCAGCAGACTCTGCTCCCTTTGTGTACACAATGGGGGGGGGGGGGGGAGTGGTTCGGAGAGGGGCCCTGACTGAGAATAGGGGAAGCAAGCAGGGCCCGGCCAGGACAGAACGGAGGACAAGTGGACGGGCTGCCTCACTGCCCGATAAACTGACTGAGTCTGCAGATGTAGGGGGCGGGGCCTTCCATGCGCTCCGGGCCCCCCATGCCACGGGCCCCATAGCAGCTGCATGGTCTGCCTATATGGTAGGTACGCCACTGGTGCCATATAATCATCTCACAAACATATTGGTCAACAATAACCAGAAAGTGACCAACCCCTTTAACTTTTAATATCTATTTTAAAAGACTATAATATCAATAATCATGGAAGTTCCAAATAAGCTCTAGTGTACCAAATATCTAAATAGACACATTTTCTTGATTATGTCCATGTAATGTTTTTGTATACCTAGAGAAGTGATTTTAAAAACAGATACATTTTCTTACCGGATCCAAGTACCGGTATGTTTAGGAGGTGGTCCCGGTGGGTAGACTATACTGTAGATGGTATATTTTGGGTGCTTCTGCAGATAAGCAGTGGGTACAGTGGTTATGTCCCAAAACAAGCTCTATCAAGGGGGACAAGGGACCTAGATCTCCCGGCCTATCTATACGGAAAGCACCTGCCCTGAAAGGGGCAACCCCGTCCGGAACCTGCCCCTAAAACACCCTTGGCCCTATTGGAGTCCAATTGCACTGCCAGGTGTGGAACGTTTCTGTCTTTGATAATAGAGACTCATCGTGGACATGTACCATGAAGAAAGGCAATACAAAGCTGTTATTTAAAATCAAAGGGAAGTGCAGCAAAATATATATACAGGCCCTACAAGCAGTGGCTAAATAGTATAGATAGCCCTGTCATATCACATGGTTTCATTGCGAAAATATATTATATAATAAAATAAACTGAAATATAATGCACCCTTCCCAAGAGATCCCCAGTTATTTTACAATTAATGGTGAGTATGATTGTTGCCTGTAGCCAAGGGAAAGTAGAAAGCTTTTTAGTAAAGAGGTAGTATAAAGGTGATGAGGAAGGGGGGCAGCGGAGCAGGGAGGGAGCAGAATAGATGGAGCAAAGCAAGAGAAAAGGGGGAGCAAGATGATATCTTGTCCCTCAATATGTTCCCACACTCTCAGGCATATTACTCAGATGAAACATCTGGAATTTAACTGCTCATTTAGTCCTGTGGGGGTGCTTGTGTTAAGGTAGTATATCCAACGTGCCTCACAGTATTAGTTTATCACAATCGCCACCTCTGATGGGAGGTTTGATCAACTCAATACCTATAAATCTGATACATCCTACTACATTGCGGGTTTGTTGTTTGTGTCTTGCTGTCAGGGTATATCTTTTGTTTACAATGTCACCAATGTCACCCACATGTTCCCCAATTCTCCTTAATTTATGAAAGGTTTTAAAGCAAAGAGGTTTTAAAAGAAATTTTACAAAACTTTTTTCATTTTTGAACAGTTTAGAAGACTTTTTTTCGCAAGCTGACAGGTATCAGAATGATTCGAACCCCCCAAAGTGACCCCGTTTTAGAAAGTATACCTCTTAGAGGGCTGTCCACATTGTGTCATCCTATTTTTCCCATTTTCAGAAATATCTTCATTATGGCCCTAAACCTGAACCATGGACACACGGCAGGGCACACAAGGAAAATTGCACCCAGTGGCTCTCAGTGCACAAATTTTTCTTCAAAATATTTCAGTCCCCATTGCACAATTGTACAGGCATAGAGCTCAAAAAACCTTAACCCCTTAAGGACCGGGGGTTTTGGGATTTTTGCGTTTTTGTTTTGCGCTCCCTGCCTTCCAAAAGCCATAACATTTTTATATTTCCGCTCACATAGCCATATGACAGCTTATTTTTTGCGGGACAAGTTGTACTTTTTAACGCTACCATTTATTTTTGCATGTGATGTAGTGGGAAACAGGAAACAAATTCCAAATGGGGTGAAATTGCAAAAAAAAAGCAATTTCACCACAGTTTTACGGGTTTTTAAATTACAACGTTCGATTTGCGATAAAACTGACTGGTTAATTTTATTCTTCAGGTCAGTACGAATCTGGCAATACCTAATATGTATAGTTTTTCTTGCGTTTTGATAGTGAAAAAAAAAATTAAAAGTGGGAATTTTTTATTTTATTTTTTTGTCGCCATGTTTTGACCCCTATAACTTTTTTGTAATTATGCGTATGGAGCAGTGTAGGGGCTCATTTTTTGCGGGCAATCTGAACTTTTAATTGATACCATTATGGGGTGCGTATGATGTTTTGATCACTTTTTATTCATTTTTTTAGGAAATGAAGCGTCCAAAAATGGCGAATTAGCCATTTGGACGCTTTCTTTCCGTTTTTATGTTTACCGTATGGTGAATATTTTTAATATTATTATAGTATGGGCGTTTTCGCATTGCGACACCCATTATGTGTAATTTTTTATTTATTTTATTTTCATTTTGGGGAAAGGGGGTGATTTGAATTTTTATATTTTTTTATTTAATTTTTATTTTTAAACTTTTTTTTACCACTTTATAGTTCCCATAGAACTATAAGATGCAATCATCAGATTGCTATTCTATATATTCCATGTTTCTTATAGTTCCCATAGGGAACTATAAGATGCAATCATCAGATTGTTATTCTCATATATTCCAATGCAATAGCATTGGAATATATGAGAAAATCGCATATTTCCTATGGAGCCTATTACAGTCATAGGCTCCATAGGAATACTATGTAGTACCCTAGGTTTCATTCACAGAAACCTAGGGTACTACATGCATGCTCCGGCTCCCCTTGTGGCCATCAGGGAGCCGAGCAAACCGAAGTGAAACTTTCGGTTTTTGTGCGATCAGATGCCGTGGTCAGGATTGACCACGGCATCTGAGGTTAAATGTCCGCGATCGGCATCGCTGCCGGTCGCGGACATGAGCTGCGGGTGTCAGCTTGATGAATCAAGCTTTTACCCGCAGCTCGGGCGCCCGCTCCGTGCGGGAGCGGGCGCCATCTTTAAAGTGCGGACGAAGGGCGTACATGTACGCCCTTCGTCCTTAAGAGGTTAAAAAACATAAATGACCCCATTAGGCATGTAATGACTATTTTGGCCGTATAATTTTTTAGGTAATTAATGCACACTCCAAATTTGAATGCAAAATAAGTGTGAAATATTCAAATTTGTTGTTTTTCCTCACTAATATATCACTATCATGACAGTTGTATGCAAAACAGAAGAAACACACTCCAAATTTTATTGAGCTGGTTCTTCTGCTTACTTAACCACTTCCAGACCGGGCCATTTACCCCCTTCCTGACCAGGCCTAATTTTGCAAATCTGACATGTGTCACTTTATGTAGTAATAACTTTGGAACGCTTTTACTTATCCAAGCCATTCAGAGATTGTTTTCGCGTGACACATTGTACTTCATGTTAATGGTAATTTTGAGTCAATATGTGTTACCTTTATTTATAAAAAAAAATCCAAAAGTTAACGAAAATGTGAAAAAATTCACTGCTTTCTGAATTTGAATCTCTCTGTTTTTAAGACAGATAGTGATGTCTCATATAATATTTATTAATTAACATTACCCATATGTCTACTTTATATTGGCATCATTTTAGTAATGTAATTATTTTTTTTAGGACTTTAAAAGGTTTAGAATTTTAGAAGCAATTTTTGAAATTTTTAAGAAAATTTTCAAAGTCAACTTTTTTAAGGACCAGTTCAGTTCTGAAGTCAATTTTTGGGGCTTACAAAATAGAACCAACCCATATATTACCCCATTTTAGAAATGACACCCCTCAAACTATTCACTGTTTTAAAAATGTTTTAACCCTTTAGATATTCCACAGGAATTAAAGCAAAATAGAGGTAAAATTTCAAAATGTTAATGAAATTTTCAATGTTAATGAATTTTTCCTGGAACACATCAAGGGTTTACAATACAACAAAACAAACCTCAATATTTATTATCTTGATTCTGCAGTTTTCAGAAACACACCATATGTGGTTGTATACCGCTGTTTGGGCACACGACAGGGCACAGAAGGCAAGGGGCGCCATATGGTTTTTGGAGGACAGATTTTGCTGGAATGGTCTTTGGGCACCATGTTGCATTTGAAGAGACCCTGAGGTAACCTCACAGTGAAAACACCCAAAAAGTGACCACATTTTGTAAACTACACCACCCGAGAAATTTTTTCAGGGGTGTAGTGAGCGCTTCACTCAACAGCTGTTTCATAGAATTTTCAATACTTGGGTGTGAAAATGAAAGATTACATATTTTTTTTGCAAGAAAATGGTGCTTTAGGCACAAACTTTCTTTTTCACAAAAGATAACAGGAGAATATCCCCCCAATTTGCAATCCACTTTCACTTTCCACTTGAATACAGTAACACCCCAATTGTGGTAATAAACTGTTATTTGGGGATATGCCAGGGCTCAGGAGGGAGGGAGCAGCATCTGGATTCTCTATCAGGGAATTTTCTGTCATGGATTTTAAGAGCAATAACTTTTTTTATTTTTTGTTGAATGAGCTGCGTGAGGGCATATTTTGTGCGAGACCAGATATAGTTTTTATTTGCACCTTTTTGGGGTACATTTGGCTTTCTGGTTGCTTTTTAGCTCATTTTTGTTAGGTGAAGTCACGAAAAAAAGCTGTTTGGTGAAATTTTTCTAAATATTTTTTACACTGTTCACTTGATGGGGTAGATCATGTGATATTTTTATAGATATTGTCATTACGGACGCAGCAATACAAAATGTCATTTTTTATCGTTTTACACAATAAAAATTTTTTTAGTAAAAAAACATTTTCTTACAGCCATATTTTTTTATTTTTCGGCTATAGTCTTGTCTGAGGGCTTTTTTTGTGTAACGAGGTGACATTTTTATTGCTATCATTTTGGGGTACATACGACTTTTTGATTGAAATTATGTTTTTTGTGAGGTGACTAAAAAAAACAGCTTTAGCATAGTTTTTAGTTTTTTTTGCACCGCTCACTTGATGGGGTAGATCATATGATATTTTTGTAGAGCCAATTTTTATGGACGCGGCTATACCAAATATGTCTATTTTTTTTTTTTTACTTTTTACACAATGAGAGTATTTGTAGAAAAAAATATGATGTTTTTGTGTTGCAATTTTTAGAGCCATTTTTTTTATTTTCCTGGCTATGGTCTTGTGTGGAGGCTCATTTTTTGTGGGATGAGGTGACATTTTTATTGCTACCATTTTGGGGTACATACGACTTTTTGATTGATTAACATTATGTTTTTTGGGAGGTGAGCTCACAAAAAAAAATCTGTTTTGGCGCAATATTTTTTTTTTTTTTATGGCCTTCACCTGATGGGGTAGATCATGTATTATTATAGAGCTGGTCATTGCAGACACGGTGATACCAAATATGTCTATTTTATCTTTATTTCTTCTTTTTTTTTCTATTTTTTTATTAAATAACGGATTTGGGGGGAATTTTTTTTTTAGAAATGTTAAACTTTTTTTTTAAATACTTAATTTTTTAAATTTTATTTTACACTTTGTGTCCCCCATAAGGTCGTAAAGGTTATACAAGATCTCTGAGGGACATTCAACTTCTTTTTTTTTTTTTAACTATTGATGTCTCCTGTAACTGGGCTGACATAGCCGCAGTTTCAGGGGAAATACATCCCCAGAGAGACTTACAGCATAATACAGCTCTGTACAGCCTCACTGCAGGGCTGATCGTCGTCTATGGAAGACCTGACAGCTCCTGCACTCCCCAGGCCCCGGCGATCACATGATCCCCGGGCCAGGACAGGAAGCATTGAGCGCTGTGTATACAGCGACCTAGAAGGCATGGACACCCAGGAACGGTCCCTGCCTTCTCTCTGGGGTTCCAGAACGTCCATTAAGAGATAAACCTGACCACCCAGGACGTTTATAGTCAATGGGCGGTCTGAAGTGGTTAACATACAACAGGGCCTAAAATGGAGCGAATTAATTTAAGGCTCCATCCCATGTTTTTAGGGATTTTGAGCTGTCACAGTGACAAAAGCCCCCGGAAATAAGTAAGTATTCATCTAGAGGTATAGTGGAATTTTTGAGAATTTGGATTGGGAAGTAGCAGTTAATAGAATATGATAAAAAATTAAAATGCATAACATTTTGTATATATAGCATGGCATAATGTAACTATTTTGGGATCATGTTTAGTGATTGATATGTTACTTGTTTATCCTGTGAAGTAGCAGGGGCTAGAATAAAAATGAATGAGCTGGGCTATAAAACCAACCACAGCCACTATATAATGTATGTCACTGTGCTTGATAAGCAGTGAGGAGCCCACTGTGCTCACAAGAGCTCTATAGCCTCTTCAAACAGCTGATTGGCAGGGGGTGTCAGGTGTTGTATATTGATGAGCTATTCTGAGGATAGGTCATCCATATTAAACTCCCAGAAAACCTCTTTCTTTTTTAAATTGTGTCTATAAACTATGCATTTTGAAACTGGACAACCTTCATCAGGTTGAAACACCTAAATCAATTAGCTTGTTAAGAGCTTATTTGCATACCCTCTTCCCAGAATTCCAGAAGAGCGTGCATGGCTTATAAGACTCCTTACACCATTTAAGGCGCTCTCCTTGAGATATTGTATTCCCCAAATTTTGATCTAGGCCTCTCACCCAGTTAAGCCAGTACTATCTGCTCTGCACTGATGAGAAGCAATCACCCCAAAACAACTTGCTGCAGATGAGATTCTGGCTTAATTATTATCCAAGTCATGTCTCAAGGCCTTTCAAAAGGTCGAACATTGACTTATAGGATAGCTGCCGTACATCTGGTAATATTAGAGGCAGAGCTTGTTAAAAGCTCATTTACACACTCTCTTCACAGACAAATAAAGTGGTCTTTAATTAATTGTTATGATCTAAATACTTAGGAGCTCCACCAGCAAGGTGTTTTGCATGCCAGTTTCCTCAGACTTTTAAACATGACCTTGGATATCAAGCACTCTCTCTCTCTCTTGCTTTTCTTTTTTTAATGTGTTCACTGAGGAAGACCATTAATCAGAGACCAGCAGAGAGTGTTAGAATGGGAACAGAGGGAATCGGCGGAGGTGAGTACATCCCTTTTGATTTTTTTATGCCACTCTGAGCTTTTAAGAAAAAAAATGACAACCCCTTTACGAACACCTTCTTATTTCTTCCACAATGAAAATATAAATCACATATCTCAAGCCAGGGTATACAGCATGATCACTTTTATCCTGGAGACCAAATTATATTTATTGATGCTGGCACAAGAACAAAATAATTGTTACCATGTCTTGAGATTACAAGCGGCAAACAGTTAAAAGGGTTTACAAGTTCAAGTACATCAATCTGATTGTTTGTTTTAATGAGTATTTGGTAATTTTCGGTCTTAAGATCTGAACTCTGGTATTCTTTCTTTACTATAAATGAATGGTTAAAGCAATTATGTCGGGTCAGCTATAATGATGTTTTTTTTTAAATTGCTGATAGAGTTGGCAGACAATATAGTAGTGCTGGTCTGCAAGGTATGTTCTGCCGTTTTCCCACTGTGCTGACTCTGCACCTCCATGGCCATTAACTAAACACCAGGCTTCCAGAAAGGCTGACTGAGCTCGGTGTGTTAAGAACAGATTGACATGAGCCAAACAAAACCTGAATGGTCATAAGTAAGACATTTCTGAATATGTTACAAGACCTAGACAAGGACTTGATGAAAACATGCTGGGAATGTTTCCCTTTCATTATTAGCAGATGCAATGATAATATAGAGCAAAAACAATGCTTATTCTAGGATACTTCCCATTCTGTAGCAATTCTATTAACAATATATCTGTCAGTGATGTCTAATAGAGGAGGACTTTATTTTGCCATTAGTATTGATGATTGTGTCAGTTATATAATAAATTGTATTGAAAATTATAAGTAAATTGGAAATTAATGGAAACAGAGATCAACCATTAGTGATGAGAAGCATAGGCTAAACTAATTTTCTCGATATTTCGTGAATTTTTCACAGAAAAATTGCAATAAAATCACAATTTTGATCTCCAGACATTATTTTCGTGATTGCGCAAATCTGCACTAATGATGCGCATATTTTTTACCCAATACATGCAACTTCACATTTTATCAGCTCTGAGTAGATATTACTGATTGGTGTACTAAGTATTGTTGTGACATCAGAGCACTGTGTATGCAGCATGTATGTATGGACAGCAGAACCTATCACTCTACCTAACACCCTGCACTGGAACCTATCAGCTACACTATATCACAATCTAACCTACACTGACTATCTCCCACTAACTATCTGTATTATATATATGAGCTAACTAACTGCTGCTGGGGAGCTTTTTATATAGTAAAGGGGTAGGCAACTTTCTTATTGGTTGCTAGGGATGTTGCTAAGCTCTGACAAAGATATTGCAGCCTTCTCATTGGCCCACAAGCAAGAAGCAGTAGTACTCATAAAAAAAAAAAATAGAATATTTGTGATTACGAATATATAGCACTATATTGTAGATTTTCGCAAATTCTCGAAGTGCCGGTATTCGCGATATAAATTAGCAATTAGAATATTCGCGATCAACACTATCAACCATGCATTGCTTTGAAAAAGTATTCACCCCTTTAAATAAGTACAAATTAAAGTGGTTAGCTGCTTGCTGGCGACTGTTAACGAATGTGTATGTAAGATCATTATATGACACTTACTAATAAAGAGTGACCGTATTCTGGTTTTCAAAAAAGAGGTCACAGCGCACCATCGGCCTTCCTCCCTGGGAATCAATTAAGTGTGACTCTACTTTCTAACAAAGTAACTTACAGGGACGTCTGCACGGATTTGAGTTGTGTTCACTTTCCTGTTCAACATTTAGTCCAGGCCATCATGTGCAGATATCTTTGGTCATGGGTGTAATACCACCTCTGCTATATAAGAAGAACCCAGGATTAATAAATGGCACACTGTGGATGGGGGGTCTGCGTGAATAGTAATAGTCTTGCTGTCATAAATACTGGAATTCCAACAGAAACTTGACAATCCACATTGTAAGACAATGGGATCCATCATAGCTGTTATGGCTACATTATAAATAAAAGCCATGACAATAGTTTAAACATAGTTTCACGGCATGTTGTAATTAAGAGCACAGGGCTACATGCATTTTACAGGCCAAATTTAACCTATAGTGGTCTGCACAGCCAAAAACTACATTTTACAACAGTAGCAATTTGCCATTACACCTTCTTCACACACACACACACACACTGTTGTATAGTGTTTTTGTTGCTTCACCTCCCAATTAACTAAAAAGTGATCAAAAAGCCAAACACGCCTCAAAATGGTATCACTGAAAATGACAGTTCACCCTACAAAAAAATGACCCCTCACAAAGCCCAGCAGACATAATGCTTATAGGGGTCAGAATGTAGAGATGCAAAGAAAAAAAAAAATTTTTCCAAAGTTTTTATTTTTTTTGTATTAAAATACAAGAAAAAAGTTTTAAAACACAAGAAAAACTATATACATGATTAATTATGATTGTAATCCTACTGACCCAGAAAATGGAATAGCTTTTTATTTATTTTTTATTGTTTCCTACTACATTATATGCAATAGTAAATGGTGCAAAAAAACAAGCCCTCACATGGCTATTTGAATGGAAAAATAAAAAAGTAATGTAATGACAGGAAAACCACCCAAGGCATTAAGGCAACAGTATAATGCGTTAAATTTAAATGCTTTATCTACCCAACAGTTTAATGTGTTGCATTTAACAAGTATATAAATGCAACAGTATAGTCAGGGATTCACCCAGCCTTAATGCAGTCTGAGGTGACAACTGAAAAGGCACCTTCCTTCCCATGCCAGATTCTCAACTTTACCCCTTTCATCTAGCCCTACTATTAGAAACATTCTTGAAAAACATTACATCCAGCCCTACAAAACATACAGGGTAATAGAGCACCACATAACTACTAGATGCAGTGATGTCTCCTCTGATGTAGATTTCTTTTTCCTAGTGTTGGGTGCGAATATTCGAATCGCGAATATTTATCGCCAATATCGCAAAATTGAGAATTTGCGAATATTTAGAATATAGTGCTATATATTCATAATTTCGAGTAACCTCCCTCTTGCTTGTGGGGCCAATGAGAAGGCTGCAATGTCTTTGTCTGAGCTTAGCAACATCCCTAGCAACCAATAGGAAAGTTGCCTACCCCCTTACTCAGCAGACATTTTCTGTAGTGTAATGGAGTTCTGAGAGAGACAGCAGTGTGATTGCTGTGCTCTGTGCTTTGCAGTATATACATTAGACAGTCAACTTAGATATATAATTCAGATAGTTAGGGGGAGATAGTCAGTGTAGGTTACATTGATTTATAGGGTAGTGTAGCTGATAGGTTCGAGTGCAGGGTGTTAGGTAGTGTGATAGGTTCTGCTGCCCATACATACATAGAGCTGTGATGTCACCCAGTTGCACATATTTCGCAAAAATATGCGCATCATTAATTGCCGATTTTCGCAATCACAAATATATATTGGAGTACTCTGCCTGCATATGTAAAGCTATTGTAATGTTCTGCCATGCCAACCATTTTCTCAAGTCTCAGTAAACTTCTAGAAGCTTGAAAAATGTACCCAAAATGACCCACGCCTGTATTGCGCGCGCATTACGTGAATATTACATTGCTGATTTTTCGCAATTAAGAAAATAACTGTGAATTTGCGAATATATGGCAAATAGTCGCCCATATATTTGAGAAATATCACAAAATTGAATATAGCCCCTGCCGCTCATCACTACTCTTTCCTCATCCTCTTCATTCGGAACATGATTTCTTTCAGCCATCTCTTGTCTCTGCAGAGTATGACACACAGACATATTAGTTTCCTACTTTTCTGTCATCCTCCCCACCTCCTGAAGACCCCATCCTGTTACTTCCAATACTGTGCCAATTGTGCTCCCCAATGCTATACTGCAAAAACAGATGCCCCCCCCTGAAAATATTAGTACTACACAGATAGTGCCCCCTCAATAAATATGGGAATGCAGTGCCCTAAAAAATAACTATTCCCCGCAAATGTCACTGAAATAATAGTGTCGTAAACATAGTGTTCCCCAAAGTAACTGTGCTCCCAAAAGCCCCACTAATAGTAATAATTCTCTGCTAGTCTTAGCAGTACCCCAAATAGTAAAAATGTCCCCCATTGTATCCCAGAAGTAATAATGCCCCCATTGTGTCCATACAAGTAATCACATTCCTCATAGTTCCCCAGAAGTAATAAAGCCCTCCATAATGCCCCCAGTACTAATAATTCTCCTTATGATGTGTTCCATTAGAAAAAATGCCCACCTAATGTGTACGAGTACAAAAATTCTCCCCTTATAATGTGTGCCAGTAAAAAAATACCCTCTTATAATGTGTGCAGTACAAACAAAACCCCCTTATAATGTGTGCAGTACAAACAATACCCCCTTATAATGTGTGCCAGTACAAAAAATACCCCCTGTAATGTGTGCCATAAAAAAGTGCCCCTTAAGTATTCCAATATAAAATGCCCCCTTATAATGTGTCAATTCAAAAAATACCCGCTTTTAGTGCCCCAGTAGAACCAGTGTGCCTATAGTGCCCCCTTATGTGTACCAGTACAAAAAAATGCCCCCTTATAACATGTACCAGTAAAAACGTCCCCCATTTTAGTGCCCCCAGTAGAACCAATATCCCCATACTGCCCCCTTATAATGTGTGCTAGTACAAAAAATGCTCCCTTATAATGTGCACCAGTACAAAAAATGCCTCTTTTTAGAGCCGTTAGTAGAATCAATGTACCCACAGTGCTCCCCCCAGTTATAAATAATGGCCCATTCCCCCGTAGTAATTCTATTCAAAAAATAAAACTCATATATTTAATAGTATCATTACATAATGAGTGATCTATTTCAAGCGTTTCTCTCTTTTAATGTTGATGATTATAGCTTACAGCTAATAATAACACAAAAGTCAGTATCTCAGAAAATCTGAATATTATATAAGAGTAGACCAATTAAAAAATGATATTTAATACAGAAATGTTGGCCTACTGAGAAGAATGTCCAGTGAATGTACTCAGTACCTGGTCAGGGCTCCTTTTGCATGAATTACTGCATCTATACGGCATGGCACGGAGGCGATCAGCCTGTGGCACTGCTCAGGTGTTATGGAAGTCCAGGTTGCTTTGATCGTGGCCTTCAGCTCATCTGCATTGTTGGGTCTGGTGTCTCTCTTTTTCCTCTTGACAATGCACCATAGATTCTCTATGGGGTTTAGATCAGGCGAGTTTGCTGGCCAAACTAGGCATTGGTACTTTTGGCAGTGTGGCCAGGTGCCAGCTCCTGCATCTCCATAAAGCTTGACAGCAGAAGGATGCATCAAGTGCTTTCCTGGTAGATGGCTGCGCTGACTTTGCTCTTGATATAATACAGCGGACCAACACTCGCAGATGACATGGCTCCCCAAACCATCATTTAATGTGGAAACTTCACACTGGACCTCAAGCAACTTGGATTGTGTGCCTGTCTACACTTCCTTCAGACTCTAGGACCTTGATTTCCAAATTAAATACAAAATTTACTTTAATCGGAAAACAGGACTTTGGACCACTGAGCAACAGTTCTTTTTCTCAATGAATGGCTGTATATAATATATGCGATTCACTTTATGAATTGAAGTACTGAATAAATTCACTGTTCAATGATATTATAATTTATCGAGATGCACCTGTATATTAGCACAGTAGTCCAATGCTTTGAACTACACAATTTTAAACGGTAGAAAAATTAGTACTGGTTTTGACAAAGAAAAAGGAGCAATTGAGCAGCCTGGGTCGGGAATATGCCTATAAAAGAATTATGAACTGTAGAAGCTTCAGGTTTTTAAAAATAAAGGCTGGCTACTGAAGAAATTATATTTCGGCAGGCACAACAGGATTTGGGCTATTGCAGTGTAAGGCTTTCCACTTGTAGCACCTGCCCTCAGTATAAAACACCCACAGAACTCTGAGTGACCATATACTTTCACTGTCTCATAAAACTCTGACTTTTCTACGAATTGATTCAATCTACCTAATAACTAAATATGTCCCTATACTATCCCTATCACACTCTAAGATTGCTGGTTTGTGTCTGTAATTTTTTGCGAGACACAACCAACATGCTCTCTTACATCGCAGGCTAAACACAGAATGACATCTGTGGCTTACTGTCACGACCGCTATCCCAGCAGCGGTCGTGTCGCACCAGACGGAGGGGAAGGGGGACCCTTATCTACGGATGGGAAATAGAACGGCCACCCCTTACAAACCCTAAGCTGGCACCTGTCTGCCCTGATACCCTAGACGGGGTGTGAACCCGTGCGGCGAGCAGGATGCCTAAACCCTGAGTCACCCTTAGAAGATTAGACTGGGGAAAGGCAGATGGGAGCACTAGTCACCATCACTCATGTCTAGGAGAACAACAGGGGAAGACAGCAACAAACAAACAATCTCCAGCAGAGATAGACTTATCCAGTCACGAGCAGAGAAGATGATCCCAATAACGACAGTCCACGCCAGACAAGAGCTCCACAGCAATACCGTCAAACGATCTCCTTCAAAGGTCAGAATAGCACTGGAAGTAAGGACTATATCTGGCAATGACTGCAAGTGAAACTGAAACTAATATAGTAGCTGGGAGTGGCAGACAGCACTCACCTGAGAAGAAGGCCTACAAACTCCCAGTCAGGACAAAAAGGTTCACAAGGCAAAACCCGGATGACATACCCTGAACCACGGAGCAAACTCACAAGCTATCGCGAGTAGCAAGTCGCTGCGACCTTCTCTTCCCAGACCTATCTGGATCAGTCACAGTCGTGACAGTACCCCCCTTTCTACGAGGGGCCACCGGACCCTCAAGACCAGGCCTCTCCGGGTGGGACCTATGAAAAGCCCGAATGAGTCTGTCCGCCTTTATCTCTGATGCTGGCACCCACATTCTCTCTTCGGAACCATAACCTTTCCAGTGCACCAGGTACTGAAGAGAGCGGCGAAAATATCGTGAATCAACAATCTTTTCTACCTGAAACTCAAGACTGCCATCAACAACCACCGGTGGAGGCGGTAGTGGCAATGGTTCAGGAGGTTCTACATATCTCTTAAGCAGAGATCTGTGGAAGACATTATGGATCCTTAGAGTCTGAGGTAGCTCCAGACGAAAAGCCACCGGGTTAATGATCTTAATTACCCTATAAGGACCAATAAATCTCGGACCTAATTTCCATGAGGGAACCTTCAACTTGATATTTCTGGTAGACAACCACACCAAGTCATTCACCCGAAGGTCCGGACCTTCAGAGCGCTTCTTATCAGCCACACGTTTGTATCTACCACCAATTCTCTTCAAACTTTCTTGCACACTCTGCCACACTGATGAAAGTGAAGACGCAAATCGTTCCTCCTCGGGAATCCCAGACGGCCCCCCCTCACTAAACGTACAAAACTGAGGATGGAAACCATACGCACCAAAAAATGGTGACTTATCGGTGGATTCTTGACTACGATTATTAATGGCAAACTCGGCTAACGGTAAATAAGATGACCATTCCTCCTGATTTTCGGAAACAAAGCATCTCAAATATGTCTCTAGGTTTTGATTGGTACGTTCAGTCTGACCGTTGGACTGTGGATGGAAAGATGAAGAAAACGACAGATGAACCCCTAAACGAGAACAAAAAGCTTTCCAAAATTTAGAAACAAATTGGGTACTACAATCCGAAACAATATCGGAAGGGACCCCGTGAAGCTTCACGATGTGGTCAATAAAAACCTGAGCCAGTGTGTTAGCATTAGGCAATGCGGTCAGAGCAATAAAGTGCACCATTTTACTGAATCTGTCAACAACAACAAGAATAACAGTCTTCCCCGCTGATACTGGTAGATCAGTAATGAAATCCATTGATAGGTGCGTCCAAGGCCTGTTGGGGATGGCCAGAGGTAAAAGACGCCCTGCCGGACGAGTATGATCCACCTTAGAACGAGCACAGGTAGGACATGCAGACACAAAATTCAACACCTCCTGGCGCCACTTAGGCCACAAGAACCGACGAGACACTAATACAGAGGTTGCCTTACTACCTGGGTGTCCTGCCAGTGCAGAGTTATGGTGTTCTTTTAGCATCTCCAGGCGTAAATTTTCTGGCACAAACAGTTTACCCAAGGGGCAGGAGGCCGGGCGTCCCCTGAGCTTCCAACACCCTCCCTCTAAACCTGAGTGTAATGCAGAGACCACCACCCCCTTTGCAAAATAGGCTCTGGAACATCATCATCACCCCTCCAGGAAAACTTCGAGACAATGCATCCGCCTTAGTATTTTTTGCCCCGGGCGATAGGTTATTACAAAATTAAACCTAGTAAAAAATAACGACCACCGAGCCTGTCTAGGGGTGAGACGTTTAGCAGACTCCAGATATACTACGTTTTTGTGATCAGTAATCACTGTGACGGGATGAACCGCTCCCTCCAAAAAATGACGCCACTCCTAAGGCCAACTTAATAGCCAAAAGTTCCCTGTTGCCAATGTCATAGTTCGTTTCTGCAGTAGACAATTTCTTCGAAAAGAAAGCACACGGACGCCATTCACCAGGGGACGGGCCCTGAGATAGTACCGCTCCCACCCCCACCTCTGATGCGTCAACCTCTACAATAAAAGGAAGCGAGACATCTGGCTGTACGAGAATAGGAGCCGAGGTGAATCTTTCCTTCAGAGATGTAAAGGCAGTTTTGGCTGCATGTGACCATTTGGAAAAATCGGATCCCTTTCGGGTCATGTCCGTCAGTGGTTTGACCACCAAGGAATAGTTCTTTATAAACTTTCTATAAAAATTGGCAAACCCCAGGAAGCGTTGCAATGCCTTCAGGTTCTCAGGCCGATCCCAGTCCATAATTGCCCGGACTTTCTCTGGATCCATGCGGAAACCTGAATCTGACAACACATACCCCAGAAATGGCAGTTCTTTTACGGCGAACACACATTTCTCTAATTTGGCAAACAATTTGTTGGCCCGTAATATCTGCAGCACTTGTCTCACATGGATCTTATGTGTATCCAGATCCGGAGAATAGACCAGGATGTCATCAAGATATATCACAACAAATCTCCCGATAAGGTGACTAAAAATATCGTTGACAAAATGTTGGAACACCGCAGGCGCATTAGTAAGACCAAATGGCATGACCAGATTTTCATAATGCCCTTCCGGAGTATTAAAAGCCGTCTTCCACTCATCCCCCTCTTTGATGCGAACCAGGTTATAGGCTCCTCTGAGATCCATTTTGGAGAACCATTTAGCACCAGCAACCTGATTAAAGAGGTCGGGAATGAGAGGAAGAGGATAGGGGTCTCGGATAGTTATCCGGTTTAATTCCCGGAAATCCAGGCAAGGACGCAGGCCCCCATCTTTCTTTTTAACGAAAAAGAACCCTGCAGCCACGGGTGAAGAAGAGGGTCTGATGTGTCCCTTAGCCAAACTCTCCGAAATATAATCTTTCATAGCCTTCCTCTCCGGGCCGGAAAGATTGTATAACCGGGTTTTAGGTAGTTTTGCCCCAGGTAACAGATTAATTGGGCAATCATATGGACGATGAGGTGGTAACCCCTGACAACCCTTCTCAGAGAACACATCCATAAAATCTGACAGAAAGGAAGGTAGAGATGTTACAGAGAGTGTTGAGCACCTACTACTCAAGCAGTTGTCCTTACAATGTTCACTCCACTCCACAATCTCCCCGGCCTGCCAATCTACCACTGGATTGTGAGTCACCAGCCAGGGAAGCTTCAATACCATAGGAGCCGGAAGACCGTCCAGGACATAACAAGATATATGCTCTTTATGGAGGTCCCCTACCTGCAGATGGATATTATGGATGATCTGAGTTAACTCTCTCTGAGTAAGAGGGGAGGAGTCGATGGCAAAAACAGGAATAGTTCTGCGTACCGGTTCCGGAGTAAAACCCAGAGCCTGAGCAAACCGTGAATCCACCAAGTTGACCCCGCCCCACTGTCCAAAAAGACGGAACAGATCTCAGTCTTATTGCCCGCCACAACGGTAGTGGACAACAAAAACTGAGACATGCGTATGGAGGAAACGAATACGCCCAGACTGTTATCCTTCACACAGTCTGGGGACTCTAGTTTTCCGGCGGCTCCTTTGTTTGTGATCTCTTGGGTTCTGAGGGACATACCTTCACAAAATGACCCCTCCCCCCACAACGAAAACAAACCTCTGACCTATGGCGGACCTTAGGAGGATTCACCCGTCTAGTGGCACCCCCTATTTGCATTGGTTCGACTGGATCACAACAAACTGATCCCTGCCCTATAGAGGCCTCTGTAGAATTTAATAGTCTCTCCCTGAGTCATCTGTCGATTCTTATGGACAGAGACATAGCAGCCTCAAGAGACCCAGGGACCTCGTATACCGCCAGCGCGTCTTTTAATTTTTCAGACAACCCCTGGCAGAACTGACTCCTAAGGGCCGAGTCGTTCCATAATGTATTAGTAGCCCACCTACGGAATTCGGAACAATATAGTTCAGCTGACCGGTTCTCTTGCCGAAGTCTACGTAGCTTAGATTCAGCCAGTGAGACCCTGTCCGGGTCATCATATACGAGACCCAAGGCTTCAAAAACTCCTCCACAGATCGTAAGGCCGGAGAGTCTGATGGTAAGGAGAAAGCCCAAGCCTGCGGATCTCCTTGCAGGAGAGAAATTACAATGCCCACCCGTTGTTCCTCACCGCCGGAGGATCTAGGGCGTAACCTGAAGAACAATTTACAAGCTTCTCTGAAGGTTACAAATTGGTCTCTCCCTCCTGAGAACCTGTCAGGAAAAGCCACTTTTGGCTTCAGGAGTACCTTGGTTTCCCGTAGCAACGGTGGAACCCAAGGATTGCTGCTGCTGCTACAGCACTGTTGCTTTTAATCCTGCCACTTCAAGGGATAACCCCTGTAATTGTTTCGCCAAAACCGTAACCGGATCCATAGTGGAACAGAAAAATACAAAGCAAAACAGCAAGCAAAAAAAAAAAAAGGAAATGTCACTTTTTTTTTTTTAACTCCTTAAGGACACATGACGTATGGGTACGTCATGTGTCCAGTCCCTAAAGATGGCGCCCGCTCCTGGCCGCTGCGGGCACCATCGCTGCGGGGGTCCGGCTGATTCCTGTAGCTGACCCCCGCAGCTGATGATCGCGGTCGGCAGCGCTGCCGACCGCGATCATTTAACCCTGCAGATGCCGTGATCAATCCTGATCACGGCATCTGCACGCGCTAAAACCGAAAGTAAAACTTTCGGCAGCGCTCCGGCTCCCCTAGTGGTGATCGGGAGAATCGGAGCGCTGTAAGGATAGCCTCAAGCCTTTCATTCAGCATGAGGCTATCACTTACTATTTCCTATGGAGCCCTTGTTAGCAATAGGGCTTCATAGGAAAGTAGTAAATGCTCATAAACTCCAATACAAGTGTATTGGAGTTTATGATAGAAGCAATCAGGTAACTGATTTATATAGGTCCCTATGGGATCTATATAAAAGTGTAAAAAAATAAAAAAATAAAAAAATAAAAAAATAAATAAAAAAAACCTAAAAATTTAAATCACCCCCCTTTCCCCAAAATTAAAATAAAATAATAAAAAAAATAAAAAAAATACACATCATGGGTGTCACAATGTGTGAAAACGCCCATAGTATAAAAATATAAAAATATATTTCCCATACGGTAAACAGAAAAACGGAAAAAAGCGCCCAAATGGCCGATTTGCCGTTTTTGGACGCTTCATTTACTCAAAAAAAATTAAATAAAAAGCGATCAAAAAGTCCTACACACCCCATAATGGTATCAACTAAAAGTTAAGATCGCCCCGCAAAAAATAAGCCCCCATACAACGCCATACACTTATATACAAATACGTTATAGCGGTCAAAACATGGCGACAAAAAAAAAAAAAAAAATTTTCCCACTTTGGAATTTTTTTTCACTATCAAAACGCAAGAAAAGCTATACATATTGGGTATCGCCGGATTCGTACTGACCTGTAGAATAAAACTAAATGGTCAGTTTTATCGCAAATCAAACGTCGTAATTTAGAAACCCGTAAAACTGTGGTGAAATTGCTTTTTTTTTGCAATTTCACCCCATTTGGAATTTTTTTCCCGCTTCCCACTACACCGTATGCATTATTAAATGATGGTGTTGGAAAGTAAAACTTGTCCCGCAAAAAATAAGCCCTCATATGGCCATGTGAACGGAAGAATAAAAAAGTTATGGCTCTTGGAAGGCATAGAGCGCAAAACGAAAACGCAAAAATGTAAAAACCCTGTGTCCTTAAGGGGTTAAAAGGCCAGATATACTGTCACGACCGCTATCCCAGCAGCGGTCGTGTCGCACCAGACGGAGGGGAAGGGGGACCCTTATCTACGGATGGGAAATAGAACGGCCACCCCTTACAAACCCTAAGCTGGCACCTGTCTGCCCTGATACCCTAGACGGGGTGTGAACCCGTGCGGCGAGCAGGATGCCTAAACCCTGAGTCACCCTTAGAAGATTAGACTGGGGAAAGGCAGATGGGAGCACTAGTCACCATCACTCATGTCTAGGAGAACAACAGGGGAAGACAGGGGAAGACAGCAACAAACAAACAATCTCCAGCAGAGATAGACTTATCCAGTCACGAGCAGAGATGATCCCAATAACGACAGTCCACGCCAGACAAGAGCTCCACAGCAATACCGTCAAACGATCTCCTTCAAAGGTCAGAATAGCACTGGAAGTAAGGACTATATCTGGCAATGACTGCAAGTGAAACTGAAACTAATATAGTAACTGGGAGTGGCAGACAGCACTCACCTGAGAAGAATGCCTACAAACTCCCAGTCAGGACAAAAAGGTTCACAAGGCAAAACCCGGATGACATACCCTGAACCACGGAGCAAACTCACAAGCTATCGCGAGTAGCAAGTCGCTGCGACCTTCTCTTCCCAGACCTATCTGGATCAGTCACAGTCGTGACACTTTCACGTTGCACAGAGCTGAAGGACCTGCCACAATCCTGCCCCTGATTGGCTCACAGGCTGTCAACCTGATTGGCTCACAGGCTGTCATGTGATCCTCCATCTGCATCTTCCCTAGCCTGTTTCCTGCTAATTTTTACAGTGAAATGGCGTGGGTGCCATTTTGAGTGATTCATCCAAAGCGAATCACCAAAACTTCGGATTTATTTGGCAGCAGAATTTTGTGAAATTCATACCGAATCTGACTAGTGCATAATTGATTCGCTCATCTCAATAACTAATGTGTTTCGGTTGTTTTATCATGGAGGCTTTTTTACAAGCATTTATTCTGTAACACATAAAACATCACAAAAGCAAAGACCAAGACGATTTTCCTATATGCTCGGCTGCGAGCAAGATCTTAAAGGGGTTGTCGAGGATTTTGATATTGATGACCTATTCTCAGGATAGGCCAATAATATCAGATTGTTAAGGGTCTGACACCCTGCACCCCTGCTGATCAGCTGTTATTTTTTTAAGTATGGTGCTGGAAATGTACAGCAGTGTCCATTGTGTAGATGACAGGGCTGTTACTGCAGCACAGCTCTCTTTGAATTAAATTTACAGGAAACAAGAGGTACTACAGATATCCCCTGAGGAGCCAGTGCAGAGGATGAGAGTGGTAGTAGCCCTGATGAGATAAGAATCACGGTATACTCCCTTAGATTGTTGCAGTGAAAAGATGGTATAAGGAATCTGGCCAGAAGTAGAAGAATAAAATTCTTTTTCACTAAGTGCAAAATAGAAGTTGTAGTATATTAGGCAGTAGTTTGTACACAG
Organism: Bufotes viridis; assembly: GCA_033119425.1. NCBI lineage: Eukaryota > Metazoa > Chordata > Amphibia > Anura > Bufonidae > Bufotes > Bufotes viridis. The sequence continues at coordinate 163,352,081 of CM065589.1, read as the reverse complement.
TGCAATTTCTTTTTCCAGATGATTAGGTATGATGGCTGGCAAAGTGACAGATGGCTTGTCTGGTATGCTATCTTGCTGATGTTTCTCTCCTGAACTCCTGGCTAACAGATGAAAGCTGGGGCTCGTGGCATGTAATGCAGGCTTTTTTGAGTTGGCCTGGCGTGTATTTTATCTAAGGTGATGGGTGTCTGAGCCGTAGTCCCTCACCTGCAGTAAAGTCTGGATAACTATGGTTGCTGGTCACTCTGCTGCCTGTAATGCTGTAGCTTTGCAGAATATCTGTTTTTGTCTTTGAAGTCTCTCTGGAGTAATGGTCTCACAAATGAGTTTGTCCTCTGGTCCCTAAGGCCACTAACCCAGACCATCAGGTTACATCCAAATCTCACAAGTTGTAGTTGTGCCTTAAAAACATATCTGTTTGCCAGGCCTATCGTATTCCCTAATTGCACTCTTCTCCATTCCCCCTTCTATATTATTCCTTCAAACCCAATCCCTTCTACCTTTTTGTGTCACCCCTATTTCCTATAGATTGTAATTTCTTTTATATACTTTGTGTTCCTGTGCCCTCCATTAGAAAGTGACACCACTCACTCTGTATTAACGGACCAATTTGTGTCATCACTGTGACCTCAAATCCACACGTAGCAATTCCATTCAAAATATTCCTTCACTCACACATAACATATAGTCTCAAGAAGTGCAGCACTATAAACCTGTAAATAAAATGGTTCAACTAAACATTTTCAACATAAGGAGCAAAACATTATTGTGACCATTTCCATTAATGTTTCACTTTATTTTCTAACTTTTTTCCAAGAGAAATAAATAGAAGTGGAATGGACATAGCTGTATTAGGAGGTAGTAAGAAAAACAAGACAAACTTGCCATGCATATTTCATTTGCTGAAAACATTTTAAAAAAAAAATAACATGTTAGTGTGGATTTGGCTTCAAGGTAATAGGTCTGTTTGAGTGAATGCTGGTGGATGGTGTTGCAGGGCTGAATGGTATTGCATTGACAGGCAGATGCTATTGGTCAGGCCGGAAGTTAATTCTGAGGCAGAATGAGCAGAATGAAAGTGAAGGATTGAGACCTTTAAATTCAATGCATTTTTCTGTGTGCAATAAAAGGGGAGGCACATTTTCTTTCTAGCACGATTTGTTGCCCTATCAAGTGCTATCTGTGTCATTTCTCTGATGAAGTCATTTTTCATGCTGGCAAAAAGCACTGACATGCACACTCGACTAAAACACATTAATAGGAGAAATGGCCACATCTGTGCAGTGCTAAACCCTTATATATAGAAAATATTAATATTACATCCCAGCCATTTGTCTCCTTAGACCTTGAAGTGATCAATTAAAGAAGTGTAAAGAAGCTTTTTATTAATGCAAAGTAAAATTAAGCAATTTGGTAGTGTTCACACAAAGGAAACATGGATCCTTGCTGCATCCCCCTAAAGCTACCTGCACACGTTGTCTATATGTAAGCAGAAAATCTGCATTAAAATGTACAAAAAATGCATACATAAATCCGCACTATTGTGGTTTTTGTGTGTTTTTATGAGTTTTTTTTATTCTTTTGGTGCAGACTTCCCGTTTATGTTAAAGGGGTTATCCGGTAAATGATAATTATGACCTATATATGGGATAGGTCATTATTATAAGATCGGCAGAGGTTCAAGTCCCGGCACCTCTTTCAGGAGCTGCTGCGTTTGCCATACCTCGCTCTCAGCATCTTTCCAGGCACAGCACTGTACATAGTACAGTGGCTATGGCTACTTTCACACTAGCGTTAATATTTTCCGGTATTGAGATCAGTCATAGGGTCTTAATACCGGAAAAAAACGCTTCAGTTTTGTCTCCATTCATTGTCAATGGGGACAAACGTAACTGAACAAAACAGAGTGCTCCAAAATGCATTCAGCTCTGTTCTCATACCGGAGAGGGGATGCGGAGCAACATGGATCTGTCATGAACAACAATGCAAGTCAATGAGGACGGATCAGTTTTCTCTGACATAATAGAAAACAGATCCGTCCCCCTTTGACTTTCAGTTGAGTTCATGATGGATCCATCTTGGGTATGTTAAAAATAATACAACCGGATCCGTTCGTAACGGATGCAGATGGTTGTACTATAAGTAACGGAACCGTTTTTGCTGAACCCTGCCAGATCCAACAAAGTGTGAAAGTAGGCTAAGCTTGGTATTGTAGCTCAGTCCCATTCATTTCTATGGGGCTGAGATGCAACAAGGCCATGTGACCAATTTACGGTGATGTCACATGGCCTAGGAAGAAGCAGAAGTGCTCATTAAGCATCAGACCTAACAGCTGATCGGAAGGGGGTCCCGAGTGTCCGAACGCCGCCGATCTGATAATGATGAGCTATCCTGAGGATAGGTCATCAATATCTATTCCCAGATAACCCCTTTAACTACCCCATTAAAGACTGTACAGGTATGTCCACACTGTCAGTTTTCTGCATGCAGTTTTGGAAGCCAAGATCAGGGGTAGATCATAAAAGGAGACAAAGTATAAAGGACAGACACGACTTCTCTTTTTTGATGCATATAATGCGCATTATGTGCAGTTACCCTAAAGCTATACTCACACAACAGTAAAAATTGTTTTCGCAGGCAATTCAATTCTATGGGGCTGTTTTTTTTTTAAACGGTCAGTGAACAGAAGTTGTCAAAAAAATAGGACATGCCCTATTTATAGCTGTTCCTACAGCTGTTTAGACGTGCACCTTTCCTACTGCCGTTAAAAACAAGTACACTGTAAAAAAAAAAAAAAAGTGCCATTCAAGAGTTAAAATGAAAAAAAACAAACCTTATCCACGTGCGCACGCAGGGACACTGGCTTCTTACTGTGGTGACATCACGATGCTGGAAGCATCAGGACCCGGTGTAGGTTTTTTTTTTTTTTTTTTTATTTGTTGCCACTAATGGGACATTGGTATGGCCAGCATAAGGAAATATATACAGGAGACACTATGAGGACATAAGTAGTACCCCAGGCCTAGCGGTACTACAATTGTAAATAGTTGTGTACTATAGTGTTATGTATTTTTTTGTATGCTTCTGTCCTTTTGTTCCAGTAAGGAATGGCTGGCAAAAGGTTGGCAAGGAACAGGGCTAATCACCCTGTTCCTTCCCTTTTGGTATGGGTGGAGTGGTCCTGCTTCCTGCCAGGAGTGGGAGTTCCTGTTGAGAGACAGTGTCGAGAGGAAGCTCAAATCAGAGCTCCTGCTCCTGCTCCTCCAAACAGATCAATTATTCATCTGCCTCAAGTGAAGTCTTGATGAGACCCTAGACAACAGAGTAAACTGCTACGACCAGCATTAAAGACACTACTGCAAGGTGAGAGATTACAGCCAAGACACCCATCACCTTGAAAACTACTAGACCAGTACCACCTAAATTGCCAACATCCAACCTGCCTCCATAATGCTTTTTGTTGCCAGAGAAGATTTGCACTTAAAATCTGCTGCTACTGAATGTGTTTGAAGTTCTACATTGCACTTAGTAAACAGACTTAGATACATTTAATTCAGGCCTCATTCTTTAACCCCTTCTATCCAGGGCCAGTTTTCGCCCTTCTGCCCAGGTCATTTTTTGCAAATCTGACTTGTGTCACTTTATGTGGAAATAAATTTGGAACGCTTTTACTTATCCAAGCCGTTCTGAGACTGTTTTCTGGTGACACATTGTACTTCATGATAGTCATAAATTTGAGTCAATACAGTCATGTGAAAAAATTAGGACACCCTTTGAAAGCATGTGGTTTTTTGTAACATTTTTAATAAATGGTTATTTCATCTCCGTTTCAACAATACAGAGAGATTAAAGTAATCCAACTAAACAAAGAAAACTGAAGAAAAGTCTTTTCAAGATCTTCTGTAAATGTCATTCTACAAAAATGCCTATTCTAACTGAGGAAAAAGATAGGACACCCTCACATGTATTCCCTCTTAAATTGGCTCAGATCTCACACAGGTATATCACACCAGGTGCACATAATTAGTAGATCGTTACTCTGCATGTTGAATGAGGCTTGCCCTATTTAAACCTCAGACATTTAGTTTGGTGTGCTCCTGACTGTTGAAGTGAGAGTGAGCACCATGGTGAGAGCAAAAGAGCTGTCAGAGGACTTCAGAAAAAGATTGTAGCAGCCTATGAGTCTGGGAAGGGATTTAAAAAGATCTCAAAAGATTTTGAAATCAGCCATTCCACTGTCCGGAAGATAGTCTACAAGTGGAGGGCTTTCAAAACAACTGCCAACATGCCCAGGACTGGTCGCCCCAGCAAGTTCACCCCAAGAGCAGACCGCAAGATGCTAAAAGAGGTCTCCAAAAACCCTAAAGTGTCATCTCGAGAACTACAGCAGGCTCTGGCTACTGTTGATGTAGAAGTACATGCCTCTACAATCAGAAAGAGACTGTACAAGTTTAACTTGCATGGGAGGTGTGCAAGGAGGAAACCTTTGCTTTCCAAGAGAAACATCGAGGCCAGACTGACATTTGCCAGAGATAAAGTTGACAAAGACCAGGACTTCTGGAATAATGTTCTTTGGACAGATGAGTCCAAAATTGAATTATTTGGACACAACAGCAGAGGACATGTTTGGCGTAAACCAAACACAGCATTCCAAGAAAAGAACCTCATACCAACTGTGAAGCATGGAGGTGGAAGTGTCATGGTTTGGGGCTGCTTTGCTGCAGCAGGACCTGGTCAGCTCACCATCATAGAATCCACGATGAATTCTACTGTGTATCAGAAGGTGCTTGAAGAACATGTGAGACCATCAGTTAGAAAATTAAAGCTGAAGCGGAACTGGACCATGCAACATGACAATGACCCAAAACATACTAGTAAATCAACCAAAGATTGGCTGAAAAAGAAGAAATGGAGAGTCCTGGAATGGCCAAGTCAAAGTCCAGATTTGAATCCCATTGAGATGCTGTGGGGTGACTTGAAAAGGGCTGTACGTGCAAGAAACCCCTCAAACATCTCACAGCTGAAAAAGTTCTGCATTGAGGAGTGGGGTAAAATTTCCTCAGACCGATGTCGAAGACTGGTAGATGGCTACAAGAACCGTCTCACTGCAGTTATTTCAGCCAAAGGAGGTAACACTCGCTATTAGGGGCAAGGGTGTCCTATCTTTTTCCTCAGTTAGAATAGGCATTTTTGTAGAATGACATTTACAGAAGATCTTGAAAAGACTTTTCTTCAGTTTTCTTTGTTTAGTCGGATTACTTTAATCTCTCTGTATTGTTGAAACGGAGATGAAATAACCATTTATTAAAAATGTTACAAAAAACCACATGCTTTCAAAGGGTGTCCTAATTTTTTCACATGACTGTATATTTCACCTTTATTTATGAAAAAATCCCTTTATTTATGAAAAAAAGATTAGAAGCAAATCTGGAAATTTTTAAGAAAATTTCTAAAACCCACTTTTTAAGCACCATTTCAGGTCTGAAGTCACTTTGTGGGGCTTACATAGTAGAAAGTCCCCATAAATGACCCTATTGTAGAAACGACACCCCTCAAGTTACTCAAAACTGATTTTACAAACTTTGTTAACCCTTTAGGTGTTCCACAAAAATTAAAAGAAAAAGGAGATTACATTTCTAAATTTCACTTTTTTAGCACATTTTCCATTTTAATCCATTTTTTTCTTTAACACATCAAGAGTTAACAGCCAAACAAAACGCAATATTTATTAACCTGATTCTGCGGTTTACAGAAACACCCCACATGTGGTCATATGGTCATAAACTGATGTAAGGGCACACGGCAGGGTGCAGAAGAAAAGAAACGCTCTATGGTTTTTGAAAGGCAGATACAGTATTGCTGGACTGGTTTTTAGATGCCATGTTCCATTTAATGCCGCCCTGCCCCCCCCCCTCCACCCAATGCAGCCTTACAGTAGAAACTCCCAAAAAGTTACCCAATTTTGGAAATTAGGGGATTTTATTGGTACCATTTTTGGGTACATATGATTTTTTTGATCATTCATCATTACACTTTATGGGGCAAGGTGACCAAAAAATTGTTAATTTTGGCACAGTTTTTAATTATTTATTTTTACAGTGTTCACCTGAGGGGTTAGGTCATGTGAGTTTTTTAAAGAGCAGATCATTACAGACGTTGCAATACCAAATATGTATACTTTTTATTATTTATTTAAGTTTTACACAATAATAGCATTTTTGAAACCAAAAAATGATGTTTTAGTGTTTCTGTAGTCTGAGAGCCATAGCTTTTGTATTTTTTGACCGATTGTCTTAGGTCTAATTTTTTGCGGGATGAGGTGATGGTTTGATTGGCACTATTTTGGGGGGCATATGCCATTTTGATCGCTTGGTGTTGCAATTTTTGTGATGTAAGGTGACAAAAAATTGCTTTTTTAGCACTGTTTTTTTTTTTTTTATGGTGTTCATCTGAGGGGTTAGGTCGTGATATTTTTATAGAGCAGGTTTTTACGGACACGAAACTACCTAATATGTCTTTTTTATTGTTTTCACTTTAGCACAATAATAGCAGTTTTGAAGCAAAAAAAAATAATTATATTTTAGTGTCTCCATTGTCTGAGAGTAATATTTTTTTTTTATTTTTTTACTAATTATCTCAGGATCTCATTTTTTGCGGGATGAGGTGACGGTTTTATTGGTACTATTTTGGTGGATATATGCCTTTTTATCACGATGTATATGGCGATATATAATATGTATATATTTTTTTTTAATTTCACTTTAGTACAATAAATGCATATTTGAAAGAAAAAAATAAAAGGTCCTGCATGACCTTATGGGAAAAAAATAAAAAAAATAATATAATATAATATAAAAAAAAGTTTCACATCTAAAAAAAAAATTTCCCCTCAATTAAGCCATTTAAAAAATGTTAAAAATAGAAAAAATAAAATAAAATAGACATATTTGGTATCACAGTGTCCGTAACGACTGGCTCTAAACATATCACATGATCTCCCCCATAATATGAACGCTATCAAAACAGATTTTTTAGTTACCTCACCTCCCAAAAAACATAATGTTAAATCGATCAAAAAGTCGTATGTACCCCAAAATGGTAGCAATAAAAACATCCCCTTATTCCGCAAAAAATGAGCCCCCCACAGAAGACCATAGACAGAAAATTTTTAAAAATATGGCTCTAAGAAAATTGCTACACAAAAACATGATTGTTTTTTCTAAAAATGCTCTTATTGTGTAAAATGTAAAAAAAATAGACATATTTGGTATTGACACGTCCGTAACAACTGCTCTACAAAAATATCACATTATCTACCCCATCAAGTGAATGGCATAAAAAAAACAAAATGTAAATTACTCCAAAACAGCTTTTTTTAGTCACTTCCCAAAAAACATAATATTAATCAATCAAAAAGTCGTGTGTACTCCAAAATGGTAACAATAAAAACATCACCTCATCCCACAAAAAACAAGCCCTCACACAAGACCATATACGGAAAAAATCTAAAAAATATGGCTCTAAGAAAATGGCAACACAAAAACATGATTTTTTTTTTCTAATAATGTTCTTATTGTGTAAAACAAAAAAAAACAAAACAAAAAACTAGACATATTAGATATTGTTGCGTCCATAATGACTGGATCTATAAAAATATCACATGAGCTACCCCATCAAGTCAATGGTGTAAAAAAAAAATGTAAAAATGACGCCAAACAGTTTTTTTGGGTGACTTCACCTGCCAAAAAAAAGAGATAGAAAGCGACCAGAAAGCTCAATGTACCCCAAAATGGTGCCAATAAAAACTACAGCTTGTCCCGCACAAAATAAACCCTCATGTATATCAGTCAACAAAAAAATCAAAGTTATCACTCTCAAAAACCATGACAGAAAATGAGTGCAGGACAATAGTCCCGCAGGCGGTCTGACTTGCACAGCATCATTGTAATCTGTCATGCTGTGCACTCCCGTGCGCACGATCAATGCCGCTCGGGGACATATGGCCCGCTCATTGACAGTATGTCTCGGAGGGCATACGGTCGTGTGCAAAAGGCCTTATCAGCACATTAAAAACAAAGTCCTGAAATAATGATCTGTATTTGTTTTAACCACTTCAGCCCCCCTAGCTTAAACACCCTTAATGACCAGGCCACTTTTTACAATTCTGCACTACACTACTTTCACCGTTTATTGCTTCGTCATGCAACTTACCACCCAAATGAATTTTGCCTCCTTTTCTTCTCAATAATAGAGCTTTTATCTGGTGGTATTTCATTGCTGCTGACATTTTTACTTTTTTTTGCTATTAATCAAAAATGACCGAAATTTTTGCAAAAAAATGACATTTTTTACTTTCTGTTGTAATTTTTTTTTAAAAAACTAAATTTCTATATACATTTTTCTCTAAATTTATTGTTCTACATGTCTTTGATAAAAAAAAAATCCAATAAGTGTATATTTATTGGTTTGGGTAAAAGTTATAGTGTTTACAAACTATGGTGCAAAAAAGTGAATTTCCGCATTTTGAAGCAGCTCTGACTTTCTGAGCACCTGTCATGTTTCTTGAGGTGCTAGAATGGCAGGATAGTATAAATACCCCCCAAATGACACCATTTTGGAAAGAAGAAACCCCAAAGTATTCGCGGAGGGGCATGGTGAGTTCATGTATCATTTCATTATTTTTTACAAGTTAGCGGAAAATGACACTTTCTGAGGAAAAAAGAAAATAATAAAGTTTCGATTTCTGCTAACTTCTGGCAAAAATAAAATAAAAATCTTCCACGGACTCACTATGCCCCTCAGTGAATACCTTGGGGTGTCTACTTCCCGAAATGGGGTCATTTGTGGGGTGTGTTTACTGTTCTGGCAATTTGGGCGGGGCTAAATTGTGAGCAGCCCTGTAAAACCTAAAGGTACTCGGAATTTGGGCCCCTTTGCGCACCCAGGCTGCAAAAAAGTGTCACTCATGTGGTATCGCCGTACTCAGGAGAAGTAGGGAAATGTGTTTTGGGGTGTATTTTTACATATACCCATGCTGGGTGAGAGAAATATCTCTGTAAATTGACAACTTTGTATACATTTTTTTAAAAAGTTATCATTTACAGAGATATTTCTCACACAAAGTATGGGTATATATAAAAATACACCCCAAAACATATTGCCCTACTTTTCCTGAGTGCGGCGATACCACGTGTAACACTTTTTTGCAGCCTGGGTGCGCAACGGGGCCCAAATTCCAATGAGTACCTTTAGGATTTCACAGGGCATTTTTACGCATTTGGATTCTCACGCTTTAGGGCCCCTAAAATGCCAGGGCAGTATAAATACCGCACAAGGGAATTGCGGACCCATTCATTTCTATTGGGACAGACTTTGTCCCGCTCGGATCCGGAATTGCGGATACGCACTTCTGGGTCTGCACTTCCGTTCCGCAAAAATATAGAACATGTCCTATTCTTGTCTGCAATTGCGGACAAGAAAAGGCATTTTCTGTATAGTTCTGGCAATGTGCGGATCTGCAAAATGCGGAAAGCACATTGCCGGTGTCCGTGTTTTGCGGATCCGCGGATCCGCAAAACACATATAAACGTCTGAATGGAGCCATACAGGGGGGTGATCAATGACAGGGGGGTGATCAGGGAGTCTATATGGGGTGATCAGGGGTTAATAAGGGGTTGATAAGTGACAGGGGGGGGGGGGGGTGTAGTGTGGTGCTTGGTGCTACTTTACATAGCTACCTGGTCCTCTGGTGGTCGATCCCAGCAAATGGGACCACTAGAGGACCAGGTAGCAGGTATATCAGACGCTGTTAACAAAACAGCGTCTGATATACCTCTTTGATGCGATTTACTTAACATCTACAGCCTGCCAGCGATTGATCATCGCTAGCAGGCTGCAGTATAACTGCCGAGCTGCGAGCTGCTGTGAACGCGCGTGCGTTCACAACAAATCTCGCTCTCGTGAGATGACGCGCCGACGCGTCAAGGAGGAATATCACGGCCGCCCGCAAGACGCAGCCCTGCGTTCGGCGATCGGGATGAGGTTAAACAGCAGGCACCCAGGGCTAATGTATGCGATCAACGATAACGTCGATTGCATACATTTAACTCCTCAGATGCCATGGTCAAATGTGACTACAGCATCTGTGAGGATAAAAAACGGGATTGTGCGCTCCCCGCCAAGCACAGGCTTCCCATAGTGACGATCGGGGGAGCCAGATGTAGTATGCAGCAGCCTCGGTAAACTTGAGTGACACAAGGCTGCCACACATTAGTTGCTATGGAGCCCCTGCCTGGATTGAGCAAGTTGTATTTGAACTCATAGTATCCTTTGTCCCTCTGGGAGATAAAATGCACAACTAGGCAAAGCATTGAGTCAAATAATTTATGCAATTTCACACTTCTGAAACTCATTCATATGACCCATAGTTTTTAATGGATAATTTAATTTATTTCAGTGAGACTACTGATTTTCTGTAGTGAGACAATACAAAGTTGCTGTACTCATAGTCTAAAGGTGGCCATACACATAGGATTAAAGTCGGCTGGAATGGCCAAAATCTACCATTCAGGCCACCTTTAGACTATGAGTACAGGGGTTTTGGTTGTTTGAAAAACGGCGTCAGGCTCTCGTCTGCTAAAAATGCGATCCGCCATGTGGAAACCTTCAGCCATTCATCGGCCGAAACTGCATGTTCATGGCATTATTGGCTGAATTCAGTCAATCACTTGCCATTGTGCTCAAGCACCTAGGACTCTGTTTTTTATAAAATAAAACTGACTTCCTGGTTGGCAGTATAGTTGGTGGGATTGTTCGTATGAACGATCCCATGGACGACTGATTGGCTGCAACGCAGCCTATCATTATCGGATCATGTATGGTCAGCTTAACGGGCTGTGAAAACTTTAGTGACAACAAATGTTCTTTGAAGGGTGACATGTCCCTAGATATCAACAGTTGCTACAATATGATGGAGGCTTTTCGACTACTCATTGAGAAAAAATTTGAAGCAAACAATAAAAGTGGTGCCACACGTGCAGATTGTGTTCAGTCCTTGAAGCCAAAACCAGAAGTAGATCATAAAAGCATTGAAAGTATGAAGGACAGGCTACACTTCTCCATGTTTTTGAATCTATTCCAGGTTTTGGTTTTAAAAACTACATAAACGAACCTGGACTAAGGCCTCATGCACACGACCGTATGTGTTTTGCGGTCTGCAAAACGCGGATCTGCAAAACACGGAAACTGCTCTGCGTTCCATTCCGCAATTTGCGAAACAGAACGAAATGCCTATTCTTATTCGCAAAACGGACAAGAATAAAACATGCTCTATTTTTCTTGCGGGGCCACGGAACGGAGCAACTGATGCGGATAGCTGTCCGCATCTTTTGCGGCCCCATTGAAGTGAATGGGTCTGCGCCCGAGCCACAAGATATGCGGCTTGGACGTGGACCAAAACAACGGCCGCGTGCATGAGGCCTAAATCTGTATGTGTGACAGCACCCTCAATGTTCATCTGATGATGGAGATTATCACCAGAACTGATCATCTTCAGTACCGAAGATCTTTCCGGGCCTGTACAATACAAATACAGTTGTATATTCTGCTCCTTTTCCCAACATGTATTTAGTGTTCACCCAGACTACTTCATATTTATTCCAAAAATTCTGTGTGATAGATGTGTGAATCCAGGCTAATTTTGGATCAGAATATGGTTTGGCAAAAAGAAAAATGCATCTAATTGTCGTCATATGAACGGAACCACACAAAAATTTAGAAAAATGTCACCCAAATTTGATGCAGTTCTGACAATTTGGTGCATCTTATTTTGGACATATTTACTGTATGAAGCAAGAAAGCCCAAAATAATAATCCACTGTACCACATCCGCCGAAGACAGTATGATTTAAAGAGGTTATGCAAGAATGGGGGGTTTTGAAAACCACCCCCACTTGGCCGGACCTGTAAAGGTAACCTTACTTATCTGCTTCCTGAAACTGAATCCCCACTCCTTCTCATCCTGGCTTGTGATGCTCCACTTTGCTCCCTCGTTGTAAATAGCCGGTTTGCTGCTGCCTGCAGTCAATCACTGGCTACGGTGTTGACCAGCTCCTCTTACATCATGACAAATGATTTCATGATGCAAGGGGAGCCGGTCACCGCTTTACCCAGCGATTAGCTGCAGGTGGCATCAAACTGTGTGTTTTCACCAAGGGAGCACAGCAGAGCAGAGTAGGCTGGGGATGAAGGAGTGAGGAGCCTTTACAGGTCTGGACTCCTGTAAAGGCTCCTCACTCCCTCACTTTTTAACCACTTCAGCCCCCCTAGCTTAAACACCCTTAATGACCAGGCCACTTTTTACAATTCTGCACTACACTACTTTCACCGTTTATTGCTCCGTCATACAACTTACCACCCAAATGAATTTTACCTCCTTTTCTTCTCACTAATAGAGCTTTCATTTGGTGGTATTTCATTGTTGCTGACATTTTAACTTTTTTTTGCTATTAATAAAAATTTAACGACATTTTTGCAAAAAAATGACATTTTTCACTTTCTGTTGTAATTTTTTTTTTTAAAAACTACATTTCTATATAAATTTTTCTCTAAATTTATTGTTCTACATGCAATAAGTGTATATTTATTGGTTTGGGTAAAAGTTATAGCGTTTACAAACTATGGTGCAAAAAAGTGAATTTCGGCATTTTGAAGCAGCTCTGACTTTCTGAGCCCCTGTCATGTTTCTTCAGGTGCTAGAATGCCAGGAAAGTATAAATACCCCCCAAATCACACCATTTTAGAAAGAAGACACCCCAAAGTATTCGCGGAGGGGCATGGTAAGTTCATGTATCATTTCATTTTTTTTCACAAGTTAGCGGAAAATGACACTTTCTGAGGAAAAAAAATAATAATAAAGTTTCCATTTCTGCTAACTTCTGGCAAAAAAAAATTAAATCTCAGACAGGCTCACTATGCCCCTCAGTGAATACCTTGGGGTGTCTACTTTCCGAAATGGGGTCATTTGTGGGGTGTGTTTACTGTTCTGGCATTTTGGGCGGGGCTAAATTGTGAGCCGCCATGTAAAACCTAAAGGTACTCATTGGAATTTGGGCCCCTTTGCGCACCCAGGCTGCAAAAAAGTGTGAGGGGCATGGCGAGTTCATAGAAAATTTTTGTTTTGGCACAAGTTAGTGGAAATTGATTTTTTATTATTTTTTATCACAAAGTCTCCCTTTCCGCTAACTTTTGACAAAAAGTTTAATTTTTCATGGACTCACTATGCCCCTCAGCGAATACCTAGGGGTGTCTTCTTTCCAAAATGGGGTCACATGTGGGGTATTTCTACTGCCCTGGCATTTTAGGGGCCCTAAAGCGTGAGAAGAAAAATGCGTAAAAATGCCCTCCTAAAAGGTACTCATGGGAATTTGGGCCCCTTTGCGCATCTTGGCTGCAAAAAAGTGGCACACATGTGGTATCGCCGTACTCAGGAGAAGTAGGGCAATGTGTTTTGGGGTGTATTTTTACATATACCCATGCTGGGTGAGAGAAATATCTCTGTAAATTGACAACTTTGAATAAAAAAATGTAAAAAGTTGTCGTTTACAGCGATATTTCTCACACACAGTATGGGTATATGTAAAAATACACCCCAAAACACATTGCCCTACTTCTCCTGAGTACGGCGATACCACATGAGTGACACTTTTTTGCAGCCAAGATGCGCAAAGGGGTCCTAATTCCAATGAGTACCTTTAGGATTTCACATTGCATTTCTCACGCTTTAGGACCCCTAAAATGCCAGGGCAGTATAAATACCCCACAAGTGACCCCATTGTGAAAAGAAGACACCCCAAAGTATTCCGTGAGGGGCATGGCGAGTTCACCGAAAAAAAAATTTTTGGCACAAGTTGGCGGAAATTGATTTTTTTTTTTTTTTTACAAAATCTCATATTCCACTAACTTGTGACAAAAAATAAAATTTTGCATGAACTCACCATACCCCTCACGGAATACCTTGGGGTGTCTTCTTTCTAAAATAGGGTCACATGTGAGGTGTTTGTACTGCCCTGGCATTTGAGGGTCTCCGCAATCATTACACGTATGGCCAGCATTAGGAGTTTCTGCGATTCTCCTTATATTGAGCATACGGATAATGAGATTTTTTTTTTCCGTTCAGCCTCTGGGCTGAAAGAAAAAAAAAAAAAATTAACGGCACAGATTTTTTCATTCGCATCGATCAATGTGGATGAAAAAATCTCTGCCAAAATCAGTGACTGCGGTGCGGTGGGCTGGGCGCTAGCTACCTAACAAGTAGCTAACTAACTGGCCGTGATAAGGGACCCTTATGCCCCATTCACACGTCCGCAATTCTGTTTGCGGAACGGAATTGCGGACCCATTCATTTCTATGGGGACAGACTTTGTCCCGCTCGGATCCGGAATTACGGATCCGCGCTTCCGGGTCTATACTTCCGTTCCGCAAAAATATAGAACGTGCCCTTTTCTTGTCCGCAATTGCGGACAAGAAAAAGCATTTTCTATATAGTTCTGGCAATGTGCGGATCTGCAAAATGCGGAAAGCACATTGCCGGTGTCCGTGTTTTGAGGATCTGCGGATCCGCGGATCCGCAGATCAGATCCACGGATCCGTGAATCCACGAGATGACGCGCCGATGCGTCATATCAGAACTAAAGGACCGCCCGCCGGACGCATCCGTGCGTTAGGCGGTTCTGTAGTGGTTAAGGACCAGTTCAGGTCTGAAGTCACTTTGTGAGGCTTACATAATAGAAACCACCAATAAATGGCCCCATTTTAGAAACTACACCCCTCAAGGTATTCAAAACCGATTTTACAAACTTTCTTAACCCTTTAGGTGTTTTTGGCAGATTTTCCATTTCAATCCATTTTTTTCAGTAACAAAGCAAGGGTTAACAGCCAAACAAAACTCAATATTTATTGCCCTGATTGTCTAGTTTACAGAAACACCCCATATGTGGTCGCAAACTGCTGTATGGGCAACATGGTAAGGCACAGAAGGAAAGGAATGTTATATGGTTTTTGGAGGGCAGATTTCACTGGGTTCATTTTAAGCTGCCATGTCACATTTGAAGACCCCCTGATGCATCCCTAGAGAATAAACTCCAAAAAGTGACCCCATTTTGGAAACTACAACCCTCAAGGTATTCAAAACTGATTTTACAAACTTTGTTAACCCTTTAGGTGTTCCACAAGAATTAAAGGAAAATGTGGATGACATTTCAGAATTTCACTTTTTGGCAGATTTTCCATTTTAATCCATTTTTTTTTCAATAACAAAGCAAGAGTTAACAGCCAAACAAAACTCAATATTTATTACCCTGATTCTGTAGTTTATAGAAACACCCTATATGTGGTCGTAAACTGCTGTACAAGCACATGGCAAAAAATTTAAGGGGACAAAAAAAATGTTCTTTTTTAGCAGTTTTTATTTTACTTTTATGACGGTGTTCTCTTGAGGGGTTAGGTCATGTGATATTTTTATAGAGTCGGTCGATACGGACGCGGCAATACCTAATATGTCTACTTTTCATTTTTTTGCTATTTTTTTTACCTTTACTTTGGGAAAAGGACGCTTTTGTATTTTACTTGAAACTTTAATTTTTTTTTGGGGGGGGGGGGAATATTTTTTTCACTTTTTTTTGTCCCACTCTGGGGCTTCAACTTTTGGGGGTCTTAATCCTCTTTGCAATGCATCACAATACTTCTGTATTGTAATGCATTGGCTGTAGGTGCACAACACACTGTAATACACTTACAGCTTCCTGCCTGTGAGATCCAGGGGGCTGTACCTCACAGGCTGACAGGACCGGTCAGTGAAGACATCATCCAACCTAGGTCTGCCAATCAACATTCAGTAATACGTAGAACGTTGTGGCACTCTGCCTTTTTCCGCCACTGGAAGTCGGGTTCCCACCCCAGTATAATGAAGAAAGAAACTCCAGTTTTAGTGCGGTGTCAATATAGTTGCTGCTTTTATTCATTTGCGGCAATATCACGTACAGGTGACGTTTCGGCCAATCACTGGCCTTCATCAGACTGTCGCCGCGGTAAGTCGTGATAAGGATGCACTCGAAAGTGGGCTGCGTCTTGAGGATCTGCAGAACTATGTCTGCTATCGGTACTGTGCGCCTCAGAGGCGCACAGTACCGATAGCAGACATAGTTCTGCAGATCCTCAAGACGCAGCCCACTTTCGAGTGCATCCTTATCACGACTTACCGCGGCGACAGTCTGATGAAGGCCAGTGATTGGCCGAAACGTCACCTGTACGTGATATTGCCGCAAATGAATAAAAGCAGCAACTATATTGACACCGCACTAAAACTGGAGTTTCTTTCTTCAATCAACATTCAGTAGGCACGGCAGTTGCAAAGAGAGCTGAGCCACACAAAGCGAATTTACTGTGTTTCGGCATTAAAATCTGCACGTGTTACATGCAGATTAGTTATGGATTCACTGCAGATCTGACCCTTCTGGACGAAGCTTTCACTTTCACTGTGAATTGTGTGTGGTTGGCAATCTGGTATTTGTAAGGTACTCAATATGTCTGGCTTTATCATGGAGTGGTTTTAAGTATGTGTTTTTTACTTGGGGATGAATATAAATTATTTTTTAATAAGACTTCAGTCCTGGTGGATTTTCAGATTGCCTCTGTAAAGGCCCATCTATTAAAGTCAAATGAGCAGGCACTTCTTGGAAATGAACCATTTGCTCTTGATAATTGCCTGCTCGTCTGTGGAGGTGATGGCTGCATTTACATGCGCACAATCATCTCTGTATGGGAACAAGCAATTGACAGAGGAGTCACTCATATCGATATGGAACGGCCACATGTTCCGGTTTTTGCATTCCGGATGAAATGTGGGAAACCACATTATAATACAGTACCAACAAAGTGAATGAGATTTACCAAACCTCATTACACATTGACTATTTTTGGTGTGTGGAAATTGACCTGCGATGCAGGTTTTTAAAATTCACAGCATCCCATTTGTTTGTGCGGATCTGCACCTTAGATTGGCTACATCCACACGGTCAGGTTTTTGTATTCAATTTTGGAAGCCGAAACCACTGAATTCAAAAAAAGAGGAGAAATAATATCTGTCCTTAAGACTTTCACTTCTTTTTCCTGATTTTGGCTTTCAAAACTGCATCGGGAAACCTGACCGTTTGGCCGTACCCAGAGAGAATCATTGCAGCAAATCCTGGTCCACACAGCATTTTATGTTGCCCAGAAACGATGATATAGTGATCCGCATCAACGATGCTTTCACTGGATGGACAAGCTCATTCAACGGGCAACTGGTGGCACCTTCACACAGGCTGGTTATCATGAAGATGCATTCATATGAACGTTCATTCCTGATAATCAGCCTGAAGAGACCTTAAAGGGGTTGTCCCTTAAATATTGTGCAGTTTTTCAAACCAGCACATAATTCTGAATACTTTTGTAATTGCATGTAATTGAAAATGTTGTATAGCCACTGACTTATTCACAAAAATATATATGTATAGAGTGTCTATTCTGTATTTCCCTGGATGCACATGCTCAAATCTATCCGTCTCTTCAGTTGTGATAGAGAGAGCTGTAGCAAAATGGACGTGTCCCCTGAGCTGCCAGCTTGATTTAAGTCTACTAGGGCAACTGGGACAATGAATGGGGAGATCTCTGGATCCATGTGAGGTACAGGGCTGGTTCTAGCGTTGTTAGAAAGGTATTGTCCTGTAATATATGAAGTTCGATTTTCATTTTTTTACATTAATCTTGGGATAACCCCTTTAATTTCACACTGTCAAATTTTTCGAGAGAATTAGTAAATGTGCCATGCTGTATTTTTAACAATTTTTGACATAAGGATAGATGATATTTTTAGTGTACAGACCTGTGAAGTATGCAGTGAGTATAGCTAATCAGTCATACATACATACATACATACATGTTTTCAAGTGCAAAGCAGAAGAAATAAGTGGCGGACACAGCGCGGACACAGTCATACACTTGTTCTTATGTAGCCTGTCTTTCTGATTGGGTTCTTGACAAAAAGATGCAGTGTGAGGGCACGGATCATTCAGTGGGTGTAAATTACGACACATTCTGCAATACGTTTTCATCTCGGAACATGTCCAAACTGCATGAACTGATTTGCCTGACACGATCTCCGATTTTATTTAGGAAAGCTTCATCTTGCCAATAAACATCAATGTACACATTAAAGATTGATGACATTAAGGATGTTTTCTCGCCAATTTTCTCCAGGCTGTTTTAATAAGGGAAAGTTTTCATCAGCTAATCTACAGCATGATATTGTATATAGTCGATTTGGAGTACATCATTTTGCAATAAATAGCTGCCCCTGCATCAATGCAATTAGTGATATGACTGGCATGTAAATAATGATGCAATACAGGGGCACTTCACACCAACAGACTAAGCACTGATGATGAACTAACTAATCATCTATCGGATACTCACAAAGCTCTCTATTAGCAGACAGACGAGTATTTGTAAGTGTAGAGTATCCTACTGATCACAATTCAATTAGAGCTTTTTAATCAAATTAGAGTCAGTTTTTCTGCTGCCAAAACTCAAGAGAGCTTAACGCCAAGTCCACTTTGGGAGCTTAAAGCCCGTTGCAAACGAGCGTCACGGATTAGGTCAAGATGCGTTCATTTAAAAATGCGCGATTTTGCAAGCAAGTTCATTTAGTTTAGTCTGCAATTGCGTTCAGTTGTTTTTTTTCGCGCAGGTGAAATGCGCATTGGTGCGTATTTCACGCTCGTGATAAAAAACTGAAGGTTTACATACATTGCTAAGCAACCATCAGTGAAAAACGCAAGCAAGTGCGGATGCGATTTTCACGCAGCCCCGTTCACTTCTATGGGGCCAGCATTGGGTGAAAAAGGCAGAATATAGAACATGCTGCGATTTTCACGCAATGCACAAATAATGCATGAAAAACAACGCTCATGTACACAGACCCATTGAAATGAATGGGTCCAAATTCAGTGTGGGCGCAATGCGTTCGCATCATGCATTGCACCCACGTGGAAAACTCACTCGTGTGAAAGGGGCCTAATTGTTCTCACAGAGACCAAGTACTTCTATGGAATAAGACTTTTCCCCTTTTGTCCTACTGCTTAAAGAAGCAAAGGAACAAAGAACATTGCAGAATGGCTGAATGAATACGAGCAGCACCCGACTGGCCTACGACCAAGCACTTTGCATTATGATGTGAATCATGCTACAGCAGCCGGCATGGATATAGCAGCACTTTGGCATATTTATAACACAAATTAAAAAGTTTACTGCATAGCGGTCCTCACAGACTTGATGTCAATATAAAATCATCAAATAGATCATTACTAAGCCTGCGGACCAAAATAGATGACGTACTTAGTCAAATAAAGAGAACAAATAGAAGAAGCTTGCCTGAGTTAACGTTATAATTAACTTTGTTTTTTTGTCATTTCATGTTTTATGTGGGGAAGGAAGGGGTTAACAAGAGCTAATTGCAAAGCATCCTGGGAGATTCATGTGTTTGATTGTCTCATATGAGCTGCTGCCTCCCACAGAAAGGGAGAATGTCCTCAAATCAGCAGGTAAATAAGAATAGCCTAACATGCTATCCAGTAGGAGTAAGGTTAACTTGGTAGACCTATAGTCAGTTCAGGAGAGAGTTAGTATACGGGTCACAATGTTTCCATGCTAGACCGCAAAGATCCTGGAAAACAGTGTTGATGCCAGAGTGAACTGAGAAAAGATAGATTACACTCACCGGTAATCATTTTTCTTTGAGCCTGTGACAGCACCCCTGGGGAGACCGCCTCCTCCCGGACAGGAAACAGGAATTAGAACGCATTTAAAGAGGGAACCTCCCTCTCATCCACCAGTCATTTTCAAGAAACTATGAGACATAATCTAAACAATTATACAAATTTACATATTTCTTTTTTGTTTTATATATATATCCTTATACAGTCATGTGAAAAAATTAGGACACCCTTTGAAAGCATGTGGTTTTTTGTAACATTTTTAATAAATGGTTATTTCATCTCCGTTTCAACAATACAGAGAGATTAAAGTAATCCGACTAAACAAAGAAAACTGAAGAAAAGTCTTTTCAAGATCTTCTGTAAATGTCATTCTACAAAAATGCCTATTCTAACTGAGGAAAAAGATAGGACACCCTTGCCCCTAATAGCGAGTGTTACCTCCTTTGGCTGAAATAACTGCAGTGAGACGGTTCTTGTAGCCATCTACCAGTCTTCGACATCGGTCTGAGGAAATTTTACCCCACTCCTCAATGCAGAACTTTTCAGCTGTGAGATGTTTGAGGGGTTTCTTGCACGTACAGCCCTTTTCAAGTCACCCCACAGCATCTCAATGGGATTCAAATCTGGACTTTGACTTGGCCATTCCAGGACTCTCCATTTCTTATTTTTCAGCCAATCTTTGGTTGATTTACTAGTACGTTTTGGGTCATTGTCATGTTGCATGGTCCAGTTCCGCTTCAGCTTTAATTTTCTAACTGATGGTCTCACATGTTCTTCAAGCACCTTCTGATACACAGTAGAATTCATCGTGGATTCTATGATGGTGAGCTGACCAGGTCCTGCTGCAGCAAAGCAGCCCCAAACCATGACACTTCCACCTCCATGCTTCACAGTTGGTATGAGGTTCTTTTCTTGGAATGCTGTGTTTGGTTTACGCCAAACATGTCCTCTGCTGTTGTGTCCAAATAATTCAATTTTGGACTCATCTGTCCAAAGAACATTATTCCAGAAGTCCTGGTCTTTGTCAACTTTATCTCTGGCAAATGTCAGTCTGGCCTCGATGTTTCTCTTGGAAAGCAAAGGTTTCCTCCTTGCACACCTCCCATGCAAGTTAAACTTGTACAGTCTCTTTCTGATTGTAGAGGCATGTACTTCTACATCAACAGTAGCCAGAGCCTGCTGTAGTTCTCGAGATGACACTTTAGGGTTTTTGGAGACCTCTTTTAGCATCTTGCGGTCTGCTCTTGGGGTGAACTTGCTGGGGCGACCAGTCCTGGGCATGTTGGCAGTTGTTTTGAAAGCCCTCCACTTGTAGACTATCTTCCGGACAGTGGAATGGCTGATTTCAAAATCTTTGGAGATCTTTTTAAATCCCTTCCCAGACTCATAGGCTGCTACAATCTTTTTCTGAAGTCCTCTGACAGCTCTTTTGCTCTCACCATGGTGCTCACTCTCGCTTCAACAGTCAGGAGCACACCAAACTAAATGTCTGAGGTTTAAATAGGGCAAGCCTCATTCAACATGCAGAGTAACGATCTACTAATTATGTGCACCTGGTGTGATATACCTGTGTGAGATCTGAGCCAATTTAAGAGGGAATACATGTGAGGGTGTCCTATCTTTTTCCTCAGTTAGAATAGGCATTTTTGTAGAATGACATTTACAGAAGATCTTGAAAAGACTTTTCTTCAGTTTTCTTTGTTTAGTTGGATTACTTTAATCTCTCTGTATTGTTGAAACGGAGATGAAATAACCATTTATTAAAAATGTTACAAAAAACCACATGCTTTCAAAGGGTGTCCTAATTTTTTCACATGACTGTATATACATACACACATGTACCCTCTTTTTTTTTTCTTCCTTTTTTATTTATTTATTTAGGGATGGGAATTAATCGGGTGCTGTCATAGGCTCAAATAAAAACGATTACCGGTGAGTGTAATCTATCTTTTCTCCCTCGCCTATGACAGCACCCCTGGAGAATAGGCAAGATTACTTCTGGGGTAGGACCACAGCCTGCAAAACCATTTGGCCAAAAGACAGACCTTCATTGGATGGAAGCTGTAACCTATAATGTCTGAAAAAGGTATATGGAGAACTCCAAGTAGCTGCCCTGCAAATCTGTTCAATTGAAGCTGAAGCTCTTTCTGCCCATGTAGTGGCGACTGCCCTGGTGGAATGGGCCCCAAACCCCGAGGGTTAGCTAGGGAGATGGCCTGAGTTATCCATCTAGCAACGGTCTGAGAGGACGCGGGAGACCCCTTCCTAGCACCTGAAAATAAGACCAGCAGACAAGAAGAGGTTCTCCAAGGTCGAGAAACCTCTAGGTATCTGAGGATACATCTACGAACATCCAAACAATGCAACTCTACTTCCTCCCTGTTACTTGGAGAAGGGTAGAAAGAAGAGAGTACTATCTCCTGAGATCGATGAAACCTGGATGAAACTTTTGGTAGGAAGGAAGGATCAGGAGATATTACCACCCGATCTTCCATAACGATCAAATAGGGGGGATCTGTGGAAAGGGCACTGATCTCACTAACTCTCCTGGCAGAAGTAATCGCGATCAAGAAGGGGGTAATAGGCTCAAAGGGGGGAGAGCTAAGAGCTCATAACACCATGTTTATATCCCAGGGAGGGTTTTTAACCTAGACACTGGTGCTAACTTTGAAATAGCCGTAACAAATCTCTTAACCCATGGATAGAGAGCAAGTCTGGTCACAAATAAGGCACTCAAAGCCGAGATCTGAACCTTTAAGGTGCTAGGCCTGAGTTTCTTTCTCCACCCTTCCTGAAGAAAATCCAGTATGAGTGGAATATCAGGGGATTTTAACACATCTATAGGTCCTTTAGCAAAATTAAAGAAAGCCTTTTAAACTCTACGGGTAAGTCTTAGATGTAACTTCCTTACGACTAGAAAGCAGAGTATCTACCACTTCGCTAGAAAGACCCTTACTCTTTAGGATTTCCCTCTCAAGAGCAAGGCAGTCAGATGTAAATTTTCTATCTCTGGATGCAGAACTGGTCCCTGCGATAGGAGATCCCGTGACTCTTGAAGTATCTAAGGAGTTGCTATTGATAACTTCTGTAGCCAGGAGAACCAGACTCTCCTTGGCCAGAATGGTGCTATGACTATAACTGTGGCCTCTTCTTCCCTGATCTTACCAAGGACCCTTGGTAACATTCCTAGAGGGGGAAAGGCATAAAGAATGCTCCCTTTCCAAAGCTGAGATAAAGCGTCCACTGCAGGTGGGTGTTCCCTTGGGGATAGGGAGTAAAAGGACTCCACTTTTCTGTTTGCTCTTGTGGCAAAGAGGTCTACTTCCGGGATCCCCCAAACCTCTGTAATCTTGTTGAACACTGACTGGTTAAGGGACCATTCTCCCTGCTTTAGATGATGACGACTGAGAAAGTCTGCTTTCACATTCTCTGAACCCTTCAGATGTACTGCTGAGATAGAAGCCAGAGAGGTCTCCGCTAAGCTGAAAATCTGATGCGTGAGGGACATCAAGCTTGGGAGCTCTTGTACCCCCCTGCCTGTTGATATATGCCACCGCTGTAGTGTTGTCCGAGTATATTTTCACATCTCTGCCCGATACTTGGAAGACTCCGCTCTAAAGCTAACCTGATTGAGAGAAGCTCTTTGCAATTCTGGGATTGTTGTCTGACACGATAGTCCCAATCCCCCTGAAACAGAAGGGATCCTGTGTGAGCCCCCCACCCCGTCGGACGATACCGAGGAATTCACACCTCTGACTCGGCCTCAAGCTGGATTTCTTTAGATTTATTTCCCAACCTAACTTCTCTAGGACCTCCTTTAACCAGGCAATTTGTGCTAGAAGGGTCTAGTAAGAACTTGAAGTCAGAAGAAAATCGTCTAGGTAGGATACTATTATAACATCTCCCTCCCTCACATGGGCCATCATCTCTGAGACAATCTTTGTAAAAATCCTTGGGGCCTGGGAAAGACCAAAGGGGAGTGCCTGATATTGTAGATGAAGAATTTCCTGGCCAGTCTGCAATGTTACCCTCAAGAACTTCTGATGGCTGGGATGAATGGGAACATGGTAATATGCATCCCTCAGGTCTACAGTGGCCATGAAGCAATCCTGAGACAGGTTGCACACCGTCGACCTGATGGATTCCATATGAAACCTCTCGTACACCAGAAATTGATTTAAGCATTTCAGGTTTATTATGGTACGAAAAGAGCCATTTGTTTTTTTTTTTTTACAAGAAACAGGGGGGAGTAAAACTCTTCTGAGATCCGGTACCCTTATCAGAACCTTCTTTTTCATCAGGGAAAAAACCTCTGAGACTATTGCTCACATTTTTATGGGGTCTGATCGGTAATCCGTAACAACCATCCTCCCTGCCGGAATCTTTTTGAAGCTTAGTTTTAAACCCTCCTTTATCACCGACTTTATGCAGGCACTGTTGGAGTTGTCCTGCCACCGATCGAAAAACAGGGACAGGCGACCTCCGACAGGAGGCCTGGCGTCATTGTGACTGTTTTTTAGAGGAGTCCTCCCCGGAAAAAAAGAAACCCCTTATTTTTCTTTGCAGAATCAGAAAATCGTCTGTATCCTTCTTTCCTCTTGAACCCCTGCTTATTAAATCTAGGGCAAAAGGATCTTCTGGGAGGGTCACTAGCTGAGGAAAACCCCTTCTTTTTATCAGAGGTCCTTGTTAGGAGATCAAGTACTGAGCCAAACAGATATTCCCCTTGACATGGGATACCGCACAATTTGGCCTTATAGGAGGAGTCACCCTTCCAACTTTTCAGCCAAAATAGCCCTACGGGCGGAGTTGGCTAAGGCAGAAGCCCTTGCAGAAAAGCATAGAGTATCAGCAGAGGCATCTGCCAAAAAATCCAAGGCCTCATACATAGTAGGAGGAGTAATACTAGGATACTAGGAGGAGTAATAGGAGGAGTCACCCTTCCAACTTTTCAGCCAAATAGCCCTACGGGCGGAGTTGGCTAAGGCAGAAGCCCTTGCAGAAAAGCATAGAGTATCAGCAGAGGCATCTGCCAAAAAATCCAAGGCCTCATACATAGTAGGAAAGGCGGTTAAAAGCTGTTCCCTAGGAGTGCCCCTTTTATCTGTGCTTCCAGCTCACTTAACCACACTCAGAGATCTAGCCACAGATGTCACAGCAATAGCCGGTTTAAATGCTGCAGCGGAAGCTTCCCAAATTTTCTTTAGATACAGCTCCGCTCTCATATCCATAGGGTCTTTAAGAGACCCCATATCCTCAAAGGGAAGGGAATTTTTCTTAGACATTTTGGCTACTGAAGCATCCAATTTAGGGGCTTTGTCCCAGGCAGCAGAAACTTTCTCATCGAATTGATACTTCGGTTTAACAGAGGAAGGGACAAAAAACTTCTTATCTGGCTTCCTCCATTCTCTGAAAATGAATGTTCTCATGTACAAAAAACACTTCTCTTTGGGCCCAGGCCCTCAAGGTCCCGTACAGAATACTGGGGTTTATCCTCATCTAACCCCAAAGTAGCTTTAACCAGCTTGACTAGGGAGTTGGTGTGCTCTGTCTGAAATAACGGTTTCCCAGCCGCCTCATCATCAGATGAACCGGAAGAACCCCCCCCCCCCCCCCTCCAATCCAGATAACATATCACTGTCACTTGAAGGAGCGTCTCTAGATACCGCCGCTGAGGTACATGGATGACTCTGGAGTAGGCCACTATCAGATTCACGGACTTCCTCCTTAATTAAATTTCTAATATTGGTCATGAGGGATGGAGCTTCCTCTTCCATCAATTTATTGGGTTTAACCCAGCCAGAGTGTAACTTCTTTTTACATGACTGGACAAACCCTCTCTTTAGACTTGGAGGTCTTCCTGGAAGACTCCTTAACCACCTGAGCAAAAGCACAAGAATCTGCCATAAGAAATCATCCATAAGTTTTGATGGGGATTAACCCCTCTCACCCCACCATGTCTGCCGATGTCCCATTGGTGGCCTGACCTGCTCTATTCTTCTGTGGGACAAAACCAGCTAAATGGTCAGACTGCCAGCTCTTCCACGCTAGGCAGTGAGCTGGCTGCGCTTTTTGAATTCAGCGTGCTTTCTAAGTTCCACCCCTTCTGGCTCACCGAACCCAGAAGAACTGAGCCTGCGGAAAAGCCGGCAAGCCAGCCGCAGTACCTCACAGAACCTCCGCACTCCCAGGTAAATGAAGGGACCGGAGACAGGGAAAAATGCCCAGACTTAGCAGTGGCTCCCTCCTGGAGACTTACGCCGCTCGGGTTAGCCCTCCCACGGCATATCTAGCCGGGGCCCCCGCAGCTCTCCTAAAACGGCGTTCCAACTCCAGCACCCCTGTCTCCGAGGACAGGAAACAGAACTGGTGGATGAGAGGGTGTTTCCCTCTTTAAGGGCGTTCTGATTCCTGTTTCCTGTCCGGGACGAGGCGGTCTCTCCAGGGGTGCTGTCATAGGTGAGGGAGAAATAATCTTCTGTAAAATCATACGGTGATGCCTAATTATGCAACTCGTTATGCCTTAGTATGGGATAATAAAGACGTTCTTTGTATAATAATTATATGGGGGAACTGGAACAGCCATTGAAGTCTTGACAACACAGTGTTTCTGCTATAACTGGAAAACCTTCATTGCAGCACGTGGCAATGTACCCCAATACAGTGTACTGCTAAATTCATGCGAGTGCAGTTTCAGTGAATATGACACATGCTTGGTAAAAATCCACTCCCATTTTTTATTGACCGATAACTAGCACAATCCATTTTATAGATGTGCCCCTCTCAGATCCTCCGCACACCTGTAGAGCAGTTGGTAGTTAATGCAGGAGAATCACTATTCATAGAATAGTGAGTAGATTTTCTGTTTTTGGAATATGCATTTCTAGCCTGACACTGAGAATGTATTCCAAAACTAGAAGTGTCTGAAATTGCAGTATAATTTCTTAGCCCTGCACCCAGCAGCCACATGAGACGTCACAAGCTATTCTATTCCAGAGCTGTACAATAGTTTGGATGGTTCAGCACTGAAAGACAGAAGTAGCAGTTCTCTGGAAGTGTGAAGCAATAGGCACGATAATGTAAATGCAGCGTTAACATACGAGGTATGCTTTATTCACACCGTTTTTCCATACTGTGAACAGTAACAGTCCATGGGGAAAAATATCCAGATCCTTACTGCACTTTCCAGACGTCTACCAGTCAGAGGTTTGCCTAAAAGCTGTATTAGACAGGCAGATTATGAAGGCAATTTTCGAGAAGGAAGCGGCCCTTCAAGACATTCGTCTGCTAGTCAGCGGAGGAGAATGCTGCTATTATATGCAGTATAGCTTGTACTATGCAGATAGTCTCCAGATCATCGCTAACCACGGTTAATGGAAACACTCGTTAGCGATGATCTGGCAGTGTAATACTGCCGCCAATAACCTGATGAACAAGTATACGCTCATTCATTTGGCAATTGGAATCTTTCAACAGGTTTAAAAATTGCAGCAAACAGTGATCAGTATGGGGACAAGCGATGATTTAAGCAATGATGCCTCCATAACCTGTGGAGGAGATTGCTGCATGTAATAGCAGCGGTCTCCTCTGCTAACAATTAGGCGATAGCTGGGAAGGAACAATTACCCTACCAATCACCTGTTAATCTGCAGGTCAAATACAGCCAGGTTCATTCACATGACAGTACAGTCACTGTGCCAGTGTTGCAAACTGCAAATTGTTGTCTGCAATAGACAGGCACCGGCCGTGTGAACTCAGTGTTGTGGATGCGGACCCATTGACTTGAATGGGTCAGTGATTCGCAAAATATAGGACATGTCCAATCTTTTGCAGTGCAGGAGCATGGATCTGAAAGCCAACGGAAGCACTTCAGAGTGTTCGCTAATGCCATTGCTCGTCCCCATACTAAATCATTGTTTGCCAGCAGCTCGCGATTAGACATCACGATCTGCCGCCAGCAATGATTTTTAAAGAAAGATTGGGATGGGGGTAATCGGCGGCAGACTATCTGCCAGTCTAATAACACCCTTAAGTACAGTATGTTCCTTTGTCATTTGACTTTCTGATACAGGACTGAAAAGCACTGGTTACAACGTGAAACCACAAAAGGAATAGCAGCGGAAGAAATATGATTTGCTAGGGCTGCTGCCACTGCTTTCTAGTGATTGTCAGTGGTTACATTCGTCATACCCTGACCAAGGGAACATTGGTTGCAGGATAATGGCACTAATGTCTGAGGTTATCCAACAACAGCTGTTCTCCACCAGTTTATTACTGTACTAATGATATGCCTGTATTTAAAGGAATCAACGAAATCCAAACAGTCGGCACTCCTCTCTCACTGCGGTCGTGGTGCACGCATCTAGGGCAGGAAGACCCACTTCAATCACAAAGGGAAGGATCGGCACTTCACTCTTTTTCAAAGTAATTTATTCACGCATGGAGGAATTTGAGCGCTGAGCTACACGTGTTTCGACTCGAACCCGAGCCTTTGTCAAGCATGATACACATGGGCAAGAAACATTTTTAAATATTGCGCCATCACCGGCGTCCGACGTGCTGACGTCACATCTCCACACAAACATTATCGTGATACAGTGAAAATCTTGATAATCAAAGTCCATTTACAAGATGGACTTTATGATTATCAAGATTTTCACTAAATCACAATAATTGCTGCGTTTGATGTTTTGTGTATGTTTCTATGGAGATGTGACGTCAGCACGTCGGACGCCGGCGATAGCGCACTATTTAAACATGTTTCTTGTCCATGTGTATTATGCTTGACAAAGGCTCGGCTTCGAGCCGAAACACGTGTAGCTCAGTGCTCTAATTCTTCCATGCGTGAATAAATTACTTTGAACAAGAGTGAACTGCCGATCCTTCCTTTTTATGAAGGAAGATAGAAGATTCGACCAGTATAGCACACTAGATGGTGCTGCATGAAGTCGGGATCCCACCCCGTCATCTAGAATATAAAAAAAACTCCAGCAAGTAGCGTTGATTTTGTATTTATTGTAGTGGCCCCTTTACATTGCTCAACGGAGCAGATGATTGTCGGGAAGGATGCGTTTCTTCCTGACAATCACCTGCTCGTCAATGGATGAGTGCTGAATTCTCATGCAGTGATCCCCTCCACAGTATGGGGAGTAGTAATCACTAATGCCATCGCTCATCCCCATATAGAATCATTGTTTGTGGGCAGCAGGGTGTTGTTTAGGCAGCAAGATCTGCTGCCCACAAATGATAATTTAAGTAACCGCATTTGCTCGTAATCAGTGGCACCTTTAAATGGATTATCCATAATTAGTCCATGTTTGGCTTTGTTCTTTAATACAATTCGGTATGCGGCGCTACTTACAGTAACGACGCATGTGCAAGGCTTTCATAGCCTCGAGCTACTAGCGGCCTTGCTTGTTTTGCCACAGCGAGGGAAAAACATTACATGGTGAATACGGTGATCGGAAACTCGTTATAGTTAATGTAAACATAAAATAGGTTTGGATCCGTCCAAACCAGAATCTACCATTACTAGAACTATTTTTAATTGCTTTTCAGTCTGCTTTTTTTGTGGGCGAGAAACCAAAAAACAGTCATTCTTGTATTGCTTTTTAGTTTTTTACTTTTTTTTGTGGGCAATAAATAATGTATAACATTTATAGTACAAGTCGTTATGGATGCGGCTAACCTAGAGCTGCCGTTAAAAAATACCTGCCAAGCTTACATAGGTGAAAAATGGAGGTGTGGTTTCAGAAGCAAGGCTTAAAGAGGACCTCTCACCACAAAATGCAATGGAATCTGCATGTTAGAAAGCAGGATGAGCGGAGCAGAATTGTATGGGTTTCAACCCAGTCTAGTTATACATATTATACATAAATATTTTACCGCATGAGGTGTGTTTTTGTACCTGTCTTGCCACTATCAAAATAAAGAAATCATGATTCTGCACAAAATCCTGCAGTGCTGGACATCTCTTTTCTTCACCAGTCTAGTTATACATCTGCTAAATTGTGACTGTTAACTCTGCTAAGATACATTTTTTTTCTGATGGGATGCTCTGTTCCCCCATTTCTGGTTTCCCGTCCTGTATGACAAAGTCAAGTAGTCAATAGTCAATAGCTCCTGTCCATTGTGTCTATGGCCCACAGAAGCAGCTGTAAAGCATATCTCTAAATGCTGTTAAACGCTAAGGCAAGATAGCTGCCCCATAATCATGTTCAGAAAATAGAATTTAGAAAATAAAAATATATTAGAAAACAATTTGCTGTGTGATTATCTGGTTTTAACTGGTATAAAAAAAATAAAAAAAAAGTTACACATTCCCTCTTGCTGAATCTTTTCCCACAAAACTATATATCAATCTGCTGAGCAGATTACACTGAATTTTATGGTAACAAGTTCTTATCAAGGGGGATCTTAAAAAATTTGGAAAGGTTATCAATATCAGACTGGTGGGGGTCAGACTCCCTGTAATCCCACAGCTCAACTGATAAATGGAGAATTAGTGTACCAAAACTAGCAGAGCTCTGTACATTGTATTGTGAAGCATGCAAAGGTTAGGTCATCAATATGCAGGTCCTAGAAAATCTTTTTAAATACCTAGACCTTCATGAATCACACAAGCTTTAAAGAAAACGATGAAGGCATTAAAGGGGTTACCCCCCGTACATGGGGAAAGGATGCAGAGGTGGTGCGGGGACCAGAAGCAGTGCAGAGAGAGGGGAGCCAGGTAAGAATATTCAATGTGAGGGGCCCGGCATATGGGGGAGCTTTTTATACTCTTGGATAACCCCCTTTAAAATATAAAAGACATAAAACACAAATAGGAGACAGACGATAACATCCCTTCAAAAAACCTCAGATTTATTTTGTAGCACTTTAATAGACAAACATATTATATACAAATATACACATTGTCAGCTGCTGGTCAATTTAGAGTATCCTTCAAAATGTTGCTGATCTACAAGTCCTCGGATGTCCTATCAATTAGTCAATGATGTAGATGTGACATCTGGGGGCGCAGCATCTAATGGCTATTGCTAAGCATCACGAGAAATGTAATTCGGCAACAAATAATTGGAAAAGGTCAATGAAAAATTGACCATTTGTAAATCTAATTTCACATGGAAATTTTGTGGAATTACAGCTTATGCATGAAAACCCCTCATCCAGGATCTCCGCCTGTGACACAGGGGTTGACTTCCCTATAATTGACCATATCAGGAAGCTCCTGTGCGCATGTTCTTGGACGCTGCCAGCATTGCTCTTACTTTAGCCATTAAGTCCTGGAAAACAAAAGGTCACACATAATGAATATTAAACATTACTTGAAACGCATTAGACAACTACAGAAAGGACATTTCCATGCAGCTATACACAGGACTTTACATAAAACAATCAGGTTCTGAATAAATCCCCATGCTGCAATTGACAAACAATGTTTTACACATCTACTTAAACTGCTAATATAATTTAATGGCATAATCAGGGTGTCAAATGACCCA
The DNA here is from genome assembly GCA_033119425.1 of Bufotes viridis. Classification (NCBI taxonomy): domain Eukaryota; kingdom Metazoa; phylum Chordata; class Amphibia; order Anura; family Bufonidae; genus Bufotes; species Bufotes viridis. The sequence continues at coordinate 163,320,766 of CM065589.1, read as the reverse complement.
GGCTGCTACTTTACATTGTGTTCTATTTTAGGTTATTACATTTGTTATACTGTGTCTGCCAGCTTGTTCTTTATGTTCCTGAATGAATGCCAAGAAAATTCTGTGAAACAGAGGCAGCTTATGCACCATAAGCAAAGGAGCCTTTGTTACAAGAATATCTGAATGTACATAGACTATTAAATATGAATGATGATAAAAGATTTCCATTTTGGAACACAAAACCTCAAACTGGAGCTAGGACACATTTTATATGTCTCTCTCAATGACTCAAAATATTCACAATAAAATATATACCCAAATGGTACATAAAACACAATATGTTCAGATAAAGTACCTTAAAGGGTTACCAGTGCTTTATAAAAATGTACTGTTGGGGACCATTCACACGTCCGCAATTGTATTGCGGTCCACAAAACACGGACACCGGCCATGTGCTTCCCGCATTTTACAGACCGCACATGGCCGGCACTATAATAGAAATACCTTTTCTTGTACGTGTCTGGGAACAAGAATAGGACATGTTTTTTTTTGCGGGGCTGTGGAACGGAAGTGCGGCCCCATTGAAAATGAACGGGTCCGCTCCCGTTCCGCAATTTTGCCGACCCATTTTGCGGACGTGTGAATGGACCCTTACTTGCATATAGCATCATTTAGTGCAAGTAGCTCATATAACCCTTGTATTCCTCGGACTCTCCTAATGTGCCATGCTAGCACTGACTACACCAGCCAGTTACTAAGGGCTGAAATTAGTGAGATCACTGCTGTGGCCCAAGGTTAGCACTTTACACCTAAAAACAATGGAATAAGGCTCGTTGGGGGATTGCAGAGCAGCAGGAGATTAGAAGCATGAGTTTTCTCCAGTAAATCATGCCAACGGAATTCTTTTTTTCATAAACAGAGATGCCCCTTTACTTCAAACCACTAATATTAGAGCTGACGCACATCAACTGAGATAGCACACAAGCATATTACATATTTACTGGGGTATAAAGCTTTTTTGATACAGGCTAGAGACACAGATCTTTAACTAAAAAATAAAAAAAATGATACTTTAATTGCAAAGCAGAGCAAGTGTTTCCCCCAGGTTTCACATAAATCCCTGTTTATACATTCCCAATTCTAATATGGTTGTGATATATAAAAACATCCTCTAACAGCTATCGGCTGTATAAATATCTACTAGCAGCACCATCTTGGGTTTCTGATCCAACCGAATAGCCATCTGTGATCATGTGGTGTGGATTTTACTCTCTGCATTGCAAAAGGTGAAATCTGCAGCATAAATGGACATGCTGCGCACTTAAAATCTGCACCGCAGGTTAGTTTGCACTGTGGATTTTTTCATACAATGTGGATGAGATTTCTTACATTCTCAGCAACTTTGCTGGTGTTGCTGCACACATATCCATAGTGACAAATCCACAGTGTATCTGTCCTATGTGGACACACCTTTTGGACAGGGGTGCAGCCTGCAAAGCCTGTTTGCAGCCCCCACGGGATCTCCTGCATAGAAACATAGCTGATCGTCTGTCTGTATGATCAGCTGTGGTTCTGATCACAGTACTGTACAGTGCTGGGTTAACCTCTTGGGGACACAGAACATACCGGTACGCCCTGATGTCCTGGTAGTTAAGGACACAGGACGTACCGGTACTTAAGGACACAGGATGTACCGGTACGTCATGTGTATTTCCGATCACCGCTGCTCGGCGGGCGGTGATCGGAACAAGGTACCTGCTGAAATCATTCAGCAGGTACCTTGTTACAATGCCGAGGGGGGTCCTGTGACCCCCCGTATCGGCGATCGCTGCAAACCGCAGGTCAATTCAGACCTGCGGTTTGCAGCACTTTTGGCAGTTACTGATCCCCGCGGTCCGTGACCGCGGGGATCAGAATCTTCCAAATGCGGGCGGCGCTGGCAGTGCGGGAGGCCTTCTCTCTAATATTCATTGGTGGCCAAGTGAGTATAGCAGAGTGTCAGCACATCGCTGACACTCTGCCATAAATGGCTGACATCTGTGCTGGTGCAGATGTGAGCCTTCAACCCCTTTCATGCCGCGGTCCGTACGCGGGTTAACTCCCTCTCCCATCGGAGGCTGCTGTGCCTTTGCCGCCACCCGACAGGATAGGATTACAGAGGGAGAGGGCCCCCTTCCCTCCCAATCACCCGCTGCTCTGTTCTGGTAATGGTAACTCTGATCAGACTTCTGCTAAAGGCAGAAGTCTGATCAGACTGTGTAAAGCAAGAAATACAGTACACTATATAGTGTACTGTACTGTATTATATAGACATCAGACCCACTGGATTTTCAAGAACCAAGCGGGTCTGGGTAAAAAAAAAAAAGTAAAAAAAGTAAAACAAAAAAAGTTGAAAAAAAATGAAAAAAATAAAATACACTACACATATTAAGTGTCGCCAAGCAGTAAAAACCTGCTCTATAAAAATATCACCTGACCTAACCCCTCAGATGAACACCATAAAAAAAAAAAAAAAAGGTGTAAAAAAGTCATTTTTTGTCACCTTACATCACAAAAAGTGCAATACCAAACGATCAAAAACGCGTTTGCCTCCCAAAATAGTGCCAATCAAACCGCCATCTCATCCCGAAAAAAATGAGCCTCTACATAGCACAATCGCCCAAAAAAATAAAAATAAAAAGGCTCTCCGACTATGGAGACACCAAAACATGTCCCCCCCCCCCCCCTAAAATGCTGTTATTGTGTTCAAGTAAAATAAATAAAAAAAAGCATACATATTAGGTATCGCCGCGTCCGTAAAAACCTGCTCTATAAAAATATCACATGATCTAACCCCTCAGGTAAATACCGTAAAAAAATTAAATAAAAAGTTTAAAAAAACAACATTTTTGTCACCTCACATCACAAAAAGTGTAATAGCAAGCGATCAAAAAGTTATATGCCTCCCAAAATAGTGCCAATCAAACAATCATCTCATGCCACAAAAAATGATACCCTACATAGGACGATGGCCCCAAAAAAATATGGCTCTCAGATTATGGAGACATTAAAACGTGATTTTATTTTGTTTCAAAAATGATATTGTGTAAAACTTAAATAAATAAAAAGTATACATATTATGTATAACCGCGTCCGTAACAACCTTCTCTAACAACCTTCTCTATAAAAATAACACATGACCTAACCCCTCAGGTGAACACAGCAAAAAAAAAAAAAAAAATATATATATATAAATACGGTGTCAAAAGCAATTTTTGTCACCTTACATCACAAAAAGTGTAATAGCAAGCGACCAAAATTACATATCCACCCCAAGATAGTGCCAATCAAACAGACATCACATTCCGCCAAAAATTAGCCCCTACATAAGATGCCCAAAAAGAAAAAGAAAAAAATATATATATATGGCTTTCAGAATGTGGAGACACTAAAAAATCATTTTTTTCAAAAATGCTTTATTATGTAAAACTGAAACAAAACCCCCCAAAAAGTTGGCATATTATTTGGTATTGTCGTGTCCGTAACAAGCTGCTCTACAGAAATAGCACACAATCTAACCTGTCAGATCAACGATGTAAATAACAAAAGATAAAAATGGTGCCAAAGCAGCAATTTTTTTTTGCAAATTTTCAGTTTTAATCCATTTTTCCAGTAACAAAGCAAGGGTTAACAGCCAAAAAAAACTCAATATTTATTGCCCTGATTCTGTAGTTTGCAGAAACACCCCATATGTGGTCGTAAACTGCTGTATGGCCAAACAGCAGGGCGCAGAAGGAAGGGAAGGCCATATGGTTTTTGGAAGGCAGATTTTTCTGGACTGGTATTTTGACACAATGTCCCATTTGAAGCCCCCCAGATGCACCCCTACAGTAGAAACTCTAAAAAAGTGACTCCACCTAAGAAACTAAACCTCTCAAGGTATTCCAAACTGATTTTACAAACTTTGTTAACCCTTTAGGTGTTCCACAAGAGTTATTGGCAAATGGAGATGACATTTCAGAATTTCTATTTTTTTGTCACCTTGCCTAAAAAAAGTGTAATATAGAGCAACCAAAAATCATATTTACCCTAAAATAGTACCAACAAAACTTATCCCGTAGTTTCCAAAATGGGGTCACTTTTTTGGAGTTTCAACTCTAGGGGTGCACCGGGGGGCTTCAAATGGGACATTGTGTCTAAAAACCAGTCCAGCAAAATCTGCCTTCCAAAAACCACACGGCGCTCCTTTCCCTCTACGCCTTGCCGCGTGGCCATACACCAGTTTACGACCAAGTATGAGGTGTTTCTGCAAACTACAGAACCAGGGCAATAAATATTGAGTTTTGTTTGGCTGTTAACCCTTGCATGGTTACTGGAAAAAATTGATTAAAATGGAAAATTTGACAAAACATCGAAATTCAGAAAGGTTATCTCCATTTGCCATTTACTTGGCAAGGGTTGACAACGTTTGTAAAATCAGTTTGAATACCTTAAAGGGTGTAGTTTCTAGAATGGGGTGATTTTTTAGTGATTTTATTATGTAAGCCTCACAGAGTGACTTCAGACCTGAACTGGTCCCTAAAAAGTGGGTTTTGGAAAATTTCTGAAGAATTTCCAGAATTGCTTCTAAACTTCTAAGCCTTGTAATGTCCCCAAAAAATAAAATGGCATTCCCAAAATAATCCAAACATGAAGTAGACATATGGGGAATATAAAGTAATAACTATTTTTGGAGGTATTACTATGTATTATAGAAGTAGATAAATTGAAACTTGGAAATGTACACATTTTTGGTAAATGTGGTATTTTTTCATAACTAAAAATGAACTTTTTTGACTCAATTTTAACACTGTCATTAAGTACAATATGCGAAAAAACAATTTCAGAATGGCCTGGATAAGTAAAAGCGTTTTAAAATTATTCACACAAAGTGACAATGGTCAGATTTGCACAAAATGGCCTGGTCCTTAGGGTGAAAATGAGCCCAGTCGCTAAGGGGGTTAAAGCTCTCGCACTCTAGCAGGAGCAGGTCTGGTGCCCTGCTGTCAGTTTAAGGGTCCAGTCACACGTCCACAACTGTTTTGCGGTCCGCAAAACACGGACACCTTTTCTTGTCCGTGGCTGCGGACAAGAATAAGACATGTTCTATTATTTTGCAAGGTCGCAGCATGGAAGTGCAGATGCGAACAGCACACTGTGTACTGTCCGCATCTTTTGCGGCCCCATTAAAAATGAATGGGTCCGCAAAATTGGGGAACGGATGCCGACCCATTTTGCAGACGTGTGAATGGACTTTGATACTGCTCCTGCCTTGTGGTGTGCTGGCTGCAGAGTGCTTAAAGGGGTTTTCCGAGAGTAATACTAAAGATCTATCTTCTGTACAGCGCTGTCCAGAGAGGGCTGATCGATGGGAGATCCAGGTGTCAGACCCCCACCGATCAGATACTGATGACCTATCCATAGGATAGGTCATCAGTTTTTAAAGTCTCGGGAAAACCCATTCAACCCTTTCACAGCATCCACCGTACTTTAAAGATCCAACATCCGCCATAAAAGATGGCATCCGCTCTGGAGCGAGGGTCATAGCTTTATTTCTGTATAGAATAATGGAGAAAATTCCACCACCTTATACAAATTGCAATCTGATGATTGCATGTTGTGGTCCACTTGGGGACCTAATAAAAAAAAAAAAAAAAGTTTTACAAAGTGCAAAAAAAAGAGAAAAATATATAAAAATTCAAATCACCCCCCTTTCCTCAAAAAAAAAATACTTAAAAAATAAAAATCATGGGCACTGCATGTGCGAAAATGCCCGTACTATTAAACTATAAAGAACATATCTCATATGGTGAATGGCTTAACAGAAAAAAAAAAGGCCAATTGGTTGTTTTTTTATCCCTTTACCTCCGCCCCAAAAAACAATAGAAAGTGATTAAAAAATCATACACACCGCAAAATGGTATTATCAAAAACTATAGATCATCCCGCGAAAAAAAAAAATGAGACCTCATACATCTCTGTAGACATAACTTTTAAAAAATGTTATGGGGGTCAGAGCATGGTGATGATTAAAAAAAAAAAAAAACTCAATGCAGGCTCTGACACCTCAATCTATGTGTATGCTTTTTATGGGCACTCAATTATGCTAGGAGGAGCTCAATCTCGTTCAGGGTTCTCTCGACCATCAGAAATGATTAAGCTGGGTGCTTCCGGAAACCAGGACTTCATTACTACCTCAATTCCATGAAAAATAAAGACTGCAATGGTGTCACTTATACTTCTACATCAGCTTCGTGTTTCTCTAGGACTGCTTGTTATTCAGTAAGTTACCTGAGGACACACAACAGGCTCTATAACATAGTAAACCATGAAAGGGCCTACAATCTGGGCGCATCTCCATTTACTTCATGTACCGCTCAGATTCTAACTTCAATGTAGCGCATATCTCTGCACGCCTTGCTGCTGTTTAATTACGTCTTTCATTTAACCTGTGGCCTGTGCTGACATTGCCAATTAGGGCCAGAGTTGTTCCAGTCTACCCAACAATGGTAAGGCAGCTATGTAGATGCGGATAATTAAAGATCTTTCACACAGCAATTACCCGTCATTACGAACAAGTGACATGTGAACTCGGAGATTAACCCTCGCTTTGCTGGTGTTCATACATGGATGAGTGTAGATTGCTAAGATGATCTAAACCTCTTACTGTATCCTGTTCCAATCACAGACTGCTACAGAGTACATTATTCATACCGACAGCTTCACTGTGCTGAATATATGCACACACTACGTCCCACGGGTAAAGCTCCACTCTTTAGATTTAACAGTAGGCAGTATTCATTGAGGTGTTTTTCCTTTCATATCCTGAACTGAAATTCAAACGATGTCAAGGCATTGGGTCTTACACTTAAATTACTATCGATGATTTAAAGCACCGCTCAATGAGAAATCACCTGAGTTATTTTGGTCTGTACAGAAGAGACAATTTCAGACGCAATGTGGCCATCTTTGTCCTGGGGCCTTTCCCTGAAAGCATAAAGCCAGCGTTACATTATATTATCACACTTTAGCTGTTTAGATAAATAACTAAAAATATATAAAAGAAGCATTTAACTCAAAGTAAAAAGAAACATTAGCGGCAAATATAATTCCTCGGGTCCCCCGCCTCTTTGATGCAGCTAGAGATTGTATTCACCTGTTTTATTGTGACAGCTGGGTGACCACCAATATGGGAACAGGTATGGTCAACACAACATTACTAGGATTCTGAAAGGCAAAACTTCCACTTTACACAGCTTTTGTGGAAACAGACACCACTGAAACTGAAGGCTGCATCTGCTATGAGGCGAGATGAGGGGGTGACGCCCATCATCGCGACCTCTTATGCGAGGTTTGAGATGCCACCTGAGACTCAGTGCAGGAGGTTGACTCTGCCAGGACGTACAGGAAGAGGCCTGTGACTGTATCACAGATGTCAATGGGGAAAAGGAGTCAAATGAATATTTTTATATTGTTTTCTGCATTACTGGGGGCATTATACATACTGGCACTACCAGGGGAGTCTCTGCAGGGGGGCTTTATTGATACTGGGGCACAATTATTTTTGTAGTATAGTGTTTGTGGGCACTGGGAAGCATAGAAGGCACAGTATTGGGGACAACAATGTTAGAGCACCAGAAAGGGGAGGATGGTGGAGAAGTGAGGAAACGAAAATGTCTGGGTGGCACACTCGGCAGAGATAAGACACGGCTGAAAGATGTCATCATGGTTTTAAAGTAAGAATGGAGAAGAGGAGGAAAGAACATGTTTACATCAGAGGGAAAACCACTGGATGTAACAGTATGTGTATTAGGGCTCATGCACAGGACTGCGCAGTGTTTTGCAGCCTGCAAATTGCGGATCCGCTAAATATGCATGCCGCCGTGTGCGTTCCACAATGTGAGGGCCACCCCTAATAGAAATGCCTATTCTTGTCCACAAAACGGACAATAGGACATGTTCTATTTTGTATTTGTAGGGCCACGGAGCGGAGCAACGTGGCCCCATCGAAGTAAAACAACCTTCATGTGCATGAGCCCTTACCCTGTACGTTTTGTAGCCTCAGGCAGCAGAACGGCGAAGTGCACACCTGCTATTAAAATCATTTTTAACAATGAAAAAGACATGGAAAAAGGGACTGTGCATGCTTTAATACCTAATCCTATAGTTCACTTGTGTCAAGATGACATTTAAACATTTCTTTTTTCTCTTTTCACTCAGTAATATAAAAAAATGACTTTAAAAGAAACATAAGTATGTTTTGAAATGTCAGACTTTTAAAGGAAGCATGCGTGCTGCACAGTCAATGAGCAAGTCAACAATCCAGAAAATGGCACATGGACCGAGTTACCTGTAACGTTCCTGACGAGATGCTCTGCTCTCCATGGGAGAGATACTTGAGTGTACTGAACTCTGAGCCCCTGGTCTGGTGGGTGAGCGGGAACGAGATCTTGCTTTGGAGTTAGACTCCGCTCTGGAGTATCTTTTCTTCCCACCTCCATGTGGGCTCCTGTAAGGACACAATGTAGATCATGAATACGATACAAATCTAATGGCTGAATGGCAGATTCAAAACCGCTGATTTAGGTAACTGACATTTCAAGATAACGTGGGAGAAGAGCATATACATGTACATATATACACCAAACACGTAGGAGAATTTATTAAGATTGGCGCTTTGTATGCCAGCTTTACCCTCTGCTGTGCTGGCGCCAGATGCACCACCATTATTAAAAACAATCAATTGACAATGCGTACCGATCTGCGGTAAAACCACATCAGCATGGTTTCCTGCCACACCCAATTATCGACCCTATTACAATCTGGAACTAAACGATTGATAATTACAAAAATGATTGCTGTGTAGAACCCCTGGGGTGGGATTGAGACCTGTTCTTCATACGTTAGGTGACGCTTGCTAGACAAGAAGAAAGCACAGCGGTATTGTGGTAAGTAGGCCTGTACATCATCTGCCTGCCTTAATTCGTACTGCACACAAGTTTGGGGACTGGAGTGCTGCTGATCCAAGGACATAAAACTAGTAAAGCACTCGGAGAAGCAGCTCACGCTGAGCATTTAATAGTGTGCTGCTGGATGGTCTAGTCATTGGCTGTTTAACACATAGAGATGTGGCTCACAAGGGAGATTTCATTTATCCTGTTTTCTAGAGACATAAATTAAGTCATTTTACACTCAGGGTTTTATGCGGGAAATTATTTATCGAAGGTTTTATAAGCCAAAACAAACAAGCTTTAGTTTGTTGGATCATATTAACGGCAGATTACACACTGTAAAAGGGGGGAGAAATGAGGCGTCTATTGGGCGCATCTGCCCATCAATAATGAAATGTAAACATTTAAGATGGGCCTCTGTCTGGAGGAGATCATAAAACGGAAGCCAGCTGTATCCTAGACGCGCTGAACGGCGCAGAAGAATATGAGGAGGGCATTTATTTCACACTTGCTGAAAAAGCAGGGGAAGGACTTGTTCAAACGGTGGAATCCTCACTGCTGCTCATCCGGATCAAGGTTATTTCTGCACGGATTTCCCAACTGCCTTTTTTTACGTGGAAACTGATGGAAAAGTGCAGTGGGTGTGCTGCATGTGCATTAGCTCCATTGCTTGAGGATCTGTCATACGAGGCAGAAATCCAAGGCTCTTCCTCTGATTTCTACAGAATTAACATTTCTGCAGTGGACATGCACTCTGAAGTAGCCTAAGTCCGTTCTCTCTGCACCGACGAGGGGAAATCATCCTGAAACCGCTGTCTGTAGCTGACGTACTGACTCGGCTATAGTATTAAATAATGGGATTTAAAGGGGTTGTGCAGTGTTACAATATTGATGACAAGGGTAGGCCATCACGTCAGAAGAGGCCGCGGAGCTTGTAGACCGTGCAAGGGTTTTCGTCCAGGAGACAGCAAGCATTTGTGCTGTCTTAGGGCTCTTTCACACTGGCGTTTTTCTTTTCCGGCATAGAGATCCGTTGTCGGGTCTCTATGCCGGAAAAATCCTGATCAGGATTATCCTAATGCATTCTGAATGGAGAGAAATCCGTTCAGGATGCATCAGGATGTCTTCAGTTCAGGACCGGAACGTTTTTTGGCCGGAGAAAATACCGTAGCATGCTGCGCTTTTTGTTCCGTCCAAAAATCCTGAACACTTGCCGCAAGGCCGGATCCGGAATTAATGCCCATTGAAAGGCATTAATCCGGATCCGGCCTTAAGCTAAACGTCGTTTCGGCGCATCGCCTGATCCGACTTTAGCTTTTTCTCAATGGTTACCATGGCAGCCAGGACGCTAAAGTCCTGGTTGCCATGATAAAGTGTAGTGGGGAGCGGGGGAGCAGTATACTTACCATCAGTGCGGCTCCCGGGGCGCTCCAGAGTGACGTCAGGGCGCCCTACACACATGGATCACGTGATCGCATGGATCATGTGGTCCATGCACATGGGGCGCTCTAACGTCATTCTGGAGCGCCCCGGGAGCCGCACGGACTGTAAGTATACTGCTCCCCCGCTCCCCACTACTACTATGGCAACCAGGACTTTAATAGCGTCCTGGCTGCCATAGTAACCTAAAAGCATTTAGAAGACTGATCAGGATCCTGATCAGTCTTCTAATGCTTTCAGGCGACTTGCGTTCTGACGGATCCGGCGGGACGGAAGTGCCTGCCGGATCCTCAGAATGCAAGTGTGAAAGAGGCCTTAGGCATGCTGCAGATGTTAACTTACAATTAGGTCATGAGCCCTCTTCACACAGCTGAGGAGTTGGACCCCTACCAATCTGATATTGGTCACCTTGTCCTGAGGACACTGCACTACCCCTTTAAATGATCACTGTCATTTAAAAAAAAAAAAAAAAATGCATAAGACAAGCTAACAATCTTCTACACAACAAAATGGCACCCAATGGAGGAAGTCAATTATTTCTCTCCATTTAAGTGGCTAAGAAATCATAGACACACACAGGTACTATTCTCTGTGTTTCATGAGTGCTCACCATGTGATGCCCAAGTAGCTTCATTTCCATTATATTGCCCAGTTCATTTCATTTTGCTAGGGCTTCCTGGGGAAAAATTACCAATATACCCCAGATACCTCTCACATACATTGCCTGTATTTACAGCTGCTTGTATTCCCTTTTATTACACGATGCAGCCATGCTGCCAGACGATGCTTGATCTGCTGCCCAGCAGATGTAAAGGAGCCGTACTGTGAGGTTATCATAGACCCTGAAAGGAGCTGCAAGCAAAGTTCATTCTCTAAACAACTTCTATATACAAAGCCAATCTGTCTTGTTCTTTCGCACCGTGTAGTATTTTTATATTTAGGTGTATACATTTTAGTCTTTGTGGTACTCTTTGGCTAACCCGGATAAGGTTAGAAACTTGAGTGATGACAACTTAAAAAATAAAATAAAAAATTGATAAATTTGAAGACAATTTTGTTTTCAGCACACTAAAATACATGGAAATTAGATGAAAATAATCAAACAGCTTTTTAGTCTCAGACCTGTGTAATTCGTGATAACCTACTTGCGGTAACCGTGGAATGGCCACAATTGTATACTGGAGAAGAGAGCTTACTTGATTTACAGCTCGCCATACATTTGGGTCATCTTCACGCTAGCTCTTCAAATGAAAGTTGACTGAAATTGGCCATTCCAGCTGGTTTTGAGTGTTTGGCCACCTTAAAAGGGGTTGTCCCACAAAAAACATTCTACAGTTTTCAAACCAGCACCTGAATACTTTTGTAGTTGCATATAATAAAAAAGTTAGCATAACCAATGAGTTATTCAATAAAATGGATCTGTATAGCGCCACCTGCTGTTCTCTTTCTTATTTCTCGGACCTGCTCACTGAGAAGGCCGCACATGCTCAGTTTCATCCTCCAACTTTCTCCTGAGCTGTGATAGGGAGAGCTGAGACACGCCTCCCGAGCTGTGACAGGGAGAGCATGGACACGCCTCCCGAGCTGTGACAGGGAGAGCATGGACACGCCTCCCGAGCTGTGACAGGGAGAGCATGGGCACGCCTCCCGAGCTGTGACAGGGAGAGCATGGACACGCCTCCCGAGGCTGTGACAGGGAGAGCATGGACACGCCTCCCGAGCTGTGACAGGGAGAGCATGGACACGCCTCCCGAGCTGTGACAGGGAGAGCATGGACCCGCCTCCCGAGCTGTGACAGGGAGAGCTGAGACACGCCTCCTGAGCTGTGACAGGGAGAGCATGGACACGCCTCCCGAGCTGTGACAGGGAGAGCATGGACACGCCTCCCGAGCTGTGACAGGGAGAGCATGGACACGCCTCCCGAGGCTGTGACAGGGAGAGCATGGACACGCCTCCCGAGCTGTGACAGGGAGAGCATGGACACGCCTCCCGAGCTGTGACAGGGAGAGCATGGACACGCCTCCCGAGCTGTGACAGGGAGAGCATGGACACGCCTCCCGAGCTGTGACAGGGAGAGCATGGACACGCCTCCCGAGCTGTGACAGGGAGAGCATGGACACGCCTCCCGAGCTGTGATAGGGAGAGCATGGACACGCCCCTTAGCTGCAGCAGAAAAGCCACTCCCCTTGAGCTGCCAGCTTGAGATAAATCTATCAGAGCAATGATTGGGGAGATCTCTGGATCCATGTGAGGTACAGGGCTGGTTCTAGCTTTGTTAGAATGAGATTGCCATGTGCTATATGATGTCTTAAGTTTTATAAGTTATAGAATAACCCCTTTAAGTCACACAATGCTTACTATCACTAACCTGTAATTACCTAGTCACATAAAAGTTCAATGGCCTGGCATCTAAACTCCAGCACCACCTTAATGGTTATGCCCAGCTGAAAAGCAGATCAAACATGTAAATCCTCAGAACAGATGATAAATGTGCAGGGCAGCAATAGTCTAGAATTTTTTTTCTAATTAGGATATTCGATTGCATTGGAACTCAAGTACACAAGTCCGTCACCCAGTTTTGTACTTTGTCTACCTGTCACACCAAAACCTGATAAATACTACAACCTGAAAAAGGCACTGCATGTCATGACTTCTACTATGATTTCCAGAACTTCTGCATCGAGCACAGCGCTGACCCGGTAAATTTCTACAAACCAACAACTCCACTGAAAAGACTGGCTGTTGTACAGGCTGCACATCCCTAGTAACCAGTCAACTCATGTCTTGTTGAAGGCAGGATTGTCACATAAGAGAATAAACCTTTACTGCCGGGAAGTTTATATACTGTTGCAGTATAAAGTGAGGTAAAGCACTCCCTGCAGCCAGGCTGCTGCTTTTATTTTCCAGTCTTAGCTATAATCAGAAAGGTGTCTACGACCATGTGGCTTCCCCGCGGTGGTATTCTGTTGAATTAACATGGTACGGCAGCATTACTTTAATGGGTTTTCTTTTTATCTGAGCACGTCTAAACAGTCAAAACACTGTGCTCATTGTGTTTCATGACCAATGACAAATATTCTTACTATACCATAATTGCAGAGCTAAATGAAATTAACACAAGTCGTAGACATCTGCTGCAAACTATGAATAACAGTTTCAGCTCAGTGCTTCATAATATATGCAAGAAAAAGACATTGTACCTGCTAATATCACCATTTTCCACACAACAAACTGGCGCCTAATGGAGGAAGTCAATTATTTCTCTCCATTTCTTTTTTAAGCGTGTTAAGCAAGCTTATGACAAAGACAGAAAAGTAACTGTAGGTGTCTGAATGTTCACCAAGTGATGCCAAAATAGCATTTTTTTATTTTGATTGGTGACCAGCTCTCATAATCAAAGTTGATTTAATTTTTCTTGGGCTTGCTGTGGGCAAAATTACCCATATAACCAAGATTGTTCTCAAATATATAATCTTTATTTACAGCTGCATAGATTTCACTTTGTTATGAAATGCATTACTCACTGCCTCAACATATAATTCAGCTCTGCTACCAGACACAGCTTGAACTGCTGCTTAGTATGTGAAACATGATTCCTCCAGAGACAGGGAAGGAGGGGAGAAGGAAAGAGCAGCAGCGAGATAACAGATGTATGATGCGTTACATTCTGTACAACATGGTGAGTGCGTGTATTTTCTCTTTATTTTTTTTATTTTTTTTGGCGGGGGGATATCTCATTAAGTATTCATATTCACAAAAGCAATAAAATAAAGATCAAAAGCATGGCCACACTGTTACCGTGACCTACAGAGGCATTTCAGCTATGGACAGCACATTAGTAAGTGATACACACCATACTGCACTTAAACTGTTTGCACACGATTTTTAAATATTAGAAATACTCCTTTAACATACTGGATGTCAAATAAAACCATTGACTTATGGCGTTAATAGATTCATTAAACCTTGCAGTGTTTCATAGAAAACAAAAGGCCAACATCATCAATGTTAAGGCACCACTTTTATAGCGTAAAAAAAGTTGCAATTTAAAAGGGTATTCCGGTTACCATAAAGATAACTTATGTTTTAGACTAATTCATCATCAATAATTACCCAATATAATGAAATTTCACATATTTTCCGTCCCGTAGGTATAAAAGTAGTTTTCTTCCTCTGCTACCCACAGTGTTTCCTCATAAATTACCATGGCATCGACCTGTAGTTCTGAGCCTTTCTTAGGTCGAGCACGCTCAGTGTGTTGCTATTAATTCTGTAGCTAAATGTCTTGTGAAACAAAGGGCGTGTTAGTGTGCTGGTGATTACTGAGTATAGGGGGCGTGACTGGACTGTATATCAGGCAGCCAATCAATAAACATCAACACTCACAGCAGGAAAGCTAGGGATTGTAGTTTTGTGAGGGAAGATCAAGCACCACGATACTCTCTGTTGCAAGCTCACACAGGAGCTAGACCAGGGATGGTCAAACTCAGCCCTCCAGCTGTTGCAAAACTACAACTTCCAGCATGCAAAGACTGCTTACAGCTATTAGCACGGAGAGACTATAATGCTTTGCAGAAACAAAACAGTAAAGAAGGGCACTGGTGAAGGGACATCAATAAGGACTGACGACTCGTGAAGAGGTAGCAACTTGGAGATCCCAACACTGACTCCCCTACAGTTCCACTATGATTTGTATGTACAGACGTGATATGTTTATTCACCACTCTTAGGCTAAAGTGTGTTTTTACAGACACCGGCATCTTCATTTTGAGGATATCGAAAACACTGCTTTCTCTAGAGTCCTATATAGGAGACTTATTACACAGGAACGCACCTACAGTTTGATGTGACCGCTAATACCAAACATGTTTCTTGCGCATCAGATCCTTCGCAATCCTCTGAACAAACAGTAGAATGAGCAAGTCTAACAAAAAAGATTTAGTGGCAACCTGAGAGCTGCAGATGCTCGCAACCGGCTGCGATACCAGAGGAAGAAGAAACGATTCTGGACAAGAAAGGTAGTCAAACAAAACATTGCAGCTGCACAGCTAATTCCCTGTCCCCCATATATCACAAAGGTCAGGGTCTGGAGCGGGAGCCCGCATGGAGATCCTATTCGCTCAGGGTCACATCATGCACATGGAAACAAGGAACAAGCTTATACTCTCCTCAGGAAATACACCCAGAACTACTGCAGCTGCTTCAGAAGCAATGAATGAGAAGCCACATTCGCATAAAAGACAGTGCTATAGGTCGAAATAAATACCTTTGTGGGAAGAAAAAAGCGCTACACACACATTATACATATATAATGATGATGTACATAACTGATGTATACTCCTACTGCATAGTTTCTCTTAAAGGCCATCTGACAGCAGATTTGTACCTACGAAACTACCTTCCTGCATTGCTGAGAAAATTATGATTTAATATATGCAAATAAGCCTCTGGGAGCAATGGGGGCGTTGCCATTACACCTAGAAGCTCAGCGCTCTCTGCAACATGGGACCAACACAGATGTCTTCAGCTGCCAAGTGCACATGTAACATGTCGGTCACCTTCATAGGTACAAATCTGTTGACAGATGCCCTTTTAAGACTTTTTGTGCCGTTCTTATTGATGGGCTGTGACCGGCACTGCACTGTAGTCCTAATGGCAGGAATGGGCTGAGCAACACTACCAGATGCCGCCTACCAACAAAAGTGGTGCAGTTTCTGGAAGAAAGTTGTTGTTTTTCTACTCATACTGAACTACTTAAAAAAATTATTTGGCTATAAAAGACAAAATTCCTTCCCTCCCAACAGCTGGGGGGGGGGGGGGGCGCAGGTTGGGCGGCCCTAAATCAGAGGAAAGTAGAGCCAGACACGTTTGCCCCTACTTATCCACTAGGATGTCACATACAGAGATGGGATGATCCCACTGATGACTCTGGGCAGGTCCATTTTTCCTATATTCATTGTGGATGGACAGAAGAAAATGTTGTCCTCTTTATTCTTCTAATCTGCCCTCCAAATAATTATGAAGAAAGTAGACTTGCTGTAGTTTGCTGCATGCCTGCAGAAACCCATAAAATAATGAACAGATTTTATAATTTTCTGCAAAATACATATTGTATGAGGGACATTTCCATCTTTATCTGTTCCTGCTGTACAACAAATGCAAAATTCTCATTAAACTTTTACACCGAAAGACTTCTATTCTCTGTAACTACATGGGACAAGTTATGCTATACTAAATCCTTCTAAAACCAAGCCAGTATACAAAGAGTCTGGAATCTGAAAAGCTAAAAATCACATCACATAATAAAAAAGGCCCATATTCTAGAAACGTGAACAGGACAAATGTTAAGAGCCTTTAGAAATGACCCCCGGAGGCCATGAGAATAACTATGAGCTAATTTGCCCTAATTTGTCTCACTTATTACACAGTGTGCTAGTGAATCACTGCAAGAGCAAGAAGAGCGCGGATTACAGATGCTCACAAATGTATCTTAAGCCAAACTTACAAGCACGCTCCATCAGAAATGTCACCTTTCTTATATCATTCGGTGCTAAAACAAGGCGCACTAAACCAGGAGGACCTAGAAGGCAAATGCATGTGGGACTTTTAAGATGTCCTATGGTGGATGGACGGAACGCTTGCTACAAAGAAGCAAAATCAAGGTCATGGCATGTGTACTTCCACAGTGTCAGTCAGGATCCCCCGGCTGTCTGGCAGCTCTTGACAAAGACACAGCATCATATAGAAGAATAAGTGTGCCGCAAGCTTGGCTAATACAAGTGGTGTGCGTTCCCAAAAATCTGCTTCATGGGCACACATTCCAGCCACTGGATTAGAAAAGGACATCAATACCACTTTACTTATGTGACTCTGGTCTTTAAATCAACTTAGCAGCACTCAGCAGATTTTCAGGAAATTTTCTGGAATGGTCAACCATGTCCTGTAGCTACTTTTTTGGTGGCCGGTTTGAAGAGAACTCAGAGCTGGTACAAGTACTGTGTTCTTTTCTCGGTTTACCTGCTTGCTGTCGACATTGCAGTGGCGAGCAGGTGTAATTACAACTGCTACATCTACATTTACTTGAATAGGAAGGAGTTGTCTTACAGAAGTGAATGCTGCTGCAATGTGGACAGCAAGCAGGTAAACCATGAAGAGAACTCAGAGCTGGTACAAGTACTGTGTTCTCTTCTCGGTTTACCTGCTTGCTGTCGACATTGCAGTGGCGAGCAGGTGTAATTACAACTGCTACATCTACATTCACTTGAATAGGAAGGAGTTGTCTTACAGAAGTGAATGCTGCTGCAATGTGGACAGCAAGCAGGTAAACCATGAAGAGAACTCAGAGCTGGTACAAGTACTGTGTTCTCTTCTCGGTTTACCTGCTTGCTGTCGACATTGCAGTGGCGAGCAGGTGTAATTACAACTGCTACATCTACATTCACTTGAATAGGAAGGAGTTGTCTTACAGAAGTGAATGCTGCTGCAATGTGGACGGCAAGCAGGTAAACCACAAAGAGAACGAAACGCTCGTACGAGAGCGGTGTTCTTTTCAAAAGGCTACTGTTACTGATGACCTATGTGGAGGATGGAAACACAAGGGGGGGGTCAGTCAGCACGTCCCTGTATGCAGGTGCACTCAGCCAAGGCAAAATATACATACAAACACAGAAATGCAACAACACTCTGCAACTAGTACCCTGTCCTGCCTATATGCTAAAAGCTATCAAAGGTCGTTAGTGTACATTGTGATCAAAAAGTAATAAGCCACTCGCCACGTCAAGGCCGCCTCTATGAGTGGTCCTAACGCTAAATCCTACCTGTTATGGGTAACAACAGCCACATAGAATCCAGGGAGTGTGGGCCCAGCATGCACGTCTGGATCAACCATGCTTATCAACCCTTTCTCGTGCCATAACAGCCTCCATTAGAACCAGGGATGCAGGTACTAACATGCATGCTGAGCCCACAATATATACTCACCCTGGAGCCAGATGGCCACAAACAGGTACTATAAATGCAAGTGCAGTTTTTATACTTACTCTGATTAAAACCAGCCTCTAGGGCAGACAAACTAGCCATGTGTGCACGACTGAAAGGAAGGCTGCCACACCTCCAACAATACAAAACAGAAACACACGGGGGATAAGTTAAAGGAAATGCGTCACCAGAAATGTTTTCTGCCAGTTAAAACCATTTTTTCTAATCTGTTTCTATTTCCTGATTACAGATTTATTTAATTTCTGTTTCCTGAACAAGATTATGGGGGCGGCCATCTTGCACAGCATCTAGAAGGCATTAAGAAAACTGCTTTACGGCAGCCACATGGTTCATAGAGATAATGGTGAGGAGGGAATCTCATTTACTTCTATGGGAGAGTTTTCTAGGCAAGCTCTGTGACCTGTGCATGTGAATGGTGGATCCTGTCTTATCTATACAGAGGTGATCTCGTTACAGGCAGGATAAGATTGAAAGATAAGCAGGTAACTGCAGTAACGTGATCTGTACAGACGAGAAGTGGCGCCTATTATTAGGCTTAATGGCCAGTGGGAAACCGCAGGATAATACGGTTTTTGTTTATAGATATCAATATGGAAAATTAAAAATATCACCCAAAATTCTTTAAAACTATGTTAAACATAAAAACCTGTTTTAAACAATAGGTCATTTTTTGATGACACATTCCCTTTACTGTCTGCTGCCCTGATCATTTTAAAACATGTCAGACAAGCAAAATTGCATGACAAAATGTGACCCTTTACATTTCTGCTAATTATTATTATTCTGTAATGGACGGAGTCTCAACCATCTGAAGATAAGCCTGAGGATGTTTAAAACCATAAAAGTAAATCAGCAGGCGATGTCAAACCTGTGCTTTTACATAACTCATAGGTTCCGATGATAAAACTGATCAGCAGGCAATGTCTACCTGTGCATTTACATAATTCATAAGCGCCGATGCATTGCCTTCAGCGATATAGAGTGAAGTACACAAAAGCGCTAGGAATCTGGACAATGCTCAAGTGCTGAAGGAAAAAGGAACGTACATTGTGCAGAAAACACAAAGCCCTTCTTGCAGACACAGCGCGAGACTGAACTTAGCTTGGCTCCAAAGCTGTGGAAAGTACTACAAAGCACAGCAAGATCACCAGGTCTGGAGACAATATTCATTATCACATCTGCGGCGGATGCTCTTGGATAATCATTTGCACAAACAAGGGCTGCATGTTCCCTGACTGCTGAAGCATACAAAAAAATCAAGTCATACAATAACCGAAAATGCATTATTGTTTCCCAGCCAATACAGCATCAGGAAAAAAAATAATAAAAAAAGAAATAAAATAATAACAGTAAGGAGAGGAAAGGAATATCATTACATCTCATCCCTGAGAAGACCATAGGCAATGACAAAGGCAAAGTAATCGCCGTGGGGAAGGCATCCCATAGTCTGTGATAAATTGGACTTGAGTGCTTTCAAAAATGGATGAAAGAAAAAAAATGTTTTACATAAGAAGAAATGGCTATTTTATTGTGCAGCAGCATGTAATACGTTATTCTTAATTATATTCATTTTGATTGTTTTCCTTAAAGGCATTTTCAAGTTGTAAAATAAATTGAATACATAAGCATTAACCCCTTCAGGACAGGGCCCTATTTCACCTTAAGGACCAGGCCATTTTTAGCAAATCAGACATCTGTCACTTTATGTGGTGATAACTTTAAAACGCTTTTACTTATCCAGGCCATTCTGAGATTGCTTCCTTGTCACATATTGCACTTCAAGTCGGTGGTAAATTTGAGTCAAAATATTTCATTTATAAAAAAAAATACCAAATTTGCAAAAAATGGATGAATTAGCAAATTTCAATTTCTCTACTTTTATAATAGATAGTAATACCCCCCCCCCCCCCCCAAACTAGTTATTACTTTACATTCCCCATGTCTACTTCATATTTGGAACATTTTGAAAATTACATTTTATTTTTTGGGGATGTTAGAAGGCTTAGAAGTTTAAAAGCAAATCTTGAAATTTTTAAAAATTTTTCCAAAACCCACTTTTTAAGGACCAGTTCAGGTCTGAAGTCACTTTGTGGGGCTTACATAATAGAAACCACCCATAAATGGCTCCATTTTAGAAACTACACCCCTCAAGGTATTAACTTTGTTAACTCTTTAGGTGCCCCACGAGAATTAAAGGAAAATGGGAATGAAATTTAAAAATTGCACTTTTCTTTAGCATATTTTAAATCTATTTTTTTTCTGCAACAAATCAAGGGTTAAAAGCTAAACAAAACTCAAAATCTATTACCCTGAATCTGGAGTTTACAGAAACACCCCATATGTGCCCAAAAACTGATGTATGGGCACACAACAGGCTTCAGAGTGGAAGGAGCAACATAGGAGAGTGGATTTAGCTGGAACGGTAATTGGGAGCTATGTCAAATATGAAGATACCCTGAGGTGGCCCTACAGTGGAAACCCCCAAAAAGTAACCCCATTTTGGAAACTACACCCCACAAGTAATCTTTCAAGATGTGTAGTGAGCATTTTGACCTCAAAGGTGTTTCCTAGAATTAGGAAACACTTGTCAGTGAAAATGAAAAATCGCATTTTTTTCACAAAAAAGTTGCTTTACACCCACATTTTTCACTTTCCCAAAAGGGTAACTCCCCACACGTGCTCAAAAAATGATGTATGGGCGCACAACAGGGATCTACAGTCGAACAGCAAAATATGGATTTTATTGGCGGGCCTAAATTGGCAGACATGGATTTTAGGTGCCTTGTCGCAGTTAAAAAAATTCCTGAGATGCCCAGAAATTAAAACCCCAAGAAGTGACCTCATTTTGGAAAGTGCACCCTTGTACAAACATTTTAAGGGATGTAAAGGGCACTTTTGACAGGTGTTTCACGGAAATAAATATGTAGTGGTTGGTGAAAAGTGGATCTGTAAGCTATGCGGACTAAATCAGAGATATAAAGTGGTAAAACTACAGGGTACATCATGGATGCAATTAAATTAATACTCCACGGATGAGTGCTAGATTTTAAAACACTCCTGCATGCACAGGCCAGGTTTTTCAGGGTAGGTTTCACAGTGGTAAATGATGTCTTTCCTTATCTCACTTTGGAACACAGCCTGCATCTTTTTTGGGTCCTTCCCTTCGTTGAGGTTGGGGGGACTTGACCTGGAAAATGTTGCCCTCGTACAACACGGGCACCATGACTTCCAGAAGTACTGGGACACTCTCCGGCCTGGCTTTAAAAAATTAGGGCCTTGATAACCACCTCTTGGAATTGAAGGAGAGTTCCTGTGTGGCCTGCAGATTGAAATAGCACGTACGCATTGCCGTCTGTACAATGTGTACAGACAGCTTTTTGTACCACACTTTTGTTTTCCTTGTGGCACTGTAGGGCTTAAGAAGTTGATCTGAAAGATCCACCCCTCCCATGTGCCTGTTGCAGTCCAGGATACAAATTGGTAAAAAAAAAAAAAGAAAAAAAAGAAAACGAAACAAAAAATAAACTTTACAACCCCCTTAACACCCTAACTGGAGTCCAGCTCCAGCAGTGGGAAAAGTAGCTAACTGGATTGGGGAGGGCTGCTTAAGGGTCCTTTCACACTTGCGTTCTGAGGATCCGGCAGGCACTTCCGTCCCGCTGGATCCATCAGAACGCAAGTTGCCTGAAGCATTAGAAGACTGATCAGGATCCTGATCAGTCTTCGAATTGCTTTCAGGTTACTATGGCAGCCAGGACGCTATTAAAGTCCTGGTTGCCATAGTAGGAGCGGGGAGCGGTATACTTACAGTCCGTGCGGCTCCCTAATGACGTCAGAGCGCCCCATGCCCATGGATCACGTGATCCATGCGTGTGGGGCGCCCTGACGTCACTCTGGAGCGCCCCGGGAGCCGCACGGATGGTAAGTATACTGCTCCCCCGCTCCCCACTACACTTTACAATGGCAACCAGGACTTTAGCGTCCTGGCTGCCATGGTAACAATTGAAAAAAAGCTAAACGTCGGATCCGGCGATGCGCCGAAACGACGTTTAGCTTAAGGCCGGATCCAGATTAATGCCTTTCAATGGGCATTAATTCCGGATCCGGCCTTGCGGCAAGTGTTCCGGATTTTTGGACGGAACAAAAAGCGCAGCATGCTGCGGTATTTGCTGCGTCCAAAAAACGTTCCGGTCCTGAACTGAAGACATCCTGAACGGATTTCTCTCCATTCAGAATGCATGGGGATGATCCTGATCAGGATTTTTCCGGCATAGAGACCCGACGACGGATCTCTATGCCGGAAAACAAAAACGCCAGTGTGAAAGGACCCTTAGATGGTGATATCTCCTGAATGGTAGCAGCTAAAAAACATGCAACTGGTCTTGTTTGAAAGCATTCCAAGCTTTCAGAAAATACCAGAATGATAGCAATATGTTCAGTACAGGGGAAGATATCACTGATAGAAATCGGGATGCAGTGAGTACAGGTGAAAGTAATAACAGGTTTTACCCGCAATTATTCCTGATTCGATTTCTAACAGTGATTTCTCCTCTGTTGCTTGGACTTTAGCTGTCACTTTGGTCTTGCGTGTTTCTAGAAGCATCTAAAGCAGCCCTCACCTGTCCAGTTAGCTACTTTTCCCACTGTCCGGTGGTAAGATGACATATACTTGATCAAATCTTTACAAAGGTTCCCACCACAGATTAAATTCCTGCCCCTGAAAATAAAAACTGTTCATTGTGAGCACAGTTTTCAAACAACATCTCACTTATACCTGTCAATGTTCTTCAATTCCCAGGTACATCAGGATAAAAGACAATTACAGAAGCATGCGTATAGTGTAAATCTACCCCCAGTGTATAAGGCACTGAGTTATAGCAGAAGTGTGCAGAGGAGGGATCAGTGCCGTACCTAGCACTATGGGATGTTAGTGTTGATGGGAAACATCAGAAGCGGTTTTCACACCTAAATTCGAATATCAGGTCCAGAGATTTACCAGAGTTGGCCTTTCACACATGGAGCCATCAGCCCAGAGATGTTCCGTGTCAGGAACTTTCTCACTATAGAGGAAATCATCTGGTTGCATAGACATGGGGCAAGTACTTCAACACGCCTACTGTGATTTGGCTCAACATTTCACTAATGTGGTAACTCGGACAAAACCCAGATTTAGTACTAGGGCACTGGGGAGAAAAGGTCTGGGACAGATACTGTGGATGTTTGCATTCACACATTCAGCTCCTCTGGGAAAGCTCCAGAAAATATCTGGGTTACCCTGTAAATGTGAACGGGTTAGAAAGAAAAGAGCATCAAATAGTAGCCCTGCACATAAAAATCCTGCATTTACATAACGAAGCAGTGCACAATGGAACAAGACCTAAGGTTAGAAAA
Source organism: Bufotes viridis (assembly GCA_033119425.1). Lineage (NCBI taxonomy): Eukaryota > Metazoa > Chordata > Amphibia > Anura > Bufonidae > Bufotes > Bufotes viridis. The sequence goes on along the minus strand of CM065589.1, from coordinate 163,296,989 downwards.
TAAATGTCCGTCTGCACTAGTTACTTAACATACTGCCAAGTGTGAACAGAATGCAATGTGTAATGAAAGGCACACTTTAAGGTGACCTCTTCCATTCGTCGCTCCTTGTTCCTACAGCCTTTACAATCAAGAGATTTATCGTCGGTGAGAGCAAGAACCTCCAAAGCAAGTAAGGGACAATTTTCCCCCTAAAGTGCTTAAAATTAAAAGGTTATAACCAGATCTGTTGCGTGGTACAGATTAGGATATTCGTACCGTGACCGAGAGCGCTTCCTGCTGTGTCCAGGGTTTTGTCCTGCACGATGAGAACATAGGACATCTCGTTCTCGGTCTTCCTCTCTTCTTCTTTCTGTGAACTGTGGTGGTTTTCTAGGCGATCTTGAACGTGATCTGAAATAAATATGAACAGCACATTATATAGTATATGTGGAAAAGATGTGCCATCACTAGGTCAAAAGATCAAAGAATAAAAGCTTCATACCATTTATTGGTAAAATATCAATATCACTAGAAACCTGAAATACAGTATGGATTAATCTTGATTTTTCAGTCTAATTTCTATATTCAGACGAGCCACCAATTCTTCCCTTGTAGGCCCTACTGGTTGAATCCCATATTTCACCATTAGATTTCTCACTTGATATAATAGACAACGAATACCAATACAAACCCCCGTCTGAAATATCACCCTACACGATTCCGAAAAGAGATACAGCCAGTTCAACTGGGAGCTGTATACCATAGGCGGTATATTAGTGTATGGGACCCATCTGCGGAAGCCACCTTGACGCCTGGTAGATGGGACGGATACGCGTTTGATAAAAAATGTGCTCTAAGAGCTTCCATTGACTCATTTATAGTAGGTATAAAACCACTTTCATTTAGATCGATCCCCATTTCTCAGTTCTATTGTTTGCATGTATAAGGGTGTGCAGCCTTTTTTTTAATCAACCATATCTTACATAGGATCGTTCAATGTTGTCTATCTAAACAACATGAGATGCTGACACTCATGTCAGATAGATAAAGAATAAAGGGCTGTTCATATCACATAAGCTACGTGTTAGGCTGTCACATCTGCGTTAGAGGTCCTTGAGAGACTGTTCTAGCAGAAAACAGCCTGCTAGAGGCCTCTGGTTGTGGCGCAGCCGGATGTTATCGAGTGCCCACCAGTCCCAATGGAAAGCTCCAACATAGCCTACTGTATAGGCATGCAGCTCCTATACATAACAACCCATATAGCACACACTTAACCACATCAGCCCCCCTAGCTTAAACACCCTTAATGACCAGGCCACTTTTTACAATTCCGCACTACACTACTTTCACCGTTTATTGCTCGGCCATACAACTTACCACCCAAATGAATTTTACCTCCTTTTCTTCTCACTAATAGAGCTTTCATTTGGTGGTATTTCATTGCTGCTGACATTTTTACTTTTTTTGCTATTAATCAAAAATTACCGAAATTTTTGCAAAAAAATGACATTTTTCACTTTCTGTTGTAAATTTTTATAAAAAAAAAACTACATTTCTATATAAATTTTTCTCTAAATTTATTGTTCTACATGTCTTTGATAAAAAAAATCCAATAAGTGTATATTTATTGGTTTGGGTAAACGTTATAGCGTTTACAAACTATGGTGCAAAAAAGTGAATTTCTGCATTTTGAAGCAGCTCTGACTTTCTGAGCGCCTGTCATGTTTCTTCAGGTGCTAGAATGTCAGGATAGTATAAATACCCCCCAAATCACACAATTTTAGATAGAAGACACCCCAAACTATTCGCGGAGGGGCTTGGTGAGTTCATGTATCATTTCATTTTTTTTCACAAGTTAGCGGAAAATGACACTTTCTGAGAAAAAAAAAAAAAAATAATAAAGTTTCCATTTTTGCTAACTTCTGGCAAAAAAATAAAAAATCTCCCACGGACTCACTATGCCCCTCAGTGAATACCTTGGGGTGTCTACTTTCCGAAATGGGATCATTTGTGGGGTGTGTTTACTGTTCTGGCATTTTGGGCGGGGCTAAATTGTGAGCAGCCATGTAAAACCTAAAGGTACTCGTTGGAATTTGGGCCCCTTTGCGCACCCAGGCTGCAAAAAAGTGTCACTTATGTGGTATCGCCGTACTCAGGAGAAGTAGGGCAATGTGTTTTGGGGTGTATTTTTACATATACCCATGCTGTGTGAGAGAAATATCTCTGTAAACTGACAACTTTGTATAAAAAAATTAAAAAATTGTTGTTTACAGAGATATTTCTCACACAAAGTATGGGTATATATAAAAATACACCCCAAAACACATTGCCCTACTTCTCCTGAGTACGGCGATACCACATGAGTGACACTTTTTTGCAGCTTGGGTGCGCAAAGGGGCCCTAATTCCAATGAGTACCTTTAGGATTTCACAGGGCATTTTTACGCATTTGGATTCCAGACTTCTTCTCATGCTTTAGGGGCCCCTAAAATGCCAGGGCAGTATAAATACCCCACATGTGACCCCATTTTAGAAAGAAGACACCCCAAGGTATTCTGTGAGGGGTATGGTAAGTTCATGTAAAATTTTATTTTTTGTCACAAGTTAGTGGAATATGAGACTTTGTAAAAAAACAAAATTAAAAAAATAAAAATATATCAATTTCCGCTAACTTGTGCCCAAAAAAAAAATTCTGTGAACTCGCCATGCCCCTCACAGAATACCTTGGGGTGTCTTCTTTCCAAAATGGGGTCACTTGTGGGGTATTTATACTACGCTGGCATTTTAAGGGCCCTAAAGCGTGAGAATCCAAATGCGTAAAAATGCCCTGTGAAATCCTAAAGGTACTCATTGGTTTTAGGGCACCTTTGCGCATCTTGGCTGCAAGAAAGTGTCACTCATGTGGTATCGCCGTACTCAGGAGAAGTAGGGCAATGTGTTTTGGGGTGTATTTTTATATATACCCATACTGTGTGTGAGAAATATCGCTGTAAACGACAAATTTCACATTTTTTTATACAAAGTTGTCAGTTTACAGAGATATTTCTCTCACCCAACATGGGTATATGTAAAAAATACACCCCAAAACACATTGCCCTACTTCTCCTGAGTACGGCGATACCACATGAGTGACACTTTTGCAGCCAAGATGCGCAAAGGGCCCTAAAACCAATGAGTACCTTTAGGATTTCACAGGCCATTTTTACGCATTTGGATTCTCACGCTTTAGGGCCCCTAAAATGCCAGGGCAGTATAAATACCCCACATGTGACCCCATTTTGGAAAGAAGACACCCCAAGGTATTCCATGAGGGGCATGGCGAATTCATAGAAAAAAAAATGTTTGGCACAAGTTAGTGGAAATTGATTTTTTATTGTTTTTTCTCACAAAGTCTCCCTTTCCGCTAACTTTTGACAAAAAGTTTTATTTTTCATGGACTCACTATGCCCCTCAGCGAATACCTTGGGGTGTCTTCTTTCCAAAATGGGGTCACATGTGGGGTATTTATACTGCCCTGGCATTTTAGGGGCCCTAAAGTGTGAGAAGAAAAATGCGTAAAAATGCCCTCCTAAAAGGTACTCATGGGAATTTGGGCCCCTTTGCGCATCTTGGCTGCAAAAAAGTGTCACTCATGTGGTATCTCCGTACTCAGGAGATGTAGGGCAATGTGTTTTGGGGTGTATTTTTACATATACCCATGCTGGGTGAGAGAAATATCTCTGTAAATTGACAACTTTGAATTAAAAAAATGTAAAAAGTTGTCATTTACAGCGATATTTCTCACACCCAGTATGGGTATATATAAAAATACACCCCAAAACACATTGCCCTACTTCTCCTGAGTACGGCGATACCACATGTGTGACACTTTTTTGCAGCCAAGATGTGCAAAGGGGCCCAAATTCCCATGAGTACCTTTAGGATTTCACAGGGCATTTTTACGCATTTGGATTCTCACGCTTTAGCACCTCTAAAATGCCAGGGCAGTATAAATACCCCACATGTGACCCCATTTTGGAAAGAAGACACCCCAAGGTATTCCGTGAGGGGCATGGCAAGTTCACAGAATTTTTTTTTTTTGGCACAAGTTAGCGGAAATTGATTTTTATTTTTTACAAAGTCTCATATTCCACTAACTTGTGACAAGAAATAAAATTTTACATGAACTCCCCATACCCCTCACGGAATACCTTGGGGTGTCTTCTTTCTAAAATGGGGTCACATGTGAGGTGTTTGTACTGCCCTGGCATTTGAGGGTCTCCGCAATCATTACACGTATGGCCAGCATTAGGAGTTTCTGCGATTCTCCTTATATGGAGCATACGGGTAATGAGATTTTTTTTTCCGTTCAGCCTCTGGGCTGGAAAAAAAAATAAAAAATGAACGGCACCGATTTTTTCATTCGCATCAATCAATGTGGATGAAAAAATCTCTGCCAAAATCAGTGACTGCGGTGCGGTGCGGTGGGCGCTAACTACCTAACAAGTAGCTTACTAACTGGCGGGGATAAGGGACCCTTATGCCCCATTCACACGTCCGAAATTCTGTTTGCGGAACGGAATTGTGGACCCATTCATTTCTATTGGGACAGACTTTGTCCCGCTTGGATCCGGAATTACGGATCCGCACTTCCGGGTCTGCACTTCCGTTCCGCAAAAATATAGAACATGTCCTATTCTTGTCCGCAATTGCGGACAAGAAAAAGCATTTTCTATATAGTTCTGGCAATGTGCGGATCTGCAAAATGCGGAAAGCACATTGCCGGTGTCCGTGTTTTGAGGATCTGCGGATCCGTGGATCAGTTCCGCGGATCCGTGAATCCACAGATCCGCAAAACACATATGGACGTCTGAATGGAGCCTTACAAGGGGTGTGATCAATGACAGGGGGTGATCAGGGGTCTAGATGGGGTGATCAAGGGGTTAATAGGTGAGGGGGGGGGGGTTAGTGTAGTGTTTGGTGCAACTTTACATAGTTACCTGGTCCTCTGGTGGTCGATCCCAGCAAATGGGACCACCAGAGGACCAGGTAGCAGCTATATCAGACGCTGTTCACAAAACAGCGTCTGGTATACATGTTTGATGCGATTTATATCGCATCTACAGCCTGCCAGCGATTGATCATCGCTGGCAGGCTGTAGTTCAACTCTTGAGACGCGCGCGTGCGTGCGTTCACAGGAACTCGCGCGTCTCGCGAGATGACGCGCCGATGCGTCCACACAGAGCTGCAGGACGCATCCCTGCGTTAGGCGGTCCTGTAGTAGTTAGAGGGGTTGAAATAACGAAAAATCTCAGACAACCCCTACAACTGGGATGGCTAACCTTCGGCACTCCAGCTGTGGTAAAACTACAACTCCCAAGATGCAAACTTGCTTGGTGTTTCTCAGAACGCCACAGAAATGAATGAAGCATGCTGGGAGTCACAGTTTCACTACAGCTGGAGTGCTGGAGGTCAGCCATCACTGGCCTACAAAGTCTTAAGATAAAATAAACATGATATACTCGCATATCCCTGTGGCACTTGCCCAGTACAAGTGATGCAGTGAAGTGTGTAGAGGTGCTTGGATATGGCACATGACTTCTACTGCCATTCACTGTCCTCAACTTCGCTATATAGGCAGTGAAGTCATAGGAGATCCCCAAGGAGACCAATGACTGATATCACATATTGGCATCTGTCATCCACAGCTTTTTATGGCCACAAGACTGAAATGTGCAGTCTACTGTGCTATTCCATTATTGTCTTTTGTGCTAAACTGACCAGCTGTATGTATACCTACCCTTTTAGCCTCTGTCTAACTGATGGAGCCCTACAAACACACTGACCATGTATGTCGCAGGGTTCTTGGCGTACACGCTAAACACAGGGCAAAAACATGTAGAAAACAAGCCCTAAATAAACTGTCAAGCTGACCGTGTTGCCGAATACGCAGTGGCTGGTGCTGTCGGCTGGTACTAAATCTTGCTGCACAAATACCAGGATTCGTTAGGAACCATAGCCAAATACAAGGGGAAAGTATGTATTATAACACACTAATACAACCAATAAAAGCTAAACAAAAATGCAGCAGAACGTTTTATGACCTGCACAGATGAATGTCTGAATGCAAGGCATTTCACGTTATTGCATTTGCATTTCAGGGTGTTAAAGATTTATCGCACTTCTGCGCAGTTTCACACTGCCAACCCACATTACAGGTCCACGTCTGAAATAAAACCGATCCTATCCAAGGGATGGAGAACTGCACACCAATGGCACTCCAGCAGCTGCTTTCAGAATCGTTTCCACTCCTGATGCCCAACTACTTTGAAAGACTGTTATAACATCGCTTTTCTGTTTCTAAGCCAAGTGCAGATGCTATACATTCTGTGAGCATTTTATCTAAAACAAGGTTCCTTTATTACACCATAAAGGCTGTGCGGGCATAGAAGCAATGGTATAAACTTGCTTGGATTCAAAAAATTTAAGTGGCAGTCAAATGAAAGAAGGCAGCATTTAATTCAAAATCGCAAAAAAGTAGAGTTTGACAGCTGAAAGTAGCACAGGATTACTATGTTGCCTTGACAAACCCTAGAACCAACAGAGGAACTGCTTCTTTGTGCCATCTTATGGGAGGGAGATCACCATGCAGATGCCATAACATCTAATGGACATAGGCCTATCAAGACTACAGTTATGAACAGAGAGATAGAAATGACTACACAAAATGGGTCAGTCAGCACTAGATTTCCGATGAGAAACAAAGTGAAGCCATTATTTTTATATACCGTTATTGTCAAAAAAGAAGGGCTTAGTGGGATCTGCTTGGCCGTGATAACCAAGGACATCTTGGCAAGGGCTCCAGTGGAAGAAAGCCATCTTTGGAATGGTACCTGGCTTTCACCTACCTCCCATGTCTCACTGAACCCTAAAGCCTCATTCACACGTCTGTGATTTCCATCAGTGATTGAGAGCCAAAACCAGGTGCGGCTCTAAACATAGAACAGGGGCAGATCTTTCCCTTATGTCTGTGGAGGCTCCAGTCCTGGTTTTGGCTCACAACCACTGATGGAAATCACTCACGTGTGACAGGCATTAGTCTGCATGACCAGATGACTGAAAGGGAAAGGCCTTGAAGCACAAGACTCAAAGTAGCAATGAAAATCATTGACTCAATCTTCGAAGAAAGTAACCACCCAAGTATTATACTAATATACAAAAAAAAAAAAAACATACCTGGAACGCCTAACTGTTCTGTAAGCGGTGGGAAGGGAATGCTTGACTTTTGAATGAGATCGGGATTTGGATTCATAATGCATTCTTGGAGATTGAGATCTTGACCTGGACCGCTTCTTCCTCTTCTTCTTCTTTTTCTCCTTTTCTTCATGTGGCAATTCACGAATTGGGGACCTTTCTGTGACAGGGTACTCTGTTGTAGGCACAATGATATCCTCTGGGAGCAAATCATAATTCATGGTGTTCTCAGCCTGAAACAGACCCAAAGAAACTGATGCATCAATTTGTTGTGAATATTTGGTAGAAAATCTCTTCTGGATACAGCACAGATTAACAGTTCTAAATGTAAGTTCTTCCAGACTTTACCACGGATGTCCTATCGCAACTCAAACATCCGAAGGATAAGCCTTCAATGTGAACGTCTTCGCAAACCCCTTTTCCCGTTTTGTAGATTCTATAGTACAGGCATCTACAGTTTAGTACTGGAACTACATTTTTGAGGAGCCGATGACAGACACGGCATGTTTGCACAGATTTTCTGAATTTAGGCAGCAAAAGTCTTCTATAGGCATTATTCACAATGTTCGTCCGCAAATTTGCGGAACGGGTGCAGACCCATTCATTTTGGAATGGGGACGTGATGGATGCGGAGAGCACACACTGTGCTCTCTGCATCCGCATTTGCGGAGCGCGCCGCCGATCTTCCGGACGGCGGCTCCGCAAATAAGTATAGCATGTCCTATTCTTGCCCGCAATTGCGGACAAGTATAGGCATCTCTATAGGGCCGGTGACAAGGTGTTTTGCAGATCCGCAAAACACAACGGACGTGTGAATAAGACCATAGGGCGAGTCAAAATTCGCAGGACACCCTTTAATTTCAGAACCGAAAGGGAAAATGAAATATCTGAAGACAACACACAGTTGTTGTTGCAACTTTGTGTAGAAAACCTTTGAACCACAAAAGATATTGCAAATTGATTTCTGGGAAAATTCCCTCCTTTCCAAAGGAAAAATTGGGCCTTGATCCAATATGACTGCTTTCAAGAGGGTGGCCATGTTCCAGACATAGCCTAAAAGACAGGGTTCCTCACCCAGTACTTAATAGGGTATTCAGATATTTAAATTTTCCCTTTTGTTTCTGAAATAAAAGGGTGTCCTGAGACATTTGACTCACACTGAATAATAAGGCAGAATTAAAGGGGTTGTGCCACCATTAACTATCATATTCATTGTGTGCATCATAAAAATTAAGTTTGCCACTGCCATGCTATTAAAAATGATCCGGAAAAGTTGTGAAATTATTATTTTTTTAACAGTATGGTGCTACCTGGTGTTTGAAGTGTATAGCACAATGCATTCATCTAATGAGCCAAGTGCTGAAGGACACACATGCTCAGTCACTCTCTCCACAGTCTAGGGCAGGGGTAGGCAACCTTTGGCTCCCAGCTGTTGTGAAACTTCAACTCCCAGCATTCATAGTTGCTCTGCTCTTCTAAGACCTTACATAGAAATGAATGGAGCATGCTGGGAATTGTAGTTTCACAACAGCTGGGAGCCGAAGGTTGCTGATGCCTGGTCTAGGGATAGTGATCCTCTGTTAAAGGCTTTCTGCTCTGCTTGCCTAGGTAGGAGCAAGGCAGTATATCTGAGAAGAAGCCTGCTGGGGTAGAAATAAGAAGGGACTATACAGTCACCTTATATAAGCCATATTATTATTCGTTTGATAAGAATTGAGCTATAATGAGTGTTTATGAGGACGGGAGACCAGAGAGAAGAGCTACACATGAGCCATCAGATGATGGGATTCAAAGAAACAGAAACTGCCTATTAATTATCTATTACTGTGAACAAATGAACCAGCTCCTCATTGACCAGTTCCCAACACGGCACCTAGCCGACGCTCATATGATACAGAGTTGATGTCCTCAATTGGGCTGCTCTGTTTGTTACATATTTAGATGATTTCTAGCCTCCTGGCCCCTTCTAAAAGTCTTCAGTGTGTTGTACAAACATACAGCTACTTCAGGAATGCGGCCAGGTACCACTAACCTACTACATTAGAAAGAATTAAAAGGGAAAGAACCACTAAATACCTTGCTACACACCCTGCTCAGACTGATTTTTAATCCTGTATCTCAGAAACGGCTAAATATTTTTAACAAAGACATACTGCAAAAAATATTTTTAGCCCAAAATGAGTAAAATGCAACCATAAAAAAAAAATAAAAATTGCCCTGAAGGTGTCGATACCTTTAAGGAGCCATTCACATGAGCTGATACACAGGGAACCATGCAGCAATAAACCTCTGTGTAAGGGGATGAACTATCATTACTGCGATCATTCATCCCCATAAAGATTCATTGCTTGTTAACATCAGACCCTTGTTTCCACAGGAGGCAACAACTTGGCCGATCCTCGGCCTACGTAAAACGGCCCCAAGACACTGCATGTAAACAATTCTGGTGCGTCAGATAAAGTATCTGATGAGATACAGTTTGGTACATGTTCATTTTACACTTTATATACCGAGATGTGCACTTTTATTGAACAAATGAAAGGAAAAATAAAAACATGTTCTCGTGCCTCATGATTCATTTACAGGTTGAAAAAACTAAGCTGGGCTAAAATTTAGGAGAGTTGATTAAACAAGCTTCTTTAAAAAATGGCAGATGTTGGACTGTGACATTTACACATCCCTAATCTTCCCAATTCCTCACACATCCAGTCTACTCCTGGATATCAGCTTTATGACCAAAGCAACATCTAGTTCATTTCCAGAAGAAAAAAATATATATCATGATCAGAGGCCAAAACTTCAGTGCCTGCTAAACCAAAAACCAAGATCCTTTCTAATCTCTAGCAAAATGTTCAAAATTAAATGTAATGGCAATGGCTCAGCGGGGCAGTAGACAATTCCCTGAGCTCATAAATGAGGCGTTTAAATGTATCTAATTAAACCGCATAAAATCTTTGGAAATGACTAAAATATATTAATTTATACCCCAGTATTTTATAGGCATAAATATTTTATGCTATTTTATAGTTCAATGACAGTAATTTGGTAGAAGGATTTTGGCCCTAAAATCAACAGGTTATTCCAGATCCACATCTACTACGTCCATCGAGTCTTTATTAATGGGATCCAAATTCTTTAATTGCACATTAGATTTATTCACTGTATTTTATATAAAGAGTTTGGTCCAGTGCGTGTTTTCTCAAGTATTTGATTCCAGTCCAGGGCTTATGAAACACCTTCCTACCTATATATTGAGGCAAAAGAAAGCAAACATATTTAATTATCTGTGTGGCTACTGAAGAGGGGACTAGGAGCCCCAAAATGCGTTTAGCCTAACCTAGCCTTACATAACTATTTGGCAAGATCCCCTCATTAATTTATTGGAAACAATGGCGTTACCCATGTGTTTAGTTCTGTGGGTGGTAAAAGGCTAAATCTGCTTCCAACAGGACTTTACCCGTCATTTCTGAGGCAAGTAAAATATTGACCAAGTACTGGAGCAATGTGGAGTGGCACTACAGAGCTCGGCCAGCACGGAGCATGCGGGTATGAGCGCTTCCATCTGCTTACAGAATTAAAAAGGAATTGTAAGTGCAGTGTCCAGAGCCGAAAGTCTCAACATATTCATATGCCGAGAGCAAATTATGTCAAGACAGACGTGGTGAGCGCTGCACTATACGTTGTACTGTGATTGGTATATCAGACACTAGTGCGGAGGCAGCTATTCGATACAAAGCTGCTGACTGACTGACATATTTCTCAATACTGTGACTAAATTGCTAATGATTTTTTAGCTATTTTGATCATTTACTGCTGGGCCCGCAGCCTATATAGTCCTGGGCTGTCAATATATTTGTATTTTTATTGTGGGTCCTTTTGTGTGTTTATTTTTTTCTGCCTATTAATACATACACTATATACAATCTATGCCTAGAGCAGCTCGCCATCATTTCCTTTGCATCAGCTCTTTCTTCTTCTGTTGGCATCAGATTAGTGAGAATCCTCGGCATATTTTGCTCACGATATATCCAAGATCTCTCAAGTGAGCTGTCCCTTCCTTTTTATTTATTTTTTAACATTTTATAGGGGAAAAGGGCCCCTTTTTTACTACTTTACCTAGAAGGGTATTCTCCCAGGTGATGGAAACATCTCATCCACACATTGCAGAGATAAATGGAATTGTGCTGCATGTCACCCCACTTCTGACTTGTCATAATGGAAATCCAGCAACAGACTCACTACGCAGGAACATACCCTTACCCTAAGTTCACACCTGAGCGTTTTACAGTGCATTCAAACGCGCTGTAAAACGCTCAACACATGAAAACCAATGCTTTCCTATGGCCCTGGTTCTCACTTGAGCGTTTTACAGCGCGTTTGAACGCGCTGTAAAATGACCCGACGCATAAACAAGTACTTGTACACCACAGTGGTCAATCACAAGAACGCACGTACGAACACGCGTTTCCTATTTGCAAAAACGCTCTGAAATACACGCGTAAAACGCGCGTTTCAAGAACGCTCAGGTCTGTACCCAGGGTCAGAAAATCTGTGCGTTTCCAAAAAAATGCCTGCATTAGGCCTCTTTCACATCGGAGCTATAGGTCTCCGGCAGACTGTTCTAGGATGCGGCATTGCCTTCCCCACTGGCTATAATGGGATTCAGAGGATATAAGGGCGCTACCTGGCAAATATACTGGGATTTGGCTGGACAAAAATACTTTTTTTTGTCCATCCAAATTCCGGCACATTTTCTGGGTAGCAGCTGGATACCCCTGTAGTCAGTGGGACCAACGGGCACGCATTAACATCCGGCTATGGCAGATTCCAAGAGCTCCAGCAGGCTGAGCTCTACTGCTAGTGTGAATCTAGCCTTACTTGTGGTTTTTGGTGCGGATTTGCCACAGAGCTCACCCTTCCATCGAAAAGGATGAAAGAACCTCACAAACAATTGACATGGTGTGGATTTTATTTTTCTGTGTTTGGATATCACCCTTTTAATTGCAAGGGTGAAATTTGTAGAAAATGCACATCAAACCTGCACCAAAAACTGCAAGTAACACATACTGTTTTTGGTGTAGAAACACACAGAAACCCACACGAAAAAACAAATTTCTTTTTTGACATCTGCACTTGTGGACAGGTACACTTCTGGTGAGGGTAAGACCCTCACCAATCTAATGAGTATCCCCTATCCTGTGGACAGGGAATAACTTAAAGGGGTTGTCCCACAAAAAATATTCTACATTTTTCAAACTATCACCTGGATCTGAATACTTTCGTAATTGCATGTAATTAATCATTTTGTAATCACTCCCTTTTTTAATAAAGCGTATCTGTATAGCGCCACCTGCTCTTTGTTCTCTTTCTTATTTCTTTGACCGTCTCGCTGAGAAGTCTGCACATGCTCAGTTTCATCCTCCAACTGCCTCCTGAGCTGTGATAGGGAGAGCTGAGACACGCCTCCTGAGCTGTGATAGGGAGAGCTGAGACACGCCTCCTGAGCTGTGATAGGGAGAGCATGGACACGCCTCCTGAGCTGTGATAGGGAGAGCTGAGACACGCCTCCTGAGCTGTGATAGGGAGAGCTGAGACACGCCTCCTGAGCTGTGATAGGGAGAGCTGAGACGCCCCCTGAGCTGCAGCAGAAAAGAGACACCCCTTGAGCTGTCAGCTTGATATAAATCTAGCAGAGCAATGAATGGGGAGATCTCTGGATCCATGTGAGGTACAGGGCTGGTTCTAGCTTCGTTAGAAAAAGATTGTCAAGTAAAAAATGAAAATCAGACATCATATAGTACATTATTCATGGGATAACCCCTTTAATGTAATCGGAATACTTCTTTAATGAAGGCCAGGGATTAGGAGGATTCTATGGCTGTAATTCAATAGCTGCAATGTTTTTTTTTCTCCGTGAATAGCCAGAGCACTTCATGAAGACTATGCTCAATTATCTAGAAAATGTTTTCAACTGTTCGGCAACAATCACAAAAATGTGCAGATCAAAGGCCAGCTCATAATATATCACAGTGAGAACAGAATGAATACATTTTCTTCGGTATAACAATACTTTTGTTTATTGTACAAAATATTCCAATAAGGATAAAAATGGATAGCAATCACAGAGAACGCAAGCTCTTCAGCGTGTCTTCATCAGTGACGGTTTCGGGGACACGCCCCCTCACTAGACTGTACGGACTCCTTTGGCAACCTTGGAGTACAGCTGGCCATTCCCATAAAACCGACTGAACCCACTGCTTTCAGTGGGATGGGTTTGTGATCTCGTACAGTATGTACAAAAGACACACAATGGCAGAGATTAGAACTAGAGATGAGCGAATTTCATGTTATGAAATTCATTCACGCTTCGTTTGGTTGTAAAAGCATAATTGCGTTATGGATTCCGCTACCACGGACATAACGCAATTCTATGACTGATCACATAACGGAATGCCTTCATTCTGTCATAACAGAAGTCTGTGGCTGTCATAATAGAAGTCTGTTTTGCAGCCCATAGACTTCAATTATGACGGAATGAATTACGGAATGCCTCTAAAGGCATTCCGTTATGCGATTCATCATATAATTGAGTTATAGTCCGTGGTAACGGAATCCATAACGCAATTCTGCTTTTACCACCAAACGAAGCGTGAATGAATTTCAAAATATCAATGGGGATGCCTATACAGTGGCATTCATCAAAAGCTTCCACTGACGGTACTGTATACATTGGGAAATGTTCCAGAAGTATATCTTTGACAGAAACTAAAAAAAGTGAATTGACTAAGAGCCAGTTATTACAGTTCTGATATCAGAAGCCAGCAACCTCCAACAAAGCACAATGAGACAAAATGCAGGAAAAGTACACGTCTTTAGGTTATTTTTCAGTACAATTTAACTTATTCTATAAGGTCACTGCAGCCATTTAAAAATCATACACTGTGAAGATACACAGTGGGGTCAGATTATTATGACCACCGCAGCTAGATGGGCTGGGAGTGACTCAATAAGGTTGTCACAGGCATCTGGAGCCCTGCTGACTTAGTGCACCCACAGCGAGAGGGAGGATCCATAGAGCAAACACAACGATCAAGGTGGTCCCTCAGATGCTCAACTGGTTTCAAGTTTAGGGGGCCAAGGTAGTACTGGGAAGCCTCGGCCATGCTCTTCCAAACAACATTGGACATTTTGCATTGTCTTACTGGACGATCCTCAGGATGTATGGGTGTACATGACCTGCAAGGATGGGTTCATACTAAATCAGCTGAAATTGACTGCCACATGCATGAGTGGGCACAGAAAATGCCACGAAAACATCTCCCAGACCATAACGCAGCCACCAGCAGCTTCTGCTCTTCCAGCAATAGTTGTATCAATCTGAGTTAGAGCCCCATACACGGCACGGCTAACTTTACCGTTGTTTTACACATGTCTGGTAGCCCCTGGTTCATTTCATTGGTGAGCTGCTCCGCTGTAGCTGCGCACCTTCGTAGTTGGCATTCACCCCTTACATCCATAGCACGTGATGCTCCACAGTTTCCACAGTGCTTAATCACAATGGTGCCATCTGTCCGAACAGGATGCGCGTTTACCACAGCAGCAAGTGACCAGTTCATAAACTGCCCAGTTTCAGAAATACTGCCACACTTGGCCTGAAAAGAAAGTAATCATCCCATTTTGCAAATCTGAAAAATTGCCCCTTTGACTCATGACAGCAAGGAGGGATATGCGTGCAGACAGCCTATCGCACACCTTATATACCCAACAAGCCAGCTGACGACACGTTACTTCCTTCACGAGGAACGTGCTGCCGACGTGGTCATAATGACTCGACTGCATCTGCCTGTATAAATGCTAGAATCTAAAATTCAAAATAGTTAAAATGGAGCTTTAACGTTGCTTTTCCCGTAAGTATTGGCTCGCTGTCCGCCTCATCCATCACTTCTTTTTCAAGCTGCATACACAAAATCAATAGTAGGCAGAGTATGTTTTAGAGGGTTGTCACAGGCCTTTCTAATTGTTTTTGTATCAACGATTCGAATGAGGCAGCCGAGGACATGAAAACTCTTTATGAACTGACGCACTTGCCAAACCCAAGCTAATTATTGTAAACCTGTTATAGTCTACATTAAAACCCAATATAAACAGGCTTTTGCTCCGGTGGGGTGCAACGTTGGGATGTATGCCTTGTTTTATGGATGCATATTAAAAAAAAAAAAAAAAATCTAATTTTATTATACGTTTCAAAACTTTCGGAAAAATTATTCATTGGAGACTTGCATGCTTTAGCCTGTTCTATGGTTAGCAATATACAGCACACGGCCGTTTTGGCATAACATCATGGATGCGGACCCATTCACTTGAGTGGGTCTGCAATCTGGAAGGTGCAGTGCGGAACAGAGGCACGGAACCCCACAGGAGGGGGGTTTCTCTCTGTGCCTCAAAAAAATAGAACATGTTCTATTTTTTTGGCGGTGCGGACAGACCACGGACCCATTCAAGTTGAATCAGTCTGGATCTGTCTGCGGCAGCCACTCAGATGTTGCCGCTGCATTGGGGACCGAAAGTGGCGGGCCCTAATGCACGGAACGGCCGAGCAACGGCTGTGTGCATGAGCCCCAAGTACACAGAAATGGGACAATGTGGAGAAAGCGGAGTTGGGGACAATTCTAACAAAATTGCCAAGCTAATCACAATTGGGCTCAAATCGGGGCTGTTTTAGACCTGTGTTCAGGAGATCAAGCCCACAGGCAGCCTAAATAATGGATTTTACAGTGACCAGACTTCTGCAGCCTGCAATGTGCTGTATTACATGAAGCCTGCAGAACAAAAACAGGTTCATATTTTTAGCAAAAAAACAAATAAAAAACTACTTTTTGCCCGAAATACATGCTATAAAAATCTGTCCCAAAGTTGCCCCACAGCTTTCAAATATTTTCAGACTACTTGAGATAACCTACTCACCAGCATCCATACAACTCTGTTTCACAGAAAGTAACACTAACGATCAATCCATACGAGTAGCTTCTTCAGATAAAAAAAAACCCCAGAAAAGCCATTACGTTCTCTCCAAGTTACTTCTTCCAAGTTCACAAATTAAGAAAGAAAATATGCTACGATTGTGCAAAGTGCTTTTTCTTGCCAGGAGCTAATTGATGAGCAAATTGCACAACACAAACAGCATGAAGCTTCCTCTCAGCTGAATAGCAGGCTACAGTCACACAGTGCTCCGCTGTTCTTGTGTGCAGTAAGCTAAAGCAATTAGTAAGAAGAAAAGATCATGGACATTGTGGAGATATTCTAAAGATGACAGAAACATGAAGGAAAGGGAACCAACAATAAAGCAGCAACCGTACACTGAATTCAATCTGTTTAAAGAAATAGAAAGCCGCTTTGATAGTTAAAAGGGGTTTTCCGGTACTTTAATATTGATGGCCTTTTTTCAGGATAGGCCACAAATATCTGATCAGCAGGAGTCTAAAACCCTGCATCGCCACCGATAAGCTGTTCTGCTAGGAAGGTCAGCTCCGTCCTTTTCTGAAGTTGGACGGACCTGCTTACTGCCGCACTGCGTCCATTCAGTTCAATGGCAGCAGTCCTGTACAGAGCCGTGTTGTTCTGGCGCGGGGGCTACTGCAGCACAACAGATCAGGGCGTCTGGGGTGTCAGACACCCACCCACTGGATAATGATGGATAGGGTATCAATATTACCGTACCGGAAAACTCCTTTAATACAGGGCAAGGAGAGTCTGCAGATAACACCTTTACTTACCACGTGCAGCCTCTAGTACAGGGTTTTATGGCCCCATGCTACAGAGCTGTAGGGACTCCATGCATCACTGTAAAGGGAGCATACTCTATAAAGGAACACCCAACACCACATTAACTTGCATTACCTATGTATGACGACATAAGAAATCTCTGTATGTCTCTACGGACGTGTATGGGGTCTGTAGTGCTCATGTGACATGAAGCTCTCATGTTACAGGCAGGCTTTGGCTAATGCCGCTCCAGCACGGCTCCATTATCAGCAATTGGAGTTGCAGCTAACTCTATATCAGATTTTAAGCAACTTATGCTTAAACAAGAATAGAAACTTAAATGGGGATTTCAATCTCTCGCGCCAGTCCTCAGAAGGAAGAAGTGGCAGGGATGGACAGCGTCAGCCACCTGGTTAGGCCGGAGCTCAACTTCACTGACATGAA
This sequence comes from Bufotes viridis, assembly GCA_033119425.1. NCBI lineage: Eukaryota > Metazoa > Chordata > Amphibia > Anura > Bufonidae > Bufotes > Bufotes viridis. The sequence continues at coordinate 163,279,572 of CM065589.1, read as the reverse complement.
TGGGGCAGGACACAGTTCCCTGCATAACAGGATGGTCAGGAAGACTGCAAAAAACAGGATAGGTCCTCACTATTTAACCCCTTCGCGACCACACTTTAAAAAAAAAAAAAAAAAAAAAATCGCATTCCAAGAGCTATAACTTTTTTGTTTTTTCATCAATGTACTTGTATGAGGTCTTATTATTTGCAGGACAAGTTATAGTTTTTAATGCACCATTTCGGGTACATGTAATGATTGATTAAAACCAGTTGCTTAGCTTAAACCCCCTTTGTTTACGTCAGTAAAAAGGCATATTAGTGGTCACTAAGGGTCTCGGGAAAACCCCTTTAAGAAGCAAGAGAGATGACTTGTAGGTAAATAATGGCTTATAAGGCTACGTCCACCTTCATAACCATATTGTGCATTGTTTCAATGTAGCTAAACTTTAGAAACTATGCAAAACAATTATTTTCAAACAGCCTTCATCTTTTGTGTGTCTGCCAGGGACTATACAGACAAATGGGTTTCCTTAGTAACAGACTACAAGCAAATCCCGTGTAGTCATTGATACTATTCATTCAGTAGCTTACCAGAAGTAGGGGACAGATGAGTGGCAATATGACTATAGTATCAGGCTACAGAGTACGGAGACCCAAGATTATTAACCTATTTAGAATGTTATTTTTTTCCCCTAGTAGGTGTCTGTGATGTTTTCCACTAGAGGATTGTGCAATACATTACTCCAATCGTCTCCTACTTAGAGACTCCGGACGTTACTGCCGTCACATGTTCAGCCAGTAAGGAGAAGACAATTTCATTTTGCAATTAGAATGCATCATTACCCCTTTTAGGCTGCTGGTTCTAGAGGTGTTTGGGCTTCCTCCTTGATTGGTGCTAATGAAATCATGAACATTATTAGTAGGGATTAATTAAGTGGAATGAGCATGCACTCTGATTGCCATAAATGTGCATGCTTTTAATCTATTTACTGCATATGCTTGACATTTCATAATAAGCCATGATAGCCATATTAGACAGAAAGGTCTGTGTGCACAGTGAAGCAGTACAACAGATTTAATACCAACAGTGGTGACAGTGCTACAACAAACTACAGGGAAAAAATGGGGCAAAAACATACGAGTTTAGATCTTCTGTCAGATGATAAAAAAATAAAACAGATATATTTAGATATTTTCATCTAGTAAGTGAGCACTCTGTACATGGAGTCTGGCATATCCAGGAACAGTAAGCACTACCCGCCAACCTGCCGCTGACTCCCTAATACAGTGGCGTACTGCCAATATAAGCGCCCCCCCCCCCCCCCTCCTACATCTACTCTGCACAAGACACAGTTTACTGGCTGGGGTATGAGGTGTCCCTTGGCCTGCCCACTTGTGTTCTCCCAGCAGAAGCAGCCAATCACAGAGCCGCATTACACACAGAGCGCTGAGGAATACTCGAGAGCTTTCTAGTTAGTCTGAAACTTATACAATCAGCGGCGGCAGTTGTCCGCGACGTCACGGATCAGAGGGAATAGTTCCAGGCGGAGCTGTCAGTCAGAGAACTTTTCAGCCAATTAGTGCAAGGACGGGTGCCCGGAGACGGTGTGACGGAGCTGCGATGGTCAGTGGTAAGAACGTGGTTGTGCTCGTCCCGTCTGCTGTGTGTGAGGGGAGGACGCAGTAGGCAGAGACAGGTCTGATGGGAAAACGGAAAAATAAAAGTAGAGGCACCGTGTATATGACAGCTGTGGGGGGAAATAGCTGGAAGTATCCTAAAGTCGCAGAGTTTTACCTGACAGTATGACACTGAATGCGGTGCCTGGGCATTTTGGGAGGAATAATAGGGGTTAGCTAGCCCCTTTAACCCTTAAGATGCCAGAGGTTTTTTCGTTTTTGCATTTTCTTTTTTCTTCCCCATCTTCCTTCAGCTATAACTTTTTTATTTTTCCATTCACAAAGATGTATGAGGGCTTATTTTTTGCGGGAGAAGTTGTACCTTTATATGGCATACAATGTAGTGGGAAGCAGGCAAAAAAATCCTAATGGGGTGGAAAGAGCTGCAGTCCATGAATAAGCCAGATGTACAGTACACGGGCGTACAGTGCGCTGCAAGTAATTAGATGTAAGATTAGCCAAATGCAGCACATTTCCAAGTGACAGGGTGGCTGAAATCAGAAAGCCCCCAATTACTGGATGCTGTCCTCAGAGGGCCGCATGAAGTAGGCTTAAAGATTCCCTTTAAGTTGAGGCTTCATTGTACAATGGCATTTTTAAGGACTTACTGGGAGTACAATGTTGGTGACCTATCCTCCGCATAGGTCATCAATATCTGATGAGTGGAGGTCCGACTCCCGACACCCCCTGTGATGTAGGCTACAGCCCCGTTACAGCTTACCAGGCACAGTACCATACGATGTAGAGAGGCTGTGCTTGGTACGGCAGCCTAGTCACTTGAATGCTGAACGAGATGTCACTGGCCTAGTGATTTAAATGAACTTGTCTATCCTGTCTAATAATCTATCCAGTCACACTGATGCAGAACTAAAGAGGGTTATAGGGTGATCTCAAACTTTTTTCCTAGATTCCTGAATGGTGAATATACTGTACCGGGTGGATATGTCAGCCACTATATGTCTGACACAGCTTTTCAAGAAACACATAGGTAAGAAAGAACTGCTTTAAATGCATGTTGCTGAAGGAATAACATACTAAATTAGCTTTGTTCCTTGCTCTCAGCTTAAAGGGTTTGTCTGATTTTCTCATATTGATGACAGACTCAATATTCCTATTATACAAAATTACCCTTAAAAGGAACAACCGGTTCAAGAAAAAAAAATTCACATTAACTGGAAAACAAAAAAACTAAACAAAAACACTAATCTGGTGACGACATCTTTTAAGCAGCAGATCCACCAATTCACGGCTCATTCTGCCACCCTGCTTCTCAGCCTCACTGGCCAAAACCTTGTGCTGCTCACATGTTCAGGGCTAGCCAATCCAAGAGCAGGGATGCACAAGCAGGAAGTGTCTTAGACTACTAACTCACGGTGTGTAAGAAGTACTCGAGGAAGCAGTGCGACTATATTGGATGGCAGAAGAGGAGTGGATTGGTGGATCTGCAGCTGAAAACATGGGTACCATCTGAGAGTTCGGTTTTTTCCCCAAATATTGTGATTATTTTCCCCCTGATTTGAAGGGTTACGTTATTATTTTGTGAGCAACGAGGCAGTGACCACAAAATATTTACCATACCGCAACGGCAAACACAGAAATTGCTGCCACAGCGCTCCCTACCAAATCACATAGCAAGAAAACGGCAACTCATAAGAAAAAAAAATAAGAAATATCTCACATTTTTCACAAAATGTATACACTGCCACACACTTTCCTGCTTTCTGAAGCTCACTTGTCATCTTTGCTGTACAGACTTGGAAAGCATGAACAGTCATCCCATTCGCATTTCAAGAATTTAAAGGAGGTATTCCCTATTATCTGCATTTATTACCTATCCACAGCAAAGGCGATAACTGTATGATCACTAAGGGTCCGACCACTGGGACCAACATCATAAGAATAGGGGGCCCAGAGTCTGTGAACACCACTCCACTCATTGCTATAAAAATGAGGAGTAAAAACACTATGTCTGTTAAAGGAGCAGCAGTTGCACATGTGCACCACGGCTACATTCATATAGAGGACCTGGGAAACTCCATTCATGTGATCAATGGGGATCCCAGCAGCTCTAACCACGAGAGATCAGCCATTTATCACTATCCTGTGGAGAGGTGACAAAGGTTGTTAATGGGAAAAGCCCTTCAATAACAGCTGGAGTCCAGGTTCCTCTGTTATTTCTGTACTCCATTTTTATTCCTGGAGGCTGCATTAGTCTATTGATCTGACACTTGACTCATGGTAGCATAAAAAAAAAAAAAAAAGAAAAAGAAAAGAAAAAACATAATAAAACATAGGTAAAGCCAGCTGCCAGTCATTTAAATCAGCCATCTCTTCCAGCGCTGGTGAGGTTGAGCACAAAGGATCACTGATTCCTAGATATATGATTGATACAGTCTGAAGGAGAATCACAGATTATACCTTACAAATATTATAGACCGACCTCTGAATTAAAGGTACTCTCCTCCGTTCTTCCCATCTCCATTTCCAATGGATTCTTTAGCGTCTGCAGGAAAAGAGCCGCTTTCCTTTTGCGTTCTGCTTGCAGTTGTTTCTCTTTCGATTCTTTGGCTGCCTGTGCCAGTTTTTCCCTAGCAGCTGCTGCCAGTCTGTCCTCTAGTTTTTGCTTTGCTGAAAGAACAAACATGTAGGTCTTAACAGCAATATTTTTCATCAAGTGTAAAATTATTCGAATACTTCACATCAGCAAGGTTTCTTCAGTAGTTTCTCCATAATCACGAGGCCCCCACAGCATAAGTTGGAAGATGAAAAACACATCAGTAACAACAGTAATCATATGCTACAAAGAAAAACAAACTAAAAATGATAAAAGATTCAATGGAAACACCTGCAGAAAATGCAGAAACACTAAAAGCTATACACACTTTGGGGGCATTTTTAAAATAATTACTGCATTCAACTTATCTTGGTGCTAAAAATCATGTTTCCTAATTGGTCTTTACTGAAAATTTTCAACAGTATGTTTTCTGTATCCTTTAAGTTCCACGGAGTATGCAGACTGTTCTGCCATAGCTGCTCTGATGCCTCGATGCGCAGCTTTCACCTCTTCAGCTTATTAACACTAATTTAAGCTAAATTATTATCAGTTTCCTTATAATTCAGCTTAAAGTGGTTGTCCTTTTTCACGCTGAAACCAGACAGCACATGCAGACATGCTGCAGACAAACACAGTGCACTGCTGAGGCCAGTGATTGGCTGCAGCGGTCACACATTGTCGACATGATGTCACCGCTGTAGCTGGGTAAACAGAGCCCTGTTGGGAGAACCAGGGTGGCAGCACCGGATCTGTTGGGTAAGGCTGAATTCACACTCACGTTATTTGGTCAGTTATCTCCATCAGTTATTGTGAGCCAAAACCAGGTGCGGGTCAAAAACAAAGAACAGGTGCAGATCTTTCCTTCAAACCTTATCTCTGAGAAGTCTTCACTACTGGTTTTGGCTCACAATAACTGATGTAAATAACTGACCAAATAACTGAAGTGTCAACTCAGGCTAAGTAATAATCTTTTCTTTACTGCAGGCAGATAGCATGTGCTGTCTGGTTTGAGCCTGAAACTGGACAATCCCTTTAAATAGTAGCTGCCACCCATGCTTGCCAGATCGGTGGAGGGAAGCTTACTTATCTACACCCTGGCCGCAGCGATGACATGTCCTCCAGGCGGCACATCAATCGGTCACCACGTAAAGCGGTTGTCCGTTTTCAGAGCTGAACCCGGACATATCCCCTTCTTCACCCAAACAGCCCCTCTGAGATTTAATGCCCCGATGCTCTCCCTTGCCCTGTACTGTATTGTGCAGGACAAGGGCTTTTTCATTAGATCTGGTGACATACGGGTCTCTGCTAGGGGGAGGTGTAGTGCCCTAGAGCAGGGAGTACTTTGACATTTGTGGATATTTGCCCATTTCCCCTATGCAAAGTTAAAACTTCTCACTATATTTCTCTTGAAAGGGTTAACATACCGTTTATTACTATGTTCCTGCATTTTATATGTATGTTGTCTTATATATCCTGTTCATTATCACTGTACTTACATGGCTCTGTAGAAGGGGTTAATGAATGCTGAGAGACTGTTAGGATTATGATTGAGAGGCTGGTAATTTTCCAAAGCTGCCATAAGGTTTAAAGAGGACCATGTTTTGGAGGGAAAAACCCAGACTTGTTTACCACCAGACAGCCTGACCTTTTAAATGTCTAGTTTTAGCCATGTTGTTATGTCTGGAAACACGTTTTTGTCTGGAAAACCTGCTGTGACATTGCTAATGAGTATCACTGAAGCTCTAATGTAAGTCTATACCAGACGGAAAGTGTTACAATGTATCTGTTTGTGCCGAGTTTCTCCACTCCACCCCTCCCACTAGAAGGTTCTAGTCTAGCTAAAACTGTATATAAGGAGAGCAGTCAGAGCCCCTAGTGTCCTGCAGTTAGGGACCAGTGCTTGGAAAAGGAGACTCTGCCAGTCTACTGAGTGACCAGAAGAAGACGCTGAGATGGGCATGCTCTGCCACAGACTCTGGATCACCAGCCTTACACCAGGGTACCAGCCTTCTGAAGAGAGAGAGGGACAGCTAGCTCAGGCCTTTCTGCAGCATCAAACCCTTCTTCTGCCAAGGAGGAGACTGGAGAAGCCAGCCCAATACCTCGTCTGTATTGTTCTGCACCTGAATCCCTCAAGTAAAGAAGCACCCTGGTTTACTGCAGACCCTGTTATTCTGGACTTATTTCCAATTGGGGTGCACCACGCCTTACCATCCCTTCCGGAGAGCAACAACACGTGGTGACACCTCGACGGTGTCTGGGGGACTCAGCGTAGCGTTGTGGCCTCCCAAAACCCAGCCACTACAGAGGTTTCCACTTAGCAGTGTTCTAGGTGACGTCACTAGCACTAATGGGTGGGATTTAGCGTTGCACTAGCCTGTAAAACGCATAGGAAAGCGCTAACACCTGCACATTAGTACCAGTGACGTCCTCGCCAACAATGCTAGGCGGAAGCCTCTGCCTAGTAGTGTAAGTATGTATACAAAAAAGCTCTTGCCCTGTGCGATACAGCACAGGGCAAGAGATAGCACAGAAACATGAAATGCTCTGATGCTAATCGCAGAGTGGCTGTCAGGATGAAGAAGGGTGTCTAGGTTCAGCTCTGAACTCGAACAATCCCTTTAAGTATGGCTCCCTCCACAGGTTCAGCGGAGAATTTCCGATCACCGCTGCGCACGTGGCGGTGATCGGAACAAGATGCCTGCTGAAATCAATCAGCAGGCACCTTGGCACAATGCCCAGGGGGGTCCTGTGACCCCCCCATGTCAGCGATCGCAGCAAACCGCAGGTCAATTCAGACCTGCGGTTTGCTGCGCTATCTGTCGGGATCAGAGACTAAAATATGCCCCAAACGTGAAAATATTAACCCCCCACCGCACCTCGCCATTTTGTGTCCCCCCGGGCGGTGCAGGGGGGAGGATTGCGGGCGGTGCTGCGGGTGGGCGTAGAAGGAAGGGAACGCCATATGGTTTTTGGAAGGCAGATTTTGCTGGACTGGTTATTTGACACCATGTCCCATTTGAAGCCCCCCTGATGCACCCCTACAGTAGAAACTCCAAAAAAGTGACCCCATTTTGGAAACTACGGGATAAGGTGTCAGTTTTGTTGGTACTATTCTAGGGTAAACATGATTTTTGGTTGCTCTATATTACACTTTATTGAGGCAAGGTAACAAAAAATAGAAATTCCGAAATTTCATCTCCATTTGCCAATAACTCTTGTGGAACACCTAAAGGGTTAACAAAGTTTGTAAAATCAGTTTTGAATACCTTCAGGGGTGTAGTTTCTTAGATGGAGTCACTTTTTTGGAGTTTCTACTCTAGGGGTGCATCGGGGGCTTCGAATGGGACATGGTGTCAAAAATCCAGTCCAGCAAAATCCGCCTTCCAAAAACCATATGGCGTTCCCTTCCTTCTGTGCCCTGCCGTTTGGCCATACTGCAGTTTACGCCCACACATGGGGTGTTTCTGAAAACTACAGAATCAGGCCAATAAATATTGAGTTTTGTTTGGCTGTAAACCCTTGCTTTGTTACTGGAAAAAATGGATTCAAACCAAAAAGTTTCCAAAAAAACGAAATTCTGAAATTTTATCTCCATTTGCCATTAACTCTTGTGGAAAACCTAAAGGGTTAATGACGTTTGTAAAATCAGTTTTGAATACCTTGGATGGTTTCTATTATGTAAGCCTCACAAAGTGACTTCAGACCTGAACTGGTCCCTAAAAAGTGGGTTTTAGAAAATTTCAGAAAAATTTCAAGATTTGCTTCTAAACTTCTAAGCCTTGTAACGTCCGCAAAAAATAAAATGGCATTCCCAAAATGATCGATACATGAAGTAGACATATGGGAAATGTAAATCAATAACTTTTTTGGGCGGTATTACTATGTATTATAGAAGTAGAGAAATTGAAACTTGGAAAATTGCAAATTTTTCCAAATTTTTGGTAAATTTGATATTTTTTTTTATAAATAAGAATGAAATTTTTCGACTTAATTTTACCAGTGTCATAAAGTACAATATGTGACGAAAAAACAATTTTAGAATGGCCTGGATAAGAAAAAGCGTTTTAAAGTTATCACCACATAAAGTGACACTGGTCAGATTTGCAAAAAATGGCCTGGTGCCAAGGTGAAAATGAGCCCGGTCCTTAAGTGGTTAAAGATGATGTTGCTAGAAACCTTAGAGACCCGTGCAGCCGCAGACTATGGTACGGTAGTGACCTCCATAAAAAGGATTATTGACAGTCCCTAATGGGTAAAAATAAAATCATGAATGCAAAAGGATACCATAGCTTTTAATGGTAATCTATCGCCTCATGACGGCAGCCACAGAAAACCTGATGAAAAAGTTTGGTTACTTTCTTGACCTGAATAGCTGTTTAGCTAAAATTTGCAATGAACAGCACCACCACAACACTGGAGCCCGCTCAATACAGTACACATGCTGGGTAGTCACAACTCTCCCTGCAGATAACGGATACTCCAAATGCAAATCAGGGGTTAAGGTTGGGGGCAGCCAAGAGGTAATGAATAAGAGGACACTCTGGTGGACTTCCACTCTGCCTATGCTGGAGCTTTTCAATACAGATTTTGGCAAAATGGTTGGCGTCAATTCAAGAAAGTGACCCAGTGTTTTCTACAGGTATCTGTCGCCAGTTTTCACTGCCCTCAGGTAGGGCAGCAAAACCGGTGACACATTCCCTGTAAAGCCTTTGGACATATTTGGGTTTTTTTTTTTTTTTTTTTTACTCAAATGCAAGTACAATCATTGTTGTAATATGTTTTTTCTTGTACATTGCAGGCTGCCAAGTCCTGTTCAAAGGGAAATCCATTCAGCTCTGTCTACAGCACATATTTCTACTCTCCTGATTGAAAATAAGGACAGCAGAGAAAAGGGCTACAGATCGATCAGTCAGCGAGTCAGTCTGATGGACTTCACACTGAACAGGACTCAGTATGCAATGCATGAGAATACATGCAGACTGCAGAAGACGAAAACAACTAAAATTTTGATGAAACCAAATTCGAAAAAAAATGATCCTTCTCGAAAATTACATTCATTTCAGAAAAAAAAACCTCTAAAACGAATGGCCTACAGACATGTGAAGCTGCTACTAAAAAATAGTTTCGAACCAGGAGCTGGATTAGATTAGTGTTGGATATCAGAGGATGTATTATGTATTACAGGTAGTTTGGACACATGGGCTCATTTAAATTCATCAAACATTACATTTTTAATTTTTCCTTTTTTTTTTATAGAGGAAGATTAGGCATAAGTATTCAACTAATCGAACTAAAGACAATTTCATCTAAGCTACGTGAGAGAAATTAACACCACAAATATTTGGCTGTATATTTGAGAGAATGCCACATTTGAATACAAATCAACCTTCTTCTAAACATTTGGAACAACAAGTCCTGACATGTCACATACTAATTCAAATTTGAGATTCAAGCGCTTCCACTTTTCTAAATCAGGATGCAGAATCTGATTGGGCTTGTAAAGACAAGGGGGAAAAAAAAACAGAATACTATACACTGCATACATGCATTGCTTGCCAGCGCAAAAGACCATCTGAACGTTCTCTTCAGTCGTTCTTTACGAAAAGTTGGCGTACTTGTAAACAGACAATAAGTGAATTTCACATATATGATTTTCTGGCCTTGACGTGTACTAAATTTATTGTGACTCAACATGTCTTACACACAGCAAGAGTCTTTACAGAGACAGAGTAAGACCTGTGAATGTGTGACTACTGCTCCATTCACACAGGAGACTCGGGACCCCGTTCACACAATAGCTGGGGTAAGAATGGTCGGATCCCAGCGACCTTACATTAATCCCCCATCTTGTTTTTAATGCTCATGAAGATAGAACCGTAAGGGTACTTTCACACTTGCGGCAGGACGGATCCAGCAGGCTATTCAGCCTGCCGGATCCGTCCTGCCGCAGTGCCTGTACACTGCCGCTCCGTCCCCATTGACTATAATGGGGCGGGGGCAGAGCTACGGCGCAGCACGGCAAAGATTGTCGGACTGAAAAGTCGGACATGCAGGACTTTTAGTCCGGCGATCTCTGGCCGCGCACTGCCGTGCTGCGCCGTAGCCCCGCCCCCGCCCCATTATAGTCAATGGGGACAGAGCGGCAGCACGGCAGTGCACCGACACTTGCGGCAGGACGGATCCGGCAGGCTATTCGTCCTGCCGCAAGTGTGAAAGTACCCTAAAGGGCTGCCTGGCTTGAGATTATATTCTATTAGGTTAAGGCTACACAGCCACTGTGTAATCCTGCCTGTGATGATGATGAAAAGTGTCCTGAACAGAGCAAGATGTGTTACCTATTATTAGGCTTAGTGGCCAGTGAGAAATTTTATAATTTTTTTTAAACAGTGATATGTAAAATCAGAATAAGGACATCATGTCATTTTTAGGGCACAGTGAACACTGTGATGTCAAAACTCCAAAAACCTTGAAGGAATAGTTTTTTTTTTTCAATTTAACCCCACAAAGATTTTTTTTCCCCATAACAGACATGGTAACTTAAACGATGCCCTTCAAAAATACAACTTATCCAGCAAAAAATAGGTACTATATGGTTATATTAAGTGAAAATCAAAGAAGTTATGGCTATTGGAACATGGGGAGGAAAACATGAAAAAGCAAAACTGGGCCCACATTTTCTGATGACATATTACCTTTAATGTATGAAAAACAAAGCTTTAAAGGTATCATATGTTAGTTATCTCCTCTAGAGTCGAGTAACAGAAGTCTATAAAGCTTTAGATGTGATAAAACCTACTCCAAAAAGGAAAGAAACCTATGTATACCTTGCTTAGCTTCCAGTTCCTCTGGAGTTAACTGCGGTCTCTTCTCTTCTACTGCAGCGTTCCCGGCACTAACTAATTGGTTGCTATTTGAACAGCTACTGGTCTTGCTTTGCTGGCCATCTTTGCTTTCTCCATCCTCCTCTTCCTCGCTGTCATCATCTAATTTTACTCTGTTTTTCTCAAGGGGCAAAAGGTCTGTTTCTTTCACCTTTATTGCAAAACTTATTGGAGCAAAGGAAACTAAAAATATAATGAAAAGAACATCAAGATGAGCTTTCATGAACTAAACACATCACATTTCACAACATATTATCAGGAGGAGTGAAAATGCAGTAAAAACTAAAAATAAATAGATAATCCAAAACGAGGAGGTTGTCACCCACAGAAAAATTTAGAACTACAGTTTGCTGCAGATTCGGGCTCCAGATGACAATGGAGATGTTAAAAAATGCAGCAAGGATACCTTCCATTGGCTACATTTTTAGACTTGGCAGCTAAGGGTACTTTCACACTAGCGTTGTTAGAATCCGGCAGGCAGTTCCGTTGCCGGAATTGCCTGCCGGATCCGGAAAACCGTATGCAAACCTATATCTTTTTTCCGGATCCGTTAGACTTACGCATTGAAATACCGGATCCGTCTTTCCGGTATCATCTGGAATAACAGATCCGGTATTTAATTTTTTCAAAGCTAGAAAGAACTGCGCATGTGCAGACCGGAAAACCGGATCCGTCAATTTCCGGAACACTTGGTACCAGATCCAGCATTAATACATATCAATGGAAATTAATGCCGGATCTGTTAAGTGCCGTAGTGTTCCGGTATTTTGTCTGGTCATATACTGTACAAGGGACGGAACAGAAGACATCCTGATGCATACTGAACAGATTGCTTTCCATTCAGAATGCATTAGGACAAAATGGAAGCCTTTGTTTCCGGTATTGAGACCCTTTACCGGATTTCAATACTGGAAAAGAATAACGCTAGTGTTAAAGTACCCTAAGGGAACGGCTACACAACGACATTTGTCACAGCAATGTCGCGCAACATTTTTTCTAATGAGTCAATGGTGTCACGACAGTCTCAAAAAATCCATCCAAGTTGGATGTCGCAGTTTAGCCCTAGCCTAAATGTGATTTCTTCTTACCTGGACCCATGCAGCACAGAGACAGATGTACAACATGACTTTCTGACAGCATACAGACACTACTATCATATTATGTTATTATTATGTATATTATGTATATTCCATGTATAACAGTATGTAGTAAGCTCCTCCACTCCCTCTAGTGGTGGTTGCAGGTAGCCAGAACACAGAGCACAACTTTCGGGAAATACATTGGGTCAGAGAAAGAGACTGCTACCGATTTGAGTAAAATGACAGGTAAATTCAAGTAAGGGTACTTACGCTTCAGTTATATCCTAATGCATTCAGAATGGAGAGAAATACGTTTAGTATGCATCATGATGTCTTCAGTTCAGTCACTGAACTGCGTTTTGGCCGGAGATAATACCGCAGCATGCTGCAGTATTATCTCCGTCCAAAATTTCAAAACACATGCCGGAATGCTGGATCCGGCATTAATTTTCATTGCAATGCATTAGTGCATTGGAAATACCGCAATGACGGATCCGGCATTCCAGTCTGCACATGCCAGATATGGAAAAACGGATCTGGTATTGCAATGCATTTTTCTGACTGATCAGGCATTTTTCAGACCTGATCAGTCTGAAAAATGCCTGATCAGTCAGAAAAAAATGACATGCGTTTGCATACAGTTTGCCTGATCAAGCAGGCAGTTCAGGCAATGGAACTGCCTGCCGGAATCAAATAACGCAAGTGTGAAAGTACTCTAAGACCTCTTTCACACTTGCGTTGTTAGGATCCGGCGTGCACTTCCGTTGCCGGAAATGCCCGCCGGATCCGTAACAACGCGAGTGAACTGAAAGCATTTGAAGACTGATCAGTCTTCAAAATGCTTTCAATGTTACTATGGCAACCAGGACGCTATTAGTCCTGGTTGCCATAGTAGTAGTGGGGAGCGGGGGAGCAGTATACTTACCATCCGTGCGGCTCCCGGGGCGCTCCTGAATGACGTCAGAGCGCCCCATGCGCATGGATCACGTGATCCATGCGATCACGTGATCCATGCGCGTGGGGCGCCCTAACATCACTCTGGAGCACCCCGGGAGCCGCATGGGCGGTAAGTATACTGCTCCCTCGCTCCCCACTACACTTTACCATGGCAACCAGGACTTTAGCGTCCTGGCTGCCATGGTAACCATTCAGAAAAAGCTAAACGTCGGATCCGGTGATGCGCCGAAACGACGTTTAGCTGAAGGCTGGATCTGGATTAATGCCTTTCAATGGGCATTAATTCCGGATCCGGCCTTGCGGCAAGTGTTCAGGATTTTTGGCCGGAGCAAAAAGCGCAGCATGCTGTGGTATTTTCTCCGTCCAAAAAACATTCCGGTGCTGAACTGAAGACATCCTGAACGGATTTCTCTCTATTCAGAATGCATTGGGATAATCCTGATCAGGATTTTTCTGGCATAGAGCCCCGACGACGGAACTCTATGCCGGAAAAGAAATACTCAAGTGTGAAAGAGCCCAAAGTGACCCAATGTTTAGTTTTTTTAATCAGGGTCTCTGTTACAAGGGTAAACTTCCCACAGACAGTGCAACATAAGACTGGTGATTAGCCTGGAGCTCATTTTTGAGATTGGAGGGGATTTTGAGGAGTTTATAGCAGCCTTGAAAGCAAGGAAAGACTTCTGCTGGCTCCTGAAAGTGGAGTAAAAGTTCAGTTTTCTCCAACATCATATATTACAAAGGCTCACCTATTTGCATATGGAAAAGGGGAAAAAACAACAGGTTGTGAAAATACCTTTCATGAGCTTTCCATCATTGGCAGGCTTGCTACCAGCAGAGTCCGTTTTGGCATCACTGGCACCAACATTGTTTCCATCACTTGGAACAGTACTACTTATTATCACATTGCCCTCTGAGGGTGATGCAGATACAACATTAGCGTCTGATGTTGAAGAAGGCTGTTTGGGGAAAAACAAGTCTGGAGTTAAACTAAGAAAAAAAGTGTTTTTACTCATGAAATGTGCAGCAGAGGAAAAAAATAAATAAATTGATATACTACTGAAACAACCATGAGGACAGAGTCATCCTCCAACTGGAACGTTACATAACAGACAATTAAATCTGAATCACGAAGCCAGAAACTGATGCACTTGAGATGACCAAAATAAAGAGAAAAACACTCTGATATACACATTAAGATTACATTTTTATTTTCTTCCATATGTTAACTGTTTAATATGACATAGCCGACTGTGGCTAGCAAATAAAAAATGAATAAAAAGAAATTCTGTGAAGAATCTAATAAGACTGCACCACTCCAAAAACCTACAGACTGGTTAATTGATTTCTCGTGAAATTGGTTCTTATGTGAGATACAGAAATGAGATTGTGAGCCCCACTGGGGCTGGAGACTGATTCCAATCTCCGAACTATGCTGTAGAATATGCTGGCGCTATCACATGTACAGGAGAAAGAGAGGGATGGTTGGGGTTTAATATTAATTTTTTGTGTTTTACAATAATTGTTAGTTGTGAATTTGATCGATAACCATATACTTCTACAATATTCATATATTTCTAAGACTTAATAAAAGGGAGTTTTTTAAGCTCCAGATATTGATTACCGATCCTCAGAATATTATTAAATATCCAATCACAAACAATCAGCTGCCCAAACCAGTATTATGAATGGAGCCGTAACCACAGCTATGATTCAAGTGAAGTGGCCGTGCTGGGGTTTTGGACCCCCACGGATCAGATACTGATGAACTACAAAGTGGAAATATGATTACGATTACATTCTAATTAGTTTTTTTTATTCTTTACCGGAAAGGAAAAAGACAAAAGCATGAAGAGAACTTTAAAGCCTTCTCAAAATACTTTATCACACAGCTGTAATAACTTCAGACTAGCCATAGCGTAAAATAGGCTTCCTCTTGACCAGTTTCAGACAAAGGGCTCAGCAGTGTAGCCCAACATCTGAGAACAGAATAAATGCATATGTTCAAAAGCTACTGTACTGGAAAAAAGGAGTTTGTCCAGGGAGAAATGTCTGAAGATTGCTAGCTTGCTCTACAAAGATTAAGCCAGGTGGGCCATAACTGTATAAAGTGCCGAAAATCGACACTTTTGCCCTTCTATATTAATAATTTATAATACCGTATTTTTCGCTTTATAAGACGCACCCCCCCAAAAGTAGGGTTGATCTGAGGTCTGATGGGGGTCTAAAAGAAAAAGGGCTGATCTGAGCTCTGCTGGTGTCTAAAAGAAAAAGGGCTGATCTGAGCTCTGCTGGTGTCTAAAAGAAAAAGGGCTGAGCAGAGGTCTCATGGGGTCTAAAAGAAAAGGGCTGATCTGAGGTCTAATGGGGGTCTAGAAAGAAAAGGGCTGATCTGAGGTCTGATGGGGTCTAAAAGAAAAGGGCTGATCTGAGGTCTGATGTGGGTCTAAAAGAAAAAGGGCTGATCTGAGGTCTGATGGGGTCTAAAAGAAAAGGGCTGATCTGAGGTCTGATGGGGTCTAAAAGAAAAGGGCTGATCTGAGGTCTGATGTGGGTCTAAAAGAAAAGGGCTGATCTGAGGTCTGATGGGGTCTAAAAGAAAAGGGCTGATCTGAGGTCTGATGGGGTCTAAAAGAAAAGGGCTGATCTGAGGTCTGATGTGGGTCTAAAAGAAAAGGGCTGATCTGAGGTCTGATGGGGTCTAAAAGAAAAGGGCTGATCTGAGGTCTGATGGGGTCTAAAAGAAAAGGGCTGATCTAAGGTCTGATGTGGGTCTAAAACAAAAGGGCTGATCTGAGCTCTGCTGGTGTTTAAAAGAAAAGGGCTGAGCTGAGGTCTCATGGGGTCTAAAAGAAAAGGGCTGAGCTGAGGTCTGATAATAAAGGGCTGTTCTGAGGTCTGTTGGGGGTCTGACATGGAGGGCTGATGGGGTTCTGACATGCAGGGCTGATATGGGGGTCTGATGTGATGTCCTGATATTGATGGGGGTCTGATCTGAGGAAAAATATTTTTTTCTCATCTTCCTTCTCTAAAATCTGGGGTGTGTGTTATAAAGCGAAAAAATATGGTACATATTGCACTACAGATGACCCATGTTTCTATAAAAAGTCTTCACTCAACTATTTCATGAAATGTAATGCCTTTTTAGGCCAGGAGTGCATGACCATACAGGTGCATCTCAATGAATTAGAGCAGGGGTGCACAACCTGCGGCCCTCAATACCATTATATGCGGCCCCCAACCATCTGGTAGCAGACATGTATGTCTATGTCTTGTGGCTGCTCACATGAATCTTTCATGTATTGTCCCATTAGATGGGAGTGCTAGAAGTGTAACTAGACATTTATAATATATACTATATCTTCAATATGCCATAAATATAGTATTTCACTTGGTAATACCCCTTTAAAGTTTATTTTCAGCCCTTGGAATTGATTCAGGTTGACAATGTGGCCCCCAACCAGAAAAGGTTGTGCACCCCTGAATTGGAGCATCAATAAAGAGATCATTTATTTCAGTAATTCAATTAAAAAAGTATATATTATTTTATAGATTCATTAGATACATATATCATTATTTCAAGCATTTGTCTTAATTTTGATGACTGTGACTTACAGCTAACGAAAACCCATAAGTCAATATCTCAGAAAATTTAAATATAGCGAGAGTCTCTCTCATAGTGTCACACTCTAATCAGCTATCCAACAAAAAACACCTGCAAAGCTTTCCTAAGCCTTTGAATGGTCACTCAGTCTGGTTCAGTAGGCTACACAATCATGGGGAAGACTGCTGACTTGGCAGTTGTCCAGAAGACAGTCATCGACACCCTAAACAAGCAGGGTATGCCACAAAACAAAGTGTCCTAGCATTTTGCTAAAGGGGATCTGTTACTAGTTTATATTGCCCTTAGGACACCATAAAACTGGTAAGAGATCCTCTTTAACCCCTTAAGGGCCAGTCTAGGGTTTAGCGATATACCGGTATCCACATATATCGCGATATTAAAAAACGGTGATATGGAGATATAACCTTTTCCGAATAACTGCGGTATTTAATGACGTCATAGGAGCGGAGCGGTCACATGTGTGCCGACTGCTTCTAAAATGTTCACTTCCTGCCACCTGCTTATGTTCCCCGGTCACTGGCCTCTGCCTCCTGCATTACTACTAGCGCGCAGAGGGCTGGACATGGCTGCAAGTGCACTGGAGCAAGCAGTTTTTTTTTTTGCTTTTTTTCCACTTTATATAAACTTGTCATAAACTGGCGCACAAGTCTGGTGCTTCGGCGCCGCCGCCTCTCATCTTGCTCTGCTCCACCTCCGCCGCCTCTCGTCTTGCTCTGCTCCACCTCCGCCGCCTATCGCCAATGCAGTAGTTTGAGTGACATATGGCTAAAACTCAGTGGGACCTAAACAAATGGACTTTTCTCTGACCCATGGGGCAGCTAACATATAAAGCAGTAAGTGATCTTGCTGCATCTGCTGCAACATTACCAAAACTTTGTACAAATATTAATATGTGTCACCAACACGTGTCTTCATGACAGTGTCACAGGTTGTCAACCTGTCATGTGATACGCGTATAAATAGAGATGTCACTGTATACATACATGAAGTGTATATCTATCTGTATATATTGTGTGTACTGAAGATGGGCCAATAAATCCCCACAGACAATAAAAGTGCCACATGTGAGCTTACCAAGCATAAGCCTATTTCCACACTTTTATTGTACTGCTCACCCACAAGACCAGAAACCGTTTGCTACTGTGATGCGTGGTTGCACATCATACACACCTGTATATAAACATCATTTTGAGGGCAACTTACAGGTGTAAACCTGGTTGAATATACTCTAACAGAATACTTTTTCCCCTGCACAGCCATGACGTCAGGGAAGGAAGCCTTGGCAGGTTAGGTGGGCAAACAGGAGGGAAGGGTGGTGGGCTTCGGCACTTAAAAAAATCCCGCCAAGCTGGCCATTTGGGAGCAGGTTTTCCAAAAGGCATCAGTGTGCTTTTCTTGGACATGGAATAAACACCCAGATAACATAAATGTATGGTTATAATTAGGGATGAGCGAATTGACTTTGGATGGTAAATCCGAAGTCGATTCGCAAAAAACATTGTTGTAATACTGTACGGAGTTCCCGCTCCGTACAGTATTAGAATGTATTGGCTCCGATGAGCTGAAGCAAGTACTTTGCAAAGTCTCGCAAGACTTCATGTAATAACTTCAGGAATTCATTATTACTGTAAAAAAAATAAAATAAAAAAAAACCTGGTCCCGAACTCGGGTTCAGTTCCAAGGTACCACTAGGAACTGAACCCGAGTTCGGAACCAAGGTTTTTGATATCCAATCATCAGAATAAGCCATTAATATCAGATCGGTGAGGGTCTGACTCCAGGAATCCTTGTTTATCGGCTGTTTGAAGAGGTAGCGGCACGTGCAAGCACTGCTTCCTCTTCAAAAAGACCTGTGTGTTGTCTCCTCCGATGAGGCGCAATTTAATTATAACCGCTCATCCTTGTTGGTTAATGGGGAGACCGAGAGTAGGGTCCCTGCCAATCCAATTTTTTTTTACATTTCTCAAAATCCTGTTCCAGTTCTTTGCATTATGGAAGAGCTGGAGGATGACCCATGAGGCATCGCTGGTGCCAGTCAGAGAAAAATGGGTTGGACGCTTCTGTGAGTATATGCCCGGGTGACACCTCAAGCCTCATTTACATATGGCACTGAACTTTTTATCATTTACGCCGTGCTGTTTTACAAGATAGGCAAACCTTTAAAAAGGTCATTACATGTTTTACTTGCCAGGGAGGTAAAAACTGATGACTGGTTTCCTTTGAGTGTATGTCAGAGCAGCATCAATTCTCAGACAATGGTTTTCTACACCTCCTATAGCAGTATCGCGGGATCAGATTACTGTCTAAACAAGTCTGCACTGGGTGCAGACCACCGAAATAAATTATCAGCCAAAGATAAAGCCCAGGACAATTTAACGAGGCCGCCTTGCATCGCATCATACTCTTCTCATTAACAGGAATTCTCCACAATCAATCATGCCCAGCCAGTAACATAATAAAGACTTTACAAGAGAGCTGGCTAGAAGATTAAAAGAATAAGCAAAGTACATCTGACATCTTGAAGGGTTGCATACATTTTTCTGAAAGTCAGGGCTAAAATTGTTTATTAAAGGGGTTTTCCCATGAACCAAAGTCTACGTTTCAATACAAATCGGCATCTTGTGTCCCCAGGGCTCCCTGCAGCCTCTCCCACAGTTCCCCAGCCCAGTGCTAGATCTGTTATGTGATCCCACTGCCCTTAGTTCTGATGTCTGCGCATGCTCAGGGTCCAGCGAGGGTGGCAGTGTTCAGGAGCACGTTCATATCAATTGTCCATCACTGTACGTGTGTCTATATAAACATATTATAAACGCTGTATACACGTATGATGTCATTTAGAGAATGTTTGATTATATATCTTACATCCAAATATAGTGCAATCCATCCAAATGTAATTATATTGTTATACTCACTTATATAGCGCTGACATATTCTGAAGCGCTTTACAGACATTATCATTGAGTGCTGTCCTTAACCCCTTATGTACCGGGCTCATTTTCACCTTAAGTACCAGGACATACCGGTACCAGTAACAGGTTAATAGACCTCACAATCTAAGCTCCCTATCAGTTTGCCTTTGGAGTGTGGGAGAAACCAAAGAACCGGAGAAACCCCATGCAAACACAAGGCGATCATACAAACTCCATGCAGCTGTTGTCCTTGATCCGATACAAACCCAGGACCCCAGCACTGCCAGGCACCAGTGATAACTAATGACCACCGAGCCACCATGCTGCCCAAGTGCAGCTTACCGATGATGACTGTTAAAGGGAACCTGTCAGCAGTTTTCTGCTGCTCTCACTTTTACATCCTAAGGGTCCATTCACACGTCCGCAAAATGGGTCTGCATCCGTTCCGCAATTTGGCGGAACAGGTGCAGACCCATTCATTTTCAATGGGGCCGGAATGGATGCGGACAGCACACTATGTGTTGTCCACATCCGCATTTCCGGATCCGCACTTACATTTCCACAAAAAAATAGAACCTATTCCTAACCTATGTCCTATTCTTGTCCGCTGCCATGTGCACATGGCTGGTGTCCGTGTTTTGCAGATACGCAAAACACCTACGGACGTGTGAATGGAGCCTTACAGCTCCAGGGAATGAGTCCCCAAATTCATGAGCTTAGGGCTCTGCCCGCTCACCTGCCTTGGACTTTGTTTCCACCTGAAACAGCAGCAGGTGGGTGGGGAAAGCCAGGAGCTCATGAATATTCAGGACTCATCATTATGCACTGGAACTGTTCAATGCAAGATTTTGGCAAAAAGGGTGAGTCAATTAAAGAAAGTGACCCAGCATTTTATTAATGGACCTGTCATTAGTTTGTTACCCTTAGTTAGGACACCATAAATCTGCTGAAAGATTCCCTTTAAGGTCCCCCATACACGGGATCTTTTTGGCTGATATCCTAACAAGTAAAGGAAGCTCCTGACTTTACCCTGACAGATGATGTCTCGGGAGATGAGAACCTTTTGTTCTTCTCTCTCCCCATTGAGAACACACATACTTGGTCGATCCAAACGTGTATGGGGGAGTCAGAAGAGATGTTCAGCTGGATTGTTCAGCAGACAGCTACTGAATCTATATGACCAGCCATGGCATAAAGGGAACCCATCACCACAAACAGCAATGCAATCTGACAGTAGTATGTTATAGAGCGGGAGTTACTGAGCAGATAGTTTTGTGGGAAAAGATTCAGTAACACTTGTAATTTATACAGTTAAGTCTTTGGTCATTTTGATCTGAGCTGTACACGGAGCCAAGTGATTGATATCCATGTATACAGGGATGGCTGTCAGTCACTGATTCTTGTATACGAGGGTGGTCTTAACTCTTTCAGCTCCAGGCGATTTTCCATTTTTTTTGCATTTTGGTCTTTCACTCCCTGCCGTCCTGGAGCCATAACTTTTTATATATTTATATTTCCGTTCACACAGCCGTATAAGGGCTTACATTTGTGGGACAAGATGAAATTTCTAATGGCACCATTTAATATTGCATACAATGAAGTGGGGAAAAAACATACAAACTCCAAATGGTGTGTAACTGGGAAAATGCAATTCCGCCACAGTTTAATGGGTTATATATTTACGATGTTCCCTATGCAGTAAAACTGACCTGCGTCCTTCATTCTCTGGGTCATTACGATTATAGCGATACCACAATTCCCCAGGGGACCTAAACATCGCTTCTCCCATACACTATTGTGATTTAATACAGTAGTGTATGGGAAATACATTTCTTTTCCCTGTGGAGCACTGCCGCCTGCAGGGCTCAATAGGGAACTACTGCTTTATTAGCCTGGAACTCTTTAGAGAAATCCAGGATATTAGAGAGAATGATTGGCTTCCCCAATCGTTGTACAGGGAGGTCGTTCAAGCCCTGGGTGCGCAGTGCTCCTTGGGAAAGAAGCCTTAGATGCCATGGTCAGAATTGACCACGGTATAAGAGGGGTTAAATGTCTGTATTTGGCTATTGCCGATCCCAGCACTGGGTGTCTGCAGTTTAAGATTAAATATATGATTCCCAAGCCTTAACTGTAGACATTCGGAATGTATTGTCAGCACTTATTCTTATTTTCCTAAGCTCCTGTAAACTTCTAGATATGTCTTAGTGCACATGCTGGTTGGGCTCCCATTGCTTTCCAAAGGCTGCATTAAAGTCAGTGGAGCCCATAGAAGTCTATGGATTTGGTCAAACATGCCCAGCACCTGTAGCACATTGTGAGCATGAGCAGATTTAACTGTGGACAGGACAGCAGGATGAAATGTTGTCTGACAGGTTATTTCCTGGATTGGGGACATGGGATACAGGTACATTTATAACTATGCAACAGCCCAATATATCTGAGTGTAATTACACATTTCTAAATACTTTCTGCAAAGCCAACAACCTGAGCAATTCTTGGTAAATACTATTCTGATCCTGGTAGTCGGGAGACACTGCACGGTGGGGTAAAAGGAGTGCTACAATAAATTGGGAGAAGAGTCGCGATTATTTACGAGCTCCTGCTTCTCCGTACATCTGCCGATAACTGTCGGATTATCGTTCGTTTTATCCTTGGGAGAAAAGGTCAATCGTAGTTGGGCGATTCTCGTCAGGTAGCTTGTGACTCTTCTCCAGCACAAGCTGCATGGATTATGTAGCAACTACTCAATATCAGCTCATGGGTGACAGACAGCTGACTAAGGTTGTACCAGGTATCATAGTATCAATACTTTCTCCATACTTCGATGCTCAGTTCGGTTCTATACTGTCAGTTTTTCTGTACTAAGGTGTGCTATTGAGCAGCTTAGTAGAAGTTTCGATTACAGGAGCCTTGTGCACGAGAGCGAGTTTCATCGGAGGCCACATGTCTGTGGTCCCAATATGACGTGGCTGGCCACTGCCACCAATGAAAACATGGAGTGGACTGAGGGAGAAGTGTCAAGGAGGAGAATAGTAAAATCGCAGGTATCCCCAATCCAAGCCTAATAATCTGGTTAAGATCTAAATCATCATTTATAGCAGTTTACACTCAATACTAAGGATCGGAAGAGATTTCTAGCAGAACAGGGTGTAAAGCAGAATGATGGTAAAATACTTGGTAAAACACTCAGTAACATTCACATGGAAAAGGATCTAGGACTTTTAATAAACAGCAAATTAAGCTGCAAAAACCAGTGTCAGGAATAAGATAATGGGTTGCATCAAAAGGGGCATAGATGCCCGTGATGAGAACATAGTCCTACCACTTTACAAATCACTAGTCAGACCACACATGGAGTACTGTGTACAGTTCTGGGCTCCTGTGAACAAGGCAGACATAGCAGAGCTGGAGAGGGTTCAGAGGAGGGCAACTAAAGTAATAACTGGAAAGGGGCAACTACAGTACCCTGAAAGCTTATCAAAATTAGGGTTATTCACTTTAGAAAAAAGACTGAGGGAAGATCTAATAACTATGTATAAATATATCAGGGGTGAGTACAGAGATCTCTCCCATCATCTATCCCCAGGACTGTGACGAGGGGACATCCTCTGCGTCTGGAGGAAAGAAGGCTTGTACAGAAACATAGAAAAGGGTTCTTCACGGTAAGAGCAGTGAGACTATGGAACTCTCTGCCTGAGGAGGTGGTGATGGTGAGTACAATAAAGGATTTCAAGAGGGGCCTGGATGTATTTCTGGAGTGTAATAATATTACAGGCTATAGCTACTAGAGATGGGTCGTTGATCCAGGGAGTTATTCTGATTGCCTGATTGGAGAAGGGAGGGAATATTCTCCCCTTAAGTGGGGAAAATTGGCTTCTACCTCACAGGGGTTTTTTGTTTTCCTCTGGATCAACTTGTAGGAAACAGGCCGAACTGGATGGACAAATGTCTTTTTTCGGTCTAATATACTATGTTACCCTACGCCACCATATCATAAAATCCCAATTACCAACTGAATTACTAGAAGCTTTACACATTGCAGTTTTCTTACTGATGCGACATGCAAGTGGAGGGTTCCGCTTTCTTCTGATGGCCTGTACCGTGGCCAGTGACCAGCATCTCCTCACATAATGGGCAACATGGGTTTAATGTGTGGGTACATTTTTAGGCAAGTAATGATTTGGTATCACGATTATATCATGATCCTTTACTTGGTATTGAAATCAAAGTCCTAATTCTGGTATTGTGACAACTCTAGTCTGCTGCCTTCACCTTCCATACAAACCTGTAGGCTGAATTACTGTTCAGCCATTTCTCCCGTCTCCCACATACACACTTTTTGACGGAGAGAAGAAAGCCCCTGACAGAAGCTGATCTCCAGGAAGAACAAAAGGATTGGCCAGGAAATAAATTCCATTCACCTTGTCCTTTTCTACTTTCATCTCATCTCTTGGGGGCAGAGTCAGAATCCCCCCAAACATATTAGAGTTGTCCAGTCCCAACCGTTACATATCTCCAAGCAAGTTCTGTGTGACTCCCACCATTCACGAATCCTTACCAAGGACATGACACGTATAAAGGGCTCTTCATTTCAAAAGGAAAACACTGCAGTGAATTGACTGTCCACGGCTAAAATGTACATAAAAGGATCTGACTCCTTTCAGGCTACTAAAGGACACATCGTTTATACCTTGAATGCATAGTTTAAAATAGAACATGATTTAGATACAATTACTGCTAATGAAGAAAATTACAGCAGGCAATGTCAATCTGCTTCATCTAAAGCCAACAAGATATTTCCTTGTATTGAGAAAGGGCATGGCTTTGACACGAGAAGATATCTTTAGTACTGGTGGAACTGCATCTTAAAAATTCAGTTTTTGGCACCAGTTCCCAACAAACATTAAAGTTTTACAATATTGGTAACAAAAATTCCTAGAACATTAGTGATAACAGTTTCCAGTGTTGATCAGGTAGGTACCCTGCCATATTTCACCTTAAGAACCAGGCCGTTTTTTGGAAATTTGATGTGTCACTTTATGTGGAAATAACTTTGGAACGCTTTTACTTATCCACGCGATTCTGAGATTGTTTTCTCACGACACACTGAAATTCATGATGGTGGTAAATTTCAGTCAATATTTTTCATTTTTAATTTTTAAAAAAAATCCCAGATTTACTAAAAAAAAACTGGAAAAATGCACAACTTTACACATTTCAAATTCTCTGCTTTTAAGGGTACTTTCACACTAGCGTTATTCTTTTCAGTCATTGAGTTACGTCCTCAGAGCTCAATAACGGAAAAAAACTGATCAGTTTTATCTTAATGCATTCTGAATGGAAAGCAATCCGTTCAGTTTGCCTTCAGTTCAGTCCTTTCACGTTTTTTGGACGCAGATAAAAGCGCAGCATGTGGTATTTTTATCTCCGTCCAAAACAGCAGAAACACTGACGTAATGACGGATCTGCCATTAATTTCCATTGAAATGTATTAAGGGCGGATCCGACATTGAAAATTGACGCATTAACAGATCCGTTCCTCCATTCTGCGCAGACCTTTAAAAATGGCAAAATAATAAATAACGCATCCGATTTTACAGATGACAACAGAAAGATGGATCCGTTATTTCAATACAATTGTCAAACGGATCTGCCTGATGTAATCCTTCAACACAAGTGTGAAAGTACCCTAAAACAGATAGTGATGCCTCTTATAATAGTTATTACTTTACATTCCCCATATGTCTACTTCATGTTTGGATCATTTTGGGAATGCCATTTTATTTGTTGGGGACGTTAGAAGGCTTAGAAGAAGTTTAGAAGCAAATCTTGAAATGTTTCAGAAAATTACCAAAACCCAGTTCAGTTATGAAGTCACTGTGGGGCATAATAATAATAGAAACCACCCATAAATTGCCCCAAGGTATTCAAAACTAATTTTAAGAAACTTTGTTAACCCTTCAGGTGTTCCACAAGAATAAAAGGAAAATGTGGATAAAATTTCAATTTTTTGGCAGATTTTCAATTTTAATCAATTTTTTAAGGATTAACAGCCAAACAAAACTCAATATTTATTGCCCTGATCCTTTAGTTTACAGAAACACCCCATATGTGGTTGTAAACTGCTGTACAGGCACACGGCAGGGCGCAAAAGGAAAGGAACACCATATGGTTTTTGGAAGGCAGATTTCACTGGGATAATTTTAAGTTGCCATGTCACATTTGAAGCCCCCCCTGATGCACCCCTAGAGTAGAAATTCCAAAAAGATTACCCCATGTTGGGGTAACTACGGGATAAGGTGGCAGCTTTATTGGTATTATTTTAGGGTACATATGATTTTTGGTTGCTCTATATTACACTTTTTGTGAGGCAAGGTAACAAAATATTATCTGTTTTGGCACAATTTTTATTTTTTTGTTTGCTACGGATGCAACATATGACAACTTTTTTTGGTTGTTTGTTTCAGTTTTACATAATAAAGCATTTTTGAAAAAAATTATTTTTTAGTGTCTCAATATTCTGAAAGCCATAGTTTTTTTTTTTTTTTTTTGGGCGAATGTCATGTAGGGGCTCATTTTTTTGACTGACTGTTTTGATTGGTACTATTTCAGAGTGCATACGCCTTTTTGATCGCTTGGTATGACACTTTTTGTGATGTAAGGTGACAAAAAATGGCTTTTTTTTACATTGTTTTTATTTTCTTTACGGTGTTCCCCTGAGGGGTTAGGTCATGTGATATTTTTATACAGCAGGTTGTTGCGGATGCGGCGATACCTAATATGTCTACTTATTTTTTATTTATTTGAGTTTTACACAATAAAAGCATTTTTGAAACAACTATGTTTTTTTGATTGTTGCCTTCTCTGCCATCGGGTCCCCATCACTGCAGCGCTGGGACCCGATGGAGATGCGGAGGGGACCCAAACCCTCTGCATGCCGCGGCATACAAGGGGGTTAATACGCCGATATCGGTGTTTTAAGCGATGCCGGCGTATGCAGCAGGGCCCGGCTGTCAGTGACTGCCGGGTCTGTGTCGCTGATCGGGCGCAAATCGCTGTACATGTACAGCGCGGGTCCTCTACGGGTTAAAAAGGCTGAACTAAATAGAAACCATTCGTAATCACTACAAACTAAAAATTAGGCCCGTTTTACACCGCTGGCATTAGCTCTGGCAGAGGAACAGCCTGCTGAAGCACTCTGGACCAGTGTTGCCGATGATACTAGAATGCATGCCGGCCACATTGATCATGATGGGTTCCTGCTGAGATCTGGCAAATATGCTGGGATTTGGCTGGACAAATACTGCTGCAGCTGAATCCAGACATACTTGCTGGGTAGCAGCCAGATCTCCACCTCATCCAGTCATAGTAATTCTGGTAATATCCGGCAATGCCGGATCCCGAGAGCTCCGACAGGCTGTTCTCTACTGGAACGAATGCCGGCAGTGTGAATCTCTAACCTTCTGTATAAGCAAACTGTAAAATGGTAAAAAACGTGAATTAAAATTAGATAGGTTCTCTGGAACACAGGTCAAACTGTGGATGAGATGACGTGCCTCTGCCAAATCCCCCTGACCCAACATTGATAGCTTATAACTAGTTCATCAGTATTTTAGTCCCTTTAAGTCATTGTGGTACTTTGTTAATATCCTTGGTTTATATAGCATATCAACTCTAGTTCACCACTGTTGAAGTCCTGCCAACTTTGAGGCCTCTTCCTTTACCCATTTTCTAAACCATGGTTAAAGGAAAAATAAAACTAGCACTTACATTTTTTTATTTTTACTGTTTGCTTAGGTTGACTTGAATGGGTTTTAATGCGGTATATGAGAAATACACACAACAGTAAAATAACTCAAAAATATACCATACCATGCACTCTGCAAAGAGTGGAAGGGTTGGGAGAGGTCCCTCTTTAGAGCCAATTTAAATAAATATCAATTCTGGAAATGAAACTAAATGATGTGTTGCATAAAATTACTTCAGGCATAGCCAATGTATGAGGGAAAGATGCTGATTTCACATAACCTCAATGAAGGCAATTTTCATTTATCAAATTGCATTGCAGGATGATTGCTAATTCTACAATCCAGAAATGAAAAGCAGGCTGCTTTCGATATGAAGGACAAGTCTATAAAAGAGGCATCATAAAAAATATAGTTCGGAGATGGTTGTCAGACTGTTCAGCTATTAATGCACTAACCATTTTTTAAAAGGGAATGCGTCATCAGAACTCGTCCTGTTTAAAAGGAGTTGTTATGTGACACATGGTTTAAAAACTTTTCTTTTCAATTTTTTCCATTTCACCATGTATATTTAAAAAAAAAAAAACTGCTATTTTGACACTAACAGGTTGACGCTTCCTGTTCTGTGGATATCCCTGTCCAGCAGTCAGCTCCTTATCTTTGCAGACAGGATTACAATGAAAAATAACTGCTATACATAGAGATCGCAGGTAACAATAGGTTCACAAGAGGTCACCTCCACCGCATCCCTCTCTGCACAGGTTAGGGAGCATGCCTAGAAAATTCTTCTATAGAAATCAATCAACATCTCCAGACTACAGGCTCCTATGGTGCATACGGCTGCAGTAAGGCATAAATCTGAACTGCTGTTAACAGGTGGCTGCTCCCATAATCATGTCCACAAAACAGAAAATACTTCCATCAAGAAAAAAAAAAAATATAGATATAGATCAGGCATCCTCAAACTGCGGCCCTCCAGCTGTTGCAAAACTACAACTCCCAGCATGCCCGAACAGCCTACAGGTATCAGCCTACAGCAGGGCATCGTGGGAGTTGTAGTTTTACAACAGCTGGAGGGCCGCAGTTTGAGGATGCCTGATATAGATATATATAGATATAGCTAACACTATGTGGCTTAAAAGGGGTTCTCCAGGACTACAAAAAGAGGGCTGCTTTCTTTCAAAAACAGCACCACAGGCAGGTTGTGCTGGGTATTACAGCCCTGCCCCATTCACTTCAATCAGGCTGAGCTGCAATAACACACACAACCAGTGGGCGGTGTGGTTTCTGAGAGAAAGCAGCCATCTTCTTGTGGTCTTGGAGACTTTAATTAGTAAGCTTACTTCCCCTGTAAATCAAATGCCTACACATTTACACAGTATTTCCTTCTTCAGTGAGCTTTCTTAGACGACAAATATTCAATAGTCAATAAAACCAGAGGGATTTTCATATTTCAAGTCCATACCTGGGGAATGAGGGTGCCTTCTTTTTGCATGAAAAAGTGCTTCTTAAATTCGTAGTAAGGATTATACTGATGCCAAGGCTGTAGAAAGTCAAACCTAATAAAGAGTAAGGATATTTTACAATGTAGTTCACTTTTCTGTCCAATGTCAACCAAATCGCCCGTCAGAAAGCAGTACTAACCTGGAATCATTCTTTGCCTGTACGCTGGTTTCAAATTTAAGTCCATTTCGAGCCACATACTGTGCTAGTTTATCAATGACGGGCTGAATATCAGGTGGCGGCGGGATAATGGCAACCACTGGGGCCAGTGTGCTGCAAATAAACACAATTCAAAGAGCTCTTAGAGCAGAAGAGAACACTGACATTTAACACGGCAGATAGACTTCCGCTATCATCATTGCCAGACAGGTCCCCTTCTCTTGGTACCCACGATGACCGAGTGGTAGGAAGACCCACACCACTCAGGCAAAGACCAGGTCCACTTCATTGTTTTCTAGTCAGACACAGCTCTGTAGTTTTAGTAGCGGCTGTGCCTCGTGTTACAGCCAGTCCCATTCACTGTAGTGTATTGTAACACCAAGCACGGACACTACTAAAAGTACAACCATGATGAGGACGCAGCAGCCCCAGACTGCCATGGCGGTGCAAAGAGCCAAACCAACACCAATTTAATATCGATGTCCTGCTCTAAAGATAAGCTGTGCAAATTTAAAAGAGTTGTTCAATTTATAATTTTTATTTAGGGAAACTGCAGAGATCCCATTACAATAAAAACAAAATCAGCTTCCTGTCCCCCTCCGATCCAGCACTGTGGTAACTTGGAACTGAACCAGAGTTCGGTAAAAGGTTTTTTACAGTAGAAATTATTTTCTGAAGTTATTACCCGAAGTCTCGCAAGACTTTGTGAAGTAATAGCTTTGGCTCATCGGTGCCAATACATTCTAATACTGTATGGAGAGCTCGGTCAGTACAGTATTCAAACAAAGTTTTATGCAAATCGACTTCAGATGTTTCATCATCCCAAATTATGACAATGTGCTGCATGACTGTATATTTTTCAATTAACGTTATAGCTAATAGGGCTGTCACGATATCAAAGTTTTAAATCGATTTCGATACCATAAAAAATTATTGGAATACTCAATGTCACGCGAAAAAAAATTAAACACCAATAAAGCAGCGTGCATTTCGCATTTTAAGGAACGTCCCGCCCATAATTGAACAGTCCAAACCTATTTTTTGGGGGGACAAAGTGGCTAAGCACTGGCGAATCGCGCGGTTTTTATTTATTTTTCTCTGTTACGGCGTTCACCGCACAGGTTTATTTATTTATTGTTTATAGATTTTATATGTAAAATTAGGAAAGGGGGTAATTTAAGTGCAATAATATTTTGTTTGTTTTTTAAACTTTTTATTTAATAACTATTAGCCCTCTTAGGTGCTAGAACCCTTGTCCTATTCAGCCTAATAGAGCTCTATTAGGGTGAATAGGACGTCACACTCTCTCTGCTGCCCGGGGCTTTGTGCAGACAGCAGCAGGGAGCTTACCATGGCAGCCAGGGCCCCACGATTTCACTGCTGGGGCTTCGATTGGAACTACCACTGCACCACCAATGAAGAGGGGAGGACGGGAATCTTTGGCCACTAGCACCAGTGACTAATACTGGGGGGTGCACTGCGCCACCAATGAAGATAACTGGTGCAGGCGGCAGAATCACATACCCGGCACCCGACCTCTATGCCAAGATCTGCGGCAGTTAACCCCTCAGGAGTGGCACCTGAGGAGTTAATTGCCGCGGACTAGAGTGCCCTGTCATAGAGGTCGGCCGGTACCCGCCGCCTATATTTGAATTAATGGGTTATTTATTTCATTGGTGGCGCAGTGGCCACAGCCCCTCCCCTCTCTCTTCTCATTGGTGGCCAGAGGCAGCAGCGGCACAGTGGGGAGGGAGAAACTCCTCCTCCACTGTGCTGCAGAGGAGAACATGGTGCGTGCTGAGAACAGCGTGGGCCATGTTCTCTGATACTATAATATAGAATTGGGCACTCAGATTGTTCATTTGCACTTATTAGTAATTTATTGATACAAAGTTCATCATCCAGGTACATAAATGAACATAGGCAATGATAGAAACCACTCTCGGGTAGTGACGGTGATCGGACGTTTCGGTCCTCGTGGACCTTCTTCAGTGGTCAATTTGTCTGTCTTGGTGGTGAGGATCATGCTGATACAGCCCCTCCATAATCCTCACCACCAAGACAGACAAACTGACCGCCGAAGAAGGTCCGCGAGGACCGAAACGTCCGGTCACCGTCACTACCAAAGAGTAGTTTCTATCATTGCCTATGTTCAATTATGTAACGGGATCATGAACTCTGTATCAATAAATTACCAATAAGTGAAAATGAACAATCTGAGTGCCCGATTCTATATTATTGATTGTGACTGTTCAGTCCTTGCTGGCACCAGTAGCCACAGTGTACGTACTCCATTTTCTACAATGTTCGCCGATACTAGACTTGCTTAAATAAAAATGAAATATATACCGACTAAAAAGGGAGAGAAAACACAGGCCGTACTTTAATCAAAGTGCATTCACTTCAAAAACGAATAAAATGTTACAGAGAAGGATCTATTCTATGTATATGCTACTGAATAAAACTTCTGAGTGTCAGCACGTTATCTGTAGCGGGCAGGTCAGCAGAAAAAGCTGAATTAAATCATAATAACCTACTTTCTGAGCTACTCAAATGGAAAATCTTATTTAGGGGGACAAAATGGAAAATTTAATTAGGTAGCCACGAACAGTAAGCTTCCACACCTGCAAGATAAAAAAAACCAAAGAGATGGAAAACTCAAAAATATAATATAAAAGGAGGAAACTAAGGAAGATTTTTTTCTTTGCTGATGATTTTTGCACTAAACCTATATTGTATGCGTCACCTTTCAGTGTCTGGCTACTTGCGGATCTGACACGATATACAGTCGTCTATAGGGACATGGCAATAACCAATGGAGCACATGTCATGGGCGATAATAATCACAACTAGGGATGGGTGAACTTCTGTTTTCAAGTTCGGGTTATCTAAGAATTCCGTTATGGATTCCGCTACCACTAACCATAGCTTATAGTCTGCGGGAGCGGAACCCATGATAACCTGAAACACAAGTTCGCTCATCCCTAACCACAACAATCTCGAGGGAAGTGTAAATGAACGAATGCTTTAATACTGAGCAGGAATTATTTGGGTGCCTGTCCTGTCCCCCAGCTTCCTATACTCACAAGTAGCAGTTGCAGACCCTGTATCTACAGTGCGGCACATGCAGTTTCTCTAGAACAATTCCAGTGTTTGAGGGTGGATGGCGCTGTCATTAGTCTGTCCCAAGAATCCAAAAACGCTAAAAGTCCCCACTAAATACTGGTGGAGCAAGTACTGATGAACATACAACCTAAGGATATGGCTACACTATTCGTGGGCAAGGATCAAAAATGAATGGAATCACTGCGCCAGCTGCAAGAAATTCAACACTGGGATTACTATTAAGCCTCAGTCACACATCAGTGTTCGGTCAGTGATTTCCATCAGTGATTAGGAGCCAAAACCAGGAGTGGAGCCTCCACAGACATAAGGTACAAGGGAAAGATCTGCTCCTGTTCTGTGTTTAGAGCCGCACCTGGTTTTGGCTCAAAATCACAGATAGATATCACTGACCGAACACCGACGGTGTAAATGAGGCAGTCTGCAATCCTGGTCACGACACCAGTGCAGTCGTACCCTTATTGTACATTTAGAAAGGTGGATAATCATTTTGTTGATGAACTCCTTCATGATGCAGGGGATTTCTGTTTTGAGTTTTTGTTTTTCACTCCCTGCATTCCTGGAGCCAAAACCTTTGAATTTTTCATTCACATAGCCATATTGTACTTTGTGGGACAAGCTGTACTTTTTAATGGCACCATTGCATACAATGTAGTTTGAATACCACATTTGAAACCGTATTCTTGTGTTTTAATACCTTTGAAAGAAAATATATTTTTCTTTTCATAGCCATATTCTGTGCATGACTGACCAAAAAGTCAGATGATGCAGGATGCCGTGAATTTATTAAGAGGAGCTATCCTCGTACCACAAACTTAATCTACACAAGGCTGGCACAGATTTCAGCTACAATTTCCGTCAGTTTTCTGGTGTACATTATGATAAATGTGTTGGGCAGAGGAGGTCCCATCCACTTTAACCAAGTCCGCAACACTTTTTTGAGACGTGCTGTTAACAGTGTAAAACGCCACAAATATTTGTGCAAAATGCCGCTGGTGCAAAACCTGCTACTCCTGCATGCCAGATTACAGCTTTCATAAATCCCTCCTCCCCCTACATAATTTTAATTTGCTGGCAAGGACCCAGGTTATGTCTGCAAAGTGGATAACAAAAACACAAAAGTATGTCAGCAATTATTATAACATACATTACCAGTTGTCCTTATAAAGGATTATGTCACGATTCAGAACCAGCCCTGTACGTCGCATGGATCCAGAGATCCCCATTCACTGCTCCAATTGCTCTAATGCAGGGATGCCCAACCTGCTGCCCTCCAGCTGTTGCAAAACTACAACTCCCGGACAGCATACAGCTATCAGCCTACAGCAGGGCATGATGGGAGTTGTAGTTTTAAAACAGCTGGAGGACCGCAGGTTGAGCATTCCTGCTCTAATAGATTATGTTCAAGCTTTCTGCTGCAGCTCAGGAGATGTGTCTTTTCTAAGGAGGCGTGTCCTTTCTGCTGCAGCACCTGTGACTGTCACAGCTTCTAACAGTAGATAGGCTAAGTCGTTGACAGATGGAAACTACGTAATGAAGTGGTCGTCAGGCATGCACATTTGTATACAGATTAAAGGGGTTATTCAACTCTTTGTAGCTGATGACATCCTCTGGATAGGTCATCAGCATCTGACCAGTGGGGGTTCGACACCAGGAACCCTCGCAGATCAGCCATTTGAGAAGGCCCTGCTATAGGTGATGGGGACTCCTTTAATACACATACACAATTCTAGGTCTAGCAGAACGAAAATACACACCCGGAAGTGACTAGTGTGCTAACTGCAGGAGTGCGTTGAAGAGTACACAAACCAAATGCATTCAACCAAAATTTTGGGAGGAAAAAGGTAAATTCCTTGGGCAGTGGCCCATGTTTACCTTGGTGCAGACACTTCCTGCGATAATTGGCTGGTTTCACAATTATTTACAGAAGGGGAGATGCTGGATTGTGACGTAGTAGCAATTTGTGCACTGTCTTCTGCTGGCAACGAGTTGTAGTAAGCACCGGAGTCCATTCCTGGTGGTGGAGGTGCAAGACAGTACGTCCCATCGGGCAACATGTAGTAATTGTAATAAGTAGACGTCACAGAAGCTATTAAAAAAAAATACAAAAAATAAACACATTTTAGTCGACTGTCATTCTGCAGATATTCAGAAAAGTACATTTCAAAATCCACAAACTGTACAATAGCAGAGTGAGTCTCTTCAGTATAGGAGCGCACTCTACGCCCCACTCTATGTAGCATGTGCACAGCACCGCAGCATGGAGGTGTTCTCCCTTAAATGCAATGCTAATATATATTTGCAATCTGGGATCTAAGAAGTAAGCAACCTATCCTCCAATTTGCAGGCTAGAGACCGTGTAACGCTTTGTGGGGGGTTTTTTAGAAGCATTTTGGTGCTTATATTTGTAAGGTTGGTGATCAGGTGAATATTTTTCCATTATACCTCTGAGTAGGCTTCGCTACTGGTTTTGGCTCACAATAACTGAAGTGTGAACTCAGCCTAACGGGTCTTCTTGTGGCATTTTTGCAAGTCGTATAAAGAAGCCATTATGACGCAGTTCTACACGGAGCGCCTAGATGGGACAGAACCCATGTAGAGTACATATCCACTGATGATCACCACTAGTACAATCTCTGAAGATTACAAGAGGAGACCGAGCGTCACATTATACACAATGTGCCCTCATCCAATCCTATCTCTACAGTTTTTACATTTTCCTTCCCTTATTAAGAATACAGATATTTGTTCCATCTGACTGATGCCAATTTCTAAAGGCATGTCTAGGTGCATTCTTAACTTTTAGAAAAGACTGTGGCTTCTTTATTAAGGTCAGCTGTTGGCTTCATTGAACCAAGACATTACACAGTACATGAAAGTACAGAACCTGATACTCGGCACATACAGCCTTAAGCCTCATTCACACGTCAGTGTTCGCTCAGTGATTTCCATCAGTGATTTTGAGCCAAAACCAAGTGTGGCTCTAAACACAGAACAGGGGCAGATCTTTCCCTTATACCTCATGTCTGTGGAGGCTCCACTCCTGGTTTAGGCTCACAATCACTGATGGAAATCACTGACCGAAGACTGACGTATGAATGAGGCTTTAGGCAATTTGCGGTCCCCAATGCACGGGCAACTTCCGTGCGGTGGCCGGGACGGATCAAGACCCATTCAACTTGAATGGGTCTGTGATCCGTCCGCACCGCAAAAAAATAGAACATGTTCTATTTTTTTGCGGGGCGGAGACACGGACAGAAACACTACGGAAGCACTCCGTAGTACTTCTGTGCTTCCGTTCCGCACCGCAACGCCGGATTGCGGACACATTCAAGTTAAAGGGTCAGCATCCGCATATTGCAGACCCGCTGTTTGCTGGCCGCAATACGGCCACGGCCGTGTACATGAAGCCTTAGGCCGCGTTCACATCTATGCCGTGAACTCCGGCAGTCTGTTCCGGCGGAGGAACAGACTGCCGGAGTGCACTGTATATGGCATAGCTGAACACTACCATGCACCGTTAGACCTCCACGCGCTATAATGGTATCCAGCCACTTTCTGGCATATATGTCAAATTTGGGCTTAATAAAAAAATGCTTTGTGTGCTATTTTTTTGTCCGGCCAAAAGCAGAAATATATACAGGAAGAGACTGCCAAAGTTCATAACGCAGATGTGAACTCGACCTCAGAGGTTTGCTGAACCTGTAGTACAATGTTTAGAAGAGATGACTGATTTGATCAGCCTGAGGCCCATACTGCTAGGCCAAAGACAATTGCATTAACCAGACATATTGTAGCAAACAGTCAGCTGTGAAAAGGTTTAGGTCTGTACAGGTTTTGAGCACCTATATGTTGTTTCCATTCACGTTCAAAAAGATACAATGGAAATGGTGAGGAACTGGTATATAAAGTAGATTACTGGAAAGCTGCATAACTGGGTGAAGGAAGTGATTTATGAGGTTAACTCATTTCAGTATGAATTCTGACTTGGGAAGGAAAGCTATAAGGGGTGTAGTCACTTTTGCAGCCAATAGTTTAGACATTAATGGCTATGTATGTATTGAGCTATTTTGAGGGCACACCAAATTTACACTGTTATACAAGCTATACACTGACTACCTTACATTGTATCAGTGTCATATCTTCAGTGTTGTCCCAACACACACACACACACACATATATATTTTATTTTTAAAAACTTTTTTGCCCCACTTACATTAAGTCCCCTTAGGGGACTTGAACATGTGATCATTAGATCGTTTGTCCATAGTCTGCAATGAATTACCACTGCAGCTTATGGGATATTCAATACGTTTCTATACAGCCCTATTGCTGTGGTAGCCTCGGGTCCTTCAGAGGCTACCGCCACAAACAACTGGCCTCCCCGATCGATGGGGAGCTGTTCAGGCCCTAGGGGTGTAGGGTTCCCAGAGAAAGTCACTTCGGATGCTGTAGTCACAATTGACCACAATATCTGAGGGTTTAAAGGTCTGTGATCAGTGTTAAATCTCTGAAGCAGGGGCCATTTTAAAAGAACGAATGCCCGCTGTACACGTAGGGCAGATGTCCTTAAGAGGTTAAAGAGAACATGTCGCTACGAAATATAGTTTTGTGGAAAAAGATTCAGCAAAACTCTCTGGGCTCAGTAACCAAATGGGCAGTCTTATGAGAGATTGATAGCATTCTCTGTGTGTCTATACAGAGATAGATGTCAGTGACTGATGAAGACAGCTACGTGTAAAACTAAGCTCAGAAAGATCAGATGTTTAAATTTATAAAATCACAAGTTTTACTGAATCGTTTCCCACAAAACTATATATTAATCTGCTCAGCTACTCCTGCTCTATAACAGGTTACCAGAAGATTGCACTACATATCATGGCGACAGGTTCTCTTTAACCCCACCCCACTAAACATCCCGAACAAAGTTTGTTACAGAAGGAAGAGACACCACTGTTTTTAACAAATTGAACTTGTAATTTTTCATTTAAAACACTGCTCTTTCTATACTTAAGGGGTAATCTCGGTACATCCCTAGATCTGCAGAAAAAGCCCTTTCCTGCGCGATTCAGCACAGGACAAGGGAGAGATTCAAAGCCTGAAATGCTCCGATGCTCATGTCAGAGGGGCTGAGTGGGGGAAGATAACCCCTTAATACAAGGCACTTTCTTGCCGGGAGTTGGGAGTGAAGCGTCGCAAGCGCTTGTAGTACTCACCCTCCCTCGTCTTTCTTGCTGGAGCAGGCACTGCACTGTCCTGACCGCGTACAGCGTCAAGACGTAGTACGCGCACTATGACCTGACGCTGCATGCAGTCAGGTGACAGAGCAGCACAGGTCTGGAAGACAGCGGAGCGCGACTTCTGCTGAGGGGGGAGAGGAGCCGCGGAGCAGGACAGTTAAGAGATAGTTTTTATTTTAATCTGATCTGAGGTCTGATGGGGGTCTCACTATGTGGGCTGATATAAGGTCTGATGAGGTCTCACTATATGGGCTGATATAAGGTCTGATGGGGTCTCACTATGTGGGCTGATATAAGGTCTGATGGGGTCTCACTATGTGGGCTGATATAAGGTCTGATGGGGTCTGACATTGTGGGCTGCTCGGAGGTCTGATGGGGTTCTGACATGAAGGGCTGATGTGATGCCCTGATATTTATGGGGGTCTGATCCAATGTCCTGATATTTATGGGGGTCTGATCTGAGGAAAAATATTTTTTTCTTATTTTCCTCCTCCTAAACCTGCGATGCATCATATCATTGGGAGCGTCTTATAAAGCGAAAAATACGGGAATAGGTGTCCTTTAAATATTGAAATAGCTAGGTAATGTGCTATGCTGTAAAGTCAGGAAAGGCATTTCAGTTTGGAGCAAGATGTAGTCACTGTGTCGACCGGTTAGACTAGGTTACAAATACTGAAATGGATTTCCAGTGTTATAACCAGTCATCTATTTTCTAAGCTGTAAGTTATCATTTTCTTGTTTCTGGGACAGCAAAATCAGTTTACTCACGAAGCTTAAGAGATGGAAGTGTATTTGTGGAGAAATGGTAGGGAGGTAGAAATAAAACACTGCTTTCATGACATGATTGTTGTGACAGCCTAAATGCCAGCTTTGCTGCGTGTGTCATTTTGGCATAGAACAATCAGATACTCTCTTGCAGATTGTCGCTGGATTTAACAGCGAAACTTGAGGCTGTATATACGTTTACTTGAGAAAGGCAGAACCTGCTGGCTACCTTGAAAAAGCAGCAACGGAAAAATCCCAGGATTTACTAAGATACTAGAAGGGAAACCCATTCATTTTTCCATGCAGGCCATTGATCTGTACATTGGTGATACCAACAGCATACAGCGCATTGGCACTTGTCATGAGTGATGCAGCACATTTAACTATTGTGCCAGTCAAGCAAAACCGCATCGGGAAGCAGCATATCCACAGTCTACACAGTTTCCATGGAGGCTGGCAGTAAGCAGGTTGTTAAGAACAGGCGCAAGCCTAACTCCAGTCACAGTACCTTGTCATACATACGCTTAAAGGGGTTTTCAGAGTTATGAAAAAAATAAATAAATAAACCCATTATAAAACTCATCAGGGCTTACATAAACATTAGTTAAGCAGAATTTAGTTAAAAAAAAACAAAAAAAGAATAACACATACGTACACGTTTGCATAGTTCTGTTCTGGCCCCTCTGTTTACATGCCGCAGCAAAGCAGTGGGGGTGTGTAACAACAATCCGTGAGCTTTCCCTCATAAATATTTGTGGGTGTCAACAATCTGCCCATCCCCTCCCACTGCACAACCTAACCTTTACAGGCAAAAGGCCGCTCTGTCACTCTCTCATGACACACGCGTGTTCCCTCATACGAGCCGGCCGGCAGCAGAGACCCTGGAAAAAAGGCGCGTCAAGGGGCAGGCACACAGGCTACGACGTTCCGTGCACACAGCAGGACCACTCCAAGTAGCCGTCACATATCACTTGCTCCAAAGCCACGTTTCAGATATTTTTACTAGATGTGATGGGAACCTGCTGTGCATAACAGGGTACCCACCGATCAATGCCCATCTGCTGTTTGCAATGGACGCCTGCAGCTCTCCAGAGCTGAAAAGTCACCATTAGCACAGCTCTAAGCATCATCTAGCAGAGGGGAGCTGTTCCTTCTACCGATTTTAAAAACTTAAAGGCTATGAAGACCTTTGGGGTCAAATTAGGCTTAAATTTTTTTTTTTTCAAATGGTCTTCATTAAAAATATTTAGAAGCTGTCATAAAGGGTTATTGTCTGCTAATAGTATTTTCACTTTGTGCCCATCACCTAATAAACCTCATCTCTAAAATACTAATAGCTCAAAAACACATTATCAGGGCCAAACGTTCCTGCGAACGCCAGTTCCCGACAATCTGCCCATGTAAAGGTGCAGCCAATCATCCAATGAACAACTGAAACGCTTGTTCATTAGGTAAAACGGTCATTAGTGCAGGCAAGGAAATGATCATTTCTGGGCAGCAGATTGTGCTGTATAAACAGAGATCTGCTGCCCAGGAACAGGGCAGACATTGTAGTTCATGAGCAGACATGTAGTACAGAGAGGACGGACAGGACAGGCTGTGGTAATGGAGACTGCATACAAGTGCTGCTCATTATCCACATCACCCCCACCCTCCTCATGTCTCCTCATCTTCTCCATTCCCACAGAGATTCATCTGTATTCAGGATCATGATTCTTGACAGGAATGGAGGAGAGGAGGCGGCAGCACTATGGCTCATTGTGGTGAAGTAACTTGTCCTCCTGTGTGATTAGGACAGGTTTTGTGTGTACTTATAGGACGGCGGCCATTTTATTTCTCCTAATGATTTCTCGCCAGACAAAACAAGTTATTCTAAGTAATGAAAGGTATTTGTGAATATATTTATAATAAAATAATATTTAAGTATTTTCATTTTTTTTTTATTCCTGGAGAACCCCTTAAAGCCACATTCTTGTCAGTAAAATAAGAATTGAGCTAGAATGAGTGTTCATAAGGTCAGTAAAGTAATTTTCCCTATAAACTGGATACATCTTCTTCCCGCCTCCTTGCATTGCCAGTAGCGAGCGCTTACCGCTCACTCAACTCTCCCGGCGGCCTGTTAATTACACAGTGTGTAGGGAATACAAGAGAGGAACTGTATTAGGAACACAGATGTCCCTTAGCAACGCTCATTTGAGAGAACGCTGCTAAGGGACATTTCTGCCCAAGTTTTCTAGTATAAATATACAATTTCCCTAAATAAACTATATTAAAAAAAAATGTTCCCCATCTCTGTCCCTACACATTAGCAAAAAATAATAAAATTAAAATTTGGTATTTACACTAAGAATTTTCAGGGCAAGATTCAGGTTTCCACTGCAGCAAAAATAGCTTCAAGGAGTCGTTCACCTTTTTGGTAGACCCCCTCATGTCATCAGACCTGCAGAGAAAAGCATACTTACCCTGTTCCCAGCCACAGAATTCCTGCTCCTTCGTTTCCCCGCTGCCATGTATCACTTCACTTGGTTGCATGACACATGGGGGAGAAGTCACTGCTGCACCCAGTCGTTGGCTACAGCAACCACGTTACCTACGCCAAACCAGATGATGACAAATGGAGACTGAAGGAGCCGTAAGCCAGCGTTGGGATGCAGGTAAGTATGCTTCCCTCTGCAGGTCTTTAGTGACAGGTCTCCCCAGAGATGACAGCTGATATCTTGGTGTCCCTGTAGGGGCACCCTTTATGATCCGCTTATATTCGGTGGATCTTTTGAAGTGGAAGAAGCCCTTTAAATTGCCCATATACCTACAATGGCTGTTAGGTGTAAGCTATTCCTCTGTATTCTGCATGAGTATTCCGTGAGGAGAGGGGAGTACAGCCCTGCTAGATTCTGAGAGCCACTTATCTCCCATGGGAACAAAAGACTGAGCATTCTGAAATCCGACATGCCCGATCCTTCTTTATCTGTCAGTAGTGCAGGGTCAGGACACATGATTTACTATTCAATATGTACAAATGCCTTCAGGGCATCTGCACACAGGGCAGACATGTACATTGCAGATTTGCTGTGCATATCACCCCTCACACTGAGGAAGTGAAATCCTTGTCAAAAAAGCTAAACTATATTGACAAGCTAGAGATTTTAAAATCCACACTGTATTTGTGCGTGGATTATTTTTGCAGCATGTACATGAGACTTACTTCTCATCTACTTTGCTAGCACTGCACTATGGTGCGGATCTTCCATCAGCTTTATGGAGACCACTGTGGTCACATTCTAGAATCTAGAATCTGTATCAAGTCCACTTTTCAGACGTGGAAGTGGTATGGCTCCTTGTTACCGCACTACTAGAACGTCACAACCCAGATTGATGCCAATTTTATAGAAGCGACAAATTGGTAACATGCCCTGCCATTTGCACACGTCCATGACTTACAAAATCAAAAGAAGGTCAAAATGTGGCTTGTATCTAATTTAGAAATTGGACGCTAGACTGTACAAGATGTCCCATAGCCTAGGAAACAATCCATTAGAAGTGTGCACTCAGCGTTTGAAGAGCTTTCAATAACACAGGTCTGCGACTAAAAAGCCGTTTGATTATTTTCATCTAATTTCCATGTATCTTGGTGTTCTGAAAACAAATATTGAAAAAACTCCTAGACGTCATGATTTGCCACAAAATGCAAAATTGTCTTCAAATTTATCAATTTGTTTTAATTTTTGGTATTTTTTTATATTATGGGTTTTTAACCAAATTTAAAGTCCAAATTACTATCAATTAATTCGCATAAGTGCATTTAAGATGCCGCTGAGTTACTCGAATCAAGGCTGGAAAGCAGGAATTTATGGTTGCCAGGAATGTCATCTTCTTCGTTCAGACATCGTGAAAAGGAGTTTGTTCCTTACTTCGCCCACGAAGACAAGTTGGCTTATTGCATCGATGTTGAAGGTCTGATGGGTCAATTTAAAATCCAATAGGATTCAGAGCAATGGCGTCTTTTTATAGATTCTTCAAAAAGAAGTATTAAAGCAGTTTTACTCCACAACGGTGGTTTTTACGCTTCCATACCTGCAAGTCATTCCATACGAGAACTTGGAATTGGTTCTTTGTAAACTTAACTATGAAGACCATGGTTGGCAAGTGTGTGGGGACTTAAAGGTCTTGTGCATGCTGCTCGGGCAACAAGCTGGGTATACTAAATACCCTTGTTTTCTGTGTCTATGGGACAGTCGAGCCCGACAAAATCACTGGACCAAGAAGAGTTGGCAGCCGAGGGTGCCGACAGTCGGTGAAAAAAATGTCCTCTGAGTAACTTTGGTACCTTCCCATAAAGTTCTTCTACCACCTCTCCACATAAAATTGGGATTGATGAAGCAATTAGTAAAATCATTTCCAAGAGATGGAGAATGCTTCAAATACTTGGTCACCAAGTTTCCAGGCCTGTCAGAGGCAAAATTGAAGGAAGGCGCGTTCGTCGGATCAGACATTAGACGGCTTATAGTTGATCAAGAGTTTGAATGCAATCCACCCTATTTGAGGATCCGTCATGTTATTGACAAAGAAGTCGTACAGAAATTTTTAGGCAATAACAAAGATCCTCACTGCTAAAAGCATTTCAAGCTGTAGGTTGCCTGATGAGTTTGAAAGTGCATTTCCTCTAGTCCCACCTTGACTACTTTCCTGAAAATGTGGGAGCTGTGAGTGAGGAACAAGGTGAACGATTCCACCAAGACATTAAAGAGATGGAAAGGACATACCAGGGAAAATGGAGAATTACAATGATGGCAGACTACTGTTGGATGCTTCAGAGAGACATTCCAGATGCTACTCACA
The DNA here is from genome assembly GCA_033119425.1 of Bufotes viridis. NCBI lineage: Eukaryota > Metazoa > Chordata > Amphibia > Anura > Bufonidae > Bufotes > Bufotes viridis. The sequence continues at coordinate 163,236,541 of CM065589.1, read as the reverse complement.
AGCGTAAAGGCACCAAGAGGAGCCTCAAAGGGAAGTAGAATCGAGTTTAGTGTGTGTAGGTCAGCTCATTTCAGTTCAAAAAAGGATTTTCATGAAAGAATTCTAATAAAACTTTTTTATTTTATACGTCTATTTCCATTTATTTTGAGGTATTGCCTTATTTAACATAGTTACCTAAATTGTCAGGAAACGTAATGTCCGATGACAAAATGGAGGTTATTTTCGGATTCAGCGCACCAAAAAACAAAGATTACGTGGAATAACCAAAACAGCTCTTGAAAAACATTTTTTTGCAGACCTGTGTAATTATTCTCATTACTCAGGAATCGGCTCTCGTTTCACGTGAGGCTGGAGCTCCGCAACAGCTGGAAATGGGCAGACTATTTATACCAGGGGTGCACAACCTGCGGCCCGGGGGCCAGATCCGGCCCTCGATACCATTCTGTGCGGCCCCTAAACATCTGGTAAAAGACATTTAGGTCTATGTCTTATGGCTTCTTACATGTATCTTTTATGTATTCTCCAATTAGATGGGAGTCCTAGAACTGTAACTAGACACTTATTAGTATATACTTTATGTTCAATATGCCAAAAATACAGTATTTCAGTTGGTAATACCCTTTTAAGTTTTATTTTCGGCCCTTGGAATCGGTTCAGGCTGACAATGTGGCCCCCAACCAGAAAAGGTTGTGCACCCCTGATTTATACGATATTCATTTGGATGGCCTAACAAAACAAGCTATTACAATGATGCAGATGTATAGTTTAAAGAGGACCTGTCACCACTCCGGACATTAATAGCTTCATGCATTCCCCATGTAATAATTCAGGAGCATCTATTCTTATGGCTCTATGTTGTGCCATTCCTTTATTATTTCTGCTAGAAGTTATGAAAGAATTGCTAGCAGTCTGCAGTAAGAGTACAAAGGGGAGGTAACCAGTTGGGGAGGGGGGGGTGTAGCTGCACAGTCTTAAAATGGCAGCACTGATTGGATAGGGCGAGTCTGTGCAGGGACACACCGCCAACTGGTTACCACCCCTCTGTACCCTTACTGCAGACTGCTAGCAATTCATCCATAACTTGTAGCAGGAATAATAAAGGAATGGCACAACATAGAGCCATAAGAAGAGATGCTCCAGAATTGTTATTACATGGGGAATGCGGGAAGCTATTAAAATGGGCATGTCAGGAGCGGTGAAAGGTCCTCTTTAAGCATATGGCTGTGAAAATACAGTATATATGCGCTATTCATTACAGACATCTGTATGACTCCTTCCAGTACTGTGTCATAATAAAAATACAAGTAAAAGCAGCCGGCTTGCCACAGAGGCACAAATAAGTTGTCTGGGAAATGGTCATTTATTTTTTTTCCTGGAGAAAACCTATTAGGAGGAAGCAGAAGACTGGAAGTGTGACATTTCTGACCAAATAAAAGGGATTATGAGAGGGTGCTGCTCATAACAAAGACTAAAAGCCGTCACGGCGAGCAGGGCAACATTCAACAGGCGGCTATACCATTAGATCTATTTTTCAGCGTGCAAACTCCACAGTTAAGTACTTGAAATGTTGTGACATTCAGACGCAGTGTCACTTTCCGTTATAGTGAGAGCTTTTTCTATGCATACCTTAAACACTATTATTAGCACCTATGCAAATGCAATGGTAAAGAATCTGCTAAAGGAGATTACAAAAGGAATATTCACAGTTTTACCACCGTGCAGGTCACAACTAAGAGACAAAAGATAGGCACCGGTCAAAGCAGAATAGTTTTAACCCCCTAGTGGCCAGTCTGTTTTAGGCCTTTTCTTTTTTTCATTGTTGAATTCCAAGATCCATCATGAGAGCACAGAACATATCAGAGGTAAATATCAGGGAAATACTTCCAACAGGTACTGCAGATGACGGCAAAAACTAGATGTGAACAGCGTACTCATACTTTACCGGATACACACAATAGGACCTATAAAATATCGGGTTCAAAGGGTTTTCCAAGATTTTTTAACTGATCAGTGGGGGTCTGCCACCCGGGACTCCCGACAATCAGCTGTTTGAGAAGACCCCAGCACTTCTGTGAGCGCCGTGGCCTCCTCCGTGCTCGCCAAGCACAGTGCCATACATTGCATAGCGGCAGTGCTTGGTATAGCAGTCATCCCAATTTACTACTATGAGGCTTAGCTGCGCCTAGGCCTGGTGACTGATGTCATCACTAGACTAGGCTAAGCCTTCTCAAACAGCTGATCGGCAGAAGTCACGGGTGTGGAACCTCCATCGATCAGATACTGATGACCTCTCTTAGATCACCAGTTATATTTAAGGAAAATACACTGTCTGTCATGTTATGAAGTACAGGCCCAAGTTTATAGACTCATAATAATAACTTTTTCCGACCATGGTTTAAAGGGGTTGGCCAGGACTAGAAAAAAAAAAAATGGCCGTTTTATTTCAAAAACAGTAATGTCTGTCCACAGCTCAGCACCATTCAATTCAAAGAAGTTTTGGAATAAAGCAGGCATGTTTTTTTAATCCTAGTATAAAGCAGGCATGTTTTTCTAATTCAGTTTTTCTACGAGTTCAGAAATATATCCCTTAACCAGCGTAGTTGTCTACCCTCAAACTTCAGAGGCAAACAGTATGTGCTTTATTTGAGAGGTCTCTGAATGAATCACATTTACTAAATCAGTCAAGGGAAAAACAGCAGAGAAAATGAGCTTAGAGTAATGAAGCCTTTCGGCTACTGAAGGCTAGTGGTCAATGTTTATGGCAACGAAGGCCTCCAAAAGCTATTTAAATGTTGCAAATCATCCTATGCAACACCAACGATCTGCTTAAAAACAAAGTCTAATGCACACAAGTTAGCAAGATAATCCAAAAAAAATAACATTATTAAAGTGTATCTGTCAAGTTTTCATCAAAAAATCGATTTTAAAATGTTACGCATAAAGCAATCTTTAGTTTCTTCACATACCAAAGTTTTCCTTGAGTTTTTCCCTTAGTTTCGGTTGTTTAAACATTTAGAATATGAGGACCTTCTCAAGATGGCTCCTCTGCCAGTTCTCTGAGGCCAAAACTGCTTTCCCTCACTTCCCATACGGACTTGCTGTAGCCAGCAGCTCCCTGCCAGCCAATCAGATTGGATTACTGAGAGACACGCCTCCTCACTCTGAAGCCTAATGCAGGCATGCAGTGTGAAGGACCGCCCCTCCGTCTTCCTGTCTTCTTAGGGTCCTTTCACACTTGCCGCGAGGCCGGATCCGGAATTAATGCCCATTGAAAGGCATTAATCTAGATCCGGCCTTAAGCTAAACGTCGTTTCGGCGCATCGCCGGATCCGACGTTTAGCTTTTTCTCAATGGTTACCATGGCAGCCAGGACGCTAAAGTCCTGGTTGCCATGGTAAAATGTAGTGGGGAGCGGGAAAGCAGTATACTTACCATCCGTGCGGCTCCCGGGGCGCTCCAGAGTGACGTCAGGGCGCCCTACACGCATGGATCACATGATCCATGCGCATGGGGCGCTCTGACGTCATTCTGGAGCGCCCAAGGAGCCGCACGGACTGTAAGTATACCGCTCCCCACTACTACTATGGCAACCAGGACTTTAATAGCGTCCTGGCTGCCATAGTAACCTCAAAGCATTTCGAAGACTGATCAGGATCCTGATCAGTCTTCTAATGCTTCAGGCGACTTGCGTTCTGACGGATCCGGCGGGACGGAAGTGCCTGCCGGATCCTCAGAACGCAAGTGTGAAAGGACCCTTAGCCGGAGACAGACAAACCCTAGCAACTGTCTTTTAAGGGAGCAGTGGAAAGGGACAGAGTAGATTAATGAAAGCTGTTATTATAAGGTTATTACAGATCTTTTGATAATCATTGTCAGACTAAGAGCATGTTCACACTTCAGTTATTTGATCAGTTATTTCCATCAGTTATTGTGAGCCAAAACTAGATCTGGGTCAAAAACACGTCACAGGTGCAGATCTTTCCATTATACCTTCTCTGAGTAGGCTTTACTAATGGTTTTGGCTCACAATAACTGATTGAAACAACTGATCGAATAACTGAAGTGTGAACTCACACTAACTCAGATATACATGCCTAGCTCTAATAAACTAGCAAATAAAATAAAAAAATACATGAGTTACACTTTAAGGGGTAGCAAGTTTTCCCCTATTTTGTGAACTATTTTAGATCAGCTGAAGTCCTCACACTGCAACCCCAACTGATCACAAAAACGAGGACCGTGTAACAATGGGGTCATCTGAAAGATTAGATGCACACTGGCATTACAACACTCAGCTATTTTAATATAAGGCATTATCTTGTGTGTTCCAGTAAGAATTTACCTGGCCATACACATTAGACTTGTCTGCCAAACCTGGCGACGGGCTTGGTCGACCAAATGGTGAGGCAACCTCCTGACTCCCACAACGGCTGATGTCGAAGGAAGAAAAGGATTGGGCATACTGAAGTCTCTTCATACAACTGATTGGCGGAGGTCCTAGGTGTCGGACCACTGCTGATCTGATATTGATGCCCTATCCTGAGGACAGGTCATCAATATGAAGTTCCTGGATAACCCCTTTAAAGATCGCTACAAACAACCTAAAAATACCCTTGATATGAAACAGGCAATTTAAGAGACAAAAGAAACAGATGTCCCTCAAAACAGCAGCTTTGAAGACAAAGTCTCAAAGGACTGGAAATAGACTAAATATATCACTTACTGTCTGCTGTGCTTTCTGTCTCCGTAGTGGGAGCAGGTGCAACATTCACAGGCAACTGAGAGGCCATCCTCTCATTCTGTGCTTTTCTGACAAGGGCTGCAAGTGGGTGGTCAGGATCCATCACTTTTAAGGGCTGCAAAATATAAAAATGTAAAGAAATTTACAAATTAAAAGAAATCTAAAACATGCGGAGCTGCAATACATTAATACAAGAACACTAGATGGAAATTAATGTTAAAGCCAGGTGCCACAGAGCCGTTTGCTGCACAAGTGAATAAATGCTGATCTAAAGATAAGAAGTCACACCAAAAGTCCCATGAGAATTATCCGCTTAACAGTTTTGCCTGAGCTCTGCTCCTACTTTGAGAAAAGGACTTAACCGTTCAGCTGGAGCAGAGCTTGGGCAGCAGGATATTTTAACCCCTTATATCCTGATCGGTAGTATTTCAAGATATGTGCTTGGTCTTGTTGGAAAGCTGACAGTCTAAGCTTTAAAACAAGATGTTTTAGCTGCTTTCACGTCTAACTTCATTTCTAACAGCTATAGCTCCCAAAGCAGAGGAGATAATGCTGTGATTCTTGAAGCTTGTGAAATCTTAGACCCAAGATATGAAGCAGCCTAGCCACCTATTCAGCTGGCTGTCATCTCAATGGGGGAACTAATAGGCTGCAGGAGAAGACAAAAAAATAATAATTGTAAGTCTGGCAACATCATAATTGTAGCGTTCCAGAGAATAAAATAAAATAATAAAATAATGAAACTACAACTCATCCTGCAAAACTGAAGGTCTCATACAGCCAAATTGAAGGACAAAAAAAAAAAGTTGTGACCGCTGGAACAGAAAGGGGAAAAGTGTTACTGGTCCTTCAAGGGGTTATCTAAGAAGTGTTATGTTTCTGTGATTTGTCCCCCCTTGCTTACAGTAACAGACCCATTCACAGTTCTGGAAGTCACTAGAAATTCAAGTCCCTGTAATGATATATACCTTGGTAATCTCTTCCAATCTACTACAACGCTTCGAAGCAAAAAGACTTGGATGTAAGTAATCACTGTCATCATCATCATCGTCGTCATCATCATCTCCACTGTTTTTGTCTCCGTTAGCCATAGCTTCTAAAAGAATTTAACAAAAACCACTATTACAAACAACAACAACGCAAACTGTCTATATAGGAACATCATCAGAAAATGTAATCATAAGCAAAGCTTTGTTGTAAAATTAATGGGGCATGTGCAGCCTGCTGCCTAAAAAGCTGGAGTTACACAATTTGGCTGCCCTATATTATTACGCTTTGTCACTAAAGAATATAGTGACACTAGGGGAACATGTAGCTATATTGTGGAAAGATGTATAATTTTTATAAGAAAATTAAAAGGTTAAATTTTTTTTTTTACCCTTTATATACCAAGAAAACCCTTTATATGCCAAGAAAACCCAAGTGGTTAGCTTTCAAACCATGCAAAGATCACAGTTCTAGCTGCAGTATGCAGGAGCGGCACTTATCACAAGGGAGGGGTAGCTGGAAGTTAACAGCCCGATACCGTCATCCTTCCCTGTACAGGCTTTCGGTGACCACCAGGTCCGTGATGCAAGAATTTTTGCTCACATTATCTTTCCCTAACATTTACAGAGAATCTGTGCCCTGTCACTTCAGGGTATGGCCACGAGTGGTGTAAAGGATGTGGCTTTTCCACAATACTTATTGTAGCAGCAAAGTGGATGAGATTTAAAAAATAAATAAATCTCAGCCGTACATTGTGAAAAGTTTCACAATTTGTCAAAAGTGTGAACGCAGTCCCAAACCCCCAGCAGCAAAATGGTTAAAACATCTGCTGAAATCCATTAAAAGGGAAACTGTCACATGTTATTTCAGCTGAAGGCAAAATGTTATAGAGCTGAGCAGACAGACAGCTTTGTGGAAAAAGATCCAGTATAACTTGTATTTCATTCATTTAAATTCCTGCTCATTCTGGGCTTTGAAGTCCAGGAGATGGTCCTATCAGTGATTGACAGCCTTCCCTCTATGACTGTTTATACAGAGAGAGCTGTCAATCACTGACAGGACCGCCTCCTTGACTTCACAGCCCAGAATGAGCAAGAATTTAAATAATTAATTATAAGTTATACCGTATCTTTTGCCATAAAACTACATATAAATCTGCTCAGCTCCTCCTGCTCTGTAACTTGCTGTCTGCGGCCTAATTCACATTTTCATGGCGATAGGTTCCCTTTAAAATAGTGACTCCTCTGTTCTACCTCCACCATGATCCCTTACAACCAGCTGGAAGAGCCAAGCAGCACAGTCTGGGCTTGTTTTATGCAGGCAATTTCTAGGAGCTACAAAAGTAAATTCTGATGTTAAAACAGCAATAAAAAGAAGAAGGGGCCAAATAAAACTTAGTTCATACTTTTTTGCTCTTCGCTCTGTTTTTCTGCGTGTGTGGTATAGCGTCCCTCTTTCATGGCTTTCTGGATGTGCTTGTAGTAAGGGTTGAGGTAGTGGTCAAAACGTAAAAAGTCAAATTGGGAGTTTCGGGCTTGCTTGGCTTTTAACATGATCTCAAACTGAGCACCCTGTTTGCAGACGAAGTTCGCTGTGCGTTCTATAATAGCATGCATTTTTGCAGTGGGTGGCTGAAAAAAAAAAAAAAAGGATAAAAAGTTAAAATTATTTCACAAACTCATTGCAAAATTCCTAAAGGTTCCTTAGAACAATTTTAAATGCGTCTCCAGGTCCAACCGTATAAATACACTCCTAAACAATGAAACTGCTACCCCAAAGAGGAAAAGTTGTGTAATTATGGAAATCATGGGCTTGATAGACATGTTAATGGTATTTAAATTATATAAAATGGAAACAATATTCAAAACATCTACTTATTCAGTATCAAGTATGAGGACTATGTGCATCAATACACACACACCACGGCACGCTATCAATGGGTTATTAATGGTTGTCTGAGGAATGTTCTGCCATGCTAAATGCACTTGGGCATGCAAATCATCTAGATCCGCTCCTGGCAGCTCCATCTGCAATTGTCAACCAACGATGTCTCAGATGTGCTCAAGGAGACCAGTCTGGAGATGCTTGAGGCCATGGCAGCATGTTTAGGCCATGCAGGCTGCTTACAGTAGCATGAGCAACTCCCAGCCTGACATTGTGCTGTTGAAAAACGACTCCTGGGACACATTAGAGAAATGGCCGGACCGCTTGGATCACCACCAAATCAATGTAATGCTGAGCTGTTCGTGTACAATAAAGAATAGAGGGGTCCAGCTAGCGTACATTATCCCAGGAATAGGACTGGTGTGACTTTCCCTTTTGAAGGCCTCTTCATTACATTGCCCATGTGGTTTCCAGAACAATCTCCGACTATCATTGTATTCTAAACAAAAGAAGAAGGACTTGTCACTGAAGAGGACAGACCTCCATTCCAGCCTCCACTGCCGTCTAGCTGTGCACCATGAAAGCCTTGGAGAGCTGTGACGCGAGGTCAATGGAACACCTGTAGCTGGATGTCTAGCTCATAGTCCAACGCTGTGCAAACGCCTTCTGATGGTTTGCTGTCCTGGCTTGGGATGAGACGTCCAAGTTCACGAACTACAGAATGTATCAATACGCGTCATTCTTCTAATTAGATGATTTCTCTGTGCAAAGGTTCCCCTCTGTGCATTTTTTCTGTCATTCCAGTTAGTGTAATGCCTCCTGTTGGTTGATGTATTTGGAAGAACAACAGTCGTCTCACTCGACCATCTGATTTTTGAGGTTTCATGTGGCTAAAGCACTTTGCTTTTCATCGGGTTGGGTTTTAAAGACACCCCCCCCCCCTCCACAAAACACACACACACGCAAATCTTAGCATCACCTGCTAATTCCTCCACTTGCATAACCTTACAGCTTGTCCTCCTAGGTCTGATAGGGCTAACCTCCAGCACTCCAGCTGTGGTTAAACTACAACTTCCAAGATGCACACTTGCTTGGCTGTTCTCAGAACTCCACAGAAATAAGTGGAGCATGCTGGGAGTTGTAGTTTTACCACAGCTGAAGTGCCGGAGGTTAGCCATCACTGTCCTAGGTGTTGCAATTTTAAAGTTGAGGAGTTTATAAAAAGGGATTTTCAGGAATTACTATGATAACAGATCTGTAGTTGCTTACCACATGTACACCTTCCCCGTGATTTTTATTTCCACAATTTGGACTCTCCTGACCCTTTACCATTATGTAAACCAATGACTTTGGTTAGTTTAAATACTGTATGTAGGCACTGCCTGTGCTGTACCCAACCAAACCCATGATGCGCCTCTCTGCCACAGCTGCAGAAGTGCCGCAAAACAACACCCAGCTAGTTACACAAACACTCCTCTCACTGTCCCTTACACCACCCATCTAGTGTATAGCCCCTCCCACCCAGATAGTTACACAGACACTCCCCTATCACTTCCCCTAACACCACCCATCTGGTTTATAGACCCTCCCACCAGCTAGTTACATAGACACTCCCCTATCACTCCCCCTAACACCACCCATCTAGTTTATAGCCCCTCCCACCCAGCTAGTTACATAGACACTCCTCTCACTCCCCCTAACACCACCCATCTGGTTTATAGCCCCTCCCACCCAGCTAGTTACACAGACACTCCTCTCACTGTCCCTAACACCACCTATCTGGTTTATAGCCCCTCCCACCCAGCTAGTTAGTTACACAGACACTCCCCTATCACTTCCCCTAACACCACCCATCTGGTTTATAGCCCCTCCCACCCAGCTAGTTACATAGACACTCCTCTCACTGTCCCTAACACCACCTATCTGGTTTATAGCCCCTCCCACCCAGCTAGTTACATAGACACTCCTCTATCACTCCCCCTAACACCCAGCTAGTTTATAGCTCCTCCCACCCAACTAGTTACATAGACATTCCCCTATCACTCCCCCTAACACCACCCATCTAGTTTATAGCCCCTCCCACCCAGTTACATAGACATTCCCCTATCACTCCCCCTAACACCACCCATCTAGTTTATAGCCCCTCCCACCCAGCTAGTTACACAGACACTCCCCTATCACTCCCCCTACCACCACCCATCTAGTTTATAGCCCCTCCCACCCAGATAGTTACACAGACACTCCCCTATCACTCCCCCTAACACCACCCATCTAGTTTATAGCTCCTCCCACCAGCTAGTTACACAGACACTCCCCTATCACTCCCCCTAACACCACCCATCTAGTTTATAGCCCCTCCCACCCAGCTAGTTACATAGACATTCCCCTATCACTCCCCCTAACACCACCCATCTAGTTTATAGCCCCTCCCACCCAGCTAGTTACATAGACATTCCCCTATCACTCCCCCTAAAACCACCCATCTAGTTTATAGCCCCTCCCACCCAGCTAGTTACACAGACACTCCCCTATCACTCCCCCTAACACCACCCATCTGGTTTATAGCCCCTCCCACCCAGCTAGTTACACAGACACTCCTCTCACTGTCCCTAAAACCACCCATCTGGTTTATAGCCCCTCCCACCCAGCTAGTTACATAGACACTCCTCTATCACTCCCCCTAACACCCAGCTAGTTTATAGCTCCTCCCACCAGCTAGTTACACAGATACTCCCCTATCACTCCCCCTAACACCACCCATCTAGTTTATAGCCCCTCCCACCCAGCTAGTTACATAGACACTCCCCTATCACTGCCCCTGTTGCTGATATGACACACCCATGGACAAAAGATCACAGGAACTAAAAGCTGCATGGACATGGTCATGTGACCACAGCACAGAACTGAAGATAGAAGCAAAAAAGAGCCGCTCATGCACACAGAGTGCTTTCCATTTACTTAGGGGCCCTGTTCTGGAGAGGAGTGTGACCCAGAGGTGGGACCTGCACTTATCTGACATTTAAGGCATATCTTAGAAATATGCTACAAATGTCCAAATGGGACAAATACATTAATGTCACTAACAGCAGCCTAATGGGCCACAAGAATAATGGAAACATTACAGGAGGGAGGCCAACTGAAGCAAACTAAGAAATCTCTCTGAAAATAAAGCAATATTAAAAGGGGGGTAATTCTCATCTTATGGATAGGTCCAGACCCGCTCCTATCTTCAGAATAGGCCCACCAAGGTAAAGGTGAGCACTTCATGTACACACTGGCAATTTCCGGCAGGCAATCCCATGGCAGTAAATGGAGAGGTCGACCTTGTATGTGCAGGCCAGTCTCCATTCACTGATAGCCGAGCGCTCTATTTTCGGATGTCCCCTATTTTCATAACTCCCATAGCAGTGAAGCTGCACATGCATGATGTGCTCTCCTTCACTTCAAGGGAGTTCCTCCCTTCAGGAGTTAAAGGGGTTCTGCACTTTGTTTAAACTGATGATCTATCCTCTGGATAGATCATCGGCATCTGATCGGCGGGAGTCCGACACCCGGGACCCCGCCGATCAGCTGTTTGAGAAGGCAGCGGCACTCCTGGAGTGCTACGGCCTTCTCACTGTTTACCGCTGGCCCAGTGACGTCACGACTTGTTTCAACTGGCCTGGGCGCGGCTAAGCTTCATTCAAGTGAACAGGAGTGCCGCTGCCTTCTCAAACAGCTGATCGGCGGGGGTCCCGGGTGTCGGACTCCCGCCAATCAGATGCTGATGATCTATCCAGAGGATAGATCATCAGTTTAAACAAACTGCAGAACCCCTTTAAGAGATGGTCGCAGAGGTGGGACCCCGAACCTATCTGACATTTCTAGCATATCCTAGCAATATGCCACCAGTGTCTGGGAAGGGTCAACCCTTTTAACAAGCATGTCTAGAACTATGACAGAACAGGGAAACAATAGTAAGAACAGAGGCATAAGCGATTGTCATGTTCACATCCACTGTTTTCTGCTGAGCATTTCACGGAGCATGTTAAAGTGTAAACCGTGCCCTGAATTTATGCTTACCAGTTCAACATCCGATGCGACATTTAACCCTTCTGGTGCAATGAAGGGTTCTTCATTATCTTCAACATCACTTGAGTCTTAAAGAGAAAAAAAAGCAAAGATACCGTAAGTCAGAGAAAAAAGATAATTTGATAGATATTTAGCTCGACACAGTATATAGTATTCAGCACTAAATCCTTCGAAAATGTTTAAACCACAGAAAATGCGGAGAACTACCCAACTCTTCCTGCACCGATTTAATTGATCTTATTTTCTCTCATTATGCAATTAACCACTTAAGTACCGAACCACTTTTCACCTTAAATCCCAGGTCGATTTTTGCAAATCTGACATGGTAATAACTTATCCAAGACATTCTGAGATTGTGTCACGAGAAAACCTTGAACTTCATGATAGTCATAAATTTGAGTCAATATATTTCACCTTTATTTATAAAAAAAAATTCCTAATTTTGAGGGCAGCTCCGAAATACAGATAGACTGTGCGGGCTTCACTGAACAAGATTTTTTCAAAATCATCTTCTCTGAAAATTTTGTAAATTTAATGGCTCAAACCAATTTATACACCCAACAATTCATTGATCAGAACCCTACATCGGCATACGCTAGACCCCTAAGTTCAACCCCAGTAAGTGCAGCAGAAATGTTGAAGTTTTGGGGACTCGTGCTGCATATGGGCGTTGTAAAGAACCCAAACGTTAGACGATATTGGAGTTCGGACATTTTCTACCAGACTTCAATTTACAGTAACACCATGACCCGGAAGCGACTTGAGTCAATTCGGAAATTCCTACACTACAACAACAATGCACAGTGCCCACCCCAAAACGACCCGACATTTGACCGTCTGTTCAAGGCTAGGCCTGTCATTGACCTCTTCAACACCAAGTTTGCTGAGGTGTACAACCTAGATAAAAATGTCTGTGTAGATGAGCCCCTATTACATTTCAAAGGGAGGATTATATTCCGCCAGTACCTGCCTAGCCAACGGGCAAAGTATGGCATAAAGACTTCTGAGAGTAGCTCCGGGTACACCCACAAGTTCCGCATTTACGAAGGGAAAGATTCCCGGATAGAACCCCCAGAATACCGCCAGAGGTACTGTGGCTTGCCGCACAGTGCGCAAAAATCCGAGAGGCCTCCCTAGATCCCTGGTAAGGCAACCACTGAGAATGGGTGACAGTAGGGCTCTCCTCCATGAGAACATGCTGGTGGTTAAGTACAAGGACAATAGGGACGTCCTTTTACTGACCACCATTCACACCAGCTCCCCTGCTCCTGTACGAGGTACCACTACCCCCAAACCAGTTTGTATTCAGGGGTGGATCTTTCAGATCAACTTCTGAAGCCCTACAGTGCCACATGAATAACGAAAGTGTGGTATAAAAAGCTGTCCGTACACATTGTACAGATGGCAATGTACAATGCTTATGTGCTATTTCAATCTGCAGGCCACACAGGAACTTTTCTTCAGTTCCAAGAGGTAGTTATCAAGGCCCACATTTTTTAAAGCCAGGCCGGGGAGGTTCCCCATACTTTAGGAAGTCATGGTGCCCGTGTTGTACGAGGGCAACATTTTCCAGGTCAAGTCCCCCCGACAGCAACGAAGGGAAGGACCCAAAAAAGATGCAGGCTGTGTTCCAAAAGGGGGATAAGGAAAGACATCATTTACCACTGTGAAACCTTCCTCTAAAAAACCTGGCCTGTGCATTCAGGAGTGTTTTAAAATCTAGCACTCATACGTGGAGTATTAATTTAATTTCATCCATGATGTACCCTGTAGTTTTACCACCTTTATCTCTGATCTAGTCCACATAGCTTACAGATCCACTTTTCACCAACCACTACATATTTATTTCTGTGAAACACCTGTTAGGGCCAAAGTGCCCTTTCCACCCCTTATAATGTTCGTACGAGGGTGCATTTGCTAAAATGGGGTCACTTCTTGGGGTTTTTCATTTCTGGGGACCTCAGGAATTTTTTTTATGTGACATGGCACCTAAAATCCATGTCTCCCAATTCAGGTCAGCAAAATCCATATTCTGCTGTTTGACTCTAGGGCCCTGCTGTGCGCCCATTTTTTGAGACCATATGGGGTGTTGTCATATTCGGGGGGAAATGGGGAACAACAAAATGTGGAGTGCATTTTGTCATGTTACCCTTATACTATACAGCACCAATTCCAAAAAAGTTGAGATGCAGTGTAAAATGTAAGTAAATGTAGAGAAAAACAGAATGCAATAATTTTCTAATTTTATAGACCTATATTTTCTACACAATAGATCACATATCAGATGTAGCACGTCAGACATTTTACCATTTCATGAAAAAAAGAAAATAAAAAAAGCAGCAATGCATCTCAAAAAAGCTGGGAGAGGGCCATATCTACCATTGTGTAGCATCCCCTCTTCTTTTAACAACAGTCTGCAAATGTCAGAGAAGTGAGGAGACCAATTGCTGCAGTTTTGGGAGAGGAGTGAAGTCCTATTCTTGTCTAATGTTGAATTCTAGCTGCTCAACAGTCCTGGGTCGTCTTCCTGGTCTGCACTGCAGGCCGGCCAGTTCAGCACCCGGACCCTTCTTCGGTGAAGCCATGCTTTTGTGATGGCTGCAGCATGTGGTTTAGCATTGACTTTCCTGAATAGAGATGTTGTCGATGGGAGCATATACCTCTATATACTGTTCAGCATTGATAGTGCCTTTCCAGATGTGTAAGCTGACAGGGCAATAAGCACTAGTGCATACCATCAGAGATGCAGGCTTTTGAACCGTGCACGGAGAAGCCGATTCTGCACGGCATCCACGGTTTCCAAAAAGAACTATAAATTTGGATTCATCTGACCACAGAACAGTTTGCCATTTTGCCTTCGTCCATTTTAAAAAGTCTTCACAATTTTATGTTGAGGAACATTTTTCTGAAATTGTTCCACAATTTTTAGTTGCAGTTTTTCAAAGACTGGAGAATATCTCCTTACTTCTTGTATTACATTATAATGGCGTTCCATGGGGTTTAATCTGTATAGTAATGTGCACGTCCACTTACTGAGGTGGTCTCACAAGCCAAGGTCCATTCTTCAGCTGCCACCAGCCGTATCTACTGTTAGAAGCTGCTGTGACTGTTACAGGGAGAGAAGGAAATGCTCCCTGAGAGTAGTCACAGGGAAAGCTGAAGGAGAGGACACGCCACCTGAGCTGCCAGCCTGAAGAGAACCTAGCAGAGCAAAGAATTAGGGGAGCACTGGATCCATGTGAGGTACAGGGCTGGTTCTAGCGGCCTTAGAAAGCTTGTCATGTACTATATAATGTCCAATTTTCCATCAATCATGACATAACCACTTTAAGTGCAGCTACATGGCAACAAGCACACCTCTGCACCACAGGGAATAAGGTTTCCGGTGATTTCAGGGGTACGGAGGGTCTGGATTATTGACAGTAGGCATAGTCTCTTCACGGTGTACACTGCAAGGTGCTTTCATTAGTGAGTGCAATGACCTATGACAACTGAATTGAAACTATGCTTCAACAAACCCAATAATTATGAGTAGCACCACGAAAATACTAATAACCAAATGTAATGAAGAGACACTATAAGCAGGGTAACATGAAAAAATTATTACAGTTTAAGTTAATCTAAATATGCATAATAGACCGAAGGTAATATACAGCATAAACTGAGGGGAAGAACTCACGGCAGACGTAGTCCAAACAGCTGCCTACATACTCCCACTCACCTAGATGAAATACCGTGCACTAGAGACAGTCATTAGCATATACAGCTCTGTGTCATCTGAGGAAAACGTTCTCGGTTCTAAACAATGACTAATTGGACCGTGAAAGTGACTGCAGTACAAAAACCGACAGTCACAATTATACGCACCTTTACAGAAGGCGACCGGGGCCGAGTTAATACCAATGTTAAGAACTGTTGCCGGTTTGAAAAGAAGGCCCTTTGTTTACACCCCAGCATAAATGTCAAAATCAAATTGGAAAACTATTTATTGACATGAATAATGCGGCCCGAAGAGGCAGAATGAACCGCTACCAATTCAACCATATGAAAAATTGGCAATCACTACACTTATTCCCCCCTCTCTGCTCTATTACTCAGACTCTGTTCATAAAAAATGCTTACATTTGGCCAATTTGCAAAATCAAATCTCTGCAGGAAAAAAAAATAAAAAATATTAGTACGCGTCCAGAGGAAAATGTATTTACCCAGGGTCAATACAGCAATTGTTCCCAATGAATACTAATCAGGCAAGCTGAAAGGAATCGTTCTGCCCATTCATAAAGGCATTATTATACAGCTAAGGGACATCAATTTTTTTCGATGGCAAGATTGAAAACGCTCAGTTTCTTAAAATCAGCTAAATGCTGGTTCAGACTGGAAATTAATTGCATAAAGCGGACGTCTACCTTTGGAAAGCATTTAGCAGTTTGCATTTAGTCTCTCTACATAAAAAGTTGGGTTTTGTGGCAAATATACTGCATTACTTAGCCAAGTATGGCACTGCTTATGCT
Organism: Bufotes viridis; assembly: GCA_033119425.1. NCBI lineage: Eukaryota > Metazoa > Chordata > Amphibia > Anura > Bufonidae > Bufotes > Bufotes viridis. Next base: position 163,220,347 of record CM065589.1, on the reverse strand, counting down.
GTAGAGCTGCACAATACTGCAGGATTCAGAGCTGAAATCTGAATGAAGCTTGCCCTAGGGATTTTCTTTTGGGCATTAGACCAGGTATCCTACTTTGGCCTCATGCACACTACTGTATCTGTTTTGCGGTCAGCAAATTGTGGATCCACAAAAAAAACAAAAAACGGATGATGTCCGTATGGCATCCAGTTTTTTTGCGGATCCATTGTAATAATGCCTATCCTTGTCTGCCTATCCAAACTAGAAAAAAATTAGGACATGCTCTATTTTTTTGCGGGACTACGGAATGGACATACTGATGCGGACAGCACATGGTGTGCTGTCCGCATTTTTTGCAGACCCACTGAAATGAATGGGTCTGCATCCTATCAGCAAAAACAAAACAACAAAAAAAAAAACACGGAACAGAACGGACAAGGAAACAAAATACGGTCATGTGCATGAGCCCTTTCAGTGCAGGACACAATGCTCAACTAAGCAGCTCGCGGTGTGACCGTTTCCAATGTTGAACCATAAATGCAGCTCTGCCCATGTACAATACTGACTGTATTTTAGGATCATAATTTACCACTCTAAAATTGGATACACCTTTAAAAGCAATGCAGACCATCCAAATTAGGTGGACACATAAATACACACATTTAATTTTAGGCAAAGTTTTCTCTGCACTTGTAAAGCTTTAATAACCTGAAAGAAAACTGCACTCTAAAGTAGTGACAAAGACACAACCAACGTCAGATACATTCAGCGTAATATGGCAGTTTTAGGTTTTTTTTTTTAGGCATGAGTAGTGACACAAGCACCGAGGATCTGCTGCTGCTGCCCGAGTAGCGCAAATGCAGACTATGCATGCGCCACTGACATCTGGGTACACCTGGAAGTGTAGTGGTCCATGTGGCACACAGTGAGGCCAGACTCTTGCTGCTCAAGAAGGCTGTTTTTCGAAAGAAGAACTCCCTCAAAATGTATTCTCTGATCTGTTAGAAAGGTACAAGATGTAAATTATAGTGAAGGTAATGTTCTTACCAGTGACTGCATTCGTGAGTTATAACCTCCCTTTGATCCTCAGCTGTGTCATGTGACCAATACTCTGATCTCCAACTGACACAGCACCTTATGTGTAGACAGGAAGCCAGTTTCTCTATGTATTCCTATGGGAGCCTCAGTGTCAGTCTCATAGGAATAAATAGAGAAGTAACTGAATTCCTGTTCTGTGTCAGTTGGAAATCAGTGTTGGTCACATGACACAGCTGAGGATCAGAAGGGAGGTAATAACTCACAGATATAGTCACTAGTAAGAAGATTACCTTCACTACAGTTTACATCATGTACCTTTTTAACAGGCAGGAGAATAAAGATTTTTTTGCGGGAGTGCTTCTTTAACAAAGAAACTTGAGAAGTTTAATGGGATGCAGTAGGATGATGTATAGCGTTAAAAATCTATTAAATACCTTTGTCATCTTTGTCTTTCTGTGGCTCTTCTTCCTCTGTGGGCTGGGAAGGATCGTAATAGTCACTTTTGTATTGGAAACTCACAGAGTTATATGTCCCATCTTCTGCCAGGGCTTCACTGAGCCGTTTATATTCTTCCTCTTGAAGGAAAATACCAACAGGTATTAACAATAATCCGCAGGAAAATACAATCAAGTCATGCTCCAGCACACTGCGTGAAAGCCATTATGCCAACACTTTTTGCCAATAGTCTTATATGAATATATTCACATCAATGAACAGGAAAAAAGGCAAACTACTTTTCCTGACAAGTTTATTTGGTAGCATACATGCATGACAAAGCTCAGGTTTCTGAAGATTTGTCTGCGACTTGTTGCTTTTTGGGTCTAGATTAATTAAGTAAAGCGAGTATATTCCAGTGCACAGATAAGCTGGGAAAAGGCAGTCTCTACATATAAAACTATCCTGGGGTCCACATTCAGAGAGCTGTTTTCCATTCCAATGGGTACTGTCAAATAGATAATATCAGAAAGAGTGAGTATACCACAATCAAAGATGCCAATCAAATGTATATAGTGTATAACAGAGGGCCGGAGTTATTTTATGGCACGGGTCAGTAAGTGGTAATGTACCTTGCCTTGCTTCCTCTTCAAGCAAGTCCGTATGCAACGCTAAATACCTCTCTTCATCACATAACGCCTCGATTCGAGCCTCCTCCTCTGATAAATTATAGTTTCGGTTCCACGAGTTGTGCTCTGTGTCATAGTCGGAAAGGTCATGCAGATGACCACGTCCATCATACCTGCAACATGAAGCAAACGGTCAGCACAATGGACCTCACCAGTTAATACGTCTTCAGAAGAACTTACTGGTCTAACCTGGCCTGTCCTAGAACAGACTCGCTACAGAGGTCTCAAGTATTCTAGCAGAGTAACTTAACTCTTTAGAGACTGGACATTTAGCTGTACATCGTGTAGACTGTTCTATCAGTGTACAAGTTGCCACGTCTAATTGTAGAGGTCCCATTTCTGTATAAATAGATCAGAATACCAAAATGCCAGCTGGCACTCTATTGTAAGCTCTTACCGTATGTTTTTTTTTTCCAACCATTCGTATAACTAAAAGTATACGTCTTACTGATATTTTAGGGGGGAGCTGGAAACTTCTAGTGTACATTCACACGAACCCGAACACATAAATACCTATCCGTAAGAACCAAATGCTGGAAATTTTCTCGCTTCTTTCTGCTAGTCCGTGTCTCTCAGCAGAAATCTTCACCGCAGAAACGTGGATCCCTTGGTGGTAAAATCATGGCTAGGTTCGACCCTTAGCCAAATGGCTGAGGAAATAAGTTCTTGTTATGTAGTAGAGAGACACACACATACATGGAAACAGAACATACATATGTAGGTTAAGGAGGCTTTGAGAAGAAAGTTTGACGTTGACAGCTACGCTCTCATTTTAGACAGGTAGCTACACCAGGGGTCAGTAACCTCCAGCACTCTGGCTGCAGTGAGACTGCAACTCCCAGCATGCCCCACTTCATTTTATGACAGTTCTGAGAACAGCCAAGGAAATGTGCATGTTGGGAGTTGGAGTGGCAGTGGTTGATGCTTGGCTGCTGATCCCGGAGCTACACATTTAAAAATGTGTTAGAGCTGCTATCAATACAGACCATAGACTCATCATACATAAAGTTGATGAAGAATAATCAACTGCAGAAAATAGTAACAAAATAGTCCACAAAAAGCCTCCTTAACTTACAAAGTGATTAACTCAATAGAAGGCTTGCTTCAGTGTCTCCACTAAAACATGCCATAAACCTGCTAAGTAGGCACTCCCACTTAATAGTGCTCATACCCTGTAAAGGATGCATTACAGTGTACTTTCCATTTAGGTTAAAGGGGTTGTCTCATCATGGACAATGGGGGCATATCGCTAGGATATGCCCCCATTGTCTTAGAGGTGCGGGTCCCACCTCTGGAACCTGCACCTATACCAAGATCGGGGCCCCGCAAGTGAAGGAGGGTGCACTGCGCAAGTGCAGCCACCCTCCATTTATTTTCTATGGGGCTGGCGAAAATAGCCGAGTGCTCGCTCAGCTATTTCCGTCGGCCCCATAGAAATAAATGGCAGCGGGGGCCGCTCGTGCGCAGTACGCTCCCTTTCACTTCTATGGGGAGCCGGCTTGGTGGTGGCCGGACTGGAGTCCTCCAACCACCACCTTGCGGGGCTCCGTTCTCGATATAGGTGCGGGTCCCAACAGTGGGACCCGCACCTATAAGACAATGGGGGCATATCCTAGTGATATGCCCCCATTGTCCATGATGAGACAACTCCTTTAAGCTTTAAAATCCAGTAGATGTGGCATAACTTGGCAAGACTATCATATCCTCTGTTACAAATCTCCATTAGAAGCGTACATGATGTAAACTGTAGTGAAGGTAGCCTTCTTACTAGTGACTGTATTTGAGTTATAACCTCCCTTCTGATTCTCAGCTATATCAAGTGACCAGCACTCTGATCCCCAACTGACACAGGACAAGAAGTCAGTTACTTCTCTATTCATTCCTATGAGACTGACATTGAGGCTCGCATTGGAATACATAGAGAAACTGACTTCCTGTGCACACAAGATGCTGTGTTATTTGGAAAGTCAGAGAGAGTGTTGGTCATGTGAGACAGCTGAGGATCAGAAATACAGTCACTGGTAAGAAGATTACCTCCGCTACAGTTTACATCATGTACATTTCTAACAGATCAAAGAATAAAGAATAAAGATTTTTGTGGGAGTGCTTCTGTGAACGCATAGCACCGAACTGAATCCTGACCCATTCATTTCAATGGGTAAGTCTACATGAGCGTTGTTTTTCACGCATCTCTTCTGCGTTGTGTGAAAATGGCAGCATGTTCTATATTCTGTTTTTTTCATGCAGCCCTGGACCCATAGAAGTGAATGGGGCTGGAGAAATCTTGCACCGTTCAGTATTCGGCGCAGACGTGGTGAGAAAGCTGGCAGCCGGCGCGAGAGTTCCCCAGCGCACAGGGCTGGCAGGCAGATACGAACACTGCCTGGCCCTGTCAATCAAGAATTGGAAGGTGTGTAATGAGATGGGAGAATGGAGCCTCTAGGAGCAGTCAACACCCAGCCCCCCCACCTGCTCCTAGAGGCTAACTTGCATATTATAAAAGTAAGAATTCTGCAGTAAGGGGGGCATGAATAATCACAAGAATAGCATAGTTAGGCGCAGCTGACATTAGCACATCGCTAATGTCAGCCAGTTTAATAGTGAAAAATCCAGGGGCTGGACTCCCGAGTCCCAGGGGCTGGACTCCCGAGTCCCAGGGGCTGGACTCCCGAGTCCCAGGGGCTGGACTCCCGAGTCCCAGGGGCTGGACTCCCGAGTCCCAGGGGCTGGACTCCCGAGTCCCAGGGGCTGGACTCCCGAGTCCCAGGGCTGGACTCCCGAGTCCCAGGGGCTGGACTCCCGAGTCCCAGGGCTGGACTCCCGAGTCCCAGGGGCTGGACTCCCGAGTCCCAGGGCTGGACTCCCGAGTCCCAGGGGCTGGACTCCCGAGTCCCAGGGGCTGGACTCCCGAGTCCCAGGGCTGGACTCCCGAGTCCCAGGGGCTGGACTCCCGAGTCCCAGGGGCTGGACTCCCGAGTCCCAGGGGCTGGACTCCCGAGTCCCAGGGGCTGGACTCCCGAGTCCCAGGGGCTGGACTCCCGAGTCCCAGGGGCTGGACTCCCGAGTCCCAGGGGCTGGACTCCCGAGTCCCAGGGGCTGGACTCCCGAGTCCCAGGGGCTGGACTCCCGAGTCCCAGGGGCTGGACTCCCGAGTCCCAGGGGCTGGACTCCCGAGTCCCAGGGGCTGGACTCCCGAGTCCCAGGGCTGGACTCCCGAGTCCCAGGGCTGGACCCCGAGTCCCAGGGCTGGACTCCCGAGTCCCAGGGGCTGGACTCCCGAGTCCCAGGGCTGGACTCCCGAGTCCCAGGGCTGGACTCCCGAGTCCCAGGGGCTGGACTCCCGAGTCCCAGGGGCTGGACTCCCGAGTCCCAGGGGCTGGACTCCCGAGTCCCAGGGGCTGGACTCCCGAGTCCCTTGTTGTAATAGAAAGGAGGGTAGGCCGAGCCACTCTGTGCAGCATTGCTACTCCTGCCTGCACCTCCCTCTTGTCAGGGACGTGTGAGACGACTACGCCGGAACCTGGGCCTGAAAAGGAAAGGACTGGCAGAGAAAGGCAAGAGTGGCTTGGGCCTGACCATGGTGCACTTTACTGCTCATCTGCATATGACATAACTGGAAGAGGCGTCATTAAAATGCTAGTAGCATTCCAACAGAATCCACCTAGAAAGGATGGAGCAGATCTGAGGATTTTCACAGTATCACAAATACTCCTGTAGAGAGTAAGGGTACTTTCACACTAGTGGCAAGGAACTCCGGCAGGCTGTTCCAGCGTGCTGCCGCTAGTGCACGAGTGCCCCCAGACTACCACTCCGGCCCCATTGACTATAATAGGGGCGGGCAGGAGTTCCGACGGCAGCACGGCAAACATGCCGAGAGGAGGCCAGAATAAAAGTATGACATGTCTGCCGGAGTTCCTTACCGCTAGTGTGAAACTAGCCTAAGAAATTATATGAAAGGCTTGCCAAGCAATTAAATATCTGCTTGAAGTTGAAAGTGAACATAAATAGGAGGCACACTGAGTATAGAGAAAGCATCCCAAATCTTTTTCATATGAAAGACGAGTTGACAAACTGACTTTATTAAAGAGACAGGAGTAAGGTTCTGTCCATCTCCAAAGTGTAAAGATTTTCATAGGAAAAAGATTTCATGATGGCACCCCCTCCAACCCACTAATCACAAAAACAGCTGCCGATCCAGGACACAATGGAACAATCCATCGACGAAGAACTTCCTCCTACACAGTACTGAAAACAAAGGCGATGCATAAGTGCAATATGGAGCGCAACACAGCAAGGAGTCCTACACTGAAATGGTTAAGAGATCCAAAAAATACCCTTAAAGGGGTTGGCTCAGCGCAGCAAATGGCATGTATCATGTAGAGAAAGTGAATACAAGGCACTTACTAATGTATTGTGATCGTCCATATTGTCTCCTTTCCTGGCTAGATTTATTTTTCCATAACAGGTACATCTCAAATTAGAATATCATTGAAGTTAATTTATTTCAGGAATTCAATTCTACAGATTCATCACACACAGAGTGATGTGTTTCAGGCGCTTATCTCTTTTAATGTTGAGGATTATGGCTTACAGCTAATAAAAGCCCAAAAGTTACAATATTATATAAGATCAATCAAAATGATATTTAATACAGAAATGTTGGCCTACTGAGAAGAATGTCCAGTGAATGTACTCAGTACCTGGTCAGGGCTCCTTTTGCATGAATTGCTGCATCTATACGGCGTGGCGCGGAGGCGATCAGCCTGTGGCACTGCTCAGGTGTTATGGAAGCCCAGGATGCTTTGATCGTGGTCTTCAGCTTATCTGCATTGTTGGGTCTGGTGTCTCTCATCTTCCTCTTGATAATACTCCATAGATTCTCTATATAGGGTTTAGATCAGGCGAGTTTGCTGGCCAATCACGTACAGTGATACTGTGGTTAAACCACGTATTGGTACCTATGGCAGTGGTGAAAATGAAATGAGCATCTCCACAAAGCTTGCCAGCAAAACAAGATATGAAGTGCTTTAAACTTTCCTGGTAGACGGCTGCGCTAACTCTGGACTTGATATGACACAGTGGACCGACACCAGGTGACCTGGCTCCCCAAACATCACTGGACCTCAAGCACCTTGGATTACCGGCCTCTCCGCTCTTCCTCCAGACTCGGGGCCCCCGATTTCCAAGTGAAATGCACAATTTACTTCCATCTGAAAACAGGACTCTGGACCACCGAGCAACAGTCCAGTCCTTATTCTCCTTAGCCCAGGTAGGACGCTTCCGATGTGGTCTCTGACCGGACACAAGGAATGCGACAGTTGCAGCCCTACGTCTGTGTATAGAACTGACCCCGCTGCAGTCCACTCCATGTGAATCTCCTCCAAATTCTTGAATGACCTTTTCTTGACAATGCTTTCATGGCTGCGGTTATCCCTCTTGTTTGTGCCCCTTTTTCTTCCACTCAACTTTCCATTTGTATGCTTGGATACAGCACTCTGAACAGCCAGCTTCTTTATCAATGGCCTTTTGTGGCTTAACCTCCTTGTGGAGGGTGTCAACGACTGGTTTCTGGACAACTGTCAAGTCAGCAGTCTTCCCCATGATGGTGCAGCCTACTGAACCAGACTGAGGGACCATTTAAATGATTGGGGAACCTTTACAGGCGTTTCGTGTTGATTAACTGAGTCGATGGCGATACCATGCGGGAGATTTATTAAAATTGGTGTAAAGGCAAACTGGCTCAGTTTCCTTATTTTGGCCCTTTTCAGATGAACGAGTTCCATGCATCGGACTCACATCGTTAGTATGCGGCAGCTCCTGTCCTCACCTCCCAGCACTGACGTGGTCACATAGCATTATATTGATTTATGATGCTTTGTAACCCTTAGGCCTCTTTCATATGAGCGTGTTCGGATTAGGTCCGGATGCGTTCAGTGAAAACTGTGCGATTTCACAGGCAAAGCATTCAGTTTTGCCCGCGATTGCGTTGTTTTTTCCGCGCGGGTGCAATGCGTTTTGATGCGTTTTTCACGCGCATGATAAAAACTGCATCTCCTAGCAACCATCAGTGGAAAACGCAACACACCTGCACGCGGATGCAATGCTTTTTTCACGCAGCCCCATTCACTTGTATGGGGCTACGGCTGCGTGAAAAACACTGAATATAGAACATGCTGCGATTTTTACGCAACGCACAAGTGATGCGTGAAACAAAACGCTCATGTACACAGACGCTCATGTCATAAAACATTATAATGCTATGCGACACCATCAGTGCTGGGAGGTCCGGACAGGAGCTGCCACATACCCTGTGAGTGATGTGTGGAACTCGCTCGTCTGAAAGGGGCATTTCTTAAAACTTTGTCTTCTTTTATTTTAGGATGACATTTTGGGGCTTTGGAACCAATTACTAATCTTCCATGGAGTTATGGACCCAATGGTTACAATGGTTTAAACTTACAAAAATTTTCCTGAAACACTTTCTAATTTTCTGAGATACTGGCGACTTTTGGGTTTTTATTAGCTGTAAGCTATAATAATCAACATTAAAAGAAAGAAACACTTGAAAGAGATCGCTCTGTGCGTAATGAATCTATAGAATATATGAGGTTCACTTTTTGAATTGAATTACTGAAAATAAATTTTCCACGATATTAGAATGTATTGACACCGCTTGTATCCATGGTTACGACCACCGGCTGTGCTGGAACACTACAGGAAAAGGTGCGTCTCTGGTGGCCGGAGCCACGAAAGTGCACATAGGATCGTGCTTTTTCCAATAGTATGCAAGCACGACCACTGCTGATGGATTGTAGGATGGTCGTAACCCCTGGAGCCATGTATAATGTGATGGAAAAATGAATCAAGCCAGTAAAGGAAGCAACATGGAGAATCACAGCACATTAGTGAGTGCCTTGTATTCACTTTCTCTACATGATAGATGCCACTTGCTGAGGTGACACAGCCCCTTTAACTCTAATAAAGGGTTGATAACAGTCTAATCATTCTTTGCACCAATTAGGAGTTTACGTGCATCTGAATCGGTGAAGATTCAGTCGGCGTTTGATGAAGACGTGTCCCGTATGAACTATCTTTAGATGGTGCTGTGTGTCTCAGCCTTTTAGCCATAAACAGGATTATTTATACATGTCCTTCAAAATGCTCAATGCAGAATTGGAAGACTGTAGAGCGCTGGGTGGCCTCGCTACCACGTGCCAGGCCTCTACTTTCAGAAAATTCATGCATACGATTGTTGCATTTTAGTATCGAGGTTTTATTTTATCCATCTGCAAAGCGAGAAGATAGTCCTGGCAGCAAAGCTTTGTATTATCTCCGCTCATGTCACACGTCCTGGTCAGGACCCCCAACAGACCAGCGCTATCTTCTTCATGCCTATTGTTTGGAGGCCTACAGAGATACTCAGCATGACTTCCAATGAAACCTATGTATCTACTGTAACCCAACTAACATTAACCAGCAGTCCGTTAACCGTCTCACAGCAAGACTCCTGCTAGATCAAACTTTGCCGTTTACCCAGTTCACTGGTAGAAAGACCTGCAACCATCCGTGCACACACAAACCTATGGAACTTAGGAGGGACGTGAAAGGGAACACGTCATCAGGAGATGACCTATTGTTTAAAAGGGTCCTATACCTGCTTCTTACTGATCAGCTATGCTCTGGATAGGTCATCAACATCTGATCAGCAAGGGGTCCGATCAGCTGATTGACAAGGCAGTACTTGCAGTAGGCCCGCAGCCTTCTCGCAGGCCTGTGACATCACGACAATTTCACGTGGTCGGGGCACATGAAACCGTTGTGATGTCACTGGCCTGCGGGAGACAGCGAGAAGGCTGTGGCGCTACTGCGAGCGCCAATCAGCTGATCTGCAGAGGGCCCCTTGCTGATCAGATGCTGATGACCTATCCAAAAGGGCAGTTCATCAGTAAGAAAAAGGTATAGAAGTCTTGGTTAGTCAATTTTTCCAAATCAAGATCTATAATTGAGAAAAAAAATCATGCAGTTTTTCAACTGGCCACTAAGCCGAATTGGTCTGCATAGATTATTTTTTGATCAGTCATCTCATTATTATCACTGACAGGATTAGAATGACAGTCACCTATATATAACACAGGATCGACCATTTATAATAGGTGGACACAGCAATGACTAGGTCACAGAGCATGCCTAGAAATCTCTTCTATAGAAGTCAATGAGGTCCCCTCCAGTCAACTGTGTCTATGGCCCTTGGAGCTGCCGTAAAGCACATCTCTAAATGCTGTAAAGAGCCTCTCAGGTAAGATGGCCGCCCCCATATTCATGTACTGGAAATAGAATTGAGAATATCTGAGACCAGAAAATAAAAACAGACTAGAAAAAGGGGTGTGTCACCATCTGGTTTTAAGGGGTGAAAAAAAATTGGTGACCGTTTCCCTTTAAGACACAGGAGCCATCATTATGTTAACCCCTTGTAGATCTGAAAGGTGTCTAATGGTATTAGTACATGAAGACCGATGCTGTCAATCATTTTACATGCAGATCAGAGTATGTAATCTCCTCACAACCATAGGAGGCCTGCGGTGAAGGTCTAGAAGTCTAGAGTTCCCACTAGAGCCACCTATGGCCCATCCATGACCTGAGGAGTGCACTGTACGCAGCCATTCACACAGCACACGGTACCGCAGGCCAGTCTAGCAGCGGAGTGGGTAACAACAGCCGCTGAAAACACAAATCCGGGGCAGATTAGATTATGTTAGGCAACTGTCATAAGCGTCCAACCGACCTATCGATCAGAATCTGAGAATCTCCCATCCACGGGATGAGGTGCCTCCCCTGCTCGTGGTACAAGGCCTTCTCGTTGTCCCGGAACAGCTTGCAGGCATAGCCGAACACCAGGAGCTCCGGGGCCGCCTTCCCGCTGCTCTTCTTCCGTGCTGTACCGGAGAACATGACGACACCGTCTACGGCCACGGCCAACAGAACGAATTCGGGCCTCAGTCACTACCGTGCCCTGCACAAAATGGACAAACTCCCACTTCCGCTTCTGCTTCACCGCAGATTCGACATACTCCTTACAGACCACGCAGCGGGCTTTGTAAAAAAAAAAAAAAATAATAATAATAATACATCATATTTATGTTCATTTTAGGATTTTCCCAGTGTTAAACAAACCTCTGTTCAGCGCCCTTTAATGTTTCTTTTTTCGTGGGCTCGAAAGTGCTTCTTTGGAAATGAAGTCTATTTCGCTGTTCTCGGTGTCTCGGTGCGGGGGCGGGGGAGGCTGATTCTATCATACAGGCTATGAGCATCGCTGTGAATGGGATCCTCTACAATCCTAGTCACACAATGGCATTGTTTTCATGGCATTTCTTAACGACAGCATAGCCTATTGGTGGCATTATGTTTTTGGTTTGTTTCCCCCCTCAGGATTCCTCCTCTGAGTCATATTTGTACTGGTTTGATGCTCTTTTCCGTAGAGGGATGCTTTCTTGGAATTAACTTTTAGGGTTGTTTTCACACACGTGTGTTTCCCCCCCCCCCCCCCCCCCAGAAAAATGAAACTTTTTTTGTTGGCGTTCTTTATACAGAAGGAAGCACTTGAGCTCAGTGATTTATGGTTGTGAGCCAAAATCAGGAGCGAGAGGTGCAGATCTTTCCATTACATGTTATCTTTACACAGGCTTCACTTCTGATTGTGGGTCACAATCACTGATCAAGTACTGACCAAACACTGATGATGGATTCACTTGACCATGCTGAGTCCTGGAAACATGATCTGTGATTTGGCTGAATCTCCTGGACCGACCGTGGCTCCCGTGATACAGTTTTGTGATACAGTGAGTTTCTATCTTATGGCTGGGCTATTGCACTGTACTGATATCATGATGTGAGTACAGTGCAACAGACCCGCGATCAGACAGGAACTGACTATTTTAAAGGGCCCTTTAGGCTACTTTTACACTTGCGTCTTTGCCTGATCCGGCTGGGTTCAGCAAAAACGCGTCTGTTACTGCAACCATCTGCATCCGTTATGAACGGATCCGGTTGTATTATCTTTAACATGGCCATGGTGGGTCCGTCATGAACTCCATTGAAAGTCAGTAGGGGACGGATCCGTTTTCTATTGTGTCTGAGAAAACAGATCCTTTCCCATTGACTTGCATTGCGGGTCATGACGGATCAGTATTGAGGTAGAGGTATTGAGCCTCTATGACGGATCTCAATACCGGAAAATGTAAACGCAAGTGTGAAAGTAGCCTAACATGGTCTGAGAATCTGGCAGATAACCACTAACGAGTGTTCATGGGAGCGCTTGTTAGCAATTATCTGACAGTGTAAAAGTGTCGCCGGTTATGCCTCATTCACACGTCAGTATTCAGACAGTGACTTCCATCAGTAATCTTAAGCCAAAACCAGGTGCGGCTCTAAACTCAGAACTGGAGCAGATCTTTCCCTTAGGGCTCATGTACACGGCCGTTTCCCCGCCATGGCCGTATTCTGTATTCACTTAAATGGGTCCACAAACCCGGAGGTGCGGAAGCACGGATCGGAACCCCACGGAAGCACTACAGAGTGCTTCCATGGTGTTTTTGAGTGTGCCTCTGCACCGCAAAAAAAGTAGTGCATGCACTACTTTTTTGCAGTGCGGATCGTGGACCCCATTCAAGTGAATGGGTCCGCAATCCTCATGCGGCTGCCCCACGGTCGGTGCCTGTGCATTGCAGACCGCAATGTACGGGCTCGGCTAGCACATGGTCGTGTGCATGAGCCCTTATGTCTGTCAAGGCTCCACTCCTAGTTTTGGCTCACAGTCACTGATGGAGATCACTGACGTGTGAATGAGGCTTTACCCAATGTATGTACGAAATGCTGGTTCATCGGGTAATGGGATTGTTCATGCGAACACCTAAATTATTGTTTGCCGGCAAACAGTAATTCTGTACAGGGATGAGCAATGGCATTAGTGATTTCTCCTCCCCATACTGTGGAGGAGATTGCTGCATGTAATAGCAGCGCTCTCCTCCACTGACAAGCAGTCAGTCATCGTCCCTTCTAAAGGGACCTTTAGGCACAGTCAGTTCACGTCGCGGGATGCGGCTGACACATGGACGGTGTTTTCAGGACCGAGCACTGTCGTGTGAACCAGCAATCACTGTGCCTTAGTTTACAGCCACAAGACGCGGCTATGGTGTTGCCGTGCCGGTTGCGGTTCTTTTCAGCTAGTTAATTTCATTGTTGATGGCTGCTTAGTAACCGTGGCCGAGTCTCTGCCGACGCATGAGCCTCTGTAATAATTTGGTGCATCGTGCTGCAGACTTTGTCGCAGACATATCTGCACCTGAAAATCAGTACCATTCGTCCAAATGAGTTTTTTTGCAGCAACCACATGGGTTTCTGCAAGCATCTTGAAATGAAACTAATTTTCAGTAGCAGATATTTCTGCAACAAAATCTGCCACACGTGAAGACATCCTTAGGGCTCATGCACACGAATGTATTTTCTTTTCGTGTCCGTTCCGTTTTTTTTGGCGGACTGTATGCGGAACCATTCCTTTCAATGGGTCCACAAAAAAAAAACGGAAGTTACACCGTGTGCATTCTGTTTCTGTATGTCTGTATTTCTGTTCCGCAAAAAAATAGAACATGCCCTATTATGGACAAGGATAGTACTGTTCTATTAGGGGCCATCCGTATTTTTTGCGGATCCATTTTTTGCGGACCGCAAAATACATATGTTCGTGTGCATGAGCTCGAACACAAGCGAGTTGAATCCAAGGAACTTGCAGCGTGTGTCGGTGAGAGGTCCTGTTCTGGTCTCCTCTCCATAGGACCTTTCATCAGGTAAAAAAAATATGAACTAAGGTCTCTTTCACACTGGCGTTTTTGTTTTCCGGCATAGAGTTCCGTCGTCGCAGCTCTATGCCGGAAAAATCCTGATCAGTTTTATCCCCATGCATTCTGAATGGAGAGAAATCCGTTCAGGATGCATCAGGATGTCTTCAGTTCAGGACCGGAACGTTGTTTGGCCGGAGAAAATACCGCAGCATGCTGCGCTTTTTGCTCCGGCCAAAAATTCTGAACACTTGCCGCAAGGCCGGATCCGGAATTAATGCCCATTGAAAGGCATTAATCTGGATCCGACCTTAAGCTAAGCGTCGTTTCGGCGCATCGCCGGATCCGACGTTTAGCTTTTTCTCAATGGTTACCATGGCAGCCAGGACGCTAAAGTCCCGACTGCCATGGTAAAGTGTAGTGGGGAGCAGGGGAGAAGCATACTTACCGTCCGTGCGGCTCCCGGGACGCTCCAGATTGATGTCAGGGCGCCCCATGCGCATGGATCACGTGATCGCATGGATCACGTGATCCATGCGCATGGGGCGCTCTGACGTCATTCTGGAGCGCCCCGGGAGGCGGTAAGTATACTGCTCCCCACTACTACTATGGCAACCAGGACTTTAATAGCGTCCTGGCTGCCATAGTAACGCTGAAAGCATACTGAAGACTGATCCGTCTTCAAATGCTTTCAGGTCACTTGCGTTGTTACGGATCTGGCGGGCACTTCCGGCAAATGGAGTACACGACGGATCCGGACAACGCAAGTGTGAAAGAGGCCTAAGTATGCTGACATGGAGAGCGGCGCCCAAAGATCTCCCTACACTTACTATTATCCCTGGGCGCCGCTCCGTTCTCCTGGTATTGGCTCCGGTATCTTCACTCACTTGGTTCTACTAGGCGGAGACTGCCCTTGTTCTCCTTGGCGTCTCCTTCTGGCCAATAGCAGCGCAGAGCTCATAGCCTGGTAGAAAAAAAAACTCCTAGGCTGTGAGCTCTGCGCTGCGATTGTCCAGAAGGAGACGCCCAGGAGAACAAGGGCAGTCTCCGCCTAGTAGAACCAAGTCAAGCAGGCTCCCCCTATTAGAACCAAGTGAGCAAAGATAGCGGAGCCAGTATCGGGAGAATGGAGCGGCGCCCAGGTGTAATAGTAAGTGCAGGGAGATCCTTGGGCGCCGCTCTACGTGTCAGCCTACTTAGTTCATATTTTTTTTCCCTGATGAAAGGTCCTCTTTAAGCCTCATTCACACATTTGATCATTGATTATCATCAGTGATTTGAGCCAAAACCAGGATTGGAGCCTCCACAGACATAAGGTATAAGGCCTCATGCACACAAACGTATTTTCTTTTTCCTGTCGGTTCCTTTTTTTTTTTGTGGACCGCATACAGACCCATTCACTTCGATGGGTCCGCAAAAAAAAACAGAACTTACTCTGTGTGCATTCCGTTTCCGTATTTACGTTCCGCAAAGTAATTGAACATGTCCTATTATTGTCCGCACTACGAACAAGGATAGTACTGTTCTATTAGAGGCCAGATGTTCCGTTCTGGAAAATATGGAATGCACATGGACGTCCTCCATATGTGGCTGCAAAATACATACGATCGTGTGCATGAGGCCTAATGCAAAGACAAAATTTTTCAAACAACATGAGCCATTTGATAATAGTAATAAAGTACACCAACAGACTCATGCAAAACTGACTTCAAATATTCCCCTCATGATAAACCCCCCTTAGTGTGAAACCACCTTTAAAAGCACAATAAAAATATAAAGCACATAGTGTGCCAATAGTATGTGTGGTATTTACTGGGTGCTTTGTGGCAGGGTGGATTTGATTTAAATCACTAGTCAGTAAGGCTTGATTTAAATCATAGTTTTCTACATAAAGCTACTTTCACAGTTGCGTTTGGGGATCCGCTTGTGAGATCTGTTTGAAGGTCTCACAAGAGGCCCCAAACTGATCCGTTCAGCCCAAATGCATTCCGAATGGATGCGGATCTGTTCAGAATGCACTGGTTTGGCTCCATACCGCCTCCTTTCTGTTTTGGAGGCGGACACCAAACGCTGCTTGAAGAGGCATATGATCTCTGCTGAGTAGAGATGAGCGAACTTTAAAAAAAAGTTCGGCGTTCGGGTTGTAGTAATTGCCGCATCCCGTTATGGATTCCACTACCGCAGACTATCGCGGCATATGGAATCCATAAGGGGCGGCTTCCACCAACCCGAACTGTTGAACAGCCGAAGGACCTGGGGTGACGTCACCGTCATGTGATCAGTGCAGGGGGTGTGGCTCAGCACGGGATCAAATCCAGTGCTGAGCCACGCCCCCTGCACTGATCACATGACGGTGATGTCACCCCAGGTCCTTCGGCTGTTCAACGGCTGTTTACTTTTTACAGGGTTCCTGAACCAGTTAGGGTTGCCGCCTGTCCAGTAAACCAGATCTTTTTTCCCCAAAAAGCAGTGAGAACATGAGCACTTGCCATCCAGATTACAGCAAGATTTACTTTAGTCCAAAGTAGTAGCACCAGTGGGGGAGTTTTCCATCCTCCTGAAAGATAGGACAGGATATATCAATGAACTACCCAGTAATCATTTTGTGATCCTATAAGAATCCCCTATGTAGAACCTCCTATCATGTACTTCTAACAGAATGAAGCATGGTACTCAAGGTCTGCAACAAAATGTATTTCTTTATTAGGCCTCTTTCACACTAGCGTTGTTTCTTTCCGTCCTAGAGTTCCGTCCTCGGGGCTCTAGGACGGAAAGAAACTGATCAGGATAATCCCAATGCATCCTGAATGGAGAGCAATCCGTTCAGGATGCATCAGGATGTCTTCCGTTCAGTATGTGAACGTTTTTTGGACGTTGACAAAAGCGCAGCATGCCCAAAAAGCTGGAAGACATGCCGTAACGCCGAATCCGGAATTTATGCCCATTGAAGAGTATTATTCCGGATCCGGCATTAAGCTAAACGACTATTCGGCGCACCGCCGGATCCGACGTTTAGCGCTGCACATGCGCAGCAGCCGCTCCGATCCGCGCCCCAGTGTAAGCTGGGGCTCCGATCGGTTACCATGGCAGCCAGGATGCTACTGGAGTCCTGGCTGCCATGGTAAGTACAACGCAGCAGTGTACTTACCTGCGCTGCGGCCGCCGGGCGCTCCATTATGACATCACAGGTCCGGGCGGCGCATTGATCTATGCGCCGCCCGGACCTGTGACGTCATTAAGGAGCGGCCGCAGCGCAGGTAAGTACACTGCTGCTGAGTACCATGGCAGCCAGGACTCCAGTAGCGTCCTGGCTGCCATGGTAACAGTGAAAGCATGTTGAAGACTGATTAGGAAACTGATCAGTCTTCAAATGCTGTCAGTCCACTTGCGTTCTGACGGATCCGGCGGGACGGAAGTGCCCGCCGGATCCTCAGAACGCAAGTGTGAAAGAGGCCTTAGAGTAGGGGGAGATGTGCTGTTGCTTTTGACTAAAGGAAAGCGAATTTAAGGTAAGTCAAAATTACACTTTCCTTATAGTCCTGTGATTTAGCAATTAATCTTTAGGGAGGATAGTCCTCCACTGCAGATTGCTCTGCCAAAGGCCGGATGTTCAGCCTATAATGTCTCAACAACGTGTTAGACGAACTCCGAGACACCGTTCTGCAGATCTATCAAAATAGAGTTCTTTTTTGCCCATAAAGTGGACATGGTACTTGTTGAGTGAACCTTTATAAGTCTAGAAACTTCAAGTCTTAGGCCCCTTTCACACGGGTGAGTTTTCCGCGCGGGTGCAATGCGTGAGGAGGACGCATTGCACCCGCACTGAATCCGGACCCATTCATTTCTATGGGGCTGTGCACATGAGCGGTGCTTTTCACGCATCACTTCTGCGTTGCGTGAAAATCGCAGCATGTTCTATATTCTGCGTTTTTCACGCAACGCAGGCCCCATAGAAGTGAATGGGGCTGCGGGAAAATCGCAAGCATCCGCAACCAAGTGCGGATGCGTTGCGATTTTCCCGCATTGTTGCTTAGCAACGGGACCCAATCTCTATTATTTCCCCTTATAACATGGTTATAAGGGGAAATAATAGCATTCTTAATAAAGAATGCATTGTTAAATGATGAGGAAGGGGTTAAAAATAATAAAAGTTAACTTACCTTAGCCACTTGATCGCGTAGTTGCGATCTCTCCTCTCTTTCCCTGCAGCATCTAAGATGTAAAGGACCTTGGATGATGTCACATGGTCACATGGACCAATCACATGCTCCATCACCATAGTGATGGAGCAGGTGATTGGGCCATGTGATGCTGTGACATCATCACAGGTCCTTTACATCTTTCAAGCTAACGGAGAGGATGCTGGGCTTCGTGAGCAAATGGAACAGGTAAGTAATTATTAGTTTATTATTTTAACCCATTCTGCACCAGTTTAAACATTAGGGAGATGGCCAAGGGTATTATTTTACATTATAACTATGTTATAATGTGAAATAATACCAGCGGGACAATTTCTGACCCAAACATGCACTTCTGTGAAGAAGTGCAGGTTCGGGTCTGGGTACCAAAAGTGCCGATTTTTCTCCCGCGCGTGCAAAACTCATGACAGCGCTTTGCACTCGCAGGGAAAAATCGCGGCGATTCCCGCAACGCACCCGCACTGTTTGACGGAGTGCACCCGCAACGCCCGTCTGAAAGAGGCCTTAGGTATACCGTCATCTACAACTTTCTCTTGGACTACGGCCTAAAGCTTTAAACAGTTTAGACATCTCCTGTAGGAGAGATTTAATTCCTGATGACTTTCTTCAGACTGAGACTAGGGATGAGCGAATCGACTTTGGCTGCTTCATCCAAAGTCAATTTGCATAAAATGTTGTTGTAATACTGTACGGAGTGGGAACTCCGTACACTATTAGAATGTATTGGCTCCGATGAGCTGAAGTTATTATTTAATATAAATTAATTAATATTATTTAATATTAATTATTAATATAAAAAACCTAGATACTGAACTCAGGTTCAGTATTACAACAAAGTTTCATGCGAATCGACTTTGGATGAAGCAGCCGAAGTCGATTCGCTCATCCCTAACTCAGACCACTCAGTTTCATTTATAAGTCTATTTTCATTGACCACCTCAGATTCTCTGGGGGATGAATGAGGATAATCTCTATACTTTGCTTGAATCACCTCTTTGTGTGACACCTCTCCTATGTAGTTTTTATCTTTTATAACAGACTGTTTAAACTGTGTAAAAGCGTCATGTACAAAATCCTTCATCCATAATAACACATCCTTATTGGATAAGGGTTGATCTTCCACTGGAAAGTTTTTAGCCCTGTAGTCTGAGCAGATATATAATATTCACTACCGTCTAGCGGGGGCAGGTGTTACATGATCTGGAGGATATATGTTTCTGTTTTCCAGAAGATGTTCTACCCGATGAGCCTCTATCTACAGAGCTCTGATACATCTATAATACAGCAGAATAAAAATTGTTAGGCCCCATTTACACGTCCGCGGATCCGCAATTCCGTTCCGGAAAATGCGGAACAGAATTGCGGACGTGTGAATGGGGCCTTATATAGTTATTCTGCCTACCCTAGGATTTTATTTGCATAGTCTTTAACCTCTTAAGGACGCGTCCTGGTACTTAAGGACTCAGGGCGTACATGTGAACTCATTCAGCAGGCATCCTGTGACAATGCCGAGGGGGGTCCTGTGACCCCCCCCGTGTCGGCGATCGCAACAAACCGCAGGTCAATTCAGACCTGCGGTTTGTTGCGCTATGTGTAGTCTCTGACCCGCGGGGATCAGAGACTAAAATCTGCCCCTTATTGTAAATTTTAACCCCCCTGCACCCCGCCATCTTAGTGTCCCCGGGCGGTGCAGGGGGATTGCGTGGGCGGCACGTGAGGCGGGCGGTGCGGCAGGCGGGATCGCAATTGCGATCCCCGCCCGCCTCCTTTCAATGCATTTCCCTGGTGTCTAGTGGGTATAGCAGGGGGTCAGCACATTGCTGACCCCTGCTATAAACTGCTGACATCTGTGCTGCAGATGTCAGCAGTTTAACTCCTTCTATACCGCGGTCCGTACGGACCGCGGTATAGAAGGTGTTAACATGGAGGGAGCTCCTCCCTCTCCCATCGGGGGCTGCCGTACCTTTGCAGCCCCCGATGGGATAGGATGGTAGAGGGAGAGAGCTCACCTCTCTTCCCATCACCCGCTGCTCTGTAATGGCAGCGGGTGATGGTTACCATGGCAGCAGGACGCTTTCAGAAGCGTCCTGCTTGCCATGGTATAGTAACTCTGGTCAGACTTCTGCTAAAGGCAGAAGTCTGACCAGACTGTGAAAAGTAAAAATACAGTGCAGTACACTATATAGTGTACTGTATTATATAGACACCAGATCCACTGGATCTACAAGAACCAAGTGGGTCTGGGTCAAAAAATGTCAAAAAAGTGAAAGAAAAGTAAAAATCAGAAAAATACATATCACTGAATAAAAATTTAAAAAATAAAAATAAACTACACATATTAGGTATTGCCGCGTCCGTAAAAATCTCCTCTATAAAAATATCACGTGACCTAACCCCTCACGCAAATACCGTAAAAAAATCACAAAAAATGGTGTAAAAAGCCATTTTTGTCACCTTGCATCACAAAAAGTGTAATACCAAGTGATCAAAAAGGCGTATGCCTCCCAAAATAGTACCAATAAAACCGCCATCTCATCCCGCAAAAAATGAGTCCTTATATAGGACAATCGCCCAAAAAATAAAAAAATATGGCTCTCAGACTATGGAGACACTAAAACATATTTTTTTTTCTAAAATGCTATTATTGTGTTAAAGTAAAATAAAATAAAAGTATACATATTATGTATCGCCGCGTCCGTAAAAACCTGCTCTATAAAAATATCACATTATCTAACCCCTCAGGTAAATACTGTTAAAAAATAAAATAAAAACAATGTAAAAAAACATTTGTCACCTCACATCTCAAAAACTGTAATAGCAAGCGATCAAAAAGTTATATGCACCCAAAAATAGTGCCAATCAAACCGTCATCTCATCCAGCAAAAAATGATACCCCACATAGGACAATCACCCCCAAAAAAAAAAAAAAATAGGGCTCTCAGACTATGGAGACACTAAAACATGATTTATTTTGTTTTAAAAAATGATAATATTGTGTAAAACTTAAATAAATAAATAAAAAGTATACATATTTGGTATCGGCGCGTCCGTCGCAACCTGCTCTATAAAAATAACACATCACCGAACCCCTCAGGTGAACACAAAAAAAAAAAAAATACGGTGTCAAGAGCCATTTTTGTCACCTTACATCACAAAAAGTGTAATAGCAGGCGACCAAAATGTCATATGCACCCCAAGATAGTTCCAATCAAACCGCCATCTCATCCTGCAAAAAATAAGCCCCTACATAAGACAGTCGCCCAAAAAAAAAAAAAAATATATGGCTTTCAGAATGTGAAGACACTAAAAAATCATTTTTTCAAAAATGCTTTATTATGTAAAACTGAAACAAAACCCCCAAAAAGTAGCCATATTTGGTATTGCCGCGTCCGTAGCAACCTGCTCTATAGAAATAGCACACAATCTAACCTGTCAGTTCAACGATGTAAATAACAAAAATAAAAACGGTCCGAAAATAGCTATTATTTTGCAAATTTTCCATTTTAATCAATTTTTCCAGTAAAAAAGCAAGGGTTAACAGCCAAACAAAACTCAATATATATTGCCCCGATTCTCTAGTTTGCAGAAACACCCCATATGTGGTCGTAAACTGCTGTATGGCCAAACGGCAGGGCGTAGAAGGAAGGGAACGCCATATGGTTTTTGGAAGGCAGATTTTGCTGGACTGGTTATTTGACACCATGTCCCATTTGAAGCCCCCTGATGCACCCCTACAGTAGAAACTCCAAAAAGTGACCCCATTTTGGAAAGTACGGGATAAGTTGGCAGTTTTGTTGTATTATTTTAGGGTAAATATGATTTTTGGTTGCTCTATATTACACTTTTTTGAGGCAAGGTAACAGAAAATAGAAATTCCGAAATTTCATCTCCATTTGCCAATAACTCTTGTGGAACACCTAAAGGGTTAACAAAGTTTGTAAAATCAGTTTTGAATACCTTGAGGGGTGTAGTTTCTTAGATGGAGTCACTTTTTGGAGATTCTACTCTAGGGGTGCATCTGGGGGCTTCAAATGGGACATGGTGTCAAAAATCCAGTCCAGCAAAATCCGCCTTCCAAAAACTATATGGCGTTCCCTTCCTTCTGTGCCCTGCCGTTTGGCCATACAGCAGTTTACGACCACATATGGGGTGTTTCTGAAAACTACAGAATCGGGGCAATAAAAATTGAGTTTTGTTTGGCTGTTAACCCTTGCTTTGTTACTGGAAAAAATGGATTCAAACGGAAAATTTTCCAAAAAATCTAAATTCTGAAATTTTATCTCCATTTGCCATTAACTCTTGTGGAAAACCTAAAGGGATAATGATGTTTGTAAAATCAGTTTTGAATACCTTGAGGGGTGTAGTTTCTAGAATGGGGTAATTTTTGGATGGTTTCTATTATGTAAGCCTCACAAAGTGACTTCAGACCTGAACTGGTCCCTAAAAAGTGGGTTTTTGAAAATTTCTGAAAATTTCAAGATTTGCTTCTAAACTTCTAAGCCTTGTAACGTCCCCAAAAATAAAATGGCATTCCCAAAATGATTGATACATGAAGTAGACATATGGGGAATGTAAATCAATAACTTTTTTGGGCGGTATTACTATGTATTATAGAAGTAGAGAAATTGAAACTTGGAAAATTGCTAATTTTTCCAAATTTTTGGTAAATTTGATATTTTTTTATAAATAAAAATATAATTTTTCGACTAAATTTTACCAGTGTCATGAAGTACAATATGTGACGAAAAAACAATCTCAAAATGGCCTGGATAAGTAAAAGCGTTTTAAAGTTATCACCACATAAAGTGACACTGGTCAGATTTGCAAAAAATGGCCGAGTCCTTTAGGTGAAATAGGGCTGAGTCCTTAAGGGGTTAATAATATCTGAAAAGCGCCATCGTATACCAGGACTAACAAGGATAAGAACTACTGTGGAACTCAAAGACCCCGATTGAAAGGGTAGACAAAGGATACATAAACCGATTTGTACACCTGGCCTTCACCATGACAATACTACAACTCATGCTGACCAGAGCAAAGCAGAACAGGCCACAAGATACCGGCACTGCAGAGACCAGTTCAGTCATCATAGGAGATCTATGAAATCGCTTACTTTGACCGGGAGCGCAGCCGACCATGGAAGAGCCACAAGGAATAGGACGCGGTCATAGTTTAAGGGCTCTTTCACACTAGTGTTTTTGTTTTCCGGCATAGAGATCCGTCGTCGGGTCTCTATGCCGGAAAAATCCTGATCAGGATTATCCCAATGCATTCTGAATGGAGAGAAATCCGTTCAGGATGCATCAGGATGTCTTCAGTTCAGGACCGGAACGTTTTTTGGACGCAGCAAATACCGCAGCATGCTGCGCTTTTTGCTCCGGCCAAAAATCCTGAACACTTGGCGCAAGGCCGGATCTGGAATTAATGCCCATTGAAAGGCATTAATCAGGATCCGGCCTTAAGCTAGTCGTTTCGGCGCATCGCCGGATCCGACCTTTAGCTTTTTCTCAATGGTTACCATGGCAGCCAGGACGCTAAAGTCCTGGTTGCCATGGTAAAGTGTAGTGGGGAGCGGGGGAGCAGTATATTTACCATCCGTGCGGCTCCCGGGGCGCTCCAGAGTGACGTCAGGGCGCCCTACACGCATGGATCACGTGATCGTATGGATTACGTGATCCATGCGCATGGGACGCTCTGACGTCATTCTGGAGCGCCCCGGGAGCCGCACGGACTGTAAGTATACTGCTCCCCCGCTCCCCACTACTACTATGGCAACCAGGACTTTAATAGCGTCCTGGCTGCCATAGTAACGCTGAAAGCATACTGAAGACTGATTCATCTTCAAATGCTTTCAGGTCACTTGCGTTGTTACTGATCCGGCGGGCACTTCCGGCAAATGGAGTACACGACGGATCCGGACAACGCAAGTGTGAAAGAGGCCTAAATCAATTCCAGTCCCCACATGACTGTGCAGATAGAGCAACATCACTCGCACGCAACATCTGCAAGGAGAAAGTGGAGACATCGAGGAGGGAACACCCAAAGGCAGAACTGCCCACCACAAGCCAGCCATCGAAGTATCTTGTAGATAATGCACAATGCAATAACAAAAGCAGTAGCACCGAGTGTCCATGGATAATTAAACAATCCTATCTAGGGAAACTTCTACCAGGAAGGATAGGGGATGACTTGTAACAAATGGAATACCCCTTTAAATACTGCAGAGTGGCAGTATTTTGTGCTGCACTATATTTTGTGCTGCATTGTGGTGTTTGGTTCTGCTGGGGTGGTATTTTGTGCTGGACTAAGGTATTGCTGGCACTTCCTACTTATTTGTGTCCCTGCCGTCTTGTGTAGCTCCACCTTCTGTCAATTTGGATTTGTCTACAACATGGGGCCACTTTGAGTTCCCAGTCCACCCTTGATTGGCTTTCTCCAGCAGCCCCATAGAAGTGAATGGACTTGTGCTCACTCATATGCACAAGGGACATAGGGACCCTGTTTTTGTGATTACTGGGGGGAGGGGGGGTTAATACTGTGAATAAGTGGAAAAAAACCTTTAAGGCTTCATCTGTTAATATACAAAGGAAAGTGTCGAAGTTATAACATCAGTATTGCTTTTATTGTGTATAGAACACTTGGATGAATGGTGATGCCAATGTCTAGACATTGGCATCAATCACTAGACTCTTCCACTAGATTAAGTGGAGCCTGAAAAAATAGACAGATTTACAAAGAAGGAAAAAATATCAGCAAAAGATTTGTAAAGAAGAAGTTATAGGGACAAATACTGGAGTCCCCTGGTCTGATGGATTTATAATTGCCATCCATTAAATAGATAATTGAAGGAGATAAAATGTCATCCTTCAAATTATGATGAATTCACTGATAAGAAATCTAATGGTCCATACATATTTTAAAAAATGACTTCTAAGTAGCACATGTGTTTTATTCTTCATTTTAAATCCCACTGAACCCACTGTAGACAGATAGGGATATAAACGGGATGCTGGTCAGAATGTGCACATCAGATTCTATTAATAATTGTTTATTTGAGGATAATTCTAGGATTACCAAAACAATATTATATGGAGGCTGATTTTGTTTTGCAGGTCGAAACCAGGATTTATTGGCATTCACATTAGGGCATGTTTATTGATGCTGTTCTGTCCTTATGTGTGAAGGTACATAGCTTGACAGACAGCTAAACCTTTCCCAGCAACGGATTGACAACGGAGCAACACCTAACTTGTTTTTATTGCAAGGATATACATATAGTGAAACTCGGAAACAGAATAATAGTATACTTACTAATGGGGTCTAACATATTACAATGCATATCATACATTACTGTGCATAGCAATGCACATACAAACACAGATATACAGGATTTAACCACGAGCACGCTATGCTATTTAAATGAACAGACATGGTTCCTAACTATTAACTGCGGCTGATATAAGAAAATGATATGCAAATACATATGCAAACAGATGCAAACAGGCTGTAATGTGGCATACCAGCGATGCTACCATGAGCTTAGATGTGGAGGATGACTCCAGAGGCTTCCAGACCATGTGCTAACCTCTGGAAAGATGACTGTAAATTAGGAAGATGGCTGCTATAAGCAGGGCTGATAATATCACTGAGGTATGGAAGCTGGAGTAGACCAAACTTCTAGTATGAATAGCTGCAATTGTATGCAATAAGGTCATTAGTGGGTGCTGTTACACAATCAACCGGAAATTATACAGAAAGCATATTAATTATACAGAAAGCAAATCAACTATGCATGAAAACTATGAATAAATTAACAATGAACTGGACAGATTTATCAAGCTCTTAACCATGTTTTTCCACGTTTTTCACCTGTACCTATACTGTGCACTTAATCCCCCAACCAGGTGCATATACAGTATATGTCCCATGCAGTGTAGGTGTAAACAACTTGCCATGGGTGCTGCAACAACAGTTTTTACTGTGGAATAGCAGGTTAACGCAGTGTATTTGTCTCACGAGAAAGTCACCGTTTTAAACATTACAGTCCAACTTATAATACCTCAGTGTTGTTCAACATGGTGAAGTTGCAATACTGGCAATGTTTCCATAATTCTGGGGCATGTAACTGTGTATTGGCTATTTTATTAAGACTTGCTTGTATACCAGACTCCGAGCACATCCTTTTCCTACTATACCAGTTGCTGTGTGTCTTGCAGCCCATCACAGGGGTAAATCAATTATATGGGCACCTAACAAGACCCCCCAAAGTTGGGAAGGACATTCCATGGCCCACACGAAGGGCCTGCATCCCTATAACTATACACTCTTAGGCTGTACTTCCCCATTAATGATGGCACCTAGGGCTATATCTTCCCCCAGAACCCTATTGGTATGGGCATGGCCAATATTATGTTTTCATAATTGAAGAACCACCAAGCATTGCTTAAGGCAATATGAAGAATGCACAGTTGAACTACTATATGTACTAGAACATATACAAAACACATATAGAGCATTTACTCTATTAAAACCTTGGCACAGAGATCATTAAAGTGATTCTTAGTGTCACTGATTTCAGACCAGTATTTTGCATATTCCCTGTCTGTGCTTCACATCCCAGCAGTATACTGTATAAAGAGGACTCCTTCGGTGGTCCTTTACATTAAGTGTGTGCTCAGGAGTTCTCTCAATGGATTATATGGCCAGTTTGCGATCGTACAGTACATCGGGGGAATGAGAATGAGTATAGAGATGGAATGACCGGAAAGTAAGAATGATTAAGCCCAAGCCAAAACTTTTCTGTAAATTCTCTCAGGAGTCAAATTGTCCCTTTGGACACTTTCAGAGAAAGTATTAATTGCTGCTAGGATGCAAATTGGTTTAATGATGAAAGTTAGTGTCTAATTGGAGACTTCTGGTGGATCAAAGGATCTGGAAAGAGTATCAGCCGAAGGACTAGTGTAGAAGAGCTGGAATCCACTAAACAACCTGTCATCAGGCAGCATTCAACTACATGAGCTAGGTTCAAGTAACCTGGCAGGATGAGATCATCAACGCGAGTAAGGAAGCCACACCAGCCCAATGCATGGGGGAAAAACAGAGCATGCCAGGGAAAGGGAGTAAGGCATTGCAGACTGAGGACCCGTATTTTATTTATTGAGATTTATTTAAAAGGGTTTTCTGACATTTTAATACTGATTAGCTATCCTCAGGAGGCTCCATTTATTATTTCACCCTAGAGCCTCTACAGTTGTCAGCAGTGTAAATGACCACATTGGGCCTCAAAATGCACATGGTGCTCTTATACTCCTGAGCCCTATCATACATTCAAGCAAAAGAATAGGTCCACATGTAGGGTGTTTCTAAAACCAGCATAATAATAAGATGGCTGACTTTTTACACTGGCACACACTGGACACAAAATATTGGGCAGTGAAATGGCATATCTGTGTAAAAATTGTAATTTTCACATTGCTGTGCATCAATTTTGCAAAATGATTACAACTTCCCTTGGTCACTTCTTGGGAGTTTCTATTTTAGTTGACTTCAGAGCCCCTGAAGTTGTTGGCCAGTGCTGTAGAAATCCCTATGCCTCAATTTAAGTGGTTTGGTTTCTAAAATGGGGTAATTTTTGTGCGGTTTCTATTATGTAGGCCCCTCAAGGTCCCTTCAAACCTGAACTGGTCCTTAAAATTCTAAGCCTTCTAATTTCCTAAAAAAATAAAATGACATTTGCAAAATGATGCCAGTATAAAATAGACATTGTGAATGTTAATTAATAACTATTTGGTGAGGTATCACTATCTGTTTTAAAAGCTGAGGAATTCAAATTTAGAAAATTTTAAAATGTTCATAAATTTTTGATTTCTCCATAACTTCGGCGCATCCAGCTCCAGTTCTAAATGTAAGACAGCTTCCGAGCTGTCTTACAGTTAGACCATTTTCTACGCCTAAATGCCAGCCTGTCCCCTTCCTCACCCACCCTAATTTTAGACCTGTTTTTTAGCCGCTCTTACTTAAAGTCTAGTGTTTGTAACTTTGTCTAGCACAGTCTCTTATCCGTCCTTCCTCCGTGTTGATATATGAGGGGATTGCAGGTGTATTTAGTATCTTACCCCCTCTTCCCTCTGTATTGATGTATCAGGGGATTACAAATTTAATCACAATCCTAAATGCAGGTTTCAGAGCTTTTTTTCAGTGATTGTAGAACAGTTCATAACCTTGTCTGTGGGAAGAGTTGTGACACTGGGAGCTCCTCCCTTCACTGGTTTGCAGGTCATTGTATAAGGTCATCAGCCCTGCTGGTTGGTTGGTGTACTGCAGGAAGTCTTAAGAGAACGATTTCCTTTGCGGTCCACCCCGAGACAACAGTAGTGCGAGCAGCAAGGCCTTCTTCTGCATGGCAGACCATTGGTTGAAGTCTTTTCTTGTTGGGTGGCAGGAAAGCCACCAAAAGCTGTGTCATACCACAAGTGGTTATTGTTAACTTGTGCAGCCCCTGGCCACTACTGAGGTTGTTGGTCCTGGCCCTGCTAAACAGCTGATGCATTCTGCACTTAGGGAAAAATTGAAAACAAACTTGAACAGTTCCACATATACTAGCAGGAATAACATTTCAAAATAGATTTAACTCTGGATTAACTCAGTCTTTTGTTTTCAACTCAGTCCAAAATAACTCAGCCTATGGCAATTTGAGCTGTCAATGAGGTGACGTTTAAAAAACTTCCTTGTGTCATTTACTTTCAATTACCGTCACATCAGATGGATTAAACAAAACAAATGTCCCATTATGACTTTTGTCGGTCCAACACTGCTTTTAAATAACATTGCTCAATGGAACCAAGAGGTCCCCTGCCAAGGCAAAAAGCTTTACTTTTAACCTTATACCTAAGTCTCCTTGTACACTTACTGTACATATCCATGTACTATTGTCAATTAATTGTTCAGTATTTGACCCAATATGTGATAACATTTCCAAAATAAACATTTTAAATAAAAACACAATAAATAAACAATGGCAATCAATATTTTTTAATGGTCTAGGTTGACAACACTGTAACATGTATCACTTCCAGACTTGAAACCAAAATGTGTGTACTCATACCAACTCATACCAAGTGCAGAATCTGGGAGAGGCTACCTATATGATCTATACATTTTTGCCTTTACCCTTATTTTTACTTGATTCTTTAACTCCATGAATATTTCCATTCTTCCCAGTCTGTAGTGCAAGACATGGATCTACTACACTACGGCAATAAAAACTTAAAAATACACAGATTTGTTTTTTATGATGTTTCTTAAACATCTGGTCACTCTTTCTTATTAACTATGAACTCCAATATCTACACTGGGCAGAATCTCAACGTCCCAAGTTCCTGCAAACTATCAGACTGTGTGATCTCTCTCTCTCTAAATGATCTCTCTCTCTCTAAATATATATATATATATATATATATATATACACATATACTGTATTAACTCTTTGTATCATTTGGTAACAAATGTATTATCTTGAGATCAGAAGTTTGGGAAAAAATTGAATTAACACGATTTAGGTGCATAAAGAGTTTACTAAACTATGATAAAATATATATATATACAAAGATATACAGAGACAAAGATTACGTAAAGTAACAGTCACCGAGAGTCATCAACAAATGGGTGGGCTTCATCGACAAGTACCCAACATGGCACTTGGCCAATGCCCATATGCAGTATCCAAATGGGGTACCTAGGGCCCACCAGTAAAATTTATTTTGGGGGCCAACCGTACGTTCCAGTATAATAAATAATCTAACAAGTTTTTTATATGTACATAAGCTGGTTGAGGTGCTGTACATTAAATATATGTAGTGCAGTAAATCTAATGTGTTATGTGCCACTTGTGCAGGCACTTGTGCAGGATAATTTTCTACACCTAAAACTGACGTAGAAAATAATAAATGAGACAGGCTGCCCCGCCCTCTTTGCCCGTGCATTCCCTAGACCTGTAATGAACTGGGAAAAGTCGCTGATATGGCAGCAAATCCCCTCTGCGACTGAATTTGCAACAGATATACACCAAAAATTGGCGTACAACCAATAATAAATGATGCTTTAAGTGTTTTCTACTCTCCTGTCCTCTCCGAGCCCCACCTCAAGGTTAGTACGCATGTACAGTTACCCCATACTGCAGAAATGCGGCCAGGTATGAATATCACTAAGCAGTTACATTACAAAGAATTAAAGGGGAAGAAAAACATTGCTTTACAGCATCATTGCCATATTGATTTTGTTATAACACTGAACAGTTTCTTGAAGTATTAAAACTATAGGTTCACTAATATGGGTATAATGTCGAAAGAAAGCTTA
This sequence comes from Bufotes viridis, assembly GCA_033119425.1. Taxonomy (NCBI): domain Eukaryota; kingdom Metazoa; phylum Chordata; class Amphibia; order Anura; family Bufonidae; genus Bufotes; species Bufotes viridis. The sequence continues at coordinate 163,189,822 of CM065589.1, read as the reverse complement.
ATGTTTGCAACAGAATGTATGCTATTGGGGTACTTGCAATAAGCCTATGAACTGTTGGAACTTTTTTTTATAAAAAAAAAAAGGCTGGTTGTTCATACAAATAATATGAGTGACCAGTCTCTCACTGTCACTGTCCCTCCCATGACAGATGTCAGAAGATCGAAGAGACTGGCTATAGGTGAAGGGATCTAACAGCCGCTTTGGTTACTCTTGCTTCAGTGTTGCTGTTCTTAATGACCACACCCCTTGTTTCAGGTGTAGTTTAGTGGTCGTTATACCTCCCCTATATAGCCTGACCCCACCCTTCTGGCTATGCGGTTGATAGCTTCATTTGGTTTTGGAAGAGCCGTTATGTTGTCCTCTCTGGAGTTCCTGCTCGTCCATCTCACTACAAAAGTTAAGTGTCTCGTTCCTTTGTGTTTTGTTGTCCCTCCCTGTGTCTGTTGTTACTAGAAAGAACCAATATAATTGCATGGGTCATACTATAAAAATAGACATCAATCCACAATGTATACAGAAAAACATCATAGTTTATTAACAAATATGTAGAAAGACATGATTGACATAACTCAGGACACAAAATTAAAATCAATTAAACTGCTAGCAGTCCTATGCTGGCGGTGCATATGAACGCACAGGTCTATCTTAATCAATATTTACATGGCAGGTGCACCACATTATAATAGGATATGTATCAATATTAGTAGTATAATGTATAAGTCAAGTAATCCAACAGTTATTGGTAGCAATGCTTGTACATATGAAGGTACAATTATTGTACTTACCAATATTGATAGCAAATAAGTGCCTCATGTATGCAATATGGTGTCACACGTTGCGTAGCTATGAAATATGTGATTAAGATAGAGCTCACGTAAGCGTCATCTTCTGCACCTGGCCAGCATAGGCGTGTAGATTCGTAATTGATTTGTACATTTTGTGTCCTGAGTTATGCCAATATTGACATGTCTTTACCTACATATTTGTTAAAAAACTAATGATGTGTTTTCTGTATATCATTGTGGATTGATGTTATATTTTATGTATGACCCATGCAATTATATTGACTTCTTGCTGTGTTTGGATGTGTGGGTCACGTGAAATTGTGGGACAATATATCGGTTACCCCCTCTGTTGTTACTAGGCCTTGGGGAGACACTGGCTCATTCATCTGGGAAGGAACGGGTTGTCTCAAGAGCTGCCAATACCCATAGGGCTCTTTAGGGTCTACAGATCCTCCAGGTTGTGGTGTATGGGCATTTCTACCTTCAAGGTGTGCTCATACAGATAGGAGTCAGGGCAAGGAGTAGGGTTCCATAGGAGGTAACCCTTTCCCTAGCGTTGAGGCCTAGTGGCTTTTCCCTTCCCTCCTGTTGTCGGTGTGGTATTCCCTCCCATACCTCATCTGTGACACTCACACACTATTCTAAGCTTTCCCTGATAAATCTACCCAATCATATCTTCAGTTCTCTCCCTATAGTGCCCCTATAGTGTCTCTAGTAACTGGCTTGTATCTGCAATTATTTTTTTGGCAGACACAGCCACAACACATCATATTACTATCCCAAATTCTCAGAGAAGGATGTTTCTTTCTGTGTAGAAGGACCTGGCTGAATGTTGTTCCCTGATTGGCTGATCAGGCTGTCTGTCAGTCTCTGAGTCAATAAAGGCAAGCCTTCATCCCTCCCAGGGTCATGGGATCCTCCATCTTCTTCCTTCCTATTATTTTCCTCATTCATTTTCACAGTAAAACGATGCTGGACGATTTTTATACCATTTGTATGAAATGAATCGGTAAAACTTCAGATTCGTTTGGCGAATGAATTTTTGTGAAATTTGTGAGGAATCCAATTAGTTTAGAATCGATTCATTCATCTTTAGTGCACACACATTTTTTATACCCTCACTGGTGTTTCATAGTGGCTTAAAGATGCAGTACATAGTATTTCACATATAATCACAACGTGTCATATCAACATAGGTGCAAATTACATGTAACACTTAAGTGATGGCAGATATAATAGCATGCTTTGATTTTCTAGCAATAGTGATATTACCGTTCAACTAGGTGGTATTGCCAGTGCTACAGGGTCGTATAATAACCCATGGCAACAGATACTGTAAAAGATATATTTTTCTTATAAGAGGGGTGCAGCAGATTTCCAACTCTCTTACACCTCTCATTTGTTCCTCTGCATCTTTTAGAGTTCCTAACTAGAAGAATTTGTACATGGACAGACAATGATGAGGGTCAACACAGGCAATGTTTTTATACAAGCCGAAAAAGGGCTTTTTCTTTCACCAGAATTAAACTTGCTAGCACAGAAAGCTGATGTTGACTATAGATGGGGATGGCAGAGCTGTGCTAGGGGCCTCAGTTTTGGTGAATAGATAGGGGCCTACTTGATCTGCCACTGAGGTATGTTGGTATCTGCACTTATGGACTAGTCTCTTCTGCTGTAATTTCACAATAGCTTGTTTTTGCTATTGTAGACTTCCTCCTTGCGATGATGTTACTATAACATGTGTTTTTGTGAATATTGTAAATCTTAAATATGCTTATATATATACAAAGTTTTTTTTTACATGTCCCTTGATCTTTGTTTACCCTACCTAATATCTTGCTTTCATAAGGTAGTAAATCAGAGCTAGTGTTATCTAAAACCTTATATTATCTATGTACAAAAAGAATGGTTAATCTTTTTTTTATCTCAACTCCCTGTATATACAGCTAGGTCCATATATATTTGGACAGAGACAACATTTTTGTTCTGTACATTACCACAATGGATTTTGAAGAAAATTATTCAGATGTAGTTGAAGTTCAGACTTTCAGCCTTAATTCAGTGGGTTGAACAAAATGATTGCATAAAAATGTAAGGAACTAAAGCGTTTTTTAAACTCAACCTCTTTATTTCAGGGGCTCAAAAGTAATTGGACAAATTAAATAATTGTAAATAAAATGTTAATTTCTAATACTTGGTTAAAAACCCTTTGTTGGCAATGACTGCCTGAAGTCTCGAACTCATGGACATCACCAGACGCTGTGTTTCCTCCTTTTTAATGTTCTGCCAGGCCTTTATTGCAGCAGTTTTCAGTCACTGTTTGTTTGTGGGCCTTTCTGTCTGAAGTTTAGTCTTTAACAAGTGAAATGCATGCATTGGGTTCAGATCAGGTGACTGACTTGGCCATTCAAGAATATTCCAGTTCTTTGCTTTAATAAACTACTGGGTTGCTTTGGCTTTATGTTTTGGGTCATTGTCCATCTGTATTATGAAACGCCGACCAATCAGTTTGGCTGAATTTGAGCACACAGTAGGTCTCTGAAAACCCCAGAATTCATCCGGCTGCTTCTTTCCTGTGTCACATCATCAATAAACACTAGGGACCCAGTGCCACTGGCAGCCATGCATGCCCAAGCCATCACACTGCCTCCGCCATGTTTTACAGATGATGTGGTATGCTTTGGATAATGAGCTGTACCATGCCTTTGCCATACTTTTTTCTTTCTATCATTCTGGTAGAGGTTGATCTTGGCTTCATCTGTCCAAAGAATGTTCTTTCAGAAGTGTGCTGGTTTATTTAGATTTTTTTTAGCATAGTCCAATTTAGTCTTCTTATTCTTGAGGCTTATGAGCGGCTTGCACAGTGCAGTGAAACCTCTGTATTTACTTTCATGCAGTCTTCTCTTCATGGTAGATTTGGATATTGATACACCTACAGTATATCCTGGAGGGTGTTGTTCACTTGGTTGGCTGTTGTGAAGGGGTTTCTCTTCACCATGGTAATTATTCTGCGATCATCCACCACTGTTGTCTTCCGTGGGCATCCAGGTCTTTTTGCAATGCTGAGGTCACCAGTGCTTTCATTCTTATGGTTGTACCAAAATGTACACATGATGGAACTTAAGTGTGTTTCATTCAATGTTAATGGGCTTAACATCCCTTCCAAAAGAGGCCAGGTTCTCCATTTCTTCAGGAAGCAAAATATAGACATTTTGTTTCTTCAAGAAACTCATTTTAAGAAATCTCAAACGCCTATAATAAAGAACTCCTTTTACAGAACATGGTTTAATGCTTGTACCCCACAGAAAAAAGAAAAAGGGGTGTCTATAATATTGAGCAAAAATGTAAATAAAAAAAAAATAGATGTCCTTACTGATCCAGATGGACGATACATCCTGTTAAAAGGCCTAGTCAACGACAAACTTTTCACATTCGCCAATATTTACGCCCCGAATAGCAACCAGATTCGTTTTCTCCAAAATGTCTTTAAATCTCTAGAAAACTTTACTGGTATAGGGTATACTGATATGTGGAGGTGATTTTAATCTAACGCCAGATTGTGTGTTAGATTCGTCCTCTAATAGGACACAGGTTCCTGTTAAAAAGGCGAGACAATTCGGTGACATTTTGAGAGACAGTAATCTGGTGGATATTTGGAGGATTCTACATCCTAACACTAGAGATTACTCCTACTTCTCCCCATCACACAAGTCCCACTCCAGGATTGATTTTTTTTAATTCCCCAAAAGGATATAGACCTGGTCTGTAAAATCGAATATGACATCAAGATTTTCTCAGACCATGCACCTGTAATAATGCAAATGAAAATTCGCCCCACGGTAAAAAAAAATAAACAATTGGGTTCTCAATGAAAGTTTATTGAATAAGGAAGATAATATAAAACATATTCTCTCCCAACTACAGCTTTTTTTCTCGGAAAACCTAGATGGAAAGGAATGCTCCGCATTAGAATGGGAAGCGCATAAGTCAGTGATTCGGGGCATATTTATCCAACTGGGCTCCAGAGAGAAAAAAGAAAGAGGAAGAAGAATAGATGATCTATTGGGTAAAATCAGAACTTTAGAGAAAGCTTATAAATCTATAGCAGACAACACGAAGGAACTAGAGCTTACAAACTTAAGATCGGAGCTGAAAAGCATATTAGATTTAGCACACCAGAAACACACGTATTTTGCTAGGTTTCGACATTTCCTGCACGCTAACAAGTGTGGCAAGGAGCTCGCCCGAGTGGCGAAGAAGGAAAGGGCTAAATCCAACATCGGTAAAATAAAATCCACACACAATAAATTAATATATGATTCCCCAGGTATCGCATCTGTTTTCAAAGACTTCTATCACAAACTCTATAACATCCACTCCCTGGATACTGATGAGACGTCTACACAACTATTAGATAAAATTAAGAATTACTTAAGTAAGATTCAGATTTCATCAATCACTCCTGAACAATCCAGTTCCATTAAGGCCCCATTCTCCCTTGATGAAGTACTAAAAGCGATTAACTCCCTCAAATCAGGTAAAAGTCCTGGCCCTGACGGCTTCTCAGCCAACTATTACAAAAAATTCCGCAATGTCCTAGCCCCCCATTTAGTAAATTACTTTAATAAGATAGGTATTGTCGACAAATTTAGGGAAGAATCGCTCCTTGCTTTTATCACAGTCATCCCCAAGGAGGGTAAGGACCATGAGGAGTGTGCTAATTACAGGCCCATTTCCCTCTTAAATTTAGATCTGAAATTGTACGCATCATTACTTGCGTGAAGATTGGGTAATCTTGTTAGTTCCCTCATCAGAGGAGACCAGGTGGGCTTTGTTCGAGGACGAGAGGCTAAAGATAATACCATAAAGATACTCCAGCTGATCGAACAGGCGCAATCCAAACATATTCCCCTGGTCCTGGTCTCCTCTGATGCAGAGAAAGCGTTTGACCGCTTATATTGGCCATATCTGAGAGAAATATTACATCGTTTCTGTTTCCCCCCTAAAATCATACATAAAATCATGGCACTATATACTCATCCAGCAGCTAAAATTAAAGTCAATGGATTACTCTCCGAAGCGTTTACAATCGCCAATGGTACCCGCCAAGGTTGTCCATTGTCACCCCTATTGTTTGTCCTCTCGCTTGAACCCTTCTTTATCAAGATCCGCGCCAACAAAAACATCTGTGGCTTCCCGATTGATAATACAGAACACAAAATTGCAGCATTCGCAGATGATGCGCTTTTTTCCCTGACAAACCTTAAACATTCCCTTCCTCATCTGTTGAAAGAATTTCATGACTTTGCCGAAGTGTCGGATTTCAAAATTAACCTTTCCAAGTCCCTAATATACAATGTAAACGTAGACAACGGAACCTGGGGTGAGATTCTTGAATCTTGCAACCTACAACCGGCTGGACAATCATTTAAATACTTGGGTGTTAACATCTGTAAAGATGTGGTGAATCCTATATAAACACAACTTTCGGTCCTTCCTTAGGGGACTTGAGAAACAACTGACAGAATGGGAACCCCTATGGGTGTCATGGTTCGGCAAAAAAATAAACCTTATCAAAATGATCATACTTCCCAAACTGCTACACCTCATCCAAACCCTACCTATTACTATACCTAAAGCCTTTTTCACCAAGTACAAATCCCTTGTCTCTAGGTTCATATGGAAGAACAAACCCAGCAGATTGGCATACCACCTGTTATCCAGACCTAAAAAATCAGGTGGTGTTGGGCTCCCTGACCCGGAAAAATATTATAGAGCATCCCTTATGACCAGAACACTAGAGTGGTACGTTCACCCCCCCAGGAAACAGTTGATTACCATTGAAAGAACAATAAATAAGACCAATCTTGTAGACCTCCTCTGGAACCCCACGAAGTCTCGCAAAATCACACCAAATATCAAATCTAACCTTACCAAAGTTGCGACAAAAAATTGGCATGTTTTGAATTCTCAACTACACTTCTTACCGGATATTTCTCTAGACACCCCGGTCTCTAGTATCATTCCAAAAACTTGGCTTTATTGGTCAGGCCTCTTCAAGACGACCCCAGATAGGAATTACCTCCCTATCAAGAAAATATGGAGCTCGAATGAGTTGATAGATAAAGATAATCTCTGTCAGCTTCTAAATATAACAGACATTCCCCATACTCAATACTTAAAACTTAAAAATCTCTTCCAGGGTCTTCACCCTATACCATCTTCCCAGATAGAAATTCGTTGGCTTGCTCTCATGATCAGGGAAGGTTCCCATACACCCCATATCCTCTCAAAATGCTATGAGGCAATTAATGACACTCCTTCGTTACCTCAATTCTGTGAGAAATGGAGTGAAGAGCTTCAATCTGGTCTCTCAGACTCCCAGAAACTACTTATGGTTTGCAATGCTCTCTCCATATCGCCATCTTGTGCCATTCAAGAAATGCAATACAAATAGACAACGCGGTGGTATAGAACTCCGGTTCTTCTCCATAGAATTTTACCTGGAATCCCTGACGTTTGTTGGCGATGTGGACAGAGCACAGGCACCTATGTGCATATATGGTTCCAGTGTTCTATTCTAAAACCTTTCTGGGATGGAATACAGAAGCTTATTAATGCTGTCTTTAAATCCAACGTTACCCTGTCGGTGAACATGATACTGTTCTTCATATATGACTCTAGCCAGCAATGTGTAAAATCAGACCTGTGTAATTACATCCTTATCTCTGCAAAGATATTAATTCCTAGAAACTGGAAACGTACTACTCCTCCCACTATCCTGGAATGGTACAAAGAATTTACTAGAGTAAAGGACTTCGAACATCGACGATGGTCTATTCTTCTTAAAGAAGAAAAATTCAACACTATTTGGGAAAAGTGGTTCAGTTTTGTAGAAGTCTATTCTGTTGCTTTATTTCTGCAATCCTTAATTCCGTCGTAAATTGTGTGATTATTATGACGTTTAGTTTGAATACGGATTTTATCCTATGTCCCCCCATCCTCTTCCCCCTTTCCCTCACATATTAACCCCATATCCCCCTTCAATGCGAATTGGACATTGACGTCCACTAACCTTTGGGCATGTTTTATGTTTGACTTTATGCAACCTCTTATGATGCTTCATTGTACTACAAATTGTACTCTTCTGCATATTCAATTGATACTTTTCTTTGTTATACTTGACTATGTTTTCTCTATTTGGAAAGTTTTTTTGTATTGCTAATAATTATGCACAAAAAACTTAAAATAAATATAATTTAAACCAAAATGTAGATTTTGCCACTCCTAATAGTGTAACAATTTCTCAGATGAGTTTTTTCTGTTTTCTTAGATGAAGGATGGCTTGTTTCATCTGCATGGAGAGCTCCTTTGAACACATGTTTATTTCTCAGCAAAATCTACAAAATAAAAGCACCATACCTAAAATCAACTCCAGGCCTTTTATGTTCTTAATTGAGAATGAAATAATGAAGGAATTGCCCACACCTGCCCATTAAACAGTCTTTGAGTCAATTGTCCAATTACTTTTTGTCCCGTTAAAAACAGGGCGCCACATGTAAAGGAGCTGAAACTCCTAAACCCTTCAGCCAATTTTAATGTGGATACCCTAAAATGAAAGCTAAAAGTCTTGGCTTAATGTCCATGTCCTTTATATAACTATAACTTGAATATGTTTTAGCAAGCAGGTAATAAAAACAAAATTTGTGTCAGTGTCCAAATATATATGGACCTAGCTGTGCATTTTTAATATGAAAGCCAGAAAGAAAAACACAATCAGTATTAAATTCTAAAATCCCAAGCTAGATGCTTTCTCTCTATTCTAAGTATAATTACCATGCTTGAGGCCTTGATAAACAAGAAAGTAGTATTTTATAATTTTTATGTAACATTGCTCATCTGTTTATTTACTGCCTTAGGCTAAGGGTATTGCTTTTGTTATGCCACAGGGTATGACAAGTAATATTTTTCTACCGTCTAAATCTTAGCTCATGTGTGTACTTTGTGGCTTATATTACCCATCATAATCACTGTATGTTATAAGATTTCAAGTTATTTTCAATTATTCTACAGTATTATTGAATAAAATGTTGAATTAATATGAAAATTACTAATGTTTGCCAGCAGCAGTGGGATAACATGTGACTACAGCTAAAGTATGCCTGCTTTTTTCTCCTTATAATAGTATGAATATATGCAAGACATCACAAAAATTCTTATAATGTAACCTAAAAGCTTTCTTTGTCAGAAAGTGCCAAAATACAAGTTCTTCTGAGTAAGACTAGCAATTTAAAGCACATTTGTCAGCTAAATATGCTGCCCTTTGTAAGGGCAGTTTATTGTGGTGACAGACCCACTCTACTAATAGCCCTATTAGCGTTCACATTATGCAGCTCAACAAGAAGGCTCACAAACACATCCTTTGGGACCCGAACAGAGATGCTTGCAGCCAGTCCAAAAGCAGCAAAGATGGTGGCATTGGGAGAGCAACGGATGGGTAAGTACAGAGAAACTGACTTTTCATCTACTGGGTACAAAGACTCCAGGAATTTTAAAAAGCCAAGAGAAACCCTTTAAATATTTACAACCTATCTTTAGAATAGGTCATCAATATCAAGATCAGTGGGAGTCCGCCTCTCAGCACTCCTGCTGATCAGCTGTTTGAAGGGGCTGCAGCACTCAGAGAGCACTACGGCTTCATAGTAACTTCACTGTTGCACAGTGACTGTGCTTGGTACTGCAGCTTAGTCCTAATTACCTTTTATGGGACTGAGCTGCATAAAGGCCATGGGGCAGGTGGAGCAGCATGGTCTCAGATGATCAGCAGCAGTTGGACCCCCACCAATCAGATATTGGTGACCTATTATAAGGTTGCCCTGGAAAAAAGTACAAAGGAGAGCAACTAAAATGATAAGGGGCTTGGGAGGTCTTAGTTAGAGAAATCTGAGGGGGGACATGATTAACCTATACAAATACAGTTGCAAGAAAAAGTATTTGACCCTTTGGAATGATATGGATTTCTGCACAAATTGGTCATAAAATGTGATCTGATCTTCATCTAATTCACAACAATAGACAATCACAGTCTGCTTAAACTAATAACACACAAATAATGAAATGTTACCATGTTTTTATTGGACATATCATGTAAGCATTTACAGTGCAGGTGGAAAAAGTATGTGAACCCTTGGATTTAATAACTGGTTGAACCTCCTTTGCCAGCAATAACTTCAACCAAACGTTTCCTGTAGTTGCAGATCAGATGTGCACAACGGTCAGGAGTAATTCTCGACCATTCCTCTTTACAGAACTGTTTCAGTTCAGCAATATTCTTGGGATGTCTGATGTGAATTACTTTCTTGAGGTCATGCCACAGCATCTCAATTGGGTTGAGGTCAGGACTCTGACTGGGCCACTCCAGAAGGCGTATTTTCTTCTGTTCAAGCCATTCTGTTGTTCATTTACTTCTATGCTTTGGGTCGTTTCCTGTTGCAACACCCATCTTCTGTTTAGCTTCAGCTCGTGGACAAATGACCTTAAGTTCTTCTGCAAAATGTCTTGATAAACTTGGGAATTAATTTTTCATTCCATGACAGCAATCCGTCCAGGCCCTGACGCAGCAAAGCAGCCCCAAACCATGATTCCCCCACCACCATACCTCACAGTTGGGATGAGGTTTTGATGTTGGTGTGCTGTGCCTCTTTTTCTCCACACATAGTGTTGTGTGTTTCTTCCAAACAACTCAACTTTAGTCTCATTTGTCCACAGAATATTTTGCCAGTACTGCTGTGGAACATCCAGGTGCTCTTGTGCAAACTGTAAACGTGCAGCAATGTTTTTTTTGGACAGCAGCAGCTTCCTCTTTGGTACCCTCCCATGAAATCCATTCTTGTTTAGTGTTTTACGTATCGTAGATTCGCTAACAGAGATGTTAGCATATGCCAGAGACTTTTGTAAGTCTTTAGCTGACACTCTAGGGTTCTTCTTCACCTCATTGAGCAGTCTGCGCTGTGCTCTTGCAGTCATCTTTACAGGACGGCCACTTCTAGGGAGAGTAGCAGCAGTGCCGAACTTTCTTCATTTATAGACAATTTGTCTTACTGTGGACTGATGAACAGCAAGGCTTTTGGAGATAATTTTATAACCCTTTCCAGCTTTATGCAAGTCAACAATTCTTAATCGTAGGTCTTTTGAGAGCTCTTTTGTGATAGGCATCAGGCAATGCTTCTTGGGAAAAGCAAACCCATCACTGGTGTGTGTTTTATATAGGGCAGGGCAGCTATAACCAACACCTCCAATCTCATCTCATTGATTGGACTCCAGTTGGCTGACACCTCACTCCAATTAGCTCTTGGAGATGAACTTATTCTAGGGGTTCACATACTTTTTCCACCTGCACTGTGAATGTTTACATGGTGTGTTCATTGAAAGCATGGTAACATTTAATTCTTTCTGTGTTATTAGTTTAAGCAGACTGTGATTGTCTATTGTTGTGACTTAGATGAAGATCAGATCACATTTTTGACATATTTGTGCAGAAATACATATAATTCCAAAGGGTTCACATACTTTTTCTTGCAACTGTATATACATTGGCTGTACAAAAAAAGTGTTAAAAAGCTGTTCCATGTAAAATCCCCACAAAAGACAAAGCATAAATGCTTCTTCTCTGTGAGAACTGTGATTCTGTGGAATAGTCTACCTCAGGACATGGTCACAGCAGGAACAGTTTTAAAAAGAGTTTAGATTAGTTCCTAAAAGTAAATAACACTAATGCTTATGACAATATGTAAAAATTTGGGTCTCCCCACCTATTACTTGGTTGAACTTAATGGACTTATGTCTTTTTTCAACCATATTGACCGTGTAACTATGTGATATTTACATCCCGAGAAACACCTTTCAAAAAATATCATGCTTATTTTCTAGTAGGACCTATCAATGAATACAGTGGACAGTAATGAGTCTATTCATAAGTTGTGTGCTCCCCTGCCCCTCTCTCTGCTGTGTGTTTGCATATGCAACAGCTATCAATCTCAGAGGGTGAGGGGAACCAGAATAGAAAGGGAGCACTGCCCGCATTGACATAATCGACCTATAGTTATGAGACTACATTATTCTTTTTATCACATAACTTGTAATGTCATTTCTGCTAGTAGGAGAGGAAAGAGCTTGTCTGATGTATCCTCCCCATGAACAGGAAATGCAAATATCTGTCTGGAAACTACTATGTAAATTGGAATTAATAGTTTAGAGCAGATTATTATAGGTTTACTCCACCACTACCTAACCAGCCAGCAAACTCTTCCAGTGTCTCCAGTTCAGTGTTGCTAAATATCTGCAGTTCCAGT